>CAKJTW010000039.1:10000000-12400000 GCA_917880005.1 Nanger dama
GCCACTTCACTCTTGCTAACACAGTGGACAAACCCTCCAACCTCACTCCCCACCCAACACACAGCTGGCTCAGTCCAGCCAGGGACGCTCCTTACCGGATATCCAACAGCCAGATTTCCACATCAGTGTTTCCTGAAAAGTGTGGCCACCAGAGGACTCTACCACAGGAGCCTCTCCCAGGGCTTCTGGAATAGAAACAAGGAGGCTCCAGATCTTCAGGAGCCATTCACTTGCCTTCTTTCACACCTGAATCTCAGGAAGGGAGTTAGGAAAGCTGAGAAACACCTGTGCCTTCCCTATGCTATCTGGTTCTCAAATTACAGAACCAAGAAGGTTTCCAAATAGCCTCAGTGGACAGCCCATGAAAGCGCCTTCCAGCGTCAACTTTGCTCAAAGGCTACTAAAGCCACATAGGAGGGATTTTGTTCTCTGGACCTGAAAGAAACATCACTGTATCTCTATGAGGCCAGGCTCAATTTCTGATAATGTTTCCAGAGGGTTTTTCTCAGGCAAATTCACCCATAACCATTTCATCCCTATGCGGCTTTCTGTCTTTTTGAGTTGCACAGAGGATTTGCAGTCAAAATTTGCTACTTTGTTCTTTGTGAAGTAGGTCGGTGGGGGTGGGGGGTTAAATTATTAATCAATTCAATCTCTATGATTTGGACAGTATTTTGCCAGAATATTTCCGACGACTCAATCTTTGCAGCAATCCTGGGGTCAGGACGAAGGGGACGTCCTGTAAAACCATCTCCCAGCCCCCCACCAAAGGACTTTAGAAACTTCGGATCCCACTCAGGCTGTGACCATGAGCTCAGCGATTAGAGGACAGCGAGGCCTCCCAACTGTCACCCAGACAATAAACAGTCGACTTGGCTCAGCAGGTCCTGTGAAACCTGGGGCCGGGCCAGAACCCCAGGACAAGCCACTTTCCAGGTTCTGAACCTTGACCTGGGGGAGCTGGGCCAGGGGAGGGGCGCTGGCTAGGGGCTGCGGCACCCCCGGACGAGGCCTATTGATGGGGCTTCTTGGGCTGGTAGCCAGCCAGGCTCAGCTGACCAGTAAGTGGACGGCCCGGAGGCGGCCGGGGGAGCTGACCCGCCGCAGCACGACTGTCCATAGGTCGGCAGGCTCGGGGCGCCGGGGCCACTTTTCATATCCCGATCGTCTGCACATCTTGCCTAGACCGCCGGACTCCGCAGCCCTCTGGCGGCCCCGGCCACCGCCGGAACGCGCCCGCCCGCTCCCGAGCTTACACTGGCAACAAGTTCTCGCTTCCTCAGGGCGGCCACGATGTGCTCGGAGAGGCCCGGCACGGGGAGCGCTCGGGGGAGAACCCCGCGCTGCCCACGCCCCGAGGGCGCCCGCCGCCTCCGCCGCCCACAGGAGCGCGCGGCTCTGGGTCCAGCGCACAGGAGGCGGCCCCACAAGCTCCCCCTCCGGCAGGGGCGGCTCCGGCCTCCCGGGGGCAGGCAACAGGTACGCGAGCGCGCCGGCCTCCCAGCCCCGGCCCCTCGCCCCCTACCTCCAGCAACTGCACGTAGCTCGCCGGGAACCAGCCGCGGAGTCCGTCCTCCTTCTCGCCTTCCCACCAGCCGCCGTCCGGAACCTGCAGCAGCGTGATGAGCTCGCCCGCGGCGAAGCGCAGCCCCTGGCCATGCCGCTCCCCGGAAAAGGGGTACAGGGTCCGGCAGCGGGCGCCGGACATGGCCTTGGCGCCGGGGCTCACACAGCAGCCTGCATCCCTCCCGGAGCCCCGCGGGCTGGGCAGCGGCTCCGCGGGGTCCCAGGCGCCCGGCGCTCCGGGCTCCGCGCTCTGGGCGCGCGCCGTCTCGGGGGTAACCGGGGGTCCCCGGGCAGGCGAGGGACGTGCACCCCGCGCAGGGAAACGGAGACTCGCTGGCTTCGGAGAGCGAGCGGCGACGCCCCCCGGGCCGGGCGGCTCACGGCTCCCAGCTCGGGGCGGGGGGCGGGGCTCAGGGGGAGGAGACCCAGGCGCCGCGGGCTCCGGAGACAACTTCCCGGGGACGCGGAACGCGGGCGGCCGCCGCGAGGGCCGGCCGCAGCCGAGGCCGCCCTGGCGCGCGGAAATGCGCAGCTCCCAGGGGAGGTGGGACCCAGAGCATCCCCCTCGGCCCGGCTCCGCGGCGAGGGAGGGGCAGCGGACGTGGAGAGGGGCTGGCGGCCGGGCGGGGGCCCTCTCGGCGCGCGGGGGCGGGGCTGGGCGGGGCTGGGCCAGGGCGGCCACGCCCGCTGAGGGCCGGGCGCTCCCTCGCGGAGCAGGCGGGTTACTGGGGAGGGGTCTCCCGGCTCGCACCCCCACCCCGGAAAGCCGCGGGGTTAGAAACGCCCCCTCTCCGCGCGGCCTGTTGACCGGTGGTGGGCGTGCACCTCCTCGGGTGCTGGTGAGGGAATGTGTTTGTGGCCGTCACTGTCAGGGTTGAACCTGGGGTTGAACTTGACTCACTGGAAACTGGACGAGGGGTGACAGGCAGATTTGAAGCCCGACGCCTGAGCCAGGTGGCAGCGGGTGGGACCGAGTGAGACGGCGACGGAGTCAAAACCCCGGTTAGTAGAACTGGAAGCAGGTCATTACCGATAAAGGGAGAAGAGGGGAATAGCCCCCATCGCTTTACATGCAAAAGCGAGACTGGCCCAGGGTACCACCTCTCCTGAAACCGAGATGCGCCAAGCCGAGAAGTCTACACTCGTTTCCTCAGTCAACAGTCATTAGTGGGAGACTACTACGATCCGTCTCTGGGGTCGCACAGAGTCGGACACGACTGAAGCGACTTAGCAGCAGCAGCACTACGATCCACGCAATGTGCCAGGGACTTACAAAATTCCTTTGGACAGGCTCCTGCTCTGATGGGACCAGTGGACCTTGGTGCTGAAGGAAGCTGACCTTTTTTGAACTGAGCGGTATAGAAGTAAAAGAAAGCTTTGTTAGCCTGCTCTTTAGGAAAATTAATTTGTTTCCTAAACTGTGAATAGCTGAACCCCTTAATCTCTATGTATACTTCTAATTACCCACCCTTGCATCCTACTCAGTAACCTTTTATATCGAGTGCCAACAGTCTCAGCCTGTGCATTTCAGGCCCTCTACACGATACCTCCCCCAGCTTCATCATTCACTGTGCTTTCCTGTGTGCTTAATCGCTCAGTCCTGTCAGACTCTTCGCGACCCCATCTCACCCGCCAAGCTCCTCTGTTCATGGGGTTCTCCAAGCAAGAATACTGGAGTGGGTTGCCATGCGCCTCCTCCAGGGGATCTTCCCAACCCAGGGATCGAACCCAGGTCTCCCGCTTTGCAGGCAGATCGTCTGAGCCACCAGGGAAACTCATGCTTGCCTAGATAACCTTTACAAAACCTGTCCAGCTGGGCTATAAGAACCTTGAGATCTCACACATTTTTCTAATGAGAATCGGTGGCTCTCATTAGAATCACCTGAGCAACTTTTAAATGTTCAGGTCCAGGCCCACCCTAGCTCGAAAATCACTGTAGAGCCAAATTCTGCACTAAAGCTATCTCCCTGGAAGAGCAGCCTCAGCCTGGCCTCTGGCCAGGGGCAAGTTGACAAATGCAGATGGTTTACAGTATTCCATCGACTGCAAATTTACCAACCCTTGCATGTCTACAATCGTGCAAACTCTTGACTATGGTTACCACTAAGAGTCCCTTGAAGCAGAGCTGCAAAATTTGGTACAGAAAACAGTCACTAAAAGAAATTGACCTAATCAAGTCATAAAAGGGACTAAAATGTGTTGTATCAGGGGTGTATGTGCAGACCGACCTCAGGTTTCATATCTGATGATGTGGTGTTGTTCGCGTCTGACTCTTTATGACCCCGTGGACTGCAGCACGCCTCCCTGCCTTCCTGCCCTTCACGATCTCCCAGAGTTTGCTCAAGCTCACGTCCATTGAGTTGATGATGCCATCCAACTATATCATCCTCTGCCGCCCCCTTCTCCTCCTGCCTTCAATCTTTCCCAGCATCAGTGTCTTTTCCAATGAGTCAGCTCTTTGCATCAGGTGGCCAAAGTATCAACTTCAGCATCAGTCCCTCCAATGAACATTCAGGATTGATTTCCTTTAGGATTGACTGCTTTGATCTCCTTGCTGTCTAAGAGACTTGCTACCTCAAGAGTCTTCTCTAGTACCACAGTTCAAAAGCTTCAGTTCTTCAGCATTCGGCCTTCTTTATGGTCCAACTCTCACATCCATACATGACTACTGAAAAAAACGTAGCAGTTGAACAGTATGAAAAGGCAAAAAGATATGACATCTGATGATATAACCAAGATCAAGTTAGGACAACTGGTCCAGAGTCTTCTTGCAACACAGAATCCTGTGGGATACCTGAAAACAACCTGTTATCCAGTTTGGACTTGAGAAATCTCAGCCTACACAGCATCCTATACACTTCAGTTCCAAATGACCTGCCCCAATCAGTTCTGCAGCACCAAAATTGACAATGACTGTCAGTCTCTTCCGTTCTTTCATTTCATTCCTATAATCCTATGAGCTAGTATGGCTACTACCCCCAGTTTACAAATAGAAAAACTGGGCTCAGAGGGTATAACTTGCCCCACCCCCATGTGGCTGGTCAACCGCAGAGGTCAGACCTGGCTTATTGTACATGAAGCAGCTCTTCCTTGGATCCATTCTACTAGAGTCAGGAAACCTGTGCACCCTACGGCTCATCCACAAATGGCATCTTACTAAAGGGCTCTCTGGTGATGCCCAGTGTCACTCTTGATAGAAGTAAGACTGGACCAGTAGCGATTGCAACTCCTATCCCTGATCTCAGATAAATCTCCAGACACCTCGGGATCTACTTCCCCATCTGCATTTGGAGACTGAGTCCTATAACTGTACTACAGGACTTGAGGTGATTAAATATATAGGTTCTGGACTCTGTATCCAAACTCCAGTTTTGCTGTTTTCTAGCTCTGTGCCCTTGGGCAATGTACTTAACCTCTCTGAGTCTCATTTTCCTTACCATTAGAAGATGATAGTATTTCTTTCATAGAGTTATTAAGAGGATTAAATGAGTAAAAATGTAAACTGTTTAGAGCAACACCTGGAACATTCAATTCAGTTCAGTTCAGTTGCTCAGTCGTGTCTGACTCTTTGCGACCTCATGAACCGCAGCACGCCAAGCCTCTCTGTCCATCACCAGCTCCTGGAGTCCACCCAAACCCATGTCCATTGAGTCGGTGATGCCATCCAACCATCTCATCCTTTGTCGTCCCCTTCTCCTTTCGCCTTCAATCTTTCCCAGCTTCAGGGTCTTTTTCAGTGAGTCAGCTCTTCCCATCAGGTGGCCAAAGTATTGAAGTTTCAGTTTCAACATCAGTCCTTACAGTGAACACCCAGGGCTGATCTCCTTTAGAATGGACTGGTTGGATCTCCTTGCAGTCCAAGGGACTCTCAAGAGTCTTCTCCAACACCACAGTTCAAAAGCATCAATTCTTTGGCCCTCAGCTTTCTTTATAGTCCAACTGTCACGTCCATACGTGACCAATGGAAAAACCATAGCCTTGCCGAGATGGACCTTTTTTGACAAAGTAATGTCTCTGCTTTTTAATATTCTGTCTAGGTTGGTCATAACTTTTCTTCCAAGGAGTAAGTGTCTTTTAATTTCATGGCTGCAATCACCATCTGCAGTGATTTTGGAGCCCAGAAAAATAAAGTCAGCCACTGTTTCCACTGTTTCCCCATCTATTTTCCATGAAGTGATGGGACCGGAAGCCATGATCTTAGTTTTCTGAATGTTGAGCTTTAAGCCAACTTTTTCACTCTCTTCTTTCCCTTTCGTCAAGAGGCTCTTTAGTTCTTCTTCACTTTTTGCCACAAGTGTGGTGTCATCTGCATATCGGAGGTTATTGATATTTCTCCCTGGCACATTAATTACTCAAGTATTAGCAGTCATTATTATTGATCTAGCTCAATGGTCCTGATTATTTATTATCCAACACTTCTTTTTGAACTAAGATTTCCAGGGCAGTGATAGAACTGGAAACCCTTACATTTTTGGAAAGGCAACAATTTTAAAGGAACACACTCTGGGTTTCTGTTTTCTCACAAGATCTCAAAGGACAGACAAGTCCTATTTTCCTTCTTACCTTCCTCTCTCCATTCCCACCACACCCCACGTCTCCTAGTATTATCTTGAATTTGTATTTAAATCTCTAATTATTTAAATTATTTGATAATTAGGTCTTATTTTATTGATTAGCTGCTTAGGAACTCAGGGAGGGATAACGTGTTTGTTTTGAATTTCTATCTATCTTTCCTAAAGCTGCAAAAAGTATGCATCCAGTATTTCCCGAATTCATTTTGCACAGATTGTTGGGACCTCTGTTCAGATTCAGATTTTCCATACTGCCACGTTACTCTATAAACACATGTGTTGGAACATCTGGATTAGCCTGTAAACTCCTGAGAGCAGGCTCCACTCCATCTTCTGTAACTTTTCTCTCAACACTATTCACTTGATAGCTGTTTGCTGGCAGGTATTTCTTTTCTACTTGAGACAGCCTCATATGCCTTTCCATCATCAGCCTATGGATGGCAGAGAAATATGAGTTTAAGTTTCTTAAAAAATTAAACATAAATTTTCCATAGGACCCAACAGTAATCCTAGGTAAAAGAAATGAAGACAAACAGCCACACAACACTTGCAGGGAATATATGCAACAGCACAATTTCTAAGAGCCGAAAGGTGGAAATAATCCAAATGCTCATTATCAGTTGATGAATAGGTAGAGAAAATGTGGTATATCTTGAGGCTCCAGGTGGCTCAGTGGTTAAAGAAAAACAAAACATCTGCCACTGCAGGAGAGGCGGATTTGATCCCTGGGTCGGGAAGATCCCTGGAGACGGAAATGGCAACCCACTCCAGTATCTTTGCTTGCTTAGGAAATTCCAAGGACAGAGGAGCCAGGCGTGCTACAGTCCATGGGATCACAAAGAGTCAAACACAGCATAGCGACTACACGACAGCAATCATCAACTGATGAACAGATAGAGACGATGTGGTGCGCCCATGCAGTGGGTTACTCATTCACCCACAGAAAGGAGCAGAGTACTGATACATGCTGCAACACGGACACATCTCAAAGTGAAAGAAGCCAGTGTTGTATGATTGCATTTATATAAAATACCCAGAAACGGCAAATCTACAGAGGCAGTATATATATTAACAGTTGCCTGAAGCTGAAAGTCGGAATAGGGGGGTAAACAAAGAGGCAAGGGGTTTCTTTTGGGGGTGATGACAACATTCTGAAATTGAGTTGTGGCAACTGGCTCTGCACAATTCCAGAAATCATTAAATTGTACACTTAAAAAGAAGTAAATGTTTTGGTATGTAAACTACATTTCAGGAAAGCTGCTAACATAAGCCAAAACACACACACAAATGCATAAAGGCCTCATTCATTCAACAAGGATGCTCTTCCCCAGCCATGTGCTAGTTCATTCAGTGCCAACCTGAAAAGCTATTGAGCCCATGCTATAAAACGGACAGTGTGCTGGGCCTGGAATAGGGAGAGAAGTGTGGAGTATATATAAAGCATTCCTATTGATCGAGATGAAAAAGACAGATGACACAGTAGAACAAAGGGCAAAAGATTTGAACAGGCATTTCATAAAAGAAGATATCCATCCAAACAACCAGTAACATTAAAAGGTGTTCAACCTCATCAACCGTCAGAAGAGCAAATCAAAATCAAAGGGAGGGGGGCTTCCTAGTGGTCCAGTGATTAAGCATCCACCTTGCAATGCAGGGGACTCAGGTTTGATCCTTGGTCGGGGAACTAGGACTGCGCATGCTATGGAGCAACTAAAAGCCCATGTGCCACGACTAGAGAGCTCAGGCACCGCAGCGAAAGACTCCATGTGCCATGACTAAGACCCAACACGGCCAAATACTTTCATTTTAATCATAAAGAGGTAACAGTATATACTCATCAGGTGGTAAATATAAAAGCAAAATAGAAAATTCCAGGTATTGATATTCTGAGGTGTTGGAGCGCTCATGCACGGCTGAGAGGAACCCTTTGGAAGGCATGATATTTAGCAAAGCCGCCTGGAGCATCCTGTGTGGCTCATCCATTCCCCCGTCTCGGTATAGAGCTGCCTGGGATGTGTTCATGCCCTCAAGGAAAGATATCTACAGTGTGCACAGCAGCACTGTTCATAATGCTTCGTGGTTTAGTGGCTAAGTTGTATCTGACTCTTACGATTCCACGGACTGTAGCCCACCAGGCCCCTCTGTCCATGGAATTTTCCAGGCAAGAATACTGGAGTGTTCCTTCTCCAGGGGGTCTTCCCCTCCCAGGGATCAAACCCAGGTCTTCTGCACTGCAAGCAGATTCTTTACCAACTGAGTTACCAGGGAAGCTATAACTATTCATAATAGCCCCACACTATTATCAGTTCACCTATAGGAGAACGGATAAAATGATGACATTTATACAATGGAAAATTTTACACTTTAAGACTGAACATCCTACGGATGTACTTTTGGGCAAACAAGCAAACAAAATAACAGCAAAACAACAACAACAAGCACTAAAGAGTCCATAGATAGCATGATTCCATTTTATGAAATTCCTAGAAGTGAGGAGAATCATTATTTGAGGAAAGGGTATTGAGAGCAGGAGGCTGAGGATCTGGGATCCTGGTAATAATCTACTTTTTGATCTGGGTGCAAGTTACACAGGGCTATTCTCCAGGTTGTATACGTCCTTGTGCACTTTTCTGTATAAATGTTATGCTTCAATATAGTGTGTTAAAGAAAATAATATAGTCCCTGACCTCAAAGAATAGATAATGTCTTGACTGAGAGCAATGTTCTCCAAACCTTGACTGTGCACCTCTATCAGTAAAATTCATATATATATATATATATATATATTTCTATTATTTATAAATTAGATACATGAACCACTAAGCTAATAAGTATCTTAAAATACACAAGACTAAAAATTTCAAAGAGTTATATTAAAATATATATTATACTTAACTAGAGGTTCTAACCCTGTCTTCCTGCGTTGTCTCGTGGATATTTTGTGGATTTCAGGGAAATCAGTGATCTTGAGAGTCAGCTTTAAGAAGACAGTGGGAAAGAAAAAGAAGTTAGTGTACTGAAAATAAGCCTGGACTTTGGGTCCAGTTCTCCTGGAGTCTGCGGAAAGCCTGGCATTTGGGCCTCCGAGGAAGAGATAGCATTCAGAGTTCCATCCACCCTCTCCCCTCTTCTCCCATCTAGAGTCTGAGCTAGAGGTGCAACCAAAGATCCTGAGGCTTCAGTGTGTATAAGAATCATGGAGGCGCTTCCTGATGATCCAATAGTTAAGACTCTGCCTGCCGATGCAGGGGTCACGGGTTTGATCCCTGGTCTGGGAAGATCCCACTTACCTTGGAGCAGCTAAGCGTGTGTACCACAACTACTGAGTCCATGTTCCAGAGCCCGTTAGCTGCCACTAGTGAGCCTAAGCGCCTAGAGCCTTTGTTCCTCAACAAGAGAAGCCACCGCTATGAGAAGCCCTCACACCACCAGGAAGGGTAGCTCCTCTCACCGCAACTAGAAAAAACCTGTGCAGCAACACAGACCCAGCACAGCCATTAAAAAATAATAATAAAATGATGCCTATTCCTGGAGATTCAGATTTACTGGGTCTACAATAGGGCCCAGGAATCTGTGTTTTGAATAAAACCTTTGAATTATTCTACTGGAGTCCTTGCAGCATACTTTGAGAAACACCATCCTCAACACTAAGATTGCCAGACATTTTCCATCACAGAACGTTGTAAGTTATAAGAAGGAAGGGTTTGAATTTGCATTCTATTTGGCCAGGCCACCACCACTTAAAAGATGTTACTGAGGGAAGTAGAAGAGCCAGAGGCAGGCAGAAATTGGGAGGCAGAGATGAATAGATAAATATGGAGAGGAAGCCATTGTGGGGAGTAAGAGAGAGAGAGATTGGGGATGGGATAGAGTGAAAGGGAAGGAGATGAGAAATCAGGGTGGGAGGAGGGAAAAGACAGCCCTTCTTTCTCCCACCCCATTTACCCTCCCAGCCACTCACCAGGCTCTGAAGCCAGAGCAGAATCTGGCCAGATCCTCACTTCCCCAGTGAAATTCATTTGCAAAAGAAGCAAGAAGAGGAGAGAAAGAGGAACAGAAAAGAAAAGAATGGCCTTAAAGAAATTGTCAGTTGTGGAACCAAAAATAGCATTTAGAAATAGAACTGTATCTTTATACCGGTCCTTGGCAGTGAGTAGCAAAGGAGTGTCTGCCCCATTCCCACTCTGACCCTGGCAGCAACAGGAAGTAAGGAAGTGAGATTCCCCTTTGGGAGTAAATAACAACAAAATAGCCATTGAGAAACCCAACAAAGTTAGACAAAGCCACATTAAAGAGACAGCAAATCTCCAGGGCCAGCCCTCACCTCTAGCTTGATGGTGGCTGTTAACATATGTAAAGCCTGGAAAAATCCGCTCTGTCAGGGTTGGGCTGTCTGGAAGCTTTGTTGTTCAGTTGCTAAGTCAGGTCCAACTCTTGGTGACCCCGAGGACTACAGGGCGCCAGGCTTCCCCGGTCCTTCACCATCTCCTGGAGTTTGCTCAAACTCATGTCCATTAAGTTGGTGATGCCATCCAACCATCTCATCCTCCATCACCCCCCTTCTCCTCAATCTTTCCTTGGAAGTTTACAAGTTTCAGAGAACTGCCGCCGCTCCCGGTCTCTGCTGTTTTTGAAGTCCACACAGACACACAAGATGGGTTTTTGATTACCATCCAGCCTTCTCTTACTCTCAAGACAAACTAGACCCTCATTCCTTTTCCCAACACTGTGACTGAGGCTGGATTCTGGAGGTGGCACTCCTCTTATCAAGGTGCGCAAATAGTTCTCCAAAGTTGCTTGCTGCTGCTAAGTCGCTTCAGTCGTGTCCGACTCTGTGCGACCCCATAGATGGCAGCCCAACAGGCTCCACTGTCCCTGGGATTCTCCAGGCAAGAACACTGGAGTGGGTTGCCATTTCCTTCTCCAATGCATGGAAGTGAAAAGTGAAAATGAAGTCGCTCAGTCGTGTCCGACTCCCAGCGACCCCATGGACTGTAGCCCACCAGTCTCCTCTGTCCTTGAGATTTTCCAGGCAAGAGTGCTGGAGTGGGGTGCCATTGCCAGAGTTGCTTAAGTGGACCCAAATCCCTGGGGAATTTTGAGCTTTGAAAAAAATGCACACGGGCGACCTTGCTTCGGGTTGTTGTTGTCCCCGAGGGAAAGGGGGCCGGCCCAGGAGAACTGTCAGGAATAGCACGTTTCTGGCTCAGAACAAAACACCACCATGAGTCTCCGTTCTTCTGAAGACTAAAAATAAATTCATAATTAATCACAACAGAAGAGGAACAGACTCTTCAATGACTATAATTAGCTCTCCATTTATTAATGAAGACTCAAATTATTAGGCTCATCTGAGTCCCAACTTTTCTGCTTACTAATTACACGTGTGGGACAAGTGGCTTCACCTCCAGGAAGCTCTACTTCCTCAACTGCAGAAACAGGGGTTTGAGGGTAGGGCTCAGGGGTGCCACCTGTTTCAGAAGAGACCATGCGAAGGATGGGCTCACCAGGGGTCATCTGTGAAATCTTGGTCAAGAGTCCAGCTCTAGTGAGTGTGCCCTGAGCTGCTATCAGAATGGAAGAGACTTGACTTAAACCTGGGATTTGAGAAGCCCAAAAGTGGTATGTGGAAACTTCCAGGCTTGGATTCATAAATGGGTGGAATTTATGCTTATTTTCTCTCTAGACTAATAAAAATTCCTTCCAGAGCCTTCCAGAACAACCTCAGCAAGGAAATAGAACACAGGTTTGCATTCCTCCTGCCTTCCCCAGCAGGATCTCCCGGGTCAGGCAAATGCTCTTCCTCGGTCACCTGAAGGTCAGAGTTTGAGAAGCATGAGCTATTCTCTGTGGACCCTGGAGATGGGGCTGAACACAAGGTGCTTCCTGAGAACTTTGTAGCAAACTGCCCTTCGGACTCGCCCATGCCAGCATCTTAAGTGACCGCTTCCCTCGTGGCTCAGCTGGTAAAGAATCCGCCTGCAGTGCTGGAGACCTGGGTTCAATCCCTGGGTAGGGAAGATTCCCTGGAGAAAGGAACGACTACCCACTCCAGTATCCTGGCCTGAAGAATTCCATGGGCTGTATAGTCAGGGTTGCAAAGAGTTGGACACAACTGAGCGACTTTCACTTATTCACAAGAAAGAAAAGGGTGCATGATTGGGGGGAGGGGGTCCTTCCTGGGTATTCAAAGTTGATAGTAATGGTGCAGGAATATCCAGACACTTCAGGGATCTGGAATTCAACAAGAGCTGAGCAAAAATGCATTTTGAACAAGACAAGAAATGTATAACCGTGTTGATTGTTGAGGGTGGTCTACTTTAACCAGGAGTTGTGTGGAAGGAGTCATTATTCTATTCTCTCTCCTTATTTCAGTTCAGTTCAGTTGCTCAGTGATGTCTGACTCTTTGTGACCTGATGGACTGCAGCATGCAGGCCTCGCTGTCCATCACCAACTCCTGGAGATTGCTCAAACTCATGTCTATTGAGTCGGTGATGCCATCCAACCATCTCATTCTCTGTCATCCCCTTTTCCTCCTGCCTTCAATCTTTCCCAGCATCAGGGTCTTTCCTAAGGAGTCAGTTTTTCACATCAGGTGGCCAAAGTATTGAAGTTTCAGCTTCAGCATCAGTCTTCCTTTTCGACAGGACTGAAATTTTCCATAATAAGAAAGGAAGTATGTGCCCCAGAGCCTCTTCCATATTCCTAACTCGCAGGAAAGTCCTTCAGAATCTCAGTGAGAGTCTATTCCCTCTGCTTTCAAACCAATCTAACAAACTAACTTTCCTTAGCCTATTTTTCAGTCAGTACTACGAGGGGCAAGGTATCCTGAAGCAGGAGGAAGGGCCAGCTGACAGTTGACACTGGTGAGGAGAGGAATATGGGAGGATCACTAAAAAGACACAAGAAAATAAAATAGTCTTACCCAGAGGCGTTTCTAAGATGTTGGTTATGGACGTTCATTAACACACAGAGCAGCACTGACCTGGGGGCAGAGCTGAGGAAGCTAATCCTGAAGTAAGCTTGAAAAGGAGGCTGTGTGGGTGCCAGCCTGGGGTTTTGCTCTTCTATCCAGAGCCTCAGTTTCCTTATTTGTGAAACAGGAGCTAAGGTGCCTGCCTTATTCTACAGGCCCATTGGAAAAACCAAAGTAGGTTTCATGCATTGAATGATAGCTTGTGAACTATTAAACATTGTCCAATGTAAAGCTTTATAAGAGTGACAATGACTCTGAGCCCCTCCATTTTAAAAGGCAAGGCACTGGGTAGTATCTTTCGAAATGATCTTTATCTTAGTTCACTTGGGCTGCTATAACACAATACCCTAGACTGGGTGGCTTGTAATCAGAAATTTATTTCTCACAGTTCTGGAGGCTGAGGTCCAAGATCAAGGTACCAGCAGATTCAGTGTCTGGTGAGGACTTGCTTCTTTGTTCATAGATCGCTGTCTTCTCACCATATCCTCACAGGACATAAGGGACAAGGCAGCTCTGTGGGGTTCTCTCTGGTTAGTGCACTAATCCTTTTGTGAGAGCTCCATCCTCATGTCCCACCTCCCCAAGGTCCTGCCTCCTAACACCATCACACTGGGGGTCAGGTTACAACATATTAATTTGGAGTGTGGGGACACATTTCAGTCTATGGCCAGCTTCATCCACAGTACTTAACCCCCAAGTGTTCAAGTATTTGCAAGTATAAGGGACAGGTGTTTTGTTTTTTTGAAGTGTAGTTGATCTACAATATTGTGTTAGTTTCAGGTGTACAGCAAAGTGATTCAGATATATACATTCTTTTTCTGATTCTTTTCTGTATAGGTTATTACAAGACATTGAATATAGTTCCTGTGCTACATATTTAATCCTTCTTGTTTTATATATAATAGTATGTATCTATTAATCCCATACTGCTAGTTTATCCCTCCCCCTACCACCCTTTCTCTTTCGGTAAACATACCTTTTTTTTAATAGGTTTGTGATTCTGTTTCTAGTTTACAAATAAGTTCATTTTTTATTTTTTTTTAGATTCAACACAGCAGTGATGTCACATAATATTTGTCTTTTCCTATCTGACTGACTTAACTTCATATATTAATCTATAGCTCCATCCATGTTGCTGCAAATGGAAATATTTCATTCTTTTGTATGGCTGAGTAATATTCCATTATGTATGTACACTGCATCTTTTAATCCATTCATCTGTCAATGGACATTTAGGTTGCTTCCATATCTTGGATATTGTAAATAGTGTTTCCATGAACACTGGGGAGCATGTATCTTTTTGAATTAGCATTTTCATCTTTTTCTGGACATAAGCCCAAGAGTGGGATTGCTGGATCATATGGTAACTCTATCTTTAGTTTTTTAAGGAACCTCCATACTGGTTTTCCTAGTGGCTGCACCAATTTACATTCTCACCAACAGTGTAGGAGGAATCACAGAAAGGGACAGTTTTGATTTGTGGGCAAATTCATTGATGTGGAACAACTCATTTCCTAACAAAAAAATAAATGAGGTGGCTTCCAGCACAGGTCATTTGGAGGAAAATGCAGTGGAAATGGAGGTGAGGGTGGGAGGAGATGACCCTTTCTAAATCTTGGGATCATTTCTTTCGTTAAAATGAGCACATATGACTTCTATAAACTAAAGCTAAAAAACAAAAGTAAGAAATTAAATATGCATAATAAGCAAGGGAATAATGAAAAGAGATTTTGTACTTGTGGCCCTTCACCAAGTCGGGTAGGAGATCTGGACATTTTAGCGCATGGTGAGTCCCACCCTTCCAGCAACACTGTCCTTATAGAGTGGGAATTGTTAGCCTCCTGAGCAGGGGCATCAAGCCTTGATGTTTTGAGAAAACAGCTTCTGAGATGGGGAATCAAGTCTATGCAGGTCAGGGTAGGGGATCAACAATTAACACTGGGAAGATAACTCCAGCTGATGCCATAATTGCGTGTATATCACATGGAGATAACCCTGTGGAGCTATTGGAACCTTGAACTCTGACCCTCTCCCCTAAGCCCCCACCATGCCTGCCTTCCTACAGAAGCCACTGGAAACAGCTGCCTCCTAGTGAGTTGGTATTAGATTGAACCATACAAAAACAACAACCACAGACCATTTTTTGTCTATATAAATAACAATTTTAACTTCACATGTTTTGGTGAAACATCCCCCATTCAGATCTACCTTCAAGAGATAATGTGAGGCCCTCAGAAGTCTCCAACCTACCCCAGTCCTCTCATATTCCTTGTTGACCAGCCATTCTACAAAGCTTTGCCTAATGTTATGCTGGATTCATGATATGAAACACCAATAGTGAGCTTGTGAAAAGTTCCAATACCTGGGATTAACCATGGAAAATTTGGTTGAGAAGTTGTTGGATGTGTGCATGCTTAAATTTTCAGCACAGACCTGACTGAGACTCGACTTAGTGCAAGACTTCCCACCCTTTGCTATATATTAGATTCTCCTGGAGATCTAAACTATCCTGATGGCTAGGCAGTACTCCGTACCCAATAAGTCAGTATCTGGGCGTGGGAACTAGGCGTCAGCATTTTGTAAAGACCTCCAGGAGATGCCGATGAACAGCTAAGTTTGGGAACCACTGACACAGTGAAGGATGGACTTTGCTGACCTCTATTTCCAGAGGCAAGAGTCAGCTGCAGCCCAGAACTGACCACGTCCTCGGGAAGTAAACATAGTGCAGGGAGGCTAGAAACCTGCCCATGTGGGGCTCTGGTGAGACCCCGGGTCAAGCTTACCTGTTCTTCTAGTGCCAGACTTACTGGCTCTGTTACCTGGCTGTCTGCTTCTAGAGATGGGGCACCTGTTAAGCCTCAGCCCCTTCTGATCCTGGGCATCTCGTCGTCTGATGCCCATAGCAAGACACATACTTGGGACTGCTTACCCTGCCTGGGAGTGCAGCCCAGGACCCACCAGGGAGTGTGTTGCCATGACAATCGTGGCATACTCCTCCCCAACCCCCTTCTGCCACTGCAAAAGCCCCGTGAAAATCAGAATTCACAGGGCTTCTCACTCTGCCTGGACTTCTCCACTGGAAGGGAATGTGGGAGATTTTTCCTCTCTGAGCTCTGGGGAGATGGGGTGAAGGAGTGGACAGCAGTCTCAAAACAACCCCCTCAAGTTACCCAGTCTGCTGGGACACATGAAGAAATCTATTTTCTTATAGGAAGGATTGTTAACCATAATTGCTGTTGGGAAGTTTGTCAAGAGAAGAGTGAGTGGGGATGTAGGAAGGAGAAAGAGCCATTTCTTCAGGTGGAGGAGGAAGGCAGGGATGGAGGGGAGAGGAGAGGGGTCATGGGGTTGCACTGAAGGATGATCTTCGGAGAGAAAACCGCACTGAGGAAAAAGGATGAGAGAGAAGGGCTGCACAGAGCAGGGGTGGGTATCCTGGTAAGGAAATCAGGGACTTTAGCCAGGAGGAAGAGATGGATCAGGGAAGAGAAGTAGGATGAAGAAGCATGCACAAACTACCTATGGTTCTGGAATAATTTCTGCAAAATATAGCATCTTAAAATAATGTTAAATGTCTATTATCTCGCAGTCTGTGTGGGTCATTCAGGAGTGACTGAGCTGGGTGCTTCTGGCTTGGGGTTGCTCATGAGATTGCAGTTGAGATATCAGCAGGGGCTCCATCATCTGAAGGCTTGACTGGGGCTAGAGGACTTACTTCCAAGATGGCTCACACATGATTGGTGAGCTGTTGGTGGCTGTTGGCAGGAGGCCTCTGTTCTCAACACAGGGAGCCTCTCCAAAGGGCTGCTTGAGTGTCTTCCTGACATGGCAGCTGGTTTGCCCAGAGACAGTGATTCAAGAGCCAGCAAGACAGAGCTGCTGTCATTCTTGTGACCTAGCTTTAGAAGTGATTCATCTTATTTCTACAATGTCTTAGTGGTTACACAGCCTTACATGGAGCTCAGAGGGATTATATAACAGCATGAATACCAGGAGGTGAGGCTCATTGGAGGCCATGTTGGAGGCTGGCTCCAACCAGGAGAAAATCCTTTCTGAGTCATGATTGTGTTGTCATGGAGTATGTTGCACTTAATCCCTTCACAAGAACACCAGGCAAGTGGGGCAAATGGGGATTACAGTCCAGGCTGAACTCAGATAGGCTGGCCATGCCCCAGCCTGATCAACAGGTACACCTGTTTGTAATGTGCCTCTCTAAAAGAGGAACATGCCCTGTTCATACAAAGGTATAGCTTGTGCCTCAGAACACTTTTCAATGTAAATAATAGAAAATCCAACCAAAGAGAAAAAAAAGAAGAAGAATGTATTGCATTATTTTTTTTTAATTTATTTTTGTCTTGGCTGGGTCTTTGTTGCTGTGCAGGTTTTTCTCTAGTTGCAGTGAGAGGGGGCTAATCTTTGTTGCAGTGCTCAGGCTTCTCATTGCAGTGGCTTCTTTCGTTGTTTGAACACAGGTTCTAGGGCACGTGGGTTTAATAGTTGTGGTTCTTGGGCTCTAGAGCACAGCCTCAATAGTTGCGGCATGCCAGCTTAGTTGTTCCGTGGCATGTGGTATCTTCCCGGATCAGTGATCAAACCCGTGTGTTCCAGATTCTTTATCAGTGAGCCACAGGGAAGCCCCCTGGATTATTTCTATAAATGAAGGTGCAGGGATATGATGCTTCAGACATGGCTGGATCCAGGGTCTCAAACAATGTCCTGACCTCTCTGTACCTTAGCTCTGCTTTCTTTTGATTTGATATGGCCTCATCAGCTAAGAGTCGGACACAACTGAGCGACTTCACTTTCACTTTTCACTTTCGTGCATTGGAGAAGGAAATGGCAACCCACTCCAGTGTTCTTGCCTGGAGAATCACAGGGACGGGGAGCCTGGTGGGCTGCCGTCTATGGGGTCGCACAGAGTCGCACACAACTGAAGTGACTTAGTAGCAGCAGCAGCAGCAACATCAAATTTATTCTTTAAAACTTTTTCATTATCATGGCAGACAGCATCTCCAGTCTTACTGGCTCTCAGATTCAGTCGAGGTATGGCGATTCTTCTAGCATCTGAAATAAAATTTCTGACTCTGACACTCTTTGACCCCTCCCTTGAACATTCTCTGGGGGCAAGCAGATGGGATATGGGATATAGTGATTGACTTAATCTGATAAAGGGCCACCCCAAGAAACTAAGGAGGATGGCTCAGCTCCATCCAATAATCTCAAGGAAACCTTCCCAAGGAGAGGTGCTGGCTGCTATGTCAGAAGAAGGAGGGATAATGCTGGGAAGGTCCTCCATAGCTGCAAGACAGTATTTGACGAGCCCTGGGATTTCTTTGGAGGGAATGATGCTAAAGCTGAAACTCCAGTACTTTGGCCACCTCATGAGAAGAGTTGACTCATTGGAAAAGACTCTGATGCTGGGAGGGATTGGGGCCAGGAGGAGAAGGGGACAACCGAGGATGAGATGGCTGGATGGCATCACTGACTCGATGGACGTGGGTCTGAGTGAACTCTGGGAGTTGGTGATGGACAGGGAGGCCTGGCATGCTGCAATTCATGGGGTCACAAAGAGTCAGAAACGACTGAGCGACTGAACTGAACTGAAGGGAGAGAGTTCCTCCTGGAGCCCTGGAGTGACGCTAGTCATCAGAGGATGGGTCAGATCAGTGCTGAGTTTCAGGGGCAAAGGAGGAAACATGTGACTATTCACTTAAGTGAGGCCAGAGGCCCTGATTTCTCCCTGGCTTGGCTGATAGAAGCCTGGATGACCTAAGCTACAGACCTTTTGAAATAAAAAGCAGAATTTTGTTTTCAGATTACTTTTCTCAGCAGTAATGTATAAACTAAAAGAATCTATTCACATCTCTGTTTTCCCATCAAACACGTTTGAAGTACCTCCTCCTTGCCATAATGCCTTGTGATGAAACAATGTTTTTTTTTTTTTTTAAATGGAGAAATACAGATGCAGATCCAGTACTGGCCCCTTTCAGAATTTAACTGTCAGTGTGTGTGTGTAGGCGTTAAGACACTTCGGTCGTGTCCAACTCTTTGCAACCCTGTGGACCAGAGCCCGCCAGGCTCCTCTGTCCATGGGATTCTCTAGACAAGAATACTGGAGTGGGTTGCCATGCCGTCCTGCAGGGGATCTCCCCAGCCTAGGGACTCAACCCTCATCTCTTATGTCTATTTCACTGGCAGGCAGGTTCCTTACCACCTGGGAAGCCCTTAACTGTCAGTGTTCACTGCTTATTGGTATCTATTCCCGGCATGAGCTACACTAACCTGACTCTCCTTTTGGAGACTGAGACCTCCCCAGGTATGCCCAGTTGGGCAGTTTCAACTTTGTGGATGAACGTTTCCTGCTCTGGGAACTTCCCTGGTGGTCCAGTGGTTAAGAATCCACCTTGCAATGCAGGGGATGTTGGTTCAGTCCCTGGTCAGGGAACTGAGATTCCACGTGGTGGTGGTTTAGTCGCTAAATTGCGTCCGACTCTAGCGACCCAACAGTCTGCAGCCTGCCAGGCTTCTCTGTCCATGGGATTTCCCAGGCAAAAATATTGGAGTGGGTAGCCTTTCTTTCTCTAGGGGATCTTCCCAACCCAGGGATCAAACCCAAGTCTCCTGCATTGCAGGTGGATTCTTTACCTCTGAGCCACCAGGGGAGCCCTCACAGGGCAGCTAAGCCTGTGTGCTGCAATGAGGAATCTGTGCGACCAAATAATAATAAATTAAAAAAAAGAAAGTTTCCTGCTTTGCCCATTCTCCTGCTTGAGTCATAGGAAACTTCAGTAATTGGCATATTCTTCTCCAGCTGGGAACCTTATCAGTTCCACCACCTCACCGTCCCTCAGCCTTAAAAATCCTAGTCCCTTCCCTTGCACAGCAATTCCTGGTTTACTACATATCCGTCTGTCCTGAGGCAGAGAAGACAGAGAAACACAAGGAGATATGCAGTTCCGGTTTGAGCTAGGGAAACAAGATTCCTGTTTGCCAGATGCTGCCATCAGATCTAGCCTCCTGCTAGTACATTCTATGGCTCCCTCCTTTCAGGGTCCTTGTCTATGTGTTCGTAACTCTACAAAGAATGATTTAAGATTCTGCTAAATTCTGCATTTAAAAATCTGACTCTGTGAAAATTTGCTGGAGAAGTGGCTTCTATTTTTAAAGGGGCTGATTCCTTCTTTTTTTCTGATTTTTTTCAAGTAAAATTTGAACTTAACCGAGCAGTTTTGAAAGCCCAGCTGCACATGGATCCTTCCTATGCTGTGCAGAGCTGGGTCAGTGTTTCATAAGTGATGGACACTTCTGTTGGCGGTCTGCTGATCTAACAGGTAATTGTAGGGGGCACAGGCATGAGCATTTAAAATGATGTTGAAATGTTATGAATATCAAGCTTAGGATTTCATGAAATTTTTTCTAGCACAAGGTGAAGGTAGAAAGTTCTATTCTTAGTTCAAAATTGATTTGAGGACAAATGTTAGTAAACAATTAACCTGTACGTGTGCAGACTTGGCAGAAGTCATGAAGGTGGCTCTATTCATTCCCATGGCTGCTATAACAAATTACTACAAACTCGGTGACTTACAAGAACATACCTTTAATCTCTCACTGTTGTGGAGGCCAGAAGTCCGAAATCAGTTTCACTGGCCCAGCTTTGCAGCCTCCAGGGGCTGTAGGGGAGGTTTTGTTCCTGGCCCCTCTGGTAGCTGTGGATACTCCCTGGCTTGTGGCCACATCACTGCAGTCTCTGCCTCTCTGGTCACATCACCTCTTTGTCTTCTGCATGTAGTATATCTCCCTAACTCTCCTTTATGAGGATGCATGTGATGGCCTTGAGGGCCCACCTGGCTAATTCCGGATACTCTCCCTATCTTCAGATCCTGAGTTTAGGATCAACAATAAGGTCCTGCTGTATAGCACAAGGAACTATATTCAACATCCTGCAATAAGACATAACGTTTAATTATGGTGATCCGATGGTTAAAAATCTGCCTCGCAATGCAAGGGATGAGAGTTCGATCCCTGGTCAGGGAACAAAGATCCCACATGCCTAGCTAGGTGCAGCTGAGCCCAAACCCTCAACTAGAGAGCCTGTGTGCTCTGTAGCCCATGCAATGCAAGGAATATCTCACATGCCGCAACTAAGACCCAATGCAGCCAAAAAAGAAAAAATAACGTAATATAAAAAATATGAAAAAGATGTGCGTATAATCGAATCACTTTTCTGTACACAAGAAGCTAAGACATTATAAATCAACTATACTTCAACTGAAAATAAACCTTGAATTTAATCACATCTACAGAGTTTTCTTTTGGGAATTTCCTGGTAGTCTAGTGGTTAGGACTGCTGGAGGCTTGATCACTCGTCAGGGAACTAAACACCCACAAGTCGTGTGGCAAGACCAAAAAAAAAGTCGTCTTCTTTTTTTCCAACCCCTCCCCCGAACAAGGCAACATATTCACAAGCATCAGTGATCAGGGTGTGGTCATCTTTAGGAAGAAGGGGACTGTTATTCAGCCTAACACAGTGGCAGAGGAAATTTGGGACACAGCCAGTTAAGAAATGAAACTTCCTACCTGCAGACTTTTTATACACCCATCTGAGGAGCTCCCCCTGCTGCAGTCGATGTTGCCCTCTGCTGCCATCTCCCTCTCACTAAGGATACAGAGGAGGGGGACATACAGGGGGAAGGACTCTCGCCTCCAGGCTCCCATTGCATTTGGAAAAGAAACAGCTGGGAGCGACCCTGGACCCATCTCATCCCCCACAATCTGAGATCCTTGGACAGATTCCTTAGTGCCTAGGTCAGCAACAGCCACCTTGAAAAACATGAATTTTAAATTTCCCAGGTTCCAATGAATGTTGTTCTACTCCATACAGATCCCTACCATGGGGCCCCCTCTCAGATTTGCACTGTATTTATTTAAATTGCTTTTGAAATGTTAATCACCGAATGTTAATAAACACAGTAATTATTCTTGATTTTCCTTATGGGTTCCATTTAGGAACAGGAACTGATATTATTCATGATTTCACAAGGAAGCATGAGTTCCAAAGTAGGCTAATGTGCTTTACTTACGAAATTAATGAAGACATTTTCTTATTGCATAATCAGTACATTAGACCCAGGATGATGGCGTTTCAGGGAAGAAAGGTGCTGGAACAGCTTCTCGTGGGATCTGATTAGTGCGTTCTCTTGGGAGACTTTCTGGAAGGAGAGTTTGTCAACTGAACTTGTGTAACTCCGCGAGGGAGTGAAAGTGTGCAGGTGGGGCGGGTGGGTGAGACAGACTCTGTTTCGATCAGCTTTGATCCCATCCAGCCTGCTCCCACCCCCCACGCCCACCACAGCCCCGGCAACTCAGCAGGGGCCTGTAATTGCTCTGATTCCAGTGGCACCAGCGAGTGATGTCTCCTTTGGCCACACGGACAAGAGCAGACCAGAGGAGCCGGGGAGCCCTGGGGGAGAGGCCTGCCTGACGGTCTGCAGCTGGCCAAAAGGAAGCCAGACCAGTGTTAGCTCCTGCTCTAAAGCAAAGGCTAAGAACCTTGGCAGACAAGCTTGTTCAAAACGCCTGGAAAGATGAGGCTTGACGACCTTTCTTTTTTCTTTTTTTCTGGCCTAGCCCAAAGGCTTACAGGATCTCAGGTCCCCAAGCAGGGATTGAACCTGCATCATAGCAGTGAAAGCACGGAATCCTGTCCACTAGACTACCAGGGAACACCCCTGAAGAACTTTCTTTGACCTTGATCTTTTGGGGCTCACCAGGTGAGAGATGCTGGCGCTGGACAAACCCGTCCCCCCATTTCCTGCTCACCTCCTGGCGCCCACTGATCATGATTTAAATCCCAGTCTTTTTCTCTATAATTGCTTCAGTCGTGTCTGACTCTTTTGAGACCCCATAGACTGTAGCCCACCAGGTTCCTCTGTCCATGGTATTCTCCAGGCAAGAATACTGGAGTGGGTTGCCATGTCCTCTTCCAGGGGATCTTCCCAACCCAGGGACTGAACAACCATCTCTTATGTCTCCTGCACTGGGAAGCAGTTTCTTTACCACTAGCACCATCTGGGAAACTCCTTTCTCTACACCCCGGTGCTTTTAAATGAAAGATGTGCTGTTTGGGAAGATAGGAGGGCTTGGTTCCTGCACTGACTTTGGTCAAACACAGGAGACCTCTTCAGGGAAAGAGGAATAAGTGGTGCAGAAGCTGGCGTGTGATCTTACAGAGAGACAAAGTTCTGATCAGAGCTGGTCAGAGGCTTCTCGGGAGGGATATCATGCTGGATTTATTTCAGGACCTTTCACTAGTGACCGATAGTTAGAAGCAATAAAGATTGGTCTCAAAAGATAAAAAGAAGCTTGAACATTACATACATTTACATATGATAAGTGGGATTGATCTCACTATATATTATGCAAGAAGCATGTAGAATTTTTTATTAAACTGTAGTTGATTTGCAGTGTGGTGTTAATTTCTGCTGCACAGCAGAGTAGCTCAGTTGAACATATATACACATCCTTTTTCATATTCTTCTCCATTATGGTTTGTCACAGGACTTTGACTATAGTTCCCTGTGCTATACAGTAGGACCCTGTTTTATTCATTCTATATATAATAGTTTGCTTCCACTAATCCTAAACTCCCAATCCAGCCCCCTCCGCTTGGCAATCTGTTCTCTATGTCTGTGAGTCTGTGTCTGTGTCAAAGATAGGTTCACTTGTGGCGTATTTTAGATTTCACGTATAAGTGATATCATATGGTATTTAAATGTCTCTTTCTGACTTCCTTTTAGTATGATAATCTCTAGGTCTATCTATGTTGCTGAAAATGGCATGATTTCATTCTTTTTATGGCTGAGTAGTACTCCACTGTGTATATATATATATATATATATATATATATATATCTTCTTTATTTATTTATCTGTCTTCTTTATCCATTCATCTAGCGACAATCACTTAGGTTGCTTCCATGTCTTGGCTATTGCGCATAGCGGCTGTGAACACAGGGATGTGTATATCATTTTGAGTTATAATTTTGTCTAGATATATGCCCAGGAGTGGCATTGCTGAATCATATGGTAGTTCTATTTTTAGTTTTTTAAGGAACCTCTGTATTTTCTCCATAGTGGCTGCATCAACTTACATCCCCACCAACAGTGTAGGAGGGTGGCCTTTCCACCACACCTTGCCAGCATTTTTTTTATTTGTGGACTTTTTAATGATGGCCATTTTGAATGTGTGAAATAGTACCTCACTATAGTTTTAATGTACATTTCTCTGATAATTAGCGATGTTGAGCATCTTTTCATGTGCCTTTGGCTTCTCTGGTGGCTCAGAGGTTAAAGTGTCTGCCTCTAATGCGGGGAGACCCGGGTTCGATCCTTGGGTCAGGAAGATCCCCTGGAGAAGGAAATGGTAACCCACTCCAGTATTCTTGCCTGGAGAATCTCATGGACGGAGAAGTCTGGTAAGCTACAGTCCATGGGGTTGCAAAGATTCAGACACGACTGAGTGACTTCACTATACACTATAAGCTTTCTTTGGGGCTTCCCCAATGGTTCAGTCAGTAAAGAATCCGCCTGCAATGCAGGAGACACAGGTTTGATCCCTGGGTCGGGAAGATCCCCTGCAGGAGGAAATAGCAACCTACTTTAGTACTCTTGCCTGAAAAATCCCATCTACAGAGGAGGCTGATGGGCTGCACTCCGAAGGGTCACAAAGAGTCGGACATGACTGAGCTGACTAAGCACGAGCACAACGTTTTCTTTGGAGAAATGTCTATTTAGGTCTTCTGCCCAATTTTCGACTGGGTGGTTTGTTTTTTCTGGTATTGAATTTTAGGAGCTGCTCATATATTTTGGAAATTAAGACCTTGTCGGTTGCATCATTTGCAAATATTTTCACCTGATCTGTAGGTTGTCTTTTCATTGTGTGTATGGTTTCTTCTGCTGTACAAAAGCTTGTACATTTGATTAGGTCTTATTTGTTTATTTCTGCTTTTATTTCTATTGCCTTGGGAGGCTGACCTAAGAAAACCATGGTACAATTTATGTCAGAGAATGTTTTGTCTATGTTCTTGTCTAGGAGTTTTACAGTGTCATGTCTTGCTTTGAAACCTTTAAGCCATTATGAGTTTATTTTTGAATATGGTGTGAGGGTGTAGCCTAACTTCATTGATTTACATACAGCTGTCTAACTTACTCAGCACCACTAGAAGCATATAGAATTTGCCTTAATTTTTTTGCTAAATGTTCCCTAAACTATCATGTTTATAACAAGCAATAGTTAAATAAAATAAATTGATTTTCTGTCTTAGAATATTAAAAAAAAAAAGTCCCAAGTCCAGTGGAGTGATGGACTCAGGGGCTTTATAGGTCTCTCTGGTCCTTGGAGTCTGCTTCCTGAGCCACTCATGCCTCTCTCCTGGGCAGAGGTGTGGGACGGACAGAAGCTGGGCTCTGGTGTCAGACAGCACTGGGTTTGAATCAAAGCCCACCACTCACAGCTGTGTGGTCTTGAGTTTGTCAATTCTCTGGAAACTTGTCCTTGTCTATAAAAATGGAGATATCACGTCCCTCATGAGGTTGTTGGTAATTACGAGACAGAAGTGCCTTAGGCCAAGTCCCTGAGTCCAGCTCTTCTTGACCAGCAGCCTGTGCCCTTGATGGTGGTTCATGAAGGAGCTGTTCAGTCCCTCTAGTTTGTTCACTGAAACTTCTGTCCAGTCCCAGCTTGGGCCTTCCCCATCTCTTCCGTAACTAGCCTCATCTTACCCCCGCCCAGTGTTGCAGGTGGACGCTGCCCAGGCACATCTGGGCACTTAGGGCTTGAGAACCTGGAATCCAACCTGAAGAGCCAGAAAAATTCTAACACAGGGAGGGCTCAAGAGAGGTTCCAAGAGAAGACTGAACAGATCCGGCCACGTGGACCCCAGAACCTTGGACTACTTTGCTTGTCACACCAGATGTACCTCCCTTTGGGGACCTCTTGCCAATGTTTTCCCGTTTGGGTTCCATCAAAGGGTTTCCTCCCTGGAAGTGGAGACAGGGCTGGTGTGATCTGAAGGAGGTAGGGGGAGCTCCCCTAGTGGCCATCATTAAACTTGTCAAACCGGAGCCTTGGGGGCCCCCACCAAGCCCCACTCCATCCCACCTTCAGAAAGGACAAGAGCTTTGTCCTTTCTGAGCCTGCTTTCCAAACCTGGCTACTACCTTTTACCCAAGGCCAGAGACCATAAACTAGAGATCCATGATTCTAATTTACTTGGCCAGTGCAATATTGTTGAAAAATTTTATTACATACCAATACTGAAACATCATATTGGACATAAAGATCCAGCTACGTAATTTCTCTTGAAAAATCAGACGCTCTGGCAACACTGAACTTGGGCTTCTGCCTGGCAACAATGGTGAGGACAGTTTACAAAAGAAGAAAAATCCCTGCCTGCATGGAGTTTATTGTCTGGTGGGGGAGGGGAGAGAGGAACAGTCAGTTCAGTTCAGTCGTGTCTGACTCTTTGTGACCCCATGGACTGCAGCACGCCAGGCTTCCCTGTCCATCACCAGTTCCCAGAGCTTACTCAAACTCATGGCCATCGAGTCGATGATGCCATCCAACCATCTCATCCTCTGTTGTCCCCTTCTCTTCCTGCCATCAATCTTTCCCAGCATCAGGGTCTCTTCTAGTGAGTCAGTTCTTCGCATCAGGTGGCCGAAACAGCTCTTAATGAAGCCAGAAATTGATGCTTTCAAATTGTGGTGCTGCAGAAGACTCTTGAGAGTCCCTTGGACCACAAGGATAGTGGAGGAAAGGGTGAGGCTACCCAACTGAGAATATCCTGAATTCCTGACTCATAGAAATGACTATCTTTATTTTAAGCCACTGAATATTGGAGTGATTTGTTATACAGCAAGAGATCACTAGAATAGATTCTGACTTCAAGGAACTTAAAAATGAGTTGGAAAGCCAAGAAGTGAGTGAACTTAGCCAAGTTTATTAGATAGTGCCAGCTGTCTCAGGGTGACCAAGGCCCACATTGTAGAGCACTGTCTAAAGATGGTAAATATGCCACCCACGGGGGCTTCCCAGGCGGCACAGAGGCAAAGACTCTGCCTGCCAGTGCAGGAGACGCAGGAGGCAAGGGCTCCATCCCTGGATCGGAAAGATCCCCTGGGGAGGAAATGGCAACCCACGCCAGTATTCTTGCCTGGAATATCCTATGCACAGAGGCACTGCAAAGGGTTGGACACAACTGAGCACACACACACACCCACACATCCCACCTTTTCTCTCCCTCCATTCCTATATCCACTCCCTTCCTTTGCTCCTATCTTGATTGACCTTCCGGATCCTTGATTTCTATCATAAGTTTGCAGTTCCCTGAAGGGCGGACACTTTCTCAAACTCTCAGCTGCTAGCGCCCTCAATTAACTAGCTACCTGGTCTCCCTGACTTGACTTTGAATATACTGCCAAGAGTAGAATCAAGGATGTTTAGACCACAAATCCCTGGTTCTGGCTCCTAGTTCTTGGCAACAGTCATCACATAAATTTTCCAGCAAGAGACACATCCGCATAATTAGACCAACGATATCGCAGACTCAGACACATGCAAAGAGGGCAGGGCTGGAGAAGGGTACCATTCATCAAAACCTCATCATAAATTCAAGTTGAAGGATTGAAAAGAAACAAAACATGGACACATCCCAAACCCAGCAGCTGGACCTCTCACTGAAATTCTGAAATCACTGCCGCTCAAATCAACATCTGGGAGAGAATAAAAAATAATAAAGATTTTAAAAGAACAGACGCTGGGCAATTACCAATTGAAGTGTGGATCAGGAATATAAATTCTCCAAGAGCCTAAAGACAGAAATATACATTGGCACATGGGTCTTCAGACTGTGAATTTCATCTAGCTGTCACCACCATTCTTCTTTATTATGGCTAATATTTAGTTAGCAAACGCTTTTTTCTAAGCGATGAACATAATTATGTTCAGGTTGACATGACCTGAATTAGTGTTACTGAACTTTTACTTATTCAGCACTGGCAATGGAATGCAATGTCCAAAAAGATGTGGGTGCTGAGCAGTAGCCCCAAAGAACACTGGGAAGAATGTTGTATTTACATTTGGGTTTTTAAGTCTTGACTCTTCATTTATTAATTATGTGAAATTGGCACTTTTTTTTAACCTTCTGAACCTGTGAAGAAATCTATCAATAGAAATAAGACTTACCTCACAGAGTTTTTCTAAGGATTAAGTCAAGTAATTTATCTTTGAGACTCCTGCCATGTTGCTTTTAGCTCCTTCACCTGTGAAATAGGAACAATATGTCTGTCACAGAGTCGAGTTATGTTATAAGGATTCCTTAACTTACGATATTTCTTAAGCTGCTTGTAAGACAAGTAAGAGACTTGCAAGACAAGTAAGACACTTTTGGTTATAAATAACAAAGTGAGACATAGCAGCTTTAAAATGAAAGGTTTTGAATTGTCCTAATGAAACAGAAGGTGGGAGGTAGGTGGTTCCAGGGTAAGATCAATAATATCAGCATGAGTCCAAGTCTTTGCTGCTCATGTGACTCTCCCCTCATGGTGACAAAATGACTGCTTCAGTGCCGAGCATCACATCTTTATACCAGATCATTCAAAGCATGAAAGGAGAGGAATATTTTCAAATGTCTCTCTTATCAAGGAGGAAACATTTCTCAGACACTTCCAATAGATTCCCTTCATATCTCATTGGTTAGAACTGGCCCATGGCTATCTCTTGCTAGGAGGGAGTCTGGGGAAATGAATGTCTAGCATTTCTGGAAGCTAACATGGGAAGCCATTTCTACCAGCAAGGAAGAAAGGAGAGAATAACTTTGGAGTAGGAAATATACACTCTGAGCCTGCCACCATTAACATGCGAGAGCACTTACTATGAGGGGACCCATTAATCAATGCAGGTAACATTTTTTTTTTTTAATTATCTGATCTTTTTAAAATAAGATTTTATCTATTTTTGTTTTTGGTTATGCTGGTCTTTCTTGCTGTGACGGCTACTCTCCCGTTGTGTTGCAAGGGCGTCCCATTGCGATGGCTTTTCTTTCTTGTGGAGCCCAGGCTCTAGGGCATGAGAGCTTCAGCAGCTGCAGCTCACAGGCTTAGTCGCTTTGTGACTTGTGGGATCTTCCCAGATCAGGGACTTAACTCGTGACTTCTGCATTGGCAGGCACCTTCTTTACTACTGAGCCACCGGGGAAGCCTGGAGGTAACATTTATGGAGTACTCAAAGAAGGAAATGGCACCCAACTCCAGTACCCTTGCCTGGAAAATCCCATGGATGGAGGAGCCTGATAGGCTATAGTCCACAGGGTCACAAAGAGTCAGACACGACTGAGTGACTTCCCTTCTTCTACTTTACACTAGGCAACATTCAAAGTGTTTCACATGCATCACTTCATTTTGTTTCTCAACAATGCTATGAGGAGGAACTATAATTACTCTTGTTTTATAAATGTGAAAACTGAGGCATAGCGAAGTTAATAAACTTTCTTAAGGCTCCTCAACCCATGAGTGTTGGTGCCAAGATATTGATCTGAGTCACAGCAGGTTGAGTCTTCAGAGGAAGACCAAGGTGGATGCTCGGCTCATCTCTAACCTGGTTCTCATCCCAAGTTTAAGTAGGTTTGAGTTGTTGTGTGGTTGTTTGATTACCTATTTATTACCCTAGAGTTGATCCTGTTCGTGAAGTATTACCATAAAGCAATGAAATCTTTCACATTGTCCAGAAATTGCAGAAGTTACATTGTGGTGGTCGGATTTGCTGAGTCTGTGAGGCCACAACCCCAACTGGCGGGGAGCGGGGGTTGGGGGATGCAGGTGCCTAGCGGGGGAGTCCTGAGCCTGGGAAGACATGGCCCTGGGCACCACCAGCTGTGGACAGTCTTTCTTTGACTTCCTATTACATGCCAGGCCTAGGCTGGCTCAGTCCCTATCGTCTACAGATTTACCGACAAGTGAAAAGGAAATTAAAACAGTGTGCTAAATTCCACGATGGGGAAGTTCAGGATGTCAGAAGTACCCCCGGGAGGGGCAGGCCCAAGCAGGCTTCTAGAAGTCTTCTTATTAGGGCTTTCTTGATCTCCTGCCCTGCTTCCTCCTGCTTCTGCTCTTCTATTCTTCCCCGCAGTATACCAGCCTGCCCAAGGCAGCCAGATTTGTCATCCCGAAGCAGTGTTTTCTCAACTTTTTATTACCATTATCCACCCCCTCCCCAATCCCGTGAAATGTTAATACCATGGATATATTGTATGTCTGCTTATGTATTATACACATATCTGTGCTTTATTTGTACAAAGGGTAAGATTCTTCTACCTCCTGAGAAACAATTTTTGCCCCTGGTTGAGAACATATTCCTAAAAGAATAAGCCTCCTTCCCACAGATTGGCAATACAATGGTCCTTGACTGTGCTCCAGTGTATCTTGCATGAAGCCTTTCGGTCTTCCCCGAGGGGTGTTTAGTAGAAGAGCTCTTTAATCTGGTGCTGGAAGTTAAAGACACAGATGAAGGGTATATCTAGGGAAGTCTCTAGTCAGTGGTTGGATTAGTTACCTGTTTTTCCGTAATAATTACTCTGAAATGAAGCAACTCAAGACACACATTATCTTTCAGTTTCTGTGAATTAGGAATCCTGGTGAGACTTAGCAAGGTTCCCTGGCTCAGGGAGTCCCACAGGCTTAACCAAGATGTTGGCTCAGGCCAAAGTCATTTCAGGCTCCACTGGGGAAGAATCTGTTCCCAAGCTCATTCTGTGCATGCTCAGTCATGTCCAAGTCTTTTGCAACCCCCTGGGCTGTAGCCCGCTAGGCTCCTTTGTCCATGGGATTTTCCAGACAAAAATACTGGAGTGGGTGACCATTTCCTTCTCCAGGGGATCTTCTCGACCCAGGGATCAAACACTTCTCTCTTGCATCTCCTGCCTCCCAAGCCCCACTCGATGACTCTGAAGAAAAAGAGGCAGGGTGAGGGTCCTGACTCCTGAGATCAGGTTACAGAAGACTGTGACTTTTGTTCTGCTTCTACCCTCTCTCTCCTGCTGGCCCTCTCCCCATCTCTCCCTGTTCCTCCCCCTGCCCCTCTTCTTCTCCTGCCCCAGCCCTAACCACTGCCTCCCAGGTTACAAGATGCCCTGAAGGCGGGAGCAGTGGTGCTCTTTAGGAATGAGAGGAACTAGGTGGGCTAGAGGCACAGCATCGAGTAGATGGGGAAGCCAGACAGGAAAGGCTCTGGAACCAAACTGGTGGGCCTAGCATCCCAGCCCAGCCATTTGCTTGTTGTGGGACCTTGTAGGGAGTAAACTGACCTCAACCTGAGTTTTCTCTTCTCTAAGGTAATCCCTAATACACAAGGAGGCTGAGAAGATGAAATGAGATACTAAAACCCCTTAGTACAGTATCTACTGCAGAGCTAACATTCAGTTAATGCTCCTTATTGTTATTATCAGTTTAGTTCAGCTCAGTCGCTCAGCTGTGTCCGACTCTTTGCAACCCCATGGACTGCAGCATGCCAGTCCTCCCTGTCCATCACCAACTCCTGGAGCCTACCCAAACTCATGGCCATCGAGTCGATGATGCCATCCAACCATCTCATCCTCTGTCTTCCCCTTCTCCTCTCGCCTTCAATCTTTCCCAGCATCAGGGTCTTTTCCAATGAGTCAGCTCTTCGCATCAGGTGGCCAAAGTATTGGAGTTTCAGCATCAGTCCTTCCAATGAACATTCAAGACTGATCTCCTTTAGGATGGACTAGTTGGATCTCCTTGCAGTCCAAGAGACTCTCAAGAGTCTTCTCTAACACCATAGTTCAAAAGCATCAATTCTTGGGTGCTCAGCTTTCTTTATAGTCCAACTCTCACATCTATACATGACTACTGGAAAAACCATAGCCTTGACTAGATGGACCTCCTTTGCTGGCAAAGTAATGTCTCTGCTTTTTAATATGCTATCTAGGTTGGTCATAACTTTTCTTCCAAGGAGTAAGCATCTTCTAATTTCATGGCTGCAGTCACAATCTGCAGTGATTTTGGAGCCCCCCCAAAATAAAGTCTGCCACTGTTTCCCATTTATTTGCCATGAAGTGATGGGACCAGATGTCATGATCTTAGTTTTCTGAATGTTGAGCTTTAAGCCAACTTTTTCACTCTCCTCTTTCATGTTCATCAAGAAGCTCTTTAGTTCTTCACTTTCTGCCATAAGGGTAATGTCATCTGCATATCTGAGGTTATTGATATTTCTCCCAGCAATCTTGATTCCAGCTTGTGCTTCATCTAGCCTAGTGTTTCTCATGATGTACTCTGCATATAAATTAAATAAGCAGGGTGACAGTATACAGCTGTGGCATACTCCTTTTCCTATTTGGAATGAGTCTGTTGTTCCATGTCCAGTTCTAACTGTTGCTTCCTGACTTGTATATAGATTTCTCAAGAGGCAGGTCAGGTGGTTTGGTATTCCCATCTCTTTCAGAATTTTTCACAGTTTATTGAGATCCATACAGTCAAAGACTATGGCATAGTCAATAAAGCAGAAATAAATGTTTTTCTGGAACTCTCTTGCTTTTTCCATGATCCAGTGGATGTTGGCAATTTGATCTCTGGTTCCTCTGCCTTTTCTAAAACCAGCTTGAACATCTGGAAATTCATAGTTCACGTATTGCTGAAGCTTGGCTTGGAGAATTTTGAGCATTACTTCGCTAGCGTGAGATGAGTGCAATTGTGTGGTAGTCTGAGCGTTCTTTGGCATTGCCTTTCTTTGGGATTGGAGTGAAAACTGACCTTTTCCAGTCCTGTGGCCACTACTGAGTTTTCCAAATTTGCTGACATATTGAGTGCAGCACTTGCACAGTATCATCTTTCAGGATTTGAAACAGCTCAACTGGAATTCCATCACCTCCACTAGCTTTGTTCATAGGGATGCTTCCTAAGGCCCACTTGACTTCACATTCCAGGATGTCTGGCTCTAGGTGAGTGAGCACACCATCGTGATTATCTGGGTCATGAAGATCTTTTTTGTATAGTTCTTCTGTGTATTCTTGCTACCTCTTCTTAATATCTTCTGCTTCTGTTAGATCCCTACCATTTATGTCCTTTATTGAGCCCATCTTTGCATGAAATGTTATTATTTATGTTAATGATTGTTATTATCACCACTATATAAAGATAGTACACTTAGGGAAATGAGTCCATTCCTTAAAATCAAAACAGTAATAACAAAAAGAACTGAATATTTTATGATTAAGAAGTTGCTGATTCAAGATTAACACAATTTCATATTTACTAATAAAGTATGGCCGGTAAGATGGGAACCACAGCTGTGGAGTGGCTATTCCATGTCAGACACTGAGTGAGGTACCTTATAAATCTATCTTTATGCCATCTTTTCAATTCACATAACTGATAGGTTATTATTCCCATTTCACAGATGAAGCAACAGAGAGAAAGATCCAATATGTTGCTGAAGAACATGAAGTTAACAAGAATCAGACATAATTTACATATGATAAAATTCACCTATGTTAAGTGTACAGTGCAGTGATTTTTAGTTTGCAGAGCTGAGTAATCATCATCACAATCTAAATTTAGAACATTCTTATCAACTGCCAAAGAAGTCCCTTACCATTAACTGTCACTCCCCTTTCTTCCTCTTCTCTGCTCCTGGCAACCTGTAATCTCCATTCTGTCTGCATAGATTTAAGTGTTCTGGACATTTTATATAAATGGATTTATATAATATGTGATCTTTAATTTGGCTTCTTTCACTTAACATAGTGTTTTCTAGGTTCATCTGTTTGTAGCATGTATCAGTACTTCGTTAAAAAAATGTAGTTATGTGTTTCTTGGCTGTGCTGGGTCTTGCTGTGCATAGGCTTTCTCTAGTCGTGGCAAAGAGGGGCTGCTCTCTAGCTGTGATGCATGGGCCTCTCGTTGCGGTGGCTTCTCTTGTGGCTCGTGGGCCCTGGGCACGTGAGTGTGAATAGCTGCGGTGCGTGGCTTCACTTGTGGTGCACGGGCTTAGTCGCGCCGAGGCACGTGGCATCTCCCTGGACCAGGGACCTGTGTCCCTGGCATTGGCAGGTGGATTCTTAACCGCTAGACCACCAGGGAAGTCCAGTTCCTCATTCTTTTTTATTGTTAAATAATATTTCATTGTATGTATACATTGCATTTTGTTTATCCATTCATCTGTTGACGGGCACTTGGGTTATTTTTCACCATTTGGTTATTGTGAATAATGCTACTTTGAATATTGGTATAAAAATACCTACGTTTCTGCTTTCTTTTGGATATATACCTAGGAGTGGAATTGCTGGATCATATGGTAATTCTATGTTTAACTTTTGAGGGGCTGCCAAACTGTTTTCCACAGCAGCTGCATCATTTTACATTCCCACCAGCAATGCACAAGGGTTCCAATTTCTCCACATCCTTGCCAACACTTGTTATTTTTTATTCTAGCCATCCTAGTGGGTGTGAAGTGGGTATCTTATTGTGGTGTTGATTTGCATTTCCCTGATGGCTAATGATGTTGAGCATCTTTTCATGTGCTTATTGGCTATTTGTATATCTCCTTTGGGAGAAATGTCTCTCCAACTCCTTTGCACATTTTAAAATCATGTTTAAAAAAATATTTTAAATTTTATACCTCTTTATATATTCTGGTTGTAATACTTCTTTATATATAAGTCTCTTGTCAGAAAAAGGATTGGCAAATATTTCCCCCATTCTGTGGGCTGTCTTTTAACTTTCTTGAAGGTGTTGTTTGAAGGAAAAAGTTTTTTAATTTTGATGAAGTCCAATTTATTTTTTTCTCCTATTGCTTATGCTTTTTGTGTGATATTTAAGAAATCATTGCTTGAGCCAACTTTATGAAGATTCACTGTTATGTTTTCGCCTACGAGTTTTATAGTTTCAGCCTTGAGTTTAGGTGTATGATCTATTTTGAGTTAATTTTTAGATATGATGTGAGGTAAGAGGTCTCAATTCTTTTACATGTAGATATTAGTCTATGTTGGTATATATAGAGAGTTTGCCACAATAAAAACTTAATTTGAAAAAGCCAATTTTTTTTTAGTGGCTTTTTGGTTTTGTTTTTTAATTGGCTTTTTTTTTTTTTGGTTTGGTTTTTTAAATTATTCATTTTTGGTAAAAGAAGTTCAGAAGTAGATAGAGCTGACATGGCAGTTCCATAATCATTGTTGAACCAAGATCCTGCGTCATCTGTTTGTTTCAACAAACATTGCTGTATGTGGCCTCCATCTTCATGATTACCTCATGGTCACAAGGTAGTTGCTGAAACACCAGTCAACACCTCTACATTCTGAGGAGGAAAAAAAAAAGGCATGAAAGACTCTTTAAGTAACTTTACCTGAAACCAGTTAAAAAGCTTGGGTTTACACCTCATTGTTGACTCCTAGAGTAGGGAGTCTGGGCACATTAATATCAAGGTAAGGATTCTGAAAGTCAAGTGCATATGTACTGGTATCAAGTAGCCCAAGCAACAGGCCGTGGTGGAGACTGGCCTACCCAATATCTGTTCTTCAACATCCTTAGTGGCAAGTAGGATTGAGGGATGAGCTCAGTATTGCTGGAGCTTCCAAGTTTTAGATGCTTAGATTCTCCATTTTATATGAGCCCACTGGATTTTTCAGTGTTGGCAACCAACCAAAACCAATATTTAATCTTGCCTGGGCCAAACACAATACATCTGTGGCCCATATCCTACCTCTCTTCTGCTTGTTGGCAACCCCTGCTTTCTGGTGAATGTCAGAGCCCTTTAAACACCTGAAGGGCATGGGAGCCGGGTTACACTTCCTCCGTGTGGCTCTGAGCCAGTGCATGGAAGTCACGAGCTAGGAGGTTTTGTCTCCTGTGTTAGGAAGAGCTCCTTCCGCAGAGCTGTCAGAAGCAGAAGGAGCTGCCTGGGGAGGTAGGAAGTTCCCTGTCGCTGGAGGTGTTTGAGCAGATGCTGGAGAACTGCTAGGCAAAGACTTCTAAGGTCTCCCCAGCCCCAGGAGTCTCTGAAAATTTCCATGATGACTACTGCTGCTGCAGTGACTTATTTGAAAGGAAACGAAAAGAAGGCGAGAGGTTCTGCATCTAAATTGTCGGGGAGCTGGCAGCCCCCCAACTGCTGTGTCCCCACCCCTCAATGACAAGGAATATGCCCTCACCATCAAGATGACCTCTAGTCAGTTCCCCCATAGAGAGAGCAAAGGTTGGCTTCCCAAATATGGAAGAGTGTGATTCATCTCCACTCATTGCATGGTATACAACAGATAGGCGACTTTTCTTATGGAGGATGACTCAGGCTATTCAATTCTATTCCTTTATTTATTCAAAATTTCAGTGCTGACTTTATGGGCATGTGACCTATGTAGGTGTATAGGGACCTGCATTCAGGAGGACTCTATTATGGTGGTCTTGCCTGGGCCAAAGAATCTTTTTCGAAGATTTTTTTTGATGTGGACCATTTTTGAAGTCTTCATTGAATTTGCTACCATATGCCTTCTGTTTTGTGTTTTGGACTTTTGGCCAGAGGCATGTGGGATATTAGCTCCGCAAGCAGGGATCAAACCTGTGCTCCTTGTATCGAAAGACCATCTTTTAGCCACTGAATTGCCAGAGAAGTTCCTGATGCTTTTTCTTAAAATCAGAATCCTTTTGGAACAGGGGACCCTACATTTTCGTTTTGAACTGGGCCCTGCAAATTAAGTAGCTGGTCCTCTATACTTTTACTCAAAATGTGTTCATTGTCTAGCAAATGCCAGGCAATGAGGATACAGAGCAACACCCACTGTGTTCATAGGCCACTTGGGAGCAGGGGGATGGGAAAAGCTGAGTTGTAAGAAACTTCTGCGATAGCTGCTGTGGAGCACACTGTTTGCAAGAGGCAGTATCACCCAGACAGAGAGGTTGGAAATAAAGAAGGCTCTTCAGAGGACTCAAGCTCTGAACTTCAATTGTTGGTTGAAAATCATTCTATTATAAGAGAACTATAGGCAGGGACATGGCTGCCCAACGAAGGACTACATTTCCCAGCATCTCTGGCAGTTAGTTGTGGTCATGTGGCTACATTATCACCAATAGCATGAGTGAAAATGAGGTGGACCACTTCAGGATCTGGGCTGCAAAAAACATCCCAACGTGCCTTCTCCAACCTCTCTTCCTCCTCCCTGCAGGTGGGATCTGCACGTGATGGTGACCCAGTTTCCATCATGCAGATCATCTTGAGGACTGAGAGGTCGGCAGAGCAGAAACTGGAAAGAACCTGAGTTTCTGAATAACCATGAGGAGCAAAGCTTCCATTCACCTGGACTGTTCATCTCACAACTGCTACATGAATAGAAAGAAATATATTCTTTCAGCCACTGCATTCTGGGATCTACGTTAGCCTACTCTACCAAATGCAATGAGTTTATAGGAGTTAGCCATGTGGGAAAACGGAGAGAGACAGATTTCAAAGCACCCAGTCAAGAGAGAGCATTGCACTTCAAGATGCATGAAGCAGTGGCTATGAAAGGGCTTCATATAATAATATGATATCTCAGACATTTATTTCTCACAGTTCTGGAGGCAGGGAAGTCTAAGATCAAGGGGCCTGTAGATTCAGTGCCTGGTGAGTGCTCTCCCTGGCTTGCAGAAGGTTGCCTTCTCGTTGTTTTCACACGGTGTGGAGAGGGAGCTCTGGTCTTTCCTCCTCTTCTCATAAGGACACTCATCCCATCATAGGGGTTCCACCCTCATGACCTCATCTAACCCTAGTCCCTTCCCAAAGGCTCCACCTCCAAATACTATCTCATTGGGAGTTAGATCTTCAACATATGAATGGGGGAAGGGGGGCACAAACATTCAGACCATCACAGGTGGAAGAAAGGAAGACTGGGCCATAGCTTGGACCTTGTGACCCTTGTGAGGACCTTGGATGTCATCCTGTGGGCTGTGGGAGCCAAGCTAGGGAGTGATATGATCAGGTTAGCTTTTCAATCTGCCAGCTTGAGCTGGAACCTGCGAAATTTTAAATTTATAAAGTACTTCAGAAGACCAGCCAGTCATACAATGAGTACTCACATACCCACCTCTGAGCTTGAAAAATATATCACAGACAAAGTCCTCAGTGTTCCCTTCCTAATGCTATCTTCAGCTTAGTGTTTTCTTTTTTTTTTTTTAAGGGCACTTGGAAAGGGAAAGAGTAGAAACAGGACATGCATCGTCTAGTGTGCCCTCAGCATCATGCCAGGTACGTGTATTAAAGAAACAAACAAAACTTGTGTGTTCCCAGACAGCACCAAGTCCTAATCACTGGACCACTAGGGAATTTCCAAGATATAGGATTTAATCTGGAGCATGGATAAGAAGGTATGATGGAATATTTGCTTAGAATCTCCATCCATGACTTACTTCTGATTCACGTGTAGATGAATGATGCAGTCACAAGAAATCTGAATTATGTCTCTGGAAGTTTAAAGTTCTGAGAAGGACTTGGAAGGATTTGAGGCTACAGGTGGTATTCCATCTTTTCATCCAGCTGATAACTATGACTTTGGAGGAGAAAGGAGAGGATTCTGGGAGTGAACAGCTGTTGATGTTGATGGTGATGATGAGGGTTTCACTTCCTGGGCAAAAGCCCAAGATACTGGAATAGGAGCTCCTGGCAAAGGACTGAGAGTCACAGGGATGGGGAAGAATGTGTTTGGCAGGAGATTCCCCAGTGCCATAAAAGGGCATTTAAAAATATTGTTATGGGACATGGAGTGGACAGCTGCTGTTTTTGTCTGCTCAGCATCCATTTGCCATCTTCACTTCAGTTCAGTTCAGTTGCTCAGTCACATCTGACTCTTTGCGACCCCATGAATCGCAGCATGCCAGGCCTCCCTGTCCATCACCAACTCCCGGAGTTCACTCAGACTCACGTCCATCGAGTCAGTGATGCCATCCAGCCATCTCATCCTCTGTCGTCCCCTTCTCCTCCTGCCCCCAATCCCTCCCAGCATCAGAGTCTTTTCCCATGAGTCATCTCTTTGCATAAGGTGGCCAAAGTACTGGAGTTTCAGCTTTAGCATCATTCCTTCCAAAGGAATCCCAGGGTTGATCTCCTTCAGAATGGACTGGTTGGATCTCCTTGCAGTCCAAGGGACTCTCAAGAGTCTTCTCCAACACCACAGTTCAGAAGCATCAATTCTTTGGTGCTCAGCTTTCTTCACAGGCCAACTCTCACATCCATACATCTTCTCTTAGCAGTTTTTTTTATCTTTGAAGGGAAAGCAGCCATCTTCAACATCCATTTGGCTAAAGGGGGTTAATTCCACCTTTTGCTTCCAGAAATAGTCAATCAAAATCTTAAAGACTATTTTGAAGCTTGGCTATGTGACTGGATCTAGATCACTGAGAATTGTCACTAGGACTTTGCTCAAATGATTGGGAATGGGGTAGGCCTGGCCTTCTTTTTTAGTACTTTCCTGGTGGTTCAGATGGTAAGGAATCTGCCTGCAATGCAGGAGACCTGGATTCAGTCCCTGGGTGAGGAAGATCCCCTGGGGAAGGAATGGCAACCCACCCCGGTATTCTTGTCTCGAGAATCCCATGGACAGAGGAGCCTGGCAGGCTAGAGTCTATGGGGTCACAAAGAGTTGGACAGGACTGAGTGACTGACACTTTGACTTTATACTTTCTTTCTTTCTTTCTTTCTTTTTTAATTTTGATCTTACTGCATAGCTTTTGGGATCTTAGTTCCCCGACCAGGGATCGACCAGTGTGGAGAGCTTTCCCCTGCATTGGAAGCATGGAGTCTTAACCACTGCACCACCAGGGAAGTCTTTCTTGCTTAGAGTGGCTGAGATGGTTGATTATAAACTTGGAGCTGCTGAATGCTACCTTATCTTAATGAATCTGAGAGGGAAGTCAATATAGCAGAAGGTGGAGCCTCATGATGGAGAGAGAGAAATTTCTGAAAACATTAGAAACCCTGGATTAAACCATGTTTGTAGCTAACCCTACCCCTTAGACTTCTCAGTTATGTGAGCCAATTTTCTCTCTCCTGCTCTGTGTCTGGTTTAGGATAGTTTCTGTGAACTTGCTACCACTGATAGGAGAAAATGGAAAACAGCCTTTGTGATATAGATAGAAACAGGGTAACAGACACAGTGCTATTATTCTTGAGCAAAAATAAAGACAACTGGTCCAGACTTTATTTATGGCCTTTCATGTCTATCTCGCAATGTAAAGGGTACAGGGAATGGATAAGGCAAGATGTTCATGTTACCAGAAGAAGACAAATAAAATTTCATTAGCATCACTCTCGGTTTGGAGGGGATTCCTAACTAGAAAGTGACAATGGAAGGCTATATACTGCTTTAAAAATGCAAATCTAATAGAAAGGGAAAATTATGTATGCATTATTAGCAAAGGTCTCTCCACCAACATGAAGAGCTTTGTGGTCAAGAATGAGAACCACAGAAACAAGTCCACACTCCCCTCTCCACCTCCACCCTAGACCAGAGGAAACTTCCAGAAGATGCTTTTGCTAGTTAGTCTTGTAGAAAAAGCCACAAAGCAGGGTGTTCACAGGGAATTCCACTTATCGAAAACGTAAACCAGAATTCTACTTTTGCTGAAGTTTAGAACATCTGATAAATTATCAGCTTACTTTGCTAACAGTTTCTCAGAACACAGACATAATAACAGAAGAAGCTGTTCTGTTATTTTCCCCTTGACTATAAAGGGAAGGCGTCCCTTTTATAGAAAATTGGATAATACGGTGGTCCAACAGCAACGGCTGATCAGTCTATTTCCAGATGTGATGATGGGACTTGTGTGCCAGATAGGGGCTAATTATCTCATCAATAGGCTCATTTAATCTCTGCAGCAGTTTTAAGAGGTCCATTCTTGTATGAGCCTCATTTTGTAGATGAGGAGACTGAGGTTTATCGAAACTAAAAACATTTGCTAAGCCAAGTGGGTATCATAGAATCCGAACTCAGCCATCGGGATGCTAGTCACTGCAATGTGCTATGTCTTTCATTCCATGGGTATAAATTCCCCATTTGATGGTATATTTATCATTTTGTAGATTGGTTTTTTCCCTTCCAGTGGATGTTATGATGAGAGCACTTTCCCATTTTGTTAAAAACTCTTTTTTAAAGTGCACAATTCAGTGTTTATTAGTAAAAACTATTAAAGTTTATAAAATTTAAAAAATTGTAATGAGACTAATCTAAGGGAGGCCTGTACACCATTGCCCAGCTTCTACATTTGTTAATATCAACCAAACACCAACCCTCCTCAAACCAAAAAAAAAACCCCAACTTTCAACCCACCTTGTTTCCTCCATCCACTCCCCACTCCCCGTATCTAAAGCAAGTTGCACATGTTGTTGTTTGGTCATTAAGTTGTGTCCGACTCTGTGACCCCATGGATTGGGCCTGCCAGGCTCCTTTGTCCATGGGACTTCCCAGGCAAGAATACTGTAGTGGGTTGCTGACTCCTTCTCCAAAGTTAGAATTAACATTATTTTCTCTGTAAATACTTCAGTATGAAATTTTAGTAATTCTTAAAGAGTATCAGATATCCAGTCTGTGCTCAGAATTTCCCGGTGTAAATATTATTGTAAACACTTTGTATATTTGATTCTGGGGCTTCCCTGGTGGTCCAGGGGCTGGGATTTGAGCTTCCAATGCAGGGGGCCGAGGTTCTGGCTCTGGTCAGGGAACTAGATCCTACATGCCGTGACTAAAGATTCCACATGCTGCAATCAGGATTGAAGATCCTATGCATGCTGCAACTGAGACCTGGGTCAGCCAAACTACTGAGCCTCGTGCTGCAGCTACTGAAGCCCGTGCACCTGGAGCCCATGTTCTGCTGCAGGAGAAGCCGCCGCAGCGAGAAGCCTGTGCACCACAGTGAAGAGTAGCCCCAGCTCACTGCAACTAGAGAAATCCCATGCACAGCGATGAGGACCCGAGGCAACCAAAAAGTTAAAAGAAAAAGAATGTTTACATCATCTCACACTGCATTGTCGTTGAAGGAACACTAAGCCCTTGTGGCTATTTACATTCATTAAAGTTAAATACAATTTGAAAGTACATCCCTCAGTTGATGGCTGCCTTTCAAGGGGTTGATAGCCCTTGGTTAGTGGCTATCAAGGAGCTTCCCATGTGGCTCAGTGGTAAGAATCCGCCTGCCAAGGCAGGAGACTCGGGTTGGATCCCTGGGTCAGGAAGATTCCCTAGAGGAGGAAATGGCAATTCACTCCAGTATTCTTGCCGGGAAAATCCCATGGAGAGAGGAGCCTGGTGAACTACAGTTCATGTGCTCACAAAGAGTCAGACATGACTCAGCACAGATGTGGCAGTGGCTACTAAGATACTGGATCTATAGATAACTGTGTGGTTAGTGGCTATGATATTGGAAAGTGTGGATAGAGAACTTTGTCCATCATCACAGAAAGTTTTGCTGGGCAGCTGGTCTAGGAAGGAACAGAAGGAACAGTATTTATAAAGGCAGGAGAGTCTAAGCGATTTTAAAATATCCGCATTGGTAACGGTGGAAGGTCTTGAAAGTGTGCTGCACATCTGCATGGGGACCTTGACCAGCTTATATCACTCAAGAGAAGCAGCATATGTATCGCAGGTCTCATCATTCATTTACTTCTCTGCTCTGATTGAACCACTTAGCCATGTACCAGCGAGGCTGGCTTTATTTTTATAACTTACTTCCTTTTTTTCTCAAAACAAACAAACAAAAAAAACACTATTCATACTCGGCAGTGGAAAAACTGAAGTTAGGCCAATCTTATAAATATCAGCTCTGCCCAGCCACTTCCAGTTGAAAATAGTTTCATTTCGAGGAAGGAGAAGGAAATGGCAACCCACTCCAGTATTCTTGCCTAGAGAATCCTGTGGACAGAGGAGCCTGGTGGGCTGCTGTCCATGGGGTCGCACAGAGTCGGACACGACTGAAGCGACTTAGCAGCAGCATCAACTAAGAGTTGGAAATTTTCCATCATGTTCAGATGTGAACATGTCAGTTGAGAGCCTCTTTGCCCTGGGCTTGGGGAGCAGAAGATGACTTTGCTTATTAAGGCCCCTTTCCCTCCCGCAGCCCCTCATGCTAGCTCTGAGGCTCTCCCGTGGAAAGTGGAGAAGGAGGACCCCTCCTTTCTTTGCCAGGCTATGCTTCTCTGCTTGACTAGCCCTCAGTGTCCACTGGTGGCTGTGTACTTGGCTGGCCCTACCAGTATGGGGTACCAGGTAGGATTTGGCCTTGAGGCTTGGTGCAGCCAAGGCCCGCCAGTGTGTTTCTGTCCAAGGTCTTCACTTCCGTTTCTCTACCCCACACCCTTTCCCTTATTGCTCCCTGGTGCTGAAAGTTACTAACTCAGTATATAAAGGGTACATTGGTTATCCATTGCTGCAAATCAAATGACCCCAAAATGCAGCAGCTGAAAAGAATAAACCATTATTAGTCCACATAATTTTTGAGGGTTAACTGGGTGGTTCTGACTCCAGGTGTCTCGTGTGGTCCCCATCAGAATCTCAGCTGAGCTTCATCACCGGAAGGCTTGACTGGGGTGGGGAGCCACTTCCAAGATGGTGTGCCTGTATACTCATTGGCAAGAGGCTTACTTCTTTCCCACATGGGCCTCTCCACGGGGCTGCTCATGACCTGGCAGCTGGTTCCCCCAGACCAGCTGATTCAAAAGAGAGAGAACGACCAAGATGGAAGTATCTTTCAAAACCTAATAACATCTCTTCTGTCATATTCTGTGGATTTCATAGACCAACCCTCATAATTGGGAGGGGAGCTACCTAAGGGCAAGAATACCCAGAGACATGGATGCTAGGGTAGAGGGAGGCTGGTTACTATGATGAGGTTTATCCGCTGTGAGGATCTGGCTGAAAATCAAGCTCTCTTTTATCTTAGTCTTTTAAAATTAGGCAGGTTGCTTTTACCGTGTGAGCTTTTCCGGGAAAGACCCAGGAAAAGTCCTTGCTGCAATTACCCTTGATACATCTGCTTATAAAATCACATTTTGTATTTATTATATAAGTAACATGTATTCATTGTTGGAAAGGAAAAAAAACACACACACAGACTAAGTGAAAAGACAGATAAAAGTCCTGTCTTAGTCCACCCTTCAAAATTAAACTCTGACACTATGGTTTTACAGAATTTTCTTCTGTATGAATGTTGCTTTTATGGAATCTTCTCTGTCCATTTACGCTTTTAACAACTACTTTTTGAACATCTATTTGTGTCAGTAATTCTACTTCCAGGAGTTTGCCTAAGGAAGCATTCAAGGCCAGGAGCAAAGAGTTAGATACAATCAACTTATTCCAACACGTTTACCCAATAATCTTAATGCTGTTTTACATTTGTACTTGTATTTGTACTTAGGAAAATCTTTTTATTCATAGTTTCTGATTCTGGGAGTTCTTATCCTCATCGTTTATGAAAATCTCATTTTTAAGAGGTGAGATCTTAAGAAAATGTTTCCACAAGTGGTGAGATCTTAAGAAAATGTTTCCACTTTCTTTGCATATGTTGGGTTGGCCAAAAAATTCCTGTTTTTATGTAAGATGCTGTGCATTCATGTATGCTTAGTTGCTCAGTCATGTCTGACTCTTTGCAAACCCATGGACTGTAGCCCACCAGATTCCCTCTGTCCATGGGATTTTCCAAGCAAGAATATTGGAGTGGGTTGCCATTTCTTTCTCCAGGGCATCTTCCTGACCCAGGAACTGAACCCACATCTCCTGCATTGGTAGGCAGGTTCTTTACTGCTGAGCCACCTGGGAATGTTACAGAATAATAATAATAATAAAAGGTATCATTATGGCCATCCAGTGTTCTCCACAGATGCACTTTTCGCTCATCATTTTTTTTTATGTTTCTTTGTCCTTTTCTCTGAATTTTGAAAAAAATTTTCAGGTTGGTCCCTACACATAATATTCCCTTTAAAAATTTTTAAAAGTAAAAATTAACTAAATAATTAAAGCAGACAAAATAATACTCACAACATACATATAACAAATAGTCTACCATCATCAGTTTAAAATCAAACAGTATCTTAGATGCTCCTCCCCAGTCACCTCTATCCTGAAACTATGGTTATCATTCCCTTGCATTTCTTCATAGTCTTATTGATACCATGAACATGCATCTCTTTTCACATTGTCTAGTTAATGCATTTTTTTCTTATGCAAATGCATTCAGATTACACATGCTCTTCTGTGGATTGCTTCTCCCTTCCCCTCTTCACGTCTGTGAGAGTCACCCATGCTGATGGATATGGCTGCAATTAGTTTTTATGGTGCTGTAGTGTTTCCTCGTGTGAATGCACCCCATTGTATCAATTCTGCCCATGGACAGTGGGAAATTTCTGGATTCTTGCGATTACAAAGAATGCTGCAGTTCACTTTCTGGTCTATGCCATCCTCTGCACACACACATCAGGGTTTCTCTAGAACAGTCATTCCCAAACTTGACTGCACATTGGAATCACGTGGGAATTAACACAACAGCCTATTGATGTGTGGCTCATCCCCCTCACCACCACCCAAGGCATTCTGGCTTAACTGGCAGGGTCTGACCGGCATGTGGGTGTTAGAAAGCGGGTTTGGAACCATTGCCCTCGTGTGTCTGCCTGGCAGTGGAATTGCCAGGTTGTAGGCTATGTGCATCTTCTGTCCTACCAATTTTCTTACGAGGAACGTGGGAAAATTCCAGTCACTTCAGGTTTTCACCAGCGTGTGGTATTGTCTGATTAATGAACATTTTTGTTAACATCAGTTGTACCATTTGCAGAGGGGGGTGGGGATATGAGCTTTAATCTGCTATTGTTTTTAGTTTCCTATATTCCTCCTTTATTAATCCCTTAATGCCACTTTTATTTATCTTGCTCTCTTCTTTTCACCTGAGTCTGTTTTCCCTTGTAATCCTATATTTCAGAAAAGTCATGTTTTCTTGTATCCTCTGGTGGATACAAAAATTTCCTGGCATTTTCCAATGATGCAACAATGGATGGTTATCAGTGGCTTGCTCTTCCTTTAGGCCTTCTAATAATGCACCTGCTTTCTTTGTCATTGCTGTTCCTCTCTGGATTTTTTCATGGAACCCATGCTGATTTTGTTCTCGCTCTCTTTTTTAAAAAAATCTGGCTGTGTTGGGTCTTAGTTGTGGCATGCATTCGGGATCTTTGTTGTGATGTGGGCTCAGTAGAAGAGCTGGAGGTGGGATCTTAGTTCCCTGACCAGGTATTGAACCTGTGTCCCCTTCATTAGAAAGCGAACTGTTAACCAATGGACCACTAGGGAAGTCCCTGGTTTTGTTGCTCTGAATAACACATGATCTAATACTTGTCAGCAGTTAGAAGGCAAATCACCTGTGGTCTCATGGGAGACACTCATCCCTTTTCCTACTCAGGCTACAGCTGAAGTGAGGCTTGATCAATGTAGATCCTGGTGCATTTCTTTGATTAAAATAGACTCTCACTTGGGATTCCACAGCTCTGTGGGGTGGCATCTTCCTCTCATTCTCCTTTGAGAAAGGGGTCTGACTTAACTGATTTGATACCAGGTCTTCCTAGGTTAAGGGAGGGGGCAGGCAGGAGAAAGTTAGAATGCCCATGGCCTTTTCTGAAAAATGGAGATGATAATAGCATCTGTGGATTTATTACACAGAAAGGGCTTAGCATAATGTTTGACAGATGGCAAACATTTAATAAGTGGTAGTTGCCCTCATATTTTATTGTTAGCATATTACTAGTGTGTTGTATATTTATGTGCATATTATGTAGTATCCTTACTATTCATCCTACTGGAATGAAAGCTACAGTGAAGGTAAGATAATTTTGTTCATTTCTTTATCCTCAGCAACTAGAACAGTGCATGACACATGGTACACACCCAAGAAATATTTGTTGGATGAATGAAATTTAGAGAATTTGGAGAGGTTACAGTCAGAATTGCTCACCATGTGCTATTTTGAATCAGAAGTTGGCAGTGTTACTTATATTAGTGAAAAAAATTGGATCACCCTATATATATAGGTTAAACAGCAAGGGTTAGTTGGATAAACTACAGCACGTCATATGCTGGAATGCTATGTTGCTCTTGCAAATTATATTGTGCAATATTTTTTGACTGGGGAAATGTTTACTTATATTGTTGGAACGAAAAATTATAAAAAAACTGTACTGTATCATCTCAAATATATAAAAACTGTGTGTATATAGAAAAAAACTGAAAGTAATATAACAAAACACTCATAATGATTGTCTCTGGTGGTGGGATGAAAGATAATTGTGAATTTGCTTCTATGAGCTTCTCGGTGTTTTACAAATATGTTTATAATAAGCAGACATTATTCTGGAAATAAGAATATCATAATTTTCAACAGATGTGTACCAAAGATGAATTAAGTGGCATAGATCCCAGGGAGGCAGTACTGTTAGTACAGATCCGGAACAATAATGTCAGGAAGGCTAAAGTTGGGAGTGGTTTAGGGCAGTGGTCTCCAACCTTTTGGCATGAGGGACTGGTCCCATGAAAGACAATTTTTCTACCGACTGGGGCGGGGGAGTAGTTTGGGGATGATTCAAGAGCATTACATTTATTGTGCACTTTATGTCTATTATTATCACATGAGTTCTACCTCAGGTCATTAAGCAATAGATCCTGGAGGTTGGGAACCCCTGGTTTAGGGTTCAAAGAAAATTTAAAAGACAATAAAATGGCTACTAGATCAGTTAACGGTCTTAGTTGCAGCTAACCAGAAACTAACTCTGGCCAGTTTGAGCAGCAAGACAGTCTATTTAAAGGGACCAGAGTTGCCAGGAGGATAGGAGGACCGTGGCAGCAGCTCCCCACAGAGAGACCATGCTCGAATTCCGCTGCAGAGCTAGCCCAGTTTTCCCTGCCGATGCTGGGTGCAGGGTCAGTTCTGCTGCCCTGGGACCTGAACTCTCCTCTGGGAACCACAGCCCTCATTACAGAGGGTGCTCAAACTCAAACACTGCTGTGTTCCTGGGAGCGTTAGAAATGCAGATTCCCAGGTTCTATCCCAGACCTACTGAGTCAGACTCGCTCAGGGTGGGACCCAGCCATCTGCATGTCAGCAGGACTTCAGGGTAATTGAAGAGACTAAGGTTTGAGAAGCACTCTGCGTAGTTGCTGGTGATTCTTTGCATTCAAAGTCTAAGAGGCATGTCTCTGATCAGCAAGCTCTGGGTCACGTGCCCATATCCTTGCTTCAGAGCAGGCTGGGGAGTGGGTGTCAGCAGTGATCAGCTCTGTGCTGATTTATAGGGGTGTGGGGTTCTCAAGACCTAGAGAAATGGTCCAGATGCTGACCCACGAAGAGGAATGACTGGTGTCTACATCCTATTCCAACATTTGGAGCAATCAAAGAGGCATTTAGGGATAAGGTCATTGTGTCAGCAGTATCGATGATCATTTTTCCCTGGCCTTTGTCAGGAACAAGAACAAAATCTTCAAACTGAAAAATGCACAACAAATTCTCTTTTAAAATCTTTTTAGCATTTTAAAATTATTGAAATTTATTTTTAATTGGAAGATAATTGCTTTACAATGCTGTGTTGGTTTCTGCTGCACAATTTTTTTTTTTATTGAGGTAGCATTGTATGTTTCACGTGTCCAACATTATGTTTCTAGTTCTTTATACCCTACAGCATGCTTACCACCAAAACTTTAGTTTCCATACCGTTACCTTTCTTTACCCACTTTTCCCTCCCTGCTGCCCCTTCCCCTCTGATAAGCGCTACTCTGTTCTCTGAATTTATGTGTTTGCTTTTGTTTGGTTTGTTCACTTACTTTTTTTTTCTTTGCAATATTCCATATAAAAGTGAAATCATATAGTATTTGTCTTTCTCCATCTGACGTAGTTCACTTAGTATAATACCCTCAAAGTCCACTTGTCTTTTCACAGCTGGCAGGATTTTTATCTTTTTATGGCCCAGTAGTATTCCATAGGTGGATGGGAATCGTTTCCCAGACAGGACTATGAGAGTGGATGTAGGCACTAAATTCTTGCATTTTTCTAAGCCATCTCTGACATAATAGAATCATCAGTTTTGTGTAAGAGACTTAAATCTAAAACCTGATGTTTTCAAAACAATATTAACAACTGTTAGATTTTAAAAGAATAACTAAACACATTTGTCTTCAGCCATTATGCATTGCTTTGTTTCGATCATAGTAGTTTTTTCTTCAGTGCTTTGTGATCATACTATTAGGAAAAAGTAAAGGGCTCATTGCTGTGTGATTTTAGTAGATTTGGCTAAACTACTAACAGGGGATTTTACAAGTATCTGAAGGATTTGATGGTTCCGTATAATGTTCTCCCCAGAGAAGGCAATGGCACCCCACTCCAGTCCTCTTGCCTGGAAAATCCCATGGACGGAGGAGCCTGCAGTCCATGGGGTCGCTAAGAGTCAGACACGACTGAGCGACTTCACTTTCAGTTTTCACTTTCACGCATTGGAGAAGGAAATGGCAACCCACTCCAGTGTTCTTGCCTGGAGAATCACAAGGACGGGGAGCCTGGTGGGCTGCCGTCTATGGGGTCGCACAGAGTCAGACACGACTGAAGCGACTTAGCAGCAGCAGCAGTATTCCATAGTGTATGTGTCCACATCTTCTTTCTCCGTTCTTGTGATGGACACTTAAATTGTTTCCTTATCTTGACTATTGTAAACAATGTTTCAGTGACCATTGGTGCACACATATCTTTTCAAATTAGTGTCTTTGCATCCTTGGGATAAATACCCGGAAGTGGGATAGTTGTGTCATGCAGTAGTTCTATTCTTCATCTTGCTTCTTCCTTAGTGGCTGCACTGATTTACAAAATTTTCAGATTAAAAAAACCTCAGTAATGCGTATTGTCTGTGGATGCATGTAAGTGTACTAAAAATACACAATGCAAAGGAATTCTATCGCTCCTTCTTTTGGGGATGGAAGTGGGGTTTCAGCTGTGTTTGAGACACCTCAAGAAAATTATTTGAGACAAATATGGCAAACATCTGTTTCATCATTGTAGTGAGAACATGGATGCAAGTATAGTATTAATAACATTTAACTCCTGACACACTCTGGGTCTGGGTCTGAGTAGAAATGACTTTGCCTGCAGGGCTGGGCCTCATCCTGCTGTGTGAGTGTTATTATACCTCGTCTGTTGCTGGACTGTGGGTGGGTCCTTGAGAAGGACCAGGCATGATACAGGCTGTCACCAGAGCTTTTGGGCAGGTGTGTAGATGGTTCTCTCGGGCTGGAGGCACATCAACAGATTGCCAGCTCTTGGTTCTGTCCTACCCAACAATGTTATTTATAACTCACATGAGAACATGGCAGGGACACCGTCAGATTTGCAGGTGATATGAAAGCAGGATTCATGAGAGGCCCCCCACTTGACGCAAGATCTCAAGAGCTCTGGTGCTCAGGAGTTAAGATGGGGTCGCTGATGTAATCATCTCAACAGGTGGAAATAAGAAGCTGGAGTCAATGAAACACAATTATAGAATATAAAGACAGTACCTTATTGAGCTTAAAACCAATGACTACTTGTAGACACCTGGCTTGGCAGGCTCACATGTGGAAATTCCAGGAGCCTTAAAACCTTTTGTAATCCGCCAATAGGAGTGTACATTGGTTATGGAGGGTCAGTTGGTGATAAGCAATGAAAAGCCTCACAAGGAAATGCATGTCTTTTGACCCAGCAATTCAACCTCTAAGAATTATTAAGAAATCATCAGATATGCTAAGTGAAATAAGTCGGATAGAGAAAGACAAATACTGCTTGATCTCACTGACACAGAGAATCTAAAAAAGTTGAACTCAGGGAATCAGAGTAGAGTGGTGGTTCCCAGGGGCTGGTGGGAGGTGCAGGGAACAGGAAGATACTGATTGAAGGGTACAAACACCCAGTTATAAGATTACCAAGTTCTGCAGATCTCATGTACAGCATGGTGATTATGGCTGATGATACTATATCACATCCTTGAAAGTTGCCAAGAAAAGCAGATTGTGGGGAAATTCTCTCCCCACAAAAAAGAAATGGTACCTATGTGATGGGATAGAAGTGTTGGCCAATACTATGTTGATCATCATTTTGCAATATGTAAGTGTAGCAAATGAAAATCAACATATTGAACACCTTAGACTCACACAATGTTATATGTCTATTTATATCTCAATAAAGCTGGAAATAAAAGAAACCATCAGAGAAATGTGCAGAGACAGATGTATAAGGAGGTTTATCAAAGCACTGTTTATAATAGCAAAATAAACCACAGCTGTACAGAACCCATCCAGACGGTACTGGTTAGATACATACCATATGTGGACTATTAAACAACTGATAGAAAAGACCATATAATAAGCAGAAAAAATAGTCTGGAAGAATATGTTGACAATGATTATGACTGAGTGGTGGGTTGTGAGAATTTTTGAATTTATCTTTTGTTTATTTGTATTTTCTCATTTTCCAAGGTTAAGTGTTGCTAGTATGATGGAGAAGCAATGATTTTTAAAAATTAGTTTTAATTGAGTATATAGACAAATAGGGATAAAGCAGGCCTTTGTAGCCAGAGAACAGCAAAAGTGGATAATGACACAGAACTAGTTCAGTAAAAAAGAATGCTGTTGGCACCACTGAATTCCTGAGATCAGAGCCTACACTGGTGAGCCCTCCGACCTGGACACTGGAAGGCAAGACTGGTACCCCTGCCCCACTCCGTTCCACTTTCCTAGCTTCAATTCCTCTCCCTCCCCTCATTTCAAAGCTTAGAAGCCTGTGCATCTGATTGACATTCTAGGTCACCAGCCATACTTGAACTTCACGGGAGGCTGGGAGAGGAAGATCCAGAATTTTCTACTTATTTAGTTACTGTGGGACTCTGCCTCACATTTGAGCAGCCAAAGAAAACACCAAAGTCCACTTTAGCATTTGACATATTTTTTTTTCCCTTCCCTTCTGTCTCCCTTTCTCTTGAAGTTTAAGTTGATTTACAGTGTCATGTTAGTTTCAGGTGTACAGTATAGTGTATGTATCTCAGTATAGTGTATGTATCTATAGTGTATCAGTTATGTATCTCAGTTCAGTTCAGTCGCTCAGTCGTGTCTGACTCTTTGCGACCCCATAAATTGCAGCACGCCAGGCCTCCCTGTCCATCACCAACTCCCGGAGTTCACTCAGACTCAGGTCCATTGAGTCAGTGATGCCATCCAGCCATCTCATCCCTTCTCCTCCTGCCCCCAATCCCTCCCAGCATCAGAGTCTTTTCCAGTGAGTCAACTCTTTGCATGAGGTGGCCAAAGTACGTTTCAGCTTTAGCATCATTCCTTCCAAAGAAATCCCAGGGCTGATCTCCTTTAGACTGGACTGGTTGGATCTCCTTGCAGTCCAAGGGACTCTCAAGAGTCTTCTCCAACACCACAGTTCAAAAGCATCAATTCTTCGGTGCTCAGCCTTCTTCACAGTCCAACTCTCACATCCATACATGACCACAGGAAAAACCATAGCCTTGACTAGATGGACCTTAGTTGGCAAAGTAATGTCTCTGCTTTTGAATATGCTGTCTAGGTTGGTCATAACTTTTCTTCCAAGGAGTAAGTGTCTTCTAATTTCATGGCTGCAGTCACCATCTGCAGTGATTTTGGAGCCCCCAAAATAAAGTCTGACACTGTTTTCACTGTTTCTCCATCTATTTCCCATGAAGTGATGGGACCGGATGCCATGATCTTTGTTTTCTGAATGCTGAGCTTTAAGCCAACTTTTTCACTCTCCTATATATTATTTTTCAGATTCCTTTTTCCTCATAGGTTATTATAAAATACTGAGTATAATTTCCATCTTGCACTGCTCCTCAATGGGTCTCCCTGTTTTCAGTCTCCCCTTGGAGCCCATCTGCAAGCTGGCAGCAAGGCTCTTTGTGGTGGACATCATGGTGCGTGCTCCAGTATCATTCCAGCTCAGATGCCTGGCCCAAGCCAGGCATGTCATGTGCCTCTCTCCTCTGAGAGGGCCATGTGACCCAATGAGACGAGGGGAGGGGTACCTGTAGGGAAGATGTTTTAGGGTTTATTTGTGCCTGAATGTGTTACTGGCACTACCTTTTGCAGCCACCCCAGGGAAAGGCAATAACTAGTGTTTGCACAGTGGAGACTTGGAGAGATTCTGGGGTGTTTGTGGGACTGGTTGTACCATGCCTGTAGCTTGCCTGCCCTTTATTTCCAGTAAGATAATCAAGGTCCTTATTGTTTAAGTTAGTTTTCATTGAATGTTATTTGCAGTGGAAAGCATTGTCCCTGATAGTCATTTAGCCAGAGTACAAGTCTAATCATTTCCCTTCTCTGTGGTTTTTGCATTGGAATCAAGTTCATGTTCCTTGACACGGTTCACAAAGTTCTTAGGTTGCAATCAGATAATCCTGTGTCCTCTTCCACAAACACCCCACACTTCTACTCTTTTTCTTCCCTAGGATGTTCTTGTCCTCTTTCTCCATCTACTGGACTTTTATTCACCTTCCAGGGTCAGCTCAAGTGACAGCTCATCTTTAAAGTGTTTCTTAATGCCCCAGGCAGGATAAATGAATCCTTTAAGTGTCTCCAAGCACTCTGTGTCTATATTATAGAGCTTTCTGTAGCCTCACATACAATGTCAGGAACTTCTGTTTTTGCTCCTTTGCTAAAATAAGAATTCCTTGAAGGCTACTACTATGTTCCATCCTCCTTGTAGCTCTTGTATCTTGTGTAGGACCTAATGATGCTATAAGTACTAATGAAATGTTTATGGGGTACATCCTTGGTCATCCAGATTGTAGATAACCTAGCATATGGCTATTAACTTATTATTTTTATTAAAAATCAAGTGATTATTATCAGTAATAATGTCTTTGGATTTTGCAGTTTAAGAAGCTCTTTAATACACACTGTCTCAATTAATCCTCCCAGAATTCCTGTAACACAAACATTATCCCCACTTGACAGACAAAACTGCGTAACCAATCAAAGTATATTTGTTGAGTGCCTAAATTTGCATAATGCTATGCAAAAGGCCAGCTGTGGAGGGAGGTGGCAAAGAAGTAAAAACCATAGTCTCTCTTCTCGCAGAGTTTACAATTTACTCGGGGAGATAAAAAATAAAACAAATGTGTCAATCACAAGAGACAAGAGCAGTGTGATACAGCAGTACGGAAGTTTTATTCCATGTATTATTTTTTTATTGGAGGATAATTGTTTTACAATGTTGTAATAGTCTATGCTGTACAACAGAGTGAGTCAGCTACATGTATACATGTATTCTCTCCCTCTTGAACCTCCCTCCCACCCAGCCCCACCCCACAGTGCACAAATGATGAAGGCAATAATTTATTACATAATAAGAGAGGAATATAAGAATAAGTACCACAAGAACTACCATAAGAAAGGAGAATAGGAAAGATATATCCATCTGAATGCAGAGTCCCAAAGAAGAGCAAGGAGAGATAAGAAAGCCAACCTCAGTGATCAATGCAAAGAAACAGAGGAAAACAATAGAATGGGAAAGACTAGAGATCTCTTCAAGAAAATTAGAAATACCAAGGGAACATTTCATGCAAAGATGGGCACAATAAAGGACAGAAATGGTATGGACCTAACAGAAGCAGAAGATATTAAGAAGTGTTGGCAAGAATACACAGAAGAACTATCCAAAAAGATCTCCATGACCCAGATAATCATGATGGTGTGATCACTCACCTAGAGCCAGACATCCTGGAATGTGAAGTCAAGTGGGCCTTAGGAAGCATCACTATGAACAGAGCTAGTGGAGGTGATGGAATTCCAGCTGAGCTATTTCAAATCCTAAAAGATGATGCTGTGCAAGTGCTGCACTCAATATGTCAGCAAATTTGGAAAACTCAGCAGTGGCCACAGAACTGGAAAAGGTCAGTTTTCATTCCAATCCCAAAGAAAGGCAATGTCAAAGAATGTTCAAACCACTGCACAATTGCACTCATCTCACACGCTAGCAAAATAATGCTGAAAATTCTCCAAGCTTGGCTTCAATAGTACGTGAACTGAAAACTTCCAGATGTTCAAGCTGGATTTAGAAAAGGCAGAGGAACCAGAAATCAAATTACCAACATCTGTTGGATCATAGAAGAAGCAAGAGAATTCCAGAAAAACATCTACTTCTGCTTCATTGACTATACTAAAGCCTTTGACTGTGTGGATCACAACAAACTAGAAAATTCTTAAAGAGATGGAAGTTCCAGACCACCTTACTTGCCTCTTGAGAAATCTGATGCAGGTCAGGAAGCATCAGTTAGAACAGACATGGAACAACAGGCTGGTTCCAAATTGGGAAAGGAGTATGTCAAGGCTGTATATTGTTGCCTTGCTTATTTAACTTATATGTACAGTATATCATGCAAAATGCTGGGCTGGAGGAAGCACAAGCTGAAATCAAGATTGCCGGGAGAAATTTCAATAACCTCAGATATGCAGATGACACCACCCTTATGGCAGAAAGTGAACAGGAACTGAAGAGCCTTTTGATGAAAGTGAAAGAGGAGAGTGAAAAAGTTGGCTTAAAACTCAACATCCAAAAACTAAGATCATGGCATCCAGTCCCATCACTTCATGGCAAATAGATGAGGAAACAATGGAAACAGTGACAGATTATTTTCTTGAGCTCTAAAATTATTGCAGATGGTGACTGCAGCCTTGAAATTAAAAGATGCTTGCTCCTTGGAAGAAAGGCTATGACCAACCTAGACAGGATATTAAAAAGCAGAGACATTACTTTGCCAACAAAAGTCCATCTGGTCAAAGCTATGGTTTTTCCAGCAGTCCTGTATGAATGTGAGAGTTGGACCATAAGGAAAGGTGAATGCCAAGAATTGATGTTTTCGAACTGTGGTGTTGGATAAGACTTTTGATAGTACCCTGGACTGCAAGGAGAGCAAACCAGGCAATCCTCAAGGAAATCAGTCCTAAATAGTCATTGGAAGGACTGATGCTGAAGCTGAAGCTCCAATACCTTGGCCACCTGATGTGAAGAACTGACTCATTGGAAAAGACCCTGATGTTGGGAAAGATTGAAGGCAGGAGGATAAAGGGACAACAGAGGTTTAGATGTTTGGATGGCACCACTGACTCGATGGACATGAGTTTGAGCAAGCTCCAGGAGTTTGTAAAGGACAGGGAATCGGTCAAAAAGAGTCAGACACAATTGAGTGACTGAACTGAACCATAAGAGTTCAGATAACTCTTAAGTTATGAAGCATCTTCCAAAAGAAATTGAACCTGGACTGTTGGGATCAGTGGGATTTCACAAAATGAGGAAGGGGAAAGGCATTCGCTGTGAAAAGGGAAGGCTAACAGGGAGAAAGTACATCTCTAGGCGGCAAGGAAGAAGAAGGGATAGTGAAAGTCCCATGGAAATGGATGAAGGTTTGTTGAATGGATGGATGGATGGATGGATTAATGGATGGGTGTATGGATGGATGAATAGACAGATACACAGCTATCTATCTGAAAAGATAGGTAGATAGGTGGCTGGGTGGCTGAGTGTATGACTGGATGAATAGATGGATGAAATTGCAGGTCGCAGAGGCTGGTGCTCATTTTGCTGAAAATGTCTCCAAACACAGCAGCACAATGATGAATTATGTTCTCTTCACAAAGTAACTTGGTTTAGGGACTTCCCGGCAGTCCAGTGGTTAAAACTCTGTGCTTCCGCTGCAAGGAGCATAGGTGTGATCCCTGGTTGGGAAACTAAAATCTTGCATGCCGTGCAGTGTGGCCAAGACCAAATAAAACCCCAAAGTAACTTGGTTTAGCTCATCCAGAAGAAAGAAAGACATTGTGGGTGTCCAAAATCACTTGCTGATTTGAAACATTTGAATGGGGTCAGAGGTACACGGACAGGCCTGGGCTTAGGATGTCATCAGGCCAGGATAGCCTTTTAACATTATGCATGGGTATGTTTTCTCCAAACACATGTGTGGAGACACACACAAGACTTTGTTTGGGATTTTTCTTTTCCTTTTTACTGCATTATGCCAAATTTTTGTTTTGACTGAATTGTCACTTTCCAACTTCCCGTATGTGGGAGCACAAAGCCCCATGAGTCAGCATAAATGAGACACTTGGACCCATAATAATGGTGGTAGCAAGTGTTTACATAACTTGGGTAAAGAATACAGTTCAGCTTGTTTGGGAAAAGGATACTCTTGATGGGAAGGTAGACTTGGTCCCTTAGTTCTATCCTTACTCCTGATGTAATCACATCCAAGGTTGATGGGCTTATGTGATTAATTTGAGATGAGAGTTGCCCCCTCTGCTAGCTTTTGATCCCTAACTACTGATGAAGCCACATTATTAGCATAACATGGCCACATTTCTGCCTGCTCCACAGTATAACCCATCATCTGGGTTCCTGGTTCGGAATTTCTGGCTGCACACCAGAGCCAAGGGCCATGCATTTGAACACGGGGGCTTTTCCTCCAGCAGAGGTGCTTTCCAGCCGGGGGTTTTTCCTAGGATAGGTCTAGCTCCAGTCTAAGTCAGAATGTTTGGACTCAGTCTGAAGTGTGCCTTTCTTCTCAGTTTTTATAAATTTCCCAGCCTGAGATGGCTTGAGCAGCCTTCATTCAGATATCTTGTGGTTTCTGTGAAGGCTTTTCTGGAAGACACTGTTGTTTAACCACACAAGTCATTTCTGGCCCCTTTTTTTCCTCCAGCTGCCTGCAATTACAGAAGCTGGAAAACCAAGTACAGAATTTCCCACATGTGGCCATGTAATCTGATTTGGGCCAGTGAGAAGAAAAGGAAGTCTAGTTGGGGCTCCTGGGAAAATTTTTCTTCCTTATAGGAAAGACAAGCTGAGATGCTCTGGGATGTCACCTTTCCCTCCTTTTCCCCATCTCGAATGCATTTATGTTGAGATATGACTTGAACAGTTAAGGAGGTTGGATTGGTGGGCTGAACAAATTTTGCAGATACTTACTGAACCTCCACCGTATGCCTGACTGGTGGCTCAGTGGTAAAGAATCTGCTTGCCAATGCAGGAGACACAGGTTTGATTCCTGGGTCAGGAAGATCCCCTGGAGAAGGGAATGGCTACCCACTCTAGTATTCTTGCCTGGAGAATCCCATGGACAGAGGAGCCTGGTGGGCTACAGACCATGGGGTCATAAAAGAGTTCGACACGACTGATTGACTGAACATCATTTGCCTGATGCTATCCCAGGTCCCAGGGATGTAGTTTCAAACATGAAACGGTGGGTGCCTGTCCTCACAAGCTTGACAGCCTGGTCCCAGGGAGGGTAAAATCAACAAAGAAGAACAGAAATGGATGGACCAATATTGACCGAAAATGAGCGGGCTCAGCGAATCAGACAAGAACATTCCACGTCTGAGGAGGGAGAAGGGGTAGATCCTCCTATAGGGTGCCTGTTAAAATACCACAGACAAGGCAGGCTGAAGATGAAAGAGCTGTAGCAGGGAGCTTCACAGCACCTACAGGGCAGAGATCAATCTTCACCATGAAAGGGAGAACGAAAGAGGGAGAGCAAAGTGGAGAAGCTGTGGGGTCTGAGGGGCATGCATCCAGCTGAAGGCAGAGAAGAGGGTGGTTAAAGAAAACCCTTGAAACTCTGTCAGGGCAGACAGAGGAGTAATGAAAGGGATTCTCGTAAGTGCCTGGAAATAGGCTGACGAGGATTGTACAGATGACGGCTTAAAAAGGTTTTGTTCTTCTGTGGGACAAGGAATACTCTTGTGGTTCATAGGAAGTGAGGTGCTCTGGTGTGTGTGTGGCTGAGATGGAGGTTGAGGGGCAATCTCTAACCCCAAATGCACAGTGACTGTCAGTGTCTATTTGGTATCTTACACCTGCCTGAGCAGAGGGCTAGAACTGTCCCCATGGAGACGCAATGAAGTCAGGCCCTGGGGTAGGAAGACAGCGATGTCCCTCTGTGTCCGAGTCAGAGCACCTGACTTTCTACGAATCAGCATGACTCTGCTGCGTTAGCATCGGAGGGAGTGGCTGCAGCAGGGAGAATTGGGGACTGACTGCAGCCCCGAGAACCTGCCCCAAGGGCCTCTAGAGAACCCGTAAATGCGGGATCACAGCTGCCCTGGAAGGAGCCCCCACTGTGACTCCAAGGGTTAGGTGAGTCCTATCGTCTGGCTCAGAGTCTGCCTCAAACTGAATCTGGAGAGTGACCAGAGGCCTGCAGAGAACACCAGGCTGGAATTTTCTGCCTTCCTTATATCAGAGGAGCCATGCACTGAGATGTAGGAGAGTGTGGGCTCCGGGGTCAACCTCAGGATTAAATCCCGGCTCCAGAGTGGCTTTGGGCAAATTTTAACCTGTTTTTGCGTCTACAGAATGGGCACAGTGTTTCCTCCCTCATGGGGCTAAAGGGGACTGAAAGCTTAGAAAGTGTGTAGTGCATAGTAGGCACTCACACCGTGCTCAGTCCCTCAGTCGTGTCTGACTCTTTGTGACCCATGGACTGTAGCCCGCCAGGCTCCTCTGTCCATGGGATTTCCTAGGCAAGAATACTGGAGTGGGTTGCCACTTCCTTCTCCAGGGGCTCTTCCTACCTCAGGAATTGAACGCCCCTGCCTTGGCAGGTGGATTCGTTACTGCGCCACCTGGAAAGCCCCTAGTAGGCACTCTATAAATAACTGCTGCTGTTGTTGTTGTTATTACCTTTGGGAGTCTGGGCAAGGGAAAGGCACATACTTTTTGGAATATACCATTTCCCCTTGGTTCTTAGCTACGAGGGCAACCAACATTTTTCAGTCCAGAGTGGAGTCTAAAGACAAACTTTAAACGAAGTCCCAGACCCTTTAGCTGTTACTTCTCTCCTCTGCCCAGAGCAGTAGGCAGTGGTGACGAAGGCTTCCAGGGTAGTGTAACCTTGGCTTAAGAACAGCCGGGAAGCCAGCCTGGAAACACACGCAACTGAAACACACTCAAGCCCGGTCATCACTCCTCCCCAGAAGTTCTGATAGCTGATGATAGGAGCGGAACGATCTGAACCTCAGCTTCCCCCTGCCACCCAAGGTTGTACTTTCTTAAGGAGACATTGTAATTGTTCTGGGGCCCCTGCCCCCACCACACGGCCTTCTATTCAAAGGCCCTGCCAGGGCAGCCCTCACCTCTTTTTCTGGCTCTCTGCTTAAGTTTCTCCTTGACCCTGGGGGAGGATGATTTGCATAACATTTGAAAACAGAATTGTGGCAGCTTTTGTTAGATGCCAGGGGTCCTGTGAAGGGCACAGAGGCTAAAGAGGAAAAAACAAAAGGAAACATTCTGGGAATTCCCAGTTAGTTCTTGGCATCAGTAGGAATCTTAGTTCTCTGGGAAGTTTTTCTGGCACCCTAGTACCCCCTCCCCTCTTCCTCCTAACACTTTCAGGAGCTTTGTGAGTAAGTGCTGGGGGGCTGGTTGGAGACTGAAATGTCTTGGGGGGCTGGTTGGAGGCTGAAATGTCTTGGGGGCTGATTGGAGGCTGAAATGTCTTTTTAAAGAGGTCCCAGGTGGTACCTGTGGGTTCACCGCAGGTGAACACTGGAGATGCCGTGTGTTGGGCAGATGTGCTCAGCTGGGCAGCTCGGTGTGTGTCCAGATCTCTTGGAGCTGAGTTGGAAGCCCGAGCCTTCTGGGGACCAGGCTTTCGTTAAGGTCCCCTGCGGTGGCCTTGTCCTCATTGGTATTCCTAATGATGGTATCTGGGGTAAGGACAGTAATCACCTGTTTGAACTATTGTGGGTATTGAGTGAGTATATATACAAAAAGGTCTAGAATAGCGCCTGGCACAGAAGAGTCCTCAAATCTTAAGCTATTTTCTGTAGCATGCATGTATGCATGCTATGCTAAGTCGCTTCAGTCGTGTCTGACTCTGTAGGACTCCATAGGGCAGGATTCTCTAGGCAAGAATACTGGAGTGGGTTGCCATTTCCTTCTCCAACAGTCAAGCTGGCTACCTTTAAAGGTGCGGCCTCACACACACAAGCCCACACGTGCACACATGCACACATGTGCTCACTTACCGCCCCGGCTGGGGGAAGGCCCCGCATGGCGGCTTCTCGGCTCAAGGCCATGGTTCTTGCTAAGCTCCTGGAAGAAGAGCAGCGGCTGGAGGCTGCGCAGGCTCTTCAGGCCCTGGGGGACAGAGGCTGCCCCCCATCCTCCCTCTCCGACCCCCTCCCTGTCGTAGTCGCCGTCGTTGGGGGGCTGCGGGGAGCTCCTGGAGATGTAGCCCTGGTCCGACTGCACAGACCGCCGCTGATCCTCCTCCGGGGGGGTGCGTGAGCACGTCCTGGAGGCTCGGGCTCCGCTGCAGGGGCGGGAGCCCACGGGGAGAAAGAGGACGCTGCTCCGCTGGGAACCCTGGCCACCCAGCAGCGGGTAGGCCTCTTCTTCCTCTACCAGGGCCAGCCGGCCAGCGCTGCTCCCCACCTCCTGTGGGACCGGCTCCACTACCTGAGCCCAAGGGACCCTGTCTACCCGGACCACCATGGTCTGGAGCGTTGGGGCTGCCGGCTGCCCCGGTATTTGTTGAAAGTAAATTGATTCTTTTAAAAATAATCCACCCTTTTCTTTTTAATATTTTTAATTATGAAAGTATGATATTAACATTTACAGGAGACTTGGAAAATACAGAACAAAGTTAAGTATAGTTCTACTCTATATTACAGTTTTAAGTAGCTAGATTAAGATTTTAAACTGGAGTTTCAATACCAAGCTCTCAAACATTAATAGAATGAATAGACAGAAAATACTAATCCATCCTTTTCTGTGCCCCAGAGGTCCTTTTGGTAGAGCAAGCAAGTCTTTGGGGCTTCCCAGATGGCGCTAGTGGTAAAGAATCCACCTGCCAATGCAGGTAGACGTAAGAGATGCAGGTTCGATCCCTGGGTTGGGAAGATCCCTTGCAGTAGGAAATGGCAACCCACTCCAGTATTCTTGCCTGGAAAACTCCGTGGACAGAGGAGCCTAGCTGGCTATAGTGCATGGCACCACAGAGAGTTGGACATGACTGAGCGACTGAACACACACAAGCAAATCTTTCCACCTTGTTTTTCTTTTTTTAAAAACTTTTTTCTCTCCTTCCCATCTTGTTTTTCTTCTTCAAGAATGCTTTAGTGATGCTTCGTCTTTTTGCAGTTTCTTATAAAATGTGGGATTAACTTGTTAACTTTTGCCAAAAGAAAGAAAGAGAGCAAAGGGAAGAGAGGGGAAGAGTATGAGAGGGGAAGGAAGATAGGAGACTGTAGAAGTGTTTGATCTGGATTGTACTGAGTCTGTAAACAGACTTGGAAGGAAACCGTATCTTTATTTTGTAAAGTCATCTAGCAATTCACATGCTGTATCTTTGTTTTATGAAAATGTCTTTTAGTAGTTCTTAAGGATCTAAAATTCAGTAGTTCTGTAATTTTCTCTAGAGGTCTTGTATGTGCTTTATTCACTGTTAGGAAATTGATTTTAAAAATTCAATACCCACTCCAGTACTCTTGCCTGGAAAATCCCATGGACGGAGGAGCCTGGTGGGCTGCAGTCTGTGGGGTCACAGAGAGTCGGACACAACTGAGTGACTTCACTTTCACAAGCAGCATAATTTAAAAATCATTTTCTACCTGTTTGGGGCTGGAATAAACAAGTATAATTTATTTTTGCATTTTGATTTTTAACTTTTTATAAATAAACTTTAAATTTTAGATTAATCTTAGATTTATAGAAAGGTTGCAAAGAGAGTACAGAGTTCCTGTACAGCCCTCACTTCAGTTTTCCCTAAAGTTGTTTTTTATTTTTGGCCATGCCACAAAGCTTGCGGGATCTTAATTCCCTGACCAAGGATCCAACTCAGGTCCTGGCAGGAAGAACACCAAATCCTAAGCACTGGACCACCAGGGAATTCCTCAGTTCTCCCTAATGTTTATGTCTTACATAACCATGGCACACTTATCAAAACTAAAACCAGCATTGTGCATTAAACTCCACACTGTATTTACATCTAATAGTGTCCTTTTTGGTTCCAGAATCCAATCTAGGATGTTTGCTGTTGTTGTTTAGTCACTAAGTTGCATCCAACTCTTTTGATCCCATGGATTGTAGCCTGCCAGCCTTCTCTGTCCATGGGATTCTTCAGGCAAGAATACTGGAGTGGGGTGCCAGGCCCTCATCCAGGGGATCTTCTTGACCCAGGGATTGAACCCGCATCTCTTGAATCGTATGCACTAGCAGATGGATTCTTTACCATTGTGCCGTATGGCTGTAAAAGCTTCCAAACACTCTCAGTGTCTGTACTTATCTGCGGAAGACCATTAACAAGCCGTTCAGAGATGGGCACTGGCCTCTGAACCACAGTGTGAGTAGCATCACTCCAGATCAGTGCTTCTTGAACTGGATGTGCTCACAGATGGCCTGGAGATCAGGTTCAGGGCCATGTTTGAATTCGCTGTGTCTGGGAGGGGCCTGGAGTCTGTGTTTCTAAGCACCTTGGGATGCTGCTGCTGCTGCTGCATCACACTTCAGAGTAGCAAGCCTCTGGACTAGAGCACGTTCTGTCTTTTTTGTCATGAGCAGCTACACAAATATTTAAAACTGCCAACTATGCCTCCAGCCCCCAAGCTTCTTCTCTGGATTAAAGAGGACCATTTCCCCCAGCTGCTGTTCAGGCAGCAGTTGCCACACCCCCGTACCCCTACCCCTATTCGGGCTGCACCTGTGGATGGCATCCATCCCCCCTACCCCCACCCCCAGCCCCTGCCTCCTCTTTCCTCTTCCTGTCCTCCTGACATCTTGTGTAGAGCACGTTGTGTTAGTCATTCAGTTGTGTTCGACTTCCTGTGATTCCATGGACTGTAGCCCGCCAGGCTCCTCTGTCCATGGAATTCTCCAGGCAAGAATACTGGAGTGGGTAGCCATTCCCTTCTCCAGGGGATCTTCCCAACCCAGGGGTCCAACCTGGGTCCCCTGCACTACAGGCGGATTCTTTACTGTCTGAGCCACCAGGGAAGCTATTTTCTTCAGTCATTCCTAGGTTGGCTCCAGGCCTGGGGGATTTTTGGATCTCTCACGCTTCTGGGAAGCTCTTCAGGCTGGAAGAAGGAAGTTGCACAAGAGCCGGAAAGCGCAGTGTCCATCTGCCCCCTGGACTGACGCCCTGGTGAGCCTCCTGACCTCCGCCCTCTCCAGGGTCTCCTGTCTGCCTTCCAGAGTCACCTCAGTTCAACACTGGTGGCCTGGGCTTTCCTGTCTGCTTCGCCCCTTGAAGCACCTGGTTCACTTAAAGGGCTGAGAGGAGATAACGGGGGGCCTTCCTTTTGCTGAGGACAGGGGACTCTCTGACCACACCAAGACACAGGAGCTTCTGTGATGACTTTGACACTTTTGTGACCCTCTTTACAAGGATCCCCTATCCCCATCACCCTGAAGCCCCCTCCTCCATTTCTCAGGACTCCCCGAAGCCAGGCTTCAGTCAAGGCTTCGTTTTGGAAGATCCCTGTAAAATGTGTTTGCTGAGAAGGAGCAGAATTGAGTCAGCCTCAAGTCCTAACATCTCAGCCAGGATTCTTCTATCAAATTAGGAAGTAGTTTACCCAGCCCCCAGGGCATAAATCTTATCTTAAAGTTTAAAGATAATTTTAGAAAATTATGCACAGCTTTATAGAGAAATGAAACCTCAAAGAGATGAGAAACTATTTCATCATCCTGATTGTGGGCTTGTCTGACACAGGGCTGTCATCGGCATGTATATATTAACTTAAGCTTCTTTCATTTAACTTCTTTTCAGTTCAGTTCAGTTCAGTCACTCAGTCGTGTCCGACTCTTTGCGACCCATGAATCGCAGCACGCCAGGCCTCCTTGTCCATCACTATCTCCCGGAGTTCACTCAGACTCACGTTCATCGAGTCTGTGATGCCATCCAGCCATCTCATCCTCTGTCATCCCCTTCTCCTGCCCCCAATCCCTCCCAGCATCAGAGTCTTTTCCAGTGAGTCAGCTGTTCGCATGAGGTGGCCAAAGTACTGGAGTTTTCAGCTTTAGCATCATTCCTTCCAAAGAAATCCCAGGGCTGATCTCCTTTAGACTGGACTGGTTGGATCTCCTTGCAGTCCAAGGGACTCTCAAGAGTCTTCTCCAACACCACAGTTCAAAAGCATCAATTCTTTACAGTCCAACTCTCACATCCATACATGACCACAGGAAAAACCATAGCCTTGACTAGACGGACCTTCATCGGCAAAGTAATGTCTCTGCTTTTGAATATACTATCTAGGTTGGTCATAACTTTTCTTCCAAGGAGTAAGCGTCTTCTAATTTCATGGCTGCAGTCACCATCTGCAGTGATTTTGGAGCCCCCCAAAATAAAGTCTGACACTGTTTCCACTGTTTCTCCATCTATTTCCCATGAAGTGATGGGACCGGATGCCATGATCTTTGTTTTCTGAATGTTGAGCTTTAAACCAACTTTTCGCTTTCTTCTTTCACTTTCATCAAGAGGCTCTTTTAGTTCTTCACTTTCCTCTGCATCTTGATGGACTCAAATGTTGCTTGTGCTGTTCTCTCTTAAAAGATACATAACCCTCTGAGTAATCCTAGACTATCATGATGATTGCAACCTTGAGCCCTAACATTCACTAGCTGTGTGACATTAAGCAAATTCTTAACCTCTCTGAACCACACTTGTAAAATGAGGAGAAAATAGGAGCCTACAGTAGAGAAGTTTTGTGACTATTAAATGAGATGATGCCTGTTAAGTTCTTAAAACAGCAGCTAGCACATCAAGAGTGCTCTGTTAACATCAGCTGCTGTTATAACTATGACCTAAGGTATTCAGATAGCCTTCAGTTACTAAGCATTTTAGGTTATTTGTGATTGTTTAATTTTAAAAACAGTCATGTAAAGAGATTTTTTAAATTAATTTATTTTATTTTTGGCTGTGCTGGGTCTTTGTTGCTGTGCGGGCTTTTTTCTCCAGTTGTGAGTGGGGGCTACCCTCTAGCTGTAGTGTTTGGGCTGCTCACTGTGGTGGCCTCTCTTGTTGCAGAGCACGGGCTCTAGGGTGTGCGGGCTTCAGTAGCTGCGGTTCCTGGGCTCTGGAGCGCAGGCTGTGGCATGTGGGCTTAGTTGCTCTGTGGCATGTGGGATCTTTCTGGATCAGGGTTCAAACCCATGGTTCTTGCACTGGCAGGTGGATTCTTCATTACTGAACCACCAGGGAAAGCCTACAAACATTTTTTTTTTTTTTTTGAGGTATAACGAAAATTAATTTAATAAAGCTTTTATCAGAGAAGACCATAAAAGAACACACGTTAAAAAAGACAAGAGAATTCTGACAAGCCCTGCAAGTATTTTATTGTAAAATGCTGTTATGAACATTGATCCATTCCGGCAACCTCTGTGGACTGCCTCATCTGCCCTAGAGGATTCTAAGATGATGAAGAGGGTGCTGGCTCTTGAAGAGGTGGCAGTTTAGTGATGGGGAGAGACAGGAAATGGGTGATTATGAAAACCCAAGGGCCCTGGAGAGGAATGGGTGAGGGCCGTGAGGCAGGCGAACGTTGGGAGGCACTCAGTGGAGCGGTTGAGGTCTGAGATGAACTTGTAACTCCTCAGAGGGAAAGGCACTTGTAAGCCTTATTATTTATTACTCTAATTTACTCCCGGAGCTTATAACAGCTCCCAGTATGTGAGAGTCCCTCCATCCGTCTGTCCAAGGCTGGCTGGAAACCTTGTCTGCTTGCTCTCTAGAAGGAGTCACGCCCCGGCAGGGCCACCAGCCTGGTCCAGATCCCAGCCGGGTCCTGATCGGGGTCCAGATGTTTTGTCTGGCCCCACCCGGACCTCTCCCTCCTGACTCATGGGACAGGAAGCCCCAGGCCGTGGGGCAGTGCCTCCTGAGCTACAGTCTTTTCCTCTTCCCAGTGGTGGTGAGAGGCCCACCGTGGAATTCAGGTCACTGGCGAGGGAGGAAATGATGTGATGTTATGAGAAGTTACACTCTAAGCAGGAGTGTTGAAAGACGAGGGATGTCTGCTGGGTCTGTGTGCCGGCTGGGTCCAAGAGAGAGCTCCTGTTTAGACTCTGAGGTGGAGAACCTTGTGTCAGCTCTGGTGCCTCTTTTGTGGGGACAAGCAAAGAAGAAAGGGACATGCCAACTGGCATTCCAGAAGCCCACTTTGTGCCAGGAGGTTGACTGCCGCGTATGGATTTGTCCCCACAGTGACCGTGTGGGAAGGCAATCCAATTCCAAAACGGAAAATCAGGCTCAGCAAAGCCCCACGGCCCCTTGCTTGTGAGCCCTGGTCACAAGGTGATCTATACTGCTTCCCCTGGGAGTAGGAACTTAACCTTGTAGGAGGAATAGGAAAGACCCCTCTTGACTTTGGATTTGGGTGCAGCTGGACCATCATGACTTAGGACTGATCAGTCAAAACCCTTCATCCTCCTGTCATCTTCTGACGTCAGACCTGACCATCCAGGCCAATGAGAACCAGCCCTTCAGCTTAAAAAAAAAGTTGTTTGTTTATTTGTTTTTATTTTTTGGCTGTGCTGTGTCTTCGTTGCTGTGCTGGCTTTTTCTCTAGTTGCAGTGAGCGCGCGCTGTTCTCTAGCTGTGGGACACTGCTTCTCGTTGCAGAGGCTTCTCTTGTCGTGGAGCACAGGCTCGAGGGCACAAGGGCTTCAGGAGCTGTGGCATGGGGGCTCACTAGTTTCAGCTCCCGGGCTCGAGAGCACAGGGTCAATGGCTGTGGCACATGCGTTTAGCTGCTCCGAGGCATGTCGGATCTTCCGGAGGAGGGATCGAACCCGTGGCTCTTGCATTGGTAGGCGGATTCTTTACCATTGAGCAACCAGAGAAGCCCAGGCCTTCGGCTTTTGCAGGAAAAAAAGATGCTCCTAGGCCACTAGCGTAAGATGGGAAGATAGAGGATACAAGCCTGGCCATGTCATAATCACAAAGGAGCAGGCTTCTGGGGAATAGAGTTAATTTTGAGGAAAGCAGAATGGAGAGATGGAAAGAAAAGAAAAATAAGAAACTGTCTGAAATCCTAGATCCAGTGACACATCTGTGGGGCCAGTCAGCCTGAAGATTGACTAACCTCGAAATGTTCATTTAGGTGAACCAGTAAATCTTCCTTCTTGCCTAGACGTTGCAGCTGACTCTCTGTCACAAATGAATGAGTTCCTACGCCCAGGGGATAGCTGTGGAATTGGGACTAGGATGGCCTGGCCCACATTTCCTTCCTGTCTTCCCCACCTTCCCATACTCTGAAGGAGGAAATCCTTGGCTCTGAGAAGTCCTCTCAATCTGCTGCCTTGAATCAGCTGGCCTGGTAGGAATGGTGGAAATTGGGGGTCGGCTTGGCCCACCCACTACATCCTCCAGTATCTATTTACAAATTCCAGGTGTGTCTTTACTTGGGTTCATTGGTTCCACATAGTGGTATGCTGGTAGCCGTTTAACAAGCAAAGAGATAAAAAGCCCTGCACTGAAGTGTTTGCCAGTTTCTGTGGTGTAAATATTTCCACCTTGGCCGGGTTCAGCATCCCCCATCACCTTCCTAACTGTGGAGATAGAAAGAGATGTAAGTAGCGAACTGCTGGAGAGTATGTCTATCACCCAGATTCATTAGTTGTAAATCACAGATCATAATAAAATGCAATAGATTAGTTATGTTGTTGTTCAGGCGCTGTTGTGTCCGACTCTTTGCAACCTCATGGACTGCACCACACCAGGCTTCCCTGTCCTTCACTGTCTCCTGGAGTTTGCTCATATTCATGCCCATTGAGTCAGTGATGGGCATCTCATCCTCTGCCATCCTCTCCTCCTTCAATCTTTTGCAGTTTTATATATTGATTTTTATTTTTGGCTACACTGAGCTTCATGCAGGATCTTAGTTCCCCTACCAGGGATTGAACTCACGCCTCCTACATTGGAAGCACAGAGTCATAACCACTGGACTGCCAGGGAAGTCCCCATATTGATTTTTATTACTTTTTTTTTTTAAAGAATATACGGATACTCCTGGACTTTTGATGGTTCGATTCACAATTTTTCAACTTTAGAAAAGCAATATGCATTTAGTAGAAACTGTGCTTTGAATTTTGCATTTGGATCTTTTCCCTGGCCTAGAGATAAGCAGTCTGATCCTCTGTTGATGCTGGGCAGGGCAGCCAGCCACAGCTCCCATCAGCAATGCAGTCATGAGGGGAAACAACTGATAAACTTACAGCCTTTCTGCACCCAGACAGTCATTCTGTTTTTCACTTTCAGTAGCGTATTCAATACATTACATGAGATAGCCAACACTTTACTCTCAGATGGGCTTGGTGTTAGATGATTTTGCCTAGCTGTAGACTAATTTAAGTGTTCTGAGCACATTCAAGGTAGGCTGAACTAAATGATAATGGTTTGGTAGGTTTGATGTATCAAATGCATTTCCAAATAAATGGTATTTTCAAATATGATGAAAGTCAAGGAAGAGCTGTAATTTATCTCATTGTAAAATTATAAAATTTAAGTTTAATAATAAGTAAATTATAAAATTTAAATTTAAAGAACTGGCTCACAAAATTCCTAAAAGTTTCATAATTGGCTCTTGTGAGCTGGTACGAGCTGTTTCCAAGATACCACTGATGCCACTTAGATCTCAGCAGGAAATGACTGCGTCTTCCTGGGTTCAAGAGCTATTGGTGTGAGCCCAGGTTTAAATGAAAACAGGGACCTGGACGAGATCCTAAAAGCTTGATCTGGCAGGAGGTCTGTGCCAGAGCTGAAGCGTGCAATGGAACTGAATGGGTCATTAGCGATCAGAATGGGATTTATGACCTGGAGATGTACACAGGGCACAGCGAAGCAGCTGTGCTCTGTGTGGTCAGCTGATCCCACTGCATAGGAGGGCCGTGGAGCAGGGAAATGGATGTGCAGGGCAGGGGGGTACCAGCTGGGCTCTGGCTGGAAGCAGATGCCACACCCGTGTGGGGTGTGGCACAGCGTGTGGGGTATTTGAGGAAGAGACTCTGCACGGAGATGTAGGCAGGTTCAAGGAGGCCACGGGGTGGGGGGTGGGGGGGGATAAGGCGGAGCTCCAGGTGCAAACAGGGTGAGGGGACTGCTCAGTGGAGATGGCAACAGAGCAGGCTGGGGAGTGGCAGGATGCAGGGAATAAATGCCCTCTTCCTCCTCTTCCCTCTGCTTTTCTATCTCAGCTCCCCGTTGGCTGGACCCACCCAAAGTCCAGAGGGCAAGGAAAAGCATTGTTTCTTTGACCTCTTTTGGGACAAGAGAAAAGTGGGAGGGGTCTGAAGGATCAGATGGCAAAGGTCTTGACCTGAGTATCTCACTGTGGACCTGGGCGTTCCCTTTGTCTGAGGCCTAGGAAAAGGGCCAACAGACTTACTTTTGGAACCTCCACAGGCCACCTTCATCTCAGAGACACCCAGGGTCTGCTCACCCACCCTGTTAGGGGCAGGAGGCTGTTTGTGGAGGCCCACTGCCTTCTACTCTGGGAACCAACCCTTCTTTTCCTGTCTGGCAGCGATTTCTGGGACAAGGGGAGTAGAGTCTGGGAGAAGAGCCTTGGCCATGATTCCACTTTCTGCTGCCAGGGCCATCACTGGGGCCTACTCACAGCCCGGCCAGTCCCAGGCCTCCATCTCAGATTCTGCAGGGTCCTCTTCTGAGGACACTCAGGGAAGCCCTGGTCTGGGAGCCCTGAGAGCTGGGTGTTTGGCTCTGACACGTCATCCTGTGGGGGTCGCCAGATCCCATCATGAATCTGAATTTCTCATCTGCAAAACCAGAGGCCTGGATGGGATGATCCTGTTTCCCAAGGACACCTCTGACTCTGAATGTCTGTTGTCAAGACTGGAGGGGTAGGACCTCTGGGTCATTTGCATTATGAAAAGCCTGCCTTTCCCCGCCAGGAGGTGGCAGCAAAACTCTGCTTTGAAGAGGCCTGTAGGTCAGGGTAGGCTCTGCTGTCCAAGGCCCCCAGAACTTGAAGCCCAGGTTTGGTGGCTAGGTTTCAAACTAATAACAGCAGCAGCAGCAGCAGCCAACAGTATCATTATTATTATCATTCTTGTTAGTAAAACATCTCCAATTTGGATGATTGCTAGGAAAATCTCTTACATGCATCAGGTGTGAATCTTTCAACAGTTCCGTCCTGACATAGGAAATTCCAGGACTTCCTGCTCCACGTTGAGGCTCAGAGACACTCCCTGACTTTCCCAAGGCCTTCTGAAAAGTGTGACGTGCTAGAGATCTGGGGGGCCAGGGTGAGGTGAATGCAGAGATGCTAGGCAGCTCTAGGTGAACTGGGGAGTGCTGGAGCAGATGGAATTCATATCTGCTTTTTTTGGAATGTCAGATAGAAGTGATTCCACAGGAATTTTCTTGATGCCCCTCAAGTGCATGGTATATTAGCTCCTTAAACCAGAGGAATCCCCATGAAGACACAGCCAAATCCCAGCCCCCTCTGAACCCCTGTCTTACATCCCACCTGCACTCTGAGGCCATGTGTCACCCCTGCCCACTGTGATGACACCTTACCAGAGTACAAACTATGTGCCTGGCTCCAGGCCCAGGGCATTTCTTGCATATTCTTAGTTACTTCTCAGAATAACCCTCTAAAGCACATCATTATATCCCATTTTACACGTGAGGGAGCAAAGGCTCAAAGTCATGAAGTAACTTGTTCCAAATCTCACAGCTGTGAGTGGTAGGGTGGGACTGGGACCTGGAAGGTTAGCCCCAGGGCTTTCATCACATACAGAGGGAAAGGCCACCGTGTGAGACTCTGCTGTATGGTGAGTCTGAAGGGCTTCCAGCTCAGTTCCTTCCCAACATCAGAAAAGCCACAGCCCATCTGCTAGAAAATGGGGGTGTTAATACCTGCCTGACCTCCCGACAGGATTTTTGGGGAGACCCTTGTGGAAAAGATGAAAATGGGGCACGTGTATAGAATAGTTCTGCGTAGCTGAAATTGTATTATCATACTAATTGGGAGGGGGTGCAGTGGGGTGGCAGGAGTGTAGGACTAGGATCTGGTGTCTGGGGACTTTGAGAATGACCTTGATTTCCGTGTGTATGAAATTGAGAAGATTGAAGGAGAGCATTTTTTATGGACCTTTTGAGTCCTTAAGTTTAGGCATTATGGTGATAATAGTGATGATGATGGTGGTGATGGTGAGGATGGTGATGATGATGGTGGGGATGGTGAGGATGGTGATGATGATGGTGGGGATGGTGAGGATGGTGATGATGATGGTGGTGATGGTGAGGATGGTGATGATGATGGTGGGGATGGTGATGTCAGGCAGCTGAGGTCACCTGACCTCAGAATCACTTCCTGCCACCACCACTACTGCCAATTCCTGTGTCAAAGGCACGAGGGGTGAGCTGGTGACGAGATGCAAAGAGGGCTCTAGAGGCCAGAGAGAAGGGACTGTCTAAGATGCTGGAGGAGAGTGCGTTGTAGAGCCTGGTACATAGTAAGCCAGAAACTCTGCACCCCTTGCCATCATCCCAACCCTCCATCTGTCCCAGAGAAGCTATGATTTTTATTGTTATCTCTGCCTTACAGAATAAGGAAAATGAGGCCCAGGGAGTTACTCTTAAGTTGTTCAAGGCAACACAGTTGGTATGTGATAATATTGGGATTCCATCCAGGTTTGATGGAACCCAAAGTCCATGCCCCTGATCACACAACTCAGTCTAACCATTGAGGCAACTCAGGTTCAGAGAATGTATACGGCCAACCCAGGCCACACAGCTGTTGCTACTAAGTGCTCCGTCTGAGGCTCAGATTTAGTCTTGGCTCCTGATCCTGTCCTTGTTCATGCTGCTGCATTTCTATCCTTTCAGGGAAAGAAATCCAACTTAATCAGAGACAGGGGGCTCTGGGAGTGATCATAAGACTAGTCACACTCTTAATCTTTGGCCAGAGCACCGTGGAGAGGATCCGTGCACGGAAAATGGGAAGGAGGAACAAGCAGGGCTTGCAGACCAGCTTATGGGCAGTCCTTCCCGAAGGAACTGTCCTAGGAATGAATCCTGTGTTCAGGAGCGCCTACTATCTCTGAAGATGTTCTGGGAGCTGTGGGTGGTGTGAGAGGGGTGGAGACACCGTACCAGGAGAGATGGGATGGAAAAGCAGAGGTGCTTGGGGGAAGAGCCCTGGGATCTTGGGGGAGGTGTCTACCCAGGGGGTCTGGGATCTTGGGGATCTGGGCTCCTCCAACCTGGATAACTACAGAGTGCTCAGTCCATCTGGGTCCAGTTTCCCTGTGGTAAATTCAGGGGAACTGAGCTGGAAAAAATAATGACTTCCTAGTAGAGAATGGCCCACAGGTATCTGCAAGTTATTTTTAACTGCTGGGGAGCTGGTGGTCTATCTTGCAGCAAGCTGATTTTCCTTCTTTCCTACTCAGGGCCAGGAGGGTCCACTTTCACATCTCTTTCTTTATGGTTTATACAATAGACCTGGCAAGAATCTGAGAACCACCCCATGGAGGAAGAACGGACAGTGATAATAAACATAGCAGAGCCGCAGAGCTGAGTTGCCAGGAGAATTTATTTCTCAGGACACCTTCCCTCTGCTTTCCCAAGGTGTCCCATGGCAACAGGCATCGGGAGGGGCTCATTCTTCCATCTTCTGGGGGAGAAAAGAATCGTACACAGGAAATGAGTCAAAGCAAAGGTGAGGCCGGGCCTCGTGTTCAAGTGGGGCAACTGGAGAGGCTGGAGTCTCAGGAAAACATCAAGATGTGGCTTTGTCTCCCTTTGTACATTGTAAAAGCAAACCAGTTGAGACCCTGGAGATGGGGCGAATCCCCCAAAAGCAGGGGCATGGGCACTACCTTTTGCAACAGGGAGGGAGGGGCAGGGATAGAGGGCATCTGGCTCCTGGCCCCTCACTGCTCCTGTGAGCCTGGAACCCCGGGGACCCGGCTAAAGCAGTACTTCAGTGAAGGCACGGCCGGCGGCCAGAGAGGGACACTGATGAGCACCCTCTGAGCTCTGTGGCTGCTGCCTGGCCCTGAGTCTCAGGGTGTCTGGAATAGGGTGTCTGCTCTCACCTGGGCTCCCACATCTCGGCTCTTGGCCCGCAGCTTGTTGACCTGGGACTCGGCGATGTCGGGCGCGTTCCTCAGCCTCCTCCAGCTCATGCTGGACCCTCCGGCACCTGGACAGCTGCGTATTGGCCTGCTCCTCCTGAAGGGAAGGCCGAGGGGGCAGGAGGCTGAGGAAGCCCCCTCCCTCCGGCTCTGAGGCCCTGGGTCCCTGACGGCCTCTGTGGGAACGGGGGTACCAGGAGAACTTGGGCCCCAATTCCCTGAGGTCAGAGGAGGGAGAGCTGAGCTCTCTAGCAGTGAGGACGCTGCCCGCGGCTCCTGACCTTGTGCACCTGGGAGGTCCGCTGCTGACCTTGTGCACCTGGAAGGTCTGCTGCCCCCAGGATAGGGCTTCCCCGGGCTTCCCCAGGGAATCAGATGATAAAGAATCTGCCTGCAATGCAGGAGATCCAGGCTCAATCCCTGGGTGGGGAAGATCCCCTGGAGAAGGGAAAGGCAACCCACTCCAGTATTGTTGCCTGGAGAATCCCATGGACAGAGGAGTGGGCTACAGTCCACGGGGTTGCAGAGAGTCGGGCATGACCGAGTGATTAACACGTCACTTTTCCCCTAGGATGCTTGTCTGTTCCCCTGTGCCCCTCCTGTATGCCATCCCCACCCCTCAGAGCTCTTTAGAGGAGACCAAGTCTCCCAAGGCACATGGAGGTGTCAGAGACCCACGGTCCATGCCCCCCTGCCCCATGCCTGCTCCTGCCCTGTGCCTGCTCCCAGTGCAGGCTGCCCGTGGCCAGGATGGGTCTGGCTGAGGACCATCCAAGGGTTTCTGATGAAGGTGGCCTGCGGGGCCCTGGCCAGTCCTGCTGCAGCTGTCTAATCCTCCTCGCATTTTACCAGTCCAGACCTGCTTCCCAGAGGTCAGGACAGAAGCCCCAGTCTCTTGAGCAGGGAAGACAAAGGGCAGGGAGAGAAGCCTCATCTTCAGTCATTTATCTCGAGCAGGCTCCCCCAGATTTTGTCTCTCAGGATGCAAGTCCTGTGAGATGCTCTGTTTACTAAAAAGAGATGCCATGTTCCATCAAGGGTGAGAAATGCTACAACTCAGAACACCTCTTCCACTATGAGGTCCATCCCACGTCATCTGCAAAATCTGAGAAACCCTTGAAGTAAAGCAACCCTCCAACTTTGAGGAACCCAGAGTTTTTCTTAAAGGATTTCTCATCTATCAAAGAGAAAGACCCCCCCCTCTCCTCCCCACCACCCCAGCTTCCTGCTATTAAAGTCCTTCAGACTTTGGGTCCTCAGAAGGTATTTGGGAAGTGCTCATTTCAGCCCAAACCATTTCCTCCCTGTTGGTTCCACTGTTGGCTCAAGGGTAGATCTGAAAGCATGAACTGGGGAGTAGAAGTTAGGGAGGCCGAGGAAGGATGGAGGTGGTGGGGGCCAGGGCTAAGATGGGATGACATGAATTAAGACCAGGTATTTGAGGTCAGCTCACAGGGGCAGGGAGTTCTGAGTGAGTCAGGGGCAGTGCAGTGAGTCAGGGTGGGTGGGATAAAGCCAGGTGGGTCGAGGCAGAGTGGAGGGATGGAGGAGTATGGACCGGGACTGGTGGGGCCTGGGGGAGCGGGGGGAGACTAGGCAGAGGTGGAGGAGAATACAGGAGGGAGAGAGGAGAATAGGGGAGGGAGAAGGCAGATGTCCTGAACTCGTGTTTATAGCGTGCAAATGAAAACTCAGGCCTCAGCTGCCGTGGACCCTATGAGACCGGGATGGACCCCAAACTCACAGCCTCCTCTGCCTGCCTCTTGTAAGCCTTCACTTTGGCCTGCAGCTTGTCCACCAAGTCCTGGAGCCTGAGGATGTTCTTGCGGTCCTCCTCTACCTGCAAACACAAGGTCCATGCCAGACCCATTCTCCACTGCTTCTGCAGGTGGGATCCAGGGGGCACCCACTGGGGTTTCCAGGAGAGTCACTGCCTACCTGATAAGTCATCTCCTTGACCTTTCGCTCGTATCTGTGGGCGCCCTTCAGAGCCTCGGCCCCTCTCTTCTGCTCAGCATCCAGCTCACTTTCTAACTCCCGTACCTGCACCCAGAAAAGAGCACAGGGGTCAGGCCACATCTCCCAGGCTTTTCTCACCACTTGCATGCTGGTTTTTTTAGGGTGAACTCAAGATCCTTTAAGTTCATTTTTGCAAAGCTGTCTCCTCCTTAGGCTCAGAACACATTTTATTCTCAAGGCCGCTGCTAGTCCATGCTGTGGTTTTGTGCAAACGACAAGATGCCCTCTTTGGGCAGAAGCAGACCCAGGTGCACGTGACTTGGCTAGTGGATGGAGCTTTGCAAAGATGCCCCTTCCTCGGGGGCCATGCAGCTGGGTGAGGGCTGTCATGAGGGCCTGGATTCCTGATTGAGGAAGGCAGTTGCAGGGGTCACAGAGAGAAAGTGGGCCCAGGAGAACTAAAGGTGTGTTTAAGCCCCAGGTCCAGCTGATGAATCCAAAGGAAGTCAGTTGTCATCACTGAGTATGAGTTTCTGTTTATCTGTTTATTTAAAAAAATTTTTGGCTGCACTGCATGACCTGTGGGATCTTAGTTCCCCGATCAAGGATTGAATGCATGCCCCTTACATTGGGAGTGTGGAGTCCTAACCACTGAACTGCTAGGGAAATTTTTGAATTTCTGTGTATTTAGAATAGAGGTAATTCCTGTCAACCTATCTCAAACGTGGGGATCAAACAAGACAAAGTCTATCTTTTGATGATATATCACTGCTGCTGCTGCTGCTAAGTCACTTCAGTCGTGTCCGACTCTGTGTGACCCCATAGACGGCAGCCCACCAGGCTCCGCCGTCCCTGGGATTCTCAAGGCAAGAACACTGGAGTGGGTTGCCATTTCCTTCTCCAGTGCGTGAAAGTGAAGTCACTTAGTCGTGTCCAACTCTTGGCGACCCCATGGACTGCAACCTCCCAGGCTCCTCTGTCCATGAGATTACACAGGTATTATTGATTTCATAGCTGTGTCTGCCTTTCCTGAAGCTGTGAGGGCGTAGTATAGCCACTGAGAATGCAGGTCACCACTGTGGCCCGGTTCCTCAATCCAGAGGGGGGTCCCATGGTGGTGGTGGCAGCCAGTCCTTGGGAATCCCAGTGGCCACAGAGAGGGCAGCTTTGGGCCTGCAGGCTCCCTGAATCAATCTTGAAATCCACCAGTGGAACCGGCAATTCTGAACACTGGAAAAGAAAAGACCTGCCCCCTCCCCCACCCGACCCCCTCCCCACCCCGCCCCAGGAAGCTGTCTCCCATCAGGTTCTATGAAACATTTGCTTCCCTAGGAATTCCCTCTGGGCGGCTATAAGGTTCATGGAGCTGAGTAACTGGGCAGCATTGGATTGGAGAACAGGCCAGGCGGCTTGCCACGCCATGGGGAGGCTGGTGGAGGGTTCCCTGCCAACCCAGAATCAAAGAACCAGGGAGGGTGGCATGGGATCTAATTCCTTCCACCAGGGAGGGGTCCATGGGAAGGCCAAGCCCAAGTTTGTTTTAATAGAAGAGGACTGGGAATAATTAAAAATAAGCATTTCAAGAATTCTGGGGGAATTCTAACTTCCCTGATGTTTACTTTTGTTACTCATATGTCTGTGGTCTTGTAGTTTTTAGTTAAAAAATGGCTTCACATTTAAAGTGTACAAGTGTAATGACCACATTTTTGGGAGGCTGGCATCAAGAATGCATTTGGGTCTTTCCTGTGGGAGAAGTGGTTTTCTTCTCTCTGCCACCTCTTCATCCTGTCTGCCTCTTTCAAGTCCCTTCTCTCAGGAACAACAGAGACAGTTTCACATCCTTCTCCAAGGCCTCCTCCAAACTGCCAACAGGTAATGCAGCCCGGTTTAAAAAGCAAATAAAATGAACTATCCCAGGTCGAAAGGGAAAAGCAAAGGGTACAGGAAACAAAGGGAATCATCAGGAAAGAAATGGAAAACTACAAAATTTGCTCCCAGATCAAGACAAAGCAATACTGTTCTGCGTGTGGGTTGCAAGCTGCTGGAGAGTTAGCCTGGGGGAAGCGCCAATCGCCCTGCATTTTGGATGGAGTGAGAAAGACACCAGAATTGCAAGTTGTATGTTGACAGTAGGAAATCGACATTAGGAAATCCAGGAAGGGAATGAGACCTGGGAATGGAAGCCAAAGCGGCAGATTTTACGTAGGATGGGCAGTTGTTTATAAAAGTGCTTCTTGTTGTTTAGTCACCAAATCATGTCCAACTCCTTGCAACCCCACGGACTGTAGTCTGCCAGGCTCCTCTGTCCATGGGATTCTCCAAGCAAGAATACTGGAGTGGGTTGCCATTTCCTTCTCCAGGGGAACTTCCCAACCCAGGGATCTAACCTGAGTCTCCTGCACTGGCAGGTGGATTTTTACCACTGAGCCACCAGAGAAGCCCCTTATCAAAGTGCAGCTTAATGAATTACACCCAAATGTATAATCTTACAACTGCAAAGTCTTTTCCCCCCACCTCCAGTTAATATAGATCTGAATCTAAGACGGAATGTGAACATGTGGTATGTCCTTACACTATAGGTATTGAGGGATACCCTTTCTGAAGTGGGTCTGTATATGTCTTGGGGTGTAGGGCAGAGAGGGGGAGTGGGAGGGACATCTGGTTCACAGGGAGTTTCACACGTGGTCCTCAGACAGCACCTGCAACTGGCTCAGTGCCCACTTCCCTGCCATCTAAGTTTCGGGACTGTGGTTCTGCCAGAGGCAGCTGAACCTCTGTCACTCTGGGAATGAGAGCCCCCTCTGGCCCCCCTACCCGATTCTCCAGCTTCTGGATCTGCTTCTTCCCGCCCTTCAGGGCCAGCTGCTCAGCCTCGTCCAGGCGGTGCTGCAGGTCCTTCACCGTCTGCTCCAGGTTCTTCTTCATCCGCTCCAGGTGGGCGCTGGTGTCCTGCTCCTTCTTCAGCTCCTCGGCCATCATGGCCGCCTGTGGTTCACAGGAGGCGTCTGTGGGCCACCCGCCCTCCTCCCCGGGCACATGGAGGATGCTGCGAGGCTGTCCTCCCTCCCTCAGCTCCCCTCCCACTCTGCCTCTGCTAAGCCTCCGGTCTCCTCCATCTCTCCAGGAAACCACCACTGACTGCCTGCAGGGCTGAGGAGAGGAGACCTGCTCACCAGGCCCTGGCTTAGGGGCCCCTTGCTTGTCTCCAGACAGCATCTCTGAGAGGAAAGAACGGGGCTCACATCTGTGATGGCTTTCCTGGCCTTCTCCTCTGCATTTTTGGACTCCTGGGTAGAGTTCTCCACCTCCGCCTGGCATTGGGCTATGTCAGCTTCCAGTTTTTCTTGGTATTTATCAGGCTCGTGTTCTACAAGAAAAATTAGATACCAGAGGTTCAGGCTGCATATGGACCTTACAGTGATTGGAAGGGAGAGAGTGGGGTGGGGAAGGAAGTCTAGTGCTGAGGATGTTCTGGTCCTTATTTTTCACGTGGGTGAAAAATATTTAAAAGATTCTCATTCTTGATCGGACAGAAAGTCCCAAATCAGATTCAAGAATTGTAGGTAAGATAACTGAATAAACAATGAAGGTAGGTTTTCAAATATTTGAGGAAGGATAGATTATTTAATTAATGGTGTTGGAACAAGGAAATGGTTGATTTCACTAGATGAAATGAAAAATAATTCTGATGATCCGAACATACATAGGGTTGTAAATGTGATGACAAATGAGAAAGCATTTGCAGTGTGCATTGCTGAAAAAATATTTCCTTCCTTAATATGTAAATAAGATAAACCATTAAGAAAAAGGGCAAAAGTACAAATAGCTAAGACACACCAGACGAAATACAAATAACCAACAAATATGACAAAATGTTCTACTTCATTAGTAATCAAAGAAATATGAAATTTTAAAGTGAGGCATTTTCAAGCGTAAACATTAGTGAAGATTAAAACATAATTGCTAAGCACTCACATATTTTCCCAACGGAAATAAAAATTGGGACAACTTTGTTAAAGAGCAATTTATAGCATATAAATGCTTTTACTGTTTTGACCATGAAATTGGGCTTCCAGGAGTTTATTTACTTCTAGGAATATTAAGGAAATAGTAATCATGGATGTATATGAAGAAGTTTGTCATAGCAATCTTCTAATCATAAAAATTTTTATTGGGAGCAATCTAAAAATACCAAATCATAGAAGACTGATTATATAAAAGTGTCATAATACACAACTAAAATGCACTACTTTTCTGCCATTAAAAAAACTGTATCCGGGAAAATTATTTTAAAATATAGAAATGTGCTTATGGCATTGTTAAATGGAAAAAAGTTGCAAAAGACTGATGACATTTACTAAAAAAATCATATTTATCTATAGAAACAAGAGTCTAGAATAAAAGATCCCCAAATGCTAACAATATGGTTGGTATTTTTCTGGTTTTTTTGGCTGTATTCTCTAGTTTTTAAAGCAAGGAATTTTTTTTTTTTTTTGGAATTCCCTGATGGTCCAATGACTAGGGCTTTGAGTTTCCACTGCAGGGGGCAAGGGTTTGATCCCTGGTTGGGGCTTCCCTGGTGGCTTAAATGGTAAAGAGTCTGCCTGCCATGTGTGAGACCTGGGTTCCATCCCTGGGTTGGGAAGATGCCCTGGAGAAGGGAACGGCTACCCACTCCAGTATTATGGCCTGGAGAATTCCATGGACTGCACAGTCCATTGGGTGGCAAAGAGTCGGACACAACCGAGTGACTTTCACTTTCACTTTCTTGGGGAACTAAGAACCCACATGCAATGTGGGATGGCCAAAAATAAATAAATAAAACAAGGAATTTTGTAACTTTCTTAAAAATAATTATTTCAAAAGACGATCCTAATTATCTAAGTGTGTGTATGTGTTAGTTACTTAGTCGTGCCGACTCTTTGTAATTCCATGAACGGTAGCCCACAAGGCTCCTCTGTCCATTGACTTCTCCAGGCAAGAATACTGGAGTGGGTAGCCGTTCCCTCTCCAGGGGATCTTTCCAACCCAGGGATGGAACCCAGGTCTCCCGCATTGCAGGCAGATATCTTACTGTCTGAGTCACATGGAAGCCCTCATTATCTAAGCTTGCAGCTTAAATGTTACTGCATCTGTGCAGCCTTCTCCAGCCCTTTTATGCAATAATTCATCCTTCTTTATCTTTGGATAAAAGAAAGCTCAGCTATCTTCCATCTAAAGACAGTGTTATCCCAAGAATTAAGCCTAATGAAAGTTGGTCTTGACCACTAGCCTGGGAGGAGTAGTGGAAACTCCAGTCCACAGAACCTGGATCCCGCCTGACCCCTAGGGTGGGCCCCGAGTGCAGCAAGAATGGACTCACCTGGGAGTGAAGAAGCTGCACGCGGTCACTGGCGTCCAGCAGCTCCTGCTCTGACAGCTTGTGGGCCCGCTCTGTCTGCTCCAAGGCCACCTTCACCTCCTCCAGCTCCTCCTGCAAGAGGCCATTCCTGCGCTCCACCGTGGCCAGCTGCTCCTTGAGGTCCTCGTTGCTCCTCAGGGCATCATCCAGGTGCAGCTGGGAGTCCTTCACAGGGAAGCCAGGGGTGAGGCGGGAGCCCAGGGCAGGCTGAGGTCCGCCAGGTCCCCCGTGGGCCGCCCACTCACCTTGAGCTGGCCCTGGACTGAGCGCAGGTGTTTCTGGGTCTCAGCCATCTGGCGGTTGGAGTGGCCCAGCTGAATCTCCATCTCATTGAGGTCTCCCTCCATCTTCTTCTTCAGCCTCAGAGCATCATTCCTGCTCCGGATCTCAGCATCCAGTATGCTCTGCGTGGCCTCTGCCGCCCGCTGACTGCTTCTTTTCATCTGCTCGATTTCTTCGTCCTTCTCAGTGAGCCTGCGGTCGAGTTCAGATTTCACCTGGTTCAGCTCTAGCTGGACACGCAAAATCTTGCTCTCTTCATGCTCCAAGGAACCCTGATAAAAGCAAAGGGGAGACTGGGAGTGCTGGGGCAGCCACCTTCTGGAACAAGATTTTTCATCCCCATTGTGATAAAATGGGTGCTGTTACACTCGTTTTACAAATGACTAGAACAATGCTCAAGGAGGTCAAACGGTTCGCTCCCCAAATTGTGACTAGTGCTGAAACTAGAACTGAAACTTTGTTATAAACAAACAGCCTTCTGTCTTGAGGACAGAGCATCGCTTTGGATTAGTAAAAATTTGATTACTCTGTAAAAAAAAATAATGACCATAAATCAGGAGCTTACCCTGTCTCTAAAAAGACAGAGAAAGAGAAATTGCTCTCCTGTTACCATGAGTCGTGGCAATTTCCCTAGAAACGCAGATGATTAAATCAGGACAGTGCACTCTTTGGGCCACATGGAATTCCCAGTGGCCAAATATGACTATGCATAGCTCTTTGCTGAAGCTAAGGCATTCGGACTTGGCTTTCGGGATGTTTGGTGATGGAGTTCTTGCTTTCTGAGATGTTGAAGATATAAAGGCAGGTTTATTTATTCAATAGGGAAAATATTATACAATGGACTGGAGGACTTGGAAGAGACGAAGCAGCAGGACACAGCTGCCCTCCCCACCCCACTGCGGGGTGCGGGCAGCTGAATGTTCTTTCCAGCAAAGTTCCAGTGCCTCCTGGCAGGAAGGGCGCCCAGGGAGCATGGCCTAGTTCCCCTTCAGCGGTGCTCTGTGCTTCTTCATCACATCCCAGGCACTTACCTCCACCTCTTCTAGGGCAGCCTGGAGGTCTGACTTTTCTTGCTCCACCTGCTTCTTGGTCTTCTCCACTTCCTGAAGATTCTTGTTTGTTTCCGCAATCTGCAGGGTTAAGTCGGAAATCTCTTCTGCAAAGGACAGGCTTGATTTAGGTTATTTCCACAGGTTCTGTTTGATCGATGGAGAGGACCAGGGAGGAAATCATGGAGAGTATGCATAGAATCACAGTCTCGGAAATAGGGCCATTCAGGGGCACTGGGTCTGGTCTAATTTTGTAGATCAGGAGTCTGAGACCCTAAGGGATTTAGTGTCTGAACCTAGGACACAAAGCCACGTAGAGACAGAATCCACGGAAGATCTGTTCTCTAGCAGTGTAGGGAGCTTGGCAGCCCACAGGCCATCTGTTCTTGAGAACGAGGCTTGGCTGCCACTCTGCCTTCCACTGGTGGAGTTTGGGTCTTGGGGTCACTGAGTAGATGTTAGGATTTTGTGGGGCAGTGAGAAGGAGGCAGCTGTGGCTAAGTGGGGGACAGGTGGCTGGAAAAGAAGGGGGGACTGAGACACCCCTGTGAGTTGAGAGAGAGAGCTGGGGGCTCTCTTGCCCCCGCGATGGGCAGTGCCCACCTTGCAGGTTTTTATTCTCCCGTTTCAGTGTCTCTAACTGATCCACCACCTCCTCGTAGGCGTTGCGCATCTTGAAGACTTCAGTACTATGAGACCTGGACTCTTTCTGAGCTGCTTCCAACTCAGCTTGACTCTCATCCAGTTTTTGTTTCCATTCTGAGAAGACCTAGGAGGTGACAGAGGGACCCGTGAGGAGCCGGGAAAGCCAGGAACTGAGTCATCTTAACAGTGAGTCATGTCAGCAATGCCAAAGTGGGACCCTCCCATCTTTAGAGACCAAAGAAACAAGGGGGTTCCCCAAACTCAGGGGTTCCAAACTCTGATATCTCTACAGAGATCTGCTGTATTCCGAAAGATATGGTGGTCTCAAAGTAATCTGAGTTAACTTTGATGAAAAATAAAATTCCTTTCAGAGGGACTGTCACAAACATCAAGAGACAGTGCAAAGCCCCAAAGCCTCCACTCCGGACTTGATCCTCTGTGCACCTCCCCCTACCCCAAAGGTGTGTGCATTCACACGCTTGCATTGAGTGATGGGGAAGGACCTTATCGAAGTTCCTCTGCTTCTTGTCCAGGCAGGCACAGGCAGCGTTGGCCCGCTCCAAATCCAGCATCAGATCATCCACCTCTCCCTGGAGCCTCTGCTTGGTTTTCTCCAAGGACGCGCACTTGGAGCTCACAGCCTCTGTGTTTTCCTCTGCTTCCTGGAGCCTCTGGGCCAGTTTTTTCCTAAGAGAATCAGACCTACTGTTGCTGGGAAAGGTGGACTCTTTCAGAAGTAACTGTCAGATCAGGAGGGAATGGAGCCATCTAAAAAGGACTGGAATTTGATAAGACCAAGGCCTTAGAGTTTGATGATTGGATAGGATCTAAGTATCATCTGAACAATCCCAAAATGTTTGGTGGCAAAGCAGTCACCTAGGAGGTGCCAAGGGGACTAGGTGGAATGAATGGACAGGACCCAGGGGAGGGGCATGGAGACCTGGTCTGTGTGCTTAGGAAAACTTGAAGGCCTAGGGAGGAAGACAGGGCCTGTCCCCTGTCTCTTCCTTGTGTCTTAAGGTCGTCTTTCTTAGTGTAACCTGGGAGCCCCTACTTGGCCTCCTCCAGCTCCTCCATGCGCTGGATGGCGTCCGTCTCGTACTTGGTCCTCCACTGGGCCACCTCGCTGTTGGCCTTGGACAGCGCCCTCTGCAGCTCGGCCTTGCCCTCCTGCTCCTCCTCGTACTGTTCGCGCAGCAGTCGCAGTCGTGGCGGGCGGACTGCAGGGCGTGGGCCAGGGCGCTCTTGGCCTGCGGCATCACGGTGGTGACAAATTGCAAAACCCTTTGGTCATTTTCCAGGGTAAGTAATTTTGTTTCAACCAGTGTTTCCCAACTTGAGTCATTCACTTGCTGTCTTCACAAACTTAGCTGGAGCAGCATAGCGCCTGTTTTACTTACTTCACTTTTTGAAAAGTAGACTAGTATGTTTAAGTAGAAAAGGTCACCGAATAAATGCAACGGACGTAAGACAATGTTACCACCTTCTAGCTAAGTAATTTGCAGCTGTGACCCTGTGTCCTGGTCCAATTCTCCTGTGTTTTGATGAGGAGGATGCACCAGTGTTAGAGAGATGGTATCCAAAGTGAGGGGCTTCCCAGTGGTAAAGAACCCGCCTGCCAGTGCAGGAGACTTGGGTTTGATCCCTGAATCGGGAAGATCCCCTGGAAGAGGAAATGGCAACCCCCTCCAGTATTCTTGCCGGGGAAAATCCCACGGACTAAGCAGCCTTGGTGGGGTCACATGAGGTCACAAAGTAGTCAGACATGACTCAGTGACTAAACAACAACATCCAAATTGAGACCTTTTTCTTTTTAACCAGAGTAATTGGAGGAGAATCAGAAAGGGATTAATCTTCTCACTACTTAATGCAGTGTTTCGGAATACTGTGACCATGAAAACCCCAAAAGTATATTCTGGTGTCATCAGGGGCTGTGTCTCCACCCGGGAATTCTGACATGAGCTGTGCGGGTTCCACGGCTCTGCCACTGCTTCCCAAGCAGAAGGGGGACATGTCTGAGGCCTCCATCACTCACTTCTACCTGGTCGGGAGGAAATTGGTGCTCTCATCATAATGGTCACAGAACACTGTCTGGTTGGCCCAGTGCAGTAACTCATATATTTGCATCCTTTTAAAGGCACAGATTGGAGAAGGAAATGGCAACCACTCCAGTATTCTTGCCAGGAGAACCCCAAGGACAGTGGAGCCTGATGGACTACAGTCCATGGGGTCTCAGAGAGTAGGACACAACTTAGCCGCTGAACAACAACAATAACAAAGATACAAATAAACAACAAACTTTTCCCAGGAAGGAAAGCTTAGCTCCGTGTGTATCCTGGCCAAAGGACAGCCTTGCTCCTGGAAGGGGCCTTCTCAGGCTCTGATTCTCTCCACTCCCTCTGCCCTGCAAGTCCCCCAGGAACCCCAACCGTACACTAGAAAGATGGGAGACAGATACAACGCTTTTCTTGTTTTTAGGAGAGGCAGATGGAGTTTGCTGGAATTCCAGAAGAGCGCCCTGTAAGTTTTAGGTGGCACATGGCAACCCCAGAACTACATGTATGCAGTTTGGGGCACTCTTGGTTTTCTGTTTTACTTCTCGAACACACATCGACAACATTTACTAAGCACCTACTTGTGTGCAGTGTTCTACTGTGTGCTGTAACTACTGTTAACTGCTACAGTGGGGAAAAATAATTCTTGCCCTCTAGGAGTTGACAGATTAGTTGGGGGATGTGAATTATAAATATCTTGATACTGACATCAAGCAGATGATGATGGTGTTTGCATTTATGCAAATGTCCCGAGGGTGCCCCCAAACCACCCAGCTTTTTGGAGGAGGGGGTTCTTAAATGTAGGTGTTGTAGCTGTTGATACACAAAGAGTGATGGAGGAGAGAGAGGAGGGCATTTCAAGGGGGGTGGAATGATTGCTGGGCAGAGTGGGAAGATGCACAGAGGCAGAGATAGCCCAGCTAGTACAGTGGTGGGGGAGGGGATGCCCCCGCCTGGGGAAGGGAGTTTATCAGCCCGTCCACTGGGGAACAGAGGGGCTCAGAGGATGGAGCACCCTGGTAGAATTTTCTAGCTCTGAAGAAGGAGATCCAATGCCAAGGTTCTGGAACCTTCAAGAACATGTTCCTGTCCTACGACAAGGAAGAGAGGAGCAGCATTGGCTTCTCAGGTCCTACCCGACTCTACCTTTCTAGATGGAGGCATCCATCCTTACCTTGGTTTCTTCCTCCAGCTGCCTCTTCAGATCCTCCAGCTGCTGGGTGAGGACCTGCTTGCCTTTGGTTAGCTGTGAGATCAGAGCAGCCTTCTCTTCCACTTGGTGGCTCAGCTCCCCTGGCAAACAGATGTGGGCCCACGTCAGGGTTTGGACCACCCTCTTCCACAGTGCTGGGGGACCCTGGGACCCTGCCCATCCTCACCATTTTGGGTCTGCAGCCTTGCTTTCTGCATGTTCAGGTCATGGATTAACTGTGTCTGTTGGTCATCCTTGGCCTTGATCTCATTAAACTGGTCTTCCACAGTCCGGCACATCCTTTCCACATTACTCTTGGGGAAAAAAAAAAAGCCAACGTGAATGTGAAAAATGGATCCTGGGTTCCCAGTATCAAATCATTTGATAGTTTAGCTTCAAAGTGGGGTTGCCACTTTGAAGAATCTGCCTTGCAATGGAGGGGACTCGGGTTTGATCCCTGGTCCAGGAACTAAGCTCTTACATGCTGTGGAGGAATTGAATTAAGCCCATGCGCTGCAACTAGAGAGTCTGAGCATCACCACAAAAGACTTTGTGTGTCACAGCTAAGACTTGACACAGCCAAATAAATAATAAGCAAATAAATAAATGGGCTTCCCAGGTGGCACTAGTAGTTAAAATAAAAGCCCATCTACAGGAGATGTAAGAGACCTGGGTTCGATGCCTGGGCTGGGAAGATCCCCTGGAGGAGGGCATGGCAACCCACTCCAGTATTCTTGCCTGGAGAATCCCATGGACAGAAGAGCCTGGTGGACTACAGTCCATAGCGTCACAAGAGTCAGATGCAACTGAAGTGACTTAGCAGGCATGTACACACACATAAATAAATAAGAAAATGGGAGATGGATTGGAAGCATTTGGGAAAGACTGGATGAATGATGAGATCTTGAGTTGTAGCAGATCTTTGGATCAGGGCTCTGGTCACCTGAATGAATTTGGGGAGCCAGGAGCAGAGGGAAGTGGAGAGAGTGTTACTGTTCAGAACGTGCAGTGAGTTGCAGGCATGGAACTGTGCCTGCTCACCCAGCAGGTGGATGCTGCCTCGCCTTTGCAGAGAGCAAAAGCATCAGGTACCTTTGACTTGGAGACGGTCTCCATGTTGCTGGCCATGTCGTCGATCTCCATCTTCAGCTCGCTCTTCTCCTTCTCCAGCTTCTGCTTGACCCTCTGCAGGTTGTCAATCTGCTCCCCCAGCTCAGCCACGCTGTCCACGTGCTTCTTGCGAAGAGCGGCCGCTGTGGCCTCGTGCTGCAGGGTGGCCTCCTCCAGGTCCCGGCGCAGTTTCTGGAACTCGGCCTCCCGCTTCTTGTTCATCTCGATCTGGACCAAAGTGGCCCCGCTGGCTTCTTCCAGCCGCTCGCTGATCTCCTCCAGTTCCCGGGAGAGGTCCGCACGCTGCTTCTCAATCTTGCCTCTGAGCGTGTGTTCTGCTTCCACCTCCTCCTCCAGTTCTTCAGTGCGGGCCTGGAAGGGTCACTGGGTCATGAAGGTCATGAGGGGTTGGGCAACAGCCCCACTTTGGGGAGGACATGGTGGGGAGGATTGGGGGTGGGCCTCATAAAGTCAAGAATACATTATAACGTGAAATTCTTGGAAGAAAACTTGGCCACAATCTAAATGCCCATCAGTAGGGGAATGGTCAGATCAGCCCATGGTCCAGGAGACCACAAAGTAGTAAGATGTCCACTCATGTCTACCATGGACAGCTACATGAAGAGAGCAACTTGCGTAATGATGGTCTCCCCATATAATATTTTAAGTGTATGTATATATTTGGCCATGCTGCATGGCTTGGATAATCTTAGTTCCCTGACCAGGCATCAATCATGTGCCCACAGCAGTAGAAGCACTGACTCTAACCGCTGGACTGCTAGGGAAGTCCCCATATACATATGTATTATGTAGAAGTTTATATATATACATATTTAATATTCTTGTTCCTTTTAGGAAGATCTCCTGGAGAAGGGCATGGCAATCCATTGCAGATCCATTCCAGTATTCTGCCTGGAGAATCCCATGGATATAGGAACCTGGCAGGCTATAGTCTATGCGGTTGCAAAGAGTTGACATGACTGAAGTGACTTAGCGTGTGTGCACACATTTCCTGTATATTTTGTGTGTGTGTCTATGTACATAGATCCATGTGTACAAAAGATCCAGAGGATGCAGTGGATTTCCGAGAAGGTGGAAGGACCCTGGACTTAGGGGTGGTGCTTAGAGCACCCTTATCAATAATATTTAGTTTATGCTGCTGCTGCTGCTGGTAAGTCGTTTCAGTTGTGTCTGACTCTGTGCAACCCCATAGATGGCAGCCCACCAGGCGCCCCCATCTCTGAGATTCTCCAGGCAAGAACACTGGAGTGGGTTGCCATTTCCTTCTCCAATGCATGAAAGTGAAAAGTGAAAGTGAAGTCGCTCAGTCATGTCCCTCTTCGCGATCCCCTGGAGTGCAGCCTACCAGGCTCCTCTGACCATGGGATTTTCAAGGCAAGAGTATTGGAGTGGGTTGCCACTATGGGTAATTTTAATTATCTTCAAGAAAATCTATTTATATGCAACTTAGACAATTTGAATATTAACTTCAAAAAAAGGGACAGAGATTCTCTCCAGCTCCAACAGGACTAAGACAAAAAAGCAGCAAAAGAAACCTGGGGATGAGACTTCCTTGGTGGTCCAATGGTTAAGAATGTGCCTTGCAATGCAGAGGACTTAGGTTCAATCCCTGGTCCTGAAACTAAGATCCCACATGCTGTGGGGCAACTAAGTCCACACGATGCAACGCAAGATTTCATTTGCTGCAACTAACACCCAGTGCAGCCAAATATATAAATATTTTAAAAAGAGAAACCTAGGGGAAAGAGCAAGGAGGGGTCCCTGAAACAGGGATTTCCACTCGGTGGGGAAGGTGTCCACACGTTACCTGCAGTTCTTTAATCTTCTTTTGCAACTGCAGACTGTGAACTTGTTCGTCTTCAATTTTGGTCTGTAACTGACTGATTTCAAACTCCTTCCTGCAAATAGATACGTATATATATTTTAAATACCTGAATTATGAGCCCTTCAAAGGCAGAAGTTAGCTTTCGGGCTCAAACACAGGTGAACATGAAAGAGCTACTTCTTCAGTTTCTCCTCCACTTGCTGCTTGTCGTTTTCTAGGTCCATGATCGACTCCTGGCACATCTTCAGGTCTCCTTCCAGCTTCCTCTTTGCTCGCTCCAGGTCAGCCCGCAGTTTCTTCTCCTGCTCTAAGCAGCCCTCCAGCTGGGAAGACACGGTGGGGGAGGGTTGAGATTTGCTGGGAACTGAGCTTGCCTCTTAGCCAAGGGCAGTGTCCCGGGGATCCCGCAGGTGTGAGCCCTCGCCTCTGCCCCGGGAGGGAGCATGGCCCCCTGCCTCCTCCCTCTTCTCTCCTCTGGCAAAGGCTGGATCTCCGCCGAGGCCTCCCAGTGCCTCTTACAGCTGATGCCCGTTTGGCCTATCCCATGCCCCACGATGGAAACATGGTGCTGGGGGATGCATACTCTTACCCAGACAGAAAGGGGCACCTATGGGAGGGCACTGCCCCAGCTGTGCCTGGGAAGGTCTAGATTATATACTATCAACCTTCTCCCCTACCTGCACCATGAATCAACCTTCTCCCCTACCTGCTCCTGCAGAGCAGGAGGACACCTGCTCTGGCCGCAGGACAATTGCGGCAATCTGGAAACATTCTAGCCACGACTGGGAGTGAAACCTTAAAGCTTCAAACCTGGCTCTTACATCAAGAACAAAGTGTAATGTGATGCGTGTGGCAATCTGGAAACATTCTAGCCATGACTGGGAGTGAAACCTTAAAGCTTCAAACCTGGCTCTTACATCAAGAACAAAGTGTAACGTGATGCGGGGGTAGGGAGGGGTTGGATGGTAATTTTTCAGGCCACCAATGGAACTCATTTTTAACAAAGTTAGAACAGGATGGGAGCTGTTGGAACCCAAGGACCTACAAGTGGATGCTAATAATGATGGTGATGATGCTGCTGCTGATGGTGATGATGCTGGTGATGACGATGGTGATGATGCTGGTGATGATGGTAGAAATGATGATGCTGGTGATGCTGAGGGTGGTGATGGTGATAATGCTGCTGCTGCTGATGGTGATGATGCTGGTGATGATGGTGGAAATGATGATGCTGGTGATGATGATGGTGGTGATGCTGATGGTGGTGATTGTGGTGATGATGGTGGAAATGATGATGGTGGTAGTGATGATGCCGGTGATGCTGAGGGTGGTGATGGTGATGCTGCTGCTGCTGCTGATGGTGATGATGCTGGTGATGATGGTGGAAATAATGATGCCGGTGATGCTGAGGGTGGTGATGGTGATGCTGCTGCTGCTGATGGTGATGATGCTGGTGATGATGGTGGAAATAATGATGCGGTGATGCTGAGGGTGGTGATGGTGATGCTGCTGCTGCTGATGGTGATGCTGGTGATGACGATGGTGATGGTGATGATTGTGGTGATGATGGTGGAAATGATGATGCTGGTGATGCTGAGGGTGGTGATGGTGGTGATGCTGATGGTGGTGATGGTGGTGGTAGTGATGATGCCAGTGATGCTGAGGGTGGTGATGGTGATGCTGCTGCTGCTGCTGATGGTGGTGACTGTGGTGATGATGGTGGAAATGATGATGGTGGTAGGGATGATGCTGGTGATGCTGAGGGTGATGATGGTGGTGGTGAGGATGATAGTGATAATGACGGTGGTGGTGATTTTAGCAGCTAACATTTTACTGAACACGTTCTGTGTGCTAAGCTTTCCATGAAAACTTGCAGCTGAAGCTAACTGAATCCCCATTTCACAAGGTGGAAACTGGGGCTTCACAAGTTTCAGTGGCTCACTCAGCATTCCACATTTATTTGGAAGGGGCTGAGATCTGAACTCAAGAGATTCTGACCCCAGAGTTGGAACCCTCAGCCCCTGCATCCTGTATAGACCTCATCTTTGCTTCTGCAAGTCATCAGTGTTAGGGCATAGTAATGAAATCTCCTCACGTCATCTGTTTGCTGCTCCAGCTTGGCGTTTATTTTGATCAGACCATTGACTTTGTCTTCTTCAACCTGAAGATCATCCAGTGTTTGCTGGTGGGCTTCCTGCAGAGATTTCTTCTCTCTGGTCAGTTTGGAAATGTTTTCTTCAAGCGCTGTCATTTCTTCTGAAAGATTCTTTACCTAAGAGAGTATATCACCAGTTGAAACCAGTTCAAACAATTAAACCAGAAGCTTCCATCAAAGGCTATTGATTTTTTTTTTCTTTTTCTCTTTTTGGTTACTGCTTCTTTGCCTCTCCAGCAGGTGCCCATGGTGTTGGCTGCATCATCCTGAAATTGGCAGCCTCTGGTGTTTTTCAGCCCTCACTGGCCTATCACAGAGCCCTTTAGGATAATTTTTTTTAAAGAAGACATCATATGGTACACAGAAGGACATTATTCATGCAAATATGCTGCCTCCAAAAAACAACACATCAACCTGTACTCATCAGATTATATCCATGGGAATTTGTTTATTAGCTGGCCAGGGTTTAGAATCAGGCAGGAAGAGGAAGAGGAATAGGCAGGAGGTGCTACACAAGAAAATCCAGAATGAGGGGTCCCCTGTGTCAGGAAGCAGGGCAAGGGCACCAACCGTGGAGCTTTAAAGCATTAAATTGAGCTTTTTCCCACGTGCAACACTCTTCCAGATCAGAGGTCGTTAATTCCTGACCTACGGGCCAAATCTGGCCACATAATAGTTTACAACTTTTGAATAAGTTGTAGACATTGGGGGAACAAATGAGATTTCACCTAAAATCTGGATGTCTGATTTCTCAAGGGAAATCAGAAGCTCTGGCCAGGCAGCGTTCACATCCCCACCTGGCAACAATTGGCTGGCACTGGGCCCTGGCTGCCACCTGGGAGCAGGGCAAGTGCTCTCCAGTTTGCCACAGTCCCTGCCCTTCCCTGTCACCTCCCAATCGACACCCAGTTGTCCATTCGACACTGCCTTGAGTCATCTCTACCTCCCTGGCAACAAAGATGACGTGAATCATGGACTGTATCTTCCATGTATTTTTGTGAAGTGTTATTTTGTGTGCATGTAATTTTAGTCTGCATAAGCGGTTTCATGCTATATGTTTCATTTTCCTCCTTTGTCCCCACACTCAGCACTAGGCTTTCCGCATCCATCTCATTGTTCCGGTGGCTGTGTGTACAGCCTGTTGTGTGTCCTCCACATCTCACTTCTCCATCCTCCCAGGTGGACCTTGATCCTGCCTCCAGCATCCATCCCCCCACCACAAGAAATGCTGCCGTGAGGCTCCTCATACATGTCCCCTTATGGACCTAGCAGGAGAACTCCTTGGTCTGTATACCCAGAAGCAGAACCACTGGGTTGAAGGATGCATGGATTCTTAACTCAGCTAAGAATTTCCAGATGGCTTTCCCGTAGGCTGCATTAGTCTACATTTTACCAGTAATGAATGAGGTCGCTGATCCTCTAACCTCCCTGCCAGTCCTTGGTGTGGTCCAGTTTTCTGCCTCCTTCACCACTTGCCTCCCTGATCATCTGCCTGGCTCTGTGGGCACTTTTCTTGGCTTTCCTGCGCCAAGTGCTTCTCCTGAAGGATCTCTTGCTTTGTGGAGGAAGGGTTGGGGCTAGAGGCTTGCGGTGTGGCCAGGCAGGTAGCAGGAGCGAGGGAAGAGCCCACGGGCTTAGGAACAGGGCGGAGGCGGATTCATTCCCCTCCTGCTTCCGGGCAGTTCCTTGCCCACCTGTCTCCTCCTGGGAGGAGGGGTGGGGATGCCCACCTTGCTCTCCGTGGCATGCTTCTCTTTCTCCACTTTGCTCAGGGTCAGCTCCAGGTCATCGATGTCTCTTTTGAGGGAGGAGCATTTGTCTTCCAGGTTCCTCTTCTTGGCAACCAGTTCAGAATTAATCTCCTCCTCCTCTTCCAGCCTCTCGTTCAGCTCCTTCACTTTGGCCTCCAGCTGAATCTTGCTTTTGATGAGTCCCTCACACCGCTCCTCGGCATCCATCAGGTTTTCTGTTTCCTAAAAACCAAACAGATCATTGTTTTTTCTAATTTATTTTTGAAGGATAGTTGATTTACAGTGTTGTTAGTTCCTGCTGTGCAGCCAGATTCATTTATATACAGATTCACATTCTTTTTCATATTCTTTTCCATTATAGTTTATCACAGGATGTTGAATACAGTTCCTTGTGCTATACAATAGGACTGTGTTATTTACAGACTGTTGTCTTTTAATCAGCCTCGTGACCAACCCCAGAGGGAAGGGCTTTACCCTCCAAAGCCCATTATCTGGACCCAAGTCAAGGAATGGATCATCGCCACACACATACACACGCGTATGTGCACATGTGCACACATGCATGCATATACTCATGGATATCATCCAAATCCTTTTTAGCCACTAATGGTGTCATCTACTTAATAGAAATTCTCAAGCAAAGGCACACGTAGCATTCATAAAGGCTCAGCAAATTTGTCAACATTTGGATGCCCGGCCATCTCCTTCTTCCTCCTACACGAGATGAAGATCAACTCATCCACTCTGTGCTTTCACACACTAACTAATATTTCCCAAACTTGACCACCTTTTAAAACTCTCCACAGCAAAGTGCTTCTTACGACTTCTGAGGCCTGCTTCCTTAAGCCACAGAAAAGAAAACCCCAAATAGAAACAAGTGATTAAATATGTACATTCCCCAGAAGGCTCTACAGTGAGTCTTTTGGAGTGGCCATGATTAGCTGATTATGTTGTTAAATGTAAACAGATTATATCTTCTCTTATTTACTTCTCAGTGTTGTGAGAAGTGGACATGCATTTCAAGGTAATGGATGAAAAGAGTCTGGCAAGAATAGCCTTCTGTGTTTACTGAACTTGTCCTGTGTTACATGCATGAACTCATCTGAGCCTCCCAGCTACCCTAATAGGCAAGGGGCTATTGCTGTGCCCATTTCACAGTTGAGAAAACTAAGGCATGAAGACGATAAGTCACCTGCCTGAGGTCACACAGCTGCCAAGTGGAGGATCTGGGTTGCAAACCCAGATATCTGGTTCCAAACCTTGTTATTGTGCTCACCATGCTTGGGAAAGTGAAAGGGGAGGAGGAGGTGCTGTGCACTTAAGCAAAAGGTAAATGTATTGGGAGTTTATTAAAAGAGCAAACACTAAATGTCTTGACTCTGTGAAATAAGACCATTATGCTGCCAGAGTGTTATGTACTAGATATAAAGCTTCGTTTTCCCTATATCTTTGAAAATATGCATATCTTTAATTTTTAAAAATGTTTTTGTCTTTTAATTTTTGGCTGAACCATTCAGCCTACAGGATCTTAGTTCCCTGACCAGGAATTGAACCTAGGCCATGGTAGTGAAAACCTGGAATCCTAACCACTAGGCTACCCAGGAACTCCCAGTGATTCAGTTATATGATTTTTAAAAAGACTTGGTACATCACTAATAGATTTTTATTTTGACAAAAACATCCCCCTCATGCCCACAGCAAAATACATCTGACTCTGCTGTAGAAGACAGGGAGAAATAAATTGAGCAGAAATTCACTTTGCAGACGTATTTTGCAGTGTATTGAGTCCCCAAGGCCAGGCTGGCCTCCTTTACCAGCAGGGTAGTGATGTAATACCTCATAAGCCCACTGGGTGGCACCACTATCTCTTGCATAAACTGATGGATCCTCCTGGCCTCGGGGAGATACTTACAGACTGGACCTGCAACTGGAGGTCGTTCTTTTCCTGCAGCAGGGACACCATTTTCTCCTCCAGCTCCTTTCGGCGAGCCTCAGATCTGGCCAGTTCTTCCTTGGCTCTCTCAAAGTCTTCCTTCATGGTGGCTATCTCCTTCTCAGCCTCCGCACTCTTCAGCAGGGGCTTGATCTTGAAGAACAGGTTCATCCAGGGCCAGTGCTTGACGTTCATAAAAGATCGGATGTTGTACTGGATGCAGAAGATGGAGTCTCTGTGTATTGTTAGGGCTGGAGTTAATGGACCACAGCAAGGTGCCGTCTCCACCCCCCTGCACCCCGTGGGCCCCGAGACCTTCACCCTTATCGGTCAGGGAGGGAGGTGGGAAGGAGGTGCAGCTTGGCTGTACCCATCCCATGAGCCCCAGAGTCTGTTCTGCAAATGAAGAGGAGAGGAAACAGCATGTGCAAATTTGGGAGGTGAGAGAGGTTCCATCCACCTGGCTTCCACCTCCACCACCCTACTGAAAATGCTCACCCTAAGGTTGTCAGTCTGAGCAGACTCTGGGAGGTAGTGAAGGACAGGGAATACAGGGTATCAGGGAGAAGGGGTCCCAGTGAATCCCCACACAGGACTGGCCCACGGTGCTGCTGCTCCTCTTGTTGAATTACTGAAGGACGAAGGCCCTTCAAGCTTCATTCAGTCCCTTCCGTCCTCTCTCCCCCATCATCTATGTCCTAATTCAGGTCCTGCCATCTTCTATTTGGACTTCTGCTAGAGCCTGGCCTTGCCCCTCTTGAGCCTTCAGGCTTACTCTTCTTGCGGCTGCCAGTGACCTCTTAGAGTATGTGTGCTTTTGTTTTACGGCCATGCCGTGTGGCAAGTGGGATCTTACTTCCTGGAACAGGGATCAAACCTGTGCCTCCTGCAGTGGAAGCGTGGAGTCTTAACCACTGGCTTGCCAGGAAGGTCCCCCAGGTGACCTGTCTGAGCTACTGAAACAAATCCGATCCTCTCACTTGTCTCCTCCATGGCTCCCCATCAAGTGAAAGATTTAACCTGGGCTCTTCAAGGTGGCAGGTGGGGACCTCCACTGCCAGCCTCTCCTCGCTCCAGTCATGTGACCTGCTTTTGCTCCCCGCACCCCCAGGCCACCCTTCCTCCAGCCATGCAAAGCCTCCTTTGGAAAGCTCTTTCTTTTTGCTGCCCTTTCATGCCAACCCCAGCACCCAGTCTGTCCACCTGGCCCTGAATACAACTGACACTACGCTTGTCACAGGCGTGAAAACTAGCTGAGCAGATGTCTGCTTCCCACTCCTCTGTGGGCTCCTGGAGGCCAGGGCTCATTTCTACATCCCCAGTGTCAAGGAGAGGCCCCAGCACAGAACTGTGGCTCAGTAAATGTGGGACAAATAAGTGAACATCTTAAGACTAAAGCATGAAGCTATGGTCAGCTCCAGGGAGGAGGGCAGGGAGGCGAGGGCTTGCATCACCTTCTCTCCATCATCTTCTTGAACTCCACCCGCATCAGGTAGCCCCGGCATAAGGCCTGCATGCGTGTCATCAGGGTCACCAGCTTCTCGTCCCTCATCTCCTCCAAGAGGCCCAGGAGCCCAGCTTTGAAGAATACCTGTGTGAAAGGAGAGATGGGCCCTGCCTCATCCTCAGCCTGTGCGCTCAAGGTGCGCTATTTCTGTCTAGCCCCAGCCCTCGCCTTCAGAGCCCTGACTTGGGACCAGCAGCCATCTGGCCCCCAGGACTCAGTTTTTGGAGGCTGTGTTCTCTGCAGGAGCCCCTCTGTGTCTTGTTTCAAGGTATGTTCCAGGCCCTGCTGGCCCAGGCAGACAGATTCTGATGGAGTTCACATGCGGGAAGCAAGGATGGGGCAGAAATGTAATCAGAGATCAGGAGGGACTCTCAGATGCCTCTGCCTCCCCACCCTCATCCTCCAGTCTCTCCGCCCAGCTGAGGAGGTGGGTCCCACCCTCGGGGCCCCTCCCTGTACTGCCCACACCTGCAGGGTTTCCTCTGCCCCATGATGTTCCGGGGAAGCAGGGCACCCGTGGGGGCTGCAGGCTTTTCCCTAATGGGACTGATGGTCCCCTGGCCCCTTTTAGGACACGGAGCTTTGGAGTCGGGCCAGGATTTGCAGCTGGCCTTTGTCACCCACTCTCCATGTGACCTTGAACTGGTCTGTTGTCCTCTGGGAGCCTCCCAATAACCCCATGAGGTAAGTACCACACTTATCACCATCAGGTGATCTGAAAGATTCGGTAAAATGTGTACAGAAGGCATGTCACAGGTCTCGATGCACACGTGCTCAATAATGGTGATTATTTTTATTGGTTATAATTCTTCTCAGGACCTCATGGTACCTGGAATTCTGGGTTCTCTGATCTCTTGGTCTCCTTCTCCCCTTTAGGGGCACTCACTCTCTGCTCCTGTTGATTTCTTCTATTGCTGCTGGGGCTGGGGCTGGAGCTTCCAATTAAGCCTCTAGACACTTAAAATCAGCATAGAGAGAGCTTCCTATTCCTGGACAGAGTTCTCTTGGCCTGGGCTTCTGGGGCAAGGGATGGTCAGGCTTCCTGGAACAGGAAAGAGACACCTTTCCTCCCATCAGCTCACAAGCAGCCCAGTTCAGTTCAGCTACTCAGTTGTGTCTGATTCTTTGCAATTCCATGGACTGCAGGACTCCAGGCCTTCCTGTCCATCACTAACTCCTGGAGCTTGCTCAAACTCATGTCCATCGAGTTGGTGATGCCATCTAAACGTCTCATCCTTTGTCATCCCCTTATCCTCCTGCCTTCAATATTTCCCAGCATCAGGGTCTCTTCCAGTGAGTTAGTTCTTCGCATCAAGTGCCAAAGTATTGGAGCTTCAGCTTCAGCATCAGTCCTTCCAGTGAATATTTAGGACTGATTTCTTTTATAATTGACTAGTAGGATCTCCTTGCAGTTGAAGGCACTCTCAAGAGTCTTCTTTAACACCACAGTTCAAAAGGAGGTTTGGGGGTTAACCCCACTGGCCTGGGGGCTACCTGGGTTGGGGGTCGCCCTGTCCCACCTGTGCTCACCTTGGTGTGGCCGAACCTATACTGCTCCCGGTCCACATCGATGGAGTTCAGAAGCTTCTCGGAAGCATTTTTGCTGTCAATGAACTGCCCCTCTGGGATGGCACTGGCATTGAGGATCCGGTACCTGATGAGGGAGGGGGAGGGGTCAGCCTGGGGCCTGGGTGTGAGTGGTCCGGAGAAGAGCCTCTGGTGACACAGCCCTGGGTGGAGCCGGGAGGGTGCTGGGCCCACTGCTTCCTGAAGGGCTGCTGTTTCCTGCTCCTCCCAGCTCAGGCCCTGGGGCCACGGAGCCCAGCGGGGTCCCAGCCCGGTCTCTCTGGGACAGGAGGAGGTAGTGTCCTTTGTAAGCAGGGTGGAGTCTGGGAGGCAAATCCAGGGAGCCACTGCGGCTGAGAGGACGAGGCGATGCCAGCCGCGGGCCCAGCACATGGGAGCCGAGGAGACGCCTCACCTGCACTGCAGGCCAGGTCAGGACTGGCACCTACCTACATCCCCCACCAACTGGGCAGTTCTGGGGAGGGTGGAGCTTTCAGTTAAGGGGCAAAATTTCCCAATGGAATCAACTCCTGCGAAAGGCTCTGTGCCTGAGACCAGGCCTTCCAGAACCTTCTCCTGCTCCAGCCATGGAAATGGATATTATACAGTGACTAGTCTGGCAGAGGGGAATCTAGGAGTTGATTTTAGGCAAGCGGGCTGTGGCAGGAGGGAGAGAAACATATGGAAGCAAGGCCAGCTGAGTGCATGGCTGGAATGGTGCTTTCAGAGGAGATGACTCTTATCTAACTTAAAAGAGCCTTGAAATCAGCTGTGACCTGCAGGCTAGTGGTCATTTTAGAGTGCGCCCTTCTCACCTGTCCCCATGGGCAAGGCCTGGACTTGTGGGCCCAGATGGCAGTCGGGAGGAGAGCGTTGGTCTAGGGCAGGGAATCTCAACTGGGGAACATTGGGCAATATCTGAGATTGAGGCGGTGTGGGTCGAGGCCAGGGGTGCTGCTAAAATCATGTAACACACAGGACAGTCCTCACGATAAAGGATTGTCTAGCCCCAGATGTCCACAGTGCAGGGGTTGAGAAACTCTGGTCTGGCGTCCCAGTCAGCCTTGAGTGGTCTGGGATCTGATCTTGGGATTACTTTGGGCTGGTCCAGCCCTTGCTCTGTGCAAAGGCTCGTCGCCCCAGCAGAAGAATCCTATGGAAACCGTGGGAGCTCACCCAACACCCAGCTGCAGGAGTGCCTTTGGGGGATGCAGAAGGTACCCTCCAAAGGAGAGAGAGCTGCAAAGGCAGGCGACCTACCGCTGTTTGAAGTCGGCATAGAGGATCCGGCTGGGGAAGCCCTTCCTGCAGATGCGGATGCCCTCCAGGACCCCGTTACAGCGCAGCTGGTGCAGGACCAGGTGGTGGTCCATCACACCTGGGGGAGAGAGGAGCCCCGGGCCTGTTAGCAGCTTTTCCACTGTTTCCTCTGATGGTCTGGGCACCACAAGACCCCTGGATACCCAGACTCGAATGGGAAGGTTTGGTGCCAGTAGAAATCATCTCAGCATCCTCGGGAGACTCTAGCATCCCATAACCATGGGACTAAAAGCCAAAATATTAATCTTTGCCCTGTTCACCGCTCTTGACTCTGGTGAGGACAGAATGGTTGTCTTGATCTAGAAATAACTCTCATCGTTATTATTCTCATAATAAAACAGTTTTTATTATTGCTATAATTGACAGCCAATATTTGCAGAGTGTTCATAATGTGTTTTGCCCTATATTGTTTTTTGTTATTTTCCTTGGTGGCCTCATAAATAATCAGGTGTAAGGGTTTCATGAGAAGATGCGAAGAAGAAGCCTCCTCTGTCATTACTGTGTTTGATATTTTGGCAAGGTTGACCATGTAATTTATTATATTGCATGCACTCTTACATATTTTTGTCTGCCTCATCAATCATGAACTGACAGAATTTATTTAAATTCACCTACAACTACTGCTGTAGTGCTATCTACTAGCATTTTTAAAAAATTGAAGTATCATGGACATATAACATTTTATTAGTTTCAGGTGTACAACCATATTTGTATATAATTATGAAATGATTGCTGCAAGAAGTCCAGCTAGCCCCCATCACCATACACAGTTACAATTTTTTCTCTTATGATTGGTCCTGTTTTAAATGCTGTACATGTACTGGCATGTTTAATTCTCACAATAACCCTCTAAGGAGGGTGAAGGGGGTTAATATTTACAAAATGAGTCAACACTTATAAGTACTCGCTAATAGGGTTTCCTTGGTGGCTTGTAGCGTAAAGAATTTGCCTGCAGTGTGGGAGACCTGGATTTGATCCCTACGTTGGGAAGAGCCCCTGGAGAAGGGAATGGCTACCTACTCCAGTATTCTTGCCTGGAGAATTCCATGGACAGAGGAGCCTGGCAGGCTATAATAGTCCATGGGACTGTAAAGAGTTGGACACGACTGAGTGACTATCACTTTCACTCAGTAAATAAATGAGTAAATAACCAAGTGAATGAATCAATAAAATGCCATTCAAGCCTCCTTTTATAGACCAGAAAGCAAAAGGACTCGGCTGTGGTCCCTTGAGCAGTCACAGGTGGAGCTGGGCTGCCTTCCTGCATCATCTGCTTTCCTGTAATGTTGCTGAAGCAGGACTTGATGCCAGAAGCCCAGCCTTTGGGATGGAACAGCTTGGCTGATCAGTGAGCTGCCCCATAGCCACAGTGTATGTGATGGTCTGTTCTTTTCTTTGTCACAAAGAGCCCTGAAACTCAGCCCTACTCCAGGAATATTTGTGAATCTGAGATTGGGGATGGTTAAAGGTCTCCTGTACTGCACGGTATGCTATGTCTATATATCTGGTCTCTGATTCTCGATTTTCTCACTTATGAAATGGAGATAAGCACACTTATCTTGCAGTGAACTGTTAAAGCAGCAACATAATAATGTTATAATTCATAACATAATAATGAGACTGTAGTGGGCTCAAAAAGCAGTTGTTATTGATTCTGCTTTTATTATGGAAGACCTAAGTTGATTATTTGCCAAATATAGTGGCTCTTCATTTTGGGGGCAAGGGGTAGTTTTTAAGAACCTTACGAGAGTTATGAATATAATGTACCTATCTGTGTATTGTGGTTGACTTCAGTCACTCAGTCATGTCCAACTCTGTGACCCCACGGACTGCAGCACACCAGGCTTCTCTGTCTTTCACTATCTCCCAGAGTTTGCTCAAATTTATGTCCATTGAGTTGATGATGGGTTGGCCAAAGAGTTCATATGTAACATCTTATGGAATCCTTGAACAAACTTTCTGGCCAACCCAGTACATAATATTTTGGAAATAATTTCATAGTAGGGATATAGGTGAAATAAATGATGCCCAGTTGAACCTGAATTTCAGAGAAACAGTAAAATAATTATTTCAGTGTAAGTATACCCCAAATATTGCATGGGTCATATTTATCCTAAGAAAAATTTCGCTGTCTCATCTGAAGTTTGAATTTAATAGGGAAGGGTCTCATTTTTAATTTGTTAAATCTGGGAGCCTTGTTTCGTAGACTGAAAAGAGACAAAGGCTATCATGCCCCCATCCTCAGGGAAGCACACACGCACATGCACACAGACTCGCCAACACATGCACACACACGTGTGCACACCCCCCCACGGGATTCTGCTTATGTTTCAGGGAATCCTGTTCTGGTGGATTCTCACTCACCAGGTGTCTTAGTCTCATTGGGAATCAGACATCGCACAAAGTGAGGGTGAGTGCTCCTTAAATTGGTCATCAGTTTGTTTAAATTTTCCTGGAACACAAACCAGAAGAAGCACATTTACCTTTCCAAATGCTGTTTCACGGGGCAGAAAAACAACTGAGGGTGGAAGGTGTGAAAAAACAAACCCTGAACACAGCGGACACAGTCTGGAAAGAGGAGCCCTTCTTCTTCCCGCCCTTCTTGCTTGCCCCGGAGTCGCCTGGAGACAGACAGACACAGAGCGTGTGTCTGGTGAGTCCTGAGGACACAGTGGTGGCCTTCCTACCCACCCCCAACCCATTTTATTGAGCTGTAACTGACATATAACAGTGTATAAATTTAAGGTGTACAAAGGATTTGATATTTGTATATACTGCAAAATGATCACTGCTACTTAACATCTGTCACCTCCATAATTAATTTTTTCTTGTGTTAAGTGCTTTTAAAATCTACTCTCTTAGCAGCTTTCAAATATACAATACAGCATTATTAGCTATCGTTGCTGCACTGTACATTGCAACCACAGAACTTATTTATGTTATAATTATTAAGTATGCACCTTTTAACCCCTTTCACCCAATTTTTCCCCAGCTCTCACCTCCCACCTCTGGCAACCACAAATCTGACCTCTGTTTCTATGATTTTGGTTTTTTAAGATTCCACAAATCAGTGATATCATACAGTATTTGTCTTTCTCTGTCTGACTTATTTCTCTTAGTGTAAGGCCCTCCAACTCCATCATTGCTGCAATGGCAACGTCTCATTCTTTTCTATGGCTGAGTAATATTCCACTGTATGTGTGTGTATACACACATGCAAGATATTACCATGTCTTCTTTATCTATTTATCTGGTGGTAGATACAGGTTGCTTCCATACCTTGGCAATTGTAATAATGCTACTATAAACATTAGGGTGCATGTATCTTTTCAAATTAGTGGGTTTTTTTTTTTGGGGGGGAGGGATGTATACCCAGGAGTAGAATTGTGGGTCATATGATTAGAACTGAATCTCTTAAGGAAGAGGAAGAATAGAAGTAGGAGAAAGAAAAAGAGAAACAGGCACATCAAAGTCATCCTGAAGCTCATGTCCAATTATTGGTTCTTCATGAGCTGTGAGTGATTACATAGTTTCCACAGGGGGAATTTTAGAAAAGGATGTCACCTGCTTCTGCACCAGCATAGTTGGAAAAAGAAAGGACAGCAGCTTCAGCGAAGACTTCTGGTACAACCCGACCACCGTCTCATTCAGGGGGTCCTTGTTCTTGTCCAGCCAGCCGGCAATGTTGTAGTCCACGGTGCCCGCGTAGTGCACCAGGGGAGAAGTGGGCCTCAGCCTTGCCCTTGGCAGGTTTGGGCTTCTGGAAGTTGTTGGACTTGCCCAGGTGCTGGTCATACAGCTTGTTCTTGAAGGAGGTGTCCGTGGCCTTGGGGAACATGCACTCCTCTTCCAGGATGGAGAAGATGCCCATAGGCTGGAGGGAGGATAACAGACTATCCTCATTGTCTGCTAGTACATCCCCTATGACTCCATCTTCGGTAGGAGCCAAGGGTGACTTCTCTGGTGCTGTCACTGTTACTAGGAACACTGGGATATTAGCTGCTGCGAGAACAAGGCTGTGGGTCTGCTTGGTGCTGTGACAGAACAGTGCTTGACATTAAGCACAGCAGCATAGTAGGTGCTTATTTAATGTTTGCTGAACAAAATGCATGGAATGAAATTGCACATATGTAAGGGCAGCTCTTTGTAAGATAATAGAAAATGTGTATACTGGTCTCTGTCCCTGGTTCCTGGCAAAGAGCTTCTAAAGCCTTTGTAAAATGTCCTAGTGATAAGCGTACTGGAGCATCTATTGTTTTCTCGAGGTGACTCTGGGGTGGGGTCCCCCGGCTGAAGGCTGATCACCAGAAAGACCAAGCCATGATGAGAAGCTTGGGATTTTCATCCCCTCCTCCATCCACCAGAGAGGGGAGAGGGGCTGGAAATGCAGCTAGTGACTGATTGTGCCTACATGAGGATATCTCCATAAAATCCTAGTTGTAGGTGATTCTGAGAACTTCCAGGCTGGCAAACATGTCCACACTGGGAGGGGACACAATCTAACCTTTGGGGACAGAAGCGCTTGCATTTGGGACCCTCCCAGATCCTGTCCCATATGTCTCTTCATCTGGCTGCTCATCTGCATCCTTTAAAATCTTTTTATTATTTACTTTTATTTTATTTTTTTGGCCACAATATGTGGCATGTGGGATCTTAGTTCCCCAACCAGGGATCAAATCCAGGTGCCCAGGATTGGAAGCACAGAGTCTTAACCACTGGGCCACCAGGGAAGCCCCTCATCTGTTTTCTTGATCAAATCCTTTAATAAACTGGTAAATGTAACTGTTTTCCAGAGCTCTGTGAACCCCTCTAGTAAGTTAACTAAACCTGAGGACAGGGTTGTGAAAAACTTTGATTTATAGCCAACGAGGTGAGAAGTTATAGGACACCTGGGGACCTACTGCTTGAACTTGGCATCTCTGGGTAGAGAGTGCCAGAACTGAGTTAAATTGTAGGATGACCAGTTAATGTTGCAGAGGACTGCTTGCTGTCATGAGGAAAAACCTCCATATGTTTGGTGACCAGAAATATAAAAAAAAGAAGTGCTCTGTGTGAGTAGTAAAGCAAATTCATAGAAGAGAGACACACAGTAGGGAAGAACTAAGTTTTTCCCTACATAGGAAGGAAAAAAAAAGCTATATTTCCCCAACTTACTCCCTTTTAGGAACAGATTTACAAAAAATGTAAAGTTGCATAAGTGAGTGAGTGACAGGCGCTGAGTCGTGCCTGACTTTTGGGACCCCATGGACTGTAGCCTGCTAGGTACCTTTGTCCATGGAATTCTCCAGGCAAGACTATTCGAGTGGGTTACCATTTCCTTCCATACATAGACATAAAAATCATATGAGTAATATTTTAAGCAATAAAAATCTGGGTTTTTCAGTAGCCACCTTAGGAAGACAAACTTCCAACACAACCAGTGCTCAAAATGTGATGGGAATTCTTTACTATAAAGTTAATATCATCCTCTGTATTCATAGTAACATTCCTCCAGGAAGCCCACTGCTCCATGGTCCCTCCTTGGACAATTCAAGTATGTATGAAATGCCCAGTCACCTATGGGTTTCATTCACATTCTTGGGGATCACTGAGCCCTTGGATCTTGATCACTCACATACCTCTTTAATTGTCTGAACAGATTCTGGGAGCTTTCCAAACATTTACCCTTTCTGCACTGGGAATTCGGCTCTCTGAAGGTTCAGAGTCCGGGGACATGGGTTCAGGGAGCCAGTCTGTTAGCAGAGAAGAGTTAGAGCAAAGAAGGGGTGGCCCAGCTGATGAGGAGCTGCCCCGGGGAGCAGTGTTTCTTACCTTCTCGATGAGCTCGATGCAGGCGGCCAGGTCCATCCCGAAGTCGATGAACTCCCACTCAATGCCTTCCTTCTTGTACTCCTCCTGCTCCAGCACGAACATGTGGTGGTTGAAAAACTGTTGTAGTTTCTCATTGGTGAAGTTGATGCACAGCTGTTCCAAGCTGTTGAACTGGATATTTCAGATACCAAATAATTTAAGTGAGCCTGGAAAATCCAGGGATGATTCAACAGAGCTGACACAAAGCAGACGGGCCCTTTGAGGTCTATCGTTTATCCAAACAACTCACATCAAAGATCTCAAAGCCAGCGATGTCCAAGACCCCGATGAAGTACTGCCTGGGCTGCTTGGTGTCCAGCTGCTGGTTGATGCGGGTCACCATCCACAGGAACATCTTCTCATAGACGGCTTTGGCCAGAGCGCCCACTGCGTTGGTCACCTTGAAAAAGGATCATCCACTCAACCCTCAAATCAGTGTTTTTATGAAACCTACAAAGTGGATGCCTTGAAAGTCAAAGGCAGCAGGACACTGGCAATTTCATACAGTTTAACCTAACATTAAATCTATCTCAAGGCATTTTCTCAGTTCATGAGGTCAATTCCATTTACAAAGCTCATTTTCTACCAAGCATGGATATAACACATGACTCTAGCCCTGGCCACACCTAATTGAACCAGGATTGGACATTTGCTCCAAGTTGGGTTAAACAGAGTGTCTCTCCTGAGAATTTGGAATTGGGATCAAAAAGATGTTGGTCTCAGGATGAGGATGGAACCACAAAGATATAAACTTGGGAGCTCTGGGGTGGTCACGGGTAGGGGAGGTAAGGAAAGCTCAGCCACCTAGTGAGAACACAGAGCAGGAGAGAGAAGACAGCCTAGAGTCCCTGAGAAGGAGGCTGCCTGGCTCCAGAGGGCTCTTCACTCCCTGGTCCCAGGCCCTCACAGCACTAAGGCACTCCTTGAGTTACCCTGAGCCAGAAGAATGAATTCCTTTCCCATGCTGTAGCCAGTTGCATATGTTTTTCTGATCCCTGCAACTGAAAGAACTTCAGGATGAGATTGAAAATAGAAAAACCCTCGAGTTGACTGGACTCAGAGCATTTCCACTTACCTGCTGGACGTTTTGCCCTTTCGTGACATATTCGTTCCCAACCTTCACCCTTGGACAGCACAGGCCTTTCAGCATTTCTGCGGAATTCAGACCCATCAGGTACCCAGCCTTGTCAGCCACTGAAGGAAAAGCAGAAGCGGTGTCACACAGACAGCAGCTGCTAAAACATCCAGTCGGGCCTTGGGTCCTCTCAGGATTGTCTACAATCCTTTCAGATGTTGTTATGTTTTCCTGCAAGTCCCAGGCCTTCACTGGAGTTTTGACCCCATAATTCAGGGTTCTGGGTTTTCAAGAACTTTCATTTTGCTTTCTATAATAGATAGTCTTTAGTAACAGGTCAATTTTGACAAACTTGAAATTTCAACAAAAACATATAGCTACTTAGTACTGTTGGAATCTGATAATACAACAACATGGTGTATTCCTTTACCTAAAGGAAGCACCATTTGGACAATTAATATAAGTTGAACATGTTCCTAATTTTTAATAGTCAAATAAATAAAAGTGTTAATAATCATCAGTCATGTCCAACTCTTCACAGCCCCATAGACTATAGCCCATCAGGCTCCTCTGTCCATGGAATTCTCCAGATAAAAATACTGGAGTGGGTTGCCATTCTCTTCTCCAGGGGGTCTTTCTGACCCAGGGATCAAACCCAGGTCTCCTGCACTGCAGGCAGATTCTTCACTGTTTGAGCCACCAGGGAAGCTCAAGGTGCCATGCAAATACTTGAGAGAGAAGTACAAAACATTGCCTGCAAGTATTTGGAGATGGTCAAGTTCAGCTGAATACTGGCAATTTCACAAAATTCACTGGTCTGGTGGACTTTGGAAAGAGCCTGGGCTCTTGCCTTGAGCTCATTGAGAAGTAGAAGCATGCTGGTTCCCAAGCTCCTCGTTGGTTGGGACCATCATCTCATTGCTGGTTGGGGAGTCAAGTTAATAAAAACTCAGGGCAGTGTTTGCTAAGGACTTATTAAGAGACCAGCTGCATATTTTACTCTTTGCTCAAATTATCCCTTCTCCTTTTGCTCATTTACATGGATCCTACCATTATTTTGATTGCTGCTGCTGCTAAGTCACGTCAGTTGTGTCCTACTCTGTGCGACCCCATAGACAGCAGCCCACCAGGCTCCGCCGTCCCTGGGATTCTCCAGGCAAGAACACTGGAGTGGGTTGCCATTTCCTTCTCCAATGCGTGAAAGTAAAGTCGCTCAGTCATGTCCGACTCTTAGTGACGCCATGGACTGCAGCCTACCAGGCCCCTCCGTCCATGGGATTTTCCAGGCAAGAGTACTGGAGTGGGGTGCCATTGCCTTATCCAATTCTTCTGATTACTTAAGCTTAAAAGCTTGGGGTGATACATTATTTTTCTCACTCCTGACATGCTGTGTTGAGACAGGCACCAAGTCCTGCTTGTTTTACCTTCAAAATGGTTCACATGTCTTGTTTCCAAGAGTTGTGGAATAGTTTGGTGGCAAAGAGCCTGGGTTCAAATTTGGGCTTTGCTCCTTTGTGTGCTTATGCTCAGTTGTGTCCAACTCTGAGACTCCATGAACTCTAGCCCTCCAGGCTCCTCCGTCCATTGAATTTTCCAGGCAAGAATACTAGAGTGGGTTGCCATTTCCTTCTGCAGGGGATCTCCCCACCCAGGGATCAAACCTGTGTCTCTTTTGTCTCCTGCATGGGCAGGTGGATTTTTTTTTACAACTGCACCGCTTGGGAGTCCCCCTTTATGCCTCGTCTTGTCATTTGTTAAGTGGGGGGCAGTGAAAGTAACCACATGGACAACCCAAACTCAGTTTGTACAGTTTTCCAAGAGCAGCTCTTGAGATGAACACCACGTTTGTCTCCCATAACCCAGTCCATGTGTGAACCAGGTGGAGAGTTGAACCTCATCCCCTTCCCACGTGTGATACCTTCTGTGCCGTCCGGCTCTGCCTGCTCCTCCCGCTGCTTCTGCTTGAACTTCATGTTCCCGTAGTGCATCACGGCGCCCGTCAGCTTGTAGATCCCAACCTTCTCCTCTGAGCTGAAGCCCAGGATGTCGATGGCATTCTGGGAATTAGAGACAAGGACAGCCATCACAGCAGGCCTCAGGGATCCCAATGCAGCTCTTTCCTGGCATTTTGTAGAGCACACGAGACGGCATTACCCAAATAAGTGGATGACAGGTGGCATATGGTAAGTTAGGGGTTAAAAACCATTTCTTTCATTTCGTGTTTGTGTGGGTGGGTGGAGATTATGGGAAGAACATGTGAATTATCTGTTTGCTTCCATCCAGTGAGCACTGATTTGAGTCCTGTCTCATTGTGCATAGACTTGGGGCTGTTTTCTGGACGAGGCCATTGGGAACGACTGTGTGATTCTGGGAGGAGGCAGGCTCATGGGTGCTATCCAAGAGCTTGTGAGCTTGGCGTTGCCATCTAGGAATTCCACTGTTGTTCAGAATAGCAATGACATGGCATCATAGAAGATCAGAACTGGAGGGAAAAAGCAATTTTCAAATGTGAAAGGAGCTAGAGAGGGCACTAGGCACTGATAAATGGAATGTTTCCTGTAGTATCAGTAAGCGAAAGATATCACAGCCAACAGTGACGGCAGCCAGTAAGCTCCTTCACGAGCCAGTAAGCTCTAAGGAAACTCAGGATGTGAAAATATAGGATACTGGCTCCAGGGAGCTGAGGTGCATATGAAAGGAATGATTTCAGTGAGTCCAGACTCTTGCATCTTCCCATACATAGAAAAGCCCTACATTCCTTAAGTTTGGATATCTGCTTTTTAAAAATTAACAATCATCTTTTCATATTCAGACTGCCTGACCTTTGTTGCAAAGCTCCTCTATAACCTGACGTTCCCCCTCATTCTCCCCCATCACCCCTCCCTCCACTGTCCACCCCACCCTACCCCCCAGCCTTCTTCGAGCAGTTATCTCAGGTTATTTGAGATGCTGCCTCCCAGGCTTGAAGTCCTAAAAATTCCTGCTGAATAAAACATAACTCTCAACATTTTAACTGTGACTATTTTTTAAAGTGAACAACACCATCCCTATGTTATTGCATTAAGTGAAAGTGAAAGTGAAGTCGCTCAGTTGTGTCCAACTCTTTGTGACCCCATGGACTAGTAGCCTACCAGGCTCCTCCCTCCATGGGATTCTCCAGGCAAGAATACTGGAGTGGGTTGCCATTTCCTTCTCCAGGGGATCTTCCCCACCCAGGGATCGGACCCAGGTCTCCCACATTCCAGGCAGATGCTTTAACCTCTGAGCCACTGGGGAAGCCCTATCTCATTAAGTCCTTATGAAAACCTTATAGGTGCACAGATTTTTCCAGATTTCCAGGTGAAGACCCAGTTTCCCCCTCAGTCAGTCTCTCCCATCAGGAAGCCTCTTTTCCTTCTCCATCAGAGGACAGACAGAATGAAAACCACAATCACAGAAAACTAACCAATCTGATCACATGGATCACAGCCTTGTCTAACTCAATTAAACTACGAGCCATGCCATTTAGGGGCCACCCAAGATGGACAGGTCATGGTGGGGAGTTCTGACAAAACATGGTCCACTGGAGAAGGGAATGGCAAACTACTTCAGTATTCTTGCCTTAAGAATTCCATGAATAGTAGCTCAATATGCTACTGGAGATCAGTTGAGAAATAACTCCAGAAAGGATGAAGAAATGGACCCAAAGCAAAAACATCACTCATTTGTGGATGTGACTGGTGATGGAAGTACAGTCTGATACTATAAAGAGCAATATTGCACAGGAACCTGGAATGTTAGGTCCATGAATCAAGGCAAATTGGAAGTGGTCAAACAGGAGATGGCAAGAGTGAACATCGACATTTTAGGAGTCAGCGAACTAAAACAGACTGGAATGGGTGAATTTAACTCAGATGACCATTATATGTACTACTGTGGGCAAGAATCCCTTATAAGAAATGGAGTAGCCCTCATAGTCAACAAAAGAGTCCAAAATTCAGTATTTGGGTGCAATCTCAAAAAATGATAGAATGATCTCTGTTCATTTCCAAGGCAAACCATTCAATATCACAGTAATCCAAGGCTATGCCCTGACCAATAATGCTGAAGAACCTGAAGTTGAATGGTTCTTTGAAGACCTACAAGACCTCCTATAACTAACACTCCAAAAAGATGTCCTTTTCATTATAGGGGACTGGAATGCAAAAGTAGGAAGTCAAGAGATACCTGGAGTAACAGGCAAATTTGGCCTTGGAGTGCAGAATGAAGCAGGGCAAAGACTAATAGAGTTTTGCCAACAGAACACACTGGTCATAGCAAACATCCTCTTCCAACAACACAAGAGAAGACTCTACACGTGGACATCACCAGATGGTCAACACCGAAATCAGATTGATTATATTCTTTGCAGCCAAAGATGGAGAAGCTCTATACAGTCATCAAAAACAAGACTGGGAGCTGACTGTGGCTCAGATCATGAACTCCTTATTGCCAAATTAACACTTAAATCGAAGAAAGTAGGGAAAACCATTAGACCACTCAAGTATGACCTAAATCAAATCCCTTATGATTATACAGTAGAAGAGACAAACAGATTAAAGGGATTAGATTTGATAGACAGAGGGCCTGAATAACTATGGATGAAGGTTCATGACATTGTACAGGAGGCAGTGATCAAGACCATCCCCAAGAAAAATAAATGCAAAAGGCAAATTGGTTGTCTGAGGAGGCCTTACAAATAGCTGTGAAAAGAGGAGAAGTGAAAGGCAAAGGAGAAAAGGAAAGATATATACATTTGAATGCAGAGTTCCAAAGAATAGCAAGATAAGAAAGCCTTCCTCAGTGATCAATGCAAAGAAATAGGGGAAAACAATAGAAAGAGAAAGACTAGAGATCTTTTCAAGAAAATTAGAGATACCAAGGGAACATTTCATGCAAAGATGGGCACAATAAAGGACAGAAATGGTATGGACCTAACAGAAGCAGAAGATATTAAGAAGAGGTGCCAAGAATACTCAGAAAAACTATACAAAAAGATCTTCATGACCCAGTTAATCATGATGGTATGATCACTCACCTAGAGGCAGACATCCTGGAATGTGAAGTCAAGTGGGCATTAGGAAGCATCACTATGAACAAAGATAGTGGAGGTGATAGAATTCCAGTTGAGCTATTTCAAATCCTAAAAGATGATGCTGTGAAAGTGCTGCACTCGATATGCCAGCAAATTTGGAAAACTCAGCAGTGGCTGAGAACAGGACTGGAAAAGGTCAGTTTTCATTCCAATCCCAAAGAAAGGCAATGCCAAAGAATGCTCACACTACCACACAATTACACTTATCTCACATGCTAGTAAAGTAATGCTTAAAATTCTGCAAGCCAGGCTTCAACAGTATGTGAATCATGAACTTACAAATGTTCAAGCTTGTTTTAGAAAATACAGAGGAACCAGAGATCAAATTGCCAACATCCATTGTATCATCAAAAAAGTGAGAGAGTTCCAGAAAACATCTACTTCTGCTTTATTGACTATGCCAAAGCCTTTGACTGTGTGGATCACAACAAACTGTGGAAAATTCTTCAAGAGATGGATATACCAAACCACCTGACCTGCCTCCTGAGAAAACTGTATGCAGGTCAGGAAGCAAGAGTTAGAACTGGACATGGAACAACAGACTGGTTCCAAATAGGGAAAGGAGTACATCAAGGCTGTATATTGTCACCCTGGTTATTTAACTTATTTGCAGAGTACATCATGAGAAACACTGGGCTGGGTGAAGCACAAACTGGAATCAAGATTACTGGGAGAAATATCAATAACGTCAGATATGCAAATAACACCACACTTGTGGCAGAAAGTGTGAACTAAAGAGCCTCTTGATGAACATGAAAGAGGAGAGTGAAAACGTTGGCTTAAAGCTCAATGTTCAGAAAACTAAGATCATGGCATCTGGTCCCATCACTTTATGGCAAATGGGGAAACAGGGGAAACAATGACAGACTTATTTTTGGGCACCAAAATCACTGCAGATGGTGAATGCAGCCATGAAATTAAAAGACATTTGCCCCTTGGAAGAAAAGTTATGACCAACCTAGACAGCATATTAAAAATCAGAGACATTACTTTGCCAACAAAGGTTTATCATGACAGATGTGAGAGTTGGACTACAAAGAAAGCTGAGTGCTGAAGAATTGATGCTTTTGAACTGTGATGTTGGAGAAAACCCTTGAGAGCCCCTTGGACGACAAGGAGATCCAACCGGTCAATACTAAAGGAAATCAGTTCTGAATGTTCATTGGAAGGACTTATGTTGAAGCTGAAACTCCAACACTAGCCACCTGATGTGGCCAGAACTGATTCATCTGAAAAGACCCTGATGCTGGGAAAGATTGAAGGCAGGAGGTGAAGGGGACAACAGAGGATGAGATGGCTGGATGGCATCACCGACTCAATGGACATGGGTTTGGGTGGACTCCGGGAGCTGGTGATGGACAGGGAAGCCTGGCGTGCTGCAGTCCATGGGGTTGCAAAGAGTCGGACATAACTGAGTGACTGAACTGAACTGAACTGAATCAGGTGAAGAATTGATATTCTAAGAGAGTTTGCAGCAATGTGCAGGGATGGACTTGAAACAGGTCTGGATGCATCTGGGGAGCTGATGGTACAGACCAGGTCTGTGTCAGTAGGACAGTATTGCAGAGGGAGGCGCTCCCGGGTGGCAGCCCCTTGTGAGGGAGGGAGAGTCTGTATCAGAAATGGAGGGACGGGAGATTCTGAGGCCCTGGAATCCGTATCCCACCCCAACTGGTGCATGTCTGTGTCCTGGGAGCGGGTGGCTACAGATAAAGAGAGAAAGAATTTTGCTAAATGCTAAAATGATGCCGGTGAAAGCATTACTGGAGAATGCAGTCTCTTGGAGACACCTGTCCCCCTCCATTTTGGCCATTGGTAAACCACTGCCCTGAAGACTCTCCTTGGCAGGGCCGGGGGGGGGGGGGAGCAACGGCAGTCCCCTGACAGCTGGGGTCGCCTGTGAGGACCTGGTATATTACTTTGGGAATTTTTAGAATTCCTTAGGAGGGCCTTGGCTTCTCTGGTGGCTCAGATGGTAAAGAATCCACCTGCAATGCAGGAGCCCTGGGTTTGATCCCTGGGTCGGGGAGATCACCTGGAAAAGGGAATGGCCACCCACTCCAGGATTCTTGCCTGGAAAATCATATGGATAGAGGAGCCTGGTGGGCTACAGTCCATGGAATCACAGACAGGAGGACATGACTGAGTGGCCAGCACAACAGGAGGGACTTTGGGGAGGTGGCGGGGTGCTGAGAAGCCTTATGTCAGTCACTAAGCTTCCTCCCCAGGTGGCAAAGGCTGGAGAAACCTGGTGAGGAAACCTGGTTAAAAATATACAATAGCCAGACTGACGTTAACTGAAGTTTATTTGATCATGAGCATTTTCTCCTTGCCTTAAAACAATCAGCATCACCTGGAAATGGCAGAAAATGCAGGCCAGGGAGCTGGGCTCTGGACAGGGCCCCTGGTGTATTGGATGAGACCCTTCTCCAAAAGCTCTTACAGCTTCTGAGAGGGTGGAGCCACTCAGAGGTAGAGATGTACTGCACTGAGATGTATTTTAGTTAAAAATGTAAGCTCAGGGTTGGGCAGATCTGGGTTCAGACTGTTGCTTAAAAACTGTCTTCAGTCAAATTGTGAATTTTTTCCCGAAGACTCAGCTTCTACCTTTATGAAATGGGGGCAACAGCGGGGCCAATCCTAGAGGTTTTGTTGATGCTTAAAGGAGATGATGCAGGCAAAGCTCTTTTTCAGTTCCTAGCACGTCTAAGTGTTCAAGGCACTTAGTTACATTTGACTCTGGAGATGTTCCGCATGGCTAAAGGCCAGAGGCCTGGCAGGTGTGCTTCCTGTGAGCCCGAGGGCAGGTAGATGGGGAAATGGGGCAGCTACTGCAGAGTGGGGCTGAATTTTTTTGCTTCAGACTTTTCTGTATTTTCTAGATTTTCTTAAAGAACCATGTAGATGGTCTTGTATCCTGAAGACTTTGATCAATATCTTATCCATTATCCATGCAAACGTTATACCCTGAAAGGCTGCAGAACGGAACTGAAGGCCTGTTTTGGAATAACTTTTGGAAAGTTATTCCCATTTCTGGTGTTTTCTGGAGTGGGGGCGGCGTGCCAGTCCCCACAAATTCTCCAAGATCTTGGGTCTAATCACTGAGCATCCTCCTGTCCCAGCTTCTTTGTGAGATCATGGATGCCTCCCAGTTCATAAATTCAACAGTTCCTCACTTAAGTAAATAAACACACAGAATACTTACATCAGTGGCCAACAGCTCTTCACTGTCATCGATACTGGCCACGGTGACCTCTCCCTGGCTCACGAAGGGAAGTCAAAGGGGTTGGTTGAAATGAGAAGCAGGTCTGTGGAGCAGGAAGATCCCTTTAGCATCTTATGCACAACTGACTCTGGCATTTTTCCAATGAGACTGGTTTGGAAGATGAGAATGGTAACCAAGGAAACTTACCGATGAGTTCTGGCTTCTTGTTGGACATGATTTGGTAAAAAATATGATAGCTTCTCTCACTGGATAATTGAAATGTCACCCTGGATTTTTCTAAGAGATCTAAGGTAACAAAAAGCAATGTGATTCTTATGTTCCCCAGGAGATGATCCTGGGGCCAAATTCAAGGTGCGTGTTTGGACTCACAGGTTTCGATGTCTGCTGACGCCAGCTTTCCTGTGGCTCCAAAGTGAATCCGAATGAACTTCCCCTGTCCAACGACAGATTGACAAACACCATGGTTATTCTGAGCTTCCCTGGTGGCTCAGACAGTGAAGAATCTGAATCTCCCACAATGAGGGAGACCTGGGTTCGATCCCTGGGTCGGGAAGATCCCTTGTAGAAGGGAAGGGCTACCCACTCCAGTATTCTTGCCTGGAGAATTCCATGGACAGAGAAGCCAGATGGGCTATAGTCCAAGGGGTCACAAAGAGAACAACTGAGAGACTGACACGTGGCTATTCTATTTGCATGGTACTGTTGCAGCCTCTGTTAGGTGTGACTGTGGATGGTGGGACATGTAGGCTCAGCAAGGGTGATGCCAGAAGCCTGAGGACTTAGTTCTCTCCATTTGCTTGGCATCTGGTCCCCACACCAGCTCAGCTGAGCCTCAGGTAGCTCTGCCCAAAGCCCATGACACTGTCCCTTTAGCTCTGGGGATGCCTGTGAGCTCCCTCTCAACTCTCTCTTGGGACCACCTCTCACCTGACTGCCTCCTTGGTCTCTATCTTGCTCAAACTCTCCATAACATCTTTGCATTGATAACCTGGTTGGAATAACTGACTTCTTTTTTTGCCTCTGGGTGATACTTCTGAGATTTCTTGCCTCATATCCCCTTACTGTTTACTATAGGCAATCCTAGCTCCCGGGAGGAGCTGGCTCCCTAAAGACCCACTCAGCATCTGGGTTCACTCAGTTTGGGGTAGTCAGAGGTGAAATTACATATAGTACATATATGTGTGTGTGCATGTATGTGTGTATATTCCCTCCTTACATTGTTCATTTAATTGGTCTCTACCATTCTATGAGCAGATTCGAGGGCAAAATTACTGCCTTGCTTGTTCATCCACAGACACTGGAATCTACTGTACTTAGTGATATTCTCAGTATTTTCAGAATGAAGCCTAAAGCAGAGCTAATGAAGGATCAGCCAAGGTTTATGTGAATTGTGTGTGGGGTTCTCAGGAGTTTTATCTCCTTAATGGAATTGCCTCTGGGCACTTGCTCCTCTGTCTTGCTCTTCTGTCTTCGATAGAAGACTGGATATTTGTTTATTTGCCAGTGTCAGAGGTAAATGCCTCTTCAGTTGAGCTAATCCTAAGTGAAATGTTGAAGGATGGGACACAGCCTTCGATTTAAACTTTTCCGCAATTTTTGAGCTCTGCTGCCTTCACCAGCTTTTTCCTCCTCCTGACTTGGAGGAGGTCAGTTCTGCTAACTTCACACTAACGTTTTCATGGCCAGTAAGTCAGTGGATGTTGCTCAACGGACTTCTGCATTTTAAAATGATTCCACCCCCAAAGACCAATTTTTGCATAAAGAAATTGCTCTGTACTTGTGGAATTTGAGTCATTGTGACTTCAGGATGCTCTTGTGTGTGTATGTACATGCTAAGTAGCTTCAGCTGTGTCTGACTCTTTGTGACCCCCATGGACTATAGCCTGCCATGCTCCTCTGTTCATGGGATTCTCCAGGAAAGCATACTGGAGTGGGTTGCTGTGCCTTCCTCCAGGGGATCTTGCCAACCCAGAGATCGAACCCACTTCTCTTATGTCTCCTGCATTGTCAGGTGGATTCTTTACCACTAGTGCCACCTGGGAAGCCCCAGGATGCTCTAAGGTGATGTTGATTAGTTAGAGAAGGATAGCTAAATCCTCCCTGTGCTGGGAACAAGCCAGCATGTTCTTGGAAGTGTATCAGAATATCCCAGTTGGGCAAATTGATCTGAATCACTTGGGGGTAGATGAGGCCAGGAATATCCCAATTTGTGTGGCCATTTTTCACATCCAGCACTGGAGGAGAGGGTTTGGTTTCTGGGGGCTGTTGACAGTTGGAATGAGTCTTACAAATCTCGAGGAGTTGTCATTCCTCACAGTCTTGGCATTTCCAAAAGCCTCCAGAAGGGGATTGGCCTGGATGATCTGGTCTTCCAGGGTTCCCTAAAAATAAGAGAAGAGGAAAAGGGAGGACTTCGGACATCTTCTGAAGTAATTTCTTGGTGACTCTAAAGTATGCTTGCTCTGGAAAGAGATTAGGGAGAGATGTCACACAGTCCAGGCTGGTGGCCAGTGCAGAATGTGGAAGTACCCAGAAGCCCATCGCTGCTCTTCTGAATGAGGCTTCAAGGTCTCATCCCAGAGAGGGTTTTAGCACATCACAGTGACTTCTGGCCACCCCAGATTCCTGTTTGGAGTACTATCCACTCCATCTCGATTTCCCAGACTGCCTTTTTTCACTGACAGCATTTCATTATAAAATACAGATTTTTAGAGTACAGACCTGTGTTACTGCTTGCACCAGGATCCATTTATATAGATATTTGGGTTCAGAAGTAGAATTTAGACTGTGAACAACGAAAGTGACCCATATGATAGAAACAGTGGTTCTTAAAAATATTTTTAAGTTGCATAAAATCTTTCATGAGAATTATTATTTAAAAGTCCTCTTATGGCAAGCAGAATTTTCACCCTCCCCCTTCCATGCATGATTGCTTATCTTTCTGGCTCTCTGGAAACTATTGTCCAGCCCAGTGGTTCTCAAAGTGTGGTCCCTAGACCAGTGGCATGAAGAGTGGGAATGTGAGAGAAATGCAACCTGCCAGGACTGTAAAGGTGAGATAGGAATTTCAAGCAGAAATTCTGGGCCGGGAGCCTAGCACTCCTCTGAGAACCTCTGGCTTAAACCCCTCCTTCTCCAGAGGAGGATGTGGAGACAGTCAAGGTCATTGGGCTGCTGCTGATGGGGCCTGTGCTAGAGCCTGAGTCCACGAGGTGGAGCCATTTCTTATCTTGTCCCTTAAGTACTCCCAGGCAAGACCTTTTCCTGTGCATCTCTGCTGAGCACAGAGCCCTGCCAACACCTACTGCTCACCCAAGAATCAGGTTGTACGTATTCCAGAAGCCTTCCAGGGGCAGGAGGCTGCTCACCTGCATCTTGCCTGGCTGCTGCTCTTTCTTCTTGTCTCCAGTGACTGCAATTGTTGCAAAGTACTGGATGACACGTTTGGTATTCACTGTCTTCCCAGCTCCAGATTCTCCACTGTTGATTTAAAGGTGAGATATGCAGACATAGAGAACAGACCCATGGGTGGAAAGAGGCCCAACAGGAGAGGGGAGATGAAAGATGGATGGACTGGAAGTTTTGGATTGAAAGAGGCAAACTATTATATGTAGGATGGATAAGCACCTAGGTCCTACTGTATAGCACAGGGAACAACATTCAATATCCTGTGATAAACCGTGATGGAAAAAAATATGAAAATATATTGTATATACACAATTGCATAATAAGAATTGTATGTATAAGAATATATACACATATATAGTATGCATTCTTACTGTATATATAAGAATATATACACATATATACCTGAATCATTTTGCTGTACAGAAGTTAACACAACATTGTAAACCAACTATTCTTGAATAAAATATATTTTTAAAAAAGTAAGTGAGATAAAGGAGAGTGGAAGGGATGGATAGCTCTCTTCCAAGTCATCCTAGAGCAGACATGGGTTACTCACGTGATGAGGATGGACTGGTTGTCTCGATCTAGAAATACAGAGGGAAGCAGAACAGAATCATTGACCAACCAATAGGTAGGATGTACAAATAAGGCAACACTGGGTAGGGGTGGGTAGAGCCCCTGAGTTCCAGTTCTGAGTTTCCCATAACTAGTGGTGTGATGATTTGGGTATATCTAATCTTTAGGGCTTCCCTAGTGGCTCAGCAGTAAAGAATCCACCTGCCAAGCAGGAGATGTAGGTTTGATCCTTGGATTGGCAACCCACTCCAGTATTCTTGCCAGGGAAATCCTGTGGACAGAGGAGCCTGGGAGGCCACAGTCCATGGGGTCACAAAAAGTCAGACATGTCTGAGCAACTAAACATACACAGTCTTCTTTGGACAATTTGTGCAGATTTCCAAAATGTAGGATGTGTAATGTGGGCAGCATGGCACGTGAACAGTGAGTCCCACAGTGTGGAAGTTCTTCACGTTCACAGATCTTTATCTGTGGCAATGGCAATGGCAGCCCACTCCAGTCCTCTTGCCTGGAAAATCCCATGGACGGAGGAGCCTGGTGGGCTGCAGTCCATGGGGTCGCTAAGAGTCGGACACGACTGAGCAACTTCACTTTCACTTTTCACTTTCATGCATTGGAGAAGGAAATGGCAGCCCACTCCAGTGTTCTTGCTTGGAGAATCCCAGGGACAGTGGAGCCTGATGGGTTACTGTCTATGGGGTCGCACAGAGTCAGACACGACTGAAGTGACTTAGCAGCAGCAGCAGCAGCAGCACTTTCTTATCTCCCTTTTTAACAACAGCAGCAACAAAAATGCAAGTCTCAGACTCAGAACTTGTAAGAAGCCATAGCTTCTATCAATAATTAGACTTATGGATGCTTATTTGTTGTCACTACATTGTTCTTTTACCTTTCCCTTTTACTTGTGGGAAGTGACAATGGTTTTCCATTTACAATAGGCTGAATTGCGAAATTCATAGGTTGAGGTCCCAACCCTTAATACCTCAAAATGTGAACTGATTTGGAAATGGAGTCATTGCAGATGTCTTTAAAGATGCAATCATACCGGAGTAGGTGAGAAGCCTCCGTCATGAGAAGCCTGAGCACCACAACTAGAGAACGACCCCTGCTCGCAGCAACCAGAGAAAGCCAGTGTGCAGCAACGAAGACCCAGCACAGCCAAAAATAAATACATAATAAAAAGAAATTACCAGTGAGCATGAACTGATAGGCGTTGTCAGAGATGGAAAAGATGTGGGGCGGGGCCTCCTGGCGCTTTTTGCCCCTGTAGGCCGCCACCACCTCGGGGTTGTACACTGGCAGCCACTTGTAGGGGTTGACGGTGACACAGAAGAGGCCTGAGTAAGTCTGCACCATAAAACAAAGGAATATAATTATTTCATGAGGACATTAATACTGGTTTTCAAAATGTTAACCGCCTGCATGAACAGGGGCCATGAGAACAAACTCACGTAGATCATCCAGGCTGCATAGCGCTCTTTGAGGTTGTACAGCACCGCGGGCTCGTGCAGGTGGGTCATCATGGCCATGTCCTCGATCTTGTCAAACTTGGGTGGGTTCATGGGGAAGACCTGTTCGCTGTTGAGAGTGAGTGTCTGGATATTGAGAGGAAAGGCAGGTGATGAGTGGGAGAGCTGATGTTCAGTATCCATGCTACGAGTGTGGAGAAAGTGGTGAGGTATTATGGCGTGATGACCCCATTACCATGGATAGTGTCATGGGTCATATCTGTGCCCAGAGATGGTCCATAAATCCCTGTTCTTGTTGAATCTACGTCTGGTCAAACTGTGTAACCAGCTCTGGTCTGATGCCCCCAAGTCAGTGTGCCATTCTGCTCCAGGAGTGGGTTACACCTGTGCAAAGCTGTAGAGTCCTTCAACCTCAGGGTGGCTGGGGTACTCAGGATGGCCAAGGCCAGAGCAGCTTTGCTGTGAGTGCTACAGTGAGCTCAAGCTTGGGATATTGGAAAGAACTCTTCCAGCATATTTGGTACATCTCCACCTCCATATCCCTGTTCACATGGGTCCCTTTGTCTGGAATATCTACATTGCAATTGTCTAGCTACCTTCAAAGCTCTTCTTAGGTGCCACCACATCCATGACCTGTCTTTGTTTCCCCTGTCTTTTCAAGGCTTCCAGAATTCCTTGCACCTCTGCTCTAATAGTTCAAACATTTGGACTTGGAGTATGGTTCATGGCCAAACAGTATTTTGAGACTAATACCTAATTTTCCCTTCTCTGTTTTTCCCTCCTTTTAAGCATACAGCTGGCACTTCATTACTCAGGAAAGGCAGAAACTGGTGCGTAAAATAGAAACAGCCAGTAAGCCTTTCTAGTCTTTGTCATAAGCCTATATCCTTAGAAGAGCTTTGAGGGTTTTACTGAAAAAGAAGGAGACTTGCTGGTAAAGGCCACATCTCTAGAGGAAATTAGGCCCTTCTGCCCCACTGCCCTACACTAAAAAGAGAGACACGCAAAGTAGCACAAGGGAGATGGAAAAATCTGTGAGTCTTGAAGATTCAGGGCTTACTTCTTAGCAGATCCTTTAGGGGGACAGTGAGACCCAATATAGTATTACTGAAAATGTGGCACAACTCTCAGGAGTGGACCCCAATAGTAACTCAAGAAAATTTATTTCTGGCCCTTTTTAAAGAGACTAACATCAGAGGTTAAGTCAAACAACAGCAATAGTAATCACCTGTTTTGTATGCTTGGATTTGTGAACTGTGATTTGTACCCATCATGTACTCTTGATACCTATCCTGGATGATAAACTTTGGGGAAATGGTTACTGAGATTTTCTCATCTTTGCAAAGTGATGGACACTGTGACCTAGATGTGGTAGTTGTCCAGTAAGTACTGAACTGAATAATGAAAGTGTTAGTCACTCCGTCATGTCTGACTCTGTGTAATCTCATGGACACATGTGCTTGCCAGGCTCCTCTTTATGGAATTCTCCAGGCAAGAATACTGACAGGGTAGCCATTCCCTTCTCCAGGGGATCTTCTCAACCCAAGGATCGAACCTGGGTCTCCTATATTGCAGGCAGATTCTTTACCATCTCAGCCACCTTGAACGGTGTTCTGTAATTCTCTGTAGTAAATTAGGCATTGCCTCTGGAGCTCCCTCTCTAAGTCACACTGCAGCCTAGAGAGTTCTATGTGGAATATTCACCCATCCAGCAGCAGTCTTCATCCATCTCTCCCTTCAATAGTCCAACCTCTTTCACCACCACCTTCCCCCTTCCCCAGAGCAAACCTCACAAAAACTCTCAAATCTCAAGTCCTTGGAGACAGGAAGAGACAGGGGCAAAGTTGTGTGTCAAGGCAGTTTTCACCTGCCATGTCACCATAGTAGATCAATGGGAGTCTTGTTTTGTTATCAGGTTGCTATGGATCAGCATGCAATTTCTAATATTCTACTCCAGAGGATAAAGGAAGGTGCCCACGTTAGCAAGAACGTCTGAGATCAACACCTACCCGGTCATCGAGGGTCTTGACTGTGACTTTGTCGTTTTCCCTGCTCTGGATCATACCCTTCACGTACAGTTCCTTATCATCCACTGCAAAGCAGGCCTTCTTGGAGTCGAATGGGCGGTTCTGAGCCTCGATTCTTTCCTTCTCCGATTTCCTCAGGTAGGGAGCTGCTTCTCCGAAAATGGCCATCTCCGCATCAGAACTCATGGCTGCAGGGGCTGGGGAGACCAGGGCTGTTGAGGCGGGGGCTGAGGGGCTTTTGACTCTGAGGGGCCCAGCCTATTATCTCTATTCAAACAGGGGCCAGATTCAAAAGCTCCTGGGATTAACCCAGTTCCTGTGGAATCTAGGCCCAGGTTTAGGGGCCTAGAGCAGGCAAGTGGGGATAAGCTAAAGGGGATATTTTACTCCAAGAAAATTTTTGAGGGGTTGCTTTCAACTCTGAGTGTTGATTTTGGAACAGCTATAAGTCCAGCTCCAGATGTGGAAGTCTGAACCAATTAGAGGAATCTCAGCTGAGCCCAATAAAGGAGAACTCAGAAAATGCTTCCTTAATTCTGTATCATATTTGAGCCTCATGATCTCTGTGTCATTCCCAAATCTTAAAGGTGTCTGAGAAGAATGACTGAATGTTGATAATTCCTAGTAGAAATTATCACAATTATGTAATTTGGAAGAGGAAAGAATATTTTAATTGTCCTTTCAAATGATTGTGGATATTCTTTTTAGATACTGTACCAGAACTTACACATGATAATTTCTGTGGTCGTTTCTTAAAGGCTAGTTGCAGCACAGAATCTGAAACCACATCAACAAACATTTGGTACCTGTTACCTCATAATCTGCTGGTCTGTGTTGAACTTTGAATGAAACTTTTACCTATGTATAAACATCATACATTGATCATTTGAGAAATCTTGTTCACTGAATTCTACAACACTTCCAAATATTAACATATTTCATTACACAGTATAAAAAATCACAGTCATTAATATCAGCACTGATCTTATTAGGAAATTCAAATATTAGGATGTTGTCAAGATAATGGTGGTAGACACAAGTCTTCCAAAATTTTAATTTTTGCTTGAAAGCTCAACTCTATCATTGGTAAAAAAAAATACTGTCACTTGTTTTCCTTGAAATAGGATAAGCACATTTCATTGGTTTTCGAGAAAATGTCTGCCAAATATCCAAGTCTGGGAAACCATAGCTTGTCCACTAGTCATTTTTTCCAGTAAAAATGATGTTTCATGAATCAAGTGGCTGGTTCATCTCGCAACTGAGACAACTGCACATGTGCTTTTCCTCAAGACAACCCTCAGGGTCTAGTGTAGAGCAGGAGAGCTTTTCACGCAGACTTCCCATTCCATTACACAGAATATTATAACGATGTGGATAAAGTTGAGATGTGGCAAAACCAATAATTTTCACTGCTGCAACATTTGTCATTTTTTCAATGAAGTTGGCTTTTGAAATAAAAAAAATTTTTTTTCAGTGTCAGTATATGGCAGTGAAGATTTCTATGACTACTAGCACAGCTTGGTGCCATGTCTTGATTTGTGATAAAGCACTAGAACTTTTATCCATCCTTGCTTTTGCATCATTAAGTCCACACACTGAAGAAGGCAAATGGTGTCTGGGTATTATATTAAAATTTTTTTGACCTCATGTACCTCTTGAAAAGTTCTTAGGGATCTCCTAGGATCCACGCATCACATTTTTTTCTTTTTTAAAAAATTAATTAATTAATTAATTGGCCATGATGTGTCTTTGTAGCTGTGTGGGTGCTTTTCCCTGGTTGCCATGAGTGGGAGGCTACTCTCCGGTTGTGGAGTATGGGTTTCTTGTTGCGGTAGCTTCCCTTGTTGGGGAGCACAGGCTCTGGGTGCTTGGGCTTCAGTAGTTGCAGCACATGGAACCTGAGCTTGACTTGGTAGTTGCGGGCCATCGGTTTAGTTGTCCTGCGGTTGTGGGAGTTTCCTGGACCAGGGATTGAACCCATGTCCACTACACTGGCAGGCAGACTCTTAACCACTGGGCCACCAGGGAAGTCCCCATGGGTAACATTTTGAGAATGGTTGCACCAGAGCATGAAGAAATCTCATGAGGCTGCTCGACTTCAGCCTGGTACCCAAAGTGTTGAAAGTGGATCCATACCAAAATCACCTGCCACAGAATCTCTGTGGTTGAGACTGAAGAAACCGAATTTTTCCCAGGGGCCTCAAACACAGTGATGTTTGGCAACATTATTTTGCTTTTCTAAAACCATGGCATAGTCCCAATAATCATACACAAAGTGATTTAGGCAACTATTTCTTAATTTTAATAGTGATATGTTTATTTTAAAGTTTATCACCTTATTCTATCAAAATCTACAATCCCATGAACAATTTTACATCCTATAAATACAGGATAAAACCTTGTCTATTATGATACTTTTTTCATTGCTTCTAAGATGCATCCGAAGTGTAGAGATAATATTCTGTGAAAAATGTGAAGAAAATTAGAACTTATATTAGGGTCAGTCAGTTCAGTTGTGTCTGACTCTTTGCAAACACATGGGTTACAGCATGCCAGGCTTCCCTGTCCATCACTAACTCCTGGAGCTTGCTCAAACTCATGTCTATTAGGTCAGTGATGCCATCCAACTGTCTCACCCTCTGCCACCCCCTTCTCCCCACTGCCTTTAATCTTTCCCAGCACCAGGGTCTTTTTCAATGAGTCACTTCTTTGCATCAGAAGAACTGACTCATTAAATGGACCACAGCCTTGTCTAACTCAATAAAACTGTGAGCCATGCTGTGTAGGGTCACCCAAGATGGATGGGTCATCGTAGAGAGTTCTGACAAAATGTGGTCCACTGGAGAAGGGAATGGCAAACCACTTCAGTATTCTTGCCTTGAGAACCCCATGAACAGTATGAAAAGGCAAAAGATACGACACTGAAGAAAAAACATAGGGTAATATGACTATGAAGTATCTGTTTATACAGTGATAGAAAGGAGGGTTTCTCTTCTTTGGTGTATAGGAATCCAACTGGGAGTCTTGTTGAAATGGATATTGTGATTCAGCAGGTATGGAGTACAGTTTGAGACTGTGAATATCTAAATATCTCAGCTGACACTCATATAGATGGTTCACACTTTCATAGCAAGCATATAAGGTAGCTTTGAAAAACACATCTAAGAAAAAAAAAGGAAACGAGTCAAAATACTAAATGAATTGATAGTACTGGTATTACATGAATACTGCAAACTTTGTGATGATTGTATAAGTATGAAGTTTGAAGGTGGGTGGTCAAGCTTAGCTTGTGGTCAAGCTATGTCTTTAGGCCTCCTAGAAAAACAAGACCTTCCATCTGGGATTCAGGTCACGACCAGCGTTGAGGTGGAGATCTCTCTTTTTCCACCCACAACTCCAACTGTGGCTGAAAATCCAGTATCTTTTCATTTCACTGCGTAGATGACGCATGAGTTGTCTCAGTGATATTCTGGCAAATGTCTTGTCCAGGTTACTCAAACACCTTCCAGGATGACTATTTTCCATTTTGGAAAAATTCTGGAAATTTTTGAAAGTCATTTGGGAAAGGTTTCTCAGGTCAAAGGTTTTTCTTCTTTTAAACTAAAATCTGGGTTTCTGTGACTTCAGGATGTTCTATCCTCATTCCTGTTCTTGGTAACAACAAAAGAATTCAAATCTTCGTCCTAGAAGACAACTCTACACCAGTTTGATGGCTGCTCTGGGTTCCCCTTAGCTTTTTCTTTTCCAGGCTAAATGAGCCCAGGACCATCTCCACCTTCTTCTGCTGCTTTGGCACCTCCTTTACAGTCACGGTGAACTCACTCCTGTTAATCTCTTGAGGTATGGCATCCAGACCACGTGTCATTCTATGTCAGCATGTGCCCTCACCTCTCCTGACCTAGGTGTTATGCCCGAGGTGGTGACTGCCTTCTGGCAGTCTCCTCACACTGCTGACTCACTATTCCCTGTCCAGCAAAGCCCCTCAATCCGCTGCCTACGTGTGGTTGCTAAGTCAGATCTTGTCCCCATATTTATACAACTGTACTCTGGGGCCCAAGGCTAAAACCATTTATGCTTGGCTGATAAACTGAGCCTTGTTAGGTCTGATCCGACTCCCTTGGCATGACTTGTGGTGTCTCTGGAGGCTCTGCCCCCAGAAAGTCCCCTAATTAGCTTCTCCGTGGTTTTAAGAGCTTGACCTACTTCCAAGCCTACACAGCTGTGTCCCTTCCACCATCCACTCTGTTCCAGCCTTCAGGGTCTTCCAATGGAGATAGTCATTCCGGTCTACCTAGCCTCTATCATCACCTTTTACTGCTCCTCACTCCTCTTTCTGCTGTCAGTGTACATGACACTGATCTCAACTTACATCCTTCTCCTGGGGATTTCTCAGCTACTGTATCTTGTCAACAGTGGTGTGGTCACGACTTAATTATGCTTTGCTTTCCTTGGTCCTGATTCATCTAGAGTTACCTCCAGAAAATGCAGTTTTTGAAGGGGGAAGTGTTTTTATTACTATAGTGGACATAAGGTTGAATCCATTTCTCCTTATTCTCTCAACATTATTTGTGAGTAAAGGCATAGCTGAGTGGACTCAGGGGTGTGGACTCTGCTCAAAAAACAGCAAAGTTAGACTTGTGTGAAGACTGAGTGTTGAGCCTATGAACATCATGTTCATGGCCAACTAAGTATATTGGCCTGGAGCTTACATGTCAGAGTTCTGCAGTGTATTTTATTAGTCTTAGTGTGATGGGCAAATTTGGGAAGCCATTCATCCTTAGGTACAATTTGCACATTTGTAATCTGCCTTTAGAAATACCTAAGTAACTGATTTTAATTTCACCATTTTTAGCCTCTTAAGAGTGTGACAAGGATGACAATGTATAAAATGATTGCTAATTTCAATCAATTACTGTATCCCCAATCGAGATAGTAACTCTTACCTTCTTGGTTCCCAAAGCAACGGTCAGTGTCCTTTAGAAATGAAGTATCTTCTTGGGCAGTGGTTCCAGAAATCAAAACCAAACAAAAACAAAGAAAAATGAACTACAAAAAGTTTAAATAAATCTAGAAACTGTGCTTGTTCTAAGTTTAGCTACTTTTAAATAGGTACACAGTAGATGGTGTGGGATGGAAATAAATTTTCCATTTTCCTTTTGGTTAAGTTCTTTATTCTTTAAATAATTGGTTAAATACAATATTGATTAATAATTCTTTTTGAGTATCTTCTGTGTGTGCCAAGTACCATGTTAGCTCCTTGGTGGTTTAGTCGCCAAGTCATGTCTGACTCTTGCAAGTCCATGGACTATAGCCCACCCAGGCTTCTCTGTCCATGGAATTTCCTAGGCAAGAATACTAGAGTAGGTTGCCTTTTCCTTCTCCAGGAGTTAGCACCTTAAGCAGGTATAAAAAGGATAAAGACAGTCTCTATTCTAAAAGAATGCAAAATATAGTAAGGAGTAAGAGAAGTGCTCAAATAAATCCTTAAACAAGGAAGAATAATGCAAATTCTGTAAGAGTCTAAATGAAATGTTAGGGGACTTACAGAGATGATGCTTCTGGCTGAGTGTAGGGGGCTGTGAGGGGTCAGGGAAGAAAGGAAGAGGAAGAATCATCCAGACTGTCACCTGAATCTTTACATCAGTTAGTTGAGTTCTTTGGCAATGGAAGAAAAGTTGTGAATTATAGGCAAGACTTCTTTAAGAGGTCTAGGAAGGGCACTCTCTTAAATATCCTATATTCCATTGGAGAAGATGAAGGTACATCAGCTGATAACTTATTTGGGACTAACCTCAGTTCACAAGTTTATAACCTGCATGAAGATCTCAAGGTATCATAAGAGTCTGACTAATTTTCCATATAAAATCTGACTTCAACTTCCCATTTACCATAGAGTACTTCTAAAGAATCAGAGAATTATGTCATGAAATACCATTTAGATAGAAAAAGACATTTCAACACTTGCTTTACTACTTTGGTTGCCTCCTTTTATCTTTTATAAGTCTTTAAAAGATTTCTAGCTATATCCTAGAATTCTCCCACATTTTTCCAGAAACAATTAAATGATTAAGTATTTTATTTTGAACCCTCAGTACAAAAGAAACCAGACTTGGAGGCCGAACCTTAGGTTTCTAATGCCAGTTCTGTAAAGTAGCTGTTGTAATTTCTTTGGGCTTTGGTTCCCTTCTGTCAAATGAGACAGACCAGAAAATCTCAAGATTCCTCTTAGTTCTGTGAATGTATGACAGGAAGCTTTCTGGTGAAGATGGTGGCCAGAAATCAAAGCCTCACGAGTCTCTTCTGCGAGATGCTCCTGCAGGGTCAGACATGACCCAGCCCAAAGTCTATCGGGCACACCATGCAAGAGCAATCTGGAAACCAGTCATTCATAAGCAGACTAAGGATGCATTCGGAGATGGATAAAATGCATGAGAGGATTTCTTCCCACAATTATCTTCCAGAAATCCTGACATAGGAAAAACATTTAAATGATCACAAAAATTTCAAATAGTAGTTCAAGGCAATTGCAGAAGAGATATCACAAATTAGCAGGTGTATTTGCTGACTGCATGTTATAATATCGACCTAAACAATTAGAGGGGTAAGTATGCATTGTATTCAGCTTCATATCCTGCAAGGTAATTTTTTTGGTCTAATAATTGCTCATATTCTTGTTTTTTACTCCTTGTAGAAGCTTCTTGAAAGGCTTTGTCATCTTGTCTTTCGTACTGCCCTTAACACAGTTCCTTGCACTAGGTCCTCAGCAAAGGCTACTGTATTGCTTTCTCTTCTTTTTCCACATAACCTAATCAGGTATAGTCAGAGTGACATGGAGCAAAAAAGTGGGCACTTGTGAGCACTTACCTCACGATGCTGCGGTCAAGGCGGTTTCAGAAGCGTGACCCCCCAGCCTCCCTTTATACCCCCAAATCTGCAAGCCCAGCGCTCTAGCTTGGCTATATTTGGGGATCACCATTTACTTGTTAGATGTAAATGCGTCGTAGCACTGATCTCTCACTCTTGTTAAGTTACTTGGATAAATGACCAGCGGAGGCTGTGTAATGCCAAGTCAGCTGCGTAGGGATTTTGACGTTGGACACAGATCTTTGAGACTTAGAGAGTACTAGGGACTGAGTGGAACTGGGGCAGAGTGTGTTGAGAAGGTCAGTGAAGGGCAGAGACACAGGATGAATTGTCAAGCAATGGGTGATCAATAGCATGGATACTAACTATGTCTCCTTTACCAAGGACTGTAAACATGAGATAATATGTGCCTCTTCTCAGAAGTTTCCGGAAAACATGATATTGGCCATTTAACACATCCATTCTTTTTTTTAACATTAAAAAAATTGAGGTATAGTTGATTTTACAATATTGTGTTAGTTTCAGGTATATAGCAAAGTGTTACAGATATATATATATATATACACACACACACACACACACGTGTGTATTTATATTTCAGATTTGTTTCCCTTATATTACAAAATATTGAGTATAGTTCCTTGTGCTATATACTAGGTCCTTGTTGTTTATCTATATAGTAGTGTGTATCTGTTAATCCCAAATTCTTAATTTATTCTTTTCTCCCTCCATTTCCCCCTTTGGTAACCATAAATTTGTTTTCTATGTATGCGGGTCTATTTCTGTTTTGTATATAAGTTCGTATGTATCAATTTATTATTATTATTTTTTTAGATTTCACATATATGCCATATCACATGATATTTGTCCGGCTTACTTCAACTTAATATGATGATTTCTGCTGTGTTGTGCTTAGTCTCTCAGTCACATCCAACTCTTTGTGACCCCATGAACTATAGCCCATCAGACTCCTCTGTCCATAGGATTTCCCAGGCAAGCATTCTGGAGTGAGTTGCCATTTCCTTCTTAAGGGGATCTTCCCGACCTAGGAACTGAACCTGCATCTCTTGTGTCTCATGCATTGGCAGGCGGATTCTTTACCACTGAGCCATCTGGGGAGCCTCATTATAAAATTAAGAGCAGGCTTAAATTAAAAAAAAAATGTTGTAAAGTTCTAGACGTTCTAATGAAAATTCATAGTCTGTGTGACAACTCTTATGTCTGAATAGGTTTTTTTTTTGGCTGAGACGGAAGTGATGCTTGAATATGTAGGAATAACCATACATATTAGAAGTTAGAGCCATTTACAGTAATACAGTCTGACTTGTTTATGCTGTATATGATCAATGTGTACTGAATTATATTCAGTATTTTGTAATAACATATAATGGAATGTAATCTGAAAAAAACTGAATCACTTTGCCATATAGCCCAAACTAACACAATATTGTAAATCAACTATGCATGCCTGTGTGCTAAGTTGCTTCAGTGGTGTCTGACTCTTTTCAACCCTGTGAACTGTAGCCGGCCAGTCTCCTTTGTCCATGGGATTCTCCAGGCAAGAATATTGGAGTGAATTGCCATGCCCTCCTCCAACCCAGGGATCGAACCTGCATCTCTTGTGACTCCTGCATTGCAGGTGGATTCTTTACCCCTGAGCCACTGGGGAAGCCCGAATCAACTATCCTTAAATTAAAACAAAAAAGATTCTCTAGTTTTCCAGTGGGTAGTCTCATGTAAGTAAGGCATTTCCGAATGACAGCATGCATTAGTGAAAATGAAACTGTAGGCAGAGGAAGAAGCAGATAGGAATAAAACTTCCACAATAACATGTTGTAAAGCAGATTTGGGCTGGAAGAAGCACAAGCTGGAGTCAAGATTGCTGGGAGAAATATTAATAACCTCAGATATGCAAATGACACCACCCTTATGGCAGAAAGTGAAGAGGAACTAAAAAGCCTCTTGATGAAAGTAAAAGAGGAGAGTGAAAAAGTTGGCTTAAAGCTCAGCATTCAGAAAACGAAGATCATGGCATCCGGTCCCATCACTTCATGGGAAATAGATGGGGAAACAGTGGAAACAGTGTCAGACTTTATATTTTTGCGCTCCAAAATCACTACAGATGGTGACTGCAGCCATGAAATTAAAAGATGCTTACTCCTTGGAAGAAAAGTTATGACCAACCTAGAGAGCATATTGAAAAGCAGAGACATTACTTTGCCGACTAAGGTCCGTCTAGTCAAGGCTATGGTTTTTCCTGTGGTCATGTGTGGATGTGAGAGTTGGACTGTGAAGAAGGCTGAGCGCCGAAGAATTGATGCTTTTGAACTGTTGTGTAAGAGAAGACTCTTGAGAGTCCCTTGGACTGCAAGGAGATCCAACCAGTCCATTCTGAAGGAGATTAACCCTGGTATTTCTTTGGAAGGAATGATGCTAAAGCTGAAACTCCAGTACTTTGACCACCTCATGCGAAGAGTTGACTCATTGGAAAAGACTCTGATGCTGGGAGGGATTGGGGGCAGGAGGAGAAGGGGACAACAGAGGATGAGATGGCTGGATGGCATCACTGACACGATGGACGCGAGTCTGAGTGAACTCTGGGAGTTGGTGATGGACAGGGAGGCCTGGCTAGCTACGATTCATGGGGTCGCAGAGTCAGACACGACTGAGCAACTGAACTGAACTGAACTGAACTGAAAGCAGATTTGACAGAATGCTGATTCTGAGAGAAACTGTGAAATAAAAGGTTCTGGGATTAAATGAGTTTGGGAAATGTGGCCAACTCTATTCCCTGCTATTGGAAATTCACCATAAATATTAGCATGGTAAGGAATCTGAGAAGCCTACCAGTAAAGAACCACGAAGAACTTTCTTGTAACTAGTGATGTGCTGTTGGAACACCATCTTACTCCTGCTCAAGAAAATGAGAACAGAAGGCTGAAGACTGCAGTCCATAGAGTTGTCTCTGTTTCTTAGCAACATTTGGCCCAGAACAAAGCAACAGAGAGTGATCAGGCAAACACACAGCTGCTTTAATTCAAGGGACAGCCTCTTTTGTATGTAGCAGATGCTCAGCAAATGTCCTTCCTGTGAATAAACCAATCAAGACAATTCATGGGGAATCTGTCTTGAAAGAGGGTTGGAGTGATAAAGTGGAAAAGAATGGAATCAGACTGAGTCTCACTTAAGAGTTTATATTTATTAAGAACTCACCACGCACCCAGGCTTTATCCATTTTGGCTCACTTACGCTTTGTAATAGTTTTGGGAGGTAGGTGCTAACATCATCCCCATTTTATGGCTGAAGAAATTGGGCCGTTGAGAGTTTCAGTAACCTGCCTGAGGCCACGCAACCAGCAAGTGGCAGAAATGGGATTCAAATCCTCTCTGGCTTTAGAGCCAATGCCTATAACCTTTCACTTTTGCAAGCCCAGCACTTTTGAGTGCTGGCATGCTGAGGAATAGAGACATGAAATAGGGACTCTGCCCCAAAGGAGGCGGTTGGTAATGGACATGGGAAGAGTGTAGAGAGACACAAAAGTACAATTTATTTTTCCAAGGTAAACTTTAGTGCCAAGTTGAGTGGGATGCCCAGTAGATTAGATGATTGGACAAAATGTTTGAAACCCATGAGGTGTGTTGTGTATGTAAAATATTATCAGAGTTCTTACTAATGATATGATACCACTTTGGAAGAGAGGAGAGCTTTGAAGGGGCTGGTGACTGTGGAGATAATGATAATAATGCTTTTTATAATTATTTCCAATTTACAGGGGCTTCCCTGGTAACTCAGATGGTAAAGAATCTGCCTGTAAACCTGGAGACCCAGGTTCAATCCTTGGGTCAGGAAGATCTCCTGGAGAAGGGAATGGCTACCCACTCCAATATTCTTGCCTGGAGAATCCTATGGACAGAGGAGTTTGGTGGGCTACAGTCCATAGGGTCACAAATTTTGTAAGTTTTATTATGTATATTTTTCTCTGCAAGCCTTAGAGGGTTATATTACTTATATTAGTAAGTACTAATAATAATCATTATTATTTCCATTGTCCACATGGAAAACTGAGGCCTAAGGGGGTTAAGTGATTGACCAAAAGGCCCCACAGCTTGTACACAATGGAGCCAGAAGTGGCATCCCTGGTGTCTGGTTCCAAAGCCTGACTTTTTCTTCTATCCTCTACTCTCTCTTAGAGGAGGGAGATTTTGAGAGCACAGGGAGGAGGTTTCAGGCTTAGGGACTGTGAGGGATTGCAGGGACTGTGGTTAGAAACAAGATTTCAGGAAGGTGTTCAGGAAGGTGGACTGGGCAAGCCTAGAGGGAAGGGTTGTGGGTAACACGGAGGTGAGGCTGGAGAAGTGGGCTGGGCTTGTCTCTGATGGGCTCCTGATGCCCCTGGAAGGAATCAGGGCGTTATTCTGAGATGACTGGAGAATGTTTCAAGGTTTTTAAGCAGAAATGTAAATACACACACACATGTACATACACACACTTAGGCCTGGAAAAAAAAAGAGAGAGAGAGAGCGAGAGAGAGAGAGAGAGAAAGAGAGAACCCTAGGAGGTGAAAGGAATATGTCTGCCAATATAAGATCTCTCTGAGCTCAAGGCTTATTTTTTGAGGCCCTACCCCACATTATATTAATATCTTAAAATCCACTCAATATATTTATTAAATATACATGTGTGTTAAGTCATTTCAGTTGTGTCTGACTCTTGGTGATCCTATGGACTGTAGCCTTCCAGGTTCCTCTGTCCATGGGATTCTCCAGGCAAGAATACTGGAGTGGGTTGCCATTTCCTTCTTTAGGGGATCTTCCCGACCCAGGGATTGAACCCACGTCTCCTGCATTGGCACGTGGGTTCTTTATCACTAGTGCCACCTGGGAAGTCCATATTAAACATACAAGTTATATCTATTTGCCTTGAGAAGGAAATGGCAAACCACTCCAGTATTCTTGCCTGGAGAATCTCATGGACACAGGAGCCTGCAGGGCTACAGTCTATAGGGTTGCAAAGAGTCGAACACGACGGAAGTGGCTTAGCAAGCAAGCAATATCTATTTCCATTGAATATAAAAAAATATTCATAGTGGAAAACAAAGAGGGCCTTGATTCAGCAGGACAGAAAAGAGATGTAAAAGGAAAGAGAAAACCCAAGGGATACCCTGAAGGCAGGACCAACAGGACTTTGATGACGCTGGGTTTGAGGAGGGAAATGGAATCAGAGAATCCTGCCTTTCATCCAGCCTTCACAGCAGCCTAGAAATCTAGGGGCATGACACCAGCCCAGGAGCAATACTGAAGGGGGAAATGTGAATTTATTTTTAAATTGGAGTAGTAGTCCGTAGCTCACACCCACGGCATCGTTCCATCTCTCCCAACTTCAAGACTCTTCTGTCCATGAGGGTTTTCTCCAGTCTTGTTACAAAATCCTTTTGTCAACTCTAAAGTGACGGGGACTTTATTTGTGTCAAAATAACTCCAGGGAAGTGGTGTTTTCAAGAGAGAGGATATAATAAAAGGCTCTACAGGCAAAATGGAGGAAAGGAGGACCACGAAAAGGGCATTGGGTCAGTCACAGAGGTGATCCTGATGCGAATGTCAGCAGGATGGTGGGGGTAGAAGCACTGAAGGCGAGGATTAAGGAGGGAGTGACAGGTGTCAAGGAGGAGGGGAAAGTTTTCCTGATTTCCCTGGGAGCAAATCTCTCCACCAATCACTATAGGAGGTGCATTCAGAGGAAATGATTTGGGTGGAGAAAGCGGTAGCAGGGCCAACTAGAGAGGCCCAGAAAGCAAGTGTGATCAAGGTCGTTGCTTGGAGGGCTACTTGAGAAGAAAGGGCAATTAATTGTCCTAATAGGAGGATCACCCTCACCCCCTCACAACCATCTAAAAGCTTATGTAACAGATGAAATTTCACAAAGCAGCGAGAAGTTCCCCCGCCACCAGGAACAGAAATTTCTGGGCAAAAGTCACAGGACAGGTACATTTGTGAAGGATACAAATTCATACTTAATCACCTAATTAAAAACACTGAGTGAGAATATTAGCTTGCAGAACTGGAATATTGCCTTGAATATTATTACCTAATCAAACCCTGACATTACAGAATCAGAAATGGAGGTTCCAGACAGGTTACCTAATTAATCTTAATTAATTAAACAGAGCCTTTCCCATTTAACTCTCAGATCCAAGAGTGCTAGTTCAGAACACTTTCAAGTGCAACACATAATCTTCTGCACTGCTAGCATTTATGGGCTTCAATTTTGCAAAACAAAAAATTGATAGAAGATTATCCAGAGAACTGTTTAAACTGATTTTCCTTTAGTCAATGAGGACATAGATATATCAGTTCTACAGGTGGGAAAACGGAGGCTTGGCAAGATTAAGTGACTAGTCATATAGCTAGTAAGTGGCAGAGTGGGAACTAGAACAAGTCCAGGTTGTGTCATCACTACAAGACAGCTGCTTCTGGCTTTGCAAGATCCTGTAAGACACTAACGTTCTCAGAATTATACACACTTCTTAGAATTACACACAAACCAGGCATCCTTCTCCGAAAACATCCTGGAGAGCATGTGTTCATGACCTGGGAACATTGTGTCCAGAGAAGAAATTCTACCAATCAGTCTGCTCAGGAAATGAAGACCTCCCTTAGTCTGGCCTCATGATTTTGACTGATGGCTGTGAGAGTTAAAGTCTCCATCACTTGACCTTTTATGTTGTGCTTTGATTACTTCAGTTGCTTAAAGCCTCATTAGAACAAAAGAAAGCATGATTGATTACTTTTAAAAGTTTTTATTTGATCAAAATTATACTTGATTTACAGTGTGTTAACTTCTGCTGTACAGCAACACAATTCAGTTATACGTACATTCTTTGTCATGTTCTTTTCGGTTATTTTTATCACAGGATTAAATATAGTTCCCTGTGCTATACAGTAGAACCTTGTGGTTCATGATTAATAACTTATTTCTTAAAATTTCATACCACTTTATTCTATAATAAAAACATTTTTCTAAACCACAATCAAAAACTTTGCTGGGCACAGCCCAAGTGTATATTTACAACTTGTTAAAATCTGCATGATAATTTAGTCACTTAGAGTGGACTCTGAGAGTCAGAATGCTGGGGTTCACATCCTGACTTCACCTTTTAAACTATGTGAATTTCGGCAATAAGGCAAAACTTATTCTACCTTTCTGGGCCTCAGTTTCTTTATCTGTAAAATGCGGCTAATAATAATACCTAACTCATGGGCTTCTTGTGACAACTGAGTTAATGAATGCATCATAGGCTAGTTTTTGAAAGTGACACAGAGTGGGTGAGACCATGTCAACAGGCAAGCCTGAGACTCAGAAGCCAGGAGCTTTCTCTATAAAATGTACCAACTACTGCCAGTGCCAGTTGGCTCTGGAAGTCTGGACAATGTTTTCTATGTTGTTCTTTCATGTCTTTTTGTTGTTGCTTGGTAAGGCTCACCAGCTGACCACAGCCTGACTATTATTCATCCAGTCCTCCCATCCCACCCAATTTCTTGTTCATATGGCACAAAACGTTCTTTTTTTTTTTGCTCTTCTGTGCAGCGTGCAGGATCTTAGTTACCCGAACAAGGATCAAACCCACATCCCCTTCAGTGGAAGTGCAGAATCCTAGCCGCTGGGCCACCAAGGAATCCCCTCAGAACATTCGTAACTTACCCCTTGCCCCTCAACACCACACACATCAATAAATCAAAAGAAGGAAGATGAAGCCTGGATACCTCCATGAAGGGGGACCCTCTTCCTAATTTTCTTGGATTTGAAGAGATTCCTGAGACTTTCAGTTTTAAAATCAAGACAGTCCTTGGCAAACTCAGATAAATTTATCACCCTACCCAAAAGGTTGTTGAGGGTATGATAGTAAAGATGAGGTTGAATGGAACCAGCTGAGATCTGTCACCAAGCCAGGATAGTGATAAAAATCACATGTGGAACTGCTAATTGTAAAACTATAGGAAACTCCTTAAAAGACTGGAACTAGAACTGCCTTATGACCCTGCAATCCCACTACTGGGCATACACACTGAGGAAACCAGAAATGAAAAAGACACGTGTACCCCAATGTTCATTGCAGCACTGTTTATAATAGCCAGGACATGGAAGCAACCTAGATGTCCATCAGCAGAAGAATGGATAAGAAAGCTGTGGTACATATACAAAATGGAGTATTACTCAGCCATTAAAAAGAGTGCATTTGAATCAGTTCTAGTGAGGTGGATGAAACTAGAGCCTATTATACAGAGTGAAGTAAGCCAGAAAGAAAAACACCAATACAGTATCCTAATGCATATATATGGAATTTGGAAAGATGGTAACGATAACCCTGCATGCAAGACAGCAAAAGAGACACAGATGTATAGAACAGTCTTTTGGACTCTGTGGGAGAGGGAGAGGGTGGGATGATTTGGGAGAATGGCATTGAAACATGTATAATATCATATATGAAATGAATCTCCAGTCCAGGTTTGATGCATGAAAAAGGATGCCTGGGTCTGGTGCACTGGGATGACACAGAGGGATGGTATAGGGAGAGAGGTGGGAGGGAGGTTCAAGATGAGGAACACGTGTACAACCGTGGTGGATTCATGTTGATGTATGGCAAAACCAATACAATATTGTAAAGTAATTAGCCTCCAATTAAAATAAATTTATGTTAAAAATAAAACTATAACATACACATTCAATTGTTTATTCATCAAACAATCACTGAGGACTTACCACACGCTGAGAAGATTTGAAGTGCTAGAGAACAGAACAGGCAAAGTTTGCCTTCCTGGAAATTCTATTCTAGTGTGTGTATGTGGGGACAACAGATATCAAGTGTCAATTAGTGATAAATTCTCTGAAGGAAAGAAAAATTAGGATAAGGAAACAGTGGCTGTGTGGTGTCTAAACAGATCAATCAGGGAAGGTTTCTCTGAAGATGTGATATTTGAGCAGATACTTACTGAAGGAGCAAGCCAGGAGAATATCAACCAGGCACAGTATTTCAGGCAGGGGAAACAAACGCAAGCTCTTTGGGAGGGGAGCTTGGCTGCGCAGGAACAGGATAAAGGCCAGTGGGGAAGGAATGGAAGGAACCAGAAAGACTGTAGTAACGAATGAAGTGGCAGAAGTGGCCACGGGCCAGATAGTTAAAGTCTTGCAAATGCAGCTAAGGATATAGGGTTTTACATGCCAGCTGTTACTATAAAGCTAGCTTTATTCTTCCTATAGGGCTTCCCAAGTGCCTTGGTAAAGAATCCACCTGCCAGTGCAGGAGAGGTGGATTCAATCCCTGGGTCAGGAAGATCTCATGAAGAAGGAAATGGCAACCCACTCAGGTATCTTGCCTGGAAGACCCCATGGATAGCGAGCGTGGAGGGCTACAGTCCATGCCAGTGGTAAAGAATGGCACACACTGAGTGATTAAGCATGCACCCATGCGTTCTTCCTTATTCTCTGTTGAGGGCTGGCCCTCTCAGTTCAGTTCAGTTGCTCATTTGTGTCTGACTCTTTGCGACCCCATGGACTGCAGCATGCCAGTCCTCCCTGTCCATCACCAACTCCCAGAGTCCACCCAAACCCATGTCCATTGAGTCTGTGATGCCATCCAGCCATCTCATCCTCTGTCGTCCCCTTCCCCTCCTCCCCTCAATCTTTCCCAGCATCAGGGTCTTTTCGAATGAGTCAGTTCTTTGCAGTAGGTGGCCAAAGGATTGGAGTTTCAGCTTCAGCATCAGTCCTTCCAGTGAACATTCAGGACTGATTTCCTTTAGGATGGACTGGTTGGATCTCCTTGTAGTCCAAGGGACTCTTAAGAGTCTTCTCCAACACCACAGTTCAAAAGCATCAATTCTTCAGCACTCAGCTTTCTTTAGAGTCCAACCTACAACCATACATGACTACTGGAAAAATCAGCTTTGACTGGATGGACCTTTGTTGGCAAAGTAATGTCTCTGCTTTTTAATAAGCTGTCTAGGTTGGTCATAACTTTTCTTCCAAGAAGCAAGTGTCTTTTAATTTCATGGCTTCAATCACCATCTGCAGTGATTTTGGAGCCCCCAAAATAGTCTGTCAGGGTTGCTGTGTCTATTTTCCATGAAGTGATGGAACCAGATGCCATAATCTTCGTTTTCTGAATGTTGAGTTTTAAGGCAACTTTTTCACTCTCCTCTTTCACTTTCATCAAGAGGCTCTTTAGTTCTTCTTTGCTTTCTGCCATAAGGATGCTGTTATCTGCACATCTGAGGTTATTGATGTTTTTCCCGAAAATCTTGATTCCATCTTGTGCTTTATCCAGCCCAGCATTTCTCATGATGTGCTCTGCATATAAGTTAAATAAGCAGGGTGACAATATACAGCCTTGATGTACTCCTGTCCCTATTTGGTATCAGTCTGTTGTTCCATGTCCAGTTCTAACTGTTGCTTCCTGACCTGCATACAGATTTCTCAAGAGGCAGGTTAAGTGGTCTGGTATTCCCATCTCTTTCAGAATTTTCCATGGTTTGTTGTGATCCACATAGTTAAAGGCTTTGGCATAGTCAACAAAGCATAAGTAGATGTTTTTCTGGAAATCTCTTGCTTTTTCGGTGATCCAGTGGATGTTGGCAATTTGATCTCTGGTTCCTCTGCCTTTTCTAAAACCAGCTTGAATATCTGGAAGTTCATGGGTCACGTACTGTTGAAGCCTGGCTTGGAGAATTTTGAGCATTACTTTGCTAGCATGTGGTGAGATAAGTGCAACTATGAGGTAGTTTGAGCATTCTTTGGCATTGCCTTTCTTAGGGACTGGAATAAAAACTAACCTTTTCCAGTCCTGTGGCCACTGATGTGTTTTCCAAATTTGCTGACATATTGAGTGCAGCACTTTCACAGCATCATCTTTTAGGATTTGGAATAGCTCAACTGGAATTCTATCACCTCCACTAGCTTTGTTCGTAGTGATGCTTCCTAAGGCCCACTTGACTTCACATTCCAGGGTGTCTAGCTCTAGTTGAGTGATCAAACCATCATGATTATCTGGATCATGAAGATCTTTTTGTACAGTTCTTCTGTGTATTCTTGCCACCTCTTAATATCTTCTGCTTCTGTTAGGTCCATACCATTTCTGTCCTTTATTGAGCCCATTTTTGCATGAAATGTTCCCTTGCTATCTCTAATTTTCTTGGAGAAATCTCTAGTCTTTCCCATTCTATTGTTTTCCTCTATTTCTTGCATTGATCACTCAGAAAGGCTTTCTTATCTCTCCTTGCTATTCTTTGGAACTCTGCATTCAAATGGGTATATCTTTCCTTTTCCTCTTTGCCTTTAGCTTCTCTTCCTTTCACTGCTATTTGTAAGGCCTCCTTAGACAGCCATTTTTGCATTTCTTTTTCTTGGGGATGGTCTTGATCACTACCTCCTTTACAGTGTTATGAACCTCATTCCATAGTTCATCAGGCACTCTATCTATCAGATCTAGTCCCTTAAATCTCTCACTTCCACTGTATAATCATAAGGGATTTGATTTAGATTATACCTGAATGGTCTAATGGTTTTCCCTGCTTTCTTTAAGTCTGAATTTGGCAATAAGGAGTTCATGATCTGAGCCACAGTCAGCTCCCAGTCTTGTTTTTGATGACTCTATAGAGCTTCTCCATCTTTGGCTGCAAAGAATATAATCAGTCTGATTTGGGTGTTGATCATCTGGTGATGTCCACGTGTAGAGTCTTCTCTTGTGTTGTTGGAAGAGGGTGTTTGCTATGACCAGTGCATTCTCTTGGCAAAACTCTATTAGCCTTTGCCCTGCTTCATTCTGTATTCCAAGGCCAAATTTGCCTGTTACTCCAGGTGTTTCTTGACTCCTTACTTTTGCATTCCAGTCCCCTATAATGAAAAGGACATCTTTTGGAGTGTTAGTTTTAGAAGGTCTTGTAGGTTTTCCTAGAACCGTTCAGCTTCAGCTTCTTCAGCATTACTGGTTGGGGCATAGACTTGAATTACCATGATATTGAATGGTTTGCCTTGGAAACTATCAGAGATCATTCTGTCGCTTTAGAGACTGCATCCAAGTACTGCATTTCAGACTCTTTTGTTGAGTGTGATGGATATTCCATTTCTTCTAAGGGATTCTTGCCCACAGTGGTAGATATAATGGTCATCTGAGTTAAATTCCTGTCCATTTTAGTTCACTGATTCCTAAAATGTCGATGTTCACTCCATTTGCCTTGATTCATGGACCTAATATTCCAGGTTCCTATGCAATATTGCTCTTTACAGCATCGGATCTTGCTGCCTTCACCAGTCTCATCCACAATCGGGTGTTATTTTTGCCTTGGCTCTGCCTCTTCATTCTTTCTAATCGTCTCTTTTTCTACTCAGCTTTGCTTCATTCTTTCAAACAACAATTTAACACCTGCTCTTCATTTAACAAATGGCTGATAAAGACACTGCTCCAGGCATTGGGGATTAGCAGTTGGTTCTCTCAGAAAGCTTAAGAGCTAGTTAGGGGTAGGTGAGTGGAACACAACATTTAAAACACATGAAAAAAATCAGTAGCCCTAGACTTGGAGAGAAGCCCCCAATAACAACTGGGAAGAAATCAGGTTTCAATTTCCCAGAAAATCAACACTCAGAAATCCCTTGCATTCCTATACACTAATAATGAGAAAGTAGAAAAAGAAGTTAAGGAAACAATTCCATTCACCATTGCAACGAAAAGAATAAAATACTTAGGAATATTCCTACCTAAAGAAACTAAAGACCTATATATCGAAAACTATAAAACACTGATGAAAGAAATCAAAGAGGACACTAATAGATGGAGAAATATACCATGCTCATGGGTCGGAAGAGTCAATATAGTGAAAATGAGTATACTACCTAAAGCAATCTGCAGAGTCAATGCAATTCCCATCAAGCTACCAGCAGTATTTTTCACAGAACTAGATCAAATAATCTCAAGATTTGTATGGAAATACAAAAAACCTCGAATAGCCAAAGCAATCTTGAGAAAGAAGAATGGAACTGGAGGAATCAACTTGCCTGACTTCAGGCTCTACTACAAAGCCACAGTCATTAAGACAGTATGGTACTGGCACAAAGACAGAAATATAGATCAATGGAACAAAATAGAACCCCCTGAGATAAACCCACACACCTATGGACACCTTATCTTCGACAAAGGAGGCAAGAATATACAATGGAGTAAAGACAGTCTCTTTAACAGGTGGTGCTGGGAAAACTGGTCAACCACTTGTAAAAGAATGAAACTAGACCTCTTTCTAACACCATATACAAAAATAAACTCAAAATGGATTAAAGATCTAAATGTAAGACCAGAAACTATAAAACTCCTAGAGGAGAACATAGGCAAAACACTCTCCGACATAAATCACAGCAGGATTCTCTATGATCTAACTCCCAGTATACTGGAAATAAAAGCAAAAATAAACAAATGGGATCTAATTAAAATTAAAAGCTTCTGCACAACAAAGGAAACTATAAGCAAGGTGAAAAGACAGCCTTCTGAATGGGAGAAAACAATAGCAAATGAAACAACTGACAAACAACTAATCTCGAAGATATATAAGCAACTTATGCAGCTCAACTCCAGAAAAATAAACGATCCAATAAAAAAAATGGGCCAAAGAACTAAATAGGCATTTCTCCAAAGAAGACATACGGATGGCTAACAAACACATGAAAAGATGTTCAACATCACTCATTATCAGAGAAATGCAAGTCAAGACCACAATGAGGTACCATTTCACACCAGTCAGAATGGCTGTGATCCAAAAGTCTACAAGCAATAAATGCTGGAGAGGATGTGGAGAAAAGCGAACCCTCTTACACTGCTGGTGGGAATGCAAACTAGTACAGCCACTATGGAAAACAGTGTGGAGATTCCTTAAAAAATTGCAAATAGAACTGCCTTATGACCCAGCAATCCCACTGCTGGGCATACACACCGAGGAAACCAGAATTGAAAGAGACACATGTACCCCAATGTTCATTGCAGCACTGTTTATAATAGCCAGGACGTGGAAGCAACCTAGATGTCCATCAGCAGATGAATGGATAAGAAAGCTGTGGTACATATACACAATGGAGTACTACTCAGCCCTTAAAAAGAATACATTTGACTCAGTTCTAATGAGATGGATGAAATTGGAACCGATTATACAGAGTGAAGTAAGCCAGAAAGAAAAACACCAATACAGTATACTGACACACATATATGGAATTTACAAGATAGTAATGATGACCCTATATGTGAGACAACAAAAGAGACACAGAGATATAGAACGGACTTTTGGACTCTGAGGGAGAGGGAAAGGGTGGGATGGTTTGGGAGAATGGCATTGAAACATGTATACTTTCTTGTAAGAAACGAAGCGCCAGTCTATGTTCAATGCAGGATGCAGGATGCATGGGGCTGGTGCACAGGATGATTCAGGTAGAGGATGTGGGGTGGGAGGTGGGAGGGGGCTTTGGCATTGGGAGATTGTGTTCACCTGTGGCTGATTCATGTCAATGTATGGCAAAACAAATACAGTATTGTAATTAAAAAAAATAATAAATAAAAATTAAAAAAAAAATTTCCCAGAGAAGTGAGGAGTTCATTTCCAGTGCGCAAGGGCATTTTGGGAGGAGTGTGCCCAGGGCATCCTGGGAGGAAGGAAAGGCTGAAGTTCAGTTCAGTCAGTCATTTGTGTCTGACTCTTTGGGACCCCATGGACTGCAGCATGCCAGGCCTCTCTGTCCATCACCAACTCCCAGAGTTTACACAAACTCATGTCCATTGAGTTGGTGATGCCATCCAACCATCTTTTAGGATTTGAAATAGCTCAACTGGAATTCCATCACCTCCTCTAGTTTTGTTTGTAGTGATGCTTCCGCAGTCCCTCTTGACTTCGCATTCCATGACGTCTTCTGGAAGGGCCAAAGCGATGCCGCCATTGTTGGAACCAGCCTGGAACCCGTGGTGGAGCTTGGCTGGTGAGTGTTGTGCTTGCAGGTATGTGAGAGAGGAAGACCTTCATCATTCTCTCTGCGCTAAGAGGAGGGTGTGAAACCAGACGTGGGGAAGGAATTTGAACTCCCGGATCTTGGTGACTTGGGCCTCAAGGAAATTTTTGAAAATTTTCAAGTCATCAAATTCCATTTGAAGCTTTTCAGTGCATTTATAGACATGTTATTACATTGCTTATCCATATACTTAGGATAAGCTAAATCCATTTCGGGGTATTAAATATTGTGGGTATCGATTGAATTATTTTTCTGAATATGCTAGAAAAAAAATTTTTAGTCTGTTTCTCAGAAGGTACCACCTTTCCCATCCATGCTCTTAATGATATTTTTTTATAATTTGATGGCTCCCACTGTGTTGTGCCTCAGTTTCCCTGAGCGAGAGCCGTAAGCCATAGATTCTGTGAGGAGCTGAGAAAGTAGCCTGACCACTTGTGAAGGTCAGGCTACTGTAATTTAAGAAAAGTCACATTTGGGGTGTGTTCCCCAAGGGGGATATTTTTTCTTCTTCATCAGCGAAGAGGTTTTTTTCTCTCTGCGGGCTCCGGAAGCAGCATCTTGGTGGGGCTTGGAGCCAGGAGGGAGGAATCAGGCTGGTAAATTCTACCCTTAAGTAAGGTTCTTTTCATCTGCCCACAGCTGATTCTTCTGCTTCCTACTTAGGAAAATGTGACCCACTTAAGTCCTCAGTGAAGGTGCCTGGGGACACTGGTGTGTGTAACATGCACCCAAACCTCTGTCACAGCCAAGAGGTAGAATTTAAGTTTGCTCACTGACAGCTGTTGTGTTAGCCCTGGAATGTTAATCCTTAACGAGAGTGTGGATGAAAGGCAGCAGCTTTTAGCAGCTGTGTTAATGGTCTCATCCATCAAATGACCCACTCCTCTTCACCTTTCTCTTTTCTGTTATACCCACGTCTTTGATGAGAAGTGGATATGAAGACCTCTCGAGAAGCAAGTTCCTTTTATTTATTGTATTTCTTTAAAGGAACCTTTAAAACAATTTCAAAACTAAGGTACACATTGTAGAAAGATGGAAAAATATAATCAAACATACTGAAAGAAAAATTTAAATCACTCCAGAATTTTAACATAGAGGTAATCTCTACCTAAATTGGGTGTAAGTCCTTTTACACATTTTCCCTGTATGTTTGTAAACACATAAACTTTTTTAATTAAAAAACATTTTTAAACAAATACACAGTTGGGATATCAGCCTGTAAGCATGGTTTTGTGTTATGCTTTTACAGCTTATTAGATTATGGAAATTCTTATGATATTAACTCTTGTTCTGCATCATAGTATTCTAGTAAACTTCTGCACATGTGTTTATGTATATCTTTATGAAATTCATATAATAGACTTCTAGAGCAAAGGCTATGGATGTTTTCAGGTTTGCTACAGTGCAGTGCCTGTCATTACTGTCTCCACCATAATGATATTGCATAAAAAAAAAAAAGTATTCACTAATGATTGTCCCAAGTCCAAGCTCATATTACTTGCCACGTGACAGGCCCATAAATTGAGAGACAGTTGTTGGGGCAACGAATACTGACTTTATTCAGAAAGTTGGCAAACTGAGAAGGTGGTGGACTAGTACTGCCAAGAACAGCCAAGAACAATCTTACCTGAGTTAGAATTCAGGCTTCTTTTATACTAAAAGGAAAGGGTGTGTGGTTGGTTGTTGCAAACTTCTTGGTGTTGGACTCCTTTGTTCTTGCAGCTATCAACGTAGTAGGTCAGGTCATGATGTTCCTGTGAACCTCCAAAAGATAAATGTTATTCTCTATTTTGCAACTTTTTATCTCTGTACAAATGGAAAAGTGTTATACCCTTAAAGGTCAGAGCCTTATGAGTGGGCTATCTTATATATTTCAAGCTATAGGAAACATTCTTATCTTGTAGCAAAAGCTATAGAACACAAAATGTTAAAGTAAAAGAAACAGATTTAATATAGAGTCAGATTTGTTATTCCTTTTTGTGGTATGTCATCATGCTGATCATCAGCTGTTGGAAGCATACAATAGTCAATGCAGCATGATTGCAAAATAAAATGACAAATACTGCAAAGCTTACAGAATTTCCTGAAGCTGATGAAAGTGGTATTAGAAATCTACTTGAATTTTGCAAAACATTTCCACTGTGTTGCAGTAGCATTGAACTAGTTAATGATTAAAGATCTGAAAATGGACAAAGGTGATGATCCAATACGTGTTTCAGGAGAGAGTAAGTTTAGGATCAAAGGATTAGGAAGGCAATGAAGGCCTCCCACTTTTTTTTTGGTTGTTGTTGCTGCAAAAGATGTTCTTTATGATGGATTTCGAAAATCAAACATAAAGGGTGCCATATCATGCAAGATGGTGGGAACTATGTCCCTTTCCTCTCGACTCCAACACTGATTCATTCTTTGTTCTAAGAGTTAGCAGAGATGCAGTTACAGCATAAATCCTGTGAAGTACAAGAGCAAATAAATTTATTCCAATACTTCTGACTTGATTTCTATTATTGATCTTTGGCTTCACTGGGTCTGCATTGCTCTCTTGGCCTTCTCACCACGATGGCTTCTCTCGTTGCAGAGGCTCTGGGCTCGTGGGCTTCAGTAGCTGTGGCATACAGGCATAGTTGCTCCAAGGCATTGGCGGGCAGATTCTTATCCTTTGCGCCACCAATGAATTCTTGTCTTGATTTTAAGATAAAACCCCTGGAGAAGGAAATGGCAACCCACTCCAGTATTCTTGCCTGGAAAAGTCCATGGACAGAGGAGCCTGGCGGGCTGCAGTCCATGGGGTTACATGACTGAGCATGTGTGCATGAGGGTGGAGGGTGATGGTTTGGTAGCAATAAACTGGTAGAACTAAAGAAAAAAAGATAAAACCCCAGTCAGACTTTTTCCTCATAATTTGCTGTGTAATTTTGGACTTAGTTTTAATTTAGATTCACTTTAAGTTATTGTTTTCTGAGGCACGTGATTGTCTATGTAAAAATCCCAAAGAACTTCCTTCCCCCAAACTCAGAACTATGAAGTGAGCTCCGTAGGGTTTCCAGATATAAGATACACACACAAATATCAGTTTTATTTCTTTAAGCCAGCAATAAGCACGTGCGCCCCCAAATTGGAAGTACAATACCATTTACAATTGCTTAAAAACAAAAACTAAAAGAAAAATTTAGATGCAAATCTAACAAAACATGTACAGGACTTGTATACTGGAAACTATAAAACAAGAAAGAAAGAAATCAAAGAATAAATAAATGGAAAAACATAACTTATTCATGAATTGGCAGAATCAACATGGTAAATAAGTCAGTTTTCCCTAAACTGGTATATACATGTGATTCCTATCCAAAATTTTAACTCTGGCTTTAAAGTTAGACATACAGTGTCCTAATTATTATTTTTGGACTTCCCTGGTGGTTCAGATGGTAAAGCGCCTGTCTATAATGCTGGAGGCCCGGGTTCATTCCCCGGGTCAGGAAGTTGCAAAGCACTGTGATTGCAGTATTACCCCAGTGAAATTTCCTTCTTTTGCTCCCCTCCACCCCTACCCCACATGTTATGGGAGTTAGTTCCCTGACTAGGGATTAAACCGGAGCCCTTGGCAGTGAGAGAGTGGAGTTCTAACCACTGGATTGCCAAAGAGTTCCCCAACAGTGAAGAATTTTACACACCTTATGGGTATATCACTGATGTATAACAAGTTACACATATTTAAAGAGTCTTGACATACGTGTACACTGTGACACCATCATCTGAATCAAGATGATGGACATGTGCCTTATCCTCCAAAGTTTTCTCCTGGGCCTTTGCAACACGTCGTACTCTGCTGCCCTTCTGTACCTCCCATAAATCCCACCTCCCTATCCCTGTCTCTGTACCGGTCAGCTTTCAGCCACTATAGTTTCATTTTCAGCTTCTAGAATTTTGTATGAATGGAGTAATGGAGTCTACACTTTGTGCTCTGACTACTTTCCCCCAGAAAAGTTATTTTGAAATTCATCCATTTGTGTGTGGTGTGGGGGTGTGTGTGTGTTTGTTAATAGTTTATTTTAATCTTCCCTGGTAGCTCAGTGGTAAAGAACCCCACCTGTTTTTCAGAACAGGAAGGAAATGGCAACCCACTTTGGTTTTCTTGCCTAGGAAATCCCATGGAGAGAAGAGCCTAGTGTGCTATAGCCCATGGGGGTCACAGAGTCAGACACAACTTAGCTACTAAACAACAAGTATTACAGTATATGAATTTACATGATGTGTTTGCCCATTCACCTGTTGATGCTCATTTGGATTGTTTGCATTTTGGGGCTGTTACAGATAAATATGCTGTGAATATTTGTGTTCAGGTTTTTGTGTGGACATAGGTTTTCATTTCTTTTGAGTAAATATATCAAAGTGAAATGATTGGAACAAATTGATAATTTCTTAACTTTTTAAGAGACTGGCAAACTCTTTTCCAAAGTGATTGTGCTGTTTTACATGATCACTAGCAGGTATGAGAGGTTCAATTCCTCCACCTCTTGGTTAACACTTGGATTTTTAGTCACTGTAATAGGTGTGTCAGTGATATCTCATTATGTTTTAATTATTATTCTCCTGATGACTGATGATGTCTGGCATTTTTCATATGCCTGTTTGCTCTCTGTATATTTTCTCTGGTGAAATGTTTGTCTTATATTGGTTCTTTAAAAATTGAGTGATTTCTTTTTAGTGAAGATAGATTTTTTTATGTATTCTGGACACAAGTCCTTTATCAGGAATATGATTTTCAGATACTTTTTCTCAGTTGGTGGCTTTCTTTTCATTCTCCTTAATAGAGATTTTCAAGGTGCAGAAACTTTGATGAAATCCAGAGTATCATTTTTTTTTCTTTCATGGCTTGTGTTTTTGTGTTGGCATCTAAGAAATCTTTGTGTAAACCAAGGTCACAAAGATGTACTCTTATGTTTAATTCAAAGTTTGTATGATTCTACTTTTGGTTCATTCTTTGATCCAAGGAGATTTAGGAGAGTATTTAGAAGTTTTTCTTCTTTTAAATTGTTGAATTAATTTTAGACATTTATGAAACTGTGGACTGTTCCTTTTGTACTGTAAAGATATGGGCTGATAGGGTTGGGAGGCAGGGGAGAGTGGATGGTATGACGGACAGGCATGCATAAGTACAATTTTTGTCTACATTGCATTTTTGTTTTATTTCCTCCTTATCTTCTAGAGACCAAACACCTCATGTTTATCCTGGACTAAATCTTTCTTGTCTTCAATTCAGTTGCTCAGTCATGTCCAAATCTTTGCAACCCCATAGACTGCAGCCTGCCAGGCTTCCCTGTCCATCACCAACTCCCAGAGCTTACTCAAAACTCATGTCCATCGAGTCGGTGATGCCATCCAACCATCTCATCCTCTGTCATCCCCTTCTCCTCCTGCCTTCCCCAGCATCAGGGTCTTTTCCATGGAGTCAGTTCTTCGCATCAGGGGCAAAGAACTGGAGTTTCTGCTTTCTTTCCAATGAATATTCAGGACTGATTTCCTTTAGCATTGACTGATTGGATCTCCTTGTAGTCCAAGGGACTCTCAAGAGTCTTCTCCAACACCACAGTTCAAAAGCATCAATTCTTCGGCGCTCAGCTTTCTTTATATAGTCTAACTCTAACATCCATACATGACTACTGGAAAAACCATAGCTTTGACTAGATGGACCTTTGTTGGCAAAGAAATGAATATTCTTCCTTTATTCAGAAGTTTTCTCTCGTTCTCTGACCCATTCATTTATCCAATCTGTCAGAAAATCCTATGTACACTACACAGTACATCTAGAATCAGGTGCTTCGCATCATCTCTTGGTGCTATCTTTCTAGTGTGAGCCACTGTCATTTTTTAATATTTTATTTTGCAGTAGGCTCCTAACTAGTCTCCCCCAGTTTCTACCTCTGCCCCCTTCAGTCTACTCTCAACACAGCAGTCGTACATGGGATTCTCCAGGCAAGAATACTGGAGTGGGTTGCCATTTCCTTCTCCAGGGGATCTTCCCGACCCAGGGATCGACCCTGGTCTCCTGCATTGCAGGCAGCCCCTCTAGCCTCTGAGCTATGCAGGGAGGCCAGGCAGTGATTCTTTCAAAGGCACGTTAATATCACTCCTCTGCTCAAAACCCTCCCCAAATTTCCCATCTCACTCTGAGTAAAGACACACGTCCTCAGGGGGCCCTCAGGCCCTGCATTATCTCTGGGATCCCAGGTTTCCTCTCTTCTGCAGTACCTGTCTTGCTGATTCTCCTCTAGCCCTGCTGGCTACCTTCCTGTCCCTGGAACCTGCCAAACTGCCTCTGCTTCAGACCTTTGCATATTCTTTTTTTTTCTCTGCCGGGAATACTCTTGCTTCCCTTAGGTCTCTGCTTAAATGTGTTATTAAAGAGGCCTTCCTCAACTCCTCTTTACAAAACACTAACTGCTTCCCTCTTTTTTTAAAATTTCTTATCAGCACTTATCTGACACATTCCACAGCTTCCTATTTGTTCACCACCTTTCTCTCCTTATAGAACATAAGCTCCTAGAGGGCAAGCACTATGCTTTGTTCATGGCAGTTACCACTGAACTGAGAGCAGGGCCCTGCACACACAGTAGATGTATGGAGTGGGTGCACAAAAGGGTCCTGTCTGAAGGAGTAACCTCAGGGAGTGTTTTACATAGTAATTTGTAACAATCTTGAGAGATTTAATAGAATCAAGTCCAGTAAAAGATAATGTGTGTGTGTGTGTGTGTGTGTGTGTGTGTGTGTGTGTGTGTGTGTTGTGGAGGTGGAGATGGGAAAGGGGTGCTGGGTGGTGAGAAGGGTACAAACACTGAATGTTCCGCAAAGCCTTATATACTGTTTACAAGATAACAGCTAGTTGAGAACGGTGTTTGAGAATAAGTAATTCTGGAAACAAAAAAATGACACTCTGGTTCAATTTATCAGTTCATTATGGTTTTTATTTATCCATCATTAGAGAAAAAAACATCACAAAGCAAGTGACCCAGAATAGCACATTTTGTGCATTTCTTCAGGCCCTTGGCAGCACCAGGCAGGTGTGTTCACTCGGCACTGACTTTTGTGTGAATCTCCCGGCTCTTCACCCTCAGCTTGTTGACCTGGGACTCGGCAATGTCAGCCCGTTCCTCGGCCTCCTCCAGCTCGTGTTGGAGCTTACGGAGTTTGGCGAGATTAGTATTGGATTGTTCCTCCTAAGAATAAAGTTGTGAGAATTAGACTTTGTGGTTCTTATTGCACTTGTCACAAAACAGGATTATTTCCTCAACTCAGATACTTCTTTCTTATGGTCTGTTTGTCATGTTTGACTTCAAATCCAGACTGAACTTGTAGCCTCAGTTACTTTTTTTACTCTAAAGAATGAAAGAAGGAACAGTTTTGAAATGGAAGAGACAGGCTCATTGTGCCCAACGTGTGTATATGTGCAATCAGTTTACCAGGTATGGGTTGTGTGGAAAGGAGGAAGAGACCCGTCTATGGTCACAGAGGTTAGAAAGTAAATGTGAGATCAAATTATTAACTTTGGGAAAATCCCACTTAATTTTTTTGCTATATGTTTTGACTCTGGTATACAGAGATAGGAGAAAAATTGGGCTAGGAAGAAAGTAATGCCCTCCGTTGGTTGGACTTATTTCTGTCCTGTCACTCGCTTTTGTGTTCGCTTTTCCTATCTCCTACCTACTACGTTGTGTCTGGAAGAACAGGGAACAACCAGGAAAGATGAAGCTGGAGAAACTTCCAACACAGACCAATTTGCTATAGCAAGTGTGCAGGGATAAGCCTCTGCTGATGACACTGGTTAGTGAGTGAAGGAGTCAGTGGGGGTAAAAGATGTCTGTTTGGCTTTTGGAAATACTTGATTTTGCCCATTTCTAGAGGGAGAGGAATATTCATCATGGTGTTGGATTTTCTACTGGAGATTCTTTGCAGCCATCAAGTAAGGTGGGTTATTTGGAATTTTCTTTTTTTTCCCCAACCCCTACAAGTTGCTTAATAATAAAAATATCTCCTCTTGAAATCTTATTCCATAATTAGATTTTGGGAATAAATTCAAATTTATATCATCTCTTAAGAATGATATATTCTCACTTGTCTTTCTTTTTTGGTCATAAATCCTGTTTTTTTTTTAAAATTTATTTATTTTAATTGGCGATTAATTATTTTCCAATATTGTGGTTTTTGCCATACATTCACATGAATCAGCCATGGATGTACATGTATTCCCCATCCTGAACCCCTTTCCCAACTCCCTCCCCATTCCATCCCTCAGCGTCATCCCAGTGCACCAGCCCTGAGCACCCTGTCTCATGCATCGAACCTGGACTGGTGCTCTATCTCACATATGATTATATACATGTTTCAGTGCTATTCTCTCAAATCATCCCACCGTTGCCTTCTCCCAGAGTCCAAAAGTCTGTTCTTTACATCTGTGTCTCTTTCTAATTAACATATTCTCTTAATACTACAGAAGTTTTATTCTTCCCTCAAGGTCTTAAAGATACTTACAGCCTCCTCAGCTTGTCTCTTATATGATTTCACCTTCGCTTGTAATTTATCCACCAGGTCCTGCAACCTGAGTACATTCTTGCGGTCTTCCTCAGTCTGGAAGTTAAAAATAAATGGTCTGCATTCAATGCAATAAAATAAACCTACTGTAGGCGGTGACATAAATCGCTGTGATATGATGGCAGGTGGGCCTGGGGTAAATGTGGTCGACTCTGAGGCTTCCTTCATAATATTACAGTAGCCACTCTTGACGAGTGCCTACCATGTGCAGACACTATGTTAGAGAGTTTTACAATTCTTTAATCCTTACCTCCCTGCTCTGGTGAGTAGACTTTATAGGTGATCACTGTTAGGTAACCTATCAGAGTTTAAAAAATAAGAGAGGCCAATACCAGTTGACCTGGCCTTGAAACCTATGTTCTTTCTTTACTTATGCTATTTTAAAAGGTATTCCTGATTTTTGTGGCTTACAAGAGTGCCTGTGATAGGTGACTGTGTCATTTGCCCCTTACATATATCAAGCTAATGTGTAGCTATTTTTGAGTATCACACAGTAAGTTTTCTTTGGGCAGGAAGTCTGGATATTCTAGAAAGCTATTCTCCTTACCTGGTAGGTGAGTTCCTTTACTCTTCTCTCATGTTTCCGTAAACCTTTAATAGCCTCAGCATTACGTTTCTGCTCACTTTCCACCTCTCCTTCAAGTTCACGTACCTACAATCAAAAAGATACTTATATAGTCACTCTTGGGGGATATTAATTGACTCATGACCTACTGATGATACTGGGTGGATGTCCTCAGCCCCAGGGTAAGGATGGGAATCAATATACAAGAAGAGAGAAGGGTGGGGGAGTGACTTTTTCCCTTCCCAGATTCAGAGACTGAGAGCCCCACCCTGGCCTCCAGCTTCTGGATCTGCTTCTTCCCGCCCTTCAGGGCCAGCTGCTCAGCCTCGTCCAGGCGGTGCTGCAGGTCCTTCACCGTCTGCTCCAGGTTCTTCTTCATCCGCTCCAGGTGGGCACTGGTGTCCTGCTCCTTCTTCAGCTCCTCGGCCATCATGGCCGCCTAATTAGTAAATAAAGCAATATAATAATCCTGGTAATAGCAGGTAACACACAGTATCATTAAACAAATGCTCATTTGCTCACATCAGTGATTGCCTTCTTGGCCTTCTCTTCTGCATTGCGTGATTCCTGAATTACTTCTTCCACTTCACTCTGGAGTTGTGAAACATCATTTTCCAGTTTCTTCTTCGTGTTGATCAGGCTGGTGTTCTGTTAAAAGTAGTGGAGATTATAAGACTAGTAGTTTGAACACTTGGGATTTTATTGATGTCTTACTTGTTGGCTCAAGCAGGGGACTTCACTAAAATATTTGTTCCATGCAAAATGTTAATCATTTGCAAGGTTTGTCCCGTCCCCTGATTGCCCATCTGATTTGTGTGTGAGGATGTGTGAGGTTCAAAAATGCCTATATTAATTAATTGCTCTTTCAATTATATGTCAAACAGACATCACTAGTATTCTATCCTTGAAATGTTTGAAAAGGATTGCTTCTTTCTGTGAGAGCCTGGCACTGAGAGTTCTTCTATTAGAAGGGATCTATTTTCTGTTAACTTGAATGTTTTGCTCCCTTTGGGAATATTGAATAGTAATTCAGAAGAGTACTTCTGAAAACATTTTCTTAAAATTTCGCCTGGTGGTTCTCTAAGGGAAGCAATACCACCTCAGTGGGTGTTTAGAAACTTTCAGAGGTGGATATTTTTGGTTGTCAAAATGACTAGGGTATTTAATGCCTGGGCAGGTCAGCGATGCTGAATGTTGTGCAAAGCAAAGGGGTTGTAAGCACTGTAGTGCAGAATGCTGGCGTGCTTCTGATGAGAAACATTAAATGGAGCATTTTCAGATTGTGTAGTCAGCGGATAATCTTTACTTAAGCTTATTCCACATCATGGTTTTCAAAATAATCTAAGGACTCAAGCCCTAATTTTAAATAAAAAAGTAATACCCCTGTCCCTATTTTGGTAGAAAATCTAAAAAAGAAAAACAGACACCAAAAATCACCTATAATCTCATCATTTCAAGATAATTGCAATTAATATTTTAAAGCATCTCCTCCATCCTTCTAAATATATACATATTTATAAAAATGGAGTAGGGGTTCCCTGGTGGCTCAGTAGTGAAGAAGCCACAGGCCAAAGCAGGAGATGCAGGTTCGATCCCTGGGTTGGGAAGATCCTCTGGAGAAGAAAATGGCTACCCACTCCAATATTCTTGCCTGGAGAATCCCACAGACAGAGGGACCTGGTGGGTTACAGTCCATGGGGTCACAAAGAGTTGGACATGACTTAGCAACTAAATGGGAAGCAGCTGCATCACAGTATACAGTATTGTTTGATATGAGAGTGTCACCTGGGTGTGCAGGAGCTGGACGCGCTCACTGGCATCCAGGAGCTCCTGCTCTGCGATCTTCCTGCTCCTCTCCGTCTGTTCCAGGGTGGCCCGCAGCTCCTCGATCTCAGCCTGCAGCAGGTTTGCTCTGCGCTCCACGATCGCCAGCTGCTCCTTCAGGTCCTCCTGGCCCCGGAGAGCATCATCCAGGTGGAGCTGGGTGTCCTGTTAGGTTAATAAAAAGGCCTTAGACACTCTAAAGAAGGTGTGAAAATCCTAGGAGATGCACTGGAAGAATGCGCTGGTACCAGGCACAGGAAATGACAGGCCTGTCATTTGAATGAGCATGAAAATGGTGATGTTACCAGCTAGAGATTCTTGTTATGTTTTATGCCATCAACTAGTTATTTTTCATGTGGTAGGATCCTTTATGGCACATTTTCTATATGCTCTACCCATCACTTGACATCTCTTTTCTCACTTGATCCTCAAAAGTAACCTTATGAGGTGATAGTTTCATTCTTATTTTGTGGAAGAAATAGAAGTTCTGAAAGGTTAAATAATAACTTGCCTAAAATCAGGCAGTTAGTAAGTGACAAAACTAAGACTCAACCCCAGGCCTATTGGTGCCAAACTCTTCTAATTTCTCTCATATCATATCTCTGGGCTTCTGGGTTTTTTCCTTTTTACATAATATTTCTTTAAAAATATATTCTATGTGTACTTAATGTAGCTCCCTCATACTATGAATTGCTATAATTTGTTAAAGGGGAAAAATGGATGGTTTAACAAGCTGTTGTGATGAATGGGAGACAGGTCACATCCCTCACTCATCCGGGCTGTACAGTGAACCCATCTACCTTCAGGATCCCTTGGGTGTTCCTGTAGTTCCTCAAGCTCTCTGCAGCCAAGCGGTTGGCATGGTTCAGCTGGATTTCCATTTCATTGAGGTCTCCCTCCATCTTCTTCTTGACTCTCAGGGCATCATTCCTGCTCCTGATCTCAGCATCCAGTGTGCTCTGCATGGTCTCCACAACTCTAATGTGGTTCCTCTTCAGCTGTTCGATTTCCTCATCTTTTCAACAATTTTCCTGTCCACTTCAGACTTGACCTGGTTCAACTCCAGCTGGATACGCAGGATCTTTCCCTCTTCATGTTCAAGAGATGCCTTAACAAAACAATGATAAATTAATAATGGAAAATGACTATTTGGAGGATATTTCCTTGTGAGCCAAATCTTTACTAATAACAGTTTGTCTACTTTTACAAAGTACAATACAACAGCTCTAGGACTCTGCTAGGTAAATCATCCATCTGTTTATTTAGTTGTGGATTTTAGAGGGAAGCTCTGTAATAAGGGTGCTTTGCAAAGTATAAAGTGCTATACTAATTCCTATTGCAGGAATTCTCAGTTTTAAAACATATATATATATGTATTTCTGATTACAAAATATATGTTCACTGCATCATGTGGGTGTAATTTATAAAAACAGATAAAACCTAAAGTGCCTCCACTCAAGAGGCACTATTTTAATGTGGTGCATTTTCTTCTAGTTTTTTTCCCTGTATATATATATACATATTTCAGTTCAGTCCAGTCGCTCAGTCGTGTCCGACTCTTTGAGACTCCGTGAACCGCAGCACGCCAGGCCTCCCTGTCCATCACCAACTCCCGGAGTCCACCCAAACCCATGTCCATTTACACATGATAAAATTGTATATGCAGATATATGTCTTGCTTTAAAAATTATCCTCTACCATAAATATTTCCCTGTATTAATTACATTTAAAGGCTGTATAAAACTTCATCATATGGATGTTCCATAGCTTGCATCCCTTTATTTTTGGATTGGATATCTTGTGTTGAAACTTTGCCTCTATTTAGGACAGTCTTAGGGGATAGATTCTTAGAACCAATAGGTCATAGTATTCCATTTTTAAGACTTTTGATAACTGTTATCAAATTGCCCTTCATCAAGGTTATATGAGTTCAAATTTTCACCAGCTCTGTAATAATGGATTCCATTCATAGTACCACTGCTCAACATCATAATATGTACCTCTGCTTCCTCTAAAGCAGCCTGAATCTCACATTTCTCTTGTTCCACTTGCTTCTTTATTTTTTCCAGTTCATGGATTTGCTTCCCTCCCTCAGCAATCTGCTCAGTGAGGTCGGAAATCTCCTCTGTGGGTGAACAGAAGGGACAAGAGGTCAGACCATGGAGAGGTCCTGCCAAGGCCACATAGGGTAGAGAAGTTCAAGTGCACTCACGCTGCAAGTTCTTGTTTTCTCTCTTTAGGGTTTCAAGTTGGTCCAGGGACTCCTCATAGGCATTCCTGACTTTGAACAGCTCAGTGCTGAGAGAGCGGGACTCCTTCTGGGAGGCCTCAAGCTCAGCCTGAGTTTCCTCATACTTCTGTTTCCATTCTGATAGGACCTGAAAAGCAGTAAATTGTCAGCTGATGGAGAAAGGGAGACTAAGTATTAATAAAACATGGGTGGAGTTTGTATAGGCTGAGCCACCTTGTCAAAGTTCCTCTGCTTCTTATCGAGAGCCGCGCAGGCAGCATTGGACCTCTCCACGTCGAGCATGAGGTCCTCAACCTCATTCTGGAGCCTCTGCTTGGTCTTCTCAAGGGAGGCGCATTTGGCGTTCACCGCTTCTACGTGTTCCTCAGCTTCCTGCAGACGCTGGGCCAGCTTCTTCCTGAGAAGTTAGCCAGGCAGTTAAGGGGAGAGGCCAGGAACAGGGGCAAGTGCTAAGCTCTCAGTCCCCTTTCATAATCCTAATTCTGAACTATGGAATAGACGTCAAGTAGCACGGCTTTCAAAACTGTGGTAGCCAGAACTACTTTCTAGACGGATAAACTATGAAAAGGTCCAAAGTGGTGAACGGTTGAACTCAAGGTTTTTGTTTTTGAATTCTTAGAGGCCATTGTTGGAGCTGATGTTGTATATATCTTACTGCATATGGTTTGAGGACTTGCAGGCTTCTGATTGAGTATGGTAGGGAGAATGATTAGCAAGGGTAATTCTATTGATTGATGTATATCTCACCTCATTCTCAAAAGGATTTGAGACTAACTGTTGGGCACAGATATACTTGGCATATTCTTTTGCTTTCTCAGACTTTCCATTTTATGTACTTTTTTCCTAGAAAAATAGTCAGTTTCTTTTAATTGTGTATATTTGGAGAGTCTTACCAGGAAAAGAAAGGAATAAGTCAGGACAATTCATGTCGTCTAAGCAAAGGCAGGGTTTCCCCCCAACTCCTGAATTGTCTACATTCTTGCTTATTCCCAATTGTGTGCCAACAATTGTATATTTATACAAGTCTAATGATGCAAAAACCCTTAACCTTGATGCTCTAGAAGATTTACTGAAGGTCTCCTTTAGTCTGTACACAGACTAAGGCTTTACTTTATTCAGACTAACCCTGGACATTATGCACAGTTTAGGTGGCCCCCATTGTGAGTTTTAAGAGATCTGTCTTTGTGCCTCAGTACTTAAGAAGGTGGTCTCTGTCATTAGAATGTCTGATTCTAATCCCAGCTGTACTATTTATTAATCATATGCTCTTGTGTTAGTTGGTTAACTCTCACAGTCTCAATTTCCTCATCTGTAAAATAGGGATACAGATAACAATGCGATGTAATATTGCTATGAAAGCATTTAAATGTTAGTATGTAATATATATTAGTATTGGAGACATGGTATACACTCAGTAAATGTTAGCCTGTGCTATTGTTATGTTATCATCATCACAGATCTCTCTGGGAGTTGCTCAGCTGGGAAACCAGTCATTTTCCTCTTCCGGAGTTCACAGTACGCACTTGGCCTCCTCCAGCTCCTCCGTGCGCTGGATGGCGTCCGTCTCGTACTTGGTCCTCCACTGGGCCACCTCGCTGTTGGCCTTGGACAGCGCCCTCTGCAGCTCGGCCTTGCCCTCCTGCTCCTCCTCGTACTGTTCGCGCAGCAGGTCGCAGTCGTGGCGGGCGGACTGCAGGGCGTGGGCCAGGGCGCTCTTGGCCTGCGGAAGTATGAGTTCACTGACTGGAATTCATTTCTTCAGTGATATTTAATTTATACACTTAAAGTAGACTTTAACTGAACATGTTTAGATTTGATTAGCCAAGATCTTTGGTGAAACTCACTTTAGTTTCTTCCTCTAGCTGACGTTTCAATTCCTCAATCTGCTGAGTAGATGCTTGCTTGGTCCTTGAGAGCTGAGAGACCAAAGCATCTTTCTCATCCAGTTGTCGGGAATATTCACCTAAGAATTATAGGAGTAAAGGAATTTGCTAATGGCATAAAAAAAAAAAAGCAGTATTGTAAAGTAAAAAAAAAAATAAAATTAAAAAAATCCTAAAGGTTTGTATATATATTATACATATAACTGACAGATATATACCTTAAATATTGTTACAGAATTGGCTAGAAGTAGAGATTAAAAAGCAGCATTGCTATTGGAGTGTAACAAATAAACTAGTCTGCTGATTATTTCTTGCTTTTTTTCCCTGACCTTGTTGGCAAATTCTGGTAGTTTGTTTACCCCCTGTAATATGGGAGTATTGCTATTAACTCAGAATCCCCAAGATTGCTTTTCTCTAGGACATAGTTGTGGGACTGAGGGAAATCTCTACCGGCTTCCGTCTGTAGACGTGCTCTCTGAGCCGTCAGGTCGTTGATCAGCCGCTGCTGCTCCTCCTTTTGTCTTAAGTTCACTCACTTGATCTTCTAGAGTGCGGCACATCTTTTCAAGGTTTCCCTACAGGACACGGGACACGTAGCCACGAAAGATGAGATACTGAATGCAGTAAAAAATAAAATTAATACTTGATTCTTAAAATATTTTTTAGAGTGAAGCTAGTGAAGCTATGTCGACATGAAGCTATGTCGACATAAAGCTATGTCGACATAAAGCTATGTCGAGTGTGACTAGAAACCTATAGCCAACTCTATGGAACATGTTAGGTTTCAAGCATGATGGGTGCTTGATGTCCCTCAAGTGGTCACTGTTGGGGCTTATTCATTTAGCCCAGTGGTACTGGATGCTGACACTTAAAACGGTTGTGAAACAATCACAATCATTTGTTGCTTTAGTCGCTCAGTTGTGTCTGACACTGTTATGACCGTGTAGACTGTAGCCCGCCAGGATCCTCTGTCCATTGGATTTTCCAGGCAAGAATACTAGAGTGGGTTGCCTTCTTCAGGAGATCTTCCTGACCCAGGGATTGAACTGCATCTCTTGCCTTGATTGGCAGGTGGATTCTTTACCACTGAGCCAATCAGGGCAGCATATCCAACATTTTAGAAAACGAAATAGAATGGACCGTATCAGAATAGAAAATTTAGATCAGTGCCATAAACAGTGTTTAATGCCAGAGAGCAGTGAGGGTTCTTACAGATTATCATTAATAATTACCCTCATTTAAAGATAGTTTTGGGAAATAAAAATTAAGGGAGTATCAGGTACCTTGGCTTTGGCAACGGTCTCTGCGTTACTGCTGAGGTCGTCGATCTCCATCTTCATCTCGCTCTTCTCCTTCTCCAGCTTCTGCTTGACCCTCTGCAGGTTGTCGATCTGCTCCCCCAGCTCGGCCACGCTGTCCGCGTGCTTCTTGCGAAGAGCGGCCGCCGTGGCCTCGTGCTGCAGGGTGGCCTCCTCCAGGTCCCGGCGCATCTTCTGGAACTCGGCCTCCCGCTTCTTGTTCATCTCGATCTGGGCGGAAGTGGCCCCCCGCCGGCTTCCTCCAGCCGCTCGCTGATCTCCTCCAGTTCCCGGGAGAGGTCTGAGCGCTGCTTCTCTGCTTTGGCGCGGGAGGCCCGCTCGGCCTCGATCTCCTCCTCCAGCTCCTCGATGCGGGCCTGGTGGTGACACAGCACGTTAACGTGATCTCATCTCAATTTCAGGTTTTTGGGTGAAGAAACAAAGGGAGGTGAGATGACTCACCTGCAACTCTTTGATCTTTTTCTGTAGCTGAATTTCTACTGCTTGCTCATCTTCAATTTTGCTTAGCAGGTTGCTGATTTCAAATTCTTTCCTTTAGACAGAAGAACAAGACATATTAGTACTCCTACGATTGAAAGATGGTGTCGCACAGAATTTTTGGGTGGAGTTCCTACTTTTAAGTTTCTCGTCAAGTTGCTGTTTGTCGTTTTCTATGTCTACTGTGGATTCTTGGGCCAGTTTCAGGTCACCCTCCAGTTTCCTCTTGGCTCTTTCTAGATCCATTCGAAGTTTCTTTTCTTGTTCCAGAGACCCTTCAAGCTAATGCGAAAGTAAATTTCATTAAAAATTAAAGGAAACTAAAAAACTTCCAAATGGATGTTAAAAACACACTTACGTCATCCACTTGCTGCTCTAGCTTGGCTTTGGCTTTGTTCAGGATGTTGACTTTGTCCTCTTCTGCCTGCAGGTCATCCAGGGTCTGCTGGTGGGCCTCCTGGAGGGCCTTCTTCTCCTTGGTCAGCTTAGCTATGACTTCGTCCAGGCCGGCCATCTCTTCTGTGAGGTTTTTAACCTAGAAGAGGTGAAAGAGAAGTGACCTCTGCAGAGGAGCAGCTTAGATGGATGGCAGTCTCTGCATGGTGTAGGGCAATATGATTCATACCTTGTTCTCTGTGGCGTGTTTCTCCTTCTCAACCTTGGCCAGTGTCAGCTCAAGGTCATCTATGTCTTTCTTTAGTTCTGAACATTCGTCCTCCAGTTTCCTCTTCTTGGCCGTCAGCTCAGCATTCATCTCTTCCTCATCCTCGGCTCTCTCAGTCACCTCCTTGATCTTAGCCTCCAGCTGGATTTTGTTCTTAATCAGTTGCTCACACCTTTCCTCTGCATCAGCCAAGGCATCAGCTTCCTGAGGGGAGATTCGCTGAACTAATTAGAGAATTTGTTACTTATTCTGAACTTGTTCTTTGCATGAAATAGAAGTGTTTACTGAATGGTAATGAATTTTTCAGTATGAGTATTGAACATTATTATTGAACATTATTCCATTGTTTGGAGAAATGTAGCTAATAGATCTGGGACCATAGATTTAGAAACAAATTAGTCTGAAAAATGGCTGAATTGAAGTAACTGACTGTTTAAAAAGTAGTGTATAGAAGAGTGGGAGGACCAAAGCCTGAGTTCGTGTCTCAAATTTGCCTTATTCCTCTTATACTCAGTTATCTCATGTAATTAAGAGGGTTGGAATAGATGATTGTTAAGAGCATTTCAGCTATAATATTCAAAGATTCTGACTTAGTCAAATTGGTTCATTTTGGCTTCGGTCATTCCCCAGTTACTAGATTGAATTTAAAAAGAAAAAGAACATAATTTTTATGCCTATGAATATATTTCCACGAAACATTTTTATACACTCAAAACCTCCCTGATAGGCCATAACAGTTCTATAATGGTCCAAGGTTTCCTTTTCCATTTTAAGAATTAGTCTCAAAAGGAAGTTTAGAGTATATAAGAACTTGTAATTTTTGAGAAACTGTATTACTCAATAAGGTTTTTATAAATGACTAAAGGACTCATAAAAATCAGTTCAGCCACCAACTTATTAGACTGCTCTGATCTGGGGAATCTCTTTAACTTCTCAGTGTTTGTTTACATCTTAAGTTTTTAAAATGCTTGAATGAATGATAATGGGGACTTTTCAGGGTTCTTTTGCTTTTAAGTGATACACTCAGTACATATTTACTGACTGACTAATGATAATACCTATGAAGAGAGGTTAAGATGAAGAGGCTGTGATACTATGCTTTAAGGAAAATGTAACTGTCATATAAGTTAATTTATCAATAAAAAAGTTGAAAATAGCTTAAAAATTTTTAAGAAAGCTATCCTTTTTATGGATTTCTTCATGACATTGTTGGGCTTGCTTGACTTGGACTAAGGAAATGGGAGATTGTAATTGGCCAGAGTGTTGATGCCAAGCCTGTCCCACTTTGATTTCAGCTTCTTCTTGAATCAATAAACAGAAGAGAGACCTTAAGAACTTGAGATCTGTATCAAAGGAAGAATCACAGGGTTCACTAGCTCTGCCCTTTACCCTGGTAGTTCAGTTCAGTGCTAAATCCTTGGGGTTGGGAAAAAGAGTTACAGACAGAAATAAGAATGACTGCCTTTTTGAGTTTAAATGCAATCTTATACGTGTGTATTCAGAAAATAGGGCTCCACTTTTGAGGCTGAGTTGAAGCAGTTAAAGCGGTAATTTTCTCAGAAAAATGACTGAGATTTGAGGGCTTGCGTTTAAACTGCTTCCTTCATGGCTGTTAAATTTGTGACATTGTTAAATAAAATTTTCAATTTTCCATTTGCAGTTTGGAAGTAGTTTTTGCCTTCTTCATAGGAATGTTCAAAGTTAAGTGAAATACTGAAAAAGCAATTGGAAATATTCTTTTTCAAGAAAAGGCCATTTGTAAATCCAAAGTGTTTGTGAAGTCAAGAAAATGGTGCACTGACATGATTCATCCTGTATTCCTTGAAGCCTCTCCTCTTTTTTAATCACCCCTGAATTATCTGCTCTGTGAAGTCACTGATGTGGTGCATTCAGCATAGACGTTACTCACAGACTGAACCTGGAGCTGTAGGTCATTTTTCTCTTTCAAGAGAGTCACCATTTTTCCTCCAGTTCCTTCCTTTTGGCCTCTGATTTGGCCAGTTCATCCTTGGTTTTCTGAAACTCTTCCTTCATTGTGGCCATCTCCTTCTCTGTCTCCGCACTCTTGAGAAGGGGCTTGATCTTGAAAAAGAGTTTCATCCAAGGCCAGTGCTTGACGTTCATGAAGGCTCGTACGTTATACTGGATGCAGAAAAGGGCTTCTCTGAAATGACGGGAAAGGATCAGTGTAGGTTGATCCATTAGAGACAACGTTGTTGTTGTTGTTATTATTTTTTTAACATATAAACTCCCCTTTTAATGACCTCCCCACATATAAATGATATGCCAAATTCTGTATATTTTATATGCAGGGGACATAAACACACACTCCCACCCACTCCCACTTAGAGTGGTCCTCAGTATGACCACGTGGCTAATGTGCACTGCTCATACTTAACAATTCTGTGTTCCCAAGACCCTGTCACACTAGCAAAGAAGCTGACTTTAGAGGAGGGATACTATGTATATATGAGCAACACACACCATTTTAAGAACATCTGAGAAATCACAGTGTTAGTGATTTGGGAGTGGGTATGGCACTTGTAAGCTGATCATGCAGCTTGGCTGTGGGCACACTGATGAGAACTGTGAAAGGGCATGGCTTGATTTTTGAATTGCTCCACATTGGAAGGAATGATGCTAAAGCTGAAACTCCAATACTTTGGCAACCTCATGAGAAGAGCTAATTCATTGGAAAAGACCCTGATGCTGGGAAAGATTGAGGGCAGGAGGAGAAGGGGTCAACAGAGGATGAGATGGTTGGATGGCATCACCAACTCAATGGACATGGGTTTGGGTGGACTCTGGGAGTTGGTGATGGACAGGGAGGCCTGGCGTGCTGCGATTCACGGGGTCACAAAGAGTCGGACATGACTGAGAGACTGAACTGAACCTACACTGAGCTTATGATTTATCATCCTTGAAGCCTCTCCTCTTATTTAATCATCCCTGAATTATCTGCTCTGTGAACTTCTTAGCTTCGTCACATGATATACTGGCTTTTCTCAAATTCTTTCAGATGCCTCATTCTTACCTGCTAGATTGTTAATGTCTTCAGGGCATTTAGCTTGTATTGAGCTCCAAAATTTGTTTTATTTAAATAACATTTTAAAAATAGTAATAAAAGATATCCCTTCTGCACACTATAGCAGTAAACTGGCAAAGTTTGACTGCCTTTGAACAGTGTGTTTGCCTCTTCAAGCTTGTTAAAATGGAAATTCTATTTCTGCAGGTCCAATTTATAAGACCCGTAACCAAGAAGGCATAAACCATAATGTTGACACATGGAAAGACTTGGGAAAACTTATAATACAGAAATAAATAAATGTGCATGAGCAGACTGAATGCAAAACTTGTGTGTAAGGACAGGGAATGCAGTAGTGCTAGGTCAGTGAAGTTGGATGAGGTTAATTATGGGAAGAGGAAATGGAAGTTGTGAGCTGGTGAATGAATAAATTAGGCCAAGAGGAGAGGGCTTGTGCAAACATGAGAATACAAGAGACAAGCAAACTGTTTAGGCTGGCTGGAAAAGACAAGGCAGTTGGAGATGATAGATGAGGTGGGGAATAGAGAGGGCCTTGACAGACACAGAGGCAACTTGGATTTGACAGGGGAGACCATGGGGAACTGCAACTGAATATGGCGTGATAAGAGCAGTGCTTACTGCACATGATTCCTGCAGCTGTGTGTCAGAGAAACAGAAGGGAGACAGTGAGAGAAAGAGAGAGTTTTGATGGGAATCCAAATGTGAGGGCTTGGGCAAAGTCTGATGTGTTGTAGGAGTGGGTTCTGAAATGAGTGAGAAGTGCATATGAACTGAAAAATGGAAGAGTTAATGAATGAGCAAGACTGATGTAATAATGTCCCTGAGGGACCTTCCAGTCCTGATACTCTGCATAGCTGTTACCTCCTTTGCAGCATTTTCTGATATTCTACCCTCATTAGGAATCCCCTACAGACAGCTTGAGTTCTTGTTATAATCTGGGCCAACTTTTCATCTCTCATTTCTTCCAGAAGACCCAGCAGGCCAGCTTTGAAGAAAACCTGGAAAGAGGGAAAGTCACAAATCATCTCCAGACTACAGGAGAGACAGACACTGCAGACGGTGCTTGGATCAGCTGCAAGTAAATAGTGGCTGTACCTTTGTGTGTCCAAACTTGTACTGGGTGTGATCAATATCAATGGAGGCAAGAAGTTTCTCAGAAGCCTTCTTGCTGTCAATGAACTGTCCATCTGGAATAGCACTTGCATTTAAAACTTTGTATCTGTTTCATTGAAGAAAGAATGAATGATTAGGATGGTGTGAACATATATGAAAATCAAATGACACCAAAAGAAACATCAGTAAAAGAGAGAAAGCAAAATAGAAAATCAACTGTCCATATTGGTGAATCCAATATGATTTTTCCATGAGCTAATGCATGCTTCTTTCCTATTTGTAAGAAATGCCACCTCTTCTAGCCTGTATTCTGTTCTACCGCCACAAGACTATATTATTTGACTTACTTCATAATACCCACTAAACAGGGTACATAGAACACAATGAACAGAGGACAATAGTAAAAATGATTAAACAAGTACAGCATTTAGTGAAATACAACAAAGAGGGACTGGCCTTTGTTTAAAGTCCCCATAGAGGATTCTGCTGGGGAAGCCCTTCCTGCAGATGCGAATGCCCTCCAGCACCCCATTACACCTCAGCTGGTGCAGGACCAGCTCGTGCTCCATGGCCCCTAGAAAGAGATCAAAGTGCATACTGCTGGGCGGTTCAACTGTCACACAGGAACCTGTTTGATTATTTCATGCTCTTAGATCTTACCTGGAGTTTTGGTTTCATTGGGAATGATACACCGTACGAAGTGGGGGTGTGTACTCCTCAGATTGGTCATCAATTTATTTAAATTTTCCTAGGAAACCAGGGAGAAGGGACTTGATGAGAAAGTTCTATTTCAGGCTGCTTTTTTGGGCAATTATATGAAATGAACCTAGGTGCTCTCTTAACTGTGAAGTCTGTGAGGCTTCAGTTGCTCTGTGTTTTAAGGGTCTCAAGAGGTGAAGCCTGGCAAATAACTGAAAGGCCAGAGTGCTAGGTAGGAATATAGCTCTCAGTGGTATTCATTTATGACACCTAGGATCTGTCTTGTAAACAAACTGCCAATTCAGGTAGCATTGAGGCACATGAAGTGTTCTTGAGCAAGAATCAGAAAATACTACTGTCTTGCTTTGCCACTAACGAGGTGCTTAAAATCCTTTGTCTCTCTGGGTCTCATCTGAAAATGGTTGAGATTACCTCTAAGGTCTCTCTTGCCTCTCTCGGTGCTAATAATTTTCACAGTACTAGTTTACAGTGGTGACCTATGTCAGTCCCTGTCCCAGTGCTTGACATTCCTTTCTTGAGTTTATTATTCCCTGGGACCTGTGACCTTTTGGGTTTTTTGAAGAGTCTAAAATCACGAGACTATATGACCTTCTACAGGTGGATCTCAGATACCTGAGGATGATCCACAGTCTGAAGCATATGGGGCAGTTATTCCAGAAACAGAATAACTGATTATGATAGTGGTGATTTACGCAACTGTAGAAAACTAGCATGTAGATATTTTTCAATATTTTCAATATTGAAATAAGAAATATTTTCAATATTTCTTAGGTATATTCTTTGACAAGGCAGAGTTGCTTTATTTTTTATATCTCAGTTAACTACTAGAATATAAAATAAGTAATGTGAGTTTCTAATCCTGAGAATATGTGTAAGAGTTTGGGGAGATAAAGTAATGTGAGTTTCTAATCCTGAAATATGTATAAGAGTTTATTTAGGGAGATAGTGCAAATTGGTAGTAAGAAGAGAACAGGGCCATTTTCTTGTTTAGGTTATATGTTGTATCTACATTTTAGTTTTAAAAGGAATGAGACTTAGCTATAGAAGTTCATAGAAATCCTGACAAAGCAGCCATTAGATCAGATGCTCCATATGTCCCCTTTTAGAAGAGCCAGTTTTTAAGCCATCCAAGAGAATCACATTATTTGTAGTAATGTTATTATTACTGTTATTTAATTCTTTACAGGTATTTTTCTATCTTAATCATCCATTTAAATCACTAGGTTTGGCTTTAGGTAATTTTCAGCTATCACAAAAATTAATCCACCTCAAAAGACAAAGATGCATTTTGGTGGAAAGATGTCCTAAAGGATGTGTCTTAGGCTTATTCTCAAAGAGGGACTCAGGAATGTTCTCAAAGGGCAATATTAGTGGAATAAAGATACAGCTTTCCGCAGGGAGATCTTTGAAGTTCAGCTATGCTTCTTCAAAAATCAGCCTTATTATAGAACCAGAAAACTTCTAAAGGCATTGTGGAATTCCTGAATATATGAGATGAGCATAATAAGGAGTACTGGGTAAAACATTTGGCCCTACAGAAGTATTGCTTTTGCTATACCTGAACAAGAGGAAATATTTGAAGTAATTCCTATTAACATTCCATTCCCTCCTAATTTATTCTAAATTCTATTCTATAATTATGATAGAGACTGAATAGATTTTTGAATTAAATTTGTACTTTACCCTGAAAAGGGCTGACACAGTCTGGAAAGAAGAGCCCTTCTTCTTAGCACCTTTCTTTGCGCTGCTGTCTAAGATAAAAGAAAACCTGTTAATGAAAGTATCCCAGAGGCTGGAATGGCATGTAAACTTTCTGTGGGGATAGGTTAATTTAAACCAGGGGCACAGAAAGTACCAGCTTCAGCACTAGCATATGTAGAAAAGAGACTGGCCAGAGTCTTCATGGAGGACTTCTGGTACAGCCCAACCACAGTATCGTTCAGGGGGTCCTTGTTCTTGTCCAGCCAGCCGGCAATGTTGTAGTCCACGGTGCCCGCGTAGTGGATCAGGGAGAAGTGGGCCTCGGCTCTGCCCTTGACCACCTTGGGCTTCTGGAAGTTGGCAGACTTGCCCAGGTGCTGGTCATACAGCTTGTTCTTGAAGGAGGTGTCCGTGGCCTTGGGGAACATGCACTCCTCTTCCAGGATGGAGAAGATGCCCAGTGGCTGAATTCAGAAAAGCAGACGTTGGTGTCAGTCTGTCTTGTCTCAAATGGTATAGTGGCTGTCATTTGATTGAATTATGAGCACTCCTAATTAAATATACCTATAAAGTAAACCAGGATCATGCTCAAAGTCCTTTTGTTATCACTAGAATGACTTTCCACCATTCCTTCTCACATTCGATCCATAGCATTACTTTTAAGTAAAAGAATAGCTAGATACAAACTCCAGATGTCAGCACAGCATGTGGAGGTGACATTAAAATGTCCGTATTTATCACATTTATCACATTAACTCACCTACTTGGTGAATTAATGTATTGTCAAAGTTTTATTTTTCTATGAAAAGGACTTAGTGACTTAGAATGTTTACTTTATATGCGATAGTATAAATAACCCAAACTTTATATAGGACATTTTGTGTACTTAATCTCCTTAAAGATAGATTATGAACAAGCATAAGCAATTTGACTTCTTGACTTCCAAACAGATTCGCTTTCATATAAGCTCTAGTTGTGTTACCTCTGCATTAATTTTGACTTAGAAAATAGTTATTTCTATTGCTGACGTCTTGGATCATATGGAGATTTAAAACAAATGAGGTTTCTCTGGTGAAGTAGACCATCTCAGTAGAGGTGCTGCTTTCAAATTGGATTTGAGTCAGTGTTAGAACAAAACTGCTCAGGACAAAATGAAACTAAACTCTCTGGTCCTTCTGTAAAAGCTGAAAAGAGGAAATAATTTCTAAAGTAATTCTCTAACTTGTTCTGCTATCAGTCTATTTAAGATTACTGTAATACTTTCTGAAGTTGCTTAAGACACTTGGGAAAGTTATCCTTACAGTTTAGATTTCCTTTAGAAGTCAAACAGACCTTCTCGATGAGCTCAATGCAGGCGGCCAGGTCCATCCCGAAGTCGATGAACTCCCACTCGATGCCTTCCTTCTTGTACTCCTCCTGCTCCAGCACGAACATGTGGTGGTTGAAAAACTGTTGCAGTTTCTCGTTGGTGAAGTTGATGCACAGCTGCTCCAGGCTGTTGAACTGCACAAAAGCAAATTTCCAGTGTTAAATGGATTTTTAAAGTGGTAGAATTCATTACTGAAAAATCTTTTATTGAAAATATGTGAAATTCAGTAATGAAATAAAATTATGAACTAATTATTGTTTATTCAGAAATCCCAGGAAAGAAAGGATCATTTTTGACATGAAATCTTTTTGTGATTTCTAGGCATTGTTTAAAGCTGTCAGCCACACAGCAAGAGTTCTGGTAGAATCGACCTCCTTCCGCTTCTAAGATTGCCTGGGCAATAATGTGTATTAAAAGTACAACAAAAGTACAATCCAGTGCGTAATGGGTTCAGATTTAAGGGTGAAAGTAATTTATTGCAAAGCCTCACCTTTTTACCACCCCCACTCTCTAAATTCAAGGTGAAGTTCACATTTTCACTTTTGGCTGTCACTTTATTAAAGCTTTTCTTAAGACCTTTAGTTGATGTACACAGTGAAATTAATAGGTTAATTTCTCTTCATATCAAAAACATTTGGTAAATTCTCATTGTCACATCTATGAAAGTAGGGACCTCGTGTGGTCTAGCATTGAAGATCTGGTGAAGTCTTTATAGTAATCTTCATTACTTTATAGACACCTTCATTTTTATAGATGATGAAGCTAATGATCCAGAGGGGAAATGGTGGGTGTCAGATGAACCTGGAAGAGGAAAGACTATGAACTGTCACTGTGCTTCTCCTTTTAGCTCCTTTTTCCTCAATGGGACAGAAGGAGCCTTGTGTATGGACCAAACACTACAGATCCAGGTTCCTATCTTGGCTTTGCCTTATGTGGCTGGAGGATCTTTAGCAAGTGTGCTGATTTTTTTGCATCTGTTTCTCCACATTTAATTAGAAGTATGTTAGTTACTCCTTCTTGGATTATTGTGAAGATTAAATGAGGTAACAATTTGAAGTACTTAGTAGAGTGCCAGAAATATAGATTTCTCGATAGAGTCTGGCCATTATTATTACTGCTCCTGTTATCCTGTTACCTCCTAGGATATTTTGTCCTAGGTACTATGTTGGAGAAAGCAATGTAGACGCTACAAATGTAAATGAATAATACCCAGCATGCTGCTGCTGCTCAGTCATTTCACTCATGTCCAACTCTTTGTGACCTCATGGACCATAACCCGCCAGGCTCCTCTGTGCATGGGATTTTCTAAGCAAGAATACTGGAGTGGGTTGCCATGCCCTCCTCCAGAGGATCTTCCTGACCCATGGATTGAACCCACATCTCCTGCATTTCAGGCGAATTCTGTATCGCTGAGCCACTGGGGAATACCCAATATATCAAAACCGAGATTGTCTTTCTCCCACTTTTTATTAATCTGAAGATAACTCACATCAAAGATCTCAAAGCCAGCGATGTCCAAGACCCCAATGAAGTACTGCCTGGGCTGCTTGGTGTCCAGCTGCTGGTTGATGCGGGTCACCATCCACAGGAACATCTTCTCATAGACGGCTTTGGCCAGAGCGCCCACTGCATTGTACACCTTCATGGACAGAGTAATGTTTGTTGGCACTATGAAAGGCCTGGGCAGTGTGTGACTCATTCAGGTTGTGCACTTACCTGCTGCACCGTCTGGCCTTTGGTGACATACTCATTGCCAACCTTGACCCTGGGGTAGCAGAGAGCTTTGAGCAGGTCAGCAGAGTTAAGACTTTGGAGATAAGCAGCCTTGTCAGCCACTGCAGAGACACAATTCAAGAAATGTTGTTTAATGGCAGATGTTTCTTTAAGATAGTCTTTCCATTTTCCTCCAATCCATTTTCATTATTATTTAAATGAAAAACTTGAAATAATTCTATAGAAGGTCAGGCAAGGCTTTCTGTACATTAGAGCATGTACTTGCTAATAAATAATCAATCAGTTACACTGGCCTTTGGTGATTTGTTGCAAGCAGCTTTTGAGTCATTTAGCAAAATCAAACGTAAGTCCAATGTTTATGGAAATACTTTACGTAAGACAAAAGCCAGAGTCCCTGCTCTTAGGTATGGTTGAAAGGTGACATGAATACACCTTATCTCAATTTTGCTCTTCCCAGCTTACTATCAGTGACCAGTTTCTTTATCTGAAAATGTGGGAACTAAGTCTCAATGGATGATTCCTACCTCGTCCCCTTCTGAAATGTTGCCAATGACTGATGTAAATGAGGGAGAGAGAATGTCGAACTGGGATGGTCAGGAAAGGCTTCAAAGGAGCAGATAACTGTAGCTTCCATGGTGGTTTCAGTAATTTCCATATTCCTTCCATGGAGTATATGACTTTTCTTTCTCGGTTTCTGTTTATCTTACTTGATGCCTAGATTGTCTGCAGGTTTGCATGTAGACAACACACACACACACGCACACGTGCACAGATGTCTAGGAATATCCTCCACCTCCAGCTCTGTGTTTGGGCAGACATTGTATTCCCCTGCTAGGTTTACCCTGTTGGCGCTGAAACACACCAAAATGCCAAGTTATCCTGTATACCTTCTTGTCATTTCTAAGGCAAAGTAAGCATGTGGTTCTGTCTTATTCTCTCTCTGATCTGGACCCAGGTTGTGCTTTTTAAATACATACTTATAAGTGGCCATTAGGGTTCGTTTTTTTTCTTTTTGGTGTGTGTAGAAATGACGGAGACGTGGAGATGCTAAAAGGAAAAGAGGGCGAGGACAGAGTGCCATATGTGTACTGTATGCATGCCCTTCAGAAGTTTAGTTCCAAAGGAGATGTGAGTTTAGAAGAACTTTTTATTGTTTCTCGCTGTATTTTCTCTCTTAAACCCAGCTGGGGGTTCATTGGTACCTTCAGTGCCGTCTGGCTCTGCTTGCTCCTCACGCTGCTTTTGCTTGAATTTCATGTTCCCATAATGCATTACTGCCCCTGTGAGCTTGTAGATGGACACTTTCTCCTCAGGAGTAAAGCCCAGGATGTCTATGGCGCTCTGTCAGGAGAAATGGCGGGACAAAGGTTAGGGCAGAAGGTATTAACATATTTTGGTGAATTTACACTATATTCTAAGGTAACCACACTTACAGTGTGGTTGCTATTATCATTCCCATGCATAACAGATTTTTAAGAAGTGAGTGTATGTCTTACATCAGTGGCCATCAGCTCTTCTTGGTCATCAATGCTAGGGACTGTGATCTCCCCTTGACTGACAAAGGCGTAATCATATGGGTTGGTGGTGATCAGGAGCATTTCTGGGTACACAGAGTTCAGGGTGTATGTTTCACATTAAAAGTAGTTAACAAAAATATTAACTTTTGTCTGTGAATTTAGGTTCATTCTTACCAATCAGATCTGGCTTCTTATTGGAAGTGATCTGATAAAAAATATGGTAGCTTCTTTCTGCCTTCAACTGGAAAGTAACTCTAGACTTTTCTAGAAGATCTGGAAAGAGGGGGAAATAGACATCATTGAATTAGAAAAAATATCAATGCTCCTGAGATAGTAAATGAACCACAATGTCTTTGGCTAAAATTGGAAATATTACAATAGGCTTCATTGAGATTTCAACTTGATGATTGATCCTGTTGGTACTGTATATAAAAATTCCAAATACATACAGCAATTACCCAAGGTTCTCACCATTTAAAAGCAAAGAGTGAAGTATGCATGCTCAGTAACAAATGAGCTTTTCATATGGATGACTTGTGACCTTTGTCTTATAATTGATCTTTAATATCCCCTCCTTCCTCAGCTCACCTTAGATTCTTTGGTGAGTGATTACCTTGGAAACATCTGCCAAAGCTCAGATCAAGAGCAAATCACAGAATGCCTGCCAACCTGGCTCCATCAGTCCTGCACGACCAAGTGACAGTTGGCAGGCTCCGCTACCCTGGCCCTCTGCTACCTCTCACCCTGCCATCTGCCAAGGGATGGGCCCTTTTCTGAGAATTTGACTACCTGTGGAAATGTGACCAGTTAGTGTGAAATGCATGTTTAGCAAATGTTAGATATTCTGTTTGAACCAGTAAATGTGAATCCTTCTGCCAAAAAAAAAAAAAAAAAAACAAATCACAGAAATGTATTGTAAACCTGTAGATAACATATAGGAACCTGTGAATAGTCCTACTGTTGGTCCTGGAAAAAATGCCATAGTTGCTTCTGAGACTGGAATTCCAAAATGTGCTGCAGAGCCATCAGTCTGACACTGAGATAAGCAGAGCACACAGAGGTTGTGGAGAATTATGGCCTTAGGTCGCGAGGGGCACTGGCAGCCGGCTCAGTGCTCACGTGTTGACAGTATCCCTGCAAATGACATCCCTGGTTTATCTGTTTGAGTTTCAGTGGTTGTGTTACTCACATGTTTCAATATCAGCAGAAGCCAGTTTCCCTGTGGTCCCGAAGTGGATCCTGATGAATTTACCCTTGCAAGTGATAAAGACGTTGTTATGTACAAAACAGCACATGAGTAAGAAGAGATTGAAATAACAAATGAGAGATGCCTTTGTGGGCATTTAAGACCCGAGAAAACCCTTCTGTGACCCTGAGACTCACAAAGCGAGAGGAATTGTCATTCCTCACGGTCTTGGCGTTGCCAAAGGCCTCCAGCAGGGGATTGGCACTGATGATCTGATCCTCCAGAGTCCCCTGCAGAGAAACACAAGAGCAGAAACACAGGGAAGCCGTGGCTTCCTGAGTGCCCTGCCCATCATGATTCTGACATGTCCGTCAGACCCACCTGCATTTTGCCAGGTTCCTCCTTCTTCTTCTCCCCAGTGACTGCAATTGTTGCAAAGTACTGAATGACACGCTTCGTGTTCACAGTCTTTCCTGCCCCAGATTCTCCGCTGTCAAATAAAAACCAGAGAAGAGATCAGAGCTACAGCTCACATTGTCAACATCTAAGACAATCACCACCAATCAAAGAAGAAGGAAAAATCACATACGTGATCAGGATGGACTGGTTCTCACGATCTGTGAAAGAGAAATCAAGACCATCATTTTTAAAAATAGTGCACATTCCCTATGAAGATTACTGACTCTGTTCAGATTAAATACAGTTTATTCTTTTAACATTTTGAAGATATTGCCTGTGATTTTGGCTTTGTGTGTAGCTCCCAGACAGTACTTGCCTCTTGGAGTAAAATTTGTGAAAATGAGAGGCAAAGAATCATCTGTTTCTTCTGGTATTTTATTAATTTAAAAACTTATGGGCAATTTCAAACCTATACAAAGGTAGAGACAATACTGTTAAAAGCTCCTGTGTACCTATGTATACAGTGTTTCAGTAGTTACTATCTGGCCAATTTTATATAATCTATATTCCCATCCCAAGCTCGGTTATTTTAAAGAAAATTCCAGGCATCACATACTTTCATCTCTAGCTATTTCAGTAAGAATCAGAAATCTGAAGTTTCATTTAACAGATAAAGAAAGGAACCCAGGGAGGAATAAGTGATTTTTCTGATAATTACATCACTTGTTAAGATATTTTGGTCTTCTTGACTTCTGGTTTATATATTTTTTGGCTGTCTGGCCTCCTCCCAGTTCTTGATATTAACTTGACTGCTGGTAATACTAAAAAGGAAGAAATCTGGAATTGTATTAATAACTGTCACTGTTCATTTCCTTTTATTTCTCTCTTTATACACATTTTCTAAGTAATGCAAAAACTGTCACTCTATATGACTGACATGTTGGATTTATACCAATTTTCTGATTTGTTAAATTTTTAATTCTGTACTGATTCTAGAGCATTCTCAAATCTAAAAAAACCTATTCAGAGAAATAGATACAAGAGGGATGCTATTTAGAGGTGCATATAGACTTCAGAGAACTTTAAAGCTCTGTTTAGGGACATAGAAACAGATTTTGAAACATATTCAGAGTGATTTCTTTTTCCAATAGAAGAAAAACCATGAAAGATCATGTCACAGCTAGTGGGAACATAGATAAGAAAACAAGGATTTAGTCTCTAGCCCGGTCAGATGCTACAGTTTTGCATGGTCTTATATCAAAATCATGTTTGGAGATAAGTAATCTTGAATTGGGAGCAGCCCCGAAACCTGGGGAAGTTGGGACCTTGGTAGAGGTGGTGGTATACAGACCAGTATAAATGCAACTGCTGCGTGTTAAAACCTCTGGAATGAGCCTGAATTTGGATAATTTCTGGAAAGTAGCTAGGTTCTGTTGACAGCCAAAGAACAGTTTACTAGCATGAAATCCTTAGAGAATTGCTGGCCAGTTTTGTAATGCAAGATTTGTATTTTATCCCTTTCTCTTCTTTAAAAGACAATTTAAAAACAGCACAACAAAACAAACAAAAAAGAAACCAAAATGGAACAAAATTGTCTCCAGTTTCTAATATCTCATGGAACAACAGGAAACTCAGGAACTCAGAATATTTCCAAAGGCAATACATTTGGTGTATGCCGATAAAAGATTTTAATGCTATATTTGGGCCTGCAATTTGTATCAAAGCTGTTTGTTTGTGTTTTGATAAGACAGGAGCAACAGACTTTGATGTAAATTTTTAAAAAATGTTTTCAAAGAAAGTTGGTTTCTATTTTCTTCCATTCTAGTAGGAAAATGCTTCAAAATCTTTGGGAGGGAAGTCACAGTTCTTTCTTTACTCATGTTCTATCTCAAATGCTGGCAGTGTTAGCTGTATCTATTAAAGATAAAGGAATTCACAATGCTTTCCAGCTATGGATGGTAAGTATTTTCTTTGAATGTACTAAAAATATATTTGAACTTTTTTCCCTCTCCAAATCAGAAATTAAAAAATATGGAAAGGTAACATATATGTAGGTCTGCTAATTGTTTCAGCTAGGCTTCCAGTTTGTAGCTGGGTTAGCTTGGGCAGGTCAGTGAACTCAGTGACTAGCTACATTTTACTCATCTGTAGAGTGGCTGTGGGGAAGATTATGTGATGTTACCGCACTGAAAGATTCTTGCAAACAGTGAAGCCCTGTGTGGCTGCAATGTATTATTGTAGTCAAAGCCCAGAGTCTACTCGTTCATTCAAGATTCCGTTTCCACATTTCTATAAATAAATGCCTCATTCACTCACCAGTCAGCATGAACTGATAGGCGTTGTCAGAGATGGAGAAGATGTGGGGCGGGGCCTCCTGGCGCTTTTTGCCTCGGTAGGCTGCCACCACCTCGGGGTTGTACACCGGCAGCCACTTGTAGGGGTTGACGGTGACACAGAAGAGGCCCGAGTAGGTCTGAGAAAATCAGAACACTCAACATGTGGGATTTGATTCTACTTGGAGAGATAGGTGAAATAAAGAGAGGTTGAAGGGTGCTCACGTAGATCATCCAGGCTGCATAACGCTCTTTGAGGTTGTACAGCACCCGGGCTCGTGCAGGTGGGTCATCATGGCCATGTCCTCGATCTTGTCATATTTGGGAGGGTTCATGGGGAAGACTTGGTCTTCTCTGACAGTGAGAGTCTGGCAAGTAAAGTGAGAGTCAGGTTTGTATTAAAGGTTGGAGGTAGGATTTATGTGTATCTGCTTTGTTTGTAAGATACAATTGTGGGCACTTCCCATTATATTATTCAGTGTCCTTTAAATAAAAGCACAAAAATGTATTCATTTTAGAGTCTGACAGTAAAAAAAAAAAAATCTGTTTCCTGTGATGAGCTAGAATACATCCTACTCTTTAAAATATTCTTTTTTCCTCCCACATTTTCATGTCCCAGGTTTATCAGTTTATATCATTTTACTTCAGTTGGTTTAATTTTTGTTTCTCCTTGCCATTTATTATAAGAAACTTCAATTTGGGAGGAAGTAATGGGAAGATTAACACATTATTTACCTAAGTAGATAATAATTCTTTTGATAGAAACAATTTTATTTCTCCCAGGTTTGGAGATTTAGACTGGGAAGTGAGTAATTGAAGGGAAATGCTAGAGGCTGACTAGTGGCTTAAAGTTCTTTTGGTGGTTGGGAAAGGGAGAAGTGAGAATTTCTTTTACCTTCCAAATCTGATGTCTGTTAATGGACTGAAAGGGTGTCTGGATTGGCAATAGACTTGGAAATTGTGAGCAAGGAAGGCTTCAATTTGAAGTGAGGAGATGGAGAAATAAAACAGGAGGGATTTTCTCCTTATGTTTGTACTTACTGCTCCACGTTCTGTCTTGACAGTTACTTTCCCCCCTTCCTTGCTTTGTATGATGCTCTTCACATAAGATTCCTTGGGCTCTACCACAAAGACTGATGTTTTAGCATCAAAGGGCTTGTTTTGGGCTTCAATCCGCTCCTTTTCTGATTTTCGAAGGTAGGGAGCGGCTTCACCAAAAACAGCCATCTCAGCATCTGAACTCGCACTCATGGTTGCGATTTATTTAGAGAGAATTCTGCCTTGGGGAAAGAATGGGGGAGAGGGAAAAGAGAAACCAGAAGTTATATACATGTGAGAAAAAAAAATTGAAATGAGAGAAATATTGAGGTTCCATCCCCTCAATTACAGCCTGGACTGTACTTGTTCTTCCAACCTGTGTTGACCAGCACTCTGTTAAGGTTTAATAACACTAGGACAGGGCTGGTTTGGAATGAGACTGCAATCTGAGGCTTCATTTTTAGGGCTTTGAAAATTTCCTTCCCAGATGGCATGTCTTGATCCTCAGGGCTAGGGTAAGAATGGAATCCTTGCCTGTTTTAATCTCCAAACTCTAATAATATCTATAGCTAAGACTGTTGTTGATGGATTGTTTTATAGCAACTGTCATTCTTTAATCCTCAAATGCATAATGTTTGCATCTGCCATTTGCTGGGATGATTATAGAGCTAGGAGGGAAAGTTAGTCTTGTGCAAATGAAAGTTGATATCTTCCAAGCTACCCAAAACATTTTTGCCTTTTAGATGGCCTTTTTTTTTTTCTCTCTTGTAAGCCAAATTCTTTTTAAAAATTTTTTATTTATTTTTATTATTATTATTTTTTACTTTACAATACTGTATTGGTTTTGTCATACATTGACGTGAATCCACCTCAGGTGTACATGAGTTCCCAACCCTGAACCCCTCCCACCTCCCTCCCCATATCATCTCTCTGGGTCATCCCAGTGCACCAGCCCCAAGCATCCTGTATCCTGTATCGAACCTAGACTAGCGATTCGTTTCTTACATGATAGTATACATGTTTCAATGCCATTCTCCCAAATCATCCCACCCTCTCCCTCTCTCACAGAGTCCAAAAGTCTGTTTTTTAACATCTGTGTCTCTTTTGCTGTCTCATATACAGGGTTATCATTACCATCTTTCTAAATTCCATATATATGCATTAGTATACTGTATTGGTGTTTTTTTACATCCACTTTATGTTAAACATCTCTTGGTGGGTCATTAACCTCATAAGAAATCGTTATCACTCTAGGTGTTTTTTTTTTTTTAATATATCATTTGGCTTGTTACCAAGAGACTTAGCATTGCCTTAATTTCAAAATCTCTTTTAACATCCTCCTTTTGGCATAAAGGATTTGAACTGTCAGTTAAGAGATTTAAACACAGGGGAATGAGAGCTTCAGCATGAAGGTGTTTCATCCTGCATACATTCCACAGGCTTCTTTTCTCTTCATCCAGAAAAAGACAAGACCAAAATGTAAGAGCTTAGCACATGCATACGAGCCATTCTCCTCTGTTGATAGATATGTGTCTCAGCATTGGCTCATTACTTTGAGTGGGTCTTTTCTTTACTCTCAGGCACTGAATTACTTGGGGGAAGGACCAGAATCTCTCCTATTTTAAAGTGTGATAGATAGCACTCTGGGGTGTAATTCTTGTGATTTTTTAAACAAACAGTAATAAATCTTCCTAAAAACGACAGTGAATCATGAAAAAGTAGCTAAAATATTATGGTTTTAAGATGTTCATTTCTGTTCACGTATTTTAGATTAAGAATGTTTACAGGTATTTAAAAATACTGGTAAAACAGCCAAGTATTCAGCGCTTGTCAGTAGAAGGAGGCTGGCATGGAGTAGCCCATTGCCCCTGACAGTTGTTAAGTGCCGCTGAGAACTCACTGTCAAAATTCATTTTTTCCCAAATGGTCCTTTAATCCTGGAACTCAGATGAGGGTGGTCTCTGAGAATAAGACATTTGGAAGAAGTGATTTCCCAGCATTTATCAGCAGACATTTGGAAGGACAACATATTTACATAACTGCAAAATATAAGGAAATGGTGTACAGTGAAGAGCTGTCCCCAGCTTTGTTAGGCTACATCCCTTCTGTCATCAATAAATGAATAAAGTGGAGTCTTACCTCTGGATTCCAGATGAAGATGCAGGTTCAGGAGCATCTAAAACTGTAAAGCAAGGAGTTTCTTTTTAGTGAAGCTCTGCAATTCCAGTAAGATAGTTACAGAATTAAAACTTGCCTGGTCTAAATTACAGAATTAAATAAATTCCAGTAAGATAGTTACAGAATTAAAACCTGCCATTGCTTTATGAAAATAAAAGTCAGAGCTGGGAGGAACAATTTCATGCTCAGAGATGGGCTGCGGGGTAAGCTGTTTCTGTCCCCTGGAGCCCTGCAGGTCCCAAGGCCCCCATTCACTTACCTCTGGGTCCTTGGTGGAGATGTAGCAGGAGGGCTCGTCGTGCTTATATAGGAGCTGGTGTGCTGATCCTGCAGCTTGCTCCTCTTTGTTAGGGCAAGACATTTGGCAGCGTGAACCCTCAGAATAATTTGTTCTGACATTTGTCATGTTTGGATATAATTAGAAGTATTCATATCATTTTGAGCATGTGGACCAATCTCCTATAAATAATGTGACAGGGACCAATCTGCTGGCAGAGAATGCTTTCTGGTGTGCTGGGAAGGTAATCTTTGACAGTGCCTGGTGGGGCCTCAAAGTAAGTTCCTAAGAGCTATATTTGATTTGGCAAACTGTCACACATGCCTGTGGTAACCCAATGATCACAGCCTCAGCGAGCTTTGCTTTTAGGGCCCTAACCATGTTTTCCTTCTTTGTTACCATAGGAACCCCCACCATCTTCACTACCTTGTGTCGCTGCCAAGGCTCACCCTTGGAGTCTGGGTTTGGGCAGCAAGGCCAAGGTGAGAGAAGATTCTAGACTGAGTTCCTACCATTAAGTCAGTGCTCATCCATCCAACATTGAGAAAAAATATTATTTATTAGAAAATAATATATATTCTTTGTAGTAAAAATACAGATAAGCAAAGAGAAAAAAATGTCTGTAATCTCATGCAGAAGATCAGTTATAGACATATAAGTTTGACCATACTATATACACATATATAGCACATATTTGCTTTACAATCTACTTTAAAAATTCTATCATAGATAATTTTCATACCACCAATGAAATTTACACTCTTATTCTTTAAAAAAATTATATTAACATTCTTTTAAAATTAGAATCTTCTTTTTTTAATGGTCAGGGATATTGGAGTATACTTTATATATAGCAAAATTCACTCTTTCTGTGTGACAGTTATATGAGTTTTTTTGCTACTATTTAAAAAAATTTTTAAACTTTACAATAAAATTCACTTCTTTTGTTCTATGAGTTTTTCATGTGCACTGTTTCTTGTAACCACTGCCATAGACAGGATGCAGTTTCTACCTTTTTTTTCCCCAGTTGGAAGATTTATATTTTCCTAGAAGATTGCCCATTCCATGTGAGTTTTTATAGATTTTTGGACATTTTTTTGTGTATATCTTTTTATGGTTTAAAAAAACTCTTGTGTAGTCATCTATTCCTTTTTATTTTTTTAACGTATTTTGATTTTGTTCTTTTTATTTTAAATCATATTTGCCAAAGTTTTGTCTTTGTGTTTGCTCTTTTTCATTTAGATTTACCAAATAAGTTTTCTTCTATTTTATTATTTTCTGCCTTTAATCTTCTTCATTCTTTTAGTTCTTTAGGTTTATTTTATTTGTGTGTATCTAGCATCTTGAACTGAAAGCTCACTTCATTTATTTTCATTCTTTCTTATGATCTTGCATGTTATTTATGGTTGTAAAATTTTCTTTGGTTACTACTTTGGCTGAATCCCAGGAGTTTATAGGTATTATAGTACCCTTGTACAATTGTCATTTTAAAGTTTCTGTTTCCATTTCAGCTCTCAATTTATCTTAAGTGTGGTTTTCTTTTTAAAAATTTCCAGATGTATAAATTTGGGCTTCGTGGGGAGGATTCTCTTTTAGCTGCTGGTTCTTTCTCTTGTGTGTGTACACATGCAGTTTACTTCTTAGTAGATCCAATAGGAATGAGGGACCTCGTGTGTCTGTATTTGTGTTTGTGTGTGTATGTAATAAAACAGTTCAAGTAGGATCCAGTTCAGAATTCCTAGGCAAAAACTGATATGCTTTTTGTCTCTATAGTTTTGCCTTTTCTAGAAACTTCATACAAATGGAATCCTCTAGGGTGCTGTCTTTCACGTGTGGCTTCTTTTCCTTAGTATGCTTTTTGAGTTCCTCCATGCTGTTGCATATATCAACAGTTTATTCATTTGTGTTGCTAAGCAGTAGTCTATGATATAGTGCCACATTTTGTTTATCCATTCAAATTGATGGATATTTGAATTGTTTCTAGTTTTGGCTGTTATGCAAAGAGTTGTTGATAATATTCCATACAAGTCGTCATGCGGACATTTGATTTCATTTCTCTTGGGTAGGTAGCTAGGAGTTGAGTTGCTAGATTGTATATGGCTAACTTCTTAAGAAATTGCCAAATTCTTTCTGACAGTGGCTGTGCCATTTTACATTTCCACTAATAAGATGAGGCTTCCAGTTTTTTTACATTCTCACCTACACTTGTATTGTCCTTTTTGCTAAAGCCATCCTAGCGAGTCTGCCTGCAATGCAGGAAACCTGGATTTGATCCCTGAGTGGCTAAGATCCCTTGGAGAAGGAAATGGCTACCTATTCCAGTATTTTTGTGTGGAGAAGTCCGTGGACAGAGGAGCCTGACAGGTTATAGTCCTGGGGTTGCAAAGAGTCGGACATAACTGAGCGGCCAGCCCTTGCTATATATCCTAGTGAGTGTAGAATGGTATCTTAATGTGGTTTTAACTTGTATTTCCTTAATGAATTAATGATTTTGGTTACTTTTTATATACTTATTTGCCATTTACATGTTTTCTCTAGGTGAAGAGTCTATCCAATTGTTTAGTTCATTTAAAAAATTGGATAATTTTCATATAATCTGTTAGAGGTCTTTATACCCACATATATAGATATAGATATATGTTTTGATATAAGTCCTTTATCAGATATATGATTAAGAAATATTTTCTTGCAGTCTGTGGCTTGTCTTTCCATTTTCTTAATGGTCCCTTTTGAATAGCAAAAGTTTTAAATTTTGATGCAGTCCAGTTTCTTTTATAGATCATGTTTTTACGATTTTTCTTGTTTTAAAATTGAGACTATAATAGTGTGAGAAAGCTGTTCTGTTTCCCTCCACAGAGTCAACAACAGTTATCAGATTCCTGTGTGTCCTTAAGAGGTATTTTATGTATGTATAAGCAAATTTAGATATATTCTTTTCCCCCATATGACTCAGTTTTTATGAATTTTTAGATCAGTGTATTTTAACCTTTCTTTCAATAACTTGCCCACTGAAGAGAGATATTAATCAAATTTAATTCATTAAGTTTAATTTCTCTTTAAGAAATGAATACTCAGCATAAGATTTTAATTAAATGGATTTAAATTTAAACTTGAATTAATTTCTCTATAACAAAAGAGATTAAGCAATAAGGTTTTTTTCAGATAAGGTTGAGCTTTTTTTTTTCCCCCTGGAGCCCATAAGAAGGCACAGACTATTATAATGCCTAAGATTTTTTTGCTCTCCTAAGAACTAATTTTTATTTCTTAAGGACTGATATCACCTCCATTGAAAATGTATGTGTTAGATGTTTGAAAAGCATTTATGTTCTCTCATTGTTGGCTACAAAATTTTTAAAAATTTTATCATTCAGTTTATTATTTGTGTTTTTCAAATCATCTGTTTTTAGTTTTGTCTACTTAATTTGTGATTTTTCTAATAGATGTAAGTTAAGGGTCCACTCTGGTTATTCTCAGATTGTTCAGATTTTTGTTTATGTAATTCAAAGTTAGTTGCCAACTCCATAGAAATTTATGATAGTTTTATCTTTTTGGTAGATTGTATCTTTCTGAAATGAAATATGAACTATCCCTGCTGCTTTTAGTAGTATTTTGCTTTGAGTTCTTTTTTTTTGCAAATATTTTGCTATACTGTGTTGCTTTTACTTTTGGGTAGCATGTATATGGACTATCTTTTTCCATATCTTTATTTTCATACTTTCTGAGTATTTTATTTTATATCTAGCTTAAAAATCAAGTAGCTACTTTAAAAATTCACTATATGAACTTCTTTGAATAGGTAAGTTTTAGAGGCTGCAAACTGGCCTGTATTTTATGGTGAACACAGTATAAGGCTTCCCTTGTCGTTCAGCTGGTAAAGAATTCGCCTTCAATGTGGGAGACCTGGGTTTAATTCTTGGGTTGGGAAGATCCTCTGGAGAAGGAATGGCTACCCACTCCAGTATTCTGGCCTGGAGAACTCCATGGATTGTATTGTCCATGGGGTTGCAAAGAGTCGGACACGACTGACTTTCACTCACTCACTCACTCAGTGTCCTAAATATCCATGTAACTAGCCAGATGTTATTTTGTATGATTTTACACAAGTCACCTAACATCTGTAGGCTTCAGTTTGTTCATCTGTTAAAGGACAATTATAATAATTTTCCACCACCTCACAGGATTAATGAGAAATATAATTAATCCTCACAGGATCAGTGAGAAATATGTGTAAAGCAGCTACCACAGTAACTGGCAGTGTAGAAAGTATTTGATAAATATTGGCTATTATCACTCTGTTGAAAACCATATAAAAGATAGGACTCTATAACCATAGGTCACAGGATATCACTGGAGTCTTTTAAACAAAGAACTGACGTTTTAAGATTTGCATTTTAAACACAGTTATCATGGAAGCATCATGGAAGATGGATTGGAGAAGTGCAACAGAGATAACCTACTTAAGCAGTTGTTGTGCTATTTTAGGAAAGAGTTGAGAACCTAAACTAAGCCAGTAGCTCTTGGAAAAGAAAAGAGGCGGGGGTGTGTGTGGGGTGTGTGGGGGATTGTAGACTTGACTGTGCTTGCTGCTGGTGAAATATAAATAACTGTAGATGTTTAGGAATCACTTAATTTATTCTACCCCAAGACAATGAAAATTAAATTTCCTGAGATTATGGTAATATTTCTCCATGGAAAGGGAACAGATTTGGAAGTAATAGACAAAGGATAGAGCTGTAATTCAACATCAAATTGCAATATTCAGTTCAGTTCAGTTGCTTAGTCATGTCCAACTCTTTGCAACCCCATGAACCACAGCACACTAGGCCTCCCCGTCCATCACCAACTCCCTAAGTCCAGCCAAACCCATGTCCATCGAGTCAATGATGCCATCCAACCATCTCATCCTCTGTCGTCCCCTTCTCCGTCCCTCAATCTTTCCCAGCATCAGGGTCTTTTCAAATGAGTCAGCTCTTTGCATCAGGTGGCCAAAGTATTGGAGCTTCAGCATCTGTCCTTCCAATGAATATTCAGGACTGATTTCCTTCAGGATTGACTGGTTGGATCTTGCTGTCCAAGGGACTCTCAAGAGTCTTCTCCAACACCAGAGTTCAAAACCATCAATTCTTTGGCATTCAGCTTTCCTTATGGTCCAACTCTCACATCCTACATGACTACTGAGAAAACCATAACTTTGAATATACTAACCTTTGTCAGCAAAGTGATGTCTCTGCTTTTTAATATGCTGTATGTAGGTCAAGCCCACCCTACCTGACATCAAACATATTTTAGAAATGTAGTGATGGAAATAGTGTGAAGTTAGTGTAGGTGAAAATGAGTAGATTAGTAGAACTACTATTAGTAGTCTAAAAATGGTTTCTGGCATGTACAGACATTTAGTATATTAAAAGATAGCACTTCAGATCACCTGAGGGGGAGGATGGTGGAGAGAAAGGACAATTAGGTCCTTGCCTGACATCATTTATAATGCTAGATGAATTGAAATCTTAAGCATTAAAACAAAGGAAAACTGTGAAAAAAATCAAGAAGAAATGGAGATATGAGTAAATAGAAAAAGTAGCCAAAAGATACAGACAGACAATTAATGGAAAAGGCAATGCAAGTGGCCAACAGATTTGAAAATACTCAAACTTCAGGATATTCAAGACCAAATAACAACTGGTATATTTCACCCATCAGGAGGAACAAAACCAAAACCAAAAACTGAACTAAAATTTCAGAAATGGAGACTTGATTGGAATAAAGAGGCATTTATTTGGGCTTTATTCTCTATTAGGACAAGAAGCACTTGAATTGTGTTCTGCTAGACCATCACTTCATGGCAAATAGATGGGGAAACAGTGGAAACAGTGGCTAAGTTTATTTTTCTGGGCTCCAAAATCACTGCAGATGGTGACTGCAGCCATGAAATTAAAAGATGCTTACTCTTTGGAAGGAAAGTTATGACCAATCTAGACAGCATATTAAAAAGCAGAGACTACTGGGCTGCCATCTATGGGGTCACACAGAGTCGGACACGACTGAAGTGACTTAGCAGCAGCAGCAGCAGCAGCACTTTGTCAACAAAGGTCCATCTAGTCAAGCCTATGGTTTTTCCAGTGGTCATGTATGGATGTGAGAGTTGGATTATAAAGAAGGCTGAGGGCAGAAGAATTGATGCTTTTGAACTGTGGTGTTGGCGAAGACTCTTGAGAGTCTCTTGGACTGCAAGGAGATCCAAACAGTCCATCCTAAAGGAGATCAGCCCTGGGATTTCTTTGGAAGGACTGATGCTAAAGCTGAAACTCCAATACTTTGGCCACCTGATGCGAAGAGCTGACTCATTTGAAAAGACCCTGATGCTGGGAAAGATTGAGGGAAGGAGGAGAAAGGGACGACAGAGGATGAGATGGTTGTGTTAGAGGAAGCACACTTATTGAAACCACCCACTCTGGCCAGGCACCATAGTAACCATTTGCATGAGTTGTTTTATGACAGGAGATCCTGATAAGGAATACGGAACTAATAAGCCACCACCAACCAGAAGAGTTTAGGGAAAAGTCTAAAGGAGACATCGCGTGTCCATCCACTTCCTAGAATCCCTCCCACTAGCACCCATCCTGGCTGAGCGATGTGTGCGCCACCAGGAAAGACTCTGAATTAGAATGATTGGCCAAAGACCACCCAGAAACTAATCCCATCACCATAAAACTGGAGACTGAGCCATGCGGCAGAGCAGTTCTCCTGGGTTCCCTTACCCTACTGCTCTCCACCTGGGTGCCCTTTCCCAATAAAATCTCATGCTTTGTCAGCACATGTGTCTCCTCGGACAATTCATTTCCGAGTGTTAGACAAGAGCCCAGTTTTGGGCCCTGAAAGGGATCCCTCTTCCTGCAACAGTTGGATGGCATCACCGACTCAATGGACATGGGTTTGGGTGGACTCCGGGATTTGGTGATGGACAGGGAGGCCTGGTGTGCTGAGGTTCGTGAGGTCCCAAAGAGTTGGACATGACTGAGCAACTGAACTGAACTGAGACTACAAAATGGGAGAGATTTATATAGAAAAAACCCCACAAGGTTGCAGAAACTGTCAGGAAGTAGGATTGGGACAGGTAAAAGTGAAGGTGCTTGTTAAGCAAGGATTTTTTGGGAGTCTTTAATGATTATATGGTGGGGAGAGTACTTTAAAACTAAAGTTTGTAGAGTTATAATGTTTTGAAAATGGTTGTTAGAGTCCTTGAGTTTGATACATTTCAGAGAAAATTCAAGTTTTCATGTAGGAATATGTCTTAAACCACATGTAAAATGTCCATCTAGCTCCATTTTGGATGCCTGAACCACAGTTACTCCATTTTGATTTTTTTTAAATGATTGTAAATATGTCATCAAAATTGATAGTAGCAAATGGTGATGTGGGGGAGTGGATGCTCTCATATGCTATGCATAAGGGTGTAAAATTCCAGGGCAATTTGTTCCATCTTTTGAAATGTAAAATTGCAATAATTGCCATCTTATTTTTTTCCTATAGAAACATGGGGTGGGGGTGTGGGGTACAAGAGGTGTGCCTAAGCTGTGCATCTAACATTTCTTCTAATAGCAAAACTTTAGAAACATATGTCCCTTCAGTTACTTTATCTGTGATTAATTAAGTGGCCACCTGTTAAGCAGTGATGCTCTGATTATGTGGTGAGTAGTTGAAACCTAACACTCACTTTAATCTGAGATAGGGATCAACATAATGCATTTTCCACTTGTTTTCTTTGAGATGCAGCCCTGGAAATGGAAAACCTTATTTAAAATGACAGTAAACAACCATGTAAAGAGTTTTGATGGCAATGTATAAGTAAACTAAGCTGTGAGCTGTATTTTGCTAAAACTTATTTATTGGTATATTCCAACCCTTCTCCAATGCAGATATCTCTTACACAATTCTTGTGTGACAACTCCTTTCCTTTAACTTGGAGCAAAAGTTCTTCCAAGGTCTGGCTTATATCCATTGTCTTTGCTCTTCTCATTGGTATCTGCTTACAATTAAGCCCAGAGCCAGCATTAAGTTACTGTATCTAATGGTCCTTCTACTCTGAGTCCTTCCTTGCCAAGAATTAGCTTACAATTCCTAAGGTTCTCTTTGCCCTGAGGATTTTTCTATTTTTTTCTCTTGATTGAAGAGAAGCAGAGGAATTACAGCCACTTGAGGCATTTCCATCTTTTCTGATATGAGACTCTAGTTATCTCATCTTCAAGAAAACGAAGTAACTCCTGTCTTTTCATGTGGAGAAGGAAATGGCAACCCACTCCAGTATTCTTGCCTAGAGAATCCTATGGACGGAGGAGCTTGGTGGGCTAGTGCCAAAGAGGAGTGTTGTTTAGATTCATCTACGTTCTTCCATTTCTTTTTGTTGGTGAGTAGTAGTCTGTTGTGAGGATATACTAGATTTTTTCATCTGTTCTCTTGCCAAACCATATTATCTTTCTTTTTGTGGGCATATCTTTCATTTCATTTGTTCAATCTAAGGAGTAGAATAGCTATATCAAAAGGTGTAAAGGTATGTACTTAATTTTTAAGAAATGGTCAGACAGTTAAAAAACAATTGCACCATTTTACGTCTTTACTAGTATACATGAAAAATGTAGTTGTCCAGCATCCTTGCCAACACTTGTCATTGTCAGTCTTTATAATTTTAGCCATTCTTATGGATGTATAGTAGAAGCTTCTTGTGATTTTAATCAGTATCCTCTAGACCAGTGATATTGAACATCTTTAAATCTGATTATTGGACTTTCACATCCTTGTTTTGCAAGTGTATGGTAAGTTTCATGTGTACATTTCATGTTTTCATTTCAGTTCCTGTATGCACTGCAATGTGCTCATCACCAGAAGTTTAGTTTCTACCTAATCACCATATAGCTGACCCCGCTTTACCCATTTTTCCCTCCCCCAACTCTCTTCTCCTCTGATAACCATTGTTCTGCTTTGTTCTCTATCTATATGTTTGCTGTTGTTTGTTTGTTTATCCCACATATGAGTGAAGTCACACAGTATTTGTCTTTTTCCATATGATTTATTTCATTTAGCATAATACCCTCAAGGTCCATCCACGTTGTTGTTTATGACAAGAATCCACCTTTTTATGGCTAAGTAGTATTCTATTCTGTATACATCTTCTTTATCCATTCATCCATCAGTGGGCACTTAGGTTGTTTTTATAGCTTCACTGTTGTAATAATGCTGAGAATGAACATAGGAGCGCATATACCTTTTAATGTTTTCATACTCTCTGAATAAATATCCAGAAGTGGGATAGTTGGATCAAATGGGAGTTTTAGCCTTAATTTTCTGAGGAATCTCTGTACTGTTTTCCACAGAGGCTATAACCAATTTACATTCCCATTAGCAGTTCATGATGAGGTTCTCTTTTCTTCACATCTTTGCCAACACTTGTTCTTCTTTCTTTTTTTTTTCTTTTTTTTTTTTTTTGATAAAGCCATTCTAACAGGCTTGAGGTGATGTCTCATTATGGTTTTGATTTGCATTTTCCTGTAATCAGTAATGTTGAACATCTTTTCATGTGTCTCTTGGCTATCTATACATCTTCTTTGGAAAAATATTTAATTAACTCCTCTGCCTATTTTTTAATTAGGTTGTTGTTTTTTGTTTTGTTTTTGGTTGTTGATTAAATGGTACGCCTGACTGCTTCCAAGATATTTTTCTTTGCCTTTAGGATTTAGACATTTATGATAGAATTTGCTGTGGATTTAAGTTTATCCTACTTGAATAAACTCCTTATTGAATCTGTAGGTTATGTCTCTTGACAAATTTAGAACTTTTCAGCCATTATTTATTTGAGTACTTTTTTCACTCTGTTCCTTCTCTTCATTTCAGGACTCTGATAACATAAATGTTAGATTTGTTTGTTATGGAGCCATGAAGCCCTTAGGCTCTGTACACGTTCCTGTTCATTTTCTTTCACTTGTTCAGGTTGGGTCATTTCTGTTCCATATTCCAGTTCACTGATTCTCTCCTCTGTCCCCTCCATTTTTCCATCGAGCCTGTTCATTGCATTTTTAAAATTTGTTATTGTATTTCTCACTTCTAAAATTTCCATTTTAGATTTTTAGATCTTCTTTGCTGAGGCTTTATAGTTTTACATTCGTTTCAAGCATGTTAATAATTGCTCCTTGAGGCGTTTTTATTGTAGATGCTTTAAAATCTTTGTCAGATAATTTTGACATCTCTTATCAGCTTGATTTTGACTTTTTCTAGTCACTTACGCTTTTTAAATTCAGTATGAGATCTTCTTAATGAGTGATCTTCAGCTGAAGCCTAGGCATTTTTGTATTATGTTCTGTAATTCTGGATCTTATTTAAAGCTTTCATCTAACTTTCTGCGACATTGTTCTGTTAAAGTAAGGGGGTGGTACCACTTTGTTACTGCCAGGTGGAGGTACAAATCCAGGTTTCTTTCTGTTGACACTCGAGAGGGAGGTCTCCTTATTAATTCTGGGTGCAGATGGATGACTTCCAAGTGGTTGTCTCTGTCTCCGCAGTTGGGGGGCAGTAGGCTCGTTACCACTGTGCAGTTGTGCAAATGCTGACTTCCCACTAGGCCTCCTTTGACAGTGAGAAGAACAAGAGTTACCTGATGGCTGAGAGTCAAGGATCCCATCTATTGACTGCATGTGTGGGGTCCCATTATTGGCAAGCAAGCACGAAAGTCTTTTCTTCCTATTTGGTCTCTCCTGACACCACCCTAGAGGTGGTGGGGCATCTCATTGTGGCCTCATGGAGTAAAGAATATATTTTCTCCTTGACTTTTGCTGGTGGTGGGATACAGCTATCGCTTTTTTTTTTTTTTTTTTTTTGGTTGCATTGAATCAGTTATCTAAAAGTTTTTCTGTTGCTAGGCTGCCCATTACTTTGTACTTGGGTTAGAGAGAAAAGATTCTTGTTGGGGCTTTCTTGGCCTGCACCCATTTGTGTTTCTATGTTGTCTGCTTCTTCAGTTTCAAGTCTGGGGCATATTAGGTAAACAGAAAGCCTGGAGAACTTAGCTAGCTGGTCCATCTTCTTCTCTCCACTTTCAGAATTTCTTAGGTTAGTTTTATGTCTAATGTCCAGGGGTTTTTAGCTGTTATTAGTGGGAGGAGTAGGAGAAAGCAGGTCCACTTCATCTTCCTGAAGTATCTTTACTGACTTTTTTTTGTTTAATTTCTATTGAACACTGAGAAAGTGGAATTAAAATATCATCTGGTTTGAGATTTATTTTGGGATAATGCGTGTAAAATCCCGAACACTGTGCATGGCACACATGAAATTATTACTGGATTATTATTCAACCCACAGATATTTCTTGAGTACTTGTTACATGCCAGGCAGTGTTCAAGTCATCAGACATTCAACAGTGAACAAAACAAAGTCCTGCCCTTGTGGAGCTTTTATTTTAGCTGAGGGAGAGCGATATTAATGAGTAAGTTAAAAATCAAGGGGTGATTTATTCCTAAGTATTTTATTCTTTTCATTGCAATGGTGAATGGAATCATTTCCTTAATTTCCCATTGTTAATGTATAGGAATGCAAGGGATTTCTGTGTATTAATTTTATATGCTGCAACTTTACTATGTTCATTGATTAGCTCTAATAATTTTCTGGTGGTGTCTTTAGGGTTTTCTATGTAGAGAATCATGTCATTTGCAAACAATGAGAGTTTCACTTCTTCTTTTACAATTTGGATTCCTTTTATTTCTTTTTCTTCTCTGATTGATGTAGGTAAAGCTTCCAAAACTATGTTGAATAGTAGTGGTGAGAGTGGGCACCCTTGTCTTGTTCCTGACTTTAGGGGAAGTGCTTTCAATATTTCACCATTGAGGATAATGTTTGCTGTGGGTTTATCATATATGGCTTTTATTATGTTGAGGTATGTTCCTTCTATATCTGCTTTCTGGAGGGTTTTTTTTTTATCATAAATGGATTTTGAATTTTGTAAAAAGCTATCTCTGCATCTATTGAGATAATCATATATGGTTTTTACTTTCAATTAGTTAATGTGGTATATTACTTTGATTGATTTGCAAATATTGAAGAAGTCTTGCATCCTTGGGATAAAGCCCACTTGGTCATGATGTATGATATATTTAATATGTTGTTGGATTCTGTTTGCTAGAATTTGTTGAGGATTTTTGCATCTGTGTTCATCAGTGATATTGGCCTGTAGTTTTTTTTTTGTGTGTGGCATCTTTGTCTGGTTTTGGTATTAGGGTGATGGTGGCCTCATAGAATGAGTTTGGCAGTTTACCTTCCTCTGCAATTTTCTGGAAGAGTTTGAGTAGGATAGGTGTTAGCTCCTCTTTAAATTTTTGGTAGAATTCACCTGTAAAGAAACAAGAGACCTATATATAGAAAACTATAAAACACTGATGAAAGAAATCAAAGATAACACAAATAGATGGAGAAATATACCATGTTCATGGATCAGAAGAATCAACATAGTGAAAATGAGTATACTACCCAAAGCAATCTATAGATTCAATGCAATCCTTATCAAGCTACCAACAGTATTTTTCACAGAACTAGAACAAAAAATTTCACAATTTGTGTGGAAATACAAAAAACCTTGAATAGCCAAAGCAATCTTGAGAAAGAAGAATGGAACTGGAGGAATCAACCTGTCTGACTTCAGACTATACTACAAAGCTGCAGTCATCAAGACAGTATGGTACTGGTGCATAGACAGAAATATAGATCAATGGAACAAAGTAGAAAGCTCAGAGATAAATCCACACACCTATGGATACCTTATCTTTGACAAAGGAGGCAAGAATATACAATGGAGAAAAGACAATCTCTCTAACAAGTGGTTCTGGGAAAACTGGTCAATCACCTGTAAAAGAATGAAACCAGAAAAATTTCTAACACCATACACAAAGACAAGCTCAAAATGGATTAAAGATCTAAATGTAAGACCAGAAACTATAAAACTCCTAGAGGAGAACATAGGCAAAACACTATCTGATGTAAGACCCACCTCCCAGAGTAATGGAGATAAATAAAAAATAAACAAATGGGACCTAATTAAACTTAAAAGCTTTTGCACAATGAAAGAAGCTATAAGCAAGGTGAAAAGACAGCCTTCAGAATGGGAGAAAATAATAGCAAACAGTACAACTGACAAAGAATTAATCTCAAAGATATACAAGCAGCTCATGCAGCTCAATACCAGAAAAATAAATGACCCAATCAAAAAATGGGCCAAAGAGCTAAGCAAACATTTCTCCAAAGAAGACATACAGATGGCTAACAAACACATGAAAAGATGCTCAACATCACTCACTATCAGAGAAATGCAAATCAAAACCACAATGAGGTACCATCTCATGCTGGTCAGAATGGCTGCTATCAAAAAGTCTACAAACAATAAGTGCTGGAGAGGGTGTGGAGAAAAGGGAACCCTCTTACACTGTTGGTAGGAATGCAAACTAGCACAGCCACTATGGAGAACAGTGTGGAGATTCCTTAAAAAACTGGAAATAGAACTGCCCATACAACCCAGCAATCCTACTGCTGGGCATACACACCAAGGAAACCAGAATTGAAAGAGACACATGTACCCCAGTATTCATCACAACAATGTTTATAATAGCTAGGACATGGAAGCAACCTAGATGTCCATCAGCAGACAAATGGATAAGAAAGCTGTGGTACATATACACACTGGAATATTATTCAGCTATTAAAAAGGATGCATTTGAATGAGTTCTAATGAGGTAGATGAGACTGGAGCCTATTATACAGAGTGAAATAAGTCAGAAAGAAAAATACCAATATAGTATATTAATGCATATATATGGAATTTGAAAGATGGTAACGATGACCCTATATGCGAGACAGCAAAAGATGCACAGATATAAAGAACAGACTTTTGCAGTCTGTGGGAGAAGGTGAAGGTGAGATGATTTGAGAGAATAGCTTTGAAACATGTATATTACCATATGTGAAACAAATCACCAGTCCAAGTTTGATGTGTGAAATAGGGCACTCAAAGCCGATGCACTGGGACAACCCTGAGGAATGGGATGGGGAGGGAGATGGGAGGGGATTTATGAAGGGGGACACATGTATACCCATGCTGATTCATGTCAATGTATGGCAAAAACCACTACAATATTGTAAAGTAACTAGCCTCCAATTAAAATAAAGAAATAAATTTTAAAAATCACGGGGTGATGAGGTAAATGAAGACATTTAAAGTGAATCCAAGGAATTAGAAGTATAATTGGTAGGGCAGGGAGAAGGGGTTGTCTTTTGATACTAAGTAGCTGGGGAAGGCTTCTCTATGAAGGTGTAATAGATCTGAATCCTGCAGCTATGCAGGTGTGAGCTATATGGATGTCCAGGTGAAGAGCACTCACTCTTTCTTTCCTCTCATGAAATGCAGATTACTGACCTTATTTCTATGGGAAGGTTGTCATCAGCACCTCTCACTGATCAGGCTAGGCTGGGGTCCTCAGTTCTTCCAGGATTGAATTAGAAGATACTGGTCTAGGTCTCACTCTATTACCTGTTAATTTTGCAACTATGGCAAACCATTTTCCTCATTATATCTCAGTTCCCAAAAAGATTCTGTCTGTCTCACATCACTGTGAATGTTTAGTGACTGATAAATTGTAAGTGAAATGTTTTGCAAATAAGAGTCTACAGATGTAAGATATTATAATTATTTCATATAATTATAATGACAGTGCTTTCCAACATGAACTCAAAGGCATTTACATGGTATCTTAGTGATTGTTTTAGCTCAGCCTTTTCATTTTATAGATGAAGAAACTGAGGCCCAGAGAAGTTGGGCTGAGTTGGGCTGAATTGATAGGCGTATATGTGGGGCAATAGTACATCATATGTAATTTCTTTGTGAAATATTTGGTCATAATTTAGAGCCATGGTTTTCAGAATGTAGTCACTGAACTAACAGCAGCATTAACATCACTTGGGGCATTGTTAAAAGTACAAATTCTTGGGTCCCAACATAGACCTACTGACTTAGGAACTCTGGAAGTGAGACCCAAAAACCTGCATTTTAACAGGACCTCTAGATGACTCTGATGCATGCTACATTTGAGCAGTACTAAAGAAGAGGTTCAAGTAACCTCTTGGCTCTTGAGGAAGGATGCTCACAGTCTTAATGCTCCAAGGCAGCCCTCAGCAAAGCTGTTAGTAAATGGCCTGTGTGGACACATTTTCTTACTGCCTTTCTCTCTCTCCAGCTTGCCTTCCTTCAGGCACATCTCAAGAGAGCTCTTTCTATGCTTTTTTAGTTGGTTAGCCAATAATTCTAGCTAGAGTATTAGTTGAGATTAGTATATTCTCAGTTTAATTAGAGATTAAAGTGAACATCCTTGAAGAAGCCAATGGTTCAGTCTCTAAAAGTAGGATATGTAGAGAGAAGATTGAGAGAAGGGAAAGTACTGTTTTTGGAGTAGAGGGATCTTGAGATTTCTTCTGATTTTGGTGTCACTTATGTGAAGACTTAAGAATTGAGTTGAGGGAAAAACATTCAGGATCTTTTCAAGTATCAGTATGTTAATGGTCCCAGATTTTGCTTTCAGTTGTCATGGTCCTAAGAGCATAGAGAGTAAAGAAACTGGCCTTTGTACAAATTTTTAGGAGATGTTTTAGTATAATGGTGCCTGGCTAGATACGCAAGCACTAGGGCATGGCCATCTCTGCTTAGTTCTGCTTGCAAACATTTTAAATAGATTCACCTGTAAGTCAGAGAAAAAGTCCCTTGCCCTTTGTAACATTTCACAGTCTTCTTCCACTCTCAGGTTCTTTCCATCCTAGTAAGTCTAAGCGATACTTATCAGGAAGGAATTGGACTTAAACTGCCTCCATTTTTCCTGATTTAACATTAATCATGGAGACAACCTTCTGCTTTCTCCTTGCTGGCATCCTGTTTGGATTCTTGTATCTGATATCAATAATTTAGAAACAGTTCCCAAATCTCAATGATCCCTCATATCAGTTAAAGAAAATACAAAGAGCATTATAAGTATTTATATATGATCATGTGTGGTTTTATTGTAAGACATAAGGATATAAATCTATAAATCACTTAATCTATGAAGAAGATAAAGAATAATATTCACTATCATAGCTGTGACTCTAAATCCTTGCTGCCTTATTTAATCAAGGACCCCAGAGTAATTGACCCCTAGATAATGAAATCCACTCTCAACTCTCTACATAAGCAATTATTTAAATAGTTAGGAGACAGGATAATAAAGCAATTGCCCAGTGCTTTTGAGGTCAATAGGTTCACTCTACAGAGTTTAATTAAAATTTGATAATAAATGCCTACTCCAGGCAGAATATTTCATTAGTCTTCATCATGACCTAGGTAAAGTATTCCTTATAATTATGTTCTACTGCTTTTAAATTCTCTTCCCATGAAGCAAGTTCCTTATTGCTAATTAGGATTCCCACACTGGGGAAAGGAGACTTCCCATAGTAGCTTTCTTACGAGAGAGGGATGCACTGTAAAAGAGTAAATCGACTAGCTTGTTTTAAAATGTCTACAGAGTGAACCAAATTGTAAGCTTTAAAAAGTATTTTAAAAAGCACTCTGGCAATGGCTGTGATAAAATTTCAGTCACATTCTTTTGATATTAAGAAATTATTTTTTCTAGTTCCTGCTTGAAATATGTATGGTACTGAGAAAATTTAGGTTTCTTGGTAAGCAGAAGTGTGTGTAGAAATTAGGTCAAAAGGAAGATTTATTTTTAAAGTTCTGTCCTTTTTCTTGGAGACGTAGGTGGTTCCGAGGAAAAGCTTTTCCCTTGGAAGGAAATAAAATCTGTAACTGCAAAGTAACTGCAAGGTTTGAGTGGTGTGAAACTGTCTCACTTTCTCCTGCTCCCCAGGCCTTTCTTAGAGCGGTGTTGGAGCCCTGCTTTCATGCTGCGTTCTCGTTCATCTCTGTCACTGTCATCTGCAGTCTATCTCATGTAAAAAGCTTCACAGTCTTTCCAGGCTCTTGCCTATTCTCCTCCATCCTCCACGCTACTACCAGAATTACATCAACTCTCCTCCACATGAAATGTGACCAGTTAGATGCTTGTCCTAATTCCTCAGGCCTGTGTGTGGGGCCGTGCCCCTTACAGTCAGGTCTCAGCTTCCATCTCTGGCCTTCTCAGATGCTCTTTGCTCATGGAGCCTCTGCTGCAACTATTCTGAGATTTCATGCTGTTTTCTCTTCTTAGAAGGCTCATCTCCTTTTCTCTTTCACATGATAGCTATCTACTCATCTTTTAGGGGCTAACTCCGTCTCCTCTGAGATGCCTTCCTGGATTCCCCAGGTTCGCATCTCCTTCTCTGTTGTTACCACACTTTGTTTTCATGCTTCTCTCAGAGTATGTATACTGTACCAGAATCTGAATTGCCATGACTTACTGGCTTGAGGTCTTCAAGAGCAAGGACACAGTGGTCATATCTATGGTGCCCATTTCTGTACAGACACATTCTTAGTACTCAGTAAAAATGGTTGAATGGAATTGAGGGTCCACGAAACACCTTTGCTTCATTTCATTTGCCTTCTATGAAAATTGGTTCACTGACCACATTCATTTTTGTCATTGTCTCTGACTGCACACAGTAGGAGCATAATAAATGTTGAATGAATGACTTAGTTCTAATAGCACTGTTGAGCTTGTAATTAAGAGACACGCGTATTTTTAGATTGCAAAATTCTCTGCTGATTTATTTCCTTGACATTAAAATTACATTTGACAGTGACAAAGAATTTCACATTTTGTGCATTTCTTTGGTCACCTTTTTGCATTAGAATGAATCACTCTTCACTTACGACTTTCGTGTGAATCTCCCGGCTCTTCACCCGCAGCTTGTTGACCTGGGACTCAGCAATGTCAGCCCGTTCCTCAGCCTCCTCCAGCTCGTGCTGGAGTTTGCGGAATTTGGAGAGGTTAACATTGGCTTGTTCCTCCTGAGAAAAGAAATGCATTTGAGAGAACAAGAAAATGTGACATTTCCTGATTCTTACTGCCTTTGTTACTAGGAACAGCTACAGGATTTGCTTCATAAGTGAGAGGCAGACGGTTCTGTTCTTTGGTAATATTCCTGTTAGGGACAGGGCATCTCACACATTTGCCTCTGTGCTGTTTGGGCTTACAACTCCCTGTTCATTATCTAACTCTCTTCTTGGCAAACTTAAGATGCTACAGTGACAACAGAGAGATCAAAGTACCAGGAATTTGAATCAACCTTGTTTCTGTAAAACAAACTCTTAAAGGTAGGTCTTGTGGTAGTATTGGATGCAGAGAACCCTAAGAAAGGATTTTAGAATTAACAGCATGAGAAAGTGCGCATAAGTGCTTAGTCGCTAAGTTGTGTCCGATCTTTGTGACCCCGTGGACTGTAGCCCACCGGGCTCCTCTGTCTATGGGATTTCCCAGGCAAGAATACTGGAGTAAGTTGCCATTTCCTTTTCCAGAGTATCTTTCTGACTGGCAAACCACTTCAGTATTCTTGCCTTGAGAACCCCATGAACAGTATGAAAAGGCAAAATGATAGGAAACTGAAAGAGGTACTCCCCAGGTCAGTAGGTGCCCAATATGCTACTGGAGGTCAGTGGAGAAATAACTCAAGAAAGAATGAAGGGATGGAGCCAAAGCAAAAACAATACTCAGCTGTGGATGTGACTGGTGATAGAAGCAAGGTCCGATGCTGTAAGAGCAATATTGCATAGGAACCTGGAATGTCAGGTCCATGAATCAAGGCAAATTGAGGGCAAGAGTGAACGTCTACATGCTAGGAATCAGCGAACTAAAATGGACTGGAATGGGTGAATTTAACTCAGATGACCATTATATCTACTACTCCGGGCAGGAATCCCTCAGAAGAAATGGAGTAGCCATCATGGTTAACAGAAGAGTCCGAAATGCAGTACTTGGATGCAATCTCAAAAACGACAGAATGATCTCTGTTCATCTCCAAGGCAAACCATTCAAAATCACAGTAATCCAAGTCTGTGCTCCAATCAGTAACACTGAAGAAGCTGAAGTTGAATGGTTCTATGAAGACCTACAAGAACTTTTAGAACTAACACCCAAAAAAGATGTCTTTTTCATTATAGGGGATTGGAATGCAAAAGTAGGAAGTCAAGAAACACCTGGGGTAACAGGCAAATTTGGCCTTGGAATACGGAATGAAGCAGGGCAAAGACTAATAGAGTTTTGCCAAGAAAATGCGCTGGTCATAGTAAACACCCTCTTCCAACAACACAAGAGAAGACTCTACACATGGACATCACCAGATGGTCAACACTGAAATCAGATTGATTATATTCTCTGCAGCAAAAGATGGAGAATCTCTGTACAGTCAACAAAAACAAGACCAGGAGCTGACTGTGGCTCAGATCCTGAACTCCTTATTACCAAATTCAGACTGAAATTGAAGAAAGCAGGGAAAAACCGCTAGACCATTCAGGTATGACCTAAATCAAATCCCTTATGATTATACAGTGGAAGTGAGAAATAGATTTAAGGGCCTAGATCTGATAGATAGAGTGCCTGATGAACTATGGAATGAGGTTAGTGACATTGTATAGGAGACAGGGATCAAGACCATCTCCATGGAAAAGAAATGCAAAAAAGCAAAATGGCTCTCTGGGGAAGCCTTACAAATAGCTGTGAAAAGAAGAGAAGCAAAAAGCAAAGGAGAAAAGGAAAGATATAAGCATCTGAATGCAGAGTTCCAAAGAATAGCAAGAAGAGATAAGAAAGTCTTCTTCAGCGATCAATGCAAAGAAGTAGAGGAAAACAGCAGAATGGGAAAGACTAGAGATCTCTTCAAGAAAATTAAAGATAGCAAGGGAACGTTTCATGCAAAGATGGGCTCGATAAAGGACAGAAATGGTATGGAACTAACAGAAGCAGAAGATATGAAGAAGAGATGGCAAGAATACACAGAAGAACTGTACAAAAAGGATCTTCATGACCCAGATAATCACGATGATGTGATCACTCATCTGGAGCCAGACATCCTGGAATGTGAAGTCAAGTGGGCCTTAGAAAGCATCACTATGAACAAAGCTAGTGGAGGTGATGGAATTCCAGTTGAGCTATTTCAAATCCTGAAAGATGATGCTGTGAAAGTGCTGCACTCAATATATCAGCAAATTTGGAAAACTCAGCAGTGGCCACAGGACTGGAAAAGGTCAGTTTCATTCCAATCCCAAAGAAAGGCAATGCCAAAGAATGCTCAAACTACCGCACAATTGTACTCATTTCACACACTAGTAAAGTAATGTTCAAAATTCTTCAAGCCAGGCTTCAGCAATACATGAACTGTGAACTTCCAGATGTTCAAGCTGGTTTTAGAAAAGGCAGAGGAACCAGAGATCAAATTGCCAGCATCCTCTGGATCATTGAAAAAGGAAGAGAGTTCCAGAAAAACATCTATTTCTTCTTTATTGACTATGCCAAAGCCTTTGACTATGTGGATCACAATAAACTGTGGAAAATTCTGAAAGAGATGGGAATACCAGAACACCTAACCTGCCTCTTGAGAAATCTGTATGCAGGTCAGGAAGCAACAGTTAGAACTGGACATGGAACAACAAACTGGTTCCAAATAGGAAAAGGAGTACGTCAAGGCTGTATATTGTCACCCTGCTTATTTAACTTATATGCAGAGCACATCATGAGAAACACTGGACTGGAAGAAACACAAGCTGGAATCAAGATTGCTAGGAGAAATATCAATAACCTCAGATATGCAGATGACACCACCCTTATGGCAGAAAGTGAAGAGGAACTAAAAAGCCTCTCAATGAAAGTGAAAGAGGAGAGTGAAAAAGTTGGCTTAAAGCTCAACATTCAGAAAACGAAGATCATGGCATCCAGTCCCATCACTTCATGGGAAACAGATGGAGAAATAGTGTCAGACTTTATTTTTGGGGGCTCCAAAATCACTGCAGATGGTGATTGCAGCCATGAAATTAAAAGACGCTTACTCCTTTGAAGAAAAGTTATGACCAACCTAGATAGCATATTCAAAAGCAGAGACATTACTTTGCCAATTAAGGTCTGTCTAGTCAAGGCTATGGTTTTTCCAGTAGTCATGTATGGATGTGAGATTTGGACTGTGAAGAAGGCTGAGCGTTTGAACTGTGGTGTTGGAGAAGACTCTTGAGAGTCCCTTGGACTGCAAGGAGATCCAACCAGTCCATTCTGAAGGAGATTAACACTGGGATTTCTTTGGAAGGAATGATACTAAAGCTGAAACTCTGGTACTTTGGCCACCTCATGCAAAGAGCTGACTCATTGGAAAAGTCTTTGATGCTGGGAGGGATTGGGGGCAGGAGGAGAAGAGGACAACTGAGGATGAGATGGCTGGATGGCATCACTGACTCGATGGACGCGAGTCTGAGTAAACTCCAGGAGTTGGTGATGGACATGGAGGCCTGGTGTGCTGCGATTCATGGGGTCGCAGAGTCGGACACGACTGAGCGACTGAACTGAACTGAACTTTCTGACCCAGGGATTGTACCAGAGTCTCCTACACTGGCAGACAGTTTCTTTACTACTGAGCCACCTGGGAAGCCAATGAGAAAGAGAACTGCAACCAAATGAAAAAGAAATGTTCTAGGTGGATTCATCATAAACTTAAATAAGGCTTAGATTCAGAGCTCTCATTTGCACACCTCTGCGAGTACTCATTGTTGCTGAGTGTTTTAAATAGGGAGGGAAGTGAGTTATAACCAAGAAACATTTCTATACTACCATGTCTGGAAAACTGTCTAAGGAGATCTCAGAAGAAATGAACCTGAATCTCCAAGGCTCTGGTAATTAGTGTTATGTTTTTTTTCCTTCTAAATATTCATTTTTCAAACCCAATTTCATATTCCCAGTTCTGTGTTCTTTGCCTTAAAAATCCCTCTTAAATTCTTTGACCTTTTGTCTCCACAAAACCTGGCCCTGCTCCTGAACCTTTTTCTCTCACTGTAGAGGTACTCACAGCCTCTTCAGCTTGTCTCTTGTAGGCTTTAACTTTGCTTTGTAACTTGTCCACCAAGTCCTGCAGCCTGAGAACATTCTTGCGGTCCTCCTCAGTCTGCAATGGAAGAGGTAGCAAATAGATAGTGTCATAATTTGAAAATAGTTTATTTCTATATTCTTGAAAGCAGTAGGTGTGGATTGCATGGAAAAGCTTTCACCTGGTAAGTCAGTTCCTTCACCCTTCTCTCATGTTTCTGAAGACCTTTGACAGCCTCAGCATTGCGCTTCTGTTCATTTTCAACCTCATTTTCGAGCTCCCTCACCTGTAAGAGTACAAAGATGGTTAGCCACATGGCTGTAACTAGCAGCATGGGAGTTGAACAGGTTGGGACACCCACCCTGGCCTCCAGCTTCTGGATCTGCTTCTTCCCGCCCTTCAGGGCCAGCTGCTCAGCCTCATCCAGACGGTGCTGCAGGTCCTTCACCGTCTGCTCCAGGTTCTTCTTCATCCGCTCCAGGTGGGCGCTGGTGTCCTGCTCCTTCTTCAGCTCCTCAGCCATCATGGCCGCCTAATTAGCAGTAAAACAAAACCAGTTGAGAAAGGTGAGACAGCCCATCAAGATTCTAGCTTGAGCACCCAGGGTGGCCCTCTGCTCACATCAGTGATGGCCTTCTTGGCTTTCTCTTCTGCGTTGTGAGCTTCCTGGACAATGTCCTCCATCTCTCCCTGGATTTGAGTGATGTCTGTCTCTAGCTTCTTCTTGGTGTTGATCAGGCTAGTGTTCTGTTTCAAATTAATGAAAAAGAAGACAAGGTCATTTAATTGTATTATACCTATTTACATTGTTATTTTTACTAGACATAAAATTATTGATCATAAGAAATATTCAGAATAAAAACTAAATCAAAGGTAGACTCTAAGTTTCACTTCTTTCTACCTACTATGTCTATTAATAAAAATTCTTTTAGATTCTTCCAGATGAAAATTAATTTTGGATAACAAGCATACTCAACTATTATCAGTGGCTGCTGTAAGTATAAAGCACGACCACTGCCCCAGGAAAAAAATGTGAAGTGCTGCAGGTAGCATCACATAGCTCATGATGAATGGATTATTAATTTTTAGTTGTTTATTCACATCTGTTGGCTTTATATGGATAAATAGCATCATTATTGGTACAAAAATGAACCAAGGATCTGTTACATTTTTAGAAAGTTGACAGTATTTGAAATATGCAGTCAATTTAAGTATACTAATGATGAGTAACAAAAATGTACATTTTAACTTGATTTTAAAATTATTTTGTAGTAGTGATTTTAACTTTTCATGATGGCTATTTCCATATATTGCAACTTTAAGAAAGTATACAATAATATATGATTATTGTAAAAAAAAATAGTTGAGATATAAATTAGCAAAAAGAGACAAACAATAATTACTATATTCTTACTACCCAGAGACAGCTGTTGATAAAACCTTTGCTTACACTTCTGGATGTTTTCTGGGTATTTTTAAAAGAAAGGATAATGCTTTCTACATGATTAAATTGCTTTTTAACTTATTATATTGTGAATATCTTTCCATGACATTTATTACATGAATATTAAGCGCTGCTTATTAGCCATTGTGAGGATATAACCACCACTGATTTCACAAATCCATTATAAACAACAAATGCTGACTAGAGGTACTGTCGCCTTCTTGCATTTGATTTATCTCTTTGCAGCTTAGACTTACAAGATAAGATGGGTTACTGATGTTGTAAATATTATTAATAGAGGGTCTTTTGCGCTTTTTTTTAAATAAGTTTCTAGAACAGTAAATTATTCCTAATCAACATGATTAAGCCAGCCTATAAATGTATTTGTGAATCTGCTGGACCCAGTGCATATTTACTGCTGTACATTTTCCTGAACTCCTGGGAGGGACCCTTGCCAAGGTTCCTCCTTACTGTTGAACAAGCTTATCCTCTGCAATGGTCTTCAGCTTCAGGGAGTGCATTTGCTCAACCATAGTCCCAAACCTTACCTGTGTGTGCAAGAGCTGCACACGCTCACTGGCGTCCAAAAGCTCTTGCTCTGCTACTCGCCTGCTCCTCTCTGTCTGTTCCAGCGATGCCCTCAGCTCTTCAATCTCAGCCTGCATCAGATTGGCTCTGCGCTCAACCATGGCCAGCTGCTCCTTAAGGTCATCCTGGCCCCTGATGGCATCATCCAAGTGGAGCTGAGTGTCCTGCGCAGATGGAGCAAAGGGCTCTTACTTATGCTCCAGTTAAAGCAAATACTACTTTAGGGTCATGATCACACATTGATCTTGACAACTGAGTGGATGATTGGACAGGGAAAAATCCTCAAGTCCCTTTAAAGACAAATTCTTTGTAGCTTGGGTGGCAGTTCTACCCAAGATCATGATATATTATTTTAGATCCTGCGTCATTAAAGAAAATGCCGCGAATAAAGCTATACAATTTTGGATTAGGAAAGTATCCTTAGAGATGAGCTAATAAAATGGTCTTCTTTTATAAATGTTAAATAAATAGAGACATACATACTATGTTTCTATTTATACATTAAACACATGCAGTCCATGTAAATGAAGTGATTTGTGCAGTGGTATGTAGCTAAAATCATTCATCACTACCTCTGTCTTTTCACCCCTCATCAGTTTGTCTTCTTTTCAGATGACAAAGTAAATTCTGCCCTGGGCTTTTAAGAATTAAGCTGTTTTTCAGCTGTGTGCAGCAAAACTTCAATTAATTACTATACTATTCAGATGACTTATGGCATACAGTCCTCCTGAAATATTAAAATTTGAGTCACACAATTATTCTCAGACTGTATGACACCATATTTGTTTATCCCAATGTACCTTCAGTACTCCTTGTGTGTTTCTAAGATTCTTTATTGCCTCAGTAGCTTGGCGGTTGGCATGGTTCAGCTGGATCTCCATTTCATTGAGGTCTCCCTCCATCTTCTTCTTGATCCTCAGGGCATCATTCCTGCTTCTGATCTCAGCATCCAACGTGCTCTGCATGGACTCCACAACCCTGAGATGGTTCCTCTTTAGCTGATCAATTTCTTCATCTTGTTCAGCAATTTTCCTGTCGATCTCTGATTTCACCTGATTTAACTCAAGTTGGATGCGGAGGATTTTGCCTTCTTCATGCTCGAGAGATGCCTTTAGAAAAAGAAACATTTAAATTCTCTAAGGAGTGCTTTTGGGGGTATGTTATGATGATTTCTTCAAGAAGGCATTAGAAAAACTCACAAACTCTAATACAGCTTAGTTTAGCCTTTTAGTTCTATATTCCTAAGGTACAATTCAATATTTCTTGCTGAATAACATGAGTTATCCCCTGAAAGTTTGCAACGTGATAGATCTCAGTGGCTATTAATTTTTCAATTCATGTATAATGCATAGGTGAGCAAACAAAGCATGTACCTCTGCTTCCTCTAGAGAAGCCTGTAGTTCACCCTTCTCTTGCTCTATCTGTTTCTTTACTTTCTCCAGTTCATGGGTATGCTTTCCTCCCTCTGCAATTTGCTCAGTCAGGTCAGAAATCTCCTCTGTAGTTTAATAATAAAATACAAAGTTCAGCTGAGAAAGATGAAAAATTGAAAAGATACCTGTCTGCCATTTTTGAAATTGAAAGATTGCAAAGACTCACGCTGCAGGTTCTTGTTTTCTCTCTTTAGGGTTTCAAGTTGGTCCAGAGACTCCTCATAGGCATTCCTGACTTTGAACAGCTCAGTGCTGAGAGAGCGAGACTCCTTCTGGGAGGCCTCAAGCTCAGCCTGAGTTTCCTCATACTTCTGTTTCCATTCTGATAGGACCTGAAAAACAATAAATTGTCAGCTGATGGGGAAAAGGGAGACTAAATATTAATAAAACATGGGTGGAGTTTGTATGGGCTGAGCCACCTTGTCAAAGTTCCTCTGCTTCTTATCGAGAGCCGCGCAGGCAGCATTGGACCTCTCCACGTCGAGCATGAGGTCCTCAACCTCATTCTGGAGCCTCTGCTTGGTCTTCTCAAGGGAGGCGCATTTGGCGTTCACCGCTTCTACGTGTTCCTCAGCTTCCTGCAGACGCTGGGCCAGCTTCTTCCTGAGAAGTTGGTCAGTGTGAATGACCAAGAGCAGAGTCAAAGTTGCCGCCATGAATGTTATCAAGCTGCTGACTAGCATATTTTCCCCCAGGACTTTTTGCTGCTTTGCCCATGAGTTGTTACAGTTTTCTAAAATACCTTCTCAGCACCTGTTTTATCTCTTCTGCAATTCCGTTTTCCCTGGTGAATTCTTTTTATCTTGGAAATATTCAACAATGTATGAGGTCATTTTGGTGTGTTTGCTGGTGGTAATGGTGGAGGGGTATGGAGATTCTGAGTAAGCACTTTCATGGAGCAAGCAATGTGAGGTTGTGAGGGTGAGGAGGAAGGGGCAGCCATGAACAGGAAGCCTGGCATTAAAGACTTTTAACTTTGAATAGGATCCTCAACCATTTTCTAGTATTGTCTTCTTTACAAATGAGGAAACTGTGGCCCAGAGTGACACTGTCAATGTCATACAATTAACAGTTTTCTAGGTTTGGTCCCTTGAGAGAATAACTGTTATTCCCTTACTACATTTCTCCAAAGTCTTATTGCTCTCTTTTAGCCCCTACTCATAACCAGGATGCTTCCTCTGCAAAAACTCATCAGACTCTCTCATTCTGTTTAATTATAACAACTGCTGAGACAAATCAAACTTTAGAAAACTTCCTTCACTAGAATATAATGGTTATATTCCTTCCATGTGTACCTCCCATGAGTTTTATTCCACAGTGTATATAATTAGTAAGTTCATTGGTAGTGGTTGTTAGTTAAATGATGGGAAAGTAATATAGTCTTATTCTGAACTAATAGTACTCCAGGTAAGGATAAACGGATTGCTTTTAATTATAATATTCATAATGTTTTTCCTTATATTAAAGAAAATGAATTCTTCTTAATTCATAAAGGATATGCTGATAGTTATTAATTCATTTTGGTGGAAAGAAATTTCAGTTGCTTTTGTAACAGACCAGAATAGGGTGAGGGCTCTGGTCTTGGCCCATTCTCTAGTGGACATACACTGGGCTGACAGAAGGAGAATATGGTGGAGTCCACCATTCTACATAAATAGGCTGAAATCCTTCCCCTATCTCCATGGAATAGTTTCTTTCTTTTATTTTTCCTTCACTATTTTAAAGAGTCTATTTCTTTCCACCCGCCTTGCTAAGAGCTCATACTTGGCCTCCCTCCAGCTCCTCCGTGCGCTGGATGGCGTCCGTCTCGTACTTGGTCCTCCACTGGGCCACCTCGCTGTTGGCCTTGGACATTGACCTCTGCAGCTCGGCCTTGGCTTCCTGCTCCTCCTCGTACTGTTCCCGCAGGAGGTTGCAGTCGTGGCGGGCGGACTGCAGGGCATGGGCCAGCGCGCTCTTGGCCTGGACCAACAGAAAGTGTGCATTCTAAGTTTGTGTTCTGATCACTGATATTCTCAGTGTAGAGCTGGACAGGGTGACATGCTGCAGAGTTCAAGTGACTGAAGGCATCAGCTGGAGAATTCTCACCTTAGTCTCCTCTTCTAGCTGCCTCTTCAGTTCCTCAATCTGTTGCGTAAATGCTTGTTTGCCTCGAGATAGCTGAGACACCAGAGCATCTTTCTCATCCAGCTGTCGTGAAAATTCACCTGTGAGAGACAGAATGTGGTGATTTAGTTCTGTTGTCTAGGTGAAGAATAGCTTAATGAATGAAATAACACCAGAACTCTGTTATTTCATATGACAGGGAGAGGGACTCAAGAACTTCGATGCTATGGAGAAGTTTATTTCTTACTTTTTTCTTCAAGAGTAAGAAAAGAGTACGCTCTTCTTGCGAAGAGCAGTATTTTAAGGTTGAAGGGGGTGGTTTGAGTAATGCTGAGGCAAAAAAAAAATCTCTTCAGCCCATCGAGATTAAATTTTTTTCTGATTATAACTTCTAATCATCCTACTGTGTCATAGTAAAAAGACGGAGGAATAACATATCAGTGATAAAGGGGCGTACATGGCCAAATAAATGATTCCTTTTTGATAGGTGTACCCTGTACTCCAGGCCCTCCACGCTCACTGACCTGACTCTGTGTGAAGACGTGCCTTCTGGGCTGACAGTTCATTGATTAGGCGCTGGTGCTCCTCTTCCTTACTTTTCACTTCACTCAGTTGGTCCTCTAGTGTACGGCCACGTTTTCTCAAGGTTTCCCTGTGGTGGGAAGTAGAAAACAGGGAAAGATAACATGCTTCTCTTTGTAAGTTTGGGGAGCGGTAACTGTGCACAAAGGGGCTGAGTTTTCTTTACCTTCCTATCTACTGCAAAGCTCTGCACATTTCCTTGGGTGCAAAGTCAGAGACACCTGATTTTGGCTAAATGAATAAATGAACTATTGTAAAAGTTAGATTATTGTCTTTTGGAAAAAGAACGCCATTTAAATTCTGCATCATGGAGAATATGGTTTTTACAGAAGTTTTTTTTTCTGTATTTTCATTCTTTCGTGGTAATGACAAAGTTTAAAGTGATTTTTCTACAAAGGAGATAGGAAGATTAAAATGATTCATTTCAATATAGTAATATCTATTAATAATAATTTTAAAGTTTGAAATAACGTCTAAGCTTGTACAGTTAGATTAGGTCATATAGAAACTCAATCATTTTGAGTCATGGAAAATAAGATGAAATGGGACAGGTTGGTACACGCCTTGGCTTTGGAGACAGTCTCCATGTTGCTGGCCAGGTCGTCGATCTCCATCTTCATCTCGCTCTTCTCCTTCTCCAGCTTCTGCTTGACCCTCTGCAGGTTGTCGATCTGCTCCCCCAGCTCGGCCACGCTGTCCGCGTGCTTCTTGCGAAGAGCGGCCGCCGTGGCCTCGTGCTGCAGGGTGGCCTCCTCCAGGTCCCGGCGCATCTTCTGGAACTCGGCCTCCCGCTTCTTGTTCATCTCGATCTGGGCGGAAGTGGCCCCGCCGGCTTCCTCCAGCCGCTCGCTGATCTCCTCCAGTTCCCGGGAGAGGTCTGAGCGCTGCTTCTCTGCTTTGCGCGGGAGGCCCGCTCGGCCTCGATCTCCTCCTCCAGCTCCTCGATGCGGGCCTGGAGGTGGGGAGAAGCTCATTGTGAGCTCCTTTAAGCTAACTGGTGATTTTGTCCTGATGGACGAGACTGACGGAAACCATGGGCTTACCTGTAACTCCTTGATCTTCTTCTGCAGCTGCATCGCGAGGGCCTGTTCATCTTCAATCTTGCTTTGCAGATTGCTCATTTCAAACTCCTTCCTGTGAGGAGAGCAGCGTGTTAGCTCATGCCGTGTCCTCTTGCCAGTCTTCTTTTCTGTGTGTAACTGAACATTTTTGTATGGCTGGTGATGAGGAAGTGCTAAGTGGGTGTTTTACAAGTCAGAAGTGGACCATTTTCATTAAATCAAAAGTCAAAGATGTCATTATCTGTATTTGTTTTTTCTGTGTGCCATGAAGTAATATTTTCAACATCCAGATAGTGAGCAGCTTACAAATGTATTCTCTCATACTCACTTTTTAAGTTTCTCATCCAGTTGCTGCTTATCATTTTCTATATCCATTGTGGATTCTTGGGCCAGTTTTAGGTCACCCTCCAGTTTCCTCTTGGCTCTCTCTAAGTCCATGCGCAGTTTCTTCTCTTGTTCCAGAGATCCTTCAAGCTAAGTTTATAATGCATTTTATTTGTTTCAGTTCTTAAGCACTGAATGTAGCTTTCAAAGACATAGGAGAATTTTAAAAGATACAGCAAATAGCATGAAAGCTTTAATTATTATTTCCAAATCAGCAATTAAAGGCTAATGAGCGCCACTGATGGTTGCGTGTCACAATTGTTTACTTCATCTTAAGAGGAAACAGCGTGTTTTTCTGCACTTACATCATCCACTTGCTGTTCTAGCTTGGTTTTAGATTTGGTCAGCGTGTTGACTTTGTCCTCTTCGGCCTGCAGGTCATCCAGGGTCTGCTGGTGGGCCTCCTGGAGGGCCTTCTTCTCCTTGGTCAGCTTGGCAATGTTTTCATCAAGGCCTGCCATCTCTTCTGTGAGGTTTTTCACCTTTAGAGTTAAATAAATTACATGAATATTAATGACATCCTGTTGTCTTGATGAGAAACACAGTAATATTTTACAATAATGTCAACCTGAGATGAAAAATGGAAACTAGAAGTTAACTCAGGCCTATGTAACTGAAAAATATAGGAGATAAAGGTCAAGGTAAATGGATAAAAGTGATGAAGACTAAAGAAATGACGTAATTATAACAGTATTATCTTTTCATATTCAATAATTTCGGGATTAAACATCCAGTTAAAATATATCAATAACAAGCTTGCACTATAAACACTTTAAAATGGGTCACGATTTGTACCTTGTTCTCTGTGGCGTGTTTCTCCTTCTCAGCCTTGGCCAGTGTCAGCTCAAGGTTGTCTATGTCTTTCTTCAGTTCTGAACATTCGTCCTCCAGTTTCCTCTTCTTGGCTGTCAGCTCAGCATTGATCTCTTCCTCATCCTCTGCTCTCTCAGTTAGCTCCTTGATTTTTGCCTCAAGTTGGATTTTGGTTTTAATCAGCTGATCACACCTTTCCTCTGCATCAGCCAAGCCATCTGCTTCCTAGAGGGGGAAAGGAAACATATTCATTTGTTTAAGCTGTACCTGAAGCTGTACCTGTAAATACACAACAATGTATTAAAATGAGCAGACTTCAATGACTCAGTCAGAATGGTCAACACATATGCCAACTAACTTGTCAACTTAATCAAATGGACAAAATGTTAGCAATTGCAACCTACTGATTAACTAAATATAATAGTGAATTTCTTCCAAATATCCATGTGTGGAAGGTCAAATCAGTAAAATTAGCCTTTTGGTAAAATCTGCTCCTTGGCTACTTTGGAAAAGTTACTTATTCATTCTAGGGATCAGTTTTCTCACATTTGACGGGGGGATTAATTTAGCCTTTTTTCTGTCCTGGTAAAAGCAACATAACTTTCATTTTATGCACAAAAACATTTATTAAGAGGAGAACATTATAATGCAAGGGAAGGTTCTAGCAAGAAAGGAAAATGTTTATGGATTTGTGTGTGTGTGTGTGAGTTTGCTCACTGATGACCAAACTATGCATGAATGTGCATTGAACCTATAGGGCATAATTTGTGACTTCGCATCTACTCTTCTTTAGGTCTGAGTTTTAGAATTTTTAAGGGTAAACAATTACAACAAATGTTTCAGTGGAAACCATTTATTTATAAATCTTCAGTTTAAAAAAGCCTCGTATCCAGTCAGTGATTGGATGATATGTAGCTGAACTGTGCAATGTCTCATACTCACAGATTGAACTTGGAGTTGTAAGTCGTTTTTCTCTTGCATCAGAGTCACCATTTTCTCTTCAAGTTCTTTCCTTTTTGCCTCTGACTTAGCCAGCTCTTCTTTGGTCTTCTCAAATTCTTCCTTCATGTTGGCCATCTCCTTCTCTGTCTCTGCACTCTTGAGGAGGGGTTTGATCTTGAAATACAGCTTCATCCAGGGCCAGTGCTTGACATTCATGAAAGCACGGACATTGTACTGGATGCAGAAAATAGATTCTCTGTTGGAAGAAGAGAGGCAAGTGAAGAAAAATGTGGAAAGTTAACATCTCTCAACAAAAATAACGACTGGATTAAGCTGTGAAAATGTGGAGAAGTGAGACTTGTACTTGTTTCCTCACCTTCTCTCCATCATCTTCTTGAACTCCTCTCTCGCCAGGAACCCTCTGCAAATGGCCTGAGTGCGTGTAATGAGCTGAGCCAGCTTTTCATCTCGCATCTCCTCTAGAATTCCCAGCAGGCCAGCCTTAAAGAAAACCTTGCCAAAGTACAAGTTAAATATGTTACTTCTGCTCATAAGAAAGCCCAGAGGGGGGAATTATGATAGAAATTCGGTTGCTGGTACCTTGGTGTGACCAAATTTGTACTGGGTGTGGTCAACGTCAATAGACCCTAAAAGTTTTTCAGAAGCCTTCTTGCTGTCGATGAACTGACCTTCTGGGATAGCGCTTGCATTTAGAACCTTATATCTGTCAGAATAAAAGAATATAAAAATGTGGGTTTTCACTGAAAAAAAAAAGAAACACTTGGTAGCTACCATTGAAAAAAATTAATTTGAGTTTTGGAGAAAAAAATTCAATTAAAACCATCAATGCCTTTTGTAAAACTTGAGAAGACAGGATGAAAAACTTAATGACTATATAAACCAAGGCTTCTTTCTTTTACAATCACCTTTAAAAGGGCTGAAGCTCATTTTTCAAGGAAAAGTCTTACAAATGAGCTGTAGATTAAAATGGCAATTTTTATATAAACTAGCACACTGAAAGGGAAAAATAAAGAGATACAAACCTCTGTTTGAAGTCTGCATACAGGATTCTGCTGGGGAAGCCCTTCCTGCAGATGCGGATGCCCTCCAGCACGCCATTACACCTTAGTTGGTGCAGGACCAGCTCGTGCTCCATGGCCCCTAAAAAAGACATGTTCTTCATATAATAGTCTCCTGAGAAGTCACGCTGGAGCTTGTCTGGGTATCCGAAGTGCCTTACCAGGAGTTTTAGTTTCATTGGGGATGATACAGCGTACAAAGTGGGGGTGAGTGCTCCTCAGGTTGGTCATCAGCTTATTCAGATTCTCCTGTGGAACCACGTTAAAAGTTTCAAAATAATTTCTAGTTGCATCAACATGAGAGTTCCTATCAATGATTCTTAGTGAATTCGCCCCCATTTCACATTTTAATGAGCTGTCTCAATGAAGAACAAGTCATGATGACTAGGAGAAATCATATGTAAGGATTATAGAAAAGAAATAATGGATTACAAAAAAATCAGCCAACTTCAGTTTATTTTCCTCAAGTGCTGCCAATCAGAGAAAATTTGTATTGAGACTTCAGTCATATGAAGTAGATGTAACTGACTGCATCTGCTTCAAAGAGGGTTTGATTTCATGTGAAATTTGCTTACTATCAGAGCTTTTAGATATTGGGCTTAAGGGGTAAATGCTTAATTTATTCTAAAAGTTTATATAAAGAAGAGACACACAATGGGTCTTTTTGCTAAATTTTTCCTTAAGGAATTTTCCAGGTTTTTTTTTTTTAGTATGTCACTACCTCAGTTTCACCACATATTTATTTAAAATAATTTTTTTAAAGTTATGGTCATATTATTTTTTACAAAAGTAACCCTTTGGAATTCAAGAATATACTGTACCCTGAAAAGAGCTGACACAGTCTGGAAAGAAGAACCCTTCTTCTTGCCACCTTTCTTTCCACCGCCACCCTCTGAAATATGAAATGGAAAAATTAAAATTATTTACAATAACCATAGACATCAGGGCTGCCAAAATTCCCTTGAGAATTCAAATTTGCACTCATTCACTTGTGTCATTCCTATTCTTTCCATGTCTCTCCCCTTTCAACTTTAGATTAAGAAAATATGTGTTGGTTCATGTAATAGGCATTTAGAACAACAGCAACAAAAACAAAAACAAAAAAACCTTGTGAGTGAAAAGAATATATGTGGGGAAGGGATGGGCCACAGCTACTCCAAACTGGCCAAGTCTGTCCCCTGAAGGAAGTGCCAGGAGACAGTGTAGTAATGCCTCCTTAGTGCACACAATTGCAGGAGCGAAGGCAGAGTTGCAGGTGGTGAACCTCTGGTAACCTGCAAGGAAGTCCTATTTCCTATTTGCCCGTATCTTTGTCCTATTACTTGCACATTGGGGTTTAGGAGAATAGAACTTCAATTTCTTAAGCACTGGTAGGCTGACAAAAGATGCCCTCATTTCTAGCTTAGCTGAATCCTTGAAAAACCCAATATTATTAAAATGGTATAAAGGAGCTCTATGATCCTGAGTAAGTTCCTTACTCTCTTGGAGTCTCTGTTTCCTCACTGGTGAAATGAGGCTATAGACAAAGGATCCGTTGTGTCAACTGTAGCTTTGAAAGTCTGTGATCTTAGAATGATAGCATGCTTATTAAATATACCTCATTCTATTTGCTCCACATTGGCCAGTATTTTCAATGGTAGATTTTGTTATATCTGCCTCTGATAAGCAATGTATTTCTGTTCTGAGACTCTTAAGAATATATAATTGATCTTAAAAATAACCTTCAGCACTTGGACCTCCAGCGAAGAGGAAAGCCAGAGTCTTCATTGCGGACTTCTGGTACAGCCCGACCACCGTCTCATTCAGGGGGTCCTTGTTCTTGTCCAGCCAGCCAGTAATGTTGTAGTCCACTGTTCCCGCATAGTGCACCAGGGAGAAGTGGGCCTCAGCCTTGCCCTTGGCCGGTTTGGGCTTCTGGAAGTTGTTGGACTTTCCAAGATGCTGTTCATAAAGCTTGTTCTTGAAGGAGGTGTCTGTGGCCTTGGGAACATGCACTCCTCTTCCAGGATGGAGAAGATGCCCATAGGCTGAGAGAAAGAAAGGAAACCTGCCACTTGAATTGTCTGCCTGTAGAAATAATGGGTAGCATTCTGATCCTACTTGAGTAAAGACATTGTATCATTCTTTACAGTTAGTGAAAACTGATTTCTTTGGTCAGAAGTTGTTAAATGGCAAGTATTAATTGGGTGCCTATCAATACCCAGGTGTGTGCTGGGCTCTGGGATATGATGGAGAGTAAGATGAACAAGGACAGACCTCTGATGGAGTTTGTGTGTTTGCCCCAAAGCCTTGGAGCAGTGTTTCTCCAAGTGTGACTTGCAAGTGGGTTGTGTCGGAAACACCTGGTAAAAGTGCAGATTCCGAGGGTCTACCCTACCCTTTCCCCAAAAAGATTTCTAGGAGCGAGCTTAGGAGAATGTGCGGGCTTGCTCAGTACTTGTGGGGTCTTTGGCACAACTTGTGGTCCCTGCTTTAAAGTACTAGGAACTCCACCTTCAAATGCCAGCAGGAATGACTCCAAAACTGACGAAGAAATAAGTGAATCATGCTCTCCTCGGAGCTCTTTAATAAGGAAAGATGGTTTAAGAATCAGACTTGTTCATCAGACTGAGGAAAGGTAGAATTCTGGACTCTAGGAAAGACTCAGTCTCCTTTTACCAGATCATCTACCTCAGAGTTGGCCAAAGGACCTTCCCTGATCTTAGTTACCAATAGAAACCTTTTACCAGAGTGTGCAGTGAGATTTGTGATTTTCCTCTAAATACGGGTCAGCAGTGTGACCTGTGGTCTGAGAAAGGAAGGCGAACCTTCTCGATGAGCTCGATGCAGGCAGCCAGGTCCATCCCGAAGTCGATGAACTCCCACTCGATGCCTTCCTTCTTGTACTCCTCCTGCTCCAGCACGAACATGTGGTGGTTGAAAAACTGTTGCAGTTTCTCGTTGGTGAAGTTGATGCACAGCTGCTCCAGGCTGTTGAACTAAATAAGTAGAAAAAGAAATGAACATTCTTCTCGTGATAACAGCTTCTCTTTGAAAGGACTCTTCTTACATAGTTAGCCTAACTGCTCCCTGCATGAAAACACAACCTGACTCAGAGCGATGTCCCCATACGCAGAAGCCAAAGAGGTTCTAAGGCATGGGTGAACCTTGCAAATACTAGGCTGAGCGAAGGAAGCCAGGTTCAAAGCTCTACATAGTGTATGATGTCATTTACATGAAATATCCAGAATAGGCACATCCATACAGGCAGAAAGCAGATTTCAGGGGATGGGGTAAGAGGGAAGTGGGAACTGACTGCTTAGTGGGGGAGTGGTTGCCCACTGGGTGGATGAAAATGTCCTAAAATCTATTGCACACATCTGTAAATATATCAGAATCCATTGAATTCAGTACTTAAATGGGTGAACTGCTTGAGATGTGAGTTATATCTCAGTAAAAAACTGTTATTGAAAACTCTCAGAAAGGTTACTGGTTTACACTGTCTTTAGCTCTCATTTGAAAACATGTGAATTACTCTTCATATTGTTGCTTGGAACAATATTATTCCTCTCTTTCCATGTTGGGTTGAAGATTTCTGGAAATGCTTTTGTTCCTAAAACCAGAAAATCTCATCCAGTGTCCATGAGTGCATTCATAGAGAAAGGTGTGGCAATGAGATCAGACATACCTGAAACACTGCTTTTGGGGAGAAGACTTGGGTAAACTGTATGGGAGGTATTCTGTCTCAGGCAGATGAATTTGAGTTTCTTTACCATGCCATTTCCATCCCCTCTACTGGCCATGGAGGGCAGGTAGGAATCTCAGAGTTGTGCTTTGAATTTGTCCTTGTCGTCCACACAGCCATCTCTGCTAACTATGAAAGTGCTAACTATGTGCTGAGGGACGGCGCTTAGGTCTTTAAATCCAGAAATCTTGTAATGGCAAAAGCGTCACAGAAGTAGATCTGTTATCTGGGGTGCTATGAGCTTTCTCTACAGGTCTTAGTTGAATTTACCCTGTTTGGGGTCAATACCATTTCCATTATCCAAGTTCACAGGTAGGAAATGACAGAGGTGGAGTTTGAACCCAAAGTTGATACCCTTTCATGGACTTTTTGATTGTCTTTGATGTGTCAATTTAGGGTGTTACAGTATTAACTTTTTTTTTTTTAATGGACTCTTTGTAGTATTGACTGCTGCAGCAAGATTGGTAAGCTTTTCTCGTGCAAAGTTTCTGCTAACTCACATCAAAGATCTCAAAGCCAGCGATGTCCAAGACCCCGATGAAGTACTGCCTGGGCTGCTTGGTGTCCAGCTGCTGGTTGATGCGGGTCACCATCCACAGGAACATCTTCTCATAGACGGCTTTGGCCAGAGCGCCCACTGCATTGTATACCTTCATGGACAGAGTAATGATTATTGCTCTTATTAAAGACATGACTTGAAGGCCTGGAAAATGTATGATTCACAGAGGTTGTGCACTTACCTGCTGCACAGTCTGGCCTTTGGTGACAAACTCATTGCCGACCTTGACTCTGGGGTAGCAGAGGGCTTTGAGCAGATCAGCAGAGTTCAGACTCTGGAGGTAGGCAGCCTTGTCAGCAACTGCAGAGACACAATTCAGATATCCAGCATGGCCTACTGTGGCCCCACAACACCTACAGGCAGAGTAAGGAGGGAATCACTGCTATGAGGGGTTTGATATGTGTGTCCATCAGATGCTCAGGTGTAAAGGAGACATGAGCTTGGAGTCGGTTTACTTGCCTATTTTCTCTCATTTAACCCAGTTGGGGATTCATTTGGTACCTTCAGTGCCATCTGGTTCTGCTTGCTCCTCACGCTGCTTTTGCTTGAATTTCAGGTTCCCATAATGCATTACTGCCCCTGTGAGCTTGTAGATGGACACTCTTTCATCAGAAGTGAAGCCCAGGATGTCAATGGCACTCTGCCAGGAGAGATGAGAGGGGAGAATTGGGACATATTATTTAGGAGACTTTGTACTGTGTCCTGAATCACACCTATAGCAGGGTTGTCACTGTCATTCCCATATATAACAATTTATTTTTAAAACTGCATGTGAAACTTACATCTGTGGCTATCAACTCTTCTTGGTCATCGATGCTAGGGACTATGATCTCCCCTTGACTCACGAAGGCGTAGTCATATGGGTTGGTGGTGATTAGGAGCATTTCTGGGTACATAGAATTTAGGGTGTATGTTTTACGTTAGAAGGGACTAAAGAAGATGTTAGCTTTTAAATTAATATACTTAAGCTTTTTCATACCAATTAGCTCTGGCTTCTTGTTAGACATGATCTGATAAAAAATATGGTAGCTTCTTTCTGCCTTCAGCTGGAAAGTGACTCTAGACTTCTCCAGAAGATCTGCAATGGCAAGTGGACATGGGATTAGAGGGAAAACTGATAAAGCTCTTGGAGTGGCTTTGGATCATGGGGTCATGAATTAAAAATATCATTGGCCCCTTGTGATTTCAGCTGACTGGTCCCATGAGGTACCATGTAATTTTGTCTCTACCACTGTGGTTACTCTTACCCCTCTTGAAGGAAGCTAAAGTTGTCTGTCTCAAGACATATTCATTTCTCATACATAGGATCCTTGACAACTGATTCTTGATAACCTGTTCCTCCTCAGCATCTCTGCTTACTTAGTAATAGAGTAGTTACTAAGAGCAAGGTTTATCAAGCTCACACTTAGGAAGAAATCTCATACCCTAAACCCAACTAATGCACCCCTAGTCTTAGTTTTTTCTTAGGAAAATTTGAAGTGTCTTGTGAGGCTGAAATCCTTCTGCCAAGCCCAACAATTCCTGGCAGTTTCTATAGCAGAGTTAGCTCCTGACTGGAGTGGGTGAAGCACACCTTCGGCTCTGGTTAGACTGGCATTTCCCAAGGGCACGTTTGGTGTTGCACAGGCTCTTAGGCCCAGCAGGAGCTGTAAGATGTTCCTCCAGTCTATCATTGTCACTCTGGATTCTGTTCAGAAGGTCCTGTTACTCACATGTTTCAATATCAGCAGAAGCCAGTTTCCCTGTGGTCCCGAAGTGGATCCTGATGAATTTACCCTTGCAAGTGAAAAAGACGATGTTACATACAAAACAGCACATGAGTAAGAAGAGACTGAAATAATGATTGAGAGATGCCTTTGTGAGCATTTAAGACCCAAGACCCTTCTGTGACCCAGAGACTCACAAAGCGAGAGGAATTGTCATTTCTCACGGTCTTGGCGTTGCCAAAAGCCTCCAGCAGGGGGTTGGCACTGATGATTTGATCCTCCAGAGTCCCCTGCCAAGGCAAGAGCAGTGCTCACATCTGGGGCTTGAGAGCTACTCACTTGACAGCCCACATGCTGACCTGGCAACCTGACCCACCTGCATTTTGCCTGAAGTTGGTTCCTCCTTTTTCTTCTCCCCAGTGACTGCAATTGTTGCAAAGTACTGGATGACACGTTTCGTGTTCACAGTCTTTCCTGCCCCGGATTCTCCGCTGTCAGATAAAAACCAAATCAGTATCATACTGTCTTGATGACTGTGGCTTTGTAGTAGAGCCTGAAGTTAGGCAGGTTGATTCCTCCAGTTCCATTCTTTCAAGATTGCTTTGGCTATTTGAGGTTTTTTGTATTTCCATACAAATTGTGAAATTATTTGTTCTAGCTCTGTGAAAAATGACCATTGGTAGCCTGATAGGGATTGCATTGAATCTATAAATTGCTTTGGGTAGTAGACTCATTTTCATTATGTTGATTCTTCTGATCCATGAACACAGTATATTTCTCCATCTATTAGTGTCCTCTTTGATTTTTTTTCACCAGTGTTTTCCAGTTTTCTATATATAGGTATTTAGTTTCTTAGGTAGATATATTCCAAAGTATTTTATTCTTTTGTTGCAATGGTGAATGGAACTATTTCCTTAATTTCTCTTTCTATTTTCTCATTGTTAGTGTATAGGAATGCAAGGGATTTATGTGTGTTGATTTTATATCCTGCAACTTTACTATATTCATTGATTAGCTGTAGTAATTTTCTGGCGGAGTCTTCAGGGTTCTATGTAGAGGATCAAGACAGTATGGTACTGGCACAAAGAAAGAAATATAGATCAGTGGAACAAAATAGAAAGCCCAGAGATAAATCCACACACCTATGGACAACTTATCTTTGACAAAGGAGGCAAGAATATACAATGGAGAAAAGACAATCTCTTTTAACAAGTGGTGCTCGGAAAACTGGTCAACCACTTGTAAAAGAATGAAACTACAACACTTTCTAACACCATACACAAAAATAAACTCAAAATGGATTAAAGATCTAAACATAAGACCAGAAACTATAAAACTCCTAGAGGAGAACATAGGCAAAACACTCTCCGACATAAATCACAGCAGGATCCTCTATGGCCCACCTCCCAGAATACTGGAAAGAAAAGCAAAAAGAAACAAATGGGACCTAATTAAACTTAAAAGCTTCTGCAAAACAAAGGAAACTATAAGCAAGGTGAAAAGACAGCCTTCAGAATGGGAGAAAATAATAGCAAATGAAGCAACTGACAAACAATTCATCTCAAAAATATACAAGCAACTCCTGCAGCTCAATTCCAGAAAAATAAACAACCCAATCAAAAGATGGGCCAAAGAACTAAACAGACATTTCTCCAAAGAAGACATACAGATGGCTAACAAACACATGAAAAGATACTCAACATCACTCATTATCAGAGAAATGCAAATCAAAACCACAATGAGGTACCATTTCATGCCAGTCAGAATGGCTGCAATCCAAAAGTCTACATGCAACAAATGCTGGAGAGGGTATGGAGAAAAGGTAACCCTCTTACACTGTTGGTGGGAATGCAAAGTAGTACAGCCACTATGGAGAACAGTGTGGAGATTCCTTAAAAACTGGAAACAGAACTGCCTTATGACCCAGCAATCTCACTGCTGGGCAATACACACCGAGGAAACCAGAATTGAAAGAGACACATGTACCCCAAGGTTCATCGCAGCACTGTTTATAATAGCCATTACATGGAAGCAACCTAGATGTCCATCAGCAGACGAATGGATAAGAAAACTGTGGAACATATACACAATGGAGTATTACTCAGCCATTAAAAGAATACCACCTCTAATGAGGTGGATGAAACTGGAGCCTATTATACACAGTGAAGTAAGCCAGAAAGAAAAACACCAATACAGTATGCAAATGCATGTATACAGAATTTAGAAAGATGGTAATGATAACCCTGTATGCGAGACAGCAAAAGAGACACAGATGTATAGAACAGTCTTTTGGACTCTGTGGGAGAGGGTGAGGGTGGGATGATTTGGGAGAATGGCATTGAAACAGGTATAATATCATATATGAAATGAATCTCCAGTCCAGGTTCGATGCATGATACAGGATGCTTGGGGCTGATGCACTGGGATGACCCAGAGGGATGGTATGGGGAGGGAGGTGGGAGAGGGGTTTAGGATGGGGAACATGTGTACACCCGTGGCAGTTTCATGTTGATGTATGGCAAAACCAATACTATATTGTAAAGTAAAAAAATAAAAATTATGAAAAACCAATATGAATGACAAAGTTAACTATTATTCAGCCATTGGGATGAGAAAGGACTTAATAACTGTAAAACAAAAGGAAGAAGCTACAAAAAATAGTTTAATTTAAATACATAAAGATGTATTTGTACGTTAAAAATTTTTAATTAAAATAAATATTTGCCCTGAAGTAGGAAATGGCAACGGATTCCAGTATTCTTGCCTGGGAAATCCCACAGACTGAGCAGGCATGAAATGTATAATATATAATGTCTACAGTTGTGTAAAATAAATCAAGATTTAAAAAAAAAAAAATCAGTAGAGTTCCTAAAACCAGCAGCTATTTCAGTCATGAAAACAAAGCATCAAGTCTACTTACGTGATCAGGATTGACTGATTCTCTCGGTCTATAAAAGAGAAATTATCAGTTCAGTAGGCAGTCAAGACCATTTTAAAATATATTTGTAAATGGCAAATTAATGAAATGGAATGAAGCTAGTAGTTCTCAGCAATCCTGAGGGCTTGGTGGTCCCCGGGCCCAGCACCTTTCCCAGCTCCCTCTCTCCTGCTCCCTGAGGCTCCCCCATCGCATCAGCTTACAGACCACCGCTGAAACGGAACACTGCCAGGAAGCCGCAGACTTTCTCTTTTACACTCCAAACCAAATGCACACCAAGTGGGCCTGGGTTTTCAGGTGGATTTAGATGACAAGTTAGTAGCACGTTTATTGTAAGTACAAGAAGTAATGGAAAAAAAGGCATTAGAGATATTTTTAATGTGGGAGAAGGAGTCAGTATAGTAAAGGTGGCAGCTTTGGAAATAATCATGGCCTTAGTCGCATTTTCAGGGAAAACTAAAGGCTCATTTGGATATTCTGCTCTCTCTGAAGAGGAAATCTCTCAGTCCTTTCCCCAAGGTGCTGTTGTGCCTTAGAATGGTCTGGCTGAGACAGCATTCCAGGACGAAGATTCATAGTATGACCGCTCTAATTCCAGATACACCTTATAATCTGGAGTATGTTTTGGTTGGTTCTGGGCAAAGGGCAGTGGCATTTAGGGGACCACCTCAAAGAGTGTGTTGAGATGAGTAGAGTCTCTTTCTCCTATGGTTAGTCTCTCTCTCCTAGAGTCTCATCTCCTACAAAGATGCACATGGAAACATCCAGCTCACCAGTCAGCATGAACTGATAGGCGTTGTCAGAGATGGAGAAGATGTGGGGCGGGGCCTCCTGGCGCTTTTTGCCCCGGTAGGCCGTCACCACCTCTGCATTGTACACTGGCAGCCACTTGTAGGGGTTGACAGTGACACAGAAGAGGCCTGAGTAAGTCTGCACCATAAAGGAAAAAAGGAATATAATTATTTCATCAGGACATTAATACTGTTTTTCAAAATATTAACCACCTGTGTGAACAGAGTCCATGAGAACAAACTCACGTAGATCATCCAGGCTGCATAACGCTCTTTGAGGTTGTACAGCACAGCGGGCTCGTGCAGGTGGGTCATCATGGCCATGTCCTCAATCTTGTCATATTTGGGAGGGTTCATGGGGAAGACTTGGTCTTCTTTCACAGTTACTGTCTGTCAAGTCAAACAGGAGGAGCCAGGTCAGTAAAGAAGTGTCGGCTGTCCTAATGGGCAGGGGGGCCCCATCGCATGCCCTCCAGATGCTCTACTCACCGCCCCGGCTTCGGTCTTGGCTGTCACCTTCCCCCCTTCCCTGCTCTGCACGGTCGCTTTCACAAAAGACTCCTTAGGGTCCACTACGAAGACTGAGGTCTTGGCATCAAAAGGCTTATTCTGGGCCTCGATGCGCTCCTTTTCCGACTTTCGGAGGTAAGGAGCAGCCTCCCCAAAAATAGCCATTTCCTGGTCTGAACTCATGGCTGCAGGTTACTGGTGGCAGCAGATACCTAGATGGAGAGACAGAGATGGCTGGTGAACCAGGGTGCAGATGGACCTCTTCCCATTGCTTTTTGCGCTGTATGCTTCAGTGGCTGTGCTTATTCCTCACTCTGACTTGAGGACTTACTCCTGTGTGTTATGCCAGTGTGCTGGTAGAGCAGATCACTGATTTCAAAGTCTTATCTTGATAGCTTAGTATTTGTGATATTTAAGTCTCTATTCTATCCTTTGTATTATTTGCCATCCTTGACAAATGTGGAGTAATTGATGTTTCAACCGGCAACATCTCCAATGTGTTCAGAATTTTTTCTTCTTCTCCTTGCTTTTTTTTTTGTTTTGTTGTTGTTTCCTTTCCCAAACCCCCTGCCTTTTTTTTTTTGACATTGTGATTATAAAAGAAATGGAAAATAACTATTTCTAATGGCTTTACCATCTAAATGAACCTATTTTAAAAACTCAGCTACTCAGGCAAATTTTCCTCCTGACTCAAATTATTAAAACTAGATTTATTAACTGAATGTGAAAATTATTAAAATTGGATGTATGAAAAGGTAAATCTGTTTTTTGAATAAAATTCTAGGTTGAAAACACCTGATAAACACAAATATACTCCTTATTAATTCAAAGGTATTAGGTAAGTAAAAGGATAAGTACAGTGAAAGCTGAAAATGCAACAAATGATTTTGTCCTAAGTCATATAAAAGTCTTTTCCTATAATCTGTTCTTAAAATTTGTGAAAGTCATGGTTTATCTAAATAGAAGATAACTTTAAAAGACTCTTGAATTAAAACATCTGAACTCTTAGTAAAATTTCATAGTGATTGTATATCTTTGGTCTATGATTTTTAAGCTAGATGTCAGCATACTAGTTGATTTTATCTGATTCTTATTATTTTAGGTATATATCAATATCTTTATCTTCCCATTTCTTTTTCTTTTAAAAAACATCAGTTCAGTTCAGTCGCTCAGTCATGTCCAACTCTTTGTGACCCTATGAACTGCAGCACGCCAGGCCTCCCTGTCCATCTCCAACTCCTGGAGTTCACCCAAACTCATGTCCATCGAGTCACTGATACCATCCAGCCATCTCATCCTCTGTCGTCCCCTTCTCCTCCTGTCTCCAATCCCTCCCAGCATCAGAGTCTTTTCCAATGAGTCAACTCTTCACATGAGGTGGCCAAAGTACTGGAGTTTCAGTTTTAGCATTAGTCCTTCCAAAGAACACCCAGGGCTGATCTCCTTTAGGATGGACTGGTTGGATCTCTTTGCAGTCCAAGGGACTCTCAAGAGTCTTCTCCAACACCACAGTTCAAAAGCATCAATTCTTCGGCGCTCAGCTTTCTCCACAGTCCAACTCTCACATCCATACATGACCACTGGAAAAACCATAGCCTTGACTAGACAGACCTTTGTTGGCAAAGTAATGTCTCTGCTTTTGAATATGCTATCTAGGTTAGTCATAACTTTTCCTTCAGTCCTCTAAATCTCTCTTCTGAAATGGATAGCCAGTATAAAGTTTCAAGCCAAAGTGAACTTTTTTTTCTCTCTCACAAATTAATTATGAGAAAATAAGTCCTTTAGCCCAGATGACTGACCAGAGTTAAAGAAGGTGGAAAGCCATGTGTTGTTTGCCAACAGCAATGACAGCAACAGCCTCAACATTCTGTAGGCTTTCCAGAAGAAGTCTTGGTCCTTAATCATCAGGATTAAACTTTCCTTGACTTAGAAAGTTTGGGTGTTTGCCACTGTATCCCTGAAATCTATCTAATTTGTACCTCTAGTAGTCTCTTGACAATTCTGAAATTTAGACACATTTTCAGATGCCAGAACATTTAATGTTAGGGCTTTCTCTTGCAAGGAGAAAAGCTTTTTTGTTTCTGTGTTTGTTTTCACACCAGGCAGTTTTGAATTAATAACATCCTACTTTGCAGAGATTACTACGATGCAGTGTATCCACAGAACTCAGAAAGGATGCTTCTCATTTCAGTCTGAGATAAATCATTTCCCAACGTGAGGGTCACAAACCCCCAAGGATCCCCAAGGTCCTTGAATCCACCTGCACAGTGATAATGGTCTCAAGTTCAAACAAGCAACATTCCCAAACTAGGTTTTCTCTTCTTTTAATGCATATATCTAATATAGCTGCTATATTTAATATAAACTCATTCAAAATAGTTACTAAATATATAGTATGTTTTTATCATTATGTATATTTTATATTTCTAGTGTAGTAGTAAAAGTACACGTTCCAATACATGGAGTGAGGGAGATCCGTTAAATGTTTCAGTTTCATGGAGAAGTCCTAGGAACCATTGACTTAGATCATAGTTTACAAGAGCTGGAGGCACCTGAGTAGTTATGTAGGATTCAGCTTCCTTATTTTACTGATGAGGAAACTGAGGCCCAGAAAATTGAAGAGTCTTGAAGTGTTCCAAAGGTGTGAGTGGTGGTGTTAGGATGTGAGCCCTGTTGTCTTAAGTCCAGGTTCAATGCTAATTCCACCGCAACATGCTGTATTTTCAGATACACAAAGCCAACTGGCTTGATCCAGGCAACTAGAGTTGGTGCAAAGCCTGGATTGGCACCTGGAAATGTTGACTTCTGCAGCTGCACGTTGTTGATTTTATCCCTCCTGATAATATCCTCAGAGGTTAAGTTGCAGTAATAGTTCATATTAAATATTAGATGTGATCCTTGCATTCTTTCTGAAGTTCTCACATATCAAAGAGAAGAGTCACTAGATTTTGTGTGGGTAAGTAGCCTGAAAAGCCAGAATTTTATGAGAAGCCAGTTTTAAACAACTGCTTCTTGTATCCTATTCCCAGTACTAAACTAGGAAATAAACTGATAGCTCTTTAAGACATAGCAATATAGAAATCTCTTTATTCTTTAGAGTGTAATAATAAATTACTCTTACCTCTTGTGTTATCAGATGCAGAAGGTAGCAGGCTCAAAGCAGAAACTACTGTTGAAAGACAAACAAGAGAATGCAGATTCTTTCATTTTTTTCCATTTAATCACAAAATATTAGTAACTATATTGTGTACGATGTCATCTTAGGACTGTCGGAGAGAGAAATTAAAATTTGGGAAATAGTAGCCATCTCCCTTAAGTGAATGATCATTTTCATCAGGAGTGTAAGACTAGCCAAGTGTTCTTCCATGTATACATACCTTAAAGGCTTTTGAGGAAGGACAGGACAGAGGCATCCCAACTCCACTTTTATAGAGACCGTTTTGCAAACACAGCAGCCACCTCAGCTGTCCCATCTGGGAACCTACTTGGCAAAACCTTTTTGGCAATCTCTTTGCACAATATTCACTGACTGTGGCTGTGAATGGATATAATTAGAAATATTTCTTGACACCTATAAATAATTTGACAGAGGATGATCTAGGGTTCTTTCTAGGCATTTGATAGGGACGGGGACTCAGTGCTTCTAAGGCGATTTCTCCAGCTTTGCTGCTGCATCACTCATCACAGCATTCAAAGCCAGGTTCCCACTATTCTATTAAACTGGTCCAACAGAATGAGCTTGACATGAGGAGTTTAGAACGAATGGATTTGTTAGCCCTTAGAGCCATTAAGGATGAATTTTAGATCTGACAGTGTGATTGGAGGCAGGGAGTGATGGATATTGAAGCAGAAAATTTCTAGCCCAGGTCTGGATCTTGGAAACACTAGTGATGGATTCTTTTCAGGTCTGAGTGCCTAAACATGAAGGAGAAAGTTTAGGCAGATTCTCAGGTTAGGCAATAGTGACAGACCAGTGGGGGAGTCATACAGAATCAGAGTGGATATAAACACTTCTCTTCCTTTTCTGGAGGACATAGCTGTCTTCAGTTCACATATTTTCACTGAGGAAATAATAAGATGCCATGTGATTTCCATGTATGTTTCCACTGCATAATGGAAGGAGTCATAAATACACATTCCTAGTTAACAGGCAAATCCTCATGACTATTTGTTGCTCAGATGAGGTGGGTAATACACATTTTTACTGAAGGTGGGAGGAAAGCCATGGTATCCCTAAGACTGACTCTCTCTGAATTGAGAACATGAGTGGGCTGTCACATATGCCCATAGTACATGTAAATTGGGTTTTGGTGGTTTTGCCATAGACAGCTGCTGCTGAACATGACAGGAAACCTATTTACTCTGTGTGACTGAGATCTGATGTGATATTTTTGGCTGTCATCTGCTAGCTTAAATGGCCGATCAGTGTGATTACTGTTTTCGAATGTCCTATTAACTTAGACTTTCTTTTTCATACATTTGAAGATTGAATCTTTTACATGTTTTATTTCTTTGATACACTACTGTAAGAGTTGGTCAGTCTCTTCCTTGCCTCCCCTCCCCCAGTCTCCATGGAAATGACTCACAGAAGTCTAGTGACTTACCCAAAATGTTAGTCTTGAAGCCAGCAAGAAGAGACATCTTTTGATTTTTTTCTCAAATTTAAGATTTTCACAACTTATTTATTTTTACTTCTTCTGGACCTTAATATCTAAATGATAGACATAAATGTTATCAAACACATGCACTAGTTTTGGAACTGAAAGATGAAAGAAGAAACTATGGATGAGACCAAGATGTATAGGCTGAGTTATACAGGTAGAGCTACTGGGGATTCTCTACCTAAAAGTCACAGCTTTGCCCAGTTGTAGATAGACTGATCATGCAGTTCTTAAAAAGTCTAAAGCAAGGAGTAGGTGGAAGGTGAGGAAGTAGAGTTGGTTTGTCTATATAACACTTTTGAGAATCTGTGTAAAGAAAAGCAGAGAAATGACTCAGTAGCTGGAGAAAAAAATAGGGTCAAGGGAGAGTTTAAGAAAGGATATAGTAGAGTGGGAGATATTGGAAATAAAATGGAAAGAAGAGGATAGGCCATTGTAGAAATATTCTAAGTGGAGGGAAGGGATGAGACTCAGAGCCAGGCAGAGGAGAGGGCCCTGAATTGGTGGAGAGACCTCCACATCAGAAACTGGTTTTGCAATAAAAATGGGTGGCCTTTTTCATCTCATGACATTCAGTTTCTTTTTTTCTTTTAATCAGGATGTGAAATCATTTTGTCAGGCAAAGAGGGAAATGGAAATTTGAGGAGAATAGAAAGATTTGAAGTAGAGAGAAATAAGAGTGAGCAAGCTGACTACATAACTCCCGCTCTGAAGGCTTACTGGGGTTAGTGATTGGGAGTTTCTCTGAAGTGTAGAGTAATGAGTTGTTTGATTCATTAGTGTTTTTGCTCTCAAGTGTGACAGGGGATAGGAGATGGCAAGGATGTTTAGGACTCTGTCAGTAGAATAGCCAAAAAGCCAAATTGTGAATTTTTGCTTAGTTGGGGGAGAAATAAAGATGAAATAGGGGCTGATGGATATGGAAGAAACGAAAGGTCAAAATATTGGAGATGTCAATGGAGTTGAAGAACTGTTATGTTGAGAATAGTCCAACAAGCAAGCTAGAAAATCAGGAGAGAGTTGCTTGATTTGGTGACTTAGAAGGTTACGCATTTTCTAGAGTGAGGCTGTGGAAGAGATGGAATGGAGGCAGGAGTCAGTGTATTGGATGAACCATCCATGTGGGCACTGAAGTCTACCAGGAATGTAGTGCGAGTTGCATGGAGCGAGGAGAGGTGCCAAAATCTTCAGTGAATGAGAAGTCATTGCTGCTAAGTCGCTTCAGTCGTGTCCAACTCTGTGCAGCCCCATAGACAGCAGCCCACCAGGCTCCCCCGTCCCTGGGATTCTTCAGGCAAAAACACTGGAGTGGGTTGGCATTTCCTTCTCCAGTGCATGAAAGTGAAAAGTGAAAGTGAAGTCACTCAGTCGTGTCCGACTCTTAGCGAACCCATGGACTGCAGCCCACCAGGCTCCTCCGTCCATGGGGTTTTCCAGGCAAGAGTACTGGAGTGAGGTGCCATTGCCTTTTCCAATGAGAAGTCATTAGGTGTCATCAATAGGTATGTTGAATAGCAGGATAGCATGATTCTCAAGGAAGAGCTTTCTGTAAGAGGATAAACAGCAGTGGAGGTCAAGGGGATTATCATTTCTAGCTTAGGACTAAGACATTCTTAAGGCATTAGGGAATAATGGTCAGCACTTACAAGAGCTTCCAGAGAAACACTGTTCTTGGTGGGTGGCAGATGTTAGTTCAAGCCGAGAGGTGGAGCATGTTCCAAGAGGCATGAGGAATCTCATGTTTTCCAGGAGAGTAAATATTCAGTGAGGTCTCACTAAGACTGGCTGCTATTGTCAGAGCCTGCCTCTCTTTCCTGTTTCTCTGCTTAACATTTGTCCATTTTCCTATTCACTTTTCTCACTAAGTCAGTAGCCAAATGAAATGGCAATGTAAGATTGGAATATTAGGTTGTAACCACTGGCAGAGAATTGAATAATATATTAAGGGTTGTTAAAAACTGCTTTATAAAGTAAAGTGCAACTGGAGGAGTAGCATTAAACAGTTGTCTCTAATGATTGGTAGAAAGCAGATGGAGGTGTGTAATACCCCAGAGGGAATCGTCCCCAGGAGCTGAGATCCAGAGGGTGCAGTTGGATAACTTAACCTACTAGATAATGTAATTAAAAACATTTAATTTTGTATTGTTTCTTTTAAATAGGTATGTAATGTTCTTGTAAGACCTTTGTTGTATATATTCCTAATAGACAAGATAATGCTGTTTAATCTGCTCCCTGCCTGTGACAAATAAGGGAAGGCCCATGCTGGCCTCAGCACGTGTAACTCCGTAGTAGTAATGCCAATTACAGTAATGATAGCAATTGCCGTACACTGTAGAGGGGCACAGTGTGGGAACCAAAAGATCAAATGATGACAGTAGGGAACTGACTTTTGGGAAATATAAATTGACCTTCTGTTGCTAGTAGAAGTACCAGGAGAAAAAGTACAGAAATTTCTAAAGAGATGGAACTACTGAAATATATTCATTCATTTTTAACAACTGAGAAGAGTCAGTAAAACAAACAACACAACATCTGTAGGCAGCAAAAAAAAACGAACAATTCCAGAAAAATCTAGAAAACAGATTTTCCTCTCAAGGGGTCATAGTCCCAACTTAGTGGATATAAAGTTTGCGTTTTAAATACTTTTGCATGTCTATTCCAATTTTTTCAACTTTTTTCTTTTATGTAGGTAATTGCTGTTTTATTTGTCCTCAGTCTTAGGATCAAGGATTTCCTACTGTTTCATGAAGGTCAGTAAATTCACTAAGAGAAATCCTTTTTCCTGATAACTAGCTGGTGCTTTGCTGGCTGCGGTTTACACTCGGCTCTGCATTCTCTTGTTTTATGTCTAAGATCTGCCTCTATGCTTCACCTGCTCTTCCTACAGGGCCATGTGGTGTTTAGGGCTCTTCCTAACAGGGACTGGCTTGGCTGCTCGTTCCATGTTTTATTTTTGGTGACTAAATACTTCTCCGTAGGTTATAAGTAATATGTTTGTTTCTTGTGGCACCAAAAGATAAATTGACACAGTGTAAAAAAGAGACTCACAAGTTCTTTGCAGATAAATTTTTTATCTGCAAAAATCATAAGTACAAAATAGAGTGACAAAGATTTTCACATTTTGTGCATTTCTTTGGTCACTTTTTAGCATTTAGATGAGTTACTCTTCACTGATGATTTTTGTGTGAACCTCCCGGCTCTTCACCCGCAGCTTGTTGACCTGGGACTCGGCAATGTCAGCCCGTTCCTCAGCCTCTTCCAGCTCGTGCTGGAGCTTGCGGAATTTGGAGAGGTTGACATTGGATTGTTCCTCCTGAGAATAAATGGAAATGCATTTAAGAGGGGGAAAGTTCAAAATTTCTAGTTTCTTAGATCAGTGGGCCTTGAATTTCTTATTACTTAAAAATGGTACACTCTAGTACACCTTTTTAGCTTAGAGAAATGCTCTTGCATTAAAAAAAAAAATAACTTCTCTCATGCTTCTGAAGTCATGGATAGCAAGGAAGGACAGGTGACATTTGTCTCCAAATTGTTCTAACTAAAAGTTCTCTTTTTATAACATCTAAACATCTTAGAACTACTGCTAAATATGCCAGCTTTTCAGCCTCTTATTCTTTCCCCTTACCTCCCAGAATTCTGAGAATGGAACCAGACCTCTTAAAGATACATGTATACAATTAATATTATACCAAGCTAGTACCCGTGACTATAAATTATTGTCATGCTAAGTCACTTCAGTCATGTCCGACTCCGTGACCCTATGGACTGTAGCCTGCCAGGGACCTCTGTCCGTGGGATTCTCCAGACAAGAATACTAGAGTGGGTTGCCATCCCCTTCTCCAAGAGATCTTCCTGACCCAGGGATCAAACCTTCATCTTCTGTGACTCCTGCATTGCAGGTGGGTTCTTTACCACTGAGCCACCAGGGAAGCCCCGTAAATTATTATTGTCACTTGAGTATAAATTATTGCCACTTAATGCAGTTTAAAAATTAAACAGGAAGTTGTTTGCCAAAAGTCTTATGTGTTCCCTGATTATATGAATATTTGAACACATAGCAGTAAATTTGAGAACGCCAGTTCTAGTTTAGTAGTCATTCTTTTTTAAAGGCTCATTAAGAACTGTCCAAAGTAAGGCTTTCCAATTTAGAATGTTTAGAAAACTTTGAGTCACTAAAAATAGAACTTGAGAAAAACCCCAGATGGTCCTCTTATAAATGAAAGAGTAGGAGCCAGAGAAATGTTCTCTCTCTGTCTCTCAGACCTTAGATCAGGGGAAAAACAAAACCAGAGATGGTCAGAGGAACTAATTTGTGATATTTAGGTATGTATCTTTTATACTTCTATACCTGGGAAATTCATATTTTTATTATTATTTCAGATAATTCACAGGCTGAAGAAATGAGATGAGGTGGAGTGCTGAGGATCTAGTGGTTGGAATATAACCAAGACCTTCTGAGACTGGATATTTAAAGGCTTACTTGACACCTTCACTTGTGTATATATAATGGTATCTCAAACAATGTTTCCAAAACAGAATTCCTGTTTCCTTCTTGGCCTACATGTGTTCCTTCCTTAGTTCCTCATTTTAGTAAATTTATGTCATGTACCTAGTTACTCAAATCACAAATCTGATTAATTTTCCTTGTTTTCCTTTCTCTGTCTTTCCAAGCAAAACCTATTAGTATATCTTCTAGTTTTGACCTCCAAAATATATCTTGAATCGCTCTACTTCTGTTTTCTTCACAAACCGCTGGACCACTTGAAAATCCTCCTAAAATGTCTTCTTGTACCTAATAGTGTTGTCTCACTATCCATTCTCCAATAGTAGTCAGAATTCTTTTTTAAAAATAAAAATCAGGGCATGACCAACCCAGCTTAAACCCTGCTGTGGCTTCCCCAGTGATCCACTGTACCTCGAATGAAAACCAGACTTCTTATCATTGCCTAGAAGACCCCATGATCCACCCCTGCCCAGGGCGGGCTATCTCTATTGCTATTCCCCTATTCTTTCCACCTCTCAGACCAGGCTCTTTCCCACTCAATAAATTTGCGTTGCTGTTCCTCCTTCCTAGAACACTCTCCGCTATCTCATCAAGTGGTTGGTTTCTGTTCATTCGTCACATCTTCACTGAATCATCTTTCATTGATCCTTCCTTATTTCACCCTTATTTCTTTCACCCCTTGAACTAAATTGGCTTGGGTATATCTGAGAACAGGAGACAGCCCCATCACCCCGAGGGGGTCTGAACTCACCGCTTCCTCAGCTTGTCTCTTGTAAGATTTCACCTTTGCTTGCAGTTTATCCACCAAATCCTGGAGCCTGAGAATGTTCTTACGGTCCTCCTCAGTCTGAAATATTTCCAAGAGTGAGTTTCTTGAAAGCACAGATAGCATCCCATTTTGTTGTTAATTTGGGTTTTGATTCCTTGTAGCAGAGGGGAAAACAGAGACAGGATATTTTCCTTACCTGGTAAGTGAGCTCCTTCACTCTTCTCTCGTGTTTGCGTAGACCCTTGACAGTTTCAACATTGCGTTTCTGTTCACTCTCAACTTCAGCTTCCAGTTCACGTACCTGCAAGAAGATGAGTATTTTAGAGATGTTTACTGTGGTCCATTCACTCAGTGGATTCCTTCTTCTTCAGATGAACCATAATGCTGCTTTTACTCTGCTTTATATGTAGTATACGATGCCTTAGTCTAGTCACCCCCTTTACAAAGAATATCTCTTCTGAATCTTTGTATGCCCCACATCATCTAACAGTGGGAAGTTCTAAAAAATATCATGCATTAGGTTAGAATGAGATGGGAATAGGCTGATCAGAAGACCCACCCTGGCCTCCAGCTTCTGGATCTGCTTCTTCCCGCCCTTCAGGGCCAGCTGCTCAGCCTCGTCCAGGCGGTGCTGCAGGTCCTTCACCGTCTGCTCCAGGTTCTTCTTCATCCGCTCCAGGTGGGCGCTGGTGTCCTGCTCCTTCTTCAGCTCCTCAGCCATCATGGCCGCCTAATTAGCAGTAAAACAAAACTAGTTGAGAGAGCTGACAGCCCATCAAGATTCTAGCCTGAGCACCCAGGGTGGCCTCTGCTCACATCAGTGATGGCCTTCTTGGCTTTCTCTTCTGCGTTGCGAGCTTCCTGGATAATGTCCTCCATCTCTCCCTGGATTTGAGTGATGTCTGTCTCTAGTTTCTTCTTGGTGTTAATCAGGCTGGTGTTCTGGTTAAAATACCAAACTTAGAAATGTTAATACATGAGAGCAAAATCAGGGTGTCCAATGTTCTAATGAACCCAGAAGCTAATTAATTAAGGTAACTAATTAGTATCCCTTCTTGTTCCATAAATTATATGTAGTTGACAATATATTTTTACAAGACAGTGAACTCTGAATGTCATAGTTCATATTAATAAAAATATTTGTTAATTCAAAAATATTACATATTTTAAACTTTAACTCCCCATATAACAATGTGAATACATTTTTAAATGATATGAAGATATGAACAAGATTTTCATTTCCAATATCTTTTGCTGTTCTCTTATGCCCACCTGGGTGTGCAGGAGCTGGACGCGCTCACTGGCATCCAGGAGCTCCTGCTCTGCGATCTTCCTGCTCCTCTCCGTCTGCTCCAGGGTGGCCCGCAGCTCCTCGATCTCAGCCTGCAGCAGGTTGGCCCTGCGCTCCACCATGGCCAGCTGCTCCTTCAGGTCCTCCTGGCCCCGCAGAGCGTCATCCAGGTGGATCTGGGTATCCTGTGGAATGAACGATCATTGAGACACCTTGTTCTCAGGGCTGCAGTCACCCACCTGCCCTGGGACCATCTCCTGAACCCATTTACCTTGAGGATGGCTTGGGTGTTCCTGTAGTTCTTCAGGGCCTCAGCAGCCATGCGGTTGGCATGGTTCAGCTGGATCTCCATTTCGTTGAGGTCTCCTTCCATCTTCTTCTTGAGCCTGATGGCATCATTCCTGCTCCTGATCTCAGCATCCAACGTGCTCTGCATGGACTCCACGACTCTAATGTGGTTCCTCTTCAGCTGGTCAATTTCCTCATCCTTTTCAGCAATTTTCCTGTCAATTTCAGACTTGACCTGGTTCAGCTCCAGCTGGATACGCAGGATCTTTCCCTCTTCGTGTTCAAGAGATGCCTTAACAACAGCAAGGGGGTGATGTTAGCAGGGAGTGTTTAGTATTCTGGAGATAGGAATTAGCTCCTATCTTTGTGCTACCATAATGCATCTTTACTCCACTGTTGCAGAAATTTCTGCAATGTGGAGTTGTTGGTTTTGTGTAATTCTATCTTCCCAGCTAGCTCATGCCCTTGAGTTCAGGGCCCTGACCTCATCTTTGTTTTTTCTATATCTAGCACATAGCCTCTGATGTCCACTTATGTTTGTTGTATGCATGGTCAATTTTCCATCCTCATATTTATTACTACAGAGTAAAAATTATTTTTCTTTTCTCTTGATTCACCTGTTCTTGCATGTATTCGATTTCAGTTGCTCTCAAAATGGTTTTAGAGTCTACAGTAAAATGTGTACCTCCGCCTCCTCTAAAGCAGCCTGAATTTCAGACTTCTCTTGTTCCACTTGCTTCTTTACTTTCTCCAGTTCATGGATACGTTTCCCTCCTTCTGCGATCTGCTCCGTGAGGTCAGAGATCTCCTCTGTTAGTGAAAAAAATTTTAAGATTCATTCAGTGAGGAAAACATTCTTTCAAATTCTTTGTTGAAGAAAAGGTACAGTGTACTCACGTTGCAAGTTCTTATTTTCCCGCTTCAAGGTTTCCAGTTGGTCTAAGGACTCCTCATAGGCATTCTTGATCTTGAACAGCTCTGTGCTAAGGGAGCGAGACTCCTTCTGGGAGGCTTCAAGTTCAGCATGAGTTTCTTCATACTTCTGTTTCCATTCTGATAGGATCTGAGGGGCAAGAAATGGTCAGGAAATTGGTAGAGAAAGTTGGATGGGATGAAACCATTTTTTCTGGCACCTTTCAAACAGAGTTGAGGTGGTTGGGGACTGAAAGATAATAATGAATGAGAAGAGTAGAAACCACAGGAGTCCCCCTTCCTCCCCACCTACTTATGGCAGGAGCTGCTGAGCACAGCCCGTGGATGGTTTGAATAGGCACGTGGAAGGTGACCAGCTGTCCTCAGTCACACGTGAATGCTGAGGCAGAAACTGGTGCAGAAGTTACCTTGTCGAAATTCCTTTGCTTTTTGTCCAGGGCCGCGCAGGCAGCGTTTGTCCTCTCCACGTCAATCATGAGGTCCTCAACCTCATTCTGGAGCCGCTGCTTGGTCTTCTCAAGGGAGGCACATTTGGCGTTCACAGCTTCCACGTGTTCCTCAGCATCCTGCAGACGCTGGGCCAGCTTCTTCCTAAAATGTGAAATAAAGGCTCATACAGATACTCTTCTAAGGAATCCACTAAAACGTTATCATTCCTGTCTGGCTGTACATTATTCACAGGATAAATGACTAGATCTCTGCTTAAGTTTTCTCTTGAATAAACAGGTCCCTTCCTTAAACTTTCTGTAGAATGAGATTCTCCCTGTTAAGTTCAGTCTTGAACTATTGATTGCATTTCAGTTCAGTTGCTCAGTCGTGTCCGACTCTGTAACCTCATGAATCGCAGCACGCCAGGCCTCCCTGTCCATCACCAACTCCCGGAGTTCACTCAGACTCGTGTCCAAAATCTTTATATAAGAATGTTTTCTTTCTTATTGCAGAATTTAATGTCTACTTTTTAGTCTTTAACAATAGACTTCTTTTTCCCTCTACAAGTAGCTGTACTTTTACATCTCAAAAGGAGGACCTGTGGTTTAAAGCCAGTTGTTCTTTTCTCTTGCATACCTATCACTTTGGATCAATTTTTCCATTAGAGACTAAGAAGGGGGAGAAGCTCAGGACAGTATAATTGACTCTTACTCTATATACACCTGTGTAGGAATGATGACATCACAAGTTTCTTTTTAAAAAATAATCATTCAGCTTCCTGGTGCCCATGTCCTTCTTCCTTCTACCCTCTAACTTAATTTCTTTCCCCAGATAACCTAGAGTATTTGTTTTACTTGATTAAGTTTATATCATGTATATCTATTCCTAAGTTTTTGTTTGGGGAGCAATGGACACTTGTTCATATGGCACTTAATATCAGGGGCACTTTGATTGTTATCTCTATTTCCATTTTAAGTAAGTCTAGAACATACTTGGCCTCCTCCAACTCCTCCGTGCGCTGGATGGCGTCTGTCTCGTACTTGGTCCTCCACTGGGCCACCTCGCTGTTGGCCTTGGACATTGCCCTCTGCAGCTCGGCCTTGCCCTCCTGCTCCTCCTCATACTGTTCGCGCAGCAGGTCGCAGTCGTGGCGGGCTGACTGCAGGGCGTGGGCCAGGGCGCTCTTGGCCTGAGAACATAGAAATTGGTGACTTAATTTTATTATCTTTAAAGTGATGTTTAGTCCCTAAGCTCCTGTAGGCCACCAGAAGAAAATCTGTAGAAGTAAGCAGAAAACAACCTTAAAAGCAAGTATAATGACAGAAACAACAACAGTAATAAGTAGGGCTAACCTTTATCTCCTCTTCGAGCTGCCTTTTCAGTTCTTCAATCTGTTGTGTGAATGCTTGTTTGCCCCTTGAGAGCTGAGAAACGAGTGCATCCTTTTCATCTAGCTGGCGTGAGAATTCACCTATAAAGACCAAGAACCAGAAAACTCAACCTTACTTTGGAAATTAAAACTCCCAATTTACAAACTGGAGCAGGGAAAGGGAGCTGGGGTTGAAACATGACACAGAGTGTGGATTACAGCAAACCACGAATTTCTACTTCAACCCTGGTGAGCACATCCGTGTGAAAATCAGAAGTAGGGGAGACTTTAAGACAGATTAAACTCTTCTGAACAACAGAAAAGATTTCAGGAGATATTTAAAGTTGTTTGATCACAGTAGAAATTAATGAAGAAATAATGTGAAAAGAAATATAAATCAGACTAACAAAAAAGCATTCCAGTGTTTTTTGTCTATGGCAACAGTGTTGTACTAGTTTACCTTTCTCTGAAACTTGACTGAAACAGAATTTATTCTGTGGAAAATAAGAGACTTTGAGCAGCATTCTTTGAACTAATGTTCAAAGAAAAATCCTGGAAGAATTTTTATATCGAGACAGTAAAGAGTCCTTCCACCCCAAGAATGAATTGGTTTGTGGATAACAAATCAGTTCCTAAACTAAGTGTCATTTAAGTTTGTCTTCCATTCTTTAAGCACCATAATTTGAAAATATACTATACAGTTGACCCTTGGACATCCAAGGGATTTCAACCCTTTGAGCAGTTAGAAATCCAGATATAACTTTTCAGTCAGCCCTTTCTGTCCACACCCATGGACTCAACCAACTGTGGATTATCTAGTATTATAGTACATTTTTATTGAAAATAATTCATGTATAAGTGGACCCACACTCTTCAAACCCATGTTGTTCAAGGGTCAAATGTATTATGTTAAAAAGAGGGAAAACACTTTCAGCACCATTTTTGAACAGATAACCTGGAAGCCTTATCTCTTTAACATTTAATAAGAATCACAACTTCCAATTTTTTCATACCACTGGATTACTAGGAGCAAACATGTAATGAGGGAAAGAAACTACAAGGGGCATTTTGATTCTTTGAGAAGACAATTTTTTCTTTTCATGAAATGTACTTACCACCTGTCTAACAGTAATAAAAGCCTTACTTGAGTTTTTTTTTTTTACTTGAGTTTTGTTCTAGAAAGAACAATATTTGAATGAATATGAGAGAGTAAACCTGGTTCTCCAACAATTTGATCTACCCATTGCTTTACTGGTTCAAATGACCCATAAAGCAATTTCCATCTGTTACCTCTTACTTGGGGAGGCAGAACTTTGGTAGAAAGTTGGACAAGTTGGTACATACAGGGAGGAGTAAATGCAGAAACTCTCCGGTTTGGATAATCTGAACTCTTTGAATCTCACTTGCGTGCTCCTGGTTAGATTGTGGTCCTGAATAGTTCCCTACTTAACTGTGGTGTTACTGGCAATTGTCAAGGCTTCAGGAAAAGACTGGAGTAAGCATTCTTGGACAGGTCATTTCTCTGCTACCATAATCTGACATTGTTAAAATGGGGATGACATTACACAGACTAATGAGGGTAAAAAAGTAATTAACATATGGAAGCATTTTGCAAAGTGAAAGTAAATACTGTTGTTGTTGTCGTTCAGTTGCTCATTCATGTCTGACTCTTTGTGACCCCGTGGATTGCAGCATGCTAGGCCTCCCTATCCCTCACAATCTCCCAAAGTTTGTCCAAGTTCACATCCATTGCATTGGTGAATGCATGTCCAAGCCAGTGGTAGCTAAGGTGTTCATATTAGCAGCACCTCCCATGAGCTCAAGTAACTCAGCGCAGGGTTTATCAGCCAGCTGAGAATCCAAGGTAAACTGGTCATTCAAAGTCAGGACTGGTAGATGCCCACCTGATTCTGTCTGCAGACGCGCTCTCTGAGTTGTTAGGTCGTTGATCAGCCGCTGGTGCTCATCCTCTTTTGTCTTAAGTTCACTCAGTTGATCCTCTAGAGTGCGGCACATCTTTCGAGGTTTCCCTGCATTCAAAAAGTGGTAGTTGGCATCATCTCAAGTATTTGGATGATAGAAATCTGCAGTAATCCCAGGATTCCATAGGAGCTGCTGTACTTATTTTCTTTGAGAATAAGCTATCTTTACAAACAAAACCAACTGAGGCCTTAGACTGTGATGGAAAAAGTCAAAACATAACAGTTTAAATCTACTGCTATGAAATTGCCTTGTGATTCAAAACCTTTACTCAGTTGGCTTATCCGTGATATGAGAATAGTGATAGTCAACGATTCAGCTCATGAAATTTTTTTGAGAAACAAATTATGTATTTGTGCTTAAGGGGAAAACAGCCTATTCAAGGTGAGGTGTTTTTGAAATTTCAAAATATACCACTGAATTGTATTTTTATTGGAAAGAACTTGAGTTTTCAGGATGCACAGTCTTGCGGTACAGCTAGTCTCATGTAAGAGGGAACACTCGGCCCCATCACACTGGGGTTAGCCCTTCCTGCCACTAGCTTCCTGTCATAGTCTCATCTTGCCAGTTGCTAATGATTCCTGAAAGGCTTGCTCTCACCTGTTCCACAGAAATCTCTTGTAAGACTTAAATCATGATTGTACCTTGGCTTTGGAGACAGTCTCCATGTTGCTGGCCAGGTCGTCGATCTCCATCTTCATCTCGCTCTTCTCCTTCTCCAGCTTCTGCTTGACCCTCTGCAGGTTGTCGATCTGCTCCCCCAGCTCGGCCACGCTGTCCGCGTGCTTCTTGCGAGAGCGGCCGCCGTGGCCTCGTGCTGCAGGGTGGCCTCCTCCAGGTCCCGGCGCATCTTCTGGAACTCGGCCTCCCGCTTCTTGTTCATCTCGATCTGGGCGGAAGTGGCCCCGCCGGCTTCCTCCAGCCGCTCGCTGATCTCCTCCAGTTCCCGGGAGAGGTCTGAGCGCTGCTTCTCTGCTTTGGCGCGGGAGGCCCGCTCGGCCTCGATCTCCTCCTCCAGCTCCTCGATGCGGGCCTGGAGGTGGGGAGAAGCTCATTGTGAGCTCCTTTAAGCTAACTGGTGATTTTGTCCTGATGGACGAGACTGACGGAAACCATGGGCTTACCTGTAACTCCTTGATCTTCTTCTGCAGCTGCATCGCGAGGGCCTGTTCATCTTCAATCTTGCTTTGCAGATTGCTCATTTCAAACTCCTTCCTGTGAGGAGAGCAGCGTGTTAGCTCATGCCGTGTCCTCTTGCCAGTCTTCTTTTCTGTGTGTAACTGAACATTTTTGTATGGCTGGTGATGAGGAAGTGCTAAGTGAGTGTTTTACAAGTCAGAAGTGGACCATTTTCATTAAATCAAAAGTCAAAGATGGGTTTTTTTTCCTGTGTGCGTGAAGCAATGTTTTTGAGATCCAGACAATGAGCAGGTTCTAACTGTATTCTCTCATACTCACTTTTTGAGTTTCTCATCCAGTTGCTGCTTATCATTTTCTATATCCATTGTGGATTCTTGGGCCAGTTTTAGATCACCCTCTAGTTTCCTCTTGGCTCTCTCTAGGTCCATGCGAAGTTTCTTTTCTTGCTCCAAGGACCCCTCAAGCTGAATGTAAATAATGTTGAGTCAAAGAATTGCTTAGCTTACTTTCAAAGAAAATGTCCTTGACAGTCCTAGACTTACGTCATCCACTTGCTGCTCTAGCTTGGTCTTAGCTTTGGTTAGGGTGTTGACTTTGTCCTCTTCTGCCTGCAGGTCATCCAGCGTCTGCTGGTGGGCCTCCCTGGAGGGCCTTTTTCTCCTTGGTCAGCTTGGCGATGGTTTCATCCAGACCTGCCATCTCTTCTGTGAGGTTTTTCACCTAGAAAGGTTAAGAAAGAGATGATCTCTGCTGCAAAGCAGCCTAATTAGATGCCAGAGTCTCTATATGCTGTATAGAAGTATATTTCATACCTTGTTCTCTGTGGCGTGTTTCTCCTTCTCAACCTTGGCCAGTGTCAGCTCAAGGTCGTCTATGTCTTTCTTCAGTTCTGAACATTCATCCTCCAGTTTCCTCTTCTTGGCCGTCAGCTCAGCATTGATCTCTTCCTCATCCTCGGCTCTTTCAGTTACCTCCTTGATCTTAGCCTCCAGCTGGATTTTGGTTTTAATCAGCTGATCACATCTTTCCTCTGCATCAGCCAAGGCATCAGCTTCCTGAGAAGGGATGGTAGACACTTTTAGGTCTTGTTCTGTGGACCTTTTCAGATATTATTATTGAAACCAAATAAGTAAATTGTACTTTAAAGCTTTAAGTTAATTTTTATTAGTTTCCCATCATTTAGGAAATATCTGTTGGGTATTTAAGGCACTGGAGTTTTTAAAAGGAATTTAAGTTATAATTCCTGGTGAAATTATAATAAACTTATTAATGATGAGTTTCAGGACACACTGTCCCAAAATATGGTACCTTGGCACAATGGATATCTTAAGCTAAAGGAGTCTGAGAAAACAGCAGAAACAGGAAGACCACTCTAAACTATTCCTCTTGCCCCTTTTCCCTAAAACAAGTCATTAACCTTCTACGTGGAAGGCTCCCTCTGTACTGGGAGGAAAGAAGGCATTCTTATTACAAGAGATGGGGAATTTAGGGCTGAGAAGGCCGTATAAACAAATATTGTTAAACTAACTCTTATCTTTCTGTTTCTTCATCACTTACTACCCAGTTCAGGCCCCCTTGTCTTGTCAGTTCTTCACGTATTTATCATTTCTTTGTCTCAAAGGTATAAAAGCTTCATGCTCTGGTCATTTCTTTGGGTCTTCATTCTCTTATGAAGGATTACATATATACATAAAAATTAAATATAGTTTGTATGTCTTTCTCCTATCAATCTGTCTTTGTCAGTTTAATTTTCAGACCTAGCCAAGGAACCCTAAGAGGGTCAATGAAGTTTTTTACTCCTCTACATGATAACTCCCCATGTTTACAGTCAGATTCTTTACCATCTGAGCCATCAGGGAAGCCCAAATCGGATTCCCATAATTTCAGTTAGCTGTCTTTATTTAGTATTATTTTCCAGAACGGTTTAGTAAATGAAAAAAAAAAAAAGAAATGGTTGGAGCATATTATACTGAGAGGAGTTAATCCCCATGTAGTTATCCCTTGATTTTTGAAGGTATGATAAATCTGTCCTCAGTCTGAAAAACCTTGGACTCCATAAACCACAAGGGAAGTCACAGTGCCAACCCAAGTGTTTATAATTCACTTTTATTTTTCTAGTTATGTGTCTAAAACGTGTGCACTCCCTAGAAGCAATGTAGATTCCCTTCTGAACTCAGAGAACTAGAGAGTAACTTTTAATATTTCTGTTGTTGATTTCATTGGTGGCAGCTGAAATTTTCTTGTCATTTGAGTCACAGAAATGGGACAGACAGTAGTGTTCATCAAATATCTCTTCCCAAGCCTCTGGAGATTTCTTAGGACATCAGAACAAGAGCATCAACTCATGCTTTGCCTAATTGATACTATTTATAGAAAGTGCTGCCATTATCTTGGCAATGATCTTATTTTTCAGGTACTGGAGGATTCCTAAAGAGATAGTGGAGAGGGAAGTTGCCGGGGGCCATCGATTTAAAAATTCACAATATTGGTTTCCAGTTGGTACATTTTCATCATAAAGTCTCCACCCTCTTCACTGTCTATATTGTTCTTTCTTCACTGTTCTTATTTGCATTTTTCAATGGGGGAATCTTAGGGAGCAAAGATCACTTTATTTCTTTCCCATATTCTGCTAGGGAAAACACCAGGGGCAAAGGAAAATCACTTTTATTATTCTCTTCTTAACAGCACAGAATCCTCTGACAGAGCTGTTCATAATACTGCATATGAAATTTTATGGAACACTTTGAGGATGGGAATTAGGAAAGACTGGTGACCAGTCCCTCAGTAAGGTGCCATCTAGACTCTCCCCTTGTAGCTGCTGAATTGGAATTTCAGCATCAGATAGTCGACAACGGCTTCTGATACTCACAGACTGAACCTGGAGCTGCAGGTCATTTTTCTCTTGTGTCAGAGTCACCATTTTCTCTTCAAGTTCTTTCCTTTTTGCCTCTGACTTAGCCAGCTCTTCTTTGGTCTTCTCAAATTCTTCCTTCATGTTGGCCATTTCCTTCTCTGTCTCTGCACTCTTGAGAAGGGGCTTGATCTTGAAATACAGCTTCATCCAAGGCCAGTGCTTGACGTTCATGAAAGCACGGACATTGTACTGGATGCAGAAGATGGACTCTCTGTGATAGGAGCGGAAATGCTCAAAGTCAGGTATAACAGGAAACAGAATTACAGGGCATAGGCTGATGGGGTTAGGAAGTTTCCCATATAGTACCTCCTCTCCACCATCCTCTGGTACTCCACTCTTGCCAAGAACCCTCTGCACCGGGCCTGGGTTCGGGTAATCAGCTGGGCCAGCTTTTCATCTCGCATCTCCTCTAGGAGCCCCAGAAGACCAGCTTTGAAAAAGACCTGTGTATGGCCAGGGTTGCAGATCAGAAACTTTACACAGACTCCAAAGGGACAGACATCGTGCCAGGTGGGCCTTAGAGACTGTTACCTTGGTGTGACCAAATTTATACTGAGTGTGGTCAACATCAATGGATGCAAGGAGCTTCTCAGAAGCCTTCTTGCTGTCGATGAATTGTCCTTCAGGGATCGCACTTGCATTTAATACCTTGTATCTGTTTGAGCCAAACAAATAAGTGATAATAGCTGTTGTCACCAACAAGAACTCTTTCTGCCTTACTATAGAAACAGTTGAAAGGTTGGGAAGTCTAACACATAACCAGGTAATTATATCTACCTCTTCATCTATTCTTTGTATATTCAAAGGGTGTCAAACTTTTGGTATATCAATATGGAATTTGTTAAATTTGTTGCTTTTTCCAGTTTTAATAGAAGTTATAAAGGATAGGCTTATTTCATTGAAAAATTAATAACAAGAACCTTGTAAAATAATTCACAGTGAGAAAGTCTGACCTTTGTTTGAAGTCTGCGTACAGGATTCTGCTGGGGAAGCCCTTCCTGCAGATGCGGATGCCCTCCAGCACGCCGTTACACCTCAGCTGGTGCAGGACCAGCTCGTGCTCCATGGCCCCTAAAAAAAAAGATATGTTTTCCATAGAATAATCTCCTGAGAAGTCACGCTGGAGCTTCTGTGGGTATCAGATGTGCCTTACCAGGAGTTTTAGTTTCATTTGGGATGATACAGCGTACAAAGTGGGGGTGAGTGCTCCTCAGGTTGGTCATCAGCTTATTCAGATTCTCCTGTGGACCCATATGCATATCTGGTTTAAAATGCAGCATTTTTATGCATTCATATTTATAGATATAATTGTCACCATCCATGACATTTAATTCCAGTGAATAGTATCTAGATTGAATTTGCCAAGGGTTGTCTCTGAAAATAGCTCTATTTTCCCTATCTTTGTGCATTATAAACTTGCTTTTGAAGTGGTTGTTCATTCCTGTTGAATTTCCTAGTATATGTTGTAAATTTATGGCATATTAACATATGGAAATACTCCACCCATTATGTTTTACTGAGATATGGAGTCTGATTTACAAATTCAGAGTCTTCCTCCAACTCACCCCTTTCTTTCCTTTCCCAGCTTTTCAATTGGATCTGCCTCTCTAGCACAAGTTTATTCTTTATAATCACATAGCTTTGCCCTCCTGCTGGTTTCATAGAAAGGGGTCTTATAATGCCTGCTTCTGGGAATTGGCAGAAAATGGACAGCCATATTACCAAGTGTGAGATCATTCACCCTATGGAAATCCTGAGTTTTCAGAATAACTGGAACTTCAGTTATTATAGATAGAATTCTGAAAAGATAAATACATTTTCCTTAAGAGGTGTTTCTTAGCACACTTTTTCTGATTTCTTATTTTCTTCTTTTAGAATAGCCTCCAAATCCTACCACTATTTTTCTACCCTCACCTTTCAAAATCCACTCATTTTAGGTCTGTGCCAAGATGCACCTAAGCCTCTACCTCAGTTAGATGCCCCCAGAAACTCAAGAAAATCTCCTGATTTGCTTTTCTGAGAAGAACCTTTAGTGTGTCGAATGACTATATTTCCCAGCTGCAATATTGAATGTTACCATCTTATACTGAGTCCAACCTTCTGGCACCTGTGTTTCCTATCTGCTGACTGTCTCCTCCAAGTTTCCCTAAACCTTCCTGAGAGACTCAGCACCACTACCTCTGCTGCCCTGGCTCCTTGAGTTAACATTCAGTTCTAGAATACTTGGAGGACTACTTCCCTTTCCCCACACAGTAAATTCAGATTTAATTTCATGAATCTAATTAGAGAGAGAAAATGGAGTCCATACCCTGAAAAGAGCAGACACAGTCTGGAAAGAAGAACCCTTCTTCTTGCCACCTTTCTTTCCACCGCCGCCCTCTGAGGGGAAGAGAAACCACAGGCACTCATAACACAGGCTTTCTTTGTCTCATTTTATATCTTCAATAAACATGAATTCTGTTGGTAATTACCTGCTTCACCAGATGCTGCGCCAGAGAACAGGAAAGCCAGAGTCTTCACTGAAGACTTCTGGTACAGCCCGACCACCGTCTCATTCAGGGGGTCCTTGTTCTTGTCCAGCCAGCCAGTAATGTTGTAGTCCACTGTTCCCGCATAGTGGATCAGGGGAGAAGTGGGCCTCAGCCTTGCCCTTGGCAGGTTTGGGCTTCTGGAAGTTGTTGGACTTTCCAAGATGCTGTTCATAAAGCTTGTTCTTGAAGGAGGTGTCTGTGGCCTTGGGGAACATGCACTCCTCTTCCAGGATGGAGAAGATGCCCATAGGCTGAGAGAAAGAAAAGAAACCTGCCACTTGAATTGTCTGCCTGTAGAAATAATGGGTAGCATTCTGATCCTACTTGAGTAAAGACATTGTATCATTCTTTACAGTTAGTGAAAACTGATTTCTTTGGTCAGAAGTTGTTAAATGGCAAGTATTAATTGGGTGCCTATCAATACCCAAGTGTGTGCTGGGCTCTGGGATATGATGGAGAGTAAGATGAACAAGGACAGACCTCTGATGGAGTTTGTGTCTTTGCCCCAAAGCCTTGGAGCAGTGTTTCTCCAAGTGTGACTTGCAAGTAGGTTGTGTCAGAAACACCTGGTAAAAGTGCAGATTCCGAGGCTCTGCCCCACCCTTTCCCCAAAAGATTTCTAGGAGCGAGCTTAGGGGAATGTGGAGGTTTGCTCAGTACTTGTGGGGTCTTTGGCACAACTTGTGGTCCCTGCTTTAAAGTACTAGGAACTCCACCTTCAAATGCCAGCAGGAATGACTCCAAAACTGACGAAGAAATAAGTGAATCATGCTCTCCTCGGAGCTCTTTAATAAGGAAAGATGGTTTAAGAATCAGACTTGTCATCAGACTATGAGGAAGGGTAGAGTTCTGGACTCTAGGAAAGACTCAGTCTCCTTTTACCAGATCATCTACCTCAGAGTTGGCCAAAGGACCGTCCCTGATCTTAGTTACCAATAGAAACCTTTTACCAGAGTGTGCAGTGAGATTTGTGATTTTCCTCTAAATACGGGTCAGCAGTGTGACCTGTGGTCTGAGAAAGGAAGGCAAACCTTCTCGATGAGCTCGATGCAGGCAGCCAGGTCCATCCCGAAGTCGATGAACTCCCACTCGATGCCTTCCTTCTTGTACTCCTCCTGCTCCAGCACGAACATGTGGTGGTTGAAAAACTGTTGCAGTTTCTCGTTGGTGAAGTTGATGCACAGCTGCTCCAGGCTGTTGAACTAAATAAGTAGAAAAAGAAATGAACATTCTTCTCGTGATAACAGCTTCTCTTTGAAAGGACTCTTCTTACATAGTTAGCCTAACTGCTCCCTGCATGAAAACACAACCTGACTCAGAGCGATGTCCCCGTACGCAGAAGCCAGAGAGGTTCTAAGACGTGGGAGAACCTTGCAAATACTAGGCTGAGCGAAGGAAGCCTGGTTCAAAGCTCTACGCAGTGTATGATGTCATTTATATAAAATGTCCAGAATAGGCACATCCTTAGACAGGAAACAGATTCTAGGGGTGAAGTAAGAGGGAAATGGGAAAGAGGTTGCAGGTTTGCACTGTCCTTAGCACTCTTCTTTGAAAGCTTGTAGATTACTCTTCATATTATTGCTTGGTACCAGATTATTCCTTTCTTCCCATGTTGGGTTGAGGATTTCTGGAAATGCTTTTGTTCCTAAACCCAGAAAATCTCATCCAGTGTCCATGAAGGCACTCATAGAGAAAGGTGTGGCAATGAGACCTCTGGATCAGACACACCTGAGACACTTCTGTTGGGGGAAGACTTGGGTAAACTCTATGGGAGGTATTCTGTCTCAGGCAGATGACTTTGAGCTTCTTTCCCATGCCATTTCCATCCCCTCTACTGGCCATGGCGGGCGGGTGAGACTCCCTGGATTGTGCTTTGAATTTGTCATTATCTTCCCCATGGCCATCTTCTGTGCCACTGTCACCCTCTTCTTTATCATTTACTAAATGCTTAACTCTGTGCTGGGGCACAGTGCTTAGGTCTTTAAATCCGGAAATCTTACAATGGCAAAAGATTTACAGAAATAAGTGTGTTATCTGGAGCTTTCTATACAGGTCGTAGGTGAATTTACCCTGTTTGGGGTCAATGCCGTTTTCATTATCTAAGTTCACAGAGGTGCAGTTTGAGCCCAGATCTCCCTCATCCCAAAGCTGATGTCCTTTCATGGACTTTTGATCTCCTTTCATATGCCAGTTCAGTTTGTAGCGTAGCTATTTTCACGGATCTTTTTAAACATTTACTGTGGCAGAAAGATTAAGTTTTCCTCCTCCTAAGTTTCTGCTTACTCACATCAAAGATCTCAAAGCCAGCGATGTCCAAGACCCCGATGAAGTACTGCCTGGGTTGCTTGGTGTCCAGCTGCTGGTTGATGCGGGTGACCATCCACAGGAACATCTTATCATAGACGGCTTTGGCCAGGGCACCCACTGCATTATATACCTTCATGGACAAAGTAATGATCAATCCCATTAATAAAGGCATGATGTGAAGGCCTGGGAAGGATGTGACTCACAGAGGCTGTGCACTTACCTGTTCTACAGTCTGGCCTTTGGTGACAAACTCATTGCCGACCTTGACTCTGGGGTAGCAGAGGGCTTTGAGCAGGTCAGCAGAGTTCAGACCCTGGAGGTAGGCAGCCTTGTCAGCAACTGCAGAGACACAATTCAGACATCCAACATGACCTACTGTGGCCCCACAACACCTAGGGGCAGAGTAAGGAGGGAATCACTGCTATGTAGGGCTTGATTTGTGTGTCCATCAGATGCTCATGTGTAAAGGAGACATGAGCTTGGAGTCGGTTTACTTGCCTATATTCTCTCATTCAACACAGTTGGGGGTTCACTGGTACCTTCAGTGCCATCTGGTTCTGCTTGCTCCTCACGCTGCTTTTGCTTGAATTTTAGGTTCCCATAATGCATTACTGCCCCTGTGAGCTTGTAGATGGACACTCTTTCATCAGAAGTGAAGCCCAGGATTTCAATGGCACTCTGCCAGGAGAGATGAGAGGGGAGAATTGGGACATAAGATACTGACTTATTTAGGAGACTTTGTACTGTGTCCTGAATCACACCTATAGCAGGGTTGTCACTGTCATTCCCATATATAACAACTGTTTTTAAAAACTGCGTGTGAAACTTACATCTGTGGCCATCAACTCTTCTTGGTCATCGATGCTAGGGACTGAGATCTCCCCTTGACTCACGAAGGCGTAGTCATATGGGTTGGTGGTGATTAGGAGCATTTCTGGGTACATAGAATTTAGGGTGTATGTTTTACATTAGAAGAGACTAAAGAAGATGTTACTTTTAACTTAATACATTTAAGCTCTTGCATACCAATTAGCTCTGGCTTCTTGTTAGACATGATCTGATAAAAAATATGGTAGCTTCTTTCTGCCTTCAGCTGGAAAGTGACTCTAGACTTCTCCAGAAGATCTGCAATGGCAAGTGGACATGGGATTAGAGGGAAAACTGATAAAGCTCTTGGAGTGGCTTTGGATCATGGGGTCATGAATTAAAAATATCATTGGCCCCTTGTGATTTCAGCTAACTGGTCCCATGAGGTACCATGTAATTTTGTCTCTACCACTGTGGTTACTCTTACCACCTCTTGAAGGAAACTCATGTTCCCTGGCTCAAGATTTATTCACCTCTTATGCAGAGGATCCTTGACATTTTGGGTATAATTGATTCATGATAACATGTTCCTCCTCAGGGTCTCTGCTCACTTTATAACAGAGGGGTTATTACTAAGAGCAAGATTTATCAAGCTCACACTTAGGAAGAAATCTCATACAGTAAACCCAACTAATGCACCCCTAAGCTTAGTCTTTTCTTAGAAAAATTTGAAGTTTCTTGTGAGGCTGGAATTCTTCTGACAAGCCCAGTAATTCCTGGCAGATTCTGCAGCCCCTGACTGAAGTGGGGAAGCACACCACTGGCTCTAGTTAGACTAGCATTTCCCAGGGGCGTGTTTGGCAGTGAGTGGTGTTGCACAGGCTCCAGTCCCAGTATGAGCTGTAAGATGTTCCTCCAATCCATCACTGTCACTCTGGATCCTGTTTAGGAGGTTGTGTTACTCACATGTTTCAATATCAGCAGAAGCCAGTTTCCCTGTGGTCCCAAAGTGGATCCTGATGAATTTACCCTTGCAAGTGAAAAAGATGATGTTATGGATAAAACTGGAACCACACAGTAAAAGAGATTGAAATAATAACACAGACAGCCCTCTCTGGCATCTAAAAGAACACCCTTCTGTGACCAGAAACTTACAAAGCGAGAGGAGTTGTCATTCCTCACGGTCTTGGCGTTGCCAAAGGCCTCCAGCAGGGGGTTGGCACTGATGATCTGATCCTCCAGAGTCCCCTGCCAAGGCAAGAGCAGTGCTCACATCTGGGGCTTGGGAGTTTCTCACCTGACAGCCCACATGCTGACCTGGCAACCTGACTCACCTGCATTTTGCCTGAAGTTGGTTCCTCCTTCTTCTTCTCCCCAGTGACTGCAATTGTTGCAAAGTACTGGATGACACGTTCGTGTTCACAGTCTTTCCTGCCCCGGATTCTCCGCTGTCAAACAGTTATCAAATATATGTGAGAATTTAAGCTCCATGACAAGTGAAATTGCTTCCTTTATCACCCTTGTCTATCCAATGTGCCTGTCTTTATATGTCTTTGTCAGAGCCCCCTAGGTTTTTCTCTTCAGCCCATGTTTAGCTCGTATTATTTCTGTTGCTTTGCATTGATGAAAAGGTGAGACATTCAATCATTAATCATGCAGCACTTGTTTCTTGAGTGCTTAAAATGTGTCAGACTCTCTTCTATGTGCTGAGGCCAGGGCTTGAGGAGTCCAAGAAGCAACTGCTCAACCATTATGTAGTAAATGAAACGATTAGTAAAAACTCTCTGAAGCAATGCATGCGTTCTTTTGCTTCCTTAGACTAAAGATACTCCCAAGTTAGGTCATTGAAGGACTAGACATTTCTCCAGTAAGCCTTGAAAATGAACCACTGGTAATATTCACAAAGTGTCCAGCTTTTAGAAGGTATATATGCTTGCTGTCTAATACTGGGTTCTGGCCATGTGTGGACATAGTGCTTTACATCTAATCCCTGGAAAGCTCTGGGACTTTTAAGGTTGGTCTAGCAAATGATATAATTTGGGACATTGCTATTTTACATTTGCATGCAATTCAAACCCTATAATAAACAATAACAATATTTAGTTTCTGGCTGATTTGCCATTGGTTTAATATGGGGACATAAACTAATTTATTCCTTTGATTAGTCATTTTCCCAGTGAAAATAAAATTGGAGTGTCAGAATAATAATACATACGTGATCAAGATAGACTGATTCTCCCGATCTAGAAGAAAAACAGTGGACAATCAGCTTATCTACCAGTTACTTACACAGAACTTCCTACAGGGAAACACTGAGGGCATTGAATCTAAGTGTCATATTCGGGAGAATTTTTCAGTATATTATTATAAAGGTACATGTGATGCTATTATATCTCTCAAGCTGGGGAAGAGAAACGTTAAAATGTTGTCACATTTTAAACTCCTTGAACTCCACAGAAAGTGTGTCCTTCTGGTTTAAAGGAAAAAGCAATTCTTTCCAGAGGCACAGTTGTTAGTTGTTATCTCTAGGCTCCAGTGGCCTTCCCTTCATGGACAAATGCGTATAACTGAGAAATGCACAGTGCACTAAGGATTCAGACTGTATTTCACAGTTCCAAATAGTGTTAATCAGGCCAAGATTGAGATTTAGTTTCCAAATAGGTCAATCTCACACAGACACACAAACACACATACACACATCTATCTGTCTCAAGATCCCAGACTGCAACCCTAACTCTGATCAGGCTTCCCAGAGTAGGCCAGTGGGTCAAAGACAGATCAGAGAGGATGCCTTAATCAGAATAAAGTCCTTTGGAGAGGGGCCAGTAACAGCTTCCATTTGAATGCTGTAGTCTCCCAATACCATTTCATTCAGAGAGAGGCTGCTATCTCTGAAATGGGTTCTGATAACTTTAAAGACATAACAACACTTCTACAATATTGTAAAGTAAAAAAAAAAAATAATAAATTTTAAAAATTAATTTAAAAAGACATAACAACACTTCTTAAACCATCTGATTCAAAATCAACAAGAAACTTGGGTACTAAAATGATTGAACATATATTTTTCATTTCTGTTCAGATAATACTATTCAGCTCTAACTTAACCTTTTTTGTTACTTGAATATATAAAATGAATCATGTATTTCTCAGCAAGGAGACTGTAAACAAATTAAACTTAATTAGGTTGGGGTAGCAGTGTGGTCTGGTAAAGTTGTGGAGGTGGAATCAGGAGAACCAAGGTTTTTTCCCCACTTGACAGTGTGTGCATGTCTGTTCTTTCCTCACTTTTGGTGTGCAACTAGGGGGCTTGGATTTGGATTTGGTTATTTCTAAGGGTCTTTTTATGTTTTAGCTTCCTATTTTGTGATTATAGATGGTGAAATAATTTGTATGAAAAACAGTCAAGGCTCGTACCAGTCAGCATGAACTGATAGGCGTTGTCAGAGATGGAGAAGATGTGGGGCGGGGCCTCCTGGCGCTTTTTGCCCCGGTAGGCCGTCACCACCTCTGCATTGTACACTGGCAGCCACTTGTAGGGGTTGACGGTGACACAGAAGAGGCCTGAGTAAGTCTGCACCATAAAAAAAAAGGAATATAATTGTTTCATGAGGACATTAATACTGGTTTTCAAAATGTTAACTGCCAGCATGAACAGAGTCCATGAGAACAAACTCCACGTAGATCATCCAGGCTGCATAACGCTCTTTGAGGTTGTACAGCACCGCGGGCTCGTGCAGGTGGGTCATCATGGCCATGTCCTCAATCTTGTCAAACTTGGGAGGGTTCATGGGGAAGACTTGGTCTTCTTTCACAGTTACTGTCTGTCAAGTCAAACAGGAGGAGCCAGGTCAGTAAAGAAGTGTCTGCTCTCCTAATGGGCAGGGGGGCCCCATCGCATGCCCTCCAGATGCTCTACTCACCGCCCCGGCTTCGGTCTTGGCTGTCACCTTCCCCCCCTTCCCTGCTCTGCACGGTCGCTTTCACGAAGGACTCCTTAGGGTCCGCTACGAAGACTGAGGTCTTGGCATCAAAAGGCTTATTCTGGGCCTCGATGCGCTCCTTTTCCGACTTTCGGAGGTAAGGAGCAGCCTCCCCCAAAAATAGCCATTTCCTGGTCTGAACTCATGGCTGCAGTTTACTGATGGCAGCCCAGTCAAAGACCCTGCCTGGCAGAGGAAGAAAACATATTACAGAAATTCAGAAACTGGATCATTAGATGCATGTTTAAAAAAACAAAACAAAACACCCAACCTTATTCCTTGACAAGCTGAGCGCTAGCATCTTGCTGGGTGTGACTACCTCCCTGGCTTGGCTGGAAGTAAAATGTCAACCTCTGTGTTCTGTACCACTGCTGACAGATACTTAATTTGGCAAGAGACTGTTGGTTCTGGCTCATCATCTATACGATATTATAATTCTTTCTCTGTTTCTTTTGCATAAAAGAAAGCCGCCTATCATCAGCTTATACCGATGCAATGCTAAGATGACAGCAGGATTTCTCGAGCTCTTTCACCTGTAGTTCCTGTCTTCCAATCAGATTACAGGGACCTTGGAGACTGGGAATATGCTCCTTTTACAGCATCCTTCACACCCCTTAGAACACATGCTGGGTGTGGGTAAGGACCAGAGTTGGCTTTATAAATTAAAAGATCAATACAACTATGTTGCTAAAGTTATATGAACTATTTAGTGCATGGTGAAAACCTTTTCATTACAGATTTGGAATTTACAAGGACCACCTAATAATAAAGGCAAGCATAAATGTGAGGAGCTTTGTTTTGCATTGTTCAGTTAAAAATATCCGGTTTTTACATCCACTACTCTTGTTCCTGTGCCATAATTTTGAGAAATCAGCTTCTTCACCTGTCTTTAGTATTTCTCAAAGACATTAGTTATTACTTAAGTTTTCTTGCTTTATTACTAGTATTCTCATAAAAATTTCAGGAAACTTTTTCTTTTCAAAATCTGTCTCTTGTCACTTTAACATTCATTAATCCTGTCAATAAGAATCATATATAGCCTATTTTATAATTTTTAAAAAGATATTTTATTGAGAAAAACTCAAAGCACTTGAGTAGTCTTCTCAATATTTTTGTATTCAAACCATAATGGTTTGGATAGCACAATTAAAATCCTTTGTCTAGACTTTCCTGGCAGTGTAGTGGTTGGGACTTCCCCCTTTCAGTACAAGGGATGCAGGTTCGATCCCTGGTCGGGGAACTAAATGCCAAATGCCTCGGGACCAAAAACCCAAAGCATGAAACTGAAGCAATATTGTAACAAATTCAGTAAAACTTTAAAAATGGTCCACAGCAAAACATATTTTTAAAAATCCTTTGTCCTACTAAAAATGCTCACAATCATTTATTGTATCATATATACATTTTTAATGTTCATTTTACGGAGTGTGAAACAGCATGCAGATTTCAACCACTTTTCCAAGTCAAAGATTCACTTCATGTTATTCATCCAGTAACACTGCATCTCACTTATATTATTTACAGTGATAAGAGCTGTAGTATAGGATAGGACATTTACATTTTCTCTGTAAATGAGCAGTAATGGTGTGAAATGCTGTGTTGCATATTGTAATTGAATTATTTAAAAGATTATCTGCAATGCTGGAAATAGAAAAAACAATGTATCTAAAACTCCTGAAGCACTGTATTTATTGCAAAAGATACTGATTAACGAGAACCAGTTTCTAAAGTCTCCCTCTGAGTTTTTCAGGGAAGCAGGAACAGCCATGAGATCGAAATGCTTTTATTTTGTAGCCCTTTCCCTCAACCATTCTCCAAACCACTGCAGAAGGCTTCCTACACCTTGCAAGGAATGAGAAAAACAAGCCAGTGCCTTACCTTGGAGATGTCACCTTGAAGTGGATCAGAACTGTAAGAAAAAGAGCAAATGTCCTCTGATTAAATGTGAACAGCTCCCAACAGTAGCAAGAATGATTCTGAATTGAGAAGCAGGAAATGACTGGGAACACCAAAACATCTAATTAAAATTGCTGCGGACTAAGTTGGTGCTTCCCTGGAAGGGCTCCCAGGGGCAGCAGGAGCCAGGATGTGTGGCATGCATGCAGGCAGCCAGGCATCCCTGCTGGCCCTTCAGACAGAGCCCTGTCCTCACACACACTTACCTTGAAGCTTTATGAGGAAAGACAAGTCATACTCATTCCCAGGGTACTTTTATAGGGTCAAATATGGAAAACAGGTCGCCGCCTCCTCTTTCTTAAATCATATTTGGCAAAACGTGTTTTTGGCAGTGAAGGCCTCCAAGCATAATTCCCTTCATATTAAAGATGTTTGGATATAATTAGAAATATTTCTTCTCACATTGGGTTAAGTGTATAAATCAATCTCCTATAAATAAGTTGAGTTGTTGGCAACCTGAAAGTGACTGCCTTTGGGATAATGTAAGGTGTTGTTTCAGAGATAGCTATGAGCTGGATTCCCTGGACTTTGTTGCCTGCTGCTCTTGTATTTCACTGAATCGCCTGTGTGCTGTGTGAGTCTTTTCAACTGCCTGCACAATTGCAGATATTATACTAGGGAGGAAAGTTTCTGCTCTTTACCAGAGCATCAGAAAAGATCGTTTCTCCCAAGAAGCCATGTGTTTTTTTTTTTTCTCCCAACTTATTGTACTTTTTCAAGGATGCTTGGAAATTTAATTTTAAAACTTATGAAGAGCAGCCAAAGATACGCAGCTTCTTTTGTTTCCTTTGGTTAGTCACTTCTGATTCATTGTCAAATCGTTTTTGCCAAGCTGGCAAAATAACTTCCCTTCACTTTTATTTTTTAAATGCAAGTTGCTTGTGACACCTGTTTTCCTCTGTGAAAGTCACCATAGAAAATACTAGAAAACAGGGCATTTCTCTGTCTAAATATGTAACATCTGTGACTTCTCTATCAGTTATCCATGGTGTATATTTCACATTTTGCTTACAAACAATACTGGTGCATTATTTTCTATTTTGATTTTTAATTTTAAAAATTTGGCTTATCGTCTCCGTGGTCTTATGTCAGCATTGTTTATCTGGGACTGAGACAAAATTTGCTTAATATACCCTGCTTGGCAACCACTCCTGTATTATTGTACTGATATTTCAGCTGATTCAATGCAAAGAGGCTGCCTTATGAAAGCAGATATCTGGAGATACTGTTTGTAACAGTCACATGATTTTATTGCTGTAATGGACTATCTAACCCCTATTCCTTAGTTCACTAATAATGTAACTGAGATTCCAAGAACAGAAGAGAGTTCACAAATGACACAGCAGTGTAGACACTGGACACCTGATTTGCAGTCCAGTGTGCTTGCTGGTAACTGAGTAGGTTAAAGCCTTCAGGAAGGGTCTTTGGAGATGTAAGTCTGAGAGGGCTTCCCTAGCCTACCCTTCACCTGCTTTGTAACCACAGGTGCATCATTTTGCCTTTTTACACACTTTATCAGGAAAATGTTGAGTGTTTTCAGAAAGAGAGGACATTTTAATAATGCTCTCAATAGAGTTCTGTGGGAATTTTAAGACAGCCTTTGGACTATTCTGGATAGAGTTTCCAATAAGTAGAAAATAGATGTTGGTTTTGGTCATTACTGCCAAGTTCTGAGGCACGCAAATATTTACAGGTGGTGTGGAAACACAGTGAAAGGGGCCAGGGCAGTGAGAAGCGATTCCATACCCTTCCTGAGCCAGTGAGACAGTGTGAACCCAAATTACCTGTGAAACTACTTCCGCAGATATGATTAAGTCAGTTCTCTTGCAGGGCCATTTAGACTGATGTGCTTTTTATTCAGATGGGAAATCATCATTGAGTCTTTCCTTTACTTTATGCTGTCCAAGAAGGTTGTATTTTTGGCTATGCATCGCAATTAAATCCAGCTTTAAAAAAATCTTGATTCTCTTGGGAAACTCCTCTAAATAATTCAGGTTGCTACTATATCTAGCTTTTGCACCAAATTCTTATCATTCTGTGGGTTTAATATACATTTGAATAATTTATTTGGGATCATATTTTATTGATACTTATAATCATTTATTTTGACTCTTTACATAATTATAGGAGGCCATAAAATCTGGAAACAGGCAATAAAGAGCCTATTGATATTATGTAATAGAAAGAATAATATTTTGTCTCCAGACTTTATGGCTTTCACAGAGAGAAAAGTCACATCTCACTGTTTCGTGTGGTTATCTATTATCCAGCACATATACTATGAATATATTGTGTACTGGTATTAATGATGAAAATCTTTCTGTGCTAATAATACCCATACTTGGAATTCATATTAGCTATGAATTCAAGGAGAATTAGCAAGGAAAATTCATGGTATACTTCAAGAGGCACCCCTGTTTGAGAATATAACTAGGGCCATTCCTTGTATAGACCTAGAAAATAGATTTCATGTTAGGGGAAGTAGGAGCTGTCTGAGTTCCTACTATACCCCAGTATCAAGGAAAGATTAGGAAGAAATAAAAGTAATTTCCATATTTCTGTTCATCAGAACAGGCTTCCCTGATCAGTGACAACCTTATGGTCTTAAAGTATGACTATTCCCCCTAAGTCGCTTCAGTCATGTCTGACTCTTTGTGACCCCATGGACTGTAGCTTGCCAGGCTCCTCTGTCCATGGGATTCTCCAGGCATGAATACTGGAGTGGTTTGCCATTTCCTTCTCCAGGGGATCTTCCCAACTCAGGGATCGAACCCGCATCTCCTGGATTGCAGGCAGATTCTTTACTGCTGAGCCACCAGGGAAGCCCCAGAGTATGACTATAGACCTAAAATAAAAGCAAGTGCATAATTACTTCTCAGTGGCAGATCAAATGGGGTTGTTTATAGCCTATGATTGCTTCAGGAGAGAAAGAAAAGACCAGTCTAAGGGTATTGCTTATACAGTGCCCTATGCTCTTTATTTCCTTCGCAGTAGGGTAGGATAGATGATAATTACAGAGAAATGACCAAAGACTTCACATTTTGTGCCTCTCTTCAGTCATTCCATAGCATCAGGACATGATCACTCTTCACTGATGATTTTTGTGTGAACCTCCCGGCTCTTCACCCGCAGCTTGTTGACCTGGGACTCAGCAATGTCAGCCCTCTCCTCGGCTTCCTCCAGCTCATGCTGGAGCTTGCATGAATTTAGATAGATTTGTATTGGATTGTTCCTCCTGAGAATAAAAATGGAATTGTAAGGAATGCATATTGAGCATCTTCTTAGACTCTGTAGGCCTAAGGAAAGAAAGGACTTGGCATCTACGAAGTCAGAATACTCAACAGGAGATATTATTATCCTACCACCTCCTGGACTTTGCTTATCATTGAAATTAGCTTTAAGATTTATCTGGGGCTTTATGTTTCATAAAGAATTGCAGCTCTACTTTTGCAACCAAAACAGGGTAACAAATATGTACCACAAGTAACCAAAACATGGTAACAAATATGTACAAGAAGTAAAGCAAGAAATAATATAAAAGCAGGAAAGAAGGCAAGGATAAAATCGTGCTTGTTAATGCTTGCTGGAAGATGATGACTGTTTGCTTGAGTTAGATATTCTTCATCACTAAGGATGCATTTCTTAATAGCTTCTTTAAGTGGAAATAAATGTTGGATTTATATATTATTTTGGCACATTTCAAAACAATCACTTTTTCCCTTCTACTTTGTATGTAATGATTCTGTTGACAGACTCCTTAATATTATGTAATCCTTACTTTGTAGGAATTAAATATATTTAATCACTGATGGACAATTTCCTTAATAAAGTACGGGTTTCAGTGACTTAGTAATTTATCTTCACTACACCTATACTCATGAATAAAACTGCCTTTAGTATCTTTCCCCACCCTGTTCTCTTTTGGACAGGTTTTGGTATGAGGGTTATGCAAGCTTCTTAAAATGATTTGGAAAGCTTTTCATCTTTTCCCATGCTCTGAAGTGGCTTACATAGCTCAGGGATTATCTGTTCCTTCAAAATTTGAAAGACCTATCTGGAATGAGTTCATTTTCAGAAGCAATTCTGAAATAACTTATTCAGCCAATTTAATAATTTATATTCTCTTATTTAAGATTTCAACCACCTTGATAGATACATATTTTGCATTTAAAAAATAATCTTCTTCCTGATATGGTTTGTCCCCTTTCTCATTTGTAATGTTGTGAGTTTTTACCTTCACTCACTTTTTCTTTGATTATATAAGTATATTTATTTTTCATTAATTCCCAAGATATTACTGAGCTTAGCTGTTGAAAATAGGATATACTACTTCATTCATTTCTATATTACCTTTAGCAGTACCTCTTCATTATTTTACTATGATTTTTAACTTCTTTATTGGACTGTCAGTTTCTTCATTTATTTTTATTTTTGATTCATAAAGAAAGCATATAAAGAAATGAATTGTCCTTCAAGGACAGCTCAGACTACATTCTAGGTTTATAAAAGTCTCATCTTCCTTGAAATTCTATTTACAGTTAAAAATTATTCAGTAGTTGTGTTTTTATTTCAAGTTAATCCAAATTTTTTTTTTAGGAAAGTCAGTTTTTAACATTTAAATGCTTGGAAATTTTTGTTTATATTTTCTCATCTCTTTACAACTTTATCACACTAGGGCTAGAGAATGTAGCTTGTATTATTTCTGCTTTGAGATTTTTGAGGTTTCTTTGTGGATAGAAGGTTAACTTTAAAAATTAAAAAAAGTACAAATATTTTTAAGAAGTACTCAGTCTTCTATAATGCAGACAGCTTATTTACTACAAGTAAATAGTAAATCTAATTTTTATGAGTTTTTCTTAACAGAGATCTTTCTTCCCTTTGTCTTAAGAATACTTACAGCCTCCTCAGCTTGTCTCTTGTAAGATTTCACTTTCGCCTGAAGTTTATCTACCAAGTCCTGAAGTCTGAGAATATTTTTCCGATCTTCTTCCGTCTGAAAGATGATAAAGACCCCAGGGTCTTAGTTCAAAAGCCACTACTGTTGTATCATTACATGGGAGCATTTCCCATACATGCAAGGAGTGCTTAGCTGGTAGAAACTGTTGCTGCACCTGGTAAGTGAGCTCCTTCACTCTCCTCTCGTGTTTGCGCAGGCCCTTGACAGCTTCCACGTTGCGCTTCTGCTCACTCTCTACCTCACCTTCCAGCTCACGCACCTGCAAAGGAGTAGGCACTTAAGAACTTTGATTCCCTAAGGCACTGGGAATAAATGGAAATAGATAGATACTGGGAGACCCACCCTGGCCTCCAGCTTCTGGATCTGCTTCTTCCCGCCCTTCAGGGCCAGCTGCTCAGCCTCATCCAGACGGTTCTGCAGGTCCTTCACCGTCTGCTCCATGTTCTTCTTCATCCGCTCCAGGTGGGCACTGGTGTCCTGCTCCTTCTTCAGCTCCTCAGCCATCATGGCTGCCTAATTAGCAGTAAAACAAAACTAGTTGAGAAAGGTGAGACAGCCCATCAAGATTCTAGCTTGACGACCCAGGGTGGCCTCTGCTCACATCAGTGATGGCCTTCTTGGCTTTCTCTTCTGCGTTGCGAGCTTCCTGGAGAATGTCCTCCATCTCTCCCTGGATTTGTGTGATGTCTGTCTCTAGCTTCTTCTTGGTGTTTATTAGGCTGGTGTTCTGTTTGAAAGTAAGTTATATGCTCTTTTAATCGTGTTACCAAAGTACTTAGTGGTAGCCACTGTTTGAAAAAAATTTCAGATAAAAATTTGGAAGTCAAATGCCCTTGAATATTATTCTGTTATGTAATACAATTAATTAAAATAGAAATGTTATAGAATATTTAGCATCTTCATACATTTCTTATAATTAGACCAAATATCTCTATAATTTTATAACTGCCATTTACCAGTGAAACCACTCACAAGGATAAAATTATAACATGTTCAAGTATTTCTTTTACCACAATAAAAATGTCGATAGCCAGGGTCAGTAAAGATACTAACATAAAAGAATATGGCAAGTCTTAGAATATTTTAAGAAGTTAATCACTAATAATACATGCAAGATGAAACAGTGAAACATTTCTCAATAATGCAGTGAAAATTTGGTAGAAGTATAAAACCTGACTGCTATATAAAAAATTCAAGTTTATCTTTTCTGTGACATAGGCATTTACTGAAGGTGAATTCTTTGTGCTGAATCTCACCTGGGTGTGCAGGAGCTGGACGCGCTCACTGGCATCCAGGAGCTCCTGCTCTGCGATCTTCCTGCTCCTCTCCGTCTGCTCCAGGGTGGCCCGCAGCTCCTCGATCTCAGCTTGCAGCAGGTTGGCCCTGCGCTCCACCATGGCCAGCTGCTCCTTCCAGGTCCTCCTGGCCCCGCAGAGCATCATCCAGGTGGATCTGGGTATCCTGTGGAATGAACGATCATTGAGACACCTTGTTCTCAGGGCTGCAGTCACCCACCTGCCCTGGGACCATCTCCTGAACCCATTTACCTTGAGGATGGCTTGGGTGTTCCTGTAGTTCTTCAGGGCCTCAGCAGCCATGCGGTTGGCATGGTTCAGCTGGATCTCCATTTCGTTGAGGTCTCCTTCCATCTTCTTCTTGAGCCTGATGGCATCATTCCTGCTCCTGATCTCAGCATCCAGCATGGTCTGCATGGACTCCACGACTCTAATGTGGTTCCTCTTCAGCTGGTCAATTTCCTCATCCTTTTCAGCAATTTTCCTGTCAATTTCAGACTTGACCTGGTTCAGCTCCAGCTGGATACGCAGGATCTTTCCCTCTTCGTGTTCAAGAGATGCCTTAACAACAGCAAGGGATGACGTTAGGAGGGAATGGACACATTTGGCAGCTTTTCTGCACACCTTTCCTTCCGCTAATTTTGTGCCATTTATTCTTCTGTTCAGTGTATGTGGCTAGTCCTAATTCTTTTCTGAATTTGTTTACAGTGTACATTTTGACTCATACCTCCGCTTCCTCTAAAGCAGCCTGAATTTCAGACTTTTCTTGTTCCACTTGCTTCTTTATTTTCTCCAGTTCATGCATACGTTTCCCTCCTTCTGCAATCTGCTCCGTGAGGTCAGAGATCTCCTCTGTTTGGGTGAAAGACGGGAAGAGACTGAGAAAGGTACCTCCAAGGCATGAAAACTATTCAAAGTGAAAGGGACTCACGCTGCAAGTTTTTGTTCTCTCGTTTCAAAGTTTCTAGCTGATCCAAGGACTCCTCATAGGCATTCTTCATCTTGAACAGCTCAGTGCCCAGAGAGCGGGCCTCTTTCTGAGCCGCCTCGAGCTCGGCATGGGTTTCCTCATACTTCTGTTTCCATTCTGCCAGGATCTGAAACATGCACCAAAAGAGGTTACCTGGCTGGAAAGGATAGAGGACAGCGGTGGAGGCCAGAGGCTGCTGCAGAAGTTACCTTGTCAAAGTTCCTTTGCTTTTTGTCCAGGGCTGCGCAGGCAGCGTTTGTCCTCTCCACGTCTAGCATGAGGTCCTCAACCTCATTCTGGAGCCTCTGCTTGGTCTTCTCAAGGGAGGCGCATTTGGCGTTCACAGCTTCCACGTGTTCCTCAGCAGCCTGCAGACGCTGGGCCAGTTTCTTCCTTGAAGATTATGCATGGTTGTAGAGAGAAGGAAACCAAACCGAGAATTATGAACTGTCTTTGGAAGGAATGATGCTAAAGCTGAAACTCCAGTATTTGGGCCACCTCATGTGAAGAGTTAACTCATTGGAAAAGACTCTGATGCTGGGAGGGATTGGGGGCAGGAGGAGAAGGGGACGACCGAGGATGAGATGGCTGGATGGCATCATGGACTCGATGGACGTGAGTCTGAGTGAACTCCGGGAGATGCTGATGAACAGGGAGGCCTGGCGTGCTGCAATTCATGGGGTCGCAAAGAGTCGGACATGACTGAGTGACTGAACTGAACTGAACCATGCTGTAAAGTGTGGAGAATTTCATATTAAAAATCTCCTTCATTCAAAAAAATATTGATGAGCTCCTTTTATGAACCAGATGCTGAGTACACAGCAGCGAATAGGACGGAAAAGGTCCCTGCCTCATGAAGCTTCCAAACAAGTGAGAGAGATAAACAACAAGCAAGTCAGAAAATGAACAAAACTTATTGCAGATGTGAAGTGCAGTGAAAGAAGATAAAATGGAGTAAGGGGTGGGCAGCTATTCTTAGATATTCAGGGAAGTCCTTTCCGAGGAGGTATTGTTTGAGTCAAGATCTAAAAGAAGTCAGAGAGAGCCAGAGGGAGATCTGGCAGCGGGAGATTGTTCCAGACAGAAGAGGGGCTAACAAATTCCTGAAGCATCAATGAGCTTGGTGTGCTTGACAGCCAGCAATAAGACTGATTATCTGTGTGAGTGCTTGTTATTCCTTGTTTTTTAACTAGATTTTAGGCTCAGAGGTCGGTGATGGTGTTTGCTTTATTCCTGTCCTGTTCTCAGGGGCTGATAATGCCTGGCAGTAGGAGCTAATTAATGAATGTTTGTGAGTTAATTCACTGAATCTTCAAAGGTTCTGTTTCTATGATTCGATGTTCAACATTCTCTGCACATTCTCTCATATCTGAGGACATACTTGGCCTCCTCCAGCTCCTCCGTGCGCTGGATGGCGTCCGTCTCGTACTTGGTCCTCCACTGGGCCACCTCGCTGTTGGCCTTGGACAGCGCCCTCTGCAGCTCGGCCTTGGATTCCTGCTCCTCCTCATACTGTTCCCGCAGCAGGTCGCAGTCGTGGCGAGCTGACTGCAGGCCATGGGCCAGGGCGTTCTTGGCCTGCGGAGAGAGTTATATGTTCATTTTACTGATTACTTAGTGTTTAATTCTTAAGCTTCAAAGCCCTGTAAAAGTTGGTATAATGGACTCCAATTAGGGTCAGGTTAGGGGAAATGAGTCTTATCCAGTTACCTTTATCTCCTCTTCAAGTTGCCTCTTTAATTCCTCAATCTGTTGAGTAAATGCTTGTTTGCCTCTTGATAACTGAGACACCAGAGCTTCTTTCTCATCTAGCTGACGTGAAAATTCACCTGATAGGCAAATAATATGGCACCACTTGTTAAAGCGAAGAAAAGGTTTTGCAAGCCCATATGAGAAATAAGTTGAAAATCTCAACACCCCCTTTTCAGTTGAGTGCTTGGTGGTTGAATTCTTTATTGACATCGTCATGCTTGATGTCAAATTTCTGATTTTTATGGTGAAAATGACCTAAATGAATAAATACAGCTTAACTTCTCTTTGTCCTCTCCATAACTGATTCTTTTAGGGTTACATTATTGTGCAAAACCTGTTAATAACTGTCAAAGAAGGGAACTTTTAATTCCACACTGGCCCTGTTTCATAAGACTTTTGAGAGACTGGGTTATCCATTGCCCTATGCAGGAATTTGGTTCATTCTGGTTTAGCTAAAAAGAAGCATGATCTAAAACAGAAGCCCTGGACCCATGATGGAAAGACCCTTGACCCCAAGCATCCCCTCCATGTGGCCAAATCCTCAAGGCCTTTGTGGAGCAGAGCTTGGCCCAGTCCTATGGAAGTCTTCACCTCAGCATCGTCCCTAAGTAACCTTGCACGTGGGGGAGAGTCTGAGCTGTCCGGCGAATCACATGTCCTCAGTTGCTTTTATTAGGCTCTCACATATCAGTTGTTTTAGACCACATCATCTCCACTTTTAGGCCTCATGAAGGAGGAGAGAGTTACCAGATTCAGTCTGCAAGCGTCCCCTCTGGGCCGTCAGGTCATTGATCAGCCGCTGCTGCTCCTCCTCCTTGGATTTCAGCTCACTCACTTGGTCCTCCAGAGTTCGGCACATCTTTTCTAGGTTTCCTGTGAGAGGAAAAGTGGAAGAAGCAAGTGCAGACATTTTAACATTTCCCTACAGCTACCGTTTCTTCTAAAACAGAAAAAGATTTATTTTGACATATAAAATAAATTCTCTTATATAGGAATTTTTTCTGTATCTTTTATAATATGATCGCTGTCCTAAGGTGAAGACACACATTGGGAGTTTTAAAAAGCTAATTGTGAAGCTTTATTATTCCAGGCATTCCTTGTATTATCGCTCTTCAAAGATATTTTTTAAAAACCAATTTAGTGTTTGGGCAACTCTGTATCCAGTAAGTCTATCAGCACTATTTTTCCAATAGCATTTGCCCACTTCATGTCTCTGTGTCACGTTTTGGTAATTTTCACAATATTCAAGCTTTTCTTCATTATTAGAGTTGTTTCAGTGATCTGTGATCTTTGATGTTGGCACTGTGACTCACTGATGGTTCAGATGATGGTTAGCATTTTTTTTAAAGCAAGAAAGCATTTTTAAATGAAGGGGTGCATGTTTTTCAGGTATAGTGCTGTTGCACACTTAATAGACCACAGTATAGAGTAAACATCGCTTTTATATGCATTGGGAAACCAGGGAATCTGAGTGACTTGCTTAATTTTGATATTTGCTTCATTGTGGTGGTCTGGAACCAAACCTACAATATCTCTGAGGTCTGCCTGTGATAAAAAAAAGATCATGTACTAAAGATTTGTGAAAAATGTAGTGACATATTTTCAAGAAGCATTTATAAATACTTCACTGCCTACTTATGTACAGTGAAATTGCATGTTGGATAGCTGAGAATTTTGGAGACCTGTTGGAGTGCTAGAGAACACGGACAGCCTGGTTCACTGCAGATGTTGTCCTGTGTTACTAGTGTGGTGGGGTTAATATGCTCAGCTTCTTTGAATTTTAGTTTCTTCTTATGATTGAGTGGAAATAATTTAAGTACTAGTATCTTTCTTGCTTACCTCCTGGATTACTGCAAAGATCACATCACCTATGTGTAAAGGCCCTGTGCAGACTGTGACATGCAAATAATGGGTCATTGCTGTTGATAACAGTTTCTCAGACTCTGCAGTACCTTGGCTTTCGAGATCGTTTCCACATTGCTGGCCAGGTCGTCGATCTCCATCTTCATCTCGCTCTTCTCCTTCTCCAGCTTCTGCTTGACCCTCTGCAGGTTGTCGATCTGCTCCCCCAGCTCGGCCACGCTGTCCGCGTGCTTCTTGCGAAGAGCGGCCGCCGTGGCCTCGTGCTGCAGGGTGGCCTCCTCCAGGTCCCGGCGCATCTTCTGGAACTCGGCCTCCCGCTTCTTGTTCATCTCGATCTGGGCGGAAGTGGCCCCGCCGGCTTCCTCCAGCCGCTCGCTGATCTCCTCCAGTTCCCGGGAGAGGTCTGAGCGCTGCTTCTCTGCTTTGGCGCGGGAGGCCCGCTCGGCCTCGATCTCCTCCTCCAGCTCCTCGATGCGGGCCTGGAGGTGGGGAGAAGCTTAATGTTAGCTTCTTTATGCTCATAACTATGGCTCTTTGAGCCAGACTGATAGAAATATGAACTTACTTGCAACTCTTTGATCTTCTTCTGCAGTTGAATGCCAAGTGCCTGTTCATCTTCAATCTTGCTTTGCAAATTGCTGATTTCAAACTCTTTCCTTTTTGAAAAGTAGTAAAGGAGGATAACAGTTGAGTCCATAGTCAATATTGGAAGCCAGTGCATAAGCAATTCTTTCATACTTACTTTTGAGCTTTTCATCAAGTTGTTGTTTTTCATTTTCAATGTCCATTATGGACTCTTGTGCCAACTTGAGATCACCCTCCAGTTTCCTCTTGGCTCTCTCTAGGTCCATGCGAAGTTTCTTTTCTTGCTCCAAGGACCCCTCAAGCTGAATGTAAATAATGTTGAGTCAAAGAATTGCTTAGCTTCCTTTCAAAGAAAATGTCCTTGACAGTCCTAGACTTACGTCATCCACTTGCTGCTCTAGCTTGGTTTTAGCTTTGGTCAGAGTGTTGACTTTGTCCTCTTCTGCCTGCAGGTCATCCAGCGTCTGCTGGTGGGCCTCCTGGAGGGCCTTTTTCTCCTTGGTCAGCTTGGCGATGGTTTCATCCAGACCTGCCATCTCTTCTGTGAGGTTTTTCACCTAGAAAGGTTAAGAAAGAGATGATTTCTGCTGCAGAGCAGCCTAATTAGATGCCAGAGTCTCTATATGCTGTATAGAAGTATATTTCATACCTTGTTCTCTGTGGCGTGTTTCTCCTTCTCAACCTTGGCCAGTGTCAGCTCAAGGTCATCTATGTCTTTCTTCAGTTCTGAACATTCGTCCTCCAGTTTCCTCTTCTTGGCCGTCAGCTCAGCATTGATCTCTTCCTCATCCTCTGCTCTCTCAGTCACCTCCTTGATCTTAGCCTCCAGCTGGATTTTGGTTTTGATTAGCTGGTCACATCTTTCCTCTGCATCAGCCAAGCCTTCAGCTTCCTTGAGTTGAAAGCAAAATCAAAATTGGGATGTAAGAATGAAGTATTATACAATAACAGTATAAATCTCCCCCATTAATTCTTTAGATTAAACTTTTATGAAGCACCTGCCATGTGTGATTGCCAGATACTCCACATTTGGGGAAAAACAAAATGTATCAAGCATTGTTCTATTCATTTAGAAGAATATACTCTACAGTAGGTTAGAAAGCTTAACCTCGACAAGCTACCATTAATTCAGAAAGCCATTAGTGATATAAAAGATCAGAGAAGTTGTTTCAGATATGATTTAATGAATGGAGTGGCATTTGAGTTGGGCTTTGAGAGATGGGTAAGACTTGGTTTTGTAGAAATGAACTTATTGGGAGAAGGATCAGGAGAAGGGAAAGCATTCTAGCAGAAGTTTCCAGATGCAGCCACTACTAGCAAATTATTTCCCTTTGTAGTCTTGGAGGATGATCCTGGTTATGATGCTTTAAATTTTAATTGAGGCATTAAGTAATCAAATTCCTAGCAACCTATGTTTCTACTTAAGAGGGTTGGAGGTGGATGGAAACAAGAGAGAAACTGATAGATACATTCATCAGTGAGCCTCCATATCAGTCTTTGGATACATAAAAGAATAAAATGTGCCACACATAGACAGGTAGTGAGCATGGTAATGTAGGACAGTATCTAAGTGATTCTCTAGGGACAAGAGAAGAGAATTCAGGATAGCTTTGAAGGGAATGGGGACAGAAAAACAACTCTTTTCCCTTCTGTAATCTAAAGGAAGGAGTTATTACACCACCCCAACTTGACAGAAGAGACCAATCTTAATCAGCAGGAAAAAATATATGATTTTGTGATGAGTAAATTATACCAAACCAATTCAGTTCACTTCAAATGAAAGACAGTCTCATAAATTACATTTCAGAGTTGATGAAAGCAGTTGTAAAATGATTGGTTCAGGCATAGCAATGAGCAGGCTGGATGGAGGGAGAGAATTGTGGGGAGATAGAGCAAGTTAGGCGCTGATGCAGCAACCCGAACGTTATATGATGCGGCACTGACTGTGGAGATGGATTGGAAAGAGCAAGTCTCAGTTTTAGAGATCAATAACAAACAATAATTCAGTAAAAACTGATGTAGAATACTGTCCTTTGTCAGCTGTACACACTGTGATTTAAGATTCATAAACATCTAGAAGTTCAGGGAAGTTTCAGAGAAAACAAATCACTTTCTCCATGCTGTTCTTCCCTTTTGTATTTGGGCTAGTTTCATAGTAAAATCCCTTTCAAAGACTATCTTCAAAGGAAAAAGAAGTCATTAACACTGTAGTTTGATGAAACTGTACAGAAGAGAAGACAGTGGCCAGTTCTAGCTCATTGCCTTGGTTCTGGTTTGGGGGCATTCACTGGGTGATGAAGGAATATGGGCTTTATTAACACCATGAGAACACTTTCGCCTTCTCCCCCAGGGCATGTCTCTTATGCTGACTGCCCAGCTCACTGCTACCAGTGACTAGAGTCGTATGCTTGCATCCTGATTAGCAGCAGTACATCGGATGGCACCGCTACTTACAGCCTGAACTTGGAGCTGCAGGTCATTTTTTTCTTTCAACAATGACACCATCTTTTCTTCCAGTTCCTTCCTTTTGGCCTCCGACTTGGCCAGTTCATCCTTGGTTTTCTGGAACTCTTCCTTCATGGTGGCCATCTCCTTCTCCGTCTCTGCACTCTTCAGCAGGGGCTTGATCTTGAAGAACAGTTTCATCCAGGGCCAGTGCTTGACGTTCATAAAGGCTCGGATGTTGTACTGGATACAGAAGATGGACTCCCTGAAATTTAACCAATGCAAATTAGATGCTGTGTGGATGATGGAATGAGATGAAATCTTGGCAATGAGAGTTGGAGGTTCTGCCCTCCACCATGGTCCTCACCACGTTCAAAAACACAAACGAAAGAAATTGTATTTGGGGATGGTGGTCAAGGACTCATCAGTCCCTCATTTCTCTTCACTGGTGCTTCTCAAACTTTGGTGTATATAAGAATCAGCTAAGACTTTGTTAAAATACTGATTCCTGGGCTATTTCCCTAGAGATTCAGATTCAGCAGATATGGATGGGGCCAAAAATGTGCATTTTTAGCAAGTTTGTAAGAGATGCTGATGATACAGGTCCAAGGACCACCCTTTGAGAAGTACTGCTCTGCTTCAGTGCTTTGCAAACTTTCCTATGCGAACACCACTGAGAGCAGTGAAGGGGGACTTGGACCCCTGCCAGTTCCCTGAGGCACAGGATAAAATGGCTCATTAAAAACTCAGTTTCTTTGAAAAATCTCTGGTTTTATATTTTAATGTTATATGATTTTTGCATTCTATTCTTTAATATCATCACATTTGTTTTAATATAAATTATTTTTTTAATTGCCTTCATATATAGGCAATTGCCCAAATATATATACATATATATAGGGGTGTTATAACCAAACTTATTTTTAATGAAATAGAATATAGTAGAAAATATTAGCAGAACTACAGGTGATAGAAAATCTGTTTCACGTAAATTATGTATTTACACACAGGTATGCATGCATATACAAATATCAGTGTAAAATACATTTCTCCCTGTGGATCCTATTCATATGTGTCCTACAATTTGAGACATCTGACCTGTAGCCTTAGAGCTCTGTCACTGCATCAGATTAGATCACTAAACAGTGAGATACCTTGGTGAAATTGTATTAACTTATTGAAAAAGTTCTTTCACCTATTTTTCCCTTAATACTTTAAATCGTAATAATTCAATAATATAAGTGATCAGACAAAGAAGTTGTTCCTGCAATTTATGTAAAACTGCTGTTGAAAATAACTGTGTGCTCTGCAGTTCAATATCTTATTTAATTACCTACTCAGTAAATTCATATTAGAACCAAGTGCTGGGGCAACATTTTGCCTCTGCTTGCACAATGGTATATTTTCTCGTTAGATGAGACTTACACATCTCTCTCTCTCTTTTTCATTATGCTTCTCTCTTTTAAATTTTTTTTACTTTTTCTTTTTCACCCGAGCATTCAGTTTATTCCATGGTGATTGCTACCTTAAGTACTTTGGTATACGTGTATCTCCAGTTCAGCATCAGACTCTTATTCACCCCTCTTACTCCGGTGGACTTATTATATCTGAGTCTTAATTGTAAGCCACCTCAAATGTGTTTCTGAAGAAGGAAAGGATGACTAAATAAGCAATATATTTGTATACCTCCTCTCCACCATCCTCTGGTACTCCACTCTTGCCAAGAACCCTCTGCACCGGGCCTGGGTTCGGGTAATCAGCTGGGCCAGCTTTTCATCTCGCATCTCCTCTAGGAGCCCCAGAAGACCAGCTTTGAAAAGACCTGTGTATGGCCAGGGTTGCAGATCAGAAACTTTACACAGACTCCAAAGGGACAGACGTCGTGCCAGGTGGGCCTTAGAGACTGTTACCTTGGTGTGACCAAATTTATACTGGGTGTGGTCAATGTCAATGGATGCAAGGAGCTTCTCAGAAGCCTTCTTGCTGTCGATGTATTGTCCTTCAGGGATCGCACTTGCATTTAACACCTTGTATCTGATAAAGTAAATATAGTTTTCTAAAACTTGGTTTATTGATATGACTGGAAGTAGCTAACATTAAATGATTGATTTTAAAAAGTCAGAGCTTTAAAACAATTATTTTCTTCACACAAAGGACATTGTATACATAGATGGCCAATCTAGTATTTTACCTTTCTGCGCAGTTGTAACTTTCCATTCTGCTTCATCAGACCCTGTTCTCAGGAAAGGATTCTATAATCTGGTTCACATTAATGTGTAGATGACCAATAAATGCATTTGCTATTGGTAGTGCTTAATCTCTACTGTGGCTTTGGAAGGATTACATGAAATAACCCAAATATATTAAGCACTCAGAAATGATGTTCCCTAATTATTGAAATTATAGTAGACATCTGTGAGCTCAGCTGGGAGCATGGTAAATCCAGTGAAAAGTCCACAGAGTACCCACTATGTGGTGTATCTTTATTTTAAAGGTGCTTTGAGGCTTATAACTTGTTACACTTTTTGTGGCAAGTTAAAAATAACAAATAGAAGCATGTTTTTTACTAAATTGCTTGGCTTGCACTAAGTATATGTATACTGAATTCCAGAATACCGCACGATTAGGAGAGGCTGACCTCTGTTTGAAGTCCGCGTACAGGATTCTGCTGGGGAAGCCCTTTCTGCAGATGCGGATACCCTCCAGCACACCGTTACACCTCAGCTGGTGCAGGACCAGCTCGTGCTCCATGGCCCCTACAAATACGTGTTCATGTCATTGCAGAGTTTTGTAAAGGGAGGTATGACAGTCATGCTTTGTTCTTCATCTCCGGAACGTCTTACCAGGGGTCTTCGTTTCATTGGGGATGATGCACCGCACAAAGTGAGGATGGGTACTCCTGAGGTTGGTCATCAGTTTATTCAGATTTTCCTGTAAAATCAGGAACCCCTGTTATCTGAGTTTTAGACATGCTTATGAAAGCTTGGCAATGTCTATAAAATCAGTGTCCATGACCAAGTTGAAGGACCCTTGTGGACCATTTTCACTTAAGGTAGCACCTTGGTAAGCTTCTCCTGAGAGGCAGTTTCCTCCTTAGTACCTCTTGTTCCACTCGAGTTGGCAGGAGTTACACATGTAAAGCAATCTTGACAGCTGAATCTTTTCAGTATCCAAGCACTATCGTCCTCTCAGCCCTGGCCCCTGGCCACCCACAAGCCTTCACAAAGCCATTGGCTTCCCATCCTAGACTCACCCTTTCTTCTGCTAAACTCTATGGTTCTCCAGTAAGGCAACATGCCTGCACTGCATTTGGTCTACTTCTCATAAATATAGCTTCCCCTTTTCAACTCTGTCAGCTTTGGGGGCATAAAGATTATCTGTAAGGGGAACCTACCAGTTACAATTGAGAACTGACTAGATTAAGAGCAAGGATACCATATTAGGTTCCTTAAAGACTAGCTGTCAGATTTTCATTAGAGCTACTGAGGACTTAGTCTTTTTGAGTATGTACCATTGCTTATTTCCACAACTCAATTATATTATGACCAGCCGAGCATTACAGTTTATAACATATAAAATATTTTTACTATTTGGCTTAGCATAAAAGATGACCTAATAATTTCCAAGTAATTTAAAGCTCTTCTCTCTAAAACTAGATTAACAGAAATCATTAGCTAAGGTCAATCCTTTCCTAAATGACTTGTGCTTTTAAAAACAAATTAACAAAGTAACAACAGGGTGTCAAAACCAGTTTCCTCCTTACCCTGAAAAGTGCAGACACCGTCTGGAAAGAAGAGCCCTTCTTCTTACCGCCTTTCTTAGTTCCACTCCCCTCTGGAGAAAAAGACCGGAAAAGATGTTACTCAGATATAATTTTAAATTGACAGGGCTATATGTTGCCCATTTGTTGATTTCTGTGTTCAGATGGAGCATTCTTTTCAATGCAGTTGGCCTCTCTGTTTGAGCCTGAATGAATCTTATATGTCAGTTAAGTTCATATCCATTTTCCAGTGATACTCAATAAGCAGCAGATACGGAGGAAGAAGCAAGAGAGAGTGATAGAAGCCAAGCCTTTTCATTGCTTAAGATGCTGAAAGTTCCTTTCTAGCTCTTGGCAGCAGGGCCTTCACCAGTGCTGGAATAAATGTCATGATGCAGCCTGCTTCCTCAGAACTTGGAGGCACAATGGATTTGGCCATAACACTTCAGCCTGGGCTGGATACCACTAGCTTCAGTCTAACACCACGTTTTGTAATATCAGGAGAAAACTTTGGGATTTTTTTGAGCATTACCTGATTCAGCAGTTGGAGTCCCAGAGAAAAGGAAAGCTAGAGTTTTCATTGAAGACTTCTGGTACAGCCCAACCACAGTATCGTTCAGGGGTCCTTGTTCTTCTCCAGCCAGCCAGTAATGTTGTAGTCCACGACACCCGCATAGTGGATCAGGGCAAAGTGGGCCTCAGCTTTGCCCTTGACCACCTTGGGCTTCTGGAAGTTGGCAGACTTGCCCAGGTGCTGGTCATACAGCTTGTTCTTGAAGGAGTTGTCCGTGGCCTTGGGGAACATGCACTCCTCTTCCAGGATGGAGAAGATGCCCATAGGCTGGAAGCAGCCCGCGACACAACGTTACAACTCTGTGTAAGCATTTTTCTCTGTCTATAGGCTTAAACAAGATGTATGAATAATTTAGTCACCACAAAACATAGTTTCTGAAACTTGAAACAGACCTTCTCGATGAGCTCGATGCAGGCGGCCAGGTCCATCCCGAAGTCGATGAACGTCCACTCGATGCCTTCTCTCTTGTACTCCTCCTGCTCCAGCACGAACATGTGGTGGTTGAAAAACTGTTGCAGTTTCTCGTTGGTGAAGTTGATGCACAGCTGCTCCAGGCTGTTGAACTAAATAAACAGATGGGTTTACTTTTCTCTCAGCATAGTGGAGATTTTAAAATATAAGACTTTTTAATTTAAAAATGTATATCGAATAGCCTTTAGATTATAGATACCAGAATCCTTGGGGACCTATGAAATCTACTGTTTCTCTGCTGTCATTTTATCCACAATCTTAAATCATTAGTAATTCTTTTTTCTTGTACTTGCTTAAATTGACTCAGGTGTTTTTCTGAGTTCCTGCTTAATCATTCTGTACTTATTTCCTTTATCTTTGGCATTTTCTATTCACTCACTTAGCAGCTAATTTGCAACCTATTAGAAGCTGACTGGAAGGTTCTCTCTGTTGTGTGGAAGCGATCATAGTCAACATTGCGAGGGAGCAATAATCACCACCTTTATATTTTAATGTGAGATGAAAAAAATCAAGTATTTAATGTCATATACAATATGTTAACACACACTTATATTTTTTGGAAAAGAAAAGCCAAAATGTTGACATTAAGTAGATATATATAGTGGAATCCCTGGTAGCTCTGCTGATAAAGAATCTGCCTACAATGTGGGAGTCCTGGGTTCGATCTCTGGGTTAGGAAAATCCCCGGGGAAGGGAAAGGCTACCCACTCCACTATTCTGGACTGGAGAATTCCATGGACTATTGTCCATGAGGTCTCAAAGAGTTGGACACGATCAAGTGACTTTCACATATAGTGGAATCAGTGTGGAATTCTTTTCTTTGATTTTCAATGATTTCTGCCATGCCTAAGTGTTGTGTCTATAAAGATAAGCTCCATGGGGTCACTAAGAGTCAGACATGACTGAGTGACTTCACTTTCACTTCTCACTTTCATGCACTGGAGAAGGAAATGGCAACCCACTCCAGTATTCTTGTCTGGAGAATCCCAGGGACGGGGAGCCTGGTGGGCTACCATCTATGGGGTCACACAGAGTCGAACGTGACTGAAGTGACTTAGCAGCAGCAGCAAGCTTCTTTAAAATTATAAGGAAGAAAAAAATGTATTTTATAATCAAACATGAGTTTTTTTATCCCATATCACATTGAGAATTAAGAGTTCCTTGCATTGAATTTATTAATGCTGTCTCTAAATTACTGACCCTTTCTCAGCTCTTATCATCTGCCTATATGTTTCTGAATGGTTTCTCTACCATATATTGAGAGCTTATTATACATTGCACAGATTTATTTAGATGTTTTTATATTAACTTCACTTTGCATTGTGGGATTTTTAGACTTCTCATTACACCAACCTAATTCCTGACTCCTTTTAGATCATGTCGTGAGTTAAAGCATCCTCATTAAGTGGATTATTTCTCACAGTAGTGGAATTGGCACTACAATAAATAATTAGTAGTAGCTGCCCAGTCACTCTCTTTTAAATTTTAGCATAACTTTTTGACAGTGGTAATAAAAGGTTGTAATGTTCACAAATTTCTTCTTACTAAGTATCCATTGCTTTATTGTGAAAACCCCTTATGAACTGATTCCCAACTCACATCAAAGATCTCAAAGCCAGCGATGTCCAAGACCCCGATGAAGTACTGCCTGGGCTGCTTGGTGTCCAGCTGCTGGTTGATGCGGGTCACCATCCACAGGAACATCTTCTCATAGACAGCTTTGGCCAGAGCGCCCACTGCGTTGGTCACCTTGAAAGAGAAAGGAGTGTTTCTTGAGGTTAATAGAGGACTGTAAAATGCCTGCATCCCTCGTGGTGAATTTGAATTATGTACCTACCTGCTCTACAGTCTGGCCTTTGGTGACATACTCATTGCCAACTTTGACCCTGGGGTAGCAGAGAGCTTTGAGTAGGTCAGCAGAGTTCAGGCTCTGGAGGTAGGCAGCCTTGTCAGCCACTGAAAGGAAGAAAGGATAGAATGATGTTATTGCCCAAAGCAGTCCACTTCCTTAAAAAAAAAAAAAAAAAAAAAAGCTACAGGCATTTTGTGCAGTGTTTTAAGAATATCTTTTGAGTATTCTTACCTTCTCCACCCCCAAGTTCAAGACCTTGGTTATGAGTAGTGTTCCCTAAAGAACTTAGAAATTGTAGCAACATGTGTCTAATACCCATGCCACATATATCTTATCTAGGTATACTTTCAGATGCAATTCTTGGAAATGAATTTGTCTTCTCAGGAGAGCTCAAGGGTAGCAAGTTATGTGATTTTCAAGCAGACATGAAGTCAGGCAGGTGACTGAGTTGGTACCTTCAGTGCCATCTGGCTCTGCTTGCTCCTCACGCTGCTTTTGCTTGAATTTCAGGTTCCCATAATGCATCACAGCCCCCGTGAGCTTGTAGATGGAGACCTTCTCTTCATTAGTAAAGCCCAAAATATCAATAGCACTCTGCCAACACAACCAGTAGAATAACTGTCAAGTTAGGATCCACATGTTTACTATCAATACTTCACATTTGGATTCCTGATTTTTTGGTCAAACCGAGGAAACTACCAGTACTGATGCAGAGCAAGGAACTCCTTAGATTCGCCATCTAGGGAGCTGGTCAGTCAGAGGCCAGCACAGAGCATGGGAATCACAGGGGCATACCTTCTCAAGATGCCAAAAGTAAATTTAAAATAGAGAACACGGATAGTTATTTAACTTGTTGTTTTGAGAGGTGGAATCGATTCTTGTAAGATAACATAAAGTCATCCAAATGATTGTTTCTAAATTCTTAGAGTAAGTGGAAATATAGAACGAGAGAATAATGACTCTGCATTTAACTTATTTTCTGGATTCAAAGGAAAATTGTTGAACTTGAATCAAATTGCCAGTTTCAAAATGACTGATAGACAAGAAAAGGAAAAATAAGCAATCATAGCAGGGCACTAAAGGGGTAGGGGGAATCATTCAATAAAAGAGCACTTATTAACTATTACGAGCTTCCCAGGTGGCTCAGCGATAGAGAATCCACCTGCCAGTGCAGAACCCATAGGTTTTATCGCTGGCTTGGGAAGATCCCCTGGAGGAGGAAATGGCAACCTGCTCCAGTATTCTTGCCAGGATAATCCCATGGAGAGAGGAACCTGGCAGGCTACAGTCTGTGGGGGTCGCAAAAGTGTTGGAATGACTGAGCAACTGAGCACACACACAGATTTTAAAAAAATGGTTTAGGGAAATTCAGAAAGGATAGACCATTAAGACTATTAAGGGAAAGTGAGATATTGTAAGAGTACACACCAGTCTTTTCAGTTGACTCCAGGTCATGCCCATCTTTGAAGTTTCTTTTATGATTTCTACTAGAAACTGAATGTTTATCTAGAGGGACCATCACTCTGTCCAAAATAATCATTCTAATTTTCTTGTGTTTTACTTACATCCGTGGCTATCAGTTCTTCCTGATCATCAATACTGGCCACACTGATCTCCCCTTGACTGATGAATGGGTAGTCATATGGGTTGGTGGTAATCAGAAGCATTTCTAAGTAAGTGGAAGAAAGCAAAAGTAAGCAGAAATATCCTCTTCATTAAAATGAGAGATTACAAGACAAATTCTAAGGCACTAGGATGGAAAAAGCCATGATATATTATTGCTCAGTAAAAAGGTAGATGATGGAAGAGCATGTAACTCTGATTCTACTTATTGTATGTATGTATATATTTAAAGATATATGTACATAAAATGACTAAAATTATATTCATCCAAGTGTTCATAGTGGTTATTTCATAGTGGTAAGATTTGGAGGTGTTTTCAGTTTTCCTTTTGAATTTTTATGAAGAGCACACATAAATATTTATCAAACTTATAAAGCGATTTTCAAAATAAAGATAATGTATACAGTTAACAAAATTCCATCATGGAATACCAAGTTGACCAGGCATCTATAGGTGTAGGTCAGATACATTTTATAAAGAAATGATGACATTTCTTACCAATTAGTTCCGGTTTCCTGTTTGATGTGATCTGGTAAAAAATATGATAGCTCCTTTCAGCCTTAAGCTGGAAAGTAACTCTAGACTTCTCTAACAGATCTGAAAAGAAATTAATAACAAACAAGAAAAATTCATATGAAATGCAAATTTTATTTCTGTTCAGTGTTGTAGGTCAGAAGAAATAGAAATGATGATAAAGACTATCCAGGCACTTACATGTTTCAATATCAGCAGAGGCCAGTTTTCCTGTAGTGCCAAAGTGGATTCTAATGAATTTACCCTTGAAAGAAAAGTTAATATTACTGCTTTGTTTCTGAATCATACCAAATCTTTGAGAAACTCAAAACACTAACATTGGCACTAAGTGCTAAAGTTTTAATAGTAAATCAATTCAGACACTATTGGTATCAGATTTAAAAAAGATGTATCTTCTATTTTATAGATAAAATAATTTTAATTTAAAAATCTGTGAATAATTGTAGGTAATGAAAGATAAGAACTCAGATATAGGGTCACATTTCTTTTTAGACAAGGCTTAGATCCATGTTATTACGTGCTTAGAGGAAAAGGAAAGAACCATGGTATAATGGGAATGAAAAGACTCAGAGAATGTATTCACACATCCCATAAATCTTGACCAGTGAGTAATGTCTATGGTAATGTCCAAGAGACTTACAAAGCGAGAGGAGTTGTCATTCCTCACGGTCTTGGCGTTGCCAAAGGCCTCAAGCAGGGGATTGGCACTGATGATCTGATCCTCCAGAGTCCCCTGCAGAGAAACACAAGAGCAGTACTCACATGTAGGGCCTCTTGAGCACCCTTTCTGTCATGATTCTGACATGTCCATCAGACCCACCTGCATTTTGCCAGTTTCCTCCTTCTTCTTCTCCCCAGTGACTGCAATTGTTGCAAAGTACTGGATGACACGTTCGTGTTCACAGTCTTTCCTGCCCCGGATTCTCCGCTGTCAGATAAAAACCAAGTCAGTAGAGGTCCCAAAGCCAGCAGCTATGGCAGTCGTGAAAACAAAGCATCAAATCTACTTACGTGATCAGGATTGACTGATTCTCTCGGTCTATAAAAGAGAAATTATAGGCAGTCAATACCATTTTAAAATATAGTTGTAAATGGTAAATTAATAAAATGGAATGAAGCTAGTAGTTCTCAGCAATCCTGAGGGCTTGGTGGTCCCCAGGCCCAGCAGCTTTCCCAGCTCCCCTCTCTCCTGCTCCCTGAGGCTCCCCCCATCGCATCAGCTTACAGACCACCGCTGAAACGGAACAACGCAGGGAAGCCGCAGACTTTCTCTTTTACACTCCAAACCAAATGCACACCAAGTGGGCCTGGGTTTTCAGGTGGATTTAGATGACAAGTTAGTAGCATGTTTATTGTAAGTACAAGAAGTAATGGGAAAAAAAGGCATTAGAGATATTTTTAGTGTGGGAGAAGGAGTCAGTATAGTAAAGGTGGTAGCTTTGGAAGTAATCATGGCCTTAGTCGCATTTAAACTAAAGGCTCATGTGGATGTTCTGCTCTCTCTGAAGAGGAAATCTCTCAGTCCTTTCCCCAAGGTGCTGTTGTGCCTTAGAATGGTCTGGCTGAGACAGCATTCCAGGACGAAGATTCATAGTATGACCGCTCTAATTCCAGATACAGCTTATAATCTGGAGTATGTTTTGGTTGGTTCTGGCAAAGGGCAGTGGCATTTAGGGGACCACCTCAAAGAGTGTGTTGAGATGAGTAGAGTCTCTTTCTCCTATGGTTAGTCTCTCTCTCCTAGAGTCTCATCTCCTACAAAGATGCACATGGAAACATCCAGCTCACCAGTCAGCATGAACTGATAGGCGTTGTCAGAGATGGAGAAGATGTGGGGCGGGGCCTCCTGGCGCTTTTTGCCCCTGTAGGCCGTCACCACCTCGGGGTTGTACACCGGCAGCCACTTGTAGGGGGTTGACGGTGACACAGAAGAGGCCTGAGTAGGTCTGTGCAAGCGAATAAGAAAGAATAACTAACCAGACAGCTTTCCTGTTATTTGCACAGCTCAGTTATTTAATGAATTTTAACAGAAAAAGAACACTCTAAGTAAGTGGTCTACACATCTTCAAGGCATCAGCATGGAAACTAGTTGAAAGGTTCAACAAGATAGCAAAATCTTGAGGGTGAGGAATACAATTTAGATTCTTATTCCTCTTGGGGTTTGTCACAGTGATTTTTCACATAGTAGGAGCTCCAAAATTGTGGGTTTTTTTTTAAAAATAATGTTTAATACATTCTTACTGTAGTTTAGAAAATAGGAGTATATTTCTTTTAAGATAGTTCAAATTCATGATAATGAATTTATGATATATGAAAATGAATTTATGGTACTTAAGTACTAAGTAGTCAACAGTATGAAATAATTAGGTGAACTATGGAAAATCTTAAGATAGTATGATCCAGACATTTAAAAAGGCAAACATGAAGGTACGCAGCAATACTGGGGAAATATTTGTAAACTACTCCTGAATTGTGAAGAAACAGAACACAGAATGATGGGAATACATTATGATTATAACAGCTGGATTTCCAATATTTTTGACATCTGGTCTAGGATAACTGCCAACCAAACAGAATGGATTCTGACACTAATCACAGGTACACTTGTATACGTGTAGTCCAGCTGAATAGCAGCAGTGACTACACCATTCAGAAATGATGAGAACTCCCTGATGGTCTCAGGGTTTGAACTCCCAATGCAGGGGGCCATGAGTTCAATCCCTGGTTGGGGAAATAAGGTCCTGTAAGCTGTGTGGTGGGGCCAAAGCAGCAACCACAAAACCTTACAGAAATGTCAACCTAACGTAGTAAATTCAATTAGTATTACTGAGTTTGTGTTAAGGGAAAAGTCTCTGCAAAGCCCTAAGAATGAAATATAAACGTTATTTTTCTTTGAACATATGATAGTGTTCCTTGAGGAACTCCCAGTCTGTGTAGGAGATGGACATGTAAATGATTCATTCTGAAAAAACATCGTCAGCATTATTGCAGGGCAGAAACACCAGGACACAACGTTGAACTCTGCTTGGGGAAGTTGGCAAGATTTCATCAAGGAAGTGCTCCACACAGAAGGGACCAGAACACAGAAATACAAATTGCTGTTATTTTGGAGGATTGAAAACTGGTCTTTAAAAACATTACTTTTAAGAGTTGAAACATAAGTTTATATTTTTCCTCTGGATGATTCTGGAGCAGGAATGGGGATGAGAGGAGATGCAGGCATGTGGTTGAGATGTAAACAGTAGCTGCTACCATGTTTGTTCAGGGGATCTGTGCAAACCCAGTCCACGTGGACAGTGGCTTTGCCTGGCTTTGGATGGGAAGACAAAGGATGATGTGCCAGCTGTTGGCCTGGGCCTTCCAGTAGCAATCATGAACCTCTTAATTAGTTACACTACTAGTGAAAGTGCAGTGAATCACTATCTGTGACCCGTTTGTAGTACATTGAGCTGACAGGGTCCAGTGATCAAAACCACTTTGGGGTTTGGGGAGCACTCACGTAGATCATCCAGGCTGCATAACGCTCTTTGAGGTTGTACAGCACAGCGGGCTCGTGCAGGTGGGTCATCATGGCCATGTCCTCAATCTTGTCGAATTTGGGAGGGTTCATGGGGAAGACTTGATCCTCTTTCACTGTCAGAGTCTGGTAAACAGGAAGGATAACTGTTTATGTCAACAAAGTGGCCAAACAAAATAATCAGTAGCATGTGGTCAGCTCCTGGACTACTCACCGCGCCTCCTTCGGTCTTCACTGTCACTTTCCCCACCTTCTCTGCTCTGGATAGTCCCTTTGACAAAAGATTCCTTGGGCTCGGCCACAAAGACAGATGTCTTGGCATCAAAGGCTTATTCTGGGCTTCAATGCGCTCCTTTTCGGACTTTCGGAGGTAAGGAGCAGCCTCCCAAAGATTGCCATTTCTTGGTCTGAACTCATGGCTGCTGAACTCAGAGGTCCTAAAGGCGATGAAGCATTTCTTAGTAGAGATTCTGAATTGTCATCTATACGTATAAATCTCTACCTTGATGATATTTCATGGGCCCAGTTGGAAATTTCACCAGGCAGCTGCACTGTACTCCACACTGTAGTTATTGAAGCAAACGCGATAACCAGAAATCACATGAACTCAAAGGCATCTGGGGCCACTATGTACCCAGCAGTGGACTCAGGGCTACCTTCTTTCATCCTTCAAGACTGATGTTCTAATAAGAGAGCTGAGGGTAACCTCACAAGCTACTAAGGAGCTTGTGACCTTGGGTTGCCCTTGATCTGTGCCTCAGCATCTCCATCTTTAGAGATCACAATATTGCCTTTTGTAATCCGCAGCCCATGAGACAGAGTGAAGACAGTTTGAGAAAAAAGTTAAAATTTGAGTAAGAAAGCAATTTGAACAAGTTCAGGCTATGACAAAGATGGAAAATGTCATTTATTATAGTGTAAGAGAATTCCATTTCTTTCCATATAACATGAGAACTTTATTTCCTCCTTTAGATGTTCAGCTGGAAGTGCTCATGTTCAGTGGATTTGGTAGGAGATCAGATTATAATTTTCCTTATATATATATATTTTTGAGTTAGGTGCTTAGTAGAATTTCTCCAGCATAATTTCTTTGCATATTAAATCCAGTTAATCAGCTTAACCCAGTTAAACTAATTGAGGATAAAAGCCACAGAAAGCACTATCCTCATTCTTCTGCACTGAAGGCTCACTTTCCTGTTCCACATATCCTTCCGAAGGACACAGGCTCAGGCTGCTCCATTGAGTGGTGTCTGCAGATCACCAGCGGCCTCAGTAGAATGAAAGGCTTGGCAGATGATGCTACTTCAGTCATTACATGATCGAGTTACTTGAAACTCACTTTAATCATCTACCCACCAGTCTCTCTCTTTAGAAATGCAGTGTGTAGTAGTGGGCAGACTAATAACTTTCATTATTTATGTAACAAAAATTTCAGTGTTCTGGTTTCGTATAACACTTAGCATTGGGTAAGATAACTTTTAAAACTCTTCACAGAAATAAAAGCAGCCCGCTTTCCTAGGTTCTTCGTTTCTTACTTGTTAGATATCACGTTTGCTAAATGAATTCTAAAAGCAGGACACATTTTTACAAATTTGAGATATTTAACCAGGGAATCTTAGTGCAGATATTTTTCCCCCTACGGAAACAATATTCTTTTCACAACCTTTTCCTTGCTAAAATGTCATCCCACCAGTGCCAGAGTCCTAAGACTATGTGCATTGTTCTAAAAGGCAAGCCCTCTGTCCCCTCTCCCTCTCTTGCATCTTTCCTGAAATACAGTTGTTAGGTATTTACTGAGACAAGCACTTTCTCAAAGGTTGCTAAGTGACACACATCCATCCCAGAGGCTCTTGCCTTCTCCAGGGACTGGTTAGTCCAAATCTTACCTTGTTAGCAAGTGAGAAGATGCAGCCTGGAAGTGAGACGGTTCTATAAAAGAAAAAGGAAAAGCACTTGATTAATTAACCAAAAATAAAGCAAACCAAAAAACCCCATTTGCTACATCACTGGCTGTTGTTAACAGAGGGCAACTAAAGCCATGGATGTAAAATGTGCAGAAGGAGCAGTACCCCAGGCAGCAGCTGCAGCCGACTCGGGGTGGTGCGGCCAGCGTCCCTCTTGAGAGTCTGGTCCTTGTTCCCACTTACCTTGGAGCTTTTAAAGCAGGACGAGTCAGCCTCATTCCAAGGGCTCTTTTATATGGATAGTTATGGAAACAATGCAGCTGCCTCTTCTTTCTTAAGTCAAAAGGAATTGTTTGGCAAAAAGTCTTGGCAATCTTGTGTCCTCGCATAATTCTCATTCATGTTAAGAATGGTTGGATATAATTAGAAATATTTTTCTTATTGAGTATGTGGATAAATCTCTTATGGATAATTTGAGAAGATGATCTGAAAGGAAGGTTCAGGCTGGTGGATAAAGGCAGTGGCCAGGCAGCCAGAATACCTGGCTTCTCTCTTAAATTCCTCCTGGCCTTGCTGGGCATGCCTTTCGGGCTTGTTGCATCACTTTTCATATTTGACAGATTAAATGGTAGAAATAAAATACAAATATTTATTTTAATTTTGCGAGGGTTAATTTTCACCTGTTGGTCCTTTCCTTCCAGCCCTGTAAAATTAAGCTCCATGCCCTCGACGATTTAAAAAGAAAGTCTTCTTTTCCAGTCTTCTTGTTTGGGGCGCACCCCTTCCTCTCTCCCCGCTTTGCTTTGGCCCAAGCTGGTCCTTACATAGTGCACTGTTTGCCTGCAGAAAAAGAGAAAAGCTGAATATTTCAAAGGGCTTTTCAGGCGCACACCCCAGTATTTTTCATGTCAACACACTGGGGAATAAATAACGTTTGGATATTGTGCTAGAAAAAGTGGGTGTGATTTGGTGATGTATTAATATATACAGGCCATGGTGAGAACATGTCTTTATACTTCTTTATGTGATATAAATAGAATAAATATACATGGCATTAAGGAGTATATTAAATACCGAATGTGTCTAAAACTTCCAAATAATTTTGAAAAATCCTTTAAGGAGAAATTTCAGCTTGATGCCATCAATCAAACTTGGTCCTGTCTGACTTTGTACTTGAAGCTGTGACATGTTTCCTCACCAAAAATAGTAAATGAGAGCATGGAGTATGTGCATTCCTGATAATTGTAACTTTGCCCATCAAGACTATGCTAACATAAAACTATGTGTGTCTGTGTACACACACATATATGTGTATATTTTTTAACAACTGTTGAAGTTGTAAAAATTTGTAGCTCTTTTTCCTTGATTGACAAATATAATGCTGAAATTTGAAGGATAATGAGAATAAATTTTGAATCCACTTGAACTCTTTTTCATGTCAAGTATTTCAAAAGGTGATAAAGCCCTAATCTTCACGTGTTAGAGGACTCATCCTGTAGCAGGATGGTCATCACTGAAAAGGCACCTCGGCCACAGATACAGAGAAGTACCTGAGAGAGTCAAAGTCCAGAATTTGGAGCTACCAGTTGGAGCTGTCTCCACTAGAAAAATCCCTTGGCCTTCCAGCACCCCTGTGCTGGCTGGCAGCTCTCTGGCTGTGTGCCCTGTCCCAGGCATCCTAGAACAGCAGCCCTTCCAGAAACTCCAGGGGTCTCCTGCCTACAGCTGGCAGCATCACACTCTCAGCTGGCTCTTAAGTACATGCCCTTCTTGGTTCCACTCAGCACATGGTGAATGCTATCACTGTGCTTGCCTGCTTTGAGGGTTGTAGGGTACAATATCCATTCAACTTTAAGTCAGCCCAGACTGCCCTCTGAGGAACCCCTGGCCAATGTCTCACAGCCAGAAACCACCTCCCAAGACTCTGGCCTCTCTGCCCATCAGCCACCCTGTGACTGCTGGAATCAATATTTCATGGCACATCGGTAGCCTTCTTGATGCTGAAACTCACTGGTTGGCAGCTCTGCTTTCAGGGGAACTGTGGTTCTATTTCCCCATACTAAGCAACCAATTTTTACTGCCCAAACCAATATTTTGACATGTCTTGTTCTGTTCTCGCTGCCCACGGGCATTTTCTCTATGCTTTATTAAATACTTCCTGTCTTATGTTCTTTACAAAGCATCTTTCACTTTTAAGTCCTGTCATGGTTATACGTTCTGCTTCCTCCATTTGTAAACTCCTTTGGTGAATATTGTATTTCCTGACAGAAGTGTCTAAAATATATATTTTACTGTAAAAAAGAAAGTGCAAAGCCTCATTTCCAGTGGATGAGAAATACTTCTAATTGTCCCTTGTGGAACTATGTGGCTCATGATTTGTCCCTGGTAGATGTTCTCTAAGAACTAGGGCTTAAGGAATATGTCTACCAGGATAATCTGCTTTTCCAGTCTACAGACAAGTCAAAACATACATTCTCTTCTGGAGTTTTTCTTGATTTCAACAATATTTTGGCCACTGCTCTAACAAGTCAGGTGCTTTTGACTTTCCATTGCTTACCCCTTGAGATATGTGTCACATTTGGATCTCATGACAACTCAGGAATAGGGGAATTCAAGAGTGAATACTGGCCTGTGCACTTAAAGTTAAGTGAAGTTAAGTTGCTCAGTCGTGTCCGACTCTTTGTGACACCATAGACTGTAGCGTACCAGGCTCCTCTGTCCATGGGATTTTCCAGGCAACAGTACTGGAGTGCATTGCCATTTCCTTCTCCAGGGGGTCTTCCCTACCCAGGGCTCGAACCCAGGTCTCCCGTATTGTAGACAGACGCCTTACTGTCTGAGCCAGCAGGGAAGTGCACGTAAAGGTGACCCAAAGGGAATGTCAGGCACTGATTGTCTTCAGAAGTCACAATCTAGCTGAGAAACCAAAAAAAAAAAAAAAAAAAAAAAAAACCACCTTAGTGAAGCAGCTCGGGTCACCTTCTGAACAATGCAATGGCAAGTTTAAAAATACAGCATACAAGTTATTTGTATGCTGTACAAAGGAGCCATATTTTAGCCATCTATTTGATTTTTATCAACACCTGCTGCTGCTGCTAAGTCACTTCAGTTGTGTCCGACTCTGTGCGACCCCATAGACGGCAGCCCAACAGGCTCCCTCATCTCTGGGATTCTCCAGGCAAGAACACTGGAGTGGGTTGCCATTTCCTTCTCCAATGCATTAAAGTAAAAGTGAAGTCACTCAGTCGTGTCCAACTCTTCGCGACCCCATGGACTGTAGCCTACCAGGCTGCTCCGTCCATGGGATTTTCCAGGCAAGAGTACTGGAGTGGGGGTGCCATTGCCTTCTCCATTATCAACACCTAGAATGGTGCAAATGTATAGATAGTGCCCCCCAATTCCAGCTTACAAATTCCAGATTTCTTTAATCATTGTTCCCAATAGCAAACTGGAATCTGGATTTGCCATGAACACACACAAGCTGGGAATCCCTGAACAGTTACTAAGCCTCCCCAGTAGACTCCATTTCCTGATCTATAGAATGGATAATGAAGTGATACCTCATAAAGATGCCTGAAGAATAATTAATACAATAACTAAAACTTTAGAACAGTGTCTGGCCACATTATTAATTCAAAGGATATTAACAATTGTGAGTTCTCTGGCCCCCATCTGTTGTTACCTCTTATTGTAAACTCTCTGTTGCAGTGAAGTAGTTTTCTTTTCTGATTCCTGTCTGAGACAAGACATGCTCGTTTCATTGATTATTTCACTAAACATTTTCAGAACATTCCTCTATGTCAGGCTCTTAGGTAAGCTCCCCACTGCCACTGTGGAATGTCCCACTCTCTTTTGTTATCATTCATATGTCTCATGTATACTGAAATCCAGTCCAGGACTTACCCAGACATTTGTTCCAGTTACCCTACCTGGTAGAGGAAGGGTAGTTTGGCCTGGAAAGAGACAAACTGGTGTAAGAGACAACCTGTTACATGAAGATAGTTGTGTAGAAATGGAAATCCAGGCTAGAGAATTGGTGGTAGAAATGAAAAGAAAGGATGTTGAAGACACTGGTTCACTGGTACTTTCCCGGGAGAATGGACATTAACATTTGATAGGAAGGTTGAAGGGAGAATGAGGTTTCACGCTATACCTTTCATACTTTTTGAATTTTGTGCTGGGTGTGTGTTTAAAAGAAAAAAATTGATGATTGGTTAAAAGAGGACCCCTCTAAAAGCATAGCAAGAGAATGAGTGTAATTGAAAGATGTCTGGCCACAGAATTAAAGAGAAGAGAGACAGAAGCGTCGAGATCCTAGGGAGTTCTCAGTGGCCGTTTCTCTTTTCCGTAGACGAGGCTCATTGAACCACATGTTGAAAACCATGGGTGTCGATGTTGTTTTCTAGGAATGTGCAGACTTTCTGGTTCAGATTGATCCCTTTGCACTAGCAACCCACATGTATAAAGTCCCATTGTAAAAATCTGTACTTCCAAATATGTAGTCACAGAATTCCCTGAGAATTTGTTTTACAAAGAAAAAAAAAAAAGAAAATGGCTAGCACTACCAGTGGGAGTGCTCATAATCAAAAGTTATTCAGAGAGATGGTGAGAATCATTCAAAAGCCATTTATAATTTGGTTTTGTCATGTATTACGTAATACATGTCACGTATTACGTCGCGTATTATGTCATGTATTACATATATTCTTTTCAGTGGCTGCAGATTGGGCTTTGAAATAAAGCCTTCGTTAGTCCTACTTGAAAATAGATGTGGGAGAGGGACAGTTTGTATCTGTGAGCACTGGTGGGTAGAATTGTTCAGGAAGTTGCTGGAACGGTGCTGCGCTAAATGCAGGAATCCGAAGGCTTGCTGTACATGAAGCAGCCTGTTAAGCCCTTTGGAGAGAGGAAGATGGGCCGTGTCTGGTGCCCATCACCCAGCAGTCCCACCAGCACAGAGCATGGAATCTGTGTGTGGATAAGGGAGCTTGGTGAGCATCCTTGGAGAAATTTGGGAGAAGAATAACTAACTCCCTTAAGACCAAACCAATGTTTGTTTTCCTAATTACAAAAGTAATACAGGTATATGGATATTCTGGAATTGGGAAAAGAATAGCAAGAGAATGAAAGTCAAGATAATTTATTTCTCAGCGTTAGATGTGGAGAAAAATGCATTCACTTCTGTACATCTCAACAGTCACTTACCAACTTATATCAGGTTAATTTGATTATGCAGTTAAGAGATGTAATAAGTATGCTTTGGTCTATATTATTCTCCTGCAGTGTAGGTAGAGAAAATACACTCTACCCATTTTATATCTGAATTAACCGTGATTCAGAGGGTGTGTCAAATGGCTGTCTGTGCAGAGCAGAGCTCAACTGAAGAGTCTCTGCTCCACTCTCCTCTGCTTATAATGCCTAATATATGTAACTCCATTTGCTGTTCATTTCAGAATTGCTCTAACTCCTTTACATAGACTGTCAAGATGTACGTTAGTCAAATGCTAGCCTTCACCAGTCATCATACAAAGCTTCTGGGGAGGTAAGATGATTATGCCCATGTGAATTTACCACTAGTTATTCTGGAATGCAGACAGTTTGAAGTGTGCACCCCGAGAGGAGATGCAGTGAAATAATTCTCACCCCCAACCCTTTGCTACTGTGTGCTCTCAGTCACCTCCAAGTTAGTGACTGCCTGTAGCTGAACACACACGTCTCACGTGCAGAGATGGGATCTAGTGGAAGGAGGAGGGAAGGCTTCATAGAAGTGACGTCTAAGCCAGTCCAGGAAGGAGTGGGTAGGACTTGACAGGTAGATCCAGGAAGAAAGAAATTCTGTAGGCAAGAATGGAAACAGAGATCAAAGCAGGGAAGAGGGGGAGCTTGGAGTCTGTCTGAGGGTGAGGGAGCTGTCTTGTCTGATGTGAGTCAAACAGCTGTGTAAGGGAGACGTCTAGGGAGGCAAATTGAGACCAGATATGTCAGAGGCTGTTTCTGTGACTAACTCATTAAGAACAAAATGTCTTTTCTCCAAACTGCAACTGAGGCGGACCATAGCACCTGCTGCGGGCGCTTTCTGCCTTGATCCCCAGACCACTGACCAACCCCCCAACCCAGTTTCCTTAGTTTCCATCCAGTTCTGCACTGTGTTTATTCTCCCATCCCCCACATCCTCACTCATTGTGGTAGCCTTTCACTGCTGCTGCTGCTGCTAAGTTGATTCAGTCGTGTCCGACTCTGCGCGACCCCATAGATGGCAGCCCGCCAGGCTCCTCCATCCCTGGGATCCTCCAGGCAAGAACACTGGAGTGGGTTGCCATTTCCTTCTCCAAGCCTTTCACTACTGGGGCCCTATTCTGCCCTTGATCTGCCTTGAGCTCTTCCTCCCTGGACTGCCCTAGCCCACACTGTCAGGACATCAGGCTTTTCACCCTCTCCCTTGACTATGGGCCTTCCTCACACTGATGTCTCCTGAAGCTTGAAACAGCTGTGACTTCTGCTCTGCTCCTACGTTGCCCTCCCAAACCCACTCACAGCCTGCGACTACAAGGGGCCTTGCAGGCTATACAGAAGAGTTGGACATGAATAAAATATTTAGCCTTGATGGGGTATTAACCAAAACAACAGTCCATGAATTCAGAATGAGATACCACTGAGCACTAAATTCTTCTCACACATGGCTTAAAATAAAATCTACCCAATGTTTCTGAGAAATTTTTATTTGATTGTGATGGGATTTTTTTAAAGTCAATTTTTAAGAATGGAAAAAGTATTCAATTAAGTCTTTCTTTGCCTTTGTACCAGTTGCAATGAAAAAGCTCAATCAAAATAATTTTTGTTCTGTCCTACCAAGATCATTCCCCTCAGAAAAAAAAATCCCCCTAAAAAGTGAATTTAGAAAAGAATGTGAGTTTGGGATGAGAATGGAATTCTCATGGTCAAAAGAAGGAAGATTTTTGCTCTCTCTATGAACTTGATATTTCATGGAGAACTGCCTTCCTCAAAACTGCTGCTTTTTCTTTGCTTTTGGCTTGTCCCAATTGAGCAACTGGTCCAGTGGACAGGTGTTGATGAAAACAGGGCTGAGCTCCAAGTCTGAGGAGTATTTTTAGGTCTTGAGGAGGCAGGTTTCTCTATTTGAAGGAAAGGATGATAATGTCATCCAAAGCACTGGTCCTGTGTAGAAGCTGGCTCTTGGCAGGACTCAGGAGAACACTTCAGGAAGAACGCAGCCAGGGGCCAGGCATCCAGAGACCGAACATGGTAGAGACCCAGTTGTTCTAATGGCCTGTCCGAAAACCCTGCCAGCAGACTTTTGAGTGAATTTCCTCATCCTTTGTCCCTTTTATACACTGTCAGTGAACACAGGCATTGGCTGTGTTTTGATTGTCCCATGGGAGACTTGTGTCCCTCGTGTTCTGTATTCTTCTGCCTTAAGCAATAAGAATAACAGTTGAAACCCCCAAGTCATGTCATATTGTCATGGTATGCTAGCTGGCCAATCTTGAGCAGTCCTCAAAGTAAAAGTTCTGTGAAGAAATGATGGATGGAAGATGGAGGCCCGTGTGTGCACACACGTGGGTACAGTGTGTGCCTAGTGTCCCAGCCTCAGACTCATCGCAGGGTAGCTGGGTGTTTAGATAGGCCCCTCCCCTGAGGATCCATAGAGCAAAGGATTCTAAGTTAGCATTCAGAGAAGTCAATAACTTAGGTGAAGTAAGTCCGAGAGAGAAACTGTCTTCAAATGAACCTTGTGATGTTTGTTCAGCTCCCCAGGTTCCATGGGCAAAGGCTTATGAACAAAAATTCTTCATCTGTAGATTGCCTTAAATGATCTCTTGTATTCTGGGAAGCTTTTCCAAAGATATCAGCTTTACTCAAAATGTGTCCTTAGGACTCTTAGTCCAGCGTGACTGATGACTTAGTGGTCACATAAACTTGGGACACACTGCCCTCCACATCCTTCTCATGAAGAGTGACTGTGCACACTGGCGTGATCAAGGGTCTGAGCATAAATCTGATTTCATAGTTCTAAAGCTGTCATATGTCTACTTAGCATGGGACATTTTTTTTCTTTCCCTCTTCGTACTTGCACCATATTACTAAATGCAAAAAGTATTATAAACACAACGTGTGTGGTGTTCAGTCACTAAGTCATATCTGAGTCTTTGAGACCCTTTGGACACCAGGCTTCTCTGTCCTTGGGATTTCTCAGGCAGGAACACTGGAGTGGCTTGTCATTTCCTCCTCTAGGGGATCTTCCTGACCCAGGGATCGAACCCACATCTCATGTGTCTGCTGCATTGGCAGGCGGATTCTTTACCACTAGCACAACCTATAGCTGCTCCTGAACTTGATTTTTCTGTGTATATGTCATTAATTATATCAGAGGTAATCAAAGATGGGTCTATGTGGACGGACTGCTGTATATGTGTTTTCATAAGCTCTCCATAGAATTCTTGTCTATACCAAAATTTGAGAAGCCCCAGCGCATCTATTCAGTCAGAACTGAGACCAACAATTATGTCTTAAGGACGAAGAGTCCACCAAACTTATGGACTCTGTCCTTGGTTTTTAAGCCCCCACCCAACCCTCCACCAGTCCAGCCTTAGTTCACTTTTATCCCCAGCCCCACACCCTGCCCTCTGTCTTCTGTACCTCCTCTGCTCTCTTGGCCACCCAGCCTTGCTAATGCTCTCTTCACCAGTTTTTGTGCCATAGACCCATCCCCAGAGTAACTTTAAAATGTGTACAATGAAACATGTAAGATTTCAAGAGAAACTTACACTAAAGTTATACTGAAATACAGTTATCAAAATATTTTAAAAGGTATATTGATTAAAAAAAAGCCATACTAGCATTTCCTATAAGATCTAGAGGCAGACCTGTGACTGTTATAATTTCACAGAGGTAATGTCTATAAACAATATTTGACATATCTATAGTTAACTGAAATATGATATGAAAATGCCTGTAGTTTCTTTTGGTGACAAAGTCACAGGTGCTGCTACTAGTCCTGGGGTTTGTCACCAAATGGACTCAGTTAATTTTACTGTGGACTGTGTTAGTTGCTTAGTCGGATCTGACTCTTTGTGACCCCACGGACTGTAACCTGCCAGGCTTCTCTGTCCATGGAATTCTCCAGGCAAAAATACTGGAGTGGATTGCCATTCCCTTCTCCAGAGGAACTTCCCAACCCAGGGATCGAACACACTGGTCTCCTGCCTCGCAAGAAGATTCTTTACCATTTGAGCTACAGAGAAGTCTCTAATGTTTCATTAAAAATTTGCCAATTCCTGCCTGCCTATCCATGTATCACTTAGTTTTCAAGACCCAGCAGCCTGTTCTGGATCTTTTGTGTAAATGTAACAATAACACCCAGAAAGGCACTTCATTTGTTCATGAAATTCGGCCGTGTTTTATCTCTCCTATCTCACTGTGGGTTTCTTGGAAGCAGAGACTGGACTTGTGCTTCTTTTGAAATTCCATTAAAAATGGCAAACGATATGGTGATGGGCAGACGGTACTCCAGTGGTTCTCAACCCTGGACGCCCATCAGAGTCACTGCAGATGCTTGGGTCCTACGCTCTAGGCCAGTGGCTGTCAAAGTGTGTTCCCCAGACCAGCAGCATTGGCATCGCCTGAATCTAAATTTGTTAGAATGCAAATTGTTGAACCCTACCCTGCAATAACTGAATCAGAAACTCTGGAGGTGGAGAGGAAAGCAGTCTGGTTTTGAGAGGCATTGAAGTTTGTGACTGTCCTGGGGATTCTTATTCAGAAAGTATGGGGTGGAATTCAGGGAATTGTATGAAAAAGTACCATTATTCAGTAAACTCCATGAACTGGAGGGTATGGTTCAGTTTTGCTCACCATTCTTTCTCGATTGTCTGACATATGATCAAGACTGAGAATTATTTGTCAGAAAAGAAAAAGAACCAAAATGTGATGTCTCTGAAGCCCTCTAATTAAGTAATAAACAACTGTATGTCTCAGTGTCTAATGACTTTTATAGGAATTAGGTGAAACAAGCCTTTTGGAAGGTGAATATTTCCTTCAAAGCTGACATTTATTGCAGGGCATCAGTTATTCAATAAATGATGTACTTGTGGCTCATCTAATAGTTCCAGCTACTGATTTAGGTTGTGGGAGAATTTTGAGAAACAAGACTTGACACCTCAAAGTTTTAACCAAGTTAAATTTTGCATTATTTTTTTCTATCAGGAGAACTTGCCATGCTGAAACAAACAGAACTGGGTCCAATGCCTGACATGCAACAAAGTGAATCTACTGACCCCAGCTTGTGGAGAAGGTAAAACACAGCATTTATTTGTAGAGCAAGGGGAATGGGAGCTCATGCTCAAAGACCTGAACTCCCCAATGGCTTTCAGGAAAGGGTTGTTGAAGAGAGTGTGAGGGAAAAGGTCACAGATGCATGATCAGCTTGTGCACAGTTCTCTGATCGTTGATGATGAGGTAAGAGGGTGATGTTTTAGGAATCTCAATCAACCTTCTGGCTCCAACCTTCCTGAGGTTTCTGTGCCAGTGGCCAGCAATTTTCATCTGGTAGGAGTTTGGTTTCTGTAGAAACAACCCTAGGATATGGCTAGGCATATTATCTGTAGCCCTTGAAGCACCAGGAATCCTTGACTTTGTTTTCTAGCTAAATTATTATTATTCTCTTTTACTTGACTGCTTTCCTTTGTGTTTTCGTTTTCTCACTTCTCTGATTAAATTTGCTCTTTGGAACTCAGAAGGCCTGGGAGGCTAAAACTTTTCTGTTGATACAAATAAGAGGCAGGGGACACAGGGTAGGGTTTGCCCCATGAAGGCCCTACAGGGTCCTGCTCAGGTTCAAGCTCTTTGGGGTTTTCTGATCTTCCTGACTAGTGAGTGTGATGTGAGCTCTTGTACCCTACAGAATGAAGGACAATCCCTCTGCATTCTACCTTCAGATATAGGTAGGATAAGCTAGAGCTAACGGGGTATAATTTCCAGAAAACCGTAATTTATATCCGAACAAAAGGCTGCCAGAGCATGTATTTTGCTCTTTAAATAGCATGTCACTGATGTATTGATTCTACTATGTGCAGATCATTGTTTAAGACCTTCAAGGAAATCTGAGAAATATTCCTACCCTCCAAGAACTCACAACCCAGGAGAGAAGGTGAAGCAGGAATACAGCTCGAATCCCTCCTCATCCTCTTTAGTGCTTCCCAGGGCCTTCGCCAGTTGATTTCTGGACTTATCTTTTCACTTCATTGTGGGTTTACTGTCTTTCGGCATTACAAGGCAGAACATTCTTTTCACAGTTGAGCACTACCGTGGTTTTCTATCTCTTGCTTTTCTTTCTTTTTTTTTACTTTATTTTACTTTACAATAATTGGTTTTGCCGTACATTGACATGAATCCGCCACAGGTATACACGTGTTCCCAATCCTGAACCCCCTCCCACCTCCCTCCCCATACCATCTCTCTGGGTCATCCCAGTGCACCAGCCCCAAGCATCCTTTTTCATGCATCAAACCTAGACTGGCAATTTGTTTCTTATATGATATTATACATGTTTCAATGCCATTCTCCCAAATCATCCCACCCTCTCCCTCTCCCACAGAGTCCAAAAGACTGTTCTATACACCTGTGTCTCTTTTGCTGTCTCGCATACAGGGTTATCATTACCATCTTTCTAAATTCCATATATATACATTAGCATTTTGTATTGGTGTTTTTCTTTCTGGCTTACTTCACTCTGTATAATCGGCTCCAGTTTCATCCACCTCATTAGAACTGATTCAAATGTATTCTTTTTAATGGCTGAGTAACACTCCATTGCGTATATGTACTGCAGCTTTCTTATCCATTCATCTGCTGATGGACATCTAGGTTGCTTCCATGTCCTGGCTATTATAAACAGTGCTGCGATGAACATTGGGGTACACGTGTCTCTTTCATTTCTAGTTTCCTCAGTGTGTATGCCCAGCAGTGGTCTCTTGCTTTTCTTTTTCTTGTACAAATCATCGTTGTTGCTGTTTGTTCAGTCACTCAGTCTGACTCTTGGCAACCCAATGGACTGCTGCACACCAGGCTTCCCTGTCCGTCACTAACTCCCAGAGCTTGCTCAAGCTCATGTCCATTGAGTTAGCGATGCCATCCAACCATCTTGTCCTCTGTTGTCCCCTTCTCCTCCACACTTCAGTCTTTCCCTGCATCGGGGTCTTCTCTAATGAGTCTGTTCTTCAAATCAGGTGGCCAAAGTATGGGAGCTTCAGCTTCAGCCTCAGTCCTTCCAATGAATATTCAGGATTGATTTCCTTTAGGATGGACTGGTTTGATCTCCTCGCAGTACAAGGGACTCTCAAGAGTCTTCTTCAACACATGAAAATGCAAATGAGTAAACATTTACTAACCCTGGATCTGGGCTAAAAGAATCTTCTTATTCCTTGAAAACTACTTCTTACTGCGGAACGGGGCCTTGGATGGCAAAGGGAACAAAAAGCCCTGCTGGCCAGGGGAGGATCTGGCTGTCACTCAGCACAAAATCCTTCTCCTATGACAGCCTCTCGCAGCCTTGACAAGCCTGGCTCCAGGCTTCCAAGGCTCTTCTCTCAGGCCTCTTTCCTCCTACCACTACGTGCTAAAGTTAGTTGAAGTTAAGGTTGTTTTTTTGTGTGTTTGTCTGTTTCAACAATAAATAATACATTGCTCTATGTAGTGAAAAACTTTTTAAAGTGAAGTATGCAGGGTAAAAGTGAACCTCCTCCTCTCCTCTCTCCCAGGTTAGCAGTTAGAGCAAGCCCTCCAGATCAGCTGGTATGCAGCTACGATATAAAGACATCTTTCTGTGCATTTTGCACTACATTTTCCAAATCTTTTCATGTCCGAGCATATGTAAATATACCTATTCCGTAGCATGAATGTGCATCTTGTAACTTCTGATGGACATTTCTTTATTTGTTGACTTTCTCACTCTCTCCCTTTGCTGTTACAAGGACACTCCGGTGGCTATTCTTATACACACACACAGATTTCTGAAGAAACCTTACAATCTTATACAATTAACGAATCTTTAATGTAGCTAAGTTTTATTTTAATACATTAATGTGATATAACCGTACTTTGAAAGAAATAGATATCCTTTGTTCCCAACCATTTATTTGATAGATCCTCTTGTTCCTATTGGTCTAAGACGTAAACGGTATCCTGAACTAAATTTGCATGTATACCTGCTTCTGACTCTTCCAGTGATTTGCCCTTCTATAGATTTCTTTTTCTAAACCTACCATACTTTCCATGTCAAACAGGATAATGTTATAGGATGTTTTCAAATTTGGTGGGGCAGGTCTTCAAACACTGTTCTCAAAATATTTTCATTATCTTTTTCATTTTTTTCCTTACGGCTGAGCTTTAGTGTTAGTTTGTCAAGTTCCGCTTAAAAATTACATTGGAAATTTTTAAAGAAATTAACATATAGTAGAATTAGCTCTGGGTGAAATGTATAGTTCTGTGAGTACTGACATGTGCAGATTTGTGTAGGTACCACCCCAGCTGGGATATGTAACACTTTCATCAACCCTGTTACTGTCAGACCTTCCTCCAGCCGTAGCTCCTATCATCCACTGTCTATTCTATGCCACTATAATTTTGTCTTTTGAGGATCTTATATGCATGGAATCGAATAGGATGTAGCCCTCTGAGACCAATCTCTCAGTCAGCATGGTGCCTTTGAGATTCACCCAAGTTTTTGAGTTTGTTTCTTGCATTGTAAAGTAATATCCCATGGCATGAATGATTCCAGTTTATTCATTCTTCTCTGCTGAAGGACACTCAAGTTGTTTGCAGTTCGAGGCCACTCTGAAGAGAAAGTCATCTTAAACACTCATGTACAGATGAGATTTAAGATGACTTTCTTAAACACTCATGTACAGACTTTCATGTGAACATATATCTTCATTTTTCTTGGCTAAATACCACGATGTGGGGTTTCTGGGTTGCATGCTGAGTTTCTGTTTAATTGTAAAGACTGCCAAGCTCTTCCAGAGCAGCAGTCCTGTTTTGCATTCCCCAGCCATGTCTGAGAGCACAGGTCCCTCCATTCCCCTCACCAGCCCTTGGGGTCCTGAGCACTTCATATTCTGTTATTCTGATCAGTGTGTGGTGGGATCTCATCATGGTTTTAGTTTGCACTTGCCTAATGGTTACTGATGCTGAACATCTTTTCATGTCCTTGTTTGCCATTCTCACATTCTCTTTGGTGCAAGTGTCTGTTCACATCTTTTGCTCATTTTAAAAATGGGCTATTTGTTACCTCATTATTGAGTTTGAGGGTTCTTTATATATTCTGGGTGCAAATCCTTTGTTGATAAGAGTGGCTTCATGGGAGTGTGACCCATGTGGTCACACAGACCTGTGCTCAAAGGAGCCCCATTTAATGTTCTGCTGTTGCAGCTAAAATTCTTAATAACTTTTCAACAAGGGGTCCCACATTTTCAATTGGTACTGGGCCTCATAAATTATGTAAATTATGTAGCTCATCTTATTTGTTGATATAAGATTTGCATATATTTTTCCCCGTCAGTAGCTTTTTTTTCTCTTAACAGTGTCTTTCTCAGAGCAAAAGTTTTACATTTTGGTAAAGTCCAGTTTATGGGGTGTTTGTGTGTGTGTGTGTGTGTGCTTTTGGCATCATGACGAAGATCCCTTTGAACACAAAAAGTTTATCTTGTTATCTTAAAAGTGCTTTACAGTTTTATGTTTTACATTAAGATATGTGATCTGCTTTCAGTTAATTTTTGTGTAGTATACATGATTATGACTTAGGTTTTACATTGACACTTTGATCGGCAGTGTATTTAATTTATAGATTCATTTAGGAAGCACTGACATCTTTACAATGTAGTATTTTTATATCTAAGAATATGATCATGTTTTTAAATGATTCAAGTCTTTTATGCCTGTAAAACTTTATAGTTTTATTCACATATCATTTTTAGTAGTTTATTCCAAAATATTTTGGCGTTTTTGTTGCTACTTGAGTGAGATTCGTTTTCCATGATGTTGATCAATTCCTTTATAGTTGATGGATATAGTTGAAAAGAAAGCTGTTGTTTTTGTGCTTTGATCTTGTGTCATGACTGCTTTACTAAAGGGTCTTGCTCATTGTTTTCTTTAGGCAGGTTTCCAGCAATCCCTTCCCTCCCACTTCCTGTCCTTCCCTTCTGTCAGCTAGGAGTGGGAATGGGGTGGGGTGTCGGTCCTGTGAATTCTGCTGAAGTGACAGATGCTGGCCAGCGCTGAGGGTCAGGAACTGACCCCATTTGCTGTGAGGTACTTAATGCCATTGTTCTCAGCTCTGGGAGAGCTGAGATACTTGCATCAGATAAACACTAAACACATTTTATCAGTCCATATTTTATTCAGCTCAAGTAACAGACTAGTTGAGCTGATGTTTACTTTTAAGATGTGTTTTGTTTCCCTCACATAGCAAGAAATCTGAAGGTAGGCTGTTGCTGGTGTTGGTTCAGCACTTCAGTAACACCACTAGGAATCCAAACTCTTTTAGACTTAAAAAAAAAAAAAAAAGTTTTACATTGAAATAATTTTATATTCACAGGAAAATCACAAAGAAATTACAAAGAGTTCTCGTGTACCCTTTTCCCTGTTTCTCCTAACATTATTGTGTCCTATAAAGAACATTTGTCAAAAGGAAAAAGTTGGTACATTGTTATTAACTAAACCACAGTTTTTTGGAATTTTATTAGTTTTCTAGTAATGTGTTTGTCTTCTTCCACAATCCAATCCAGGTATCACATTGCATTTAGATTTCACGGCTCCTTAGGATCCTTGTGTGTCTCTAAGCCTTCACTTGTTTTTCATGACTTTGACACTTTTTGAAGATTACTAGCCAGTTTGTAGATGGTTCTTCAACATGGTTTGGCTGATGTTTCTGATACTTAGCCTGGGATTATAGGTTTGGGGGAAGAATGCCCCAGAGGTGGAGTGCCCCTCTCATGGCATCTTACTGGGGACTACATGACCTTGACATAATTAATCCCCTGTGATGTTAGCCCTGTGACTGTCAATTGGTAGTGCTAAACTTGATTACAGAAGTAGTGTCTGCCAAATTTTTCAGTCTTTTTATTATGGAGAATTTGAAACATACACAGAAGTAGAGAAGATGCTTGTATGTCTAACTTCAACAGTTATCTATCTATAATTGATCTTGTTTCATCTATACTTACACTCACTAACAAAATAGCCCCCACTGAGCTATTTTGAAGCAAGTTGTAGATATCATAGTTCGGTTCAGTCACTCAGTTGTGTCCAGCTCTTTGCAACCCCATGAACTGCAGCACGCCAGGCCCACCTGTCCATCACCAACTCCCGGAGTTCACTTAAACTCATGTCCATCAAGTTGGTGATGCCATCCAGCCATCTCATCCTCTGTCGTCCCCTTCTCCTCTTGCCCCCAATCCCTCCCAGCATCAGAGTCTTTTCGAATGAGTCAGCTCTTTGCATGAGGTGGCCAAAGTATTGGAGTTTCAGCTTTAGCATCAGTCCTTCCAAAGAACACTCAGGACTGATCTCCTTTAGAATGGACTGGTTGGATCTCCTTGCAGTCCAAGGGACTCTCAAGAGTCTTCTCTAACACCACAGTTCAAAAGCATCAATTCTTTGGCGCTCAGCTTTCTTCACAGTCCAACTCTCACATCCATACATGACTACTGGAAAAACCATAGCCTTGACTAGATGAACCTTTGTTGGCAAAGTAATGTCTCTGCTTTTGCATATGCTATCTAGGTTAGTCATAACTTTCCTTCCAAGGAGTAAGTGTCTTTTAATTTCATGGCTGCTGTCACCATCTGCAGTGATTTTGGAGCCCCCAAAATAAAGTCTGACACTATTTCCACTGTTTCCCCATCTATTTGCCATGAAGTGATGGGACCAGATGCCATGATCTTCGTTTTCTGAATGTTGAGCTTTAAGCCAACTTTTTCACTCTCCTCTTTCACTTTCATCAAGAGGTTTAGTTCCTCTTCAATTTCTGCCATAAGGGTGGTGTCATCTGCATATCTGAGGTTACTGATATTTCTCCTGGCAATCTTGATTCCAGCTTGTGTTTCTTCCAGTCCAGCGTTTCTCATGATGTACTCTGCATAGAAGTTAAATAAGCAGGATGGCAATATACAGCCTTGATGTACTCCTTTTCCTATTTGGAACCAGGCTGTTGTTCCATGTCCAGTTCTAACTGTTGCTTCCTGACCTGCATATAGGTTTCTCAGGAGACAGGTCAGGTAATCTGGTATTCCCATCTCTTTAAGAATTTTCCACAGTTTATTGTAATCTTCAGTATGGATCACTAAAGTATGAGGACTTCAAGAAAAATAGCCGCATTATCCCGGGGCTTCCCTGAGGGTAGAGTCTTCCCAGATGGTAAAGAATCTGCCTGCAATGCAGGAAACCTGGGTTCGATCCCTGGGTCGATATTATTACCATTTCTTAAAAACTTTATAATCTTGAAGCTGTTTCTATTTTCCCACTCTGCCCTCCTTGGCATGTGATTCTTGATCTTGCTGTTTAACAGTTGCAAGAAAGCTGCTCTATCTTCAGCCATCACATCGAAATTCAAGGCAAGACACCACTAGGCAGAGTAGCAAGAAATCGTCTTTCCCAGCCCCTCCTCCCTCCCTTACACCCACAGACCTCAGAGTGAGGTCTCGCCTTTCATCAGCCAGAACGATGTTGGTGGCTGCCACAACTAACAAGGGAAGTTGGAAAACTGAGTGTTTGGCTTTCCAACTCTGTAATAGAGGATTATATGGATTAATAAGGTGGGGGATAGTTGTTAATAAGCCAACATATAGTATCTTTCACACTAGTTTTGGGAAGAGAAAAGTTTCACTTGGCCCCTCTCTCCAGTCTGTGAAACTAATCATTAGACCTGGACGAGGACAGAGTGGAGTTGGCAGCAAGAGTAGCTGAGCTGCTGAGCCGTGGCAGTGATCACGTGTTACTGCTCTTGGCCTGATGAGGCCTTCAGGCTGGAGCACGAATGAGCATGTTAGTGGAGGAGCCCCGGGTGTGGATGCTAAAGCCACATGGGGCTGGAGACTGGCAGTCATTGCAATTTGTCTTCAAAGTACTCAGGGACATGGGTGTTAAAGAATGCCATTCTATAGGTCATAAAATTGAGGCTTTTCTAGATTACTGAGTAGGCTAAGTAGGGAGTCTGAGAAAAGTTTGATTTTGATAACTTTAGTAAGAACTTTGCAAAATAAAAAAATTAGAAAGTAGATACTAATTTTCAATTAATCTAAGATGTACCAATAGTTTATATACTCCTAGCAACAAAAATATGCTACCAATAAACCAGGATGTGCCACTGAGTATAAGGCATAGCCTGACTTCAGAAATGTTAAAATGTGTGGAAATGTGTCTTAGTATTGATAAAATATGGTGTTTTAATTATGTTAGACAAGTAAATTTCAGGTTTTATATATCACAGCATTTAGACTTTATAGAAATTGAGGCATAATCAAATCAATGGAATTTCCCCTGTACGACCACCAAGGATAACATATAACACTTTTCCACCATCTCAGAAAGTTTCTTTGTGTGCCTTCTCAGTCAGAGCCAACCACAAAGGTCACTACTTGCTAATTTTTCCACCACAAATCAGTTTTGTTTGTTTGGGGACTTCATATAAATGTAATCCTTCAGTTTGTTCTCTTTTGTGTCTGGCTCCTTAATTCAGCATAATGTTTTTGAGATTTATTGATCTATATAAAAGTATAATCATTATTTATAAAGTATAATCTATTCTCCTGTTGATGGACATTTGGGCTGTCTACATTTTTCTTTTTTTTTTTAATATTGTAGTAAAAGCGTCTGTGAGCATATATGAACAAGTCTCTGTACAGACTTGAGTTTTTATTTCTTTGGGATAAATACCTAGAGTGGAATTCCTAGATCATAGGGTGGTGCAGGCTTAACTTCATAGTAAGACCCCAAACAGCTTTTCAGAGTGGTTTGACTGGTTTATACTCTCAGCTACAAAGTATAAGAGCTCCAATTTCTCCATATCCCCCAAACATTAGAAATTGATAGTCTTTTAATAAAGTTTTAACTAAGTAGTAGATATAAAGAAGTATCTCACTGTGGTTTTAATTTGCATGTCCCAGATGGCTAATGAAGTTGAATTATTATCATGTGCTTTTTGACCACTTGGATATCTTCTCTTGGGGAATTTCTATTTGAAATCTTTCATCTATTTTTAAAAACTGAGTGATTTGATTTTTTCTTATTGAATTGTAGGAATTCTTAATTCTTAAAGATTTTCAGGGCAGACAGAACACTTGTGTCCACCTTACCTCCTCTTCCTTCCTTCTCTCCCAGTTATATGTAGACTTTGTTAGGCTGTCCATCTCACATTAAATCTGGTATCATCATTTTTACCTTCTTTTTGATAAAATTGACAATTACTAGTATAATTCATAGTCATTTGCTATCTAGGTAAAGCCTTTTTGTTATGACTCCCCAAAACTGAGAGAGCAAATGACCCTAAGTGGGAATCAAGTCTATTAGCGGAACATGTGATTTCCAAATCTTTGTTTCCAACAAAACTAAGAAAAAACTCTAACTTACCTACTAATTGATCATTAAAAAAATTTTTGCATACCACTTTATGATTTTAGCTATATGACCTGTGAAACTAATAGTAAAATACTAATTTCTTTGATAGAATCTCTTTTCTTCTGTTTATTTATATGAGTGGAGTTTCAGCACTTACATCTATAAAAACAAAAACAATAGCAAAAGAATTAATTCTGGAAACCTTTTCTCAAAATTAGTAACATCTATCCATGGATTTATGAACTAATTAAAATATAAAAACAGCCACAGTTTTTAAAAATAGATGAAAGATTTCAAATAGAAATTCCCCAAGAGAAGATATCCAAGTGGTCAAAAAGCACATGATAATAATTCAACTTCATTAGCCATCTGGGACATGCAAATTAAAACCACAGTGAGATACTTTCAGCCACTGAAAAATACCTTTTCAGTACAACTTTACTATTTATGTTTGGTCATTACTTATCAAAACATCATATATTTAGATTTTTAATTAAATTTCTACTTACAAAAATTGTAATAATAGCAATGAGAAAAACCTTATGAACTTTATGGTTACAAAAAATTAATCTCAAATAATAGACATATTTTATTGCATAAAGGAATGATGGCTCACTTAATAGTAAAAAGAACATTCATTACATTGTGATCAAATTCTGGGGAAGAAATGTAATAGAAACACAATTTGAAGTAATAAAAAAAACAGTGAAAACTTTGGCCTGTTATAGAAGAGCTTGTTCACATATTTTAGATTTTGGAAACCAGATGCCATGGTATTTAGATTCTGTTGTAGCCACATAAAAAGTGAATTAATAGTTTTATTTAAAAATGTCAGAGGTTACACAAGATTATTTCTTTTCCAGCCATTTAAAACTGATAATGAAGGATTTTGGATGTCAACCTAAAAATATGGGAGGGGACTCAGTTTTTCAAAATTCTTAGTGGTACATGAAGGATAACAAATTGATCATGGCTTCAGTTTTGGTTCAGTCCACGTGCCCCCTCCATCCCTGGAGGTAGCAGGGTGGGGGGGAATCATCTTCTCTGGAACTGTCTAGATATACAAACAGAAAGCAAAGAATATTGGGAAGGGCCAAAAGAGGTTGGCTGATTCAGAGGCAAGCAATCAACAAGTGTAAGAGGAGAGACCACTGAAAGGTCAGTAGAGTCAAGGTAAGCATTTCCCCCATCTTCAGTAGGAGTGTATGCACTTGTTTGAAAGCAGAAGGGAAGAAGCACTGGTTGAATGGGATCTAGGGGTCCAGTGGTGATGTCCTGAGCGGGGGGAGAGGAGGGGAGCAGAGAGAGACAGTGGGTGTGTGACTTTGTAAACAGGTTGTGGCAATTGACTGACACCCCAGAACTTGAACTGCCTGGCAGATGGACGGACACAGATGGTTATGGCTGAGTAGAGTCTCCTGGGGATTCCTATGGTAACAGAGCAGCTTTTTTCTGCAAGGTCTACTCCCAAGCCACAAGACAGCAAAACACTCTGCTGAATAAATGGATACTGTTCAAACAAAGGGTCCAAACTTCCAGTTGTAAGATGAATAAGTTCTGGGGATCTAATGTTTAGCATAGTGATTATAGTTAATAATTTTGTATCATACACTTGAAAATTGCTAAGTGAGTAGATCCTGTATGTTCTCACCACAGAAAAGAAATAGTAATTATGTGACATGATGTAGAGGTGAGCTTAGGTTATGGAGGTAATCATTTTAAAATACATAAGTGTATCAGGTCAGTACATTGTATACCTTGAACTTACACAATGTTATATGCCGGTTGTGTCTCAGTAAAGCTGGGGGAAGAAAGGGATATTGTTTTTGTTGTTTGTTAGGCATACCCCAACAAATAAAAATGCACTTCCAGGGCATAAGACTGGGTCCCTGAACTTATTACTCTTTCTTGGTTTCAGGCAACAACCATTGCGGTAGTTTGACCAGAAAAGCTCTTGGTAAATCATATCCCCTTGGTAAACCATATCATAACTGTCTATACTTCCTGCGTCTTTATGTGCAGATAGCATGTTTAGTTTTTAAAACTCTTTCTTGAAGTATAATGTAAATACAAAAAGGTAAATGTATCATAAGATTATTGCTTGCTGAATTTTTATAAACCAAATCCACCAGGTAGCCAACATCCAGATAAAAAGAGAACATCACCTGCACCTCACAGCCCCTTCTCCATGTGAATCTGATAGTGTTTAAATTTAGCTTATACCTGAAGCTAGGGAAACAGAAAACAAACAAAAAAATTATAGTTTGCCTTTGAATGAACATGACAGCAGGTTTAGAGTAAACTGTTAACTTAGTTCTCTGAGTATTTCACTGCTGGAAAACTGATTTCAGAAACACTTTGGGCCTAAAAACCACATCTTTAAGCAAAAATCTGAATTGCTCATAGAAATGATTTTCTTCTTTTGATACATCAGCAGAATCTGTCAAATGAACTGGTAGATTGGAGAGAAGTAGAAGATGTGAGTTTTTATTAAGCAACAGTGAATGAACAGAGAAGCAAAATATTAGCCAAAAAAGTGGGAAGGGTCTGAGTGAACTCCGGGAGTTGGTGATGGACAGGGAGGCCTGGTGTGCTGTGATTCATGGGGTCGCAAATAGTCAGACACGACTGAGCGACTGAACTGAACTGAACTGAGACCTAATTTGATCTAGGTTCCTGCTTTATAAATATGCTCTATGAGTGAAGTGTACCTAGTAGCTTTGTAAGGTGTTTTATTTTGTAAAGGTGGTTATTGTTTGGAGAAGCCCCCTTTTTACCCACCTTGTTTTATACTATAATAATGTCAATAGTATCTAGTCACAGTATCTAGTTTTATATTTTTATAGAATATCACTACATTCCTTTTCATTTTTCTAATTCTTTCCTTTTTTATTTTGTATCTATACAGATCTGATGTCTATCCTCATTGGTTCTAATTAGCATACCTATGCTTATGTCAGTAGAGGGTGAGGCATATGAGAGAGGGTATGGCGCCTGTCTTTTATAAAACATTGGTGTAGAGGCCCCTCCCCCCCCTTTTTTTTCCTGGAGTAAGATAGAAAAAGCAGTTGAGGGTTGGAATGGGAAAGGGCAGGATGGGAAGGGAAGAGATCAGAGTCTGAAAAGTCCTGGGAGTTGTTTCTGCTGAAGTTGTTGGTTAAACCAGGGGACCAGATAGCCAAGCGGAGGTAGACAGGACACTCCCCGTGTCCTGGGCTCCGTAACCCCACCTGGCTCTGCAGGGTCTGAGGGCTAGGAGGCAGCAGGAGGCAGCTGCCATTGGCTGGTGCCTTCCAGTTCCCTTTCCTCTAACCATGCCCTGGCTCCTGGGGCTGGGCTAGGTCTTTATATATACACTTATTCATCAGTGCACACCCTCAGCTTGGCACATCTAGCTATTAAGAAAATAGCATTGACAGTTGTTTGCTTGATTATCAACAGTAGCCAGAGAAGTCAGGTAAGTGTCAACTTTTTTTGGTAGTTAGAACATTAACATGAGGGTGAGAAAAGTCAAAGTGTTAGTTGCTCAGTTGTATCTAACTCTTCACAGTCCTGTAGACTATAGCCTGCCAGGCTCCTCTGTCCTTGGGATTCTCCAGGCAACAGTACTGGAGTGAGTAGCCATTCCCTTCTCCAGGGGATCTTCCTGACCCAGCGATCAAACCCGGGTCTCCCACACTGCAGGCAGGTTCTTTACCATCAGAGCCACCAGGAAGCCTCTTAATAATTTTTTAAGTGTACAATAAATACAGTACTGTTAGCTCCAGACACGATGTTGCACTGCGGATCTCTAGAACTTTTTCATCTTGCATGACTGAAATGTCACACCTGTTGACAAGCAACTCAGCACTTCCCCCTCCTCACAGCTCCTGGAAACCACCATTTCACTTTCTGCTTCTATGAGTCTGATTATTGTAGTTTTCGCATACAAGAAGAATCATGTAATATTTATCCTTTTGTGACTTATTTCACTTAGCTTACTGTCATCAAGGTTCATCCATGTTGTGACAAATGGCAGGATTGCCTTCTTTTTCAAGGCGAATATCCTACTGTGTGTATAGTATAAAACACATTTTCTTTATCCGTTTATCCATTGATGTGCATCTAGGTTGTTTGTACATCTTGGCTATTGTGAATAATATTGCAATGAACAGGTGAGTATAAATACCTCTTCAAGGTCCTGACTTCAGTTCTTTTGAACAGATATCCAGAAATGGGATCACTGGATCATATGGTAGTTCTATTTTTAATTTTTTGAGGAACCTCCACACCATTTTCCATAGCAGCTGCACCATTTGTGAATATATGATATGTTATCTTAAGTTACTTAAATAACTGTCTCATTGCAGTATGGTTACCATGTGTACAATTACCACTTCTCAAGAAACACCTATGCCAGTAGTTGTAACTTTCTAGGCATTTAACTTTTGATAAGAAAGGAACTTGAATATCAGAAAGGAACTTGGAAATTAGGAAGATCTTGCTCTTTGATATTTTTTAAAGATCTTGCTCTTTAAATATATATGATTATTTTTTTCTATCAAAGGTAGTTACCACTAGCTTTTCCTTTTTCCTTCCCAATTCAATACTTTAAGTCTATTACTTTTGGGCTTCATTTAAATGTCCACTTAAACTAATTTAAATGTAATACATGGCCCTTGACACTCTGCTACTTTCTGTCAAAATGGACTATGGAAAATGCATCCTTTCAAGGGGAAAGGTTTCTGCCCACAGAGTGGGATTGTATCAGCACTCTGTGAAACAACAGTGACTCAGCAGCTCAGAACTGTAGGCTACTGACATGTTGAGGTCAAGAAAGTTACAAATGTGTTCCTGTGAATGGAAAAGTGTGAGGGTGTCTGGTGATTGGAGATCACGTAAAATATGGAGGGAGGAGTTAAAACAGCGGGCTGAGAAGCTGGAGGGAGGAGGCTGTGGGAGTTGAGGACCAGAATAAGTTTTGGAGGACACTGGTGATGGGAGAGCAGGGCTCAGAGAGTGGAGAGGGGAGGAGAAGGAAGCAGACAGGATGAAATTAGAAAGAGTGAAATAAGATGAGAAGTGGCCCCTGGAATATGAGAGAAGAGGACATCATGATACTGTAGAAGGAGGGATGGAAGGGGAGCAGAGAAAACCAAGGATGGCAGGACAGGTAGATGGGGGGAGGGGCAGTGAAATTAGTCTCCAGCACACCCACCAGCATCCTATCTGCCTGTAGAACTATGGCCTTGAAATAGCTCCCATGGAATGCTAGAATATCTAGAAAGGTAATTGGATACAGAGCATCTGTCAGTTTACTGAGCTTCGGGAAAGGCAAGAGCTTGGTTTCCTGACTTGTGATTAAACATTTACTCCACTAAGAAAAATTCAGGGACTCTACCTCACCCAAAGCAAAGTGAGTCCTTTTTTTTTTTTTTTTAATCAGCTTAAAAAATATTTTCATTTGTCAAAGGTTCCAGAAGTGGTACAGGAGAATATTGGTACTGTATATTTTGCTAGCAACTAGTAATAATTATATCATGCAACAGTCTTAATAGAAATGAACATGTCTTATGCAGAGATTTCTTCTTTATTAATCAGTCCATCAAAATAAAAGAGTTTAGCCATAGAATTAAAATCTCCCAGCTGAAATGTCCTCGCTGTTACTGTCCTGAAAAATGAAATAGGCTCATATGCAGGAGAATGCCTCCATTTAAGAAATGAAATGTGTCTGCTAGTAATGAAAAATACTGCCTGCCCTGTGTCTTCTGAGACTTTATGCTGCCCAGGCACGTCCAGAGCCTAGAGTGCTAAGCAGAGTGTTGCCCTCGGGTGGCTCATGATCAACTCGATGAAAGACGACTTGTGTTGAAAGACATGCCACCTTCATCTGGAACTCGTAAATTTGAGCTGGGGACACATTTGTCACATAGCGACCTTGAAATAAACAAGGTGGCTGCTCACCCAGAAAAAGGTTTTCATATGCTGAGGGGGCTGGAATAGATGATCTTTCTGGTCTTGATGCAATTCTAGTCCTCTGTAGCCCATTCTTCTGCTTTTTAAATATGCCTGTGGTGAGGGGTTCTCAACTTGTGTTGCTGGTGGTATACACTGAGGCAACTTGGGAATATCTATCAACACTTGAAATGCACAAATTCTTTGGCCAAGCAGTTCTGCTTCTAGAAATTTAAATTTTACCCTTAGTCATACTGGTGCACCAGTATATACACTGAAGACTTGTTCTAGCAGTGTTTGTAACAGGAAAGAAAAAAACAAGATGGAAAAGGCCTGTATACCCATCACTGGGAGACTGAATGACTGTGTCATGAATACACATTCAGTGAAATACTACTAATCCATCTAATCAGTATTGGAAAAAGTATGAGATAAATTTACATGTGTTCTTACCTCTGTTAAGGTGTATATTTTTGTCTTTTCCCTCCCCAACACTTACAACAGTACCCAGAACATAAATAGGTACTTGTAATTATTTAAAGTGACTAAAAGAATGATGAATGGGTTTTTAAAACGAGTTTTAAAATACCTATTATAAATGCCCAAAGAGCACTCTGCAGTTCCCAGGGCATTTCATAACTGGATCCTTGGTCTTTTCCAGTTGTAATTGTAGGAGGTATAAATATTTTACACTACTCTATCCTTGAAGAGTAGTTTGTTTTGTTTAGTAGTGATTAGGCTTCATCCCAAATTCCAGTGACACCCCCTGGTGTTGTAGACTGCGGAGGAACCCCTGAAGAGCTGCACAAACACTGCTCACCATTCAGAGCACTCCACAGACAAGATGCTTGCGGCCACAGGTGGCTTTAGCTATACTTGAAAACTGAATAGGAAAGAGATTGCCAGCTGTTTCATTTAAAAACACTTTCCTTGATTCCATGTTAGTTTTAACACAAACTCAGCAAAGTTCACTCCTTAAATGAGACAAAATATTTCAAAAGAATGAGTGTTTGCAATGAGCATGATGAAGTTTCCTGTCAAAGAGTTTAAAGTGTTAAAAAGAACCATCAGGCCCCAGCTGGAGTCCCTCATGCAAAGTCCCACCAAGACTGAATACCTAACCTCACTGCAGTTTCAGCCAGGAGTAGAATTTTAAACCAGGCAGACTGGAATTTCCTAGTCAACACTAGTGAGCTAGTCTGCTGGAGAAGACCCCCTGCCCTCCCCTAAGGGCCCATGACCTTGCCTGAGATAATCCACTCCTTTAACCTCTCTGTCTGTCCTTCCTTCTGCCTATAAAAGCTTTCCATTTTGTACAACTCCTAGAGCCCTTTTGTCTTTGTTAGGCAGGATGCTCCCTTATCGGGACTCTTGAATAAAGCCAATGGGATCTTTAAATTTACTTGGTTGAATTTTCTTTTTACTAAAGATATATACTTAGTGAAAAGAAAATAAAAATTGTTCTTTTCTTGAATAATAATGTAAGAAACTTTTAGGTCTTACCATGAACCTATTTGTTACTGTGCTTTGAAAGGTTGGAAAGCGTGATTTCCTTCCCTTTTGCTATTTCATTTCTTTACCTCATGTTTATTTTTATTTTTCTACTCTGTGCATTTCAGCAAAACACCTGGGGATATACTCTTACAAGAATTTGAAATTTATAGGGCCACACTCCCAAGTCCCAAGAAATCGTAAAGCCAAATAAATACAGCCACACCTGTTGGTTAAAGATACATGTTACAGGAAATAGAGCTCTTTGCGTGTTTGTGAGAATATTTAAGGACTTGTTTCAAAAGAACTGCTGAAAATGTAGAAACCTAGCATCATCATAAAACTTGCTGAGATGGTGGGTGCTGGATTTACAAATACACCCTCAGCACCCTCGTTGCACTGGATGAGCCAAGCCTTGGCAGCCTGTCATGGCCACTGAAATTGGTATGACACTCGTATATTCTGACTTAGAAGCTTTGAAGGGTATAGCTTTGGATTGGCAGCTCTAGGACCTTAAGAACCATGATATTGCCCTCCACACCTTCTTATTCGGGGAGACAGAATTGGAAGGAGATGAACGACGTCACTGCTTACTGTGAGCTAGATCCGGCTTGCATCTCTACACCTTTCTAATGGATTAACTGAGGAATGTGAAGCAATGTGTTGGAAATTTGTATAAGTGGAGCCTAAGGCCCCTTTGTCAGTTTATTCAATGGCAACAGTTCTCCCCACTCCCCCACCCCCACTTTTTAATGCCTTTAAAATATCCAACAGATTTTAGCTGTTCACCTCATATTCCTTTCCTGCCCCAGGATCCTATGCAGCACACCGCATTTCACTGAGTCGTCATGGCCCGTTAGGCTCTTCTTGGCTGTGGCAGTTTCTCAGACTTCACTTGCTTTGGATGACCTTGATGGTGTTGAGGAGCACTGCTTGGGTGTTTTATAGGATGGTCCTCTAGGGTCTGATGTTTGCTCATGATTAGGTGGGTTTGGGGCTGAGGATTACTATCCCAGAGGTAGAATGCCATTGTCTGATAACACTGACTTCGACTACCTATTGGTGGTGCTGGCCGCGTTCTCCACTCTGAACTCTTCTTTCCCCGCCTGGACTGTGTCCTTTGGAAGGAAGTCACTGGAGCAGCCCACACCCAAGGCATGGGGAGTTATGTTCCTCCTTGTTGGGGGCAGAGTATCTACATAAATTACTCGGAATTTTTCTGCTTGGGAAATTTGCCTCTTCTCCCTCTTTATTAATTTGATCAATCATTTGTTTATATCAGTATAGACTCATAGATATTTTATACTTTGAGTTATAATCCAATTCTTTTTCTCTTTTCTTTCTTTCTTTTTTTTTTTTTTGCTCACATTATTCCACATTTAGCCATTGGGAGCTCTTTTGGTTGGCTCTGGGGTCCTTTTGACATAATTCCCATTATTGTGTGTGTGTGTTGGGGGATGGGTATTGGTTTTATCACTTCCTTACTTTCTAGCACCACGAGATGCTCCAGGCTCATTCTATATTTCCCTCCCAATTCTTCATTAAGCCATTTCTCCAATAAATCCTTTTTCCTTTTATTGGAGAATGCTATTGGAAACAAGTATCTAGGTTTAAGGTGTGTTTGTTGCTCCTGGGGTCTTTTAGGCCTTAACAGCTGACAGCAAAGAAATACATGTGTATCTACTAATCTGTGTACATACACATTTCTGTATGTAACTATCTATCTATTAAGCTAAACATGAGTTCATCCTGATGGGCTTTAATCTGTTACCACAGGGCTCATTCCGGCCTCCTTCCTTTGCTTATATGAAAACTCTCAGTCCAACAGGAGACACTTGGCTCCCGATACTGGCCATTTACTTCATTGCTCAGCTTCAGTATACATGTATAGAAGCGTCAGAATTATCACCCTGTACCCCCATGAAACAGTTGTATCAACCAGAGCACCATGCTCATGCTGAGTTCCTTTTGCTTTTGGTATTGTAGACTATATTTCCAAATTACTTACATCAGCACTTTTCAGCCTGACTCCCTTCAGTGAAGTGGTTTCATACATTTGTAATATAGTTACAGTGTCTTAGAGTCTGCCTTCCTTACTGGGATCCCTCGACTGCCTAAATATTTTTTTTTCCCCCAAATTGCTTACATCAAAGTTCACTCTTCATACTATAAATTCTATGGGATCTGACAAATGCATAGTGTCCAACAAGTAGAATATCATGAAGAATACTGACATTCAGTACATGTCAGACAGAGAAAGAAAATAAAAACCACAGCAAACTAGTGAATATAAAAAAGAGAAGCAGACTCGTGGATATGGAGAACAAACTAGTGGTTACCAGTGAGGAAGCAGCCTGGCATAGGGTGGCGGAGTGGGAGGCACAAACTTCTGGGTATAAAACAGGCTTCTAAGGATGTTTTATGCAGCACAGGGAATGGAGCCAATGTTTTGTAGTAACCGTAAATAGAAACAAAAACTTTTGAAGTAAAACCTTAAAAGAAAAGTACATAACAGATACTGTAAAATGAAACAATTGTTTCAAATATCCCCTGTGACTCACCTGTTCATGACACTCCCTTTCCCTGAGCTCCTTGCAGCTGCTGATCTTTTTACTGTTTCTACAGTTTTGCCTTTGATAGAATTCCATATATGTAATTGGAATCACACAGTAAGTTTTTTTTTTTATTATCCCCCACATAGTCATATGCATATAAGTTTCCTTCATGTCTTTGTGGTTTGGTAGCTCTTTTGTCTTTATCAGTCAGTATTCACACCGCACATTTTGTTAAAAGACGATTTGACCGCTTCCAGTTTTTGATGATTTCGTACAGTTGTTAATACACATTTACATGCAGGCTTTGGTGTGGAGATAAGTTTTCACATCAATTAGGTAAATCAATTTCATTTTGACATGAAACTCACAGAGAAATGTGAATGATTTTAATTTAACAATGATAGGAAAGGAGAAGCCACTTTCCAGTGATTTATGACTCTTTTTCTTTCTAAGTTCTTAAAATGGCCATGTGATCAACATTCATCCTGTTCTTCTAACCACCATCACCTTGAGTTTTTACTAAACACAGTTGTACTAAGACATTCCACAAGTGGTTAGTACTGAGTAGTTTTGACAGTATCTATTTGAGCACGTGTACCTCAATTATAATTGATGTAATGATGGACAAATTTAGTTCTTTCCTAGATACCCCACCCCCTAAGCAAAATCTGCCTGATGCAAGAAGCCTCAAATGAGAAAATTCTCCAATGGAAACGCAATAACCTATTCTAGGTTCCAGTTAAAGGGGTGAGAGAGTCTGAGTTCTGCTAACATTTCAAGCTCAACTTTGTCCATGTTCCCCTTCCCTGTAGTTGCCTGGGTAGTGTTTTCATCATACTAACTCCCAGGATTTTCTCTCATAATAGGTTCCCTGTTGTGACTGGGGAGAGAGAGTTACAGTTCTTAACCCTCACTGAACTGTGACGTTTGCCTAATGCTGCATACTGGAGAGGTGAGACCTCTCCATGCTCAAAGCCAGGAGCCATGGGTAACAGGATACCGAGAGTTCAAGAAGAGAGTCGTCATAAGGGAACCCAGAGGAGGCTGCGTCGTTATCTTCTGGGACTCCTGCTCACTGTTACAGCTGGTGGTCTGCTGTGGTAATGGGAGAAGCTGTTGTGGAGAGTGGCCTGTGCAGTGGTGAGCTGGGTTGTAGCCTATATAAGTCTCCTCCTTCAGTGTGCTTGAGACGTCCCTCACCTGTTCTCAGGATAGTCAGCAAAGTCATATTGCAATAAAAGTTTCCCAAAATTCTGGGTGTCAGACTGATCTATATAATACCTTGGGACCCTACAGAGGTGTAAGGAAAAGCTAGAGTTCCTTTCAGTTCTACTATGAAATCTCTCATTCTGTATCTCTATCAGGTTATGATTTGTAGTTCACATTTATAAGCACACAGTTTGCTAAATTGCCTTCTTTTTAATATATATGTGTATACTGGTGTTTCAAAGCCTCTTTAGCAATTCATTTCATGTACATATTTGGCAACGTCAGCATCCTTGTTCTGTAAGAAATTGTGGCTGGCCCTGTTTACAGATTAAATAAGATATTATTTAAATATCTAAAAACAGAACATCAACTTCTAACTTACCAACAGTGACACCATTGAATTCTTTAAATAATTGTTAGTAATATGAAGCATATCGTACTTATAAAGGCATGTACAAGGTATATGCATAGTTTAAATAAAAATAAGTTTTCTTCACTTTGAAGTTGTGGCCTTTCATGATATAGAAAGACCCCATGCATGTCACCTTGGGGTCTGCAGAGGTTTTCTGACTTCCAGCAGCAGGATTGGAACCTGGTTCTACTGATTCTTGATCCAGTGGGCTTTCACTGTTCAGCTATACCATGCCATTATATCTTCTTTTTCTCTTTCAGTTTTACTAAGATAGAGTTGACGTGCACAGCATAGTGAATTGACTTACATAGGCCATGAAACGGTTACCACGGTAAGTTTAGTGAACTCGTGTAGAAACAAAAAAGAAAAAGAGAACAAACGTTTTCCTTGTGATGAGAACTCTTAGATTCACTCTGCTGACAACTGTCATATATAACACACTGCAAGGTTGATCATTTTTATCACGTTGTGTATCACATCCCTCCTACTTAGCCATTTTATAACTTGTGTGTTTTGACCGCCTTCATCCAACTCCCTCTCCCCTGCCTCAGTAACCACAAGACTGATCTCTTTTTCTATGGATAGTCTATCTTAAAAGCATATAATTTACATTAATTCTGAACAAGAACCATCTTTCCAGTCAAAGTAGGTGCCTAATGATTATTATCTACAACTATTCTCTATTACTTTTCACTTGATATAAAAGTTCACTTGTTCTAGACCCTCAGAGGAGTAAAGACCCAAAAATTTTGATCTCATTGCATAATGAAGGAAGTGAGTGAATAGAAATGGTTTCTAAATTCTAGAAATGATGACCACATGGCAGATAGTGGCAGATTCTAACAAAGTGCTACTTAGAATCCTCGGTACTCTGGTGCTACTCAAAAGTGGCCCACACACCAGTAGCGTTCACATCACCTGGAAGCTTGCCGGACATGCTGTGCCCCTGCTGAATCTGCATTTAGCAAGACCCCCAGCTGATCCTCATGTACCATAAAACATGCTTCCTAGTTCAGTGTCCAGGACGCGTAGTCAGACATCCACCTAATTCACAGTTAGGGCACAGAAGATGATTCCCCAAATTCTAGAGTCTCATGAAGAAGTAAGAATGGAGCTTTCTAGAATGACTTTCTCTAACATGTTGTTTCTTACATACACACATTAACGTAAACCTTAGAGTGAGTAGTCAGTCTCTACGTCTTTGTCACCCTTCTACTTGGGCCCCCGAAGCCGTTCTGAGATACATACCTAACAGTAGGAGCCAGTCTTGTCTCTGCAGGGCTCAGGACTAGAAAGAGAGCCTAGGAAATTGCAGCTTACATCAAATAAGCTGGAGTCAGCTTCTTTCAGTGTCATTGTTAAATGACAGTTTTGAGGATGTAGAGATAAAATAAGGAAATCTATTGAGTCAGCAGGGCAAGTCTCAAAAATGAAATGCTCTACAGTGTGACTGAGAGTATGCATCTCTAAAATTAATTCTCATGTCTGAATTTTTTCTTGTCAATCATACATCAAACCCTGAGCTGTAAGTCATGAGTTTCCTGGGTTGTTAGCAGATTGAAGTAACGCTTGGAATACATTTCAACATCTTAAACTTTGATCTCCCTATTCCAGAGTTTCTCAAGCTCTGCCCTGTGGATGTGGTCATTCTTTGCTGTGGGGGCAGACCGGTCTTTGTGCATAGTATGGTTAGTAGCATCCCTGGCCTTTCCTCTATGAGACACCAATAGCCTCTCCCCTCCTGAGATGTGACACAACCAAAAATGTCCCCAAGGGGGAGCAAAGTTGCCCCCAGTTGAGAGCCACCACCATATGCAACAGTGAATATTCACGAGAAAGGTAATGTCTGTACCCTGGGAATTCTGCCGAGGTCATGACCACAGTATACACCAGTGAAGCTTCTGCCTGGTGCTTCTGCAGCCATTAGAACCTGGAGATCCTGGGAGACAGCTGTAAACCGGGTAAGGCATTTGTGTGAAAATAGGGGGAAATTATATCACTCTAATGGATGGTTTGTACAATTGACTCTCATTTTTTGATGATTCTACATTTGCTAGTTTGCCTGGTTGCTAAAATTAATTGGTACCCCACTCCCAAAATAAGTACTCAGGAACTTTTGTGGTCATTTGTGGATAATCCTTAGGGTGGTGAAAACTTGAAGTCACCAAACTTGGACATTCTCAGCTGAGGAAGAGCAGAGTGACACTCTGCCTTCTCACTGAAAGTATCTTCTCAGGGTCTGTTTGGTGTCACCTTTTTTGGTAATTTTTTTTTGCATGTTTATGACTGTGTTGGTGATCTTGCTGTTTAAAATGGCCCCCAAGCATAACGATAGCATCCTGCTTCATGTTCCAAAGCGCAAAAATGCTATGATGTGCCTTATGGAGAAAATAATGTTTTAGATGAGCTTCTTTCAGTCATCAGTGATAGTGTAATTAACTGTGGTTTCAAGTTAATGGATCAACAATATGTATTAGACAAGATGTCTTTAAACAGAAACACACAAAATATTACTGATTAATTGATGAAAATATTGTGACCAAAAGTTAGCAGGAACAGCACCGTGTATTCCCCCTGGGAGCAATCAGTCAGTATTCACTAATTTAGTGTTCACAGCAGCAGTTTCATAGCACACGACGATCATGAATAACAAGACTCATGCGTATATCGGTGTGTATATGTGTGTATGAGTGCTCACTTGAAGGATATGCAGACGCTAGTAGCACTGATTGCTTCAGAGACAAAACCAGGCAGCTGGGGAACAGCAGGGAGGAGACTTTTACTATAATACCTTTGTGTTTTGTGCCATACAGTTAACACCCATCACCAAACTAAATTAAAGCAGTTTAAAAGCAAATAACAAAATGAAGACAATACAGTTTAATCATTTTCTCTTCCATTTTAGAGAAGCAAAGCAGCTCCCACTGAAGAACTTAGATTAAAAATTTAAGCTCGGGAGGCAAGGACATAGCCTCCCAGAAAATAGCTTTCTCTGTTGCTTTCTGTAGATTTTCCCACCAATTAAGCGTATCCCCCGCACCTATGGCCCCTGTTTCATTGTATCCCATAACCTGACCTCATTCCCGCCTGCCTGTGATTTTTTTGTATAAAAACCCCTCACTACTGACGCCGGGGGTTCACTCCTCCCGAGGAGACTGAACCCCGGCACGCCGGCTTAATAAATCCTCTTGCTTATTGCATCGAATTCGAGCCATTGTGGTCTTTGGAGCGACAGGTCCTGAAAAAAGGCCGTGAGGTCTTACATTTGGGGGGCTCGTCCGGGGATCTGCCTCGCTCGCTCAGACTCTTTGGCTTCTGGATTCGGAGGTACGCTCGAGCGATTCTGTCCTGTGTCGTGTCTCTGTGTGAGTTTGTCTGTTCTGTGTTAAATCTGTATTGTGTTACTTTCCCTTCCTGCCGTTTGACTCTATTTTTCGGAAGTTTCAGTGAACAGGCAGACGGTTGTGGGGCAACTGATTAGTCCCGGCCAGGGCCACTCCCTGGTGGACTTTGAAGGCCTCCCAACAGGTGAGCCCCAGTAACTACCGCCCGGCTGGGTGAAACTTCCCTGTCTCTCTCATTCGAGGATACGGCCTGATATTACTGTGGGCACGGGTCAGGCACTTAAGAGCCTCTAGGGCGCCTGCCACTTGAAGACTCCCGTGACAGGATAAGGGGGTCACGGAACGGGCTAGAAGCCGCTAGGGCGCCCCGCCCCCAGCAAGAAAACTTCCGTGCAACGATTTAGGCACACGAGTGGTCTTAAAGCACGCCATAAGTCCACCTCTCTGGCCGCCACCTTTCCCGGTAGGATTTTTTGGTGGCTATCCTCAATAACCTCTCTCTCTCCTTCAGTTTCCTCTAGCTGCTGAAGCAAGGTTCTGTGCGTACGCATCTGTCAGCCCGCTGCCCCATCTGCGGCGAGTCCCGGGACGCTGGGATCGCCAATCTGGGAGGGGGGGTCGTGACGACTCCCCTCCATCTGAATCTGAATAGGGGGCGCCAATCTGGGAGAGGGGGTCGTGAAGACTCCCCTCCATCTGAATCTGAATTAAGTGAAGTCTCTGGAATAGCCTGTCCGTAAAGCTGAGAAGCTTGTCTGTCTAGAAGGCTTGCCTAGGGCGACACTTGCAGCAGCTACTTTTGTCTGATTTTTCTGCCACTTTGGTGAATTTTACTTGCCTTACTCTGTGCTCCGGTATTTGTTTGTTTTGTTCTTTGTTTTGACAAACCGACGATGGGACAGACTGTAACGACCCCTTTGTCTCTGACAATAGATCATTGGACAGAAGTGAAAAATCGGGCCCACTGGCTCTCAGTGGCAGTGAAAAAAAGCAAATGGCAGAGCTTGTGTGCAGTAGATTGGCCCGGCCTTAATACCGGCTGGCCGCCGGAGGGCTCGTTCTCTTTAGAACAGGTTAAACAGGTCAAGACTGCAATTGCTGCTACTGCCGGGCACCCGGACCAGGTGCCATACATTTTGGTTTGAAAAGACTTAATCCGTAGCCCCCCAACATGGATTCGACCCTTTGTTCTCTCCGCAGGAAAGCCACCAGAATCCGTTACAGGAATCCTTGCTTTAACTTCCACAGCAAAAAAGAAGAAACAAGGACTCCTGTCAGGAATATATATCCAGATACACAGACTGATCTCTTGCTCCTAGACTCTCCCCCACCTTATCCGCCGGCACTGATCCCGCCTCCTGCGCCCCAGGTGGCACAACCAACTGTCCCCCTAAACAGCCTAGGGAAGGGGGAAGATGGGCCCGGCAGCAGGGACGCGTAGCCGTAGGGCTGCTACCCCGGACTCCACCGCTCTTCCCCTTCGAGAGAATGGGCCCCCGATGACCACGGGATTCGGCCACTTCAATATTGGCCATTCTCTGCCTCTGACCTTTACAACTGGAAAAATAATAACCCCTCTTTTTCTGATAACCCCCAGGCGCTGACCTCTTTGATAGAATTTCTTGTTTTCTCACATCAGCCCACTTGGGATGATTGTCAGCAATTGTTACAGACCTTGCTCACTACAGAAGAAAGACAGCGAATACTGTTAGAGGCTAGCAAAAATGTGCCAGGGGATGACGGACGTCCCACAGCGCTTCCTAACGAGATAGACGCTGGCTTCCCGCTGACGAGACCTAATTGAGACTACAATTCCCCAGCAGGTAGGGAGCACCTGAGGGTCTATCGCCAGGCTCTGATGGCGGGTCTCCGAGGGGCAGCGAGGCGCCCCACCAATTTGGCTAAGGTAAAAAAGTGACTCAAGGGTCTACTGAGTCACCTACTGTATTCCTAGACAGATTGATGGAGACATTCAAGAGATTTACTCCCCTACGATCCCACATCTGAGAAACATAGGGCTACGGTGGCCATGGCTTTCATCGATCAGTCAACTTTAGATATTAAAAAAGTTACAGAGATTAGATGGGTTACAGGGATTCTCTCTTCAAGATCTGGTCAGAAAAGCAGATAAGGTGAGCAAAAGGCTTTTGACAACATTAAGCGTGCCCTGTTGTCAGCTCCTGCCCTGGGACTCCCAGATGTAAACAAGCCATTTCATCTCTATGTGGCTGAACATAATGACATTGCAAAGGGGTCCTCACTCAAAAACTGAGACCATGAAACCGGCCTGTGGCATATCTGTCAAAAAAACACACCCTCTCACTTTGGTCTCACCCCCTTAAAAATCCTGTATGGGGCACCCCCCCATATTGACACTTAGAGAGAGATTCGACCCCGAAACTTTAACAATGGTGATCTGTGTGCTAGGCAAAAGAGACTCCAGCTGGTGTCAGAACATGGTGGCTGTGGGTGTCATATTAGCTACTATCCTGGCCCTGATGTGTCTTGCGCCATGCCTAATTAGAGACATTGTAAAAAAATTTCTGCACATAAAGATGCTCGTTCACCGCAACACGCTGCAGCATCATCATCTTCTGGAGCTTCTAAAAGATAAAGAAGAGAGGGCTGTGGGAGACAACCTGTAATGGGTTAAGTCCTGAGAGCTGCTTGGCCTGGTGCCTGCTATACTTCGAAGGCAGGGGTACTATGTTCTGCACGCAATAATGGGAGCCTGGTAACTGTTTTTCTGATGATGATATAAATGCTAAAAACCATGTAGACTTGATTGTTTATGTTACCCTATATATGTAGCAATCCCCTAAAAAAACTTCGATCTGTGATTTCAAGATTGAAATCATGAACAAAAAAAGAGGAGAATGAAGAACTTAGATTAAAAATTTAAGCTCGGGAGGCAAGGCCATAGCCTCCCAGAAAATAGTTTTCTCCTTATCGGGAGGCAAGGACATAGCCTCCCAGAAAATAGCTTTCTCTGTTGCTTTCTGTAGATTTTCCCACCAATTAAGTGTATCCCCCGCACCTATGGCCCCTGTTTCATTGTATCCCATAACCTGACCTCATTCCCGCCTGCCTGTGATTTTTTGTATAAAAACCCCTCACTACTGACGCCGGGGGTTCACTCCTCCCGAGGAGACTGAACCCCGGCACGCCCGGCTTAATAAATCCTCTTGCTTATTGCATCGAATTCGAGCCATTGTGGTCTTTGGAGCGACAGGTCCTGAAAAAGGCCGTGAGGTCTTATACCACCAAAACGCCAGTCACTCAGACTCCCTCCCTGGTCTTCTAGGCCCCGCAGAAGCCACCCCCATGCTCTGCCTCTCCAGCTGTGCTTCTCGCCACCCCGTCATGAGCGTCTCAGGCCATCCATCTGGCCTGCCCATTGCTCAGTACTTTGGTGACGTTACCATCACTCACTCCATACTTGCCATCAGAAAAACTTTTGTCCCCTCTCCCTAGCAACACCTTGCTTTTCCTTCAAAGTCTTTGGCAATTTTCCTGATCACCCCACCCAAGGAGGTCTTTCTCTTTTCCTTGCTGGAACCCCTTAGCGAAGTCCATGGCCCAGGAGTTTTCCCTAGTTTGGTGATGTTAAAGTCTGGTCCCCAGACCAGCAGCATCAGCATCACCTGGAACATCTTCGAACTGCAACTTCTAGGGGCCCCACCCCAGACTCACTGATGCAGAAACTCTGGGGTGGGGCTCAGCAATCGTGTTTTAAACCCTCCAAATGATTCTGATGTATATAATAAGGTGTGAGAACCACTATTCTTGAAAATTCATGGAAAAGAAACACAAATAAACAAAGGAAAGTCAGTAAACAAATGAAAAAGCACTCAACCTCACAATTAGGGAAGTAGAAATGAAAACAACAAGGAGATATACTTTTTATCTTTCAGACTGGTAAAAATGTTAAAGATTGATTAAAATCTCATGTAGCAGTAGAAGCCGGGAAACAGATACTTGCGTATCCCACTTAGAAGCATAAACCAATATAACATATTTGGGAGAAGGGGTTGGTAGTTGAATTTAAAATTTAAAATATGCGCATCTCATGGCCAAGCAATCCCTCTTCTCAGCCTCTTTGCTAGAGAAACACTTGAATCGGTGCACAGATAGACACACAAAGACATTCATAGTGCTGCTGTTGGCAGTGGGAGGAAGCCAGAAAAAGCCTAAATGTTTCTGTAGAGAAGTGCCTAAGCACCCCAGCACAGCCACTGAGGAGTATTATGCAGCAGGTGAAAAGGATGGGGTGGCTGTATATGTACACGTGTGGCAGTTACCCTGAGACAGTTGCAGAAATATATATACAATATGGCACCATTCAAGTTAGAAAAGACATACCCAAGTGCTCTAAATTTTCTGAGTGTGTAATTATGAAAGTGCATAGAAAAGTAGAACAATTATTACCTCTGTAGGGGGCAAAAGTAAGGAGGACAGATCTGGAATGGAATTTTTAAAGACTTCCCATTTAGCTATTATTTTAAAATTTCTTAGACCAATAAACAAGTATTTCTTGACCAATAAACAATTTTCAATAGCTAAAAAAAAAAAACCCTTTGGAAATAATATACTAATTTGATGGTTCTTAATCACTCTTTGGTCATGATTTCTGAGATTTTAATGAAGATCTTCCCCCTACATTCCACAAAGTTATAGAAGTTTTAGTTTCATTTCATGGAATTTCTAGATACCCCAAAGCCCACCCCTAGAGCTCTCAGGCTTTCTGGACCCTGGGCTGAGAGTTTCTGGCCTGCGTGAGGATCCTTCTTTGCTTTTTGCTCTGGGCTCCATGACCCTCTTTGGCATCCGTGTCCCAGAGGAGTCGTAACGTCTGACAGCTATTTTTATAAGTGTCAGCAACTCTTCTTCGACAGATTAAATTTCCCCAGAAGGTAGATTTTCGCTGACATCTTAATACTTGGAAAGGAGCGGGTGATCCTTGAGGAGTGAGTGAATATAGCGTATGGGCTGCCACAAAGAGAAGCTGATCTGTGTCAAGGAAGCTTCAAGCGCCCTGCATTTGATCTTGGAATTCATCGGGTTCTTTTTTAATTCCTGCTGTGTCATTCTCCCATCACATGCACACAGACCCTTTTACAGTGTTTTCCACTTGGCTGTAAAAATAGATTTTGGTTTTTGCCTTTATGTTTTTAAAGAAGGTGAAGAAAAGGGCTGACCGTTAGCCCTTTGGCTGACCACCATTTTCAGTCTTAAAATTTTAATCAATTTTCTTTCCAGTTTCAAATGGTTGCCGAAGGAAGGCTTTTATTTGCCCCTTTTTAGTGTCCTTTAAACTGTGCTAAGTGACGGAGTCAGTTCTCAGGAAAAATAAGCTCCCTGGTAACCTCCTTCTTGTTCTGTCCAGGAGCTGCCAGTAAGTTTCTGGTCCTTATGTGCCGAGTCTGATCCTAAATGTGCTATGCATACCTTTGCCGTGCATGCCTTGCACACAGGCTCCCTGGGGAAGCACTTGGAACCTTCTCTCTGTACCCTGCCCCAGGCCCCACACCATGACAGGTTTAGGGGAGCCCAGGAGAAGCTGGCTGTGCCTGAATTTGTTCGTCCTTTCCCTAGCTTCTCTTTGATTTACTTGTATCCTAAGTAGGAAACGAGAGGTCTACACACTGTATAGTATTTTCCAGGAAATGTGGATGGGCATTCCTTTAAAACAGCAATAGCAACAACTGTGCACTCTGTTCATTAGGAATGCAGCTGAATATCCTTGAGTGCTTTTTCCTCTTGGGGAATATTTTCTGCAGATGGTATGGAAGCCTTTCCAAGGGCTGCTCTGACCTGTCTTCTCAGGCTGACTGCTTGCTTCCATGAACTCTTGAGTCCACCCACACTTTAAAAACCCCTTCCTGCTTCTGAGTTTCTGCTTGTGCCCTTCTGACCCTCCCTCATATGGCCTCTGAAACAGTTTTATTCATCATGACTCAGATTCCCATCTGAGTTTTTCAGAGAGTATTTGCAGATGAACCCAGATGACCATCCTCATTCTCCTTTGAGTGCTTACAGAACTTCTGTCTTCCACTCACAGAGGACTTCTCTGTGGAACATTTGTTGTAGCTGCTACTCAACAAATGTGCATTGTTTGGTAAGATGTTCAGGAGGGTTTCCGTGAGAAAAAAGCATTTGAGTTGAACTCTGTGTCATCAAAGGTACCAGCCATGCAAGAATCAGAGAAAGAGCATTAGGTCCAAGGAACAGTACATGCAGAGGTCTTAAGGCAGGAAGGAGATTAGCATGTGGGTGATCGAAGGTTTCCTTTTAAAAAGACTTTTATACAAGGACTGTATCCCCTTACAGCCTCTAGCATGTAGTAAGGCTGCTAGACTGTCATCTCCCTGAGGGTAGATTCCAGCTCTGTCTCACTTTTCAGACCAGGACAGCGATTGGTTCATACCAGACACTCGGACGGATGGAGGGATGGATGGCTGCTCATTGAGTAACTGAACAACTTCTCTCTGGCCTGATGACAGTTTTGCATCAAAGCCAGAATGGACCAAAGGACTCCTTCCCTTCCTAAATGTGGGTCCGTGCTGGGCCAGTCCCTTCAGCTCTCTGTGTAGGTGGTTCAGCTCACCATGCATTCAGTAAATAAGAACAGGGCACTTACTTCCTTTTTGGAGGGACATTGTCCACATGAGTGAGATCTCATCTACCAAATGTTTGGGACTTTTGGAAGCTGCTCAATAAATTCAGACAATTCCTACAGCATGGCTCAGCCAGCGGGCAGCCAGAAGTCATCGTATGTGAGGTTTCACCCCAACAGCATGGGAATCCACTGTGACGGTCCCTGCACTCACCGCTGTAGGATTCCAAAGCCTGGCACCTCTTTTAAGCTTTTGGAATGTGGACAAAGCATTCCATCATGTTAGCGGGGCACTCTCTTCCATGCTGCTAGGCTTATTGTTGTGGTCATTCCAGGGCTTCCGTCTGGCCTTTGTCTTGCATTCTCTCATGGAGAAGCCTCTGCTACAATCACTCAGAGTAATCCCTAGTGGAGTGGTGCTTTTAGTGAATTGAGGAGGCCGTCCATTCACAGAAGCAGCTCTGTAGTAAAGTCAGTTTTCAGGAGCACCAGGTCTAATAAAGAATTATGATCAAGAGCTTTGTTAAATAATGAGCCTCCCCTACTAATACCTTCCCTCTGAAACAACAGTAACAAGCACAACAGTTTAAACTCCTGGCCTGCGTCAGCATTCGGGATAAGCATCAGGCATATAAATTACTCTAGACATATTTGAAATGGCTAAGTGCAATTTATCCTTTCGGTGCTCTACTTTTCAGTATTGTTTCAGGGTTATAAAATAGTAGAAATAGTGGAAGTAGTGGTCATTTGTTCAGATAGGGAGTGGGTGAAGCACTTAGATGTGCTTTCTCCAGTGATATTAAGACATGCCAGCTCACCCCACCAAGGGGTCAAATGTTCTCTAAGCAGCAAAAGGGAGTGCTGCTGGAGTGATAGTTTCTAGAAAGAATTCTCAGCCCATTCCTATCTGCAAACCCGTCCTATTGCTATCACCACCGCCAGTGGCAGTCCAGACTTGAGTGCATGTGCAGAGACCATATAGGCACATAGCCTGTCCTGTGGTTCACGAGCCAAGCTAAGCTCGTGGTTCAGCTTTGTTTTTGCACAGCAACAAATGAGCTGGGCTGCTTTTCAGCACACAGCCTAGTTGTTTTCACTATTCAGCCTGAAATGTCAGGTCCAGCACTGACCTGGTGCAGTGGAGTCGCACACTGCATGTGTGCTGCTGCTGGTGGTTTATTCACTATGTCCAACCCTTGCACCCCTGTGCATTGTAGCCTGCCAGGCTCCTCTGTCCGTGGGATTTCCTGCACTAATGTATAACTGGTAAGAGTGAAGAGACAGGATGCAACGGCAGGGTCCACGCCTCCTGGCTTAGCCTATTTTACCATCTCCTGATTACTGTCTCAGAGGGCATTGCCTGAGATGCAGTTTGGGCTTAGACACGTGGTAGCACTGGATCTAATCATATGACCTTTTTGCAAATTGGATTGGGCGGTCAGTTTGGCAGCTGAATTTCCCCCAGTGTTCCCTGGTGCACAAGTCACAGCTCCAAAGCATTGTTCAGCCTCTAACATTAGAGGGCCTCTATCTCCCAGGACTCACAGTCCAGATGCTGCAAGGCGAGACCACCAGTATGCCCAGGGTGACCATGCTCTGGGGTCTCTCTAGTAGAGCCCAGTTTGGAATGAACGGGAAAGACCCTCTTAGCAGCAAGAGGGCACATGAGAGACTATGATTTGTCCCACAGTTATAATAAAACTTGTTTCTAGCTGGTTTCTATTTATTTCAGAAGAAGCAATTTTCCTTCTTTCTCAAGAGGTCCCAGGAAGGAATGTTTGCCTCTTAATAGTCAAGAGATAAGGAAAGTCTCCTCGAATCCCTCTGGATGAAAATCTTCCCATTAGACCCTTATGCATCATCAAACAAACTCAGTTTTAAGGGCATACTTTCCACCTCTTAGGACTAGTTTTCACAAAAATAAAATTCATGACTAGGAGACTGAGGGTTTACTCAATGAACTATTTTAGCTTTTGCCTTTAGTTCTTTTGGGATTTGCATCATGTTAATATGACTCTGTGCCCCAACCAGTAATGCTGAAGAAGCTGAAGTTGAACGGTTCTATGAAGATCTACAAGACCTTTTAGAACTAACACCCCAAAAGATGTCCTTTTCATTATAGGGGACTGGAATGCAAAAGTAGGAAGTCAAGAAACACCTGGAGTAACAGGCAAATTTGGCCTTGGAATACAAAATGAAGCTGGGCAAAGGCTAATAGAGTTTTGCCAAGAGAATGCACTGGTCATAGCAAACACCCTCTTCCAACAACACAAGAGAAGATGCTACATATGAACATCACCAGATGGTCAACACCAAAATCAGATTGATTATATTCTTTGCAGCCAAAGATGGAGAAGCTCTATACAGTCAACAAAAACAAGACCAAGAGCTGACTGTGGCTCAAATCATGAACTCTTTAGTACCAAATTCAGATTTAAATTGAAGAAAGTAGGGAAAACCGCTAGACCATTCAGGTATGATCTAAATCTAATCTCTTATGATTATACAGTGGAAGTGAGAAATAGATTTGAGGGACTAGATCTGATAGATAGAGTGCCTGATGAACTATGGAATGAGGTCATGATATTGTACAGGAGACAGGGATCAAGTCCATTCTCATGGAAAAGAAATGCAAAAAGCAAAATGGCTGTCTGGGGAGGCCTTACAAATAGCTGTGAAAAGAAGAGAAGCAAAAAGCAAAGGAGAAAAGGAACAATATAAGCATCTAAATGCAGAGTTCCAAAGAATAGCAAGGAGAGATAAGAAAGCCTTCTTCAGCGATCAATGCAAAGAAATAGAGGAAAGGAACAGAATGGGAAAGACTAGAGATGTCTTCAAGAAAATTAGAGATACCAAGGGAACATTTCATGCAAAGATAGGCTCGATAAAGGACAGAAATGGTATGGACCTAACAGAAGTAGAAGATATTAAGAAGAGGTGGCAAGAATACACAGAAAAACTGTACAAAAATATCTTCACGTCCCAGGTAATCACGATGGTATGATCACTCATCTAGAGCTAGACATCCTGGAATGTGAAGTCAAGCGGGCCTTAGAAACCATCACTAAGAACAAAGCTAGTGGAGGTGATGGAATTCTAGTTGAGCTATTTCAAATCCTGAAAGTTGATGCTGTGAAAGTGCTGCACTCAATATGCCAGCAAATTTGGAAAACTCAGCAATGGCCACAGGACTGGAAAAGCTCAGTTTTCACTCCAATCCCAAAGAAAGGCAATGCCAAAGAATGCTCAAACTACTGTACAATTGCCCTCATCTCACATGCTAGTGAAGTAATGCTCAAAATTCTCCAAGCCAGGCTTCAGCAATACGTGAACTGAGAACTTCCTGATGTTCAAGCTGGTTTTAGAAAAGGCAGAGGAACCAGAGATCAATTGCCAACATCTGCTGGATCATGGAAAAAGCAAGAGAGTTCCAGAAAACCATCTATTTCTATTTTATTGACTATGCCAAAGCCTCTGATTGTGTGGATCATGATAAACCATGGAAAATTCTGAAATTTTGGGAATACCTGACCACCTGACCTGCCTCTTGAGAAATCTGTATGCAGGCCAGGAAGCAACAGTTAGAACTGGACATGGAACAACAGACTGGTTCCAAGTAGGAAAAGGAGTACGTCAAGGCTGTATATTGTCACCCTGCTTATTTAACTTCAATGCAGAGTACATCATGAGAAACGCTGGACTGGAAGAAACACAAGCTGGAATCAAGATTTCCGGGAGAAATATCAATAACCTCAGATATGCAGACGATACCACCCTTATGGCAGAAATTGAAGAGGAACTAAAAGCCTCTTGATGAAAGTGAAAGAGGAGAGTGAAAAAGTTGGCTTAAAGCTCAGCATTCAGAAAATGAAGATCATGGCATCTCGTCCCATTACTTCATGGGATATAGATGGGCAAACAGTGGAAACAGTGTCAGACCTTATTTTTGGGGGCTGCAAAATCACTGCAGATGGTGACAGCAGCCATGAAATTAAAAGACGCTTACTCCTTGGAAGAAAAGTTATGACAACCTAGACAGCATGTTCAAAAGCAGAGACATTACTTTGCTCACTAAGGTCCATCTAGTCAAGGCTATGGTTTTTCCTGTGGTCATGTATGGATGTGAGAGTTGGACTGTGAAGAAGGCTGAGTGCCGAAGAATTGATGCTTTTGAACTGTGGTGTTGGAGAAGACTCTTGAGAGTCCCTTGGACTGTGAAGAGATACAACCAGTCCATTCTGAAGGAGATCAGCCCTGGGTTTTCTTTGGAAGGACTGATGCTAAAGCTGAAACTCCAATACTTTGGCCACCTCATGCAAAGAGTTGACTAATTGGAAAAGACTCTGATGCTGAGAGGGATTGGGGGCAGGAGGAGAAGGGGGATGACAGAGGATGAGATGGCCAGATGGCATCTCTGACTCTATGGATGTGAGTCTGAGTGAACTCTGGGAGTTGGTGATGAACAGGGAGGCCTGGTTGCTGGGGTCACAAAGAGTTGGACACGACTGAGCGACTGAACTGAACTGAATATGACGCTAAACCAAAAACTGTGAGCCTCAGAGCCTGCAACTGAAAACCAAACCCTAGGCTAACAATTCTCTCCAAAGTCCTAATTATATTTCCAATTAAATCCACTTTATGCCTTCACTCATACAAAATACTCTGAGCACCCAATGTAATTAGGTCCTGTAGTACTAGTATTTATTCACCATAACGATGAGTAAGATAAAGCAAGAGAGAACAACCATCGCCTCTGCTGAGTCTGGTGGGAAAGACAGATGTGAACACACATGATAAAGAGCAATATGCCAGGGGCTGGATTTATGGGTCTGACACAGTGTGGTAGGGAGAGGAAGAGTCATTCTTGCTGGACTAGGGGATGTTTTGCTGAGACAAGGACAGAATTGGAATTTGTTCTTGGCCGGGGGCTTTGCCAGACAGAGACTAGAGAAAGCGCATTCCCAGTGGGGAAGCTACACGGGTGGGATCTGCAGTGTTGGAGCTTCAGGAGAACTTGATGTGTCTGTGCGGCAGGAAGAAAACGTGAAAGTATCTGGAGACATACTAGAGACGAGAGAAAGGGCCTTCACTTAGAACAGTTCTGGACACTGTGACACATAAGCAACTAAGGTCCAAAGGGCTCTCCCGTGCAGCCTTTCATTATTGTTATTTATTTATTTTTTTGCTGTGCTGGGTCTTCGTTGCTTCACGTGGGCTTTCTCTAGTTGCGGTAAGCGCACGCTACTCTCTAGTTGTGGTGCACGGGCTTCCCATTGCAGTGACATCTCTTGTTGCAGAGCACGGGCTGTAGAACGTGGGGTCAGTGGTTTCAGCACGTGGGCTTAGTTGCCCCACAGCATGTGGGATCGTCCTGGACCAGGGACTGGACCCATGTCCCCTGCATTGGCAGGCAGATTCTCAACCACTAGAGAAGTCCCTCCCACACAGTCTTACTCATAATATTATTACATTATCTGTAAGATAGGGGTAAGGGTAGCACCTTCTTAACTGGAAACCTAAGGAACAAGTAAGAGAATATATGTGATGTGGTCAATCAATGCTGACTGCTAACTATTCACAAATGTTGAACTCGTGTTGAACCCAGACTAATGCTAACATTTTGTGGGAAACCTGTGATTGATGATATAGGCCAGGTCTCCTTGGTCAGGTCAGTACAGAAGTCTGGGGTCGGGTAGATCAGTTGAGGTCAGGTAACCCCACCACTTGATTTCTGAGAACAGCCACGATGGGATTTACAGCTTCGGCCCCATCTCTTGGCCAAGTTTGCTGTGTGGGGAGGACATTGAGTAGCTCATTCTGTCCTCACGTTGCTTTCCACGTGGGGATCAAGGAGGGCAGCCCAAGCCTTGGATCATGAAGATGTCCTTGTCTCTCGTTGTGTAAGATGATAATGTCAAGGGTGCCTGGCACCAGCAAGGGAACGTTTCCTCCCTCCAAGTCTCCCCATCCCCACACAACAGCTAGGTACCTGCTGATATTAGACCTTGTGGACTGCCTTGAAAGCCCTTGTTTCTCTGCCATTTTTTTTTGTTGTTGTTGTTTAATAGCTATATTGTAGAGTGGGTTGTGTTTATGCCTCCTGGCAGCGATTATTACCTTAGCGAATTTTTAGTAGACTTTTTTTCTTTTGATCTATCTTATGTTCACAGCAAATTGGGCAGAAAGCACAGAGAACGCCCATTTACATCTTCTCCCCTGAAACACATGAGAGCCCTCCCCCACTATCAACATCCCCCACTGGAAGGTACAGTTGTGATTGTCAGTGGACCAACAATGACAAGTCATTATCATCCAGATTCCATAGTTTAATTTAGTCTTCACTCTTAGTGTTATACCTTCTGTAGGAATTGCTGACTTTACACAAGAGATTGTCCCCAGGAAAGCCTGTTCAAATAATTTAGTGTGAGGCTTATGATGCTAACTTATTTTCAGATAACCTGATTTGGAGGAAAGCATTGAAGGTGGAGTAGAAGGAGAGAAGAGAGGAAGATAGACATGATGGAAGGAAGGAAAGAAAGAAGGGCAAGGACCATCCACTCACCCAGGCGGGTCCCACCCCCCAATCTCGGAAGCTCAGCACCAACAGAGGTTAACGATTGATTGCTCTTGCCTAAAATGCTCATACTTTTCTCCTGTTTCCTTAGTCTCTTTCTACCGTCTCACAGTATCTCTGGGCCTTCCTCTTCCTGGAGGGAGAATTCTGCCTTTGAATCTTTGCTTGAAGCTTTTCACACACATCCTCCAGGCCTCCGTGATGAGGCCCCCAAAATGTGAAAGAAGAAAGTTTTATCTTGAAATAGAAGGCTCAGAAGCAGATTGAGACAGTTCTGGAGAGATTTTTTTCAGCACCTAAGATAGCTTATTTTAATTGCTCTTGTAAAGTTCTTGTGAGAAAGCTAAGTCAGCCTCCTGGGCTGACAGATGAAACCTTCTGAGAAGTTGGCTGCCCCCAGAGCCCCCGGGCAGTGCTGAGACATCCTTCCAAACAGGGGCCCAAACAGCTGAAGGGCTCCAGTTACCCAAGATGTGAGTGACATGGACACTTGGGCAGCTGGAGAAAAGGAAGGAGTGGGCAAGGGAGCTGGAGGAGGAAAGGTCAGAGGAGAAAGAAGGGCAGCGACAAGAGGGAGGGGGCGGTAAGGAGGAGGAAGGCAGGGCTGGCTGAGCCATGACTGTCCATCAGTCTGGGGAGATTGAACTGCCCCTGACCACGCCCTCGCTGGACTCTGGGGACAGGGTGGTGCCCTGCTCTGAGCCTCAGGGTGTGATTGGTTATTTACCAACCCTGCTCATGCCGGAAGGAGAAACCCCTCTGGCCTTCATCATTAAAGTCCCTTCATGGCAAACAACCACTGTAAACGAAACTGACCATCTTGGAGCCAGCAAGCAGAGTTTGTGCTGAACCTTTGATTCAGGATTTAAAGATGTTATTAAGTTTTTTCCAAACGGTGCATTAAAGTGCACGCCCATTTAAATGTGTTGATTCTACCCTATGTCTGCTCTTTTGCACTTTCTGTATTTTCCTACAATGATTGTGGATGTCACTGACAGTGATAAAGATAAATGATTGCCATTATAGACATTGAATTGGCCTGAAAAAAATTCACAAAATAATCACAAAATAATTTGTAAAATTTTCTAGAGATATCAAAATTTAACCTTGGTTAATGTGTGAGATGGAACTGAAACAAGGGCTAGGAGTTGCCAACTTTTTAAACCGTGTCTATATTGTTTGACCTGGTAAAACCAGTGTGTATTAGTTTTATCATTTATTTTAAGGTAAACGCAAACATTTTTTTATTTTTGTCATTTGAAAAAAAAATTTGTTGAACAGTATTTTCTTGGCTCTTTAGCAAATCCTTTCTGCCAGTTTTGCACGTGTTGGACCACGTGACAGTTGAATTTGGCGTTTGTCCCTATATGAGTCATAGAGGCCTTTCTGTCACAAGCAGATGTTCCCTGTATGAATTCATATGTGTGCATTAATTCAGAGCGTCCATAGTTTCAATAACTTTATTTCAACTGTGAAGTTTCAAGCTGACAGAATAGTCTGGAAAACAATTTAACAAATATTCTTGACCCACCATTTAGATTTAACAAATGTTATTTTTCCATATTTGCTTCACATCCTTAAAAAATAATAATAAAATACTACCGTTATTTATCCTCTGCTTTCATCTCAGCAGCATCTGTTTCCCTCAAGTTGGTGTGTATCTTCCTCTCCAGTGTTTTACACTTCTATGTTATGTGTGTATCCTCAAACAATATGCACTCTTATTTCATATTTTAAAAATGAAAGTTGCTCAGTCATGTTTGACTCTTTGTGACTCCACGGACTGTAAGTGCATAGAATTCTCCAGGCCAGAATAATGGAGTGAGTAGCCGTTCCCTTCTCCAGGGGATCTTCTCAACCCAGGAATTGAACCCAGGTCTCCCATATTGCAGGCAGGTTCTTTATCAGCTGAGCCACCAGGGAAGCCCAAGAATACTGGAGTGGGTAACCTATCCCTTCTCCAGTGGATCTTCCCAACCCAGGAATCTAACTGGGGTCTCCTGCATTGCAGGCAGATTCTTTACCAGCTGAACTACCAGGGAAACCCTATTTTAAAACTAAACCCAAATATTTTGATGAAAGTGAAAGTGAAGTCACTCAGTCATGTCCAACTCTTTACAACCCTATGGACTGTAGCCTACCAGGCTCCTCCATCCATGGAATTTTCCAGGCAAGAATACTGGAGTGGGCCGCCATTTCCTTCTCCAGAGGATCTTCCCAACCCAGGAACTGAACCCAGGTTTCCTGCATTGCAGGCAGACGCTTTACCATCTGAGCCGCCAGGGAAGCCCTAATATTTTGGTGCTGCATACATCATTGCTTTTTGCTGATTTTCATCCACTTTTTTTTGAGATTTGTCCAAGTAAATATATGTAGCTCTGGTTCATTCATTTTCATTGCTGAATAGCTATTCTATTGTATGACTCTATTGTAACTTATTTATCCATTCTCTTATTGATTCAAGACATCTCTGATTTTTCCCATTGTTAGAAATGCTGCATTGGACATCTTGTCTGTGTCTTTTTGTACACTTGAGTCAGAGTACATTCCTGGGTTGTCCGAGCAGTGGAACTGATGGTTCACTTTCAAAATTTAAGAGAAAGAGAGAAATGTGCATGGTCTTAGGTTTTCTTCTGGAAGCTTGGTTTTAATAATAATTCTGGGTCATTTCATTTCATCTAAGGATAAATTCTTCACTTCCATTCTCTACTTCTTTACCAAAGTTGAGAACTGGGAAACCTCTTAATCAAAGCCCAGGTTATGAACAATCTATCAACCAGAACTCAAAGAACTGGAAATTGCCTGGTGGTCCAGTAGCTTTAGGACTCTGTGTTTTCACTGCCCAGGGCCCAAGTACAGTCCCTGGTCAAGGAACTAAGATCCCACAAAGCCACGTGCTCAAAAAAAAAAAAAAACAACTAACCCAGCCTGAAGCTGAAGTGGAGACTGGCCAATAAGTTACTTTTTCTTTCTTTTCTTTTCCAAATATTGCACAGCAATTTGAAACATTAAACAAGATGCCAAGATCAATGAGCTTATTCAAAAAGAAAATAGGTTTTGGTAACCAGGATGATGGATTTAGAATCCCAGTGGTTCTGAACCAGGCTGAAGGACAGCCCCGTGCTGTTCCCTGAAGGGAGTCCCATAATGATATTTTCCCTCCTTCTGGATCAATTTCAGCATATGGGCATCAGCAGATTCTGGGTGATGGATAGGCAGCTTCATTCTAATAGCCTGTTGGTTCCAAGTGACCTATGGCCTTTTCGGAAGAGGGAAGATAAACCCTGCTGTCACGGCCCTGTTCCTGCCTCACACCAACCCTGGGATCCATCATGCCTCTCAGCCTGAGTGCCCCCAAAGCTGACAGACCAGTGGCTGCCTGGTACCTGCGCTCACCTGAGCTTTCAGCCCCCTCCCCGTGTGAGCAGCTGCCCTGAAGCTGTGCAGCACCTGTTCCCAACCTTCCTGAGACTTCTCGGTGCTGCAGGCACCTCAGCCCATGCGTCCCAATGATTGCCGCAGGCACTAGCTGTGACACAACGTGGACTCTGGTGGCCTAGGGCTAAATCTATTGCATTTTGCTAGTTACTAATTTCCAGGCATACTTCACAGATTTTATTGCTGAGGACAAGGCTAAAAGGCTAAAAGAAGCATTTAAGTTAAAAAAAAACCCAACAGTTTTAAAGAAAAATATTAAGTACATAAAAGTGTGTGTGTGACAAATGCTTTGAAGAATACGTGCAGGTAACTAGATTTAGGAAACACTGTCTGAGCCAAAGCAGTCTGGGGTAAGGACTCCAAGTCGCTGGATTTCCATGCACATCACACTCACGTGTGGGTTGGTTTGGGCCTGTCGCTTTGACTCTCTGTTTGCTGCTGCTGCTGCTAAGTTGCTTCAGTCGTGTCCGACTCTGTGCAGCACCATAGACGGCAGCCCACCGGGCTTCCCCACCCCTGGAATTCTCCAGGCAAGAACAGTGGAGTGGGTTGCCATTTCCTTCTCCAATGCATGAAAGTGAAAAGTGAAAGTGACTCAGTCATGAGTTGCTCAGTCATCCCCGACTCTTAGTGACCCCATGGACTGCAGCCATTTTCCAGGCAAGAGTACTGGAGGTGGGGGTTGCCATTGATTTCTCCGGATTCTCTGTTTACCAACGTGGAAAATATGGGGGTTGGACTAATCAATGATTCTCAGCCCCGTCTTTACTTTTGAATCTCCTGGGCAGTGTTAATTCAGTTAACATCTCTAGCTCAGTGTTGTTTAGAAGCTTCTCCAGGTAGTTATAGGCAGGCGAGGTTGAGACTCACTGGACACAATGATGTCTGAGGTTCCTCCCAGGTCTAAGGTTAATTGATTTTCTGATTCCACAGACAGAAAATGAATGCGAAGTAAGTGCCAATGCAGCAGCAGTAGGGGAGGCTCATTGTCCCCTCGGGCTCAGCTGCTCAGGTGTAATCTTTAACCGCTGCCCAGGCCTGGGGGCGACACTGAAGGCAGGTACCATGTCCTTTCTCTTGGTTTCACCAGTTCCTATGACAGCAGTGGATGTAGAGTGGTTAACAGCTATTGGATGAAAGAATGATAAATTGAAGTTCAGGAACATGACTTTATCGGGCATCTGGGATTAATCACGTGATCAGAGATGAGTAGACAGATACACAGGAGAGGGATTTTTTTGTACCATGATTCCAGTTTATCAGTTTTCGAGGGATCTCTCCTGGGTCCAAGAAGTGGAGCCAGTCTTTGTCCTCGTGTGGCCTCTTCCTGGTGAATGGGATCAGGATACTTGGTGGCCACACAGAAAAGGTGGGCCTTCTGTATGTGTGCTGTTTCCGTACGGTTCCTGGTGATCCCATAACCTGGCCTCCATTTCTTTAAGGCTGTTTTTACGTAAAGGGTCAAAAATTGACCATCCAGAATCAGAGTGCCTGTTGGACTTCCTAGTGACACGATGATAGATTTTCCTCCTCCAGTTTCCCTTTGCGAATGTGCACACAGACCCTCACCCTGCCGTTTACACTTGGTACCACAACACCGCCTCCTGAGTGTCGGGTTGTTTTGGGTTGGGTTGGGCTGCCTGCTCACGGCATACTTGGGACAGGCGCTTTAATCTCTGCAGTAAGTCGCTCAGATCACCCTGCAAGATGGGTTACTTCTGGAAAGCCATCCTGGAGACAGCTAATCCTGTCCTTCTTGCAGGCTTGACTTATGGGGATGGCATCTGCTGATCTCGCTTTCTGAGAGCAGTCTTATTTTGAGTACTGCAGTGCTTCGTCCACTTTCTACAATTACTGCGACTAAAAATACTTCAGAGGGTGAAGAATCTTCAAGGGACTTTGCAACCTGGCCTGTTCTCCTTGTATCTTGATGCCATATTTCAAGGCAGTATCCTTGTTGCTGTGCTAAGCTGCATATTGCCTGCTAGACCAATATTTCAGGTGATTGTTGATTGTAGGCCAGCCTTTATGCTGACCTTTCTGATCTTTTGCCTTTTCCCTACAAACATACCCAAGACTCATGTTGCTGTTATTCTCCTGAACGTAGTACAGCCACCGTTTTGACTCAATGTGCAGAATTAGCCACCTTCCCTGTGCCTCATGCCAAGGCTTCATTTTCTCACATAGACGTGAGCGCCCATCCATGTGTATCAGCCACGATAACCCTTCAGGCCCCCTCCCTCTCCCACCACCAAGAGTATAATTTGGGAGATTCCAGAGAAACCTAAGACCAGAGGAACAGAGATGTATTTGTGTTGCATTAAGTGCTATAATTTTCTAGAGAAAATTATGAAACATGCTGGTACAAGTCCAAACTGAACTCTGGGTGCTCCACATCCCTGTTTGACATTGATTCTGTTACTGAATGGAACTTGAATCTGCTCTCCCGATGTGTAGCAAAGCCAGTCTACTGATTCCAGTTTGTGTTGAAAGAAAGTACAGGGGGCCAGGCAAGGAGAATGGGCAGCTCGTGCTCAAGAGATCTGAACTCCCTGATGGCTTTCAGGGAAGAGTTTTTAAAGACAGGATGAGGGAGAGGGTCGTGGGTGTGTGATCAGATTCTCCATAATTCCCTGATTGGTTGATGATGAGGTAACAGAAAGATGTTTTGAGAATCTCAGTTTTCTGGTTCCAGTTGGTCTGGGGTCTCTATGCTGGTGGTCAGCATACAGCTAACTTCTACCTGGTAGGGTTTTAGTATCTGCAGAACAACTCGAGGATATGGCTCAGGGTATTATCTACAGCCCTTGAGAAGCAACTAAAGGTCTTTGACTTTGTTTAATGACTAAACTGTTATTGATTTTGTCCTGTTTGACTGCTCTCCTTTGTTTCTGCATTTTCTCACTTCTCTGATTAAATTTCTTCTTTGGAACTTGGGGAAGGTCTGGGAGGCTAAAGCTTTCCGATAGACAAGAAGTAGAGGACACAGGGGAGTCTCTCCTGGGGAAGGCGCTACAGGTCTTGCTTGGTTTCAATTTGATGAGCTTTGTGAGTGTCACTCAGGGCCCCTCACATGCCAGTCAGTTGCCAGTCCTGGATTTCAGGTGTATGTTTTCTCAGACTCCACCACCTGCTGCCCCTGGTTTTCAGCATGATAAATAAAAGCAAGTGCTTCCACCATATAAAAATGGAGGCATGACTTTGAGGACTTGCTTTTGTGTTAAGGAAAATCTTTCTTAAACTTAATTTCTATGTTTCTTCCTGTACTTGTGGTCTAATTGCACCATAGGGAGTAGGTGTGTCTGTAGGTCTTTGCATGTGATTAAAACATTTAAAGGACATATAAAAAAGTAGAGACAGTGATTACTTTAGGGAAGAGTACTGATGAACTGGGTGGGGTGGGAAGAGACATTATTTTTTTACTTTACTTTTAACTTTTGGTACTGCTTTAGACTTCTTCATTCATTAAATAAGACATTATGTCTGAGATTATATGATCTTCTGAGTCCCTCCTCTGCACGCGTGCTCAGTCACGTCCAACTCTTTGCAACCCCTTAGGCTGTAGCCCACCAGGCTCCTCTGTCCATGGGGTTTCCCAGGCAAGCATACTGGAGTGGGTTGCTATTTCCTACTCAAGGGGATTTTCCCAACCCAGAGGTTGGATTCGTGTCTCCTACATTAGCAGGTGGATTCTTTACCACTGAGCCACCTAAGGAGCAGTCCCTTCTCTGAGTTTGTAATTCTCTGGCGTGAGGGTTTATTTTGTACTTTCTACAGTCTCTTTACTGAATTCAATTAGGTTGTTTATATAGAAACACCTCATTTTTCCAGCATTCCCTGAGAATGAAGTTTTCCACACCGTAAATTCTCCAGGTTAAGGATTCTAATTCCTTTATATTGTTGAAAGTTTGGAGTAATTACTAATGGAATACTTATAAGTTATGTTACATACCTTCCTACCCTCTTTTTATACAGCTTTATTGAGAAACATTTCATCTACCATAACATTCACCTATTGAAATTTGAGTGGTATTCAGCATATTCACAGAGATGGGCAACCAACACCACAGTCTAATGTTAGGGCATTTCAACACCCTGCAAAGAAACTCCATACCCAGTAAGCTGTCAGCCCTGCTAAATGTAGTTCTGTCTCTGTGGACTGGGCTATTCTAGACATTTCACATAAATGGAATCATATAATATGTGGTCCTTTGTTCCCATCCTCTTAAGCAGATCAGAGTTAACAGTGTTTTACCTTTTTCTGATAAACTTGGCTTGCTGTTGTTGACAGTATGCTTATGATGACTTCAAGAAATACCAAGGCAGGGAGGCCATTTGCCTTTACATTCCCTGGTCCATTAAGATGTAACACTCTCTGTTGCCCAAGTCATCAGACTTCAGTGCCTTGTCCCATGACTTTTAACTCTTGTTTTAACCATCATTTCTTTTCTGGCTCCCCCAGTTTTGCAGAGTTGGACCAGTAGTACCAGATCAGACCCAAAGTCTCATGCCTTCTCTTGACCCAGGCTCATAATATAACTCAAATGTAAACCTCTTTGGTATCTCTCCTTCTCCTGGAGTGATTAAATGAACCCGACATCTTCCTCCTTTTATTGCTATCTTGAGCATCACATATCATCCTGCCAGCTAAATTCCACTTTAGCAATAAATCCCCCACAAGTATTTTATGATCTCTCTGGTTTAAGTAGTGTTAAAACCCTTTGATTCCTTGTATCCTTCCTCTCCCCCTTTCTTAAAATAGTCTGTAGCCCTATGTCGAGGACTTTCTCCACTTCCCTTTCTCTCAGTTCAGTTCAGTTGCTCAGTCGTGTCTGACTCTGCGACCCCATGAATCGCAGCACGCCAAAATTGCCTAATTGTAAAGGAACAGTTTCTCTTAAGAACATGCATGAGCATAACATTCTTGAATGCAAACCTCCAGGCAGGGTGGGGCAGGGCAACCCCTAAGTCAGTGTGGCACAAGTCTGCCAAGTCTAAGGGCATCTGAGTGTTTACAGGGAGAGAGGTTACTTGACTGTCCTGGGCAGTAGCATCTCTGTAAGTATCCTCTTTATCTTTCGGTGGGCATGGCGTGAAGAGGGCGAGTTTACTCGGGGGCACTGTTTCCAGTTTGGGTCAGACTCTTCCAGGGTTGCTGGAGGTCTGAGTCAGAATGGCAGGGAGGGAGCTGTCACCATTCTGAATTTGGTCAGAGGAGCGTGAGAGGGTCAGACCAGGAGTATGTCACAGGAGTTTGGAGTTTCGTGGCTTTATGCGCTCGTTGTCAGGATAAGCCCAGAAGTTTGAAAGGGCACCCTTGCCGGGAGCAGTTCTAAGACATGGTGAATCTGGAGACCCGAGAAAAGTGAGTCTGTGTCAGGGAAACCAAGCCTTCACTGGGCCTGATGTGGGCAGGGAAAGGAAGGCAAGAGAGCCTGGCACAGAGCAGACCCTGGAAGTATCTGCCCAGTGACTGAGCCACAGGTGTTGAGTCCGGGCAGCTGGTGGCAACTTTCTGACGTGAGATGCTGAGGAAAATTTTCAGGCTTGGCTCTGTGGGAGAAGCTGTAATTTAGGACTGACCTGCGAGGGTGCAGATGAGCAAATAGAAGTCAGTGTGCGTGTGGGAGTCCTGGTGTGGGAAGTAAGAAAAGAATCTGGATTTCAAATCATTAAGTGGCCCTGAATTGCGGGTGGGCACCAGAGAACAGTCTGGGTGCATCCAGCTCTGGACAATCTGATAGCAGGGGAGCCTGCTGACCTCAGGCCTGGGCAAGGGACACCCTGGCTCAACCTGAGATCAGCAGAATCCACGCGGCCCCACAGCGCCGCGCTCGGTGGGTTCACATTTGGTGGACCAGGAAGCAGTCCTCCATAAGTGGCCCAGCACTGCCCCCCTGGTGGTACACCCCATCAAACGCACACTGACTTAAAAGGATCCCTTCAGGAGCCTCCTTTATTTACAACTTAGTGGATGCTCTCAGCATTTGAGCTTTGGGACTAATTATGCTAACCTACATGGGCCCAATCCTGCTGTGATGTGAGAAGAATAATCAGGAAAAACAATGTACTTCGTGCCGCTGTTTCCACCAACTGTCTAATCCAGTTATCCCTAAGAAATTCCCACTTAGACGTTTGAGCATGCATGCTGTCGTATCCAACTCTTTGCAACCCCATGGAGTGGCCCACCAGGCTCCTCGTCCATGGGATTCTCCAGGAAAGAAAACTGAAGTGGGTTGCCATCCACTTCTCCAGGGGATCTTCCTGATCCAGGGATTGAACCCGTGTCTCCTGCATCTCCTGCACAGGTAGGCAATTCTTTACCACTGAGCCACCTGGGAAGAGCAGATGTTTAATATGTGTTCACAGGCATTGTGCTAGACCCTTTATAGGCATCGAACTAACTTGTAATTGCTTGGAGAGGTGCTCTAATTATTCACATGTGACAGATGCATGAGCTGGTACTAAAAGAGAGGTCTCACTCTTGCTGCAAAGGAGTGACCTTCAGTTCTGAGTGCCACCAACCTGTTAGCAACAGAATCCCCCCTGCCCCACCCTTAACAGTGGGAGTGAGAGTGGAGAATGGGATGGGTGAGGGCACTTCTGTTTTATGTTTAATTAACATATTTTTACGATGAATATGTGTCATTTTTCTATATATTTTAAAATTAGGCTAAATTCTGGGTATCACATGATGAAGGGATGTGGCCGGTCTAGCATATCCAGATGAGGACAGCCAGGAAGGAGGGGGAGGAAAAGGAACCATGCTCTTTCACCCTGAGAGGCAGGGCTCCAGACGAGTTTGGTAGCAGAAGAGTTGGGTGGGGGTAGTTTATTCTGTGTGCATCTCCGGAGTGCAGACCGGGACCAGGGGAGCAAGGCATTCTCAAGGCAGGGTTCAGCCTCATGTCAAAGCATGTTGCTAGCCAGAAGGGGCTGCCACATGGGTGAAAATGGTGGCTTGTGGAGATGAGACATCTCTGGAAGATGTTGACTGGAGGCCACTGGGGAGTTTATACAGGAGACCTGTTGGTTGGGCAGGGGGAGACTCATTAGAAGGTGGGCCCTCAGTTCCAAAGCCTCTGCTGTCTGTCTGTCCCCTCCCCTGGCCTCTCCTCACTGGGCAGGAGTGTGCGTTCTCACCTGTAGGTGGCAGCCTTGGCTCAGTAGGGGCCCAGCCTGCTTCATGCAGGGGTTCTTACCTTTGGCCCTGCATCTTCTCAAGGAGAAGGGGACGACAGAGGATGAGATTGCTGGATGGCATCACCGACTCGATGGACATGACTTTGAGTAAGCTCCGGGAGTTGGTGATGGGCAGGAAAGCCTGGCGTGCTGCAGTCCATGGGATTGCAAGGCGTCGGACACCACTGAGCAACTGAACTGAACTGAACTTCTCACCTGAGAGGGTTTACGAACTCCTGATGCCTGGAGAGTGAGAGGTGGGGGGGGGGGACTGCACCCCAGAGTGTGATGAAGCTGGTCTTGGGTGAGGCCTGGGCGGTCATAGAGCTCCCTGGTGGTTCTAGAGGGAGTGACTGAGCTGTGACTCTGTCATAGGAAACTGGGAGCATCAGGAGAAGAGTCACAAGAAGCTGGAAAGAATGCAAGCTCATTAGAAGAGAGAGAAGACTCCCCTGAAACAGGTAGAGAGGAGACAGGAGCCCACACAGCGCCCAGGAGGAAGCAGCAGGCATTGCACTCCCTCAGGAAATGAGTTCAGTCAGGTGGTGCAGGGGGAAGGGAATCCTCTAGAATCCTCCGGGGGACGACCGGGGAGGCCATCTTGGTCTTCTGTAGCAGAGGCTTTGGCTTCTGGCCAAGTGGCGGCATTCCTGGGACTCAGGCCTCTTTGGGGGCCCGGCAGATGTGGATCCACAGGGAGGTGGAGGGTCTCCCGAGACAGAGATTAGCCTGAGGGGAGCGGGGCTCCTGCTGTGACGCTGAGCTGACCCAAGCGCCTGCCCTCAGCTCTGCTCCAGCCCAGCGCTGGCATCCACAGAGAAGGGGCCCTCCATCCATCACAGCACACACAGCTCTTTCTATAGCGCCCAGGACACTGGGGAAAACCACACTGCTCTGGCCAGGGTGGGGCAAGGGTGAGGCAAGTCCATGTCAGACTTAAGGAGGCAACAAAAGGCTCAATCGTCAGTAAGACTGGTGAGATGTGACCAATATTTTCAAAATCAGAGTTGATGCAAAAGAACGCATGATGGACAAAATATCAAGATTTTGAATTAAGATGGGGTGGGATTAGTGGGTTTTCCTTTTGCCCTAATTCCAGTGTGGCACGGCTCTGCTCTGGACTCTCCACCAAAGCGCAGGAAAAGGGCAGAGGGGTATCTTCTCCCACTTTCCGCCTACACTTTGCCTGAGTCACCCATCAGCTCTGGCACCTAGAGAACTTCAAGTCTTTGGTCCTGCGGGGGACTGTGGCGGCGGGCAGAGCAGTGGGGCCACCTAGCGGGAGACTCAGGCAGAGCACCAGAGGGCTTGTTACATGTGCGGAAGACGTGGCTTGTGGACATGTGGCAGTGGAACGGGGGCAGCCGGGGGCTTGGGAACAGATGGACTAGGGGGTGTTGAGCAGTGCTGCTGAGATGCTGTTAGTTCTTAGGGTCTGCTTCCCTGGCGGCTCAGCTGGTAAAGAGTCCACGTGCAATGCGGGAGACCTGGGTTTGATCCCTGGGTTGGGAAGATCCCCTGGAGAAGGGAAAGGCTACCCACTCCAGTATTCAGGCCTGGAGAATTCCATTGACTGTATAGTCAATGGGGTCACAAGAGTCGGCCACAACCGAGCGACTCTCACTTCACTTTGCCTCTAGGGCAGTGTGTGCCCATCACTCAGTACCAGGAGTCTGCTGCTGCTGCTGCTAAGTCACTTCAGTCGTGTCCAACTCTATGTGACCCCATAGATGGCAGCCCACCAGGCTCCTTCGTCCCTGGAATTCTCCAGGCAAGAACACTGGAGTGGGTTGCCATTTCCTTCTCCAATGTATGAAAGTGAAAAGTGAAAGTGAAGTCACTCAGTCGTGTCGAGTCTAGATCATTAAAATCAACAGAGGCGCCTCAGATGTAGCTCCCCAAGCTCCAGCTCAGTTAGGAAGCTAGGAAGCTTGTGATTGCTCCAATGGCTCGTTTTCCAGGTAAGGACTCAAAACCTCGAGAATGAGCAGCCCATGACGGTGAAAGAAACTGGAAGCCACCTTAAGACTGGAATTTGAATTTTCTCATCCTAGTTCTCATCCTAGATCTTCTAGTGACTAAACTCTGTGTTTGAAATAAAAAGATACTGAGGCAGGAACTTTGATTCAAAGATAAGGAAGACAGTAAGTCCCAGCTCCTTAGGGAGAATAGAAGGAATAAAAACGTGTCCCTGGAAATATGCGGTGAGCCTTAGGTTGTGACTGCTGGTGGGTGCAGAGGACCAAGGGGGCCTGAGATGTGTTTGGACTTCAACGTTTGGAGATGGCCTTGTGGGAGGTGGCCGGGCAGGAGGAGCATGTCTGTGGGCATCTGGGGCACAGAGCTGGTGTTGCAGGAGCATGTGCTCAGCTAGAGGCAGAGGGGACTGTTGATGGCGTCTGAGCAGAGCAGTGACAGATCAGAGTCGTGTTTCAAATAAGATGACTCGGGAGGATGAAGCCATCTCGGGTAATCTGCATGGACTTGGCTGCGATATTGGTTGCCTTGAACCCAATCCTCTTTTGACCAGATAGCCTGAGTGGACCTCTGAGCCCACATGCTCACATTACCAGCCTTCAGAGCCCAGGAGGGGTTTCTGTACAACCATGAAAGGCAGGAGGAAACCTGTCAAAATTGCCTCATCCTTTCACTGTGACGATTAATATTCAAACTGTCTTTTTATCTCAGGAGCCCGGGATGATTTAAAACATGGAACTGCTATTAATATTTCCTTACGGAGATGGCTCGAGCCACACACACACACACACACACAAAGCCTGTGTTCATTGTCAAGCCCATATTTCAGACAGTGAAACAAAGGCAGTAGCAGACTGCTCAGGATTACAAGGCAGGACAGGTCGAGCAGATGTGAGCCGAGTGTCAGCGCCCAGCCACTCAGGCAGGGGCGACGGTCCTGGGACCAGAGTTGGGAATTTAAATCCCTGCCTGTGGAGCTGTCTGGGGCTCCTCGTGGCTGACGGGACTGATTCTAGGCTTGGGCGCAACCCATTGGTGCTGCCGCTCTGACCCTCCCCAGGGGGACACAGAGGAAGGGGGAGAAGGGGCGGGAGAGGCTATTAACGGCTCCCTGCGATTGCATCAGGTCCAGCTGACCCTCCAGGGGCCTGGCCCCTGTCCGGCTGGGTCCCCAGGACCATGGGTTGCTCGCTCTTGGCCGTGGGAGGTTGACTGTGGCCACATCACACTGCCTCAGTGTGTGTCTATGGGCCACTCATGATGCTACACCCAGGACCTTCTGTGTTCTGGATTCACTGTGGGACTGAAACCAAGTCACTGACTGAGAAAAACTCATGTCCTTTAGTCTACTTCCGAAAGGGCCCACCCCACCTTTGCTGGCTCGCGGGCTGGTCAGCAATGACCTGCGAGTGCCCTTGAGAAAGAGCCACTGCAGGCATGCTCCCCTCATCACCATGCTGGGCCCCCAGTGTGAGCAGCAGGGTGGGTGGTGGGAGGGGCCGACTTGTCTCTGCCTCCTGGACTTTACTCAGCGGGCGTCTCAAGCAAGCCTGAGAGTGGAAGGGAGACAGGCCTGTAGGCTCCTTGGGAGACAGAAGGAAGAGATGTTCGGTTTCTGGCCAGGACCTTTATGCGAAAGGCTGACTCCGGTCCCTGGGCCTGAGGCCAGGAAGCCCCCAAAATAAACACCCCTGTAAATGCCTCGCTCACAGTCTCTACACCTGTTGCCCAGGGCACAGAGACCCCAGGCCCAAAATAGGCACAGCTGCTGCGGCTGCTAATCCTGCCCCGAGCTGACGCTGCGCCATATTTGGGAATGTTTGTTCTTCCACCGGCTGGCCCTCCCCACTCGGCCCCGGGAGCTCAGAGCAAGGGGTCTCTACATTGTCCCGACCTGGCTTTCTTGGAGAATTCTATCTGCTCGTTTCCTCTTCCTGGGCATGGAGTCAGCAGTGGGTAAACACGGGGGGATGAGTCAGTGTGAGACTGCAGACCTGAGATGGCAGCAGCGTTGGAAACTGGGGGTGCTGCCTCTGCCCTGGGCGGTCTTCACACCTCGCCCCCCACCTCCCTGCCACACCCCCTCCCAGGGCCTCCTCACTGATGCTTGACTCTCTGCCCAGGCTTCTGAGCCAGTGTGAACTGCAAACAGCCATGCCCATACCCGCTGTTTTGGGAAGCCAAGAAATTCATATGCGTGGTTAGGGTTGTTGACAGATTTGTAAAGAACAGCTTCTGGGTTATTATTATGTCTTTACTAGTGATAGGAGAGGCAGAAAGTCAGAAGAACTGGTCCTCGCCAGGGGTACACCGAGTGCGCCCGTCTCCCCCTCTTACCAGGAGCTGAGTTCAGCCCGCGCGTGGAGCGCCTGCTGTGTGCGGAGTACTGTGCCCGCCGCTAAAGGGACTGCCTCTCTTGGTTTCTGACTACGGAACATGTCACCCTGTCACCCTCCTTGGCTCCCCGCGGCCTCTGTGGCTTGCTTTGTTTCCATCATCTTTGAGTGCTCCTATTTCCTTGACTGTTCCTAAGGCTCCGGCTCATTCCCTCTGTGTCTCTGTGTCTCTGGGCAACCCTCTGCTGATGACAGTGGTCCATTGCCTTGACCTCAGCTGCCCCTTCTCTCTGCAGTCTGGCGTCAGGGGTCTTGATGAAGGCGGCCTGAGGGCGTCTAGCACCCGCTCCCCTGCTCCACCTGGGGGCTCTGAGGACCACCTCTTGTTTGATAAAACATGGAGAAGGCCCCCAGTAGCCCAGGCTTCTTGCTCCTCACTGCCGTGGAAAGCATGACACATCTTAGCTAAAAATAATCGGTACCATCCTGGGTCCCAGCTGCTGCCACTGTGGGCTAGAGGGCCTCCCTGAACGTCTAGGCCTTGCTCAGGGTAACCAGACCGTGGCTGGGCCCCAGCAAGCAGCCTCGGGACGGCTCAGCCTCAGCTGTTTTTAGCAGTGGGATTATTGGGGGGCGGGGGGGTAGAAATAGACCTCCACCTTCTGGGAGGCTTCCTCAGCCCACATTCCCAGGCACAGTTTGCTTTATTAACGCTCTCAGCTGTCACGGGGACCAGGCGTGGAGAAGGCGGGGGGAGGCAGCCTTCTCCAGCAGGAGGAGGAGGCTGCAGACTGCAGCCAGTTGTCCCCTTCTCCTCCCACCCCCACCATGAGGACATGTGGCTCTTATTAGAAGTCGAGTCCCTTACACGTGGTGAGGAAGGGGGCCCCCTGACCATCATAAATCAGGATCTCCTCATTTCCAAATAAAGCAGTCTGCCATCCTAGCCCACAATCCCTTTAGAGTTGACAGATGTATCTTTTTAAATCCTGTGTTGGTCATGTATTTCTTGTGTAATTAAAAAATTATAAAAGGTAATAAAAATAGAAATCTACTGCCAAGAGATTTGGCTCAGTAAAGACTTCAGAAAGTTTTCTGGATAGTGTAAGAATTACAGGGGCAGAATTAATAAATTATATGTTCAAGTACCAGGAGCGGTGAGACTATCTATGCAAAGGGAAAGTAACTTGAAATGGCTCTTGATTTGAAGGTGGTGGGATTCCACCCAGAGAACTTAGCCTGAAGGGGGACCCTCACCCTTTTTGCCACTCTGTTTTGGGGCTCACATGCAAAAGGACCAGGCAATATTGCAGATGAGCTAAAGGTCACCAAGTTCCTAGTGGCTTGGCCTGTCTGAGGGGAGACTCTCTTAAGACAGAGTGGGCCAGGCCGATGGGACAAGAAGGGTCAGAGTGGAGGCCTGGAGGAACTCAACAGAAATGGTAACAGTCAAAAGGAAAAAACGTGTGAGCCGTGGGTTTATCTGTCCAGTTCTGGTGGACTCTCATCCCCAAGCCCATCTCCTCCAAGGTACTTGTCGCGTCTGTTTCCCAGCTGCTCAGGGAGGCAGTGTTTTGTAGTGCAGAGGAGTTTGGGTGTTAGGGAGAAGCCCAGTTCTAGAGGCCAGTGTGACCTTGAGCTCATTACTCTGTGGTTCTGTTTCTTCCTCTGTGAAGCAGGGGCGACAGCCCCGATTTGCCATCACTGGGTCAACACTTGGTGCTGAGAGCTGGGGACGGAGTTCAGGGCTCAAGCCCATCCTCCCCCTCTGTGCTCCCAGACTCGACTCCCCCTGCGTGGGGCACGGCTGGGGCTTATTTGGAATGAGGTTCATGCTTTCCTTTCTCTCTGCAGTAATAAGGCTTATATTTTCTATAGTCATGGGCATCCTTTGCTTCGTGGAATAAACGGACACGGGCACAGTTGTTCACAATATTAACAGAAAATGAATGTTACCATTGTGTTGCTGTTCGTTGCTCAGTCATGTCCGACTCTTTGCGACACCATGGACTGCGGCACACCAGGCTTCCCTGTCCTTCATCATCTCCCAGAGTTTGCTCAAACTCATGTCCATTGAGTCAGTGATGCCATCCAACCATCTTGTCCTCTGTCATCCCCTTCTCCTCCTGTCTTCAATCTTTACCAACATCAGGGTCTTTTCTAATGAGTTGGCTCTTTGCATCATGTGGCCAATGTATTGGAGCTTCAGCATCAGTCCTTCCAATGAATATTCAGGACTGATTTCCTTTACTATTGACTGCTTGTATCTCCTTGCAGTCCAAGGGACTCTGAAGAGTCTTCTCCAATACCATGGTTAAAAAGCATCAGTTCTTCGGTGCTCAGCTCTCTTTATGGTCCAACTCACATCCATACATGACTACTGGAGAAACCACAGCTTTGACTATATGGGCCTTTAGAGCCTAAACGGATTGCTTCCACAACCCACCTGCTCACCTTCTTCAAATGAAATGTTGTGCTTGGTCAATGTGTGGGCGTGGCAGGTCCTACAGCCTCAGGGGTTTTCAGCTTTATGGCCCCAGTCTACATAAAATGCATCAGGTATCTCTCTTATCAATTCTTTGCTTAAAATTCTATAAAGTGAGTTCACTTCAATGGTGGTCTTGCTTGTCTGCCTCTTTTTTTTTTTTTCCTTTCTTATCTGTATTTTATTATGTATTTTTAAAAGATAAGGACTATTTTAGAAAACATTATCATAGTATCACCTTGAAAATGAACAATAATCCCATATCATCATCAAATATCTAGTCATTATTCACATGTTACCCGATAGGATATACATGTGTATTCTAACAAGGTCCAAGCCAAGCAGTTGGTGGATGGGGCTGAGTCTCTTTTAATCTAGAATTCCTCCTTCCATTTCTTTCATGGATTTTTTCCCTTGGGATTCATTATTGAAAAAACTAGATGTTGTGTTCCGTTGCGTTCCCCATGTCCTGGAGTTTATTGGTTCTGTCTTGGGTCTGTTTCTGCTTTCCTGTAAGCTGGTGGATACAATTAGGGTCTGGATCAGAACCCAGTGTGATTGCTGGATGGGAAATTTTCCTGGGCAGTGATGAATATACTTCTTTATGCAGGCCTGTCATGTCTTGTTGTCTTATTTTTGTGATACTAGTAGCTCTAATTCATCAGGGGTTCATGATTTGTATAAAAATGGTGACATGCCAGACCTTTCATTCCTTCTTCATCTACCGGTTTGAACACCTCTGTAACAAGCTTTGTCTGCTTTTTCCATCCCCCACTTCCCCCAGAAGGTGGCCTATAGCCGTCAGTGTGCAGCAGAGGGGCTCTGGGCAAACGCAACCCTTGGCTCAGGCCAGGCCTGGCCCAGCCTAGGTCTCATTGCTGGGATTCCTTTCAACAGCAGACCCCCAGGAGGACACAGCACGTTCTAGTGACAGGGTTGCCAGAAAGGAGGAAAGCATGACAGAGAGATGTGGTCTTTGAGGTAAAATGATATGAAATCACTGACAGGCCACAGTGGTCCTCTTTCTGTGGTGCTGAGCTCTCCTGGTGCTTTAGCTCCTCCTGAGTAAGTCTGGGTCATCTCGTCCCCCAGAATCAGATAAAGGAGGGCACTTGACAATATTTCTGATAATGATGAACAAATAATTCCAAGCTTGACAATTCTGTTTCTGTAGCAATTCGCCCAGGTAGTATTCTGACTTCCTACTGTATTTTCTCGTAAAGACAGGCTTATCCTAGGTAGGGGTGGGATTTTCTGCTGTGCAGCTCTGAAATCATGTAGACTGAGCTGAGAACTCAGTGGCAGACGTCGCCCGAGCTCTGGGGGAACTGGTGCTATTTCACTCACTTGTGTATTCCCAGTAGTTAGTGCAACACTCCCGTGGAGTGCTGCCTAACAAACTTTTCCTGTACTCCAGGGCAGTTCCCTGAGAGGGTGTAGGGGGACCCTAGCCCCTGCCTTATAACCCAATTCAACTTGAGACAGGGCTTTCCTGAACCAAGCCTTCATGCTTCCCTCATGTTGTACTGGAAGATGACTCTTTGGACAAATTCCCCCTTCTACCAGAGCAGTGGTTAACCTAATCTCAAATGTAAACCAAAAGCAATCTCTCCCTGTCCCCACGTATACACCCCAGAAAATATGCAGAATAGCTTTATCAAGCCATCTGCTGAGATTTCCACATTGGGCATAAATATCACCAGTGAACCATTTCCACACTGGGAAGAGAAAACAAATACGACGAAACAGCCCCAAACTGAAAACAAAGTTTATTGCATGTGAAAAGCAGTCACATGGAAAGTATCAGAGTCAGGAACCATGAAAATACACATTTTGCATATTTTCTGTCCTGTTGCAGAGGAGGGGGCTCACTCTTCACTCTCGTGGACCACCATCTAGGGAGAAAATGGGCATTTCTAGCTCTGTCAGCAGAGCCTCGCTCCCTGCTGCTTCCCCTCCCCCGCAAGCATGCGGTTGCTTGCTTGTCTGTCTCAGAGGACACGGGGCACTCCTTGGATCGCAGGCAAACGGATACACGACTGTCTACGTGGTGGCCGTCACCCCAGGCCTGAAAGCCTGGTCCTCAGAAGAGCCCAGGGGTGGTCTTCCCTAGTGTCTCAGCTGGTAAAGAATCCACCTGCAATGCAGGAAACCTGGATTCCATCCCTGAGTTGAGAAGAGCCTCTGCAGAAGGGAATGGCTACCCACTCCAGTGTTCTTGCCTGGAGAATCCCATGGACAGAGGAACCTCGTGGGCTACAGTCCATAGGGTCACAAAGAGACGCGACTGAGCGACTTTCACTTAGGGACCTACATGCGGTGGGTGCAGTGACGGAGGCCGGTGGCAGAGGGCGCCCGAGAGCTCCGTTCCCACGGAGGGACCGCTCCCTGCTCTTCAGGACAGTGTTTTATTGGGACTCACAGACCTGGGTTTAGCCGGGCTCTTCTCAGCTGTGTGGCTCTAAGCAAATCCCAGACGGACCAGTTCTAAAGTCGATGGTGCTCCAGGGTCCCGTCCATCTAAAAATGTCTCCATCTCGGGGGCTTCCTCCCGGGAGCCACATGTCCCCTCCTCATCCCACCCAGTGCCTCAGGCCCACCTACCCGGCTGGAGGTGAAGTCTCGGGTCTTCGCTCGTAGCTTATTGACTTGAGATTCAGCAATATCGGCCCGTTCTTCAGCCTCCTCCAGCTCATGCTGAGCTTTTCGGAACTTGGTGAGATGAGCGTTGGCTTGTTCGTCCTAAAAGAGAGTCAAGTGGGTATGAGCAGTGAGCGCCTCTCTGGAGCTCCCGGGCGCAGCAGGGCGGGTTGTCGCCCTGGGGTCGTGCTGACTTACAGCCTCCTCCGCCTGCCTCTTGTAGGACTTGACCTTCACTTGAAGTTTGTCCACCAGATCCTGTAATCTCAGCACATTCTTCCTGTCCTCTTCACTCTTCAAGAGAGAACATGGGATGGCAGGTGGCCAGGAGGGGACAGGGACGCAAAAGGTCCCAGTGCCTGGGCTAAAGAGTTTCTCCCGGTTTCCAGAGAAGACCCAGGGTGAGGTTCCGCGTTACAGAGGAAATGCCCCTGCGGTTTCCTTCCACTTGCCTGGTAAGTTAACTCCTTGACCCGCCGCTCGTACTTCCTCAGGCCCTTGACAGACTCAGTGTTCTTCTTCTGCTCCCCCCTCAAGCTCGGACTCCAGCTCTCGGATCTGGGGGAGCACTTGGGAAGTTAGTCTGGGGCTGGATGGAGCAGGACCAGGCCAGGCTGGAAAGCTCCGCTTATTATGCTGGGGTCCCTCCCCCCAAGTACCCGCGTTTCCAGCTTCTGGATCTGCTTCTTCCCGCCCTTCAGGGCCAGCTGCTCAGCCTCGTCCAGGCGGTGCTGCAGGTCCTTCACCGTCTGCTCCAGGTTCTTCTTCATCCGCTCCAGGTGGGCGCTGGTGTCCTGCTCCTTCTTCAGCTCCTCGGCCATCATGGCCGCCTGAAAAGCACATCATCCCACTGAGGTGTAAACAAAGGTCAGGTGCTTAGAACTGTCAAAATCTGGGGACCCGGAGGACTAGAGCCATGCTGCCGACAAAGGACACAGGTGACATGATGCCAGAGCCCACCACGCCACCATGGACTCTGGGAAGAGCTGCACCCGGCATGTAAGCCGGACAGTGAGATCTCCAAGGGTTGCATGGGAAATGGTTTCTTCCCTTTCTTATACTGGCCCCTTTGGGACCTCCCCATCCCAAGGAAACCCCTTCTTTCATTACCAACCCATGAGTTACAGGACTCTGAGTCTATAACCCAGCGTCACGGGTGTGGGGTCGGGAGGCTGCGGACGATGCAGGGCGGGAATAATCGCGGGGTAGTGCTCCCCAGCAGCAGCAGGTGGCGCTGTGGGAACCGCGCCCCAGGGACCGGCCTCTGGAGCAGGAAGGTGAGTGCTGGGGCGGGAAGCGGGCTTTCTTGAGGTGACCTGCCTGTTAGGTACGGACCAAACAAGGCGGGAAGGGGGGGCGGGGCGGGGTCTCGTTTTCATATTTGGAATCAGTCATAAATAGAAGGGAAGAAGAGCATACCTCTGCCAGGGCACAAGACATGAACAGAATTCCTTCTGGTCTTTCTCATCCACATCCTGTTATTTTTCATGCCCCCTTATTAATGTGTGGGAGGGCACACGCTGAGTTCTGGGGGTCGTGGGAGTGCTTCTAGAGCAGAGCTCACCCCAGATGTACCCTGGGAGACCCCACCCCGTCTGATGGGAACCAGCTCAGGGCTGGAGAGAGAGGGCCTGGATGAAATGCAGGGCAGGGAGGGGCCTCACATCGGTGATGGCCTTCTTTGCTTTCTCTTCAGCGTTCCTCGCGTCCCTGCTGGCATCCTCAACCTCACTCTGGAGCTGCGTGAGGTCCGTCTCCAGCTTCTTCTTGGTGTGGATGAGGCTGGTGTTCTATGGCAGGAGGAGCAGGGTTACCACCTGGAACGTCCAGGGCCGGGACCCTGCCCCGCCTCCCCTCTGCTCACCTGGGTGTGCAGGAGCTGGACGCGCTCACTGGCATCCAGGAGCTCCTGCTCTGCGATCTTCCTGCTCCTCTCCGTCTGCTCCAGGGTGGCCCGCAGCTCCTCCACCTCGGCCTGCAGCAGGTTGGCTCTGCGCTCCACAATCGCCAGCTGCTCCTTCAGGTCCTCCTGGCCCCGGAGAGCATCATCCAAGTGGAGCTGGGTATCCTGGCCAGACAGTAATGGAAGCGTCTGTGTGAAGCTGAGGCCAGAGGACCCTGAGGCCAGCCCATAGCTGTGCGTGTCTGAGGATGGAGAGGTTCCCCACCAGGGAGCCCACCCACCTTCAGCTGCCCCTGGACACTCCGGAGGTGTCTGACGGTCTCCGCGGCCTGGCGGTTGGCATGGCTCAGCTGGATCTCGATTTCGTTCAGGTCCCCCTCCATCTTCTTCTTGATCCTGATGGCCTCGTTCCGGCTCCGCACCTCGGCGTCCAGGGCACTCTGCATCGTCTCTACCGTTCTCTGATAGTTCCTCTTCAGCTGTTCGATCTCTTCATCTTTTTCGGCAATCTTTCTATCGATTTCTGATTTCACTTGTGTCAGTTCCAGCTGGATCCGGAGGATCTTGGCCTCTTCATGTTCAAGGGCGGCCTTTGAAGAACAAAAACAAAACAGAAATGGCCCAGTGATGGGACAGAGCCTGCTACATTCCTCTCAGGGGTAAGAAAACGCCAATGGAATATTTGTAACTAACTCAACAATATTCAAAACTCTTAAAAAAAAAAACCTCTAACTTATCTTCAGTGCAGGAATAAAATATTTCATTGAAGTTTGTTTTTATTATACTGTGAAACAATAGTAACATTTAGATCATATTTCTCAGGCACTTAAGAGACTTTATAGATATTTTAAATTCATCTCAGCTGTTTGTAAAATCTCATTTTTAGACCTATTTTAATGTAGTGATTTTCTCCAGTCATTTCAAGATTATTTGCAGGTATTCACAGGTATTCGTCCATGTAGTTTCTAGGAAAAGAACCAACATGAGGACTGTGACTCTGCAGACCCCGAGTGGGGCCGAGTGGAGCCCCCGCCGTCACAGTGTCTGCTCCCTTATGCCTCCCTGGCATTCTGCTCACCTCTGCTTCCTCCAGAGCCAGCTGGATATCAGCCTTTTCCAGCTCGATCTGTTTCCTTGATTTCTCCAGTTCATGGATGGTTTTACCACTTTCAGCGATTTGCTCAGTGAGATCTGCTATCTCCTCTGTAAAGAGAGAAGTTTGATTGCTCTTCAACTTCCGCACAGGTTTCCACGCAGAGTAAGCACTAGCCGGATGCTCTTAACTAGTTTATCAAGCTCTAAGGACACTGCTTGCTGGAGATAAGATACTGGACATAGAGAGGCTCGGAAACAAGCCCTCGGATGTGGAATGCTTCCTGTGCCTGTGTTAACAGATACACAGATGAGGTTGGGTCCTGAAGTCACGCTCCTGCAGCCTCACACACTCTGGCAATAGCGTGAAGGGGGGATTTCAGACAAACTGCTTACGCTCCAAATTCTTATTTTCTCGTTTCACAGTTTCAAGTTGATCTAAGGCTTCTTCGTAGGCATTTTTAGTTTGAAGAGCTCGGTGCTCAAGGAGCGGGACTCCTTCAGGGATGCCTCCAGCTCCGCCTGGCTCTCCTCACACTTGGTTTTCCACTCGGCAAGCACCTGCAATGCCGGGGGAAAAAGGCACCTCTGTTCATGACCCTTCGCCTCCAGCTTCTATCTCAGGACCCCCATGAGCGTGAACACTCTGAGAATCGGGGTCCCCTTGGCTGTGTTGCTTGTTCCTGACTGTTGACTAACCAAGATATCATTCCATAAATCAATTCAACATCAGTCATCACTGGTCAATAACAACTGCCATCTCCAAAAAGCAAGTGGACCCTTTGGGAAGGAATTAGCTGGGCCTACTTTCCCTAGTATGAAAATGGCCCTGCCCTTCTAAATATTTCATTAAAACCTCGGTTCAAATCAACCTTACTTGTCATACTGAAGCGGAGGCTGCCAGAAACCCTCCCACTAGGACCCGAATTAGATTTCCACATCAGCCACCCAGACAGACCAGCCATGTTGGGGACCAAGAATGCTTGGGGCTGGACAACACTGGAGGAGGTGGCTTGTCTCCACTGAAGTGTTTGAAGGGGACCCCCACCTGCATCCCGCTCCCCTTTGGTTTCGGGGCTCGCCCCAGGTCTCACTGCTCCTGGGGCAGTCAGGACTGGGGCCCCACCTCCTGCGCCCACCCCGCACCTTGTCAAAATTCCTCTGCTTCTTGTCCAGGGCGGCGGCCAGGGAGTTGGCTCTGTCCACATCGACCATCAGGTCTTCCACCTCCGCTTGCAGCCTCTGCTTGGTCTTCTCCAGGGACGCACACTTCGCGTTCACCGCCTCCACCTGCTCCTCGGAATCCTGGAGGCGCTGAGCCAGCTTTTTCCTTAAAACAAATGAGAAGCAGATGCTGTTTAAGCTTCAGTCCTTCTTGAACATCACTATTCATCTAGCCGGAATCACTAACCTATGTGATTCAAACAGCTTTCCTTTCATAAGCCCAGGAGAACCTCCTGTCTGCTAAAAATCAGTGATCAGTAGCCTGCCTGCCTCTAACCAAGATCATAGTCGTTTGTCTCAATGAAATGTGTTCACACAAGTCCTCTGCTGGCACAGAACTGCCTTAAAAGACGGTAATATTTACTCTCGAGCAGTTCAAATGTCAGTGCCCTCTGTCATTTGATCATTCAGAAGTGCTAGTTCTTCTGAAGACAGAGTTACATACTTGGCCTCCTCCAGCTCCTCCGTGCGCTGGATGGCGTCCGTCTCGTACTTGGTCCTCCACTGGGCCACCTCGCTGTTGGCCTTGGACAGCGCCCTCTGCAGCTCGGCCTTGCCCTCCTGCTCCTCCTCGTACTGTTCGCGCAGCAGGTCGCAGTCGTGGCGGGCGGACTGCAGGGCGTGGGCCAGCGCGCTCTTGGCCTGCGGAAGTCAGGAGAGAGGAGAGGCCCAGTGTGTGAATGTTTCCGGCTGTGTGCGTGATGCAGTGCAGATGTGTTCCCGCTGTCACCACCTATGAGTAAAATTGTCTTTGGTTTCTGTAGGTGGTGTGTAGAGGTTAGAGCGGGAAGCGTTCCCTCAGCTATGTACCTTGCTCTCTTCCTCTAGCTGCCTCTTGAGCTCTTCTATTTGCTGGGTAAATGCTTGCTTGCTCCTGGAAAGCTGGGATACTGTGCTCTCCTTTTCCTCCAACTGACGACTCAGCTCACCTGTGTCCAGAAAGGAAACATTTTTATTTCATCTGTCTGTTCATTCACTCACACATTCCTACTGTGTGTAAGGCATTGTGCTGAGATCTGGGGGTGAAGGCACGTGTCCATGACAAGGTAGCTGAGCGCACACCCTGGTGAGACGCTGCACACCCTGGTGGTAAACGTCCTGAGGGTGCTCGGGGAGCAGGGGTTGTTCCGGGCCCCTCCTCACTCCTCTCTCCTTATTGGACTCTCAGTGCTCACCTCCTCCAGGGCACTCTGAATGGCCTTTCGTAGGTTATTCTGATTGCCTCTCCCAAAAATCTGCTTCCCTAGAAGTCCTCCCCAAACAAATCCCGTCTTTGGTTTTGATCTGCTGTGCTGGTTGGGTGTCCGGGAGGCGCCGCCCCTCCCGTTCCCCGGCGCTCACCAGCCTCTGTCTGCAGCCGGGACTTCTGGGTGCTCAGCTCGCTCAGGCTCCTCTGAATCTCCTCGTTCTTGCCCCGGGCCTCGCTTAACTGGTCCTCCAGGGTGCGGCAGATCTTCTCCAGATTTGCCTGCAGGGTACGGAAGGGGAGAGAGCTGAGTCAGTGCTCGGGTGTGGAGGGCCAATGGTGGGAGCCCCCTGCCTCCCACCCCCGAACCTTAGACTTGGACACGCTCTCCACGCTGCTGCCCAGGTCGTCGAGCTCCAGCTTGAGCTCGCTCTTCTCCTTCTCCAGCTTCTGCTTGACCCTCTGCAGGTTGTCGATCTGCTCCCCCAGCTCGGCCACGCTGTCCGCGTGCTTCTTGCGAAGAGCGGCCGCCGTGGCCTCGTGCTGCAGAGTAGCCTCCTCCAGGTCCCGGCGCAGCTTCAGGAACTCGGCCTCCCGCTTCTTGTTCAGCTCTATCTGGGTGGACGTGACGCCCCCCCGCCTCCTCCAGTCGCTCGCTCAGCTCTTCCAGCTCCCGGGCGTAGTCGCTGCGCTGCTTCTCCGTCTTGGCGCGGGTTGCCCTCTCGGCCTCGATCTCTTCTTCCAGCTCCTCGATCCGGGCCTGTGCGAGCAGGCCATCCCCGGGAGAATCCTGACTCCCAGTGCCATGAACAGGCTAGTTTTCCCTCCCATTAGACCAACCAAGTCTTGGGCTGCTCCCAAGACTGTGAGTTTCCCCTGACAGGAGCCTTTCCTGCAGAGGCTGATAATGAGTATCCTCCACTCTGACTGTGGGTTGATATGAAATACTTCAATTATGTGTGTTGTTTAAATTGTGGAAAAACTGTTCATTGCTACTGTCAGCCTGGACAGACGAGGTCCACCATCCTGCCCCTTGCTCTGATAATGCACAGCAGACACGCCAGCTCACCATGTGTGACTGAGTGTGAAAGCAGAGTCCCAAGCGCCCCCTACCTGTAGCTCTTTGATTTTCTTCTGAAACTGCAGGCCCAGAGTCTGTTCATCTTCCACTTTGCTTTGCAGTTGACAGTACTCAAAATCTTTCCTGTGAAGGGAAATGCAGAACGTGTGAGGACCAGACACCCGGGCACTGGAAACCTGAGCACAGCGGTGTCAGGGCGCACTTCTTGAGCCGCTCATCCAGCTGCTGCTTGTCGTTCTCCAGATCCAGGATGGACTCCTGGGCGAGCTTCAGGTCTCCCTCCAGCTTCCTTTTGTTCCTTTCCAGGTCTACACGGAGCTTCTTTTCTTGTTCCAGGGAGCTTTCCAGCTGCAAAAGGCACCATCTCCTTTTAAGAACAAATGCTTTGCACCGTGGGTGTCCCAGGGGCTCTTCCTGCCCCAACCCAGGCCTCCCAATTGGCATCCTTCACTCACATCATCCACCTGCTGTTCCAGTTTGCTCTTGATTTTGCTCAAAGAACTGACTTTGTCCTCTTCTGCCTGCAGGTCATCCAGGGTCTGCTGGTGGGCCTCCTGGAGGGCCTTCTTCTCTCTGGTTAACTTTGCAATGGTTTCATCCAACCCGGCAAGTTCTTCAGTGAGGTTTTTAACCTAAGAAGATGCCACAAGCAATTATAAGAAAAGATCAAGTTGGGTTTGTACTGACCATAGCAGTGAAAAGACCCACAAGGGTGTACCTTGTTCTCTGTGGCGTGTTTCTCCTTCTCAACCTTGGCCAGTGTCAGCTCAAGGTCATCTATGTCTTTCTTCAGTTCCGAACATTCGTCCTCCAGTTTCCTCTTCTTGGCCGTCAGCTCAGCATTCATCTCTTCCTCATCCTCAGCTCTCTCTGTCACTTCCTTGATCTTAGCCTCCAGCTGGAACTTGGCTTTGATCAGCTGATCACATCTTTCCTCTGCATCCAACAGGTTTTCACTTTCCTTTAAAAAAAAAAAAAGAATCATGATTTCCTTTAATGGTTTAAAGGTAAAGTTTACAACATTCCAGTATTTTGTTGAATGAGTGAATTTGAACAAACTCCAGGAAATAGTAAAGGACAGAGGAACCTGGCATGTTGCAATCCATGGAGTCGCAGAGAGTTGGACACAATTCAGTAACTGAACAATTGCAAAGTATTTTGTTATAAATGGAATCCTTTATGAACCATACCCAGTAAAAAGCAAAAATCCCACTCCAAATCCAGTTTTCTCAGATAATCAAATCTAGGAGAAAAAATTTAAATTCCTAGACACATACAGCTTGTACTTGCAGCTGCAGGTCGTTCTTCTCTTGTACTAGAGTCACCAGTTTTTCTTCCAGTTCCTTCCTTTTGGCCTCCGACTTGGCCAGTTCATCCTTGGTTTTCTGGAACTCCTCCTTCATGGTGGCCATCTCCTTCTCCGTCTCTGCACTCTTCAGCAGGGGCTTGATCTTGAAAAAGAGTTTCATCCAGGGCCAGTGCTTGACATTCATGAAGGCTCGGATGTTGTATTGGATGCAGAAGATGGACTCCCTGAAAACAAAACATCAGCTATTTCTAAGAGAGACTCCCCACTTCTCCCACAGAGCTCAGATCTGAGCACAGACCCCGCTTGACCTTCTCTGCACCATCTTCTGGAATTCCACACGCATGAGGAACCCTCTGCACACAGCCTGTGTCCGGGTGATCAGCTTGGCCAGGCGGTCATCCCTCATTTCCTCCAGGGTTCCCAGCAAGCCAGCCTTGAAGAACACCTTGAGGGGAGACAGATGCCCTAGGTCAGTTTTCTGGAGGAGTCTGTCAGGGGCCACAGGCCAGTGTCTGTTGGAACTGACACAGTACCTTGGTGTGTCCAAACTTGTACTGAGTGTGGTCAATGTCAATGGATGCCAGCAGCTTTTCACACGCCTTCTTACTGTCGATGAACTGCCCCTCAGGGATGGCACTGGCATTAAGCACTCGGTATCTGCCGTGTGGACACAGAAACATCATATTATTTATTTAAGTCGCTTCAGTCGTGTCTGACTCTGTGCGACCCCACAGACGGCAGCCCACCAGGCTCCCCCATCCCTGGGATTCTCCAGGCAAGAACACTGGAGTGGGTTGCCATTTCCTTCTCCAATGCATGAAAGTGAAAACTGAAAGTGAGATCGCTCAGTTGTGTCCGACTCTTAGCAACCCCATGGATTGCAGCCTACCAGGCTCCTCCATCCATGGGGTTTTCCAGGCAAGAGTACTTCCACCCCAAGGAGTGGGGGTGCCATTGCCTTCTCCAAGAAACATCATAGGCTATTAACAAAGACATGAACTTTGGAAACCAGTTCAGGCCTCTCTTCCAAGAGGCAAGAATGCCAAGGTCCTGAGAGGGGAAGGAAACTCGCCCTTGGTCACAGGCCAAACAGTGGCCTGAAATCTAGGCCTCCCTACTCTTCTTTGCCACGTCGTTTTCTGCCACGTGGTGTATCGGAGAAGGCCCTGAGAAAGTGTGGGAGAAAGAAGCATGTGTACCTTGACCAGATGGTGGTTAAATCATTTTACATGGAGTCCACAACTGTTCAGTGGTTTTCCGTCTCAAATTCTAGCATTTACACACCTCCTCAAGAAACAAATGGAACATTTCTATTACATATGCATGTCCAGTTGCTAAGTCATGTCTACCTCTTTGCAGCACCACAGATTGCAGCCTGCCAGGCTCCTCTGTGCATGGGATTCTCCAGGCAAGAATACTGGAGTGGGTTGCCATTCTCCAGAGGATCTTCCTGACCCAGGGATCAAACCCGGGTCTCCAGCATGGGCAGGCAGGTTTTTGACCGCTGAGCCGCTGGGGAAGCCCTCTTACTACGCACCTCTGTTTGAAGTCCCCGTAGAGGATCCCTGTTGGGGAAGCCCTTTCTGCAGATGCGGATGCCCTCCAGCACCCCGTTACAGCGCAGCTGGTGCAGGACCAGGCTGTGCTCCATGGCACCTGAGAAAAGAAGCAACGCCAGCTTCGCACAGACTCTCCTGAAACCTGACCTGAGCATCGCCTCCAGAGCCGCGGGCGTCTTACCTGGGGTTTTTGTCTCGTTGGGAATTATACAGCGCACAAAATGAGGGTGTGTTGTTCTTAAATTTGACATCAACTTGTTCAGGTTTTCCTAAAAGAGAAAGATTCAGTTTGATAGTGAGCAGACTGTAGGCTTTTACAAACACAGAGATACAGTGTAACAAAAAAGATATTTTACACTTCTTGTGAATTCTAATAAAGGTCTTATTTAACTCTTTTCAAAAGGCCTTTCAATAGTCCATTTGGCAAGAAGTGTAGGCAAGTCACTGATATGACTGTCTTTTGCTTCACAGTGAGCCAGAGACCAGCCAAGCACAGGACGCCTGCTGAGTTAACTCGGGGGCGCTATCTGGCTCCACTGGGCGCCTGAGACGCTACTGCCTTGTGTCCTTCAGGCAAGTCAGAAAGTTCATGCTGAGGACTCGCCCCCCAGGCAACCTGGCCAGTTGCGTGTAAGATGGGGGTTAAATTCTGGTCCTCCAATTGTTAGCACTCATCTACATACACCACCACTCTCCTAAGTGACAGTAAGCAGGTTAAGACCACATCGCTATTCTTGAATAAACCAAGTTCAGCATCTCTACATTTGCTCATTTTGAGATGACTTAAGCCCATCACAAGCAAATAAACTTCTTTCTTACCCTGAAAAGGGCAGAGACGGTTTGGAAGGAAGAACCCTTTTTCTTGGCAACTTTCTTCTTTCCGCTGTCAGCTGAAAGAAAAGATGGTGTGTGGTGTTAGCAGGCCTCCAGAGCTATTTCCTTTGTGGGTTGAGCTGGGGGAGAAGGGTGGATTCGAGGCAGCCTGGCAGTCTGTTACCGTCCGCAGTGGTGAAGGTGGCATAGAGGTGTGCCAGGAGCCTGTTGGAGGACTTCTGGTACAGCCCGACCACCGTCTCGTTCAAGGGGTCCTTGTTCTTCTCCAGCCAGCCCGAGACACTGTAGTCCACGGTGCCCGCGTAGTGTATCAGGGAGAAGTGGGCCTCGGCTCTGCCCTTGACCACCTTGGGCTTCTGGAAGTTGGCAGACTTGCCCAGGTGCTGGTCATACAGCTTGTTCTTGAAGGAGGTGTCCGTGGCCTTGGGGAACATGCACTCCTCTTCCAGGATGGAGAAGATGCCCATAGGCTGGACCAAGGCAGAGCACACACGGGGTGAGTGAGTGTGAGCTGCATGACAAGCCTCAGGCCTGTGAGGGGCGGTTACCAAGCACACATGGCAGGTACCTTCTCGATGAGCTCGATGCAGGCGGCCAGGTCCATCCCAAAGTCGATGAACGTCCACTCGATGCCTTCCTTCTTGTACTCCTCCTGCTCCAGCACGAACATGTGGTGGTTGAAAAACTGTTGCAGTTTCTCGTTGGTGAAGTTGATGCACAGCTGCTCCAGGCTGTTATACTAACATCAAAAACATAATGTCCACACGGAAGGTTAGACTGCTTTCAAAGTCAAAGACCCACCAACCTTCTTTCTCCTTGTCTCGGCCTCCCAGCAGCTCAGCTATGCTTTCAGCTGTGGTCACATTCTTGGGCTCAGCTCACATCACGTCTTAGAGTTTTCTCTGAAACTCAAGCTAGAAGATACCTCTCCATCTCCTAAGTCCACAGCCTGGGCCTCTCCTAGACCCTAACCACAGTTTGTCTTATCTATAGTTGGTCTTCTGCGTATTACTTACTTATCATCATCATCTACAAACTACAAGCTCATCTTTTATTCACCTGCAAGTCTTATACCTGGTAGACATTGACCACATGCTCTAATGGGTGTACATACTTCTACCTGACCCACACTCCATCTAGTGCCCCTCCCAGATGTGATATGGGGTGACAAGTGGCTGCCTGGACATCTTGCCTGTGATCCTGAGAACCAGCCCCCACATAAAGCCTCCTGAATATCGGGAATGCAAACCTCGAAGATCTCAAAGCCTGCGATGTCCAGGACGCCAATGAAGTGCTGTCTCGGGAGCTTGGTGTCCAGCTGCTGGTTGATGCGGGTGACCATCCACAGGAACAGCTTCTCGTAGACGGATTTGGAGAGGGCATTCACGGCGTGGTGCACCTGTGTTGGCGGGTCAGCACCTGTGTTGCGTCTGTGGGCAGGAGCCATCGGGTGCATGCGTCCCTTCCCAGCCTCCTGGCAGTCACTTACCTGATCCACGGTCTGGCCCTTGGTAACATACTCATTCCCAACTTTCACTCTGGGGAAGCATAAAGCTTTCAGGAGGTCCGAAGAATTCAGGCCCATCAGATAGGCTGTCTTGTCAGCCACTGGCAGGAAAGAAGGCCAGTTACAAAGGAAACCCCAGATAACTGGCAAAGCCAAAGAACACCTCTGAGAATCCTCCAGATGTTTCAAGGCTCAGCTCAGCTCGTCTCCTTGTGTTTACATTACCCATCTCTAAACTGTTCACCTGTGGGCACTAAGTCACTCAGACAATATAATGGGCTTTGTGAAAAGGCAGCAATGGGTTCCACAAAACCCTGGTCACTCCTCACTGTGTCTGAAGCAGAACCACTCGAGTGGCTCAGCACACAGGGCAGTAACCTGTCGGCATCCGAGCCCCGCAGAGGTTCATCTCTCCAGGGGGAGGAGGACTGATCACTTTCAAGGAGCCCCCAGCTCTAGCGCACGCCCCAGCAGGTGATGGGGTACCTTCTGTGCCGTCCGGCTCTGCCTGCTCCTCCCGCTGCTTCTGCTTGAACTTCATGTTCCCGTAGTGCATCACGGCACCTGTCAGCTTGTAGAGCCCAGACTTCTCCTCGGGGGTGAAGCCCAGGATGTCAATGGCGCTCTGGCATTGTAGGAGAGTGCATCAACTGGCTGACATCAGTGATGGAGCAGGAGCTCCCCACCACACACACATCCTTCTCCCTGATCTACTTACATCCGTGGCCAGCAGCTCCTCAGCGTCATCAATGCTAGCCACCAGGATCTCGCCCTGGCTGATGAAGGGGTAGTCATAAGGGTTGGTTGTGATGAGCAGCAGCTCTGCAATGATGACCAGTTAGAGGGGGTCACATGGGTGCAAAGGAAACACCCCTGCCTGGGGCTAAACAGCCTCTCATACTCATGCTGTGGCTGAATATAAAGTCCAGGGAAGACTCTGCACCCACCCCCGGCCACACAGGGTACAAACCCCAGAGAGAACATTTAAACCCTTTTTGCTTTGTGTGCAGACAGCACAGATCCATGTCGGTTGGGAAAGATTAATCAGGAAAACAGGCTGAGCGTGGGCCAGGACACAGAGAGCCACTGGAGGGAAGCCCAGATGGTTTGGTAGAATCGTCGTCTTTTCCAAAACCTGTTGAAAGCTGCAGCCTGTTTCCAGGATTGGGCCCAGAATGCAGAGCAGACATAGCCAGAGAGCAGAGAAGGGCACGGAGCCCCTGTTAGGTGCCAAATGAAAAGCGGGGTGGACATCCACCAGCTGGCAATTCCTCTGACTTGGCGCGGGCCTCCCAGCATTCGGTGGAAGCTTGGTTTTGTAGCTGACCACAAGGGGGCATCAGAGGACCACTAAACGCTAAGTCGTTCAGCCAGTTTCCATGAACCAAAGCTGAAGGCAATTGTGCCTCATTCTGTTTCTGTCCATTGGATTGCATTTCTCAGATTGGCACATCACTGTCAAAACAGCCACATCTCATTTCTAAAACAAATTTCCTCTGTGACTAGGCACAACTCTCTTCAGTCCACTCACCTAAGAGCTGACAGGCCCCAGACTAGCCCCTCTGGGGGCATCCTCACCTATGAGCTCGGGCTTCTTATTGGAAAGAATCTGGTAGAAGATGTGGTAGCTTCTCTCAGCCTTCAACTGGAAGGTCACCCTTGACTTTTCCAGCAGATCTAGGAACGCAAACACAGGAGTGTCTTCCAAACTGTTGCCCCTATGTCCCAAAACATCTGATCCTAGGAATCTACTTACATGTTTCAATATCTGCCGAGGCCAGCTTTCCAGTGGTACCAAAATGGATGCGGATGAACTTGCCCTGTCGGAGAAGGGAGACCAGGTGACCTGACTCAGGCGTTCCTGCCCACCTGGGGCGTGGAACAGAGCCTTTTCCCCAGGAACTTGCAGTTAAGCGGCCTTGTCGCCTCTCTCCCTGCTTTGCTGTGCCTTCCTCCACTCCCTTGTTCCACACTGCTTCCACATGCCACCCCAGTCAGCAGAGTCATGTTCTGTTCAAGATGCAAATCAAACCACATCACTTCCCTCTAACAGGGTCCTGACTTCTGGAATGAAACCAGACCCTTCTGGCCTGCATGCTCCCAGGCCAGGTCCCTTCCCACTGCCCCTTCTCACTTCCCCCACCTCATCTTGCAGAGCTTGCCTCACTCCAGCCACTCAGACCCCCTGGAGATCCCTTGACTCCACCAGTCCCCTCCCTGCCTCTGCAACTGTGTCCAGCCTCACCCGGTGGATCTCAGGTTCACAGGCCAGTGCCCCCCAGGAGGGGTCCCCTGCTGGCCCTCTCTAAAGGAGACCTGGCCCCCTTTACTGCCCCATCTACTGGGGAACTGTCAGAGTGTCTTGTGGACTTGCTTCCTCCTCCTTTCATTATCCACCCCCAGGACTGCAGGTTCCTGGAAGCAGGGATCATGCCTCCTCTCTGGCCTTGGCGGACACCCCAGCTTGACCCAGCACAGACTCACAAAGCGGGACGAGTTGTCGTTCCTCACGGTCTTGGCATTCCCGAAGGCCTCCAGCAGCGGGTTGGCACTGATGATCTGGTCTTCCAGTGTCCCCTGGAGCAGGGAGTCAGGGCAGGAAGAGCCCCATGTGAGGGTGAGCTCCGATGCCCCTCCTCCCCAGCTGGTTCCTCCCCTGCCCCCTGCTTTCCAGCCTAGGGCCCAACCACGTCATCAGCACCTCACTCAGCCCTGTCGCCATGTCGTGTTTGGCTCTGGTTGGGTATCTTGACATGAACCTCATTTAACCCTTCAGTCCCTCCATTCTCCAGGTGGTGAGGTCACCTGTGTTCACACCATACTGCTGGGATATATTCGTTTTGAGGGGCAAGTGGACACTACAGTTCTCCCCAAGTGGTGTGTGTGACTCTGGTGTATGTCAGATTGACTTTTCGCAGTGGAGCCTTAGAGCTTGTCTTCTTGGCAATCACAGAATATGGTCCTGTGAGATCACCGATGCGCTGGATCGTCTAGGAGAGCCGGCTGTCCTGTGAGACTTTGAACCCTGCCAGCACTCCTTCCCTCCCACCCGACACATACCCTATGCCTCCTCACTCTGAAGTTAAAACAAGGGTTGGCAGCGGAAGCACAGCCAGCCTGCCTCCTCTCCTTACCCTCATCTTGGAGTCCTTCTTCTTGGCGAGGTCTCCAGTTGCTGCAATTGTTGCAAAGTACTGGATGACCCTTTTGGTGTTCACAGTCTTTCCTGCCCCGGATTCTCCACTATTTGGAGCGATAGAAAGAGAGGGAAGGAGAAAGAGTCCTGTGAGTGTAAACAGCCTCCTGAGCCACATCAGACGTGAGATTCCCCACAAAGAGGAGACCATTTGGAGAGACAAGGGCCCTGGGAGACCAGCACCACTGAACACCCTGGACGGGGAACCCCAGCTTCCTGAGGCCTCACACGCCTTCTGGCCTGTCTCCTGTCCATCTTTGCATCACAGACTTTGTTCTCTGTACTTTCTCACTAACAGAACAAAGCAAGTGGCATCTTCCCCTTCTGCACTGGGGACAAAGAGCCACGGCTGTGAAAACGCTCCACACCTTGGATACTTACGTGATCAGAATAGACTGGTTTTCACGATCTGCCAAAGGAAAAATAAAATAGGGTTGATGGTACTATAAAAGGAATTTTTCAGCCTAAATGTCCATCTACAGAGGAGTGGATTAAGAAGATGTGGTACATACACACAATGGAATATTACTCGGCCATAAAAAGGAGTGAGATAATGCCATTTGCAGCAACATGAATGAACCTGAAAAGTACCAACTAACTGAAGTCAGTCAGACAGAAAGACAAATACCATATGTCACTCACATGTGGCTATATGATACAACTGAACCTAGTTAAAAACTAGAAACAGACTCACATAGGAAACAAACCTATGGTTACCGAAGGGGAAATAGGGGTGGGGGAGGAATAAATTAGGATTTGGGGATTACCAGATAACAAACTACTATATATAAAATAAATAAGGTCCTACTGTATAACACAGGGAACTATATTCAATATCCTATCATAAACCATAATGGAAAAAAATCTGAATATATATATATATATATCTGAATCACTCTGCTGTAAACAAGTTAACACAACATTGTAAATCAATTATATTTCGATCAAAAATTTTTAATAGAAATAAAAAGAGCTTCCCAGTTCTCCATGTCTCCAGCAGTCAGAGTTCACTGCACAACGACTCTGTTTTGTCCTAAGTGGGAGCTCAAAGAGACTCCTCCTTGAGAATATGGATCAAAGAGGTTAAGCCCCTCCCTGCTTACAGCCAGCCACTGGCAGCCCATCATATTAGGTTGAACCATATGAAACTATCAGCCTTTGTTTTGGGCCCATAAAAATGCCACTTTCACATGAAGTAACCCATGCTCGCATTAAATCCAAGCTTCTCACCCAGGCCTGCAAGGCCCTAAAATCTCTGGCCTCTTTTTTTTCCTAAGCACCTCCCAGTTGTGTGGAGGCTGCACACTAGAGGGGCAGCTGATTCCAGACCTGCAGCCTCCCTGAGCCCTGCCTGCCTCTCCAGGCTTCCTCCTTGGAGACCTACCTGTGAGCATGAACTGATAGGCGTTGTCAGAGATGGAGAAGATGTGGGGCGGGGCCTCCTGGCGCTTCTTGCCCCGGTAGCCCTCCACCACCTCGGGGTTGTACACCGGCAGCCACTTGTAGGGGTTGACGGTGACGCAGAAGAGGCCCGAGTAGGTCTGCGGGGCATAAAATATACATATTTATGTACACATGGGTGTGTGCGTATAAAACCCTCCTCCTTTGTTATTTCACTTTTCTTTATGAGAAACTTGTAAAGGAGGCAAGATACGATTTCTCTCTATGGATGAGGCAGCTGAGACCCAAGGGGTGCAGTGACCATCCCCAGCTGCTGAGTGACAGCACCAGGACCCAGCCTCAGCCCCACCCCCTCCTCTGGTCCCCTCCTGGGCCCACTCATCTCTTACTTTCTCATCCTCCATCACTCTCATCCCTCTTTTGTTCGATAGCCTCAGTTCAGTTCAGTCACTCAGTCGTGTCCGACTCTGCGACCGCACAGACTGCAGCACGCCAGGCCTCCCTGTCCATCACCAACTCCCAGAGTTTACTCAAACTCATGCCCATTGAGTCAGTGATGCCATCCAACAGCCTTCTAAAGCCCATCTCCCCGTGAGCATCTCCACCTCCCCACCCCCCACCCAGGTCCCGGGAGCCCGCAGACGTGGGCACTGACGTAGATCATCCAGGAGGTGTAGCGGTCCTTGAGGTTGTACAGCACGGCCGGCTCGTTCAGGTGCGTCAGCATGGCCATGTCCTCGATCCGGTCGAACTTGGGGGGTTCATCGCATACACGTCCTCTGGCTTCACCACCAGCGTCTGCAAGGGAAGGGGTATGGTGCACTCCTGGGCTTCTCTGTGCACAGGTGTGTCTCCCATGCCCAGCTCAGAAGGAGCGGGTGCTGGAGGAAAGGCCTGTCTGACAGAGAGGGAGTCGGGGCTGGGGCGGCTCATGGTGGAGGAGATGGAATGGCGTTCGGTTCTGATACTCAGGCTTTTGTTTTTTCCATCTCCAGTGGTCTGAATGAGGGAAGGATGACAGAAAGGAGAGGAGGGTCTTGGGGGGATTTGGGGAGGAGGAGGCAGGTCCAGGAGCCAGCGGGAACTCCTCAGCTGGGTCATGCTGGCTGGGCCAAAACCCGGTTCCAGTGGCTCATGAGTGTTGGCCATCTATTCAGAGGGCACGGCAGGTGGATGGCATACCCGAAGCAGGGACAGAGGAGGCAGCCAGTGGTATGGACCTCCAGGCCGGCAGCCCAAGTCATCCTGAGCTACCTGAAAGCAGCTCCCAGCCCCTGACCCTGCATCTCGCCCATTCACCCCCACCTGCCTGCACTGTGAAAGGGAACCCCCCTCCCCACTCCCTTTCTGGGACCAGAGAACTACAGGCCGGAAGGAACCACCGGGCTGAGCGGTGGTGACAGGCATCTTCGTGCTCCCCTTGAGAGGAGCAGACCCACTGTGGCGTGGAGCTCACCTTCTGCTCTCCTACCCTCCGCCCACCCCCTTCCTGTCTGAGGCCTCCGCTGCAGATGATGGTTTCCCCGGCCCCGCGTCTGGGCCAGCTGGTAGGAAACCTGCCTTCAGGCAGGGGTTCACTAAAACCATCCAGGCCTCAGCCCTCCAGTGAGGTGAGGGTCTGGACCTCTTGGACTGTCCTCCAGCAGGTCTAGCTTCTGTGCTCCCTGCAGCTTCGGAAGCCATTCCCCACTCCATCATCCGAAGTGTACTGAGAGCTGCCCTCGAGCTTCAGGGCTTGGAAGGTGGTTTCAATGGGTGGTTTCTGTGCTGTTTTCTTCCACATCCAACCCAGTGATACTATTTCCTTTACTCCTCTCATTTGGATCCCCACCCCCATTTTATTAGAACCTTTCTTAGAACCTTTCTGGATTCTTCTGGTCTAGATTCCAGACAGTTGGGATGTCCAGAATTCCTCCCAGCACCCCATGCTAGCCTGGCAGAAAGGAATGGGCTACACTACTCATTGCCTTCGTGATATGGGGACGCTGCCACTTCAGTCAAGCTTGTGGTCCACTAGGGCCCCTGACCCACTTTCCTTACATACTATCGGCAGAAGAATCAGGGGAAACCTAGGATCCCAAAGGAGAGTGCTCTGAAGGAGGTCGTCCTCTTGTTGGACTCCCAGCTCCACACCCCTGGGACACACACGGCTGGTTCCCGCTGACCTAGAGTGACATGATCAGCAAAAGCGCTGGAACGTGACTTGCTTTGGCCAGCTGCAGGCAGGTGGTTCCCCCACCGTGCACCCTGAGGCCAGTGTTCACTCTGCTTTCTCTGAGGACACCTGGGAGGTATTCACATGTGGAGAGGGCCAGGTGTGGGGCAGACGCACAGACTGGGCAGCCAGGGGAGCAGCAGAGGGCCAGTGGCTCGCAGAGGGAGTGGAGGGGGCTTACCCTGTTGTCTTCGGTTTCCACCGTGACCTTCCCGTCCTGGGTGCTCTTAATTCTCCCCTTGGCATACTCTTCCTTAGAGTCAACCACGAAGCAGTAGGTTTTGGCATCAAAGGGCTGGTTCTGGGCCTCAATCCTCTCCTTTTCCGACTTCCGGAGGAAGGAGCGGGCGATGCCGAACACTTCCATTTCGGTGTCGCTACTCATGGTGTTGGCTGGAGGATGAACCCACCAGGTCAGCCCCCTACCCCCAACTCCTGCCCCGTGGGAGCCCACCAAGGTGGGCCAGGAGTATCTGATTTTTCCCATCCACCCCTGGGAAAAATCAAATTCACACGTATTGTGCCGACTCTGTGCAAAGGGCACAGAGTGGATGCCACCAAGCTCCCCCATCCGGCGGAGCTCAGAGGGGTGAAGGAACCCAAAGGAGGGGGCAGCTCCTGGGACTCAGTTTCCTTTTCTGAAAAGCCCAGGTGTTGCCAAGGGGAAATTTAAAAATAAACACCATTAGAAATAAACACCATTCTTCAAAGAGAGTGTGCTAAATGGTAAACAGCTAAGGAACTTGGGGACTGCTTCGATTCAAGGTGGACACCTCTTCACACGAGGAAACTGGCTTTCACTTCCTGCAGCTCTGTTCTGAGAACAGAGGTGGCATCTGACTTCAGCATTTGCCGAGACCCTCTCCCCAGCCTGCCCTGTCCTGGTCTAAGCTCCACAGCTCCTGCCCCCAGGCCACTGGAAGCGGGAGGAACTGGACCCTGGAGATTTCTGAGCCAAGGGACCCAACCTGCTTCCTCACCTGAGAGTCACACCCACAGGACGACAGCGACAGCAGCAGCCGTGGAAATCAGACCTGCGGTAAATGTGCAAAAGAAAGCTCAGGACACCTGATCGTGTAGTTCAGTTCTGAATCAGGTCTTGAATTAACCAAATAAGGGGAAAGGACTAATAACTTAAAGAGAGTCTTACCCGGGAGACAGGCTGGAAGAGCAGATGGGACGTGACCTACAAGTGATTCATAAAGGTAGTCAAAGCCCCCAGGTGCCCCCAAACCTGGCTCCCACCAGCCCACTAGCGCACCCTCCTCAGTCTGCATGCAGTGCCTCTCTTTCAGAATGAGGCGGGAAGGACAGCATCTCTGTCGAAAAGGCCTGTGGTTCCAGGCTAGGATCAGGCCCCCTCTGACTTCTGTGAACAGGGAGAAGTCTCGAATCGGCAAACTGACACAAGCCATCGGGGCCTTGAGAGCATGGGCACCTGCTCGCCAGGCACACAGTGCAGGCAGGGAAGGCGAGCGTGGGGGCGGGGGGCGGTGACCCACAGCCTCTGCACAGCTCAGAGAGGAAGGGGTGGTCGTCAGGCCACACTGACAGGCCGAGGTCCGTGGAGCACCCAGAGGGATCCTGCCCAAGGGGGCTCTTGAAGACCAAGGGAGGAGGACGTGGGGTGCAGGAGGTGGAGACCCAGCTCCACCTCTAACTAACCTCACCTCCGAGCCACACACGGAAGAGAGCTGTGCGGGGCGCCCGGACTCCTCCACCCACAGCAGCGCCAGGGGGCTGCCGCTGCGGCTTTTATAGCCTGTCCCCCCACCACTCATTCCTGCTCTATATTTGGAAAGGGAATGACTGATGCCACGAGCTGAGGGCCAGCTCCCTTCCTCACGTTTTTTTTGCTGTTGCCAAGGGCGAGGTATATATAGAAATGAGCAGGATCCCTAACCATTCACCAGCTGGAGAAAGCTGGAAGTTTGAGATGCCTTTCTCTGAACCTGGGGCTGGGGTGCCTTCACTCAGCGTGAGGGGTGGCCTCATGGGGGTCCTGCCTAAACTCCATCCTGCAGGCGCCACGTGCTTGGGTGCATTCTGGGGACAGAAATCTCGTCCTGTGGGGAAAAGGAGTGTAATTTGAGGACAGAAAGACGAAAATCCTCTTGGCACTTTGGGCAAGACTTTGTCACAACACAGGGTTGTGACAGAATTGTGTGATTGTGAAACTTGTGCCCGGAATGGCAACAACAATTATAATCCTCCTCCTCCTCCTTTCACTGGGTAACTTTCTGTCTCATTAGTGTCATTGTTAATTCACCCTTTCTTAAGCGCCAGTAGGACCAACAAGTAAATTAATGACAGGGAGCCACCCCGCCAGACAGTATCCACAGCAGCAGCTGCTTGAGGACCTGTTGTTATTAAGATACACGACCAATTAGGAAGGACCAGCTGCTGGCCAGGGTGGGGCTTAGGGGGGGCCATGCCTGCAGAGAAACGGGGGGATGGGAGGAGAGGGTCCAGCAAGCGTGGCTCTTTCTAAATCAGGGTTGAAGGAACAAAGCCGGGAGACCAGAGGTACTGCTGAAGCTCGGCCCACTCCTGTCCGGCTTTATGTCTGCTTCTGTTCTCCCTACCTTTCCCGACAAGCCTTTGGGAGGGTGGCTGGTGGGCACCCCATGATCATTAACTGTCACCAGTTCCCCAGGAAGAGTGGCCCCCTCCCAACACACAGCACTCACGGAAGCGGAAGAGGTGTGGACGGGGGATGGGGCAGCAGGGCTGTGGACTCCAAGACACAAGGACATACATTAATCACCCACTGTATGCTGGCTCCAGTGCAGAGCACCTCAAGAGGGCCCAAGAGGAAGACGCGGCCTTTACTCTTAGCGGTTCCCAGGATAATGGTGAGCCGACCGTTTCTGAGATTCAGGTGATATTAAGTCAAAGCACACTTGGTGAACTGCCTGCTCTGTGAGGGCCAGGCAGGCACGCGGCTGAAGGGAAAATGCAGGAAGCCTGCACCCCTCAGCCTGCTATGGGCTCGCGGCATGTGCACCCCCCCACCTCCCTGCTCCAGCTGGGCGGAGACTCCCATGCCCAGAGAGCCTCCTCACCCAAGAAGACAGCCCACTGCTCCTAAAGGGTCCGTCTGTGTCTGAAAGGGGGTGGTCTCCTTGAGGTCCCGTCCTGCCTGCCCAGTGACACATCAGAGTCCACGTCTTTGTCCACTGGCTGGCCCTCTCCTTGGGGGCCTGGTCAGGACAGGTACAGCTCAGCTGGCGGAGCAGAGGTGTGAGGCAGCCCTGTGGGCTGGGGGACAGTGCGAGGGGCCCTGGCCACACCTCAGGCATTGGCGGAGCAGGGCGGCCTCGGGCAGGGGTGGTGCCGGGGGTCCCTCCCTGCCACCTGAGCAGAATCAGGCTCAGTTTGCTCTTCACAGCTTCTTGTCACCAGTTTACCTGTCTCTCTGTATAACCACTTCCACACCCAGCTCCGGGAAACTACAAGGATGTTTTCCATACAGGGTTTGAGTTCCTTGTAAAACAGTCCCAGGTCACATTAATTGAACCCAGCTCTAGCTCTGAGATGCTCCCGGCCTCCTCCAGGTTTTGTCTGTCTTCTCTCTGCATCACGCTCCTTTCTCATGCAGGCAGAGAGTGCTCAGCTTGGAGGTCTCACAGGTGGCTGGCTGGTCAGGCTGCTTTTGCTCAGGAGGAGGTGGGAGGCAGGAGGGGCAGAAGGACTGCCTGAGGGCACAGGAGGAGGCTCAGAGTCTGGCAGAGAGCCCTGCTCTCTGGAAACCCCAAGGATGGAAGTGACAACCAAACCGTGGCAGAGAACACAGTTCTAAAACCAGGTGTCAGGAATCAAAAGGTACGGCCGTTTGGGGACTTCCCTGGCGGGCCGTGGGTTGGGACTCTGTGCTTTCACTGCTGAGGATGCAGGTACAATCCCTGGTCAGGGAACTAAGATCCTACAAGCTGCACGGTGTGGCAAAGAAAAAAAAAAAAAGCACAGCCATTTGGAAAGTTACCTGTTGGAGGAAAGAACTGTACAGACAGCAGCAGCTGCAGGCTGTGGAATCTTGGAGTCAGATGGGCCGGGGGTGTGAACCCCACAGCTCACCCTCTGGTTCACTGTGTGATGGCGGGCATTGTGCCTAACTTCTCTGAGCCTCTGTTTTCTCATCTGTGATATAGGGGTGAGGGCTTCCCAGAGGGCTCAAGGTAGAGAGTCTGCCTGCTGATGCAGGAGCCACTGATTTGATCCCTGGACTGGGAAGATCCCCTGGAGGAGGAAATGGCAACCCACTCTAATATTCTTGCCTGGAAAATTCCATGGACAGAGGAGCCTATGTCCAGGGGGTCATAAAGAGTTGGACACGACTGAGCACAAAGATGGGGACAATATGGCTGCCTTGCAGGCTGGTTATGTGCATTCAATAGGATAATAGAATGTCAGGCACACCTGGTGCTGTGTTTAGCACATTGTAGATTTTATGTTTTCTTTTCTATCTGAAGGTTTCCACGTGTGACACATGGTACTACTTGTTATCTTGGTGTCGTTGAGTAGATAACATTAGATATGTTTTACTGAGGTGAGCAGGGAGAGGGGACATGTGTGTGTGTGTTTTGAAAGATTTCCATCTAAAGAGGGATACATCTTAGAGAAGGAGCCTCGGGATGCTGAAACAGGCTGCTTTCAGGGCTAACTGGCCCTGCGGGTAGTGTGAAACCCTTCTCTGATCTGCAGGGGATGGATGGCATAGCAGTGTATTATTAGCCAACTTTATGGGAACAGGAGGAGGCCTTGTTCCTCTGGCCATCACCCAGCGAGAACCAACCTGCACAGCCTGGATGGAGCACTGGGTCTACTCCTGGGGGCGCTGGGAGAGCGTGCTGTGTGTCTCCAGAATGCAGGCAGCTCAAGAGGCGCTACTTGGAGAGTAAGCAGCTGAGGCCCCTCCCCAGATGCTGGCTTCCTCCTGAGTGGTTTTCCTCCACTCCTGTGCGATGTCTGCTCCACATGTGGACACGGGGCTCCTCAGGGTGGCGCCTTGTCAGACTAGGAAGTCAGCCTCAGGAGCAGATGCCTCTGAAGTCAAGTGCCTTCTCCACATCCTGCTTGAGGTGGGTCAGGTGTCACTGGAAGCAGTGAAGTCAGTTATTCTGAGCTAAGACCCTTCCCCGCCCCTGAGGTGAAGGGCAGGGGTCCCGAACTGTTGTCCAGAACCCCAGGTGGAAATTAAAGCTAAGAGGGCCCATAATACTCCTTTAATTCAATTCAACAAACACCCACTTTCCCCACCTTTCCATTATGCACAATGTCAAACATACGGAGAAAATGAAGCATGGTATTGAACACTGCAGCTGGATTGGATATCAAAGCCGTGCTACAAACTACCTCACTAACTACACAGGAGGAGTTTGAGGAATGGATGTTTCTAGAATTATGACATGAGCCAGAAGTTTGTGAAGTCCATCAGAGCAAACTTGAAAATGTCAAACCTCAGTCTGTAGGTTAAAGGATGTGCACTCATGCTCCGACTCTTTGTGACCCCGTGGACTGGAGCCTATCTGGCTCCTCTGTGTGTGGGATTCTCCAGGCAAGAACACTGGAGCGGGGTGCCACTTCCTCCTTCAGGGGGTCTTCCTGACTCAGGGGTCAAACCTGCGTCTCTTGCATTGGCAGATTCTTTACCACTTAGCCACCAACAGCTGCTGCTAAAAGGGGACAAGGTAAAAAGAGGATTCCGTACATGCCAAAAGCCAGAGGAGAAGACTAAAGAAGAGAGAGAGAGAAGGTTTGAGAGACAATCCCTGGCAAAGAAGAGACGAGCCCGTACCTGAGGTGGGGCAGCCGCAGCCGCTGTCAGGAGTCTGCGTGTGATTCAGAAGATTGATGGGCCCTTGTGGTTGGCAGACTGGAGCAACATGATGGAAGCAGGGAAGAATGCTTTGAGAGGGACAGGAGAAGACAGGCATTCCAAGGAAAGGAGGTTATAAGAGAAAGCATGACCCAGGGCTTTGCCAGGGGATTTGGGGACAAAAACGAAGAGTAGCACATGTGGTCTGAACATGTTATAGAGAAGGCGGCATGAAACCTAGTCCACCTGGTGCACAGGAGTGTGGAAGGTAAAGGTCAAAGGTCACCCAGAAGTCACCTCTGGAAGGCAATGGAGAACAAACAGCTCCATGTTAATAGAGAACTTGGAAGAAAGGTGGTTAGTCTGAGGCACGATAGTTGATTAATTTAAGCCATAACCCTTAAATTGAAGGATAACACTGACTTTTCATTTAAAGTTGTATTGGGTTTTTTCAAGAGAAAGGACCCAAATAAAGTAAGAAATGAAAGAGGAGAAATAACCAATCCTGCAGAAATACCAAGATGCCATGAGAGATGCAATGCAATGAGTGAAGATATCCCCACAAACTTGACAACCTAGAAATGGATAGTGACAGTGAAGTCGCTCAGTCGTGTCTGACTCTTTGCAACCCCATAGACTGTAGCCTACCAGGCTCCTCCGTCCATGGGATTTTCCAGGCAATAGTTCTAGAGTGGGTTGCCATTTCCTTTTCCAGGGAATCTTCCCAACCCAGGGCTCGAACCTGGGTCTCCTGCATTGTAGACAGACGCTTTACCATCTGAGCCAGCAGGGAAGTAATTCATAGCCTGCAAAGCTGAATCAAGAAGAAATTGAACCGACCCATCACTGGAGGGAAAACAGGACCTGTAATTTTAAAAACTCCTTGTGAAAACAACAAAACTCACTGCAAACAAAAGTCTAGAGCTGGGCAGCTTCACTGGGGAATTCCACCAAACATTCAAAGAACGTACATCCATCCTTCTCAGACTCTTCCAGAAGACTGAAGAGGAGGGAACATTCCCAAAGACTCCTATGAAGCTCCTGTCTCCCTGATACAAAACCAGACAAGAAAATTACAGGCCACTGTTTGATGAACAGAGATGGAAAAATCCTCAACAAAATACTGACAAACCTAATTCCACAACACATAATAAAAGTGATCATACACCAGGATTATCCTAGGGTCACAAGGATTCAACCTAGGGTCACAAGTATGGTTCAACATACACAAAAAAAAATGTGAACAAAACAAAAGACAAAACCCACATGATCATCTCAATAGATGCAATAAAAAAGCATCTGATGAAAGTCAATGTCTATTCATGATAAAAACCCTCACCAAAGTGGGTATAGAGCAAACATATCTCAATATAATAAAAACTTTTTATGGCAAACCCACAGTCAACATAATACTCAATAGTGAAAAGCTGGAAGTGTTCCTGCTAAAATCTGGAACAGGACAAGGATTCTGACCACTTCTATTTAATATCATACTATAAGTCCTAGCTACAGCAATTAGATAGGAAATAAAATGGATCCAAGTTGGAAGAGAAGAGGTATTATAGGCATATAATGCAGATGACATGATAACTCTACATAGAAAACTCTAAAGATTCCACACAAAACTATTAGAACTGATAAACGAATTCAGCAAGGTAGCTGGATACAAGATTAACAGTCAGAAAGAGAAAATGAGAAGCCAATCCCTTTTAAAATCACATAAAAAAACATCTAGGAATAAACCTGACCAAGGAGGTGAAAGACATTTACACTGAGCATAGAACATTGATAAAGGAAACTGAAGATGACTCAAAGAAATGGAAAGATATTTCATGCTCTTGGATTGGAAGAACTAATACTGTTAAAATGGCTATACTACCCAAAGCAATCTATGGATTTAATACTGTCCCTATCAAATTACCCATGACACTTTTCACAGAACTAGAACAAATAGTCCTAAAGTTTATATGGAACCACAAGAGACCCAGAATTGCCAAGGCAATCCTGAGGAAAAAAAAAAAATGAAGAAATCAGGAGGCATAGCTCTCCCAGACTTCAGATGATACTTCAAAGCTACAGTAATCAACACAGCATGATATTGGCACAAAAACAGACACTTACCTCAATGGAACAGGATAGAGAGCTCAGAAGTTAACCCACACACTTATGGTCAGTCTTCAACAAAGGACGCAAGAATACATAATGGAGAAAAGACAGTCTCTTTAGCAAGTGATGCTGGGAAAGCTGGGCAGCCACATGTAAGCTGATGAAGGCAGAACACTCCCTCACACCATACACAAAAATAAACTCAAAATGGCTTAAAGACTTAAATATAAGACACGACACCATAAAACTCCTGGAAGAGAACACAGGCAAAACATTCTGACATAAATCGTAGCAGTGTTTTCTTAGGTCAATTTCCCAAGGCAAAATAAATAAAAGCAAAAGTAAACAAATGGGACCTAATCAGATTTATAAGCTTTTGCACAGCAAAGGAAATCATAAACAAAAACACAACCTACAGAATGAGAGAAAACACTTGCAAACAATACAATTGACAAGGGCTTAATTTATAAATATACAAACAGCTCATACAGCTCAATATCAAAAAGTCCCAAATAACCTAATCAAAAAACAGACAGAATACCTAAACAGACATTTCTCCAAAGAAGACACGCAGAGGGCCAACAGGCACACAGAAAGATGTTCAACACCACTAATTACTAGAGAAATGCCAATCAGAACTCCAGTGAGGTGTCACCTCACACTGGTCAGAATGGCCATCATCAAAAAGTCCACAAATAACAAACGTCGGAGAGGGTGTGGAGAAGAGAGAACCCTACTACACGGTTAGTAGGAAAGTAAACTGGGGCAGCCAATAGGGAGGGTCCTTAAAAACTGAAGACAGAGCTACCACGTGATCCACCAATCCTACTCCTAGACATGTACCTGGACAAAACTAGAATTCAGAAAGACACATGCTCCCCAGTGTCCACAGCAGTGCTGTTTACAGTGGCCAAGACATGGAAGCAACCTAAGTGTCCATTGACAGACAAACGGATAAGGAAGATGCCGTACATTATGCACAATGGATTATTAGCCATACGAAAGAATGAAACAGTGCCACTTGCAGCAAAACGAACGGACCTAGAGATGATCACAGTAAGTGAAGTAAGTTAGACAAAGACAGATATCATATGATATCACTTAACATGTGGCATCTAAAAAAATGATATCAATGAACTTGTTTACAAAACAGAAAAAGACTCATATACATAGAAAACAAACCTATGGTTATCAATGAGAGAGGTGGGAGAGGAATAATTTAGGAGTTTAGGATTAATAGATACACTCCACTCTAAATAAACAACAAGGGCCTACTGAATAGCATGGGGAACAATATTCAGTATCACAATATTCAGTATCTTGTACTAACCTATAATGGAAAAGAATCTGAAAAATATGTGTGTATGTGTATACATATCTGAATCACTTTGCTGTACATCTGAAACTAACAACATTCTAAATCAACTATACCTCAATAAATAAAAAATAGAGTTGTGCTTCTCAAACTTGGCTGTGCCTTAGAATCATACAAGGAACTGTTCAAAAAAAATAAAATTTGCATAACCAATTGGAAGATATGACCTCCTATGGAAGAAAGGACTCCTTTAGCAGCAAATAAGATAAAATACTAAAGAACAAATTTAACAAGATATGGACAAAACCTTAAGATAATACAAAAAGACAAATGTGTAGGTTTTCCTTGCTATTGAATAGGATGATTCAACATCATAAAGATTCCAGATATATCCAAATTAATATATGAATTTAATGCAATCTCAATAAAAAAATACCAACTTTTTTTCTGGAGCTATATAGTTAATTCTAAATTTCATGCATACAAAGAGGAAAAAAAAAAAATGAAAACCCTGAGAACAGAAAAGTAAAAGGCAGGACATCCTGTCAGATATTAAAACCTACATGCTAAAGTCTACATAATGCAGAAAGCTGTACTGATGCTTGAAGAGACAGACTGACCAAAGGAACATACTAGAAAGGCCAGTAAGATGCCGAAATACATTTGGAAAGTTGATTCAGGATGAAGGGGGCATCTCAAGTCATCAGAGCAAAGATAGATTCCTTAATAAGTGGCGGAGTGACAACTGGATAGCCATTTGGAAAAGATAAATTTGGATCCATACCTCATACCACACACATACCACATAGTAAACAACGACTGGATCACACCCAAGTGTAAAGAAATGAAACGAGTACTGAAAGAAAATATGGGTGAATTCCTTTCCAATTTTGGGGTAGGAGAGGCCAACTCTGACTCAAAATTCAGAGCTGTAAAAAAAAAGTAAAGACAACATCATAGCAAGGAACAAGAACTCCATGGCAAAAAAAAAAAAAAAAATTAAAGGAAAAATTGGGAGAAAATATTTGCAATTTGCATCACAAAGAGCCAGTGTCTTTAATGTATAAATAATTTTTAAAAAGCTAAGAAAAGGATTTTAAAAAAATCCTCAGATGGAAATAAGTGGCAAGTAAACAAGTAGAAAACACACAAAAAGATATACAGGTGGTCTTTAAATGCGTGAAAAATGCTCATCATGATTTCAAGAGAAAAGCATATTAAATCCACAATTTCTCACTAATTAGAATGGAACAAATCCAAACGCTGCACAAAACATTCTGTTGGCAAGCTGTGATAAAACACACACTCTCCTAATTTTCTAGTGGGTAAAAAATTGCATAGCAACTGCTGTGGAGGAGAATTTAGTGGGAAAAAAACCAAACACCTAAATATGCAGTTTCTCTTTGACTTTATCAAACCACTTCTAGGAATCAACTCCTAAGATGTATGTCCACAAATACTAAAACACTGCAAGTTCTGGGTTATCTACTGTGGCACTATTATTACAGCAAAACATTAAAAGTAGCCCGAATATTGATCAGTAGAAAGCTTATTGAACACATTATGCTCTATCCTCATGGTAGAACTGATGGTCCAGGGGTTAAAAATCGACCTGCCCATGCAGGAGGCACAGGTTCAACGTCTGGCTTGGAAGACTCCACATTCTACAGAGCAGCTAAGCCCGAGAGCAGAAACTTCTGAGTCCATGTGCTCCAACAAGAGAAGTCACTGGAATAAGAAGACAGTGCGCCGCAACTAGAGAAAGTCCACACACAGCAGTGAAGACCCAGCGCAGCCAAAAATAATTTTTAATGAGTTAAAAAAAATTAGAATGAACTCTATACGCTGAGATGGAGTCATTTCTAGGGTATATTGTCTGTGAAAAAGAAAGGTCCAGAACATTGTATATAGAATTCTAACTTTCGTGTAAGAAAGCAGATATAAGAATATCTACATGTATTGGCTCATTTTTGCAAACAGAAACCTAAGAAAGATAAACCAGAAACTAAAAAAATAGCTCCCTACACTCCACAGAGAGCAAATGGAAACCATATACTTTCTTACATGGTTTTGACTTTTAAACTATGCCAACCACTTATTCAAAAATAATTTTTAAGAAAACGGAAGGAAAAAGGCAATTTCTAAAATCAAATTTATATAAAAGCACAAATAAACCCAATGCATATCAAATTAATAACATAACCACACTTAGAAAAGAATAATTCCTGTCAATTCTGAAAAGTACTCTGTTCATTCTTCATGAGATGTATTCAAAGCATAGAAGAAGTATAAATTGGGAACCTTTCCCAGTAGGTTAATTATTAGCTGCAATCTGGGTTAAAATTGGAAACAGCTGTATGTTTTTAGATAATGCAAATGACTAAATAAATATATTCATCTTACAAGAACTAAGATTTTCATCCTAAGAGGAAAAAAAAAAGATGGGAGTATAAAATAAAAGAAGGTAAGAAAACCCCATGTTAATTTGAACCAGACCTGTTCATCTGAATCAATTAGAGCATCTGAAAGAATGACCTTATTGAAATACCAACACACTGAGTAAGAAATAATCTGTGAGTCCTAAGCTGAGACAGGGTTGGGCAGGGTGGGGCAGCAAGGAAGAAAAGCTCTTCCTCTTTAAAGAAGGATGCTGGTCATATATGTAGACAGAATGAGAAAAAGAGGGACATTATCACCTTGCCACTGCTAATAAAGTAAATAATCCAGGCAAGGATCATCAATGATGCTGAAAACACTGGGGGACAGAGTTTTAGGGAAGAAGACAGTAACTGCTTTCACCAGGCGAGGACACAGCACTGGTGATACCGGACGGCTGGCCAGCCTGCAAGACGTAGGAGGCACTACGCAGCGCCTCCTGGGAATGGACCTGCTGGCTGCCTCACCGTGTCTAGTTATGCAAGCCTCTGTCCACAACTGCAGAAAGCAGGGACAGAAACAAGTGAGCAATACCATGAAGGAGCGATCAGTCAAATCCAGAAAGTAGGATTCCGTAAGGACTGGCCTAGATAGTTCAAAGTGAATCAATTTCTTTTTAATGTGTTTTAGGGGAAAAGAGACAGCAGAGATAGAACCAAATGTAACACATGGGTCTTGGTTAGACCCTAGAACGGAAAAGAGAACAGAAGCGGGGGGAGGGAAAAGAACAAAGCCGAAGAGAACATCCAAACATAAACTGGATGCTGCTGCTGCTGCTAAGTTGCTTCAGTCGTGTCCGACTCTGTGCGACCCCATAGACGGCAGCCCACCAGGCTCCCCCATCCCTGGGATTCTCTAGGCAAGAATACTGGAGTGGGTTGCCATTTCCTTCTCCAACGTATGAAAGTGAAAAGTGAAAGTGAAGTCACTCAGTCATGTCTGACTCTTCGTGACCCCATGGACTGCAGCCCACCAGGCTCCTCCGTCCATGGGATTTTCCAGGCAAGAGCACTGGAGTGGGGGCGCCATTGTCTTGCTAGACGGTACTTAAGGAATTACTGCTACTTTGCTTAGGTGTGAAAATGTGATTTTGGCTATGCAGAATAAGTGATCTTATTTCTAGATATTTCATGCTGAAATATTTTAGGGAGATAGAATCTTACATAGGAACTTCAAATGGTTCAGCCAAAGGGGGAAAAAAAGAAAGAAAGAAACGTATACTCACAGGTGAAACAAATACAGCAAAGATGTAACAATACTGGTCCAGCGGTCTGATACTGGGTAAGAATCCAATGGTGGTCCAGTGGGTGAGAATCTGCCTGCCATTGCAGGGGACACGAGTTCAATCCCTGGTCCAGGAAAATTCTACACGCCACAGAGCAACTGAAGCCCATGCTCAGCCGCTGAAGTCCACACGCCCTAGAACCCGTGTTCTACAACAGAAGCCACCCCCACAAGAAGCCCACGCAGCGCAGTGAAGAGTAGACTCCCCTTTTGCCACAACTAGACAAAGCCTGTGCATAGCAAGAAAGATAAATGCAACCAGATAAATAAATTTTAAAAGTAACAATAGGTTCGCGCTAAGGAAAGGGTAAGTCTGCATTCTGTGAGTTTGAAAATGTTCAAATAAAAAGTGAGGACAGCTGTTTCCACCATCTTTCTGTGCCGCCAGAATGGTGCGCATGAATGTCCTGGCAGCAATGCCGAAGAGAGAGACAAATGCCAGGTCCTTTTAGGCTGCGCTCCAAAGCCATCATCAGGTCTCTGACTGTGATGATGAAGCATGGTTACATTGGCGAATTTGAAATCATTGACGATCACAGGGCTGGGAAAATCGCTGTGAACCTCACAGGCAGGCTAAATAAGTGTGGAGTGATCAGCCCTAGATTTGATGTGCAACTCAAAGATCTAGAAAAATGGCAGAATAACCTGCTCCCATCCCATCAGTTTGGTTTCATTATATTGACAACCTCAGCTGGCAACATGGACCGTGAAGAAGCAAGATAAAAATGCACAGGAGGGAAAAATCCTTGGATTCTTTTTTCTAGGGATGTAAGTGAAAGTGAAGTCACTCAGTCGTGTCCGACTCTTTGCGACCCCATGGACTATAGCCTACCACGTTCTTCTGTCCATGGGATTTTCCAGGCAAGAGTACTGGAGTGGGTTGCCATTTCCTTCTCCAGAGGATCTTCCCGACCCAGGGAATCGAACTCCGGTCTCCTGCATTGTAGGGAGACGCTATACCATCTGAGCCACCAGGGAAGCCTAGGGACGTAATACATACAGATAAAATACCTCAGAGGTGGGGAAAAAAAAATAGCGAGGGGAGAATGTAAAAACCAACAAGAAGAGGTCCCAGCCTTGCCCCTGCCCCAGACCAACCAAATCTCTAGGCTTGAGTACCATCTGTGAGGTTCCCCCACCTAGTGCAACCCAGGTTCTAATGAAAACCTTCATGTGAATACTAACCATTCAGAGTTCCAGGGGTAGGGGAAATACCTAGCGACAGAACTGTGAAGTGAAGAGATGGATCTGAGAGCACACAGATATTCCCCGAACAGTGACTGAGACGAGCAAGAGGATGCAGAGCCAGCAGGTGTGGGTGTGCGTCAGGGGAGGGCTGCTTCTGGAGGGAATGAGGAGCCTCTCGAAAGAGCAGTGGCTGAGGCTGCAGCCGGGGCCCAGGGGTGCTAAACGCTTCTCATGAAGTAGCTGACCCAGCCGAGGTTTCTGAACCCAGAGCCCATTAAGTCAGAATCTCTGGGGGGCTGGACTCGGGCGTGTGGGCTTCCTAAGGCTCTCCAGGCCAGCTGAGGAAGGCCCCCGGGTGGGAACTACTGTCAGACCAAGGCCTTCAGCTGCTCCCAACCCTGACGGCCCTGATCCCCAAATCTGGGAGGGCTGGGCGGCCCCAGCCCTAACTGGCCAGCTCTTCCCTTAGGAGGCGAGACCCTTTCCCCAGGGAACCCAGAAGCCTTGGGGAAAAGCAGAGGGCAGGGTTGTCCTCCTCCGCAGGCCCCACCGGTGTGTCTAGACTCTAACACCTGCGGGGAAAGGGGACGGGAGGTGTGGGCGCAGGACAGAGAACGCAAGGAGTTTCGGTCATTTTCGCTTCCTGGGTGGGGGGCAGGTAAGAGGAGCGAGTCAGCGGCGACCTGAGGCTTTGGCTCACCCTTTCTCCTCACCGGGCCTCAGTCCCCTCACTTGAGAAACAGGTCCCTCTGATTTCCTAGGTCCCCAAGCTTCCCTCCTTTCTCTGATTTTGCCATTCCCACTAACGGGAAGCATGAACGTGCCCTAAAAAGGTTGAGGTGGGCTCTGGTGTGTGACAGTGTTCATCCTACCTTCATAGTAAAGCAGGCGGGAGGCATGTGGGTGCCGGGCACACCCCACTGGGTAGCCACTCCACAGCGCTGGCCCCTGGCCAGCCCTGTTTCCCTGCAAGACTGCCCTTGTAAAGCAGGTACTGACTTCCCAACTACAGGGGAAGGCAGAGAAGTGATTGCCATTATTTCTTCTTAACAGATTCTGATGTCGTTTACAAATGTCCACTTCCACCGGAGGAAAAACTAAATTCTGTCACTTCACAGTAACTGGGTGGATTCCAGAAATGTTCTATTGTTTGGAAATGGTCCATTCAGAATGCTGCCCCCTTCTCTTTCCTGTATCCCCAAACCTGCCCTCAACATGGCGGGGGGCATCCTAAGTTTCATCCTGGGGGTGGGAGAGGAGCTCTGATCTACAATTGCTGTTGTCCGGCAGGAGTCACCATGATGAAGGGGCCCTGTCCCCGCTCCTCCAGTCCCCAAGGCCTTTAGACTTCAGGTCGGCTGACACACTCTCCAGCCCCCACCCAAAACAGAGGCCCCCACGGATGTGCCCGGGCCTGTGCCAGGCAGCCAGAGCCAAGTGGTGAACCAGATGGACCCAAAAGAGACAGTGCAACTAAGGGATGAATTCCATACCTTTGACCTTTGTGGGTTGCCTTGTGCTGAAAGAGGAGATTCAGGGAGCTCAGGAAGGAGCCGGGTGAGGCAGGAGGCCTCCCCGCTCTGGTACTTCAGGGACACCTTAGTTTACCCACTTGTCAGCTTCAGTGCAAAACTTCAGCCCTCGCCTGTTTTGCACAAGAAACCCAGCTGCAGGGAGCATCCCATGGTTTGTGTCCATCTCGGGGACATGGTGGGGGAAGGAGGACATCACCTTCCTCCATGTTCCTGCCGCTCCTTCCAGATTCCCTCACCACCCTCCAGCCTGGGAGCCTGAGCTCCTCCTCCGTGCTCAGGAGCTCGCTCAGTGTCTCAGACCTGGACACAAGCCCCCCTGGGGCCTTGCCCGCACACGCCCCACCTGGGAGGGTTAGTAAACGTCCTTCCAGGCAGTTTCAAGACACCTCACACATATCCCTCCCCACTCACCAAATGACACTCCCTCCATCCCAGGGCATTCTCCCCTACACCCATCTGTCCCTGATGGGAACCCACTCCAGTACTCTTGCCTGGAAAAATCACACGGACGGAGGAGCCTGGTACGCTGCAGTCCACGGGGTCGCGAAGAGTAGGACTGAAGCGATCTGGCAGCAGGTGGCGCTGTAAGGGCCACCACCCAGCCCTCTGGCAGCAAAAGTCAGCTGCCCGCTGCCTTGACCCTCCTGTCACCATGTCCCCCATCGGGCACCTCATCCATTCCCTCACGGGGCCTAAGGCCTCCTTCTTCCCTCACTAGTTTTCCCTCCCAAAGTGTGAAAGTGCCGTGGCTTTCTCATCCCCGGGTGGGGCCTGGACTGGGCTCAGTGGGAACATGAGTCAGGCTAGGGATCATCCCCGAGCAGAACAGCCAACTCTAGAAAAGCAAGCTGTGGCCTCTTCAGGAAACTGGGAATGACGATGAGTGAAGAGCTAACTTAGAAATGATTTGGGGGACTTCCCTGGTGGTCCAGTGGTTAAGGACCCACCTACCAAATGCAGGGGACACAGGTTTGAACCCTGGTCCAGGAAGATCCCACATGCTGCGGGGCCCCTGTGCCACACCACTGAGCCCACTTGCCCAGCTACTGAAGCCCGAGCACCCCAGAGCCCATGCTCTGCAACAAGAGAAGCCACTGCAAGGAGGAGCCGGCAGATGGCGACTGGAGAGTAGCCCCCACCCTCTGCAACCAGAGAACACCCACACGCAGTAAAGAAGACCCAGCACAGCCAAAAAAAAATTATTTAAGAAAATGATTCGCCCCAACCAGATCTTGTGGGAAAATGCTCCCTTCCCCACGGTTTTCTTCTGATTGTAAAATTAATATTTATACAAAAATTTAAATTAAGGAAATAGAAGATGAAGGCAAATCATAACCTCCCACTCAGAGCTTAGTCACTAATGTTATATACTGCTTCCAAACACTGTATTTGTATTTGTCTTTTCAAAATAAAACGGGGAGACTTTTATGTATTTTTATTAAAGCAACACATGCTTACTGTAAAACCAAAATTCTATCATACAGAAATGTAATTGTAACCACCTTTGCTTTTATTTGACAGACTGTGGACATCCTTCCTTGTCAAGGACTTCAGATTCACATCATTTTTAAAAATTATTTATTTGGCTGTGCTGGCTCTTGGGGGCTGTATGTGGGATCTAGTTCCCTGACCGGGGATGGAACCCAGGACCCCTGCATTGGGAGCATGAGGTCTTAAGCCACTGGATCACCAGGGATGACCCTGCATCATTTTCAATGGGGCCACACAATTCCACTATGCAGAGGTACCATAATTTAACAAAGCTCACCTTTGAAAATATAGTGAGGAACACCCTTACCTCTTCGAATGTTTATCCGGTTATTTCTTTAGGATAATCTTCCAAAAACAGGATTACTGAACCTAATGCTTTTGGCACATATAGACATGGTAACCTGAAGGACTGTATCCATTTACAGTCCCCCACTCCGCACTGTGGAGGGCTCACTTTCCATCTTCGCCAACTCTGGGTATCACCACTCATTCGGGGCAGTTTCATAAGTGAACAAAGTGACTCACTGATGCTTTGCCTTCATCATGAGTGAGGCTGAATCCCACCTGCTGCTGCCGGTCATTTGCTGTTCTATGAATAGTCTTCATGTCCTTTGTCCTTTTTCTCTCGAAATGTTAATCGTTTTCTATTTCAAGAACTTTCATATATCAGAGATTTTAGTAATCTCTCATGTATATTGCGAATATTTTCCCCAAGTGTTCCTCTTCTCATGTGAGCCTCACAACAATGCTGGGGGAGCGGACTGGCAGAGCAGGTGGAATTATCCCCACTTAGTTGATGTGGAGACTGTGACCCAGTGAGGGATACTGGCTGGTGGTGAGAGGCCCTGGGTGGACCACGGTTTCCTGGCTGAGTCTGGTGGCACCAAGCTGTCCTGCTGCTCCAGCAGGACCCTGACCGCATCCTCTAGTATTATGGGGGCCAGAGGAGGGCTGGGTTGTCCTTATCCACGTATGAGGTGCGGGGTGAATGTCCACAACAGCATATGACCAGGAGCCTTTCCTCCCTGGACTTCCCCAGGTGGGAATCCAGAGCTGGATCCTGGCTACGTCTCTCTCCAGTCAGATCGAACCCAAGGAAACAGGGATAAACCGCAGTGTCTCCACGTCATGGCTGGCTGCCACACTTTATATTCCGCCAGTTCTATGTGAGGGTCCATGTCTCCTGAGCCGCCTCCTTATTGGGCAACATTCTTTTCAGTGTTTTGTCAACCTGAGAGATAGTACCTCCACTGATTTAATTTGCATTATTTGACCACTATTGTTTTTTGTTGTTGTTGTTGTTTTTTGTAGGTATGGCTGTTAACTATTTGATATTCTTTTCTGAGCTCTTTATGTCCTTTGTCCAGCTTTCATGGGGTGCTCATCTTCTACTTCCTTATGGATTTGTAAACATTCTTTTCATATTAGTGATAGTAACTCTGTTGTATGACTTTAAGCCTAGCAATGACTTACTCTATGCTTTTTGCCTTTATTTTAATGTTTACAAAGGATTTCACTACTATTTTAGTCTGCCTTTTATGGTTGAAGAAAAACAGAAGCTCATGAGAAACTCCAGAGAGAGGGGCTGGGGTGGGGACGGCAGGTACTTTAAGAGTGGGATCTAAACCCAGGACGCCATGGACTCCAAAGCACTCATCTCCAGACTCAGGAGCACATCAACAGGGGGTGTAGAAAGAAAATATCAGCCCTTCTACTTACGTGCACATAAAGATTTTACAGGAAAATGGAACATACATAAGGTGTACCAAAATACGTTCCATTTATAGAATAATACTCAGGTATCCATCCCCTGGGCTAATAACACCATTTACTTGCTGTCTTGTCCTTTCAAATTTCTGTTTTTTTTTCCATATGCTACCCCTGACAACCACTTGCCAAATATATGTCTGTGAAATAGCACATGTATAATGAAAGTGAAAGTCACTCAGTTGTGTCCAACTCTTTGAGACCCATGGACTATACCGTCCCTGGAATTCTCCAGGCCAGAATACTGAAGTGGGTAGCCTTTCCCTTCTCCAGGGGATCTTCCCAACCCAGGGATGAAACCCAGGTCTCCCACGTTACAGGCAGATTCTTTACCAGCTGAGCCACAAAGGAAGCTCAAGAATACTGGAATGGGTAGCCTATCCCTTCTCCAGCAGATCTTCCCAACCCAGGAATCGAACAAGGTCTCCTGCATTGCAGGCAGATTCTCCACCAACCGAGGGGGAAGCCCACACGTATAGTATATAATGTATAAATCAGTAAATGTACATAGATTGGAGGAGGCAGGTCAGGCTTTTGACTTTCAGCGACTGCCCCCGCCAACCCCCCCAACCTCTGCCTGCTGGCTTCTCACTCCACCCACAGGCTTCCTTTGCTGCCTGGTTTGCACCCAGTGCTTCAGTTTGCATATGGCTGGAGGAGGCTACTCTGGCCTCCTTTCTTCAGTTCCCATTGCTGATCGGCAGGGCCGCCTTCTTCCTCTGTCCACGTTTCAGGGCCGGCTCCAGGCTGCGGTGGGGGCGACCCTGTGGTGCAGGGGGCAGCACTGCCCCCAGGGACCCGCATATGTGGGCTGCTGCCCTCCTGCATGTTCATTTTAAAGGAGCATGTAGCACTGGAATTCCTTTTTTCATTTCGTTAAGTTCATTAAGTTGCAGTAATCATTTTTAATAATCTTCACCAGCACAATATATCACCTTTGTTATACAGTCAAGTTTGATAAAACATGTATCTGTTTTCATACTTTCGTGATTTGACCCATCTGTTGAATGCTGGGTATTAAGTCATCATGGCTTTGTAATGTATTTTAATAACACTAGACAAGTCCTTTCTCCTTGCTGTTATTTTTACTGTCTTCCCCTTATTTGCCTGTATCTTGAACTGTTTTTCACATTTACTTTTCCAGATTAATTTCAGAATCTTTTGTTGAGCTCTTAAAAAAACGCTGCTGCAAAGTTTTAGTAAGTATTAGTTCACTGAGGAGGGTATTGTGTGTGTACCAAGTTACATACTCCATGTTTGTCCCTGTCAAGGGTGGGAATTATTTCTTGCTGGGCTCCATAGCCCCAGTCTCTTCTGTATCTCAGAGCCTTTCTGAGTCTGAGCTGACCAGGAGATGAGCAATTTAGCCTCTCCCAGCTTCATTTAATCTCATCAGCCGTTCTCATCAGCCTGACTGCACGAGGGCAGGCTGACGGTCAAATGCTCCTCATCTGGTTTCAATTCAATATTCAAAAAGCTCAAATGGAAACACTGCAATTAACCTTACAAAGCCTCACAGGCTAACCAAACAGCATATCTCTGCTTTTTGCTGGAATTACAGCAAGTCAGTGGAGGAACCCCTGGTATCCAAAGGCTGAACAGAAGTTCTGACAGGGAATGATGTATGTCTTTGATTAAAATTTTTAAATGGAGTGATCAGTTACCAGAAAATGGAATCTGTTTACTTGAGAGATGCTTTCAAATTATGTGTATCATGGAAGCAAAATTAATTAAAGAGCTTCCTGGTCAGGGTAAGATGAATTACTTCATTATTCCTTACTGTTCTCCGCTGGGGAAAGTTAGTAGGCTCTGTGGTGTGGGGGTGGAGAGCTGACATGCTGAAGAGCAGTGGCTCTCAAACAGTTATGGGCACAAGAATCACATGGGCTGTCGTTAAACTCCAGCTTCCAACTGGGGACACCTGCGTGGAGGCTGACTCTGCATTTCTGGTCAGCCCCCAGGTGACGCTGCAGGTACAGGACCATGTCTCGGTAGCCAGGTTGTAGACAGACTGGCAGACAGGTTCCCCCAGCCCTTCCTTCTTACACAGCAAAGACAGGTGGGATGGTCTCTCCCATGTCTGATACGTGATCATACCACGTGCTCCAAATCACCACAGAGACCTGGGAGCCCAGCAGACGCAGAGCCCAGGGGCTTCGAGACTGGGGGGCTTGGGCCCCGACTACAAAGTTCAACTTGGCCTCATACCTCTGAGTCATCCTGAAGGGAGACTAGATAGGAGCACCAGCAGCAGACCGCCCCCACCAGGAGTACTTCACACAGCTCAGGTATAAGGGCAGCACCCAGGACTCAGCAAGCACACAGACTACCAGCCCCGCAGCAAGACTGACAATGACCTAGTGCCGCTCACTGCACCTGCTGGGAACCTGCCGGCTCTGTCATCTGGTTAGTCCCCGCTTGGTGTCCCGGATCCCAGAAAGCCCCCTCAAGCCTCTCAGAGCGGGACCAGCGTTCACCTCGACCTCTGTCTGCTCTCCTGCAACTCTGAGTGGTGCTGAGGAGCCCTTGTCTGACGGCCTGTGTCCCCTCCCAGCCCTGTTTTTCCGGCCCCAACCCAACTCTGCTTCATCAGAGCTCTCAGAGGGTCTCCGTTCAGTCCCTTCTTACCTGTGACCTGGTGGTGCTGGGTGTTTGACACCCGGTCCAGGCTGTTGCAGCGAGGGTGAGTGATGGCCGATGCCTTCTCTACCTCATGCTGTTCTCTCTCAAGCCTGGCCTTCAATAGAGCTCTTTGTCCCTTCCACCATTTTTTTTTTAAGCTATAAACAATCAAATGCATACATCTCAAGTTTATACTTAACACCTCTTGAGCTACACAAGTCACCAGCCAGCTGCACCTCCGAGCATCTCCACCGCTCCTGGAAGACCTCTGTGCCCTCAGTCCCCGCCCACCTCCTCCCACAGGTGAGCACAGCTCTGATTTTCATCACAACCATCCATTAGGTTTCCCTGTTCTCAGTGTCTCATCTCGTCCTCTGTTTCTCCTGTTCTACAAATAACAAACCCAAGACAAGTGAGTTGGTCTTTCTGACCTGGTCCTGTAACTGAGAAGGACTCTTTGGCCTTCTCAGAACAGATTACCCTTCCCCTGTTCACATCCCCAGTCCGCCTCCTGTCTGCAGAAGAGCTTCTGCCTCCTCGGCCTTCCCTGAGTTCCAAAGAGTAAAATTAATCTGAGAAGTGAGAAAATACAGAAAAGAAAATAGTCAAGACAAAATAAGAGTATAGCCATTAAGAAAGTCAAGGTCCTTCAGTTGCTCAAGGGCTACAAATAATATTTTGGGCCATTTCCTTTGCTTTGCAGATACCGAAGCCCCCACAGGTGGAAGAAGCTGACTGCATGCTGATCACACGCACACAGACTCTGGAGTAGCTGAAGCCAGGTTGATGGAGTTGACTCCTGATTACCTCACCACCAACCAATCAGAACAATGTCCTCCAGTGGATCACACACCCCACGACACCTTCTCCCTCGCCATGTCTTTAAAAACCTTTCTCGGAATTTATCAGGGAAGTTTGGGCCTTTAGAGCACGAGTTTCCCTGTTCAGTGCTGTGATAAATGCTGCACTTCCCTTAACCACCACGGGGTGTCACTAGACCGGCTTTACTGCGTGTGGGTGAGTATTTCTGCTTTATTGACTATGCCAAAGCCTTTGACTGTGTGGATCACAACAAACTCTGGAAAATTCTTAAAGAGATGGGAATAACAGACCATCTGACCTGCTTCTGGAGAAATCTGTATGCAGGTCAGGAAGCAACAGTTAGAACTGGACATGGACCAACAGACTGGTTCCAAATAGGGAAAAGAGTACATCAAGGCTGTATATTGTCACCTGCTTATTTAACTTATATGCAGAGTGCATCATGAGAAAGGCTGGGCTGGAAGAAACACAAGCTGGAATCAAGACTGTGGGGAGAAATAACAATAATCTCAGATATGCAGATGACACCACCCTTATGAAAGAAAGTGAAGAACTAAAGAGCCTCTTGATGAAAGTGAAAGAGGAGAGTGAAAAAGTTGGCTTGAAGCTCTATATTCAGAAAACTAAGATTATGGCATCCAGTCTCATCACTTCATGGCAAATAGATGTGGAAACAGTGGCAGATTTTATTTTGGGGGCTCCAAAATTACTGCAGATGGTGATTGCAGCCATGAAATTAAAAGATGCTTACTCCTTGGAAAAAAGGTTATGGCCAACCTAGACATCATATTAAAAAGCAGAGACATTACTCTGTCACAAAGGTCCATTTAGTCAAGGCTATGGTTTTTCCAGTGGTCATATATAGATGTCAGAGTTGGACTATAAAGAAAGCTGAGTGCCAAAGAATTGATGCTTTTGAACTGTGGTGTTGGAGAAGACTCTTGAGAATCCCTTGGACTGCAAGGAGATCCAACCAGTCCATCCTAAAGGAAATTAGTCCTGAATATTCATTGGAAGGACTGGTGCTGAAGCCGAAACTCCAAATCTTTTGCCACCTGATGCACAGAACTGACTCAATAGAAAAGACCCTGATGCTGGGAAAGACTCAGGGGGAGAAGAAGGGGATGACCGAGGATGAGATGGTTGGATGGTATCACCCACTCAATGGACATGAGTTTGAGTAAGCTCCGAGAGGTGGTGATGGATAGGGAAGCCTGTTGTGCTGCAGTCCATGGGGTCACAAAGAGTTGGGCATGAATGAGCAGCTGAACTGAACTGAGTGGGCCCAAGTTTGATTAGAGTCTGACCTGAATACCATGGTAGGGTGCTGCCCGGCTGTTTCACTCTAAAGCCTTTGTGTCCTCCCTGACTGGGTGCAAACACAAACCCAATAGTCACACGTGTGATGTGGACAGGAACACCCCTCCACAATGAGGTGTTGTGGCTCCTAGAAAGCAAAGGACCCAATTAAAAACTTGACTTTTCACTGACTGGATATGTATTGATATGAAGCAAAAACAGATAAACTTTTGGTGTGATAATGAGACTGTGGTTATTTTTCAAAGACTAAGCAAGATGTGCACACATGTGGAACTGGGTAGGAGGGGGTGGAGCTGTAGAAGAAATAAGCTCAGCCATGTTGAGAATTACAGAATTGGTGATGAGCATATCAAGTTCACTAAACTAGGCCACTATGTTTAAAATTTCCCACTATAAAAAGCTTACATTTTCTTTCAATTAAACATTCACAAAGATGTTCTCCTGAAGTATGACACAGGTTGAGTGACTTTTAACACCCCTGAATGGGTGACATTGGCACACATAGACCCGTACGTGGTCAAAGCAACAGTCACGGTGGGCACCCTGGCGGGTGGATCAGATCAAGCACTGCCCTCAGCCCCTTCCAGGGCCCCCTCAACACTCAAAATAAAACAGGTTCCCTGCCATGAACTCTGGGGCCTGACACATGTGGCTCCCGGCTCCTTCTCCAGCCCTCCTGTCCCTGAGACTCACCAGCCACTGTCACACTGGGCTCCTGCTCTTGAGAGCCACACACTCACTCTGGGGTCAGGGCCTTCAAGCTGGAAGGTCTCCCCAGATACATGGCTCACTCCCAATTTCCAAACAGTCCCCTCCCGAAGGAGTCCTTCCATCACCAATCACACTGTCACCCACCTTCACTGCTCTCCAGGCCCTTACCTTCTTTCTTCTTTCCAGTACCTCAATCTGACCTGCTCTATGTATTTCTCTGTTGATGGTCTGTCTGCCACACTGAAGATGAGCTCCCCTGGCAGGAAGGTGCTCGGTCCCTACCCCACCCCCTGCCCATCTCCGGCACAGAGCTCAAGCCAGGACTCAGCAGGGAAGTGCTCAGCCCCATCCCATCTCCAGCATAGAGGACAGGCCAGGACTCAGCAGGGAAGTGCTCAGCTCCCTCCAGTCTGCAGCACAGAGGACAGGCCAGGACTCAGCAGGGAAGTGCTCAGCAGCCCCATCCCATCTCCAGCACAGAGGACAGGCCGGGACTCAGCAGGGAAGTGCTCAGCCCCATCCCATCTCCAGCACAGAGGACAGGCCTGTACTCGGCACGGAGGTGCTCAGCCCCCTCCTGTCTCCAGCACAGAGGACAGGGCTGTACTCGGCAGGGAGGTGCTCAGCCCCCTCCCCGTCTTCAGCACAGAGGACAAGCCTGTACTCAGCAGGGAGGCGCTCAGCCCCCTCCTGTCTTCAGCACAGAGGACAGGCCTGCACTGGCAGGGAGGTGCTCAGCCCCCTCCTGTCTTCAGCACAGACAGGCCTGCACTCCAGCAGGGAGGTGCTCAGCCTCCTCCTGTCTCCAGCACAGAGCTCAGGCCTGCACAGATGGGGAGCAGATGCATGATCAACACGGAAGAGACAGACACGCAGGCTGCTGAGCGCAGCGCCTCCAGAAGGGTGTCCTGGAGCCAGACATGAAGACACATTTGCTCATGACCTGTTGATGGACCCTCAAAGACAAGAAAGTACTACCTTGTGAACCAAGTGTAGGCAGAAATGGCACAGCATCAAACCAACTTTGCCAGCAATGGGAGGAACCAGACCTTGGGACAATCTGGGCAGTGAGACACAGCAACTAGTTCCTGAGGTCAAAGTGGGAGTGACACAGCACTGCTACAATCAGAAACGCTTGACAGAAACAGTCATGGTCTGGTAGAGCACTACACCTGTGGTCAAAGCCCTCACGAAGCCAGGAGCTCCAACCACCCGCTGTCCTGAGCATCACAATCTAGAACTTGGAGAACTGCCTCCTCCTTCGCAGACGCAGAGCTGCTGGAAGTCCAACAGCTTCACGGGGCCCCAGCGGCCACCCACTCCTGAAGCAGAACCTGCTTTGGCCGTGACCACGTGCTCATGCCCTGCTGTTCCTGTCGGGACCAAATGCCACCAAGGTCCTGGCTTCAACCTGATGGCTTTTTCCACAACTCTTCTAATCTGGACACCATTTAAGAAAGCAGGTGTGAACAGTTCAGTAAGCCGAGGCAACCAAACAGCTTCAGGCTCAGCTATGAGGGTGGGGAAACAGCAAGAGGTGGGCGTTCCAGGTATTAGGGTACAGGCAGGCTTGAGTTGGGTAGGGGTGGAGGGAGGGTAGACACACACAAATCCACTGTTGACACCACCTGTTAAAGCCAAGACCCAAATCACCCTCATCAGGACCAAAACCATGAACCAGCACTCTGAGCACATGCTGGTGTTCCACACCGCTCCTCTTACCCTCACTCCAACCCTGCCCCAACCGTGCTCTTACGTTCCCAGTTACAGGTGAGAAGTGAGGCCTCGAGTTACCTCAGCATCATCAGGACTGAAACCAGACCGGCTTCAGCACACGAGAAGCTATACAAGCTGCAGAGCCAGGCTGTGTGCACTCGCTGCACAGCAACCGCATCTGCGTGGGGGAAGCCAGAGTCTGGCCAGCCCTGAAGGTCCCTGGCCTGTGGTTCCCAGTTCCATGTTGTCCTGGGAATGAAGTTTCTCCAACATACCTGAAACGATGGCATCATTCAGCAATGGTGAGGGGGTGAGGGAACAACTGAAGCTCGCCCTGAAAACGTTTTTTGCTCTCCTGTTAGTCCACTACATAACCTTGGCACGAGGGGGCTATTTTGGGCTACCTTCAATATTTACCAAATTCAATAATATAACTATAGAAAAAATATAACAAAAACTATGTAAAAGACTCGAGTGGCACACGTGCTAGTTTAAGTGTTCATAACTGGAGCCTGAGAACACAGCCCGAGTGGGTCCTTAGTATTCCGAAATGATACCCAGCCAGCATTTAACGGCAGTGAGGATGGTGGGGAAGTGCTGTCTAGTCTTGAGCTTGACCTTGATCCGTTAACGTTTAATTTTTAAAGGGACACTTTGGTGGATTTCTGGTACAAAGGCTAAAGTTGAAGATTCAAAGGAAATGCATCCAAAGTTTCCTGGTGGGGGAACAATGCTGACTTAAACATTCCAACTTTTCTGAATATTACAAATGTTTATGTTACAATCATGGAAAGATTAATCAACATTAAAATACAGTCTTAAAATGAATACAAAACCTGTAGGTTCTAAAAGGGAACATATGGCTAAAGAGGTTATTAATTGCACCTCATTAATAGGAATAACCACCCATATCTCTACAGTGTAATGTAACTAAGAACCACAGGCAAAGTATTAGCTCAACGGATGAAGAATGCTTGTGTGACTGGTCTTTGAAAGGGTATTCTTGTAACATACACACACTCATACAACTTAAACTGTGCCATATGCAAAAAAGACATTATTTAGAGTAGCACTGGTGATCTGAAAATTTTAATTTCTTTTAACCTTATATTTAAAAACAACATAAGATATTTTATAATCTCTTATGCAGATATTCACAAATTCAAACCATTTACTGGGTTCACACTGTCAATCCACACAGGTTTTTACTGGTATTCAGCAAGTCTCAGCTTTTACACCTGATGTATCAGCTATCTCACCGATAGCCAGGTGCACACAGTACTTTCAGGCCTGCCGCATGGACAGGATTCTTATAATTTTCAAATAAATCCCATTTCTTAAAATAGTAATTCCACTGAAGTCCAGCAAAAACACAACCCACCCAGGTCAAGGTTTGCCAAGTGGTGCCTTGACTTTAATTTCCTGATGCTTACAACGAATGGGTGCCCCATGGGCAGTGTACCCCTTCCCTGCATCAGCTTTTGTCTGGCCCCCATGAGCACCCCATGCTTCCCTTGTGGCTCAGCTGGTAAAGAATCTGCCTGCAATGCAGGAGAACTGGGATCGATCCCTGGGTTGGGAAGATGCCCTGGAGAAGGAAAAGGCTACCCACTCCAGTATTCTGACCTAGAGAATTCCATGGACTGTGTAGTCCACAGGGTTGTAAAGAGTTATAGACACAACTGAGCAGCTTTCACTTTCACAGGCACCCCACACCCCTGGGACAGGCAGGGACCTGACCACAAACTGGGACCCAACTTCTAATGCAGATTCAGGACTGAGGCCAGCACTTCATCTCTGGGAGCGTCCCTCCTGCATAGAGACATTTGGACATCATCTCTGAGGTCCTCTGTCCAACTTCTAAGCCTTTAAACTTGACACTGGAATGAAGAGCAAATAAAAGGCCTTTTCAAAAGCTTCTGTTCCTTTTCTGGATCATGACATAGGCGCTAACCTACAACAGCTGAGAATGAAGATTGAATTTTCTCCGGCATAAGCTGCTGCAAAGCGATCTGCACAAATGTTCTGTGGCTTAAAACAGACCATCTTTTTAAATGTCTGGCATTTCAGATACTTAAGATCTTCTTTGTTATGTGAGACTAGGCTTTTACTAGGGCTTCCACTGTGGTTCAAAGTGTAAAGAATCTGCCTGCAATGCAGGAGACCCAGGATCTTTTAAGTTTCTTACCTTCTTGACAAGGTTCCTAGGAGAGTCATCCCAAACCAATTGACTTCTGCCTGCGGTTAGGTTTATATAAACTGAATCTCGGTAGTTTTGTGTGAAGAGCCAAAGGGAGAATGGCACCATGGCAGCCCACTAGGTGCTGTCACAGAGCACGACTGTTCCAGCTCTTGAACAGACCCTCTCAGCTCTGGCGGCCAGAAGCCCCTGATAAGGGATGGGCAGGGCTTGTTTCTGAAGGCCTCTCTCCGTGTCTTCACGTGGTCTTCTCTTGGCTTGTGTCCCAATCTCTTCTCGTAAGAACAACAGGAATGTTGGATGAGGGCCCATCTGAAAGGCCTCATTTTAATTTCTAAGAGACCTTGTCTCCACACAGTCTCATTCTGAGGCACTGGGGTTAGAACTTCAACATACAAATCCAGGGATCCAGTTCAGCCCAGAACAGCTCCAGAGTTTGACTTTCTTCACACACCTTCATGTAAATATCTGTAGTAGGTTTAACTTAAGTATCGAGAAGAGGATTTAAAAACCAAAAGATAGAGCCATGTCACATGCAACGAACTCATGTGAAGGGAAAGTCCATGTCGGATGAGGCACCACACCTGTCAGAGTGTGTGGAGGCTGGCAAAGGCTCTGCAGCAGCTTCAGGAGGAGAACAGTGATAAGACAGTGAAGTCCAGACTCCAGAAGTTAAATTCTGAAACAAAAGCCAGCGTCTCCCTTAATGGCTGCGACTCCAGCACTTTGTGGATGGACACGCCAAAGATGAGCAGAGTCCTCACCCAGATCCAAATCTGCCTTCCCCACATCCCCCTGACCCCCAAAACAGCCTCCCGAGGCCCCAGTCCCCAGCCATTGCATCAGAGGAACCTGGGAGGCAGGTGTGAACCCAGCCCTGGGCCCAGGCGCCTGCACTTTAACAAGCGCCTACCTACCTGCCCCAAATGCTGTAAGCTGTGGTCTCTGCACCCATGAGAAAGGCCATGCTTGACCAAGCTGCAAAGCTGAGCACACCTTTATCTCAGACAAGTGCAGTCTAGCACAGGCAGGCAGGTACTCTGTACACACTCATGGTCCATATCCTCACACCCTCTGGGAGGTCCCTGGAAGCCCCACACATCACTGCTAAAAATCACAAGACAGACCCCTAGGGAATCTGATCTAATAGTTTGTCCCAAACAACAGATTCCCTCTCTCTGAGTAAAATCAGAACCTGCTAACAGGGGATCACACCGCGAACAATGACAGTGATTCTCATTCACAAGGAAGACTATACTAATGCTTTCAAGCGTAAAGATTAATTATGAATGTCAGAGAGCCTGATCTGATTGCATCAGCCACCTCAAAGAGGAAAGCAAGCAACACTCCTCCTGGAAATTCAGTACAACCTGTCTGAGCAAGGCCTCAAGACTCTGGAGAGGCAGCCACGTGACTAGAGGGCCCCACTCATGTGGGGAGACGCCTTGGATGTGTCTTTCCCAGCTGTATCCTTCCTTGAGGTCCATTCCACTGGTTTCAAGACAACTGGGTTCTCTGGTCTCAAGGCCACAATTTGGGAGACTTTGGGTTGTAATCTATACAGTTCCAAGAATTCATCCTTGATGAACCCAAGTGTAATATTCTCTGTCCAAAATTTAGATTTCCTCCTGGTGTGAAGGCCTTTCTGCAGGCTGCAGGTATGTACATGTATGCATTGGCTCCTACGGGAGATAAAGTCCTTCCTCTCTGGCAGGAGAATACAGCATGGCCATGCTGTTGAGTTACGAGCTCTTTTTCCTGTGTGTCCTCATGTGTGCAGCAATTGAACCAGCTATTTCTGCATTCTTCTTGTTCTGGCCAAAATAATCTAGAAATTCACCATCTGGTCCAATCAAGTACATTATGATTGTATGATCCACCTGCAGAGAAAAGGGGAAAGATGACAAAAAGTTCACCAAAGTAAGCTTCTTACTGTACTGAATAAATGCTGCAGGTAAGAGCCTAACCTCTGCAGCATCTATTATTTCCATCATTTATGGAACGGACCTAAGTCTATTACAGTCAATTCACAACCACAAATGATCTAGAATCTTTTGTTTCAGAAATCTGCCCTAACTATTGCTTGACACATCGAGCGAGAACTTGGAATTCTTTCAGTTCAATCCTTAACATACTCATCTACACAACTCTGATGAAAGAACACACTTCTAAGAAATGGCTGCTGCTGGCCTTCACAAAGCAGCCAAAGCTGTGGATCACCGATGCCTGCTTGGAAAGAGTCCAAGTTGACGAGTAAAATATTTTATCTGACCCCTTAACCATATCATAAAGAGATATCACATGGTATTAAAAGTGTTGGTGAGAAATTACTTTCTTTATTAAGTTCTTGGATATGTTCTTTTATGTTTTTGGAAGAACGAGTTATCATTCATTACATCCTTAATTCTACTTGCCATGTTTTATGAGAAAAAACCCAGAACGCTAACCACTAAACACATAATATATATAAATTCCAACACAGTATTTAGTTCGGATATTAGTGATTCAAAAGGAAACATGAAAATGAGCAGAAGACGTGGCCCCTGCAATCCTTCGAATTTATTCCAGGCTTGACTGCTATTCGGCAAGACAAACAAAGGAATGTGATCACACATGCCAGACTGGAGACACCCCAAATATACCCGGACACACAGGCTATGTCTGTGAAGCTGTCATGCTTTCCACACACACACATTCGTAAAGAGAGAGCAAATGGAAAGAGTCCTAGCCTACTCACATCGGAAAGAATGCAGACCTAGGGCTCAGACAGCTGCTGCTCTCAGGGGTCTGGGGGTAACTCGCCTCAGGAGGACAGGGGCCTGCATTTCTCCAAATAGCTGACAGAGTCAGATCGAGGCCTCTAGGCGTCTCCTGACGTCCTACTCCACAGCTCACACCTCTTCTTTTTTTCACCCTATTTCTTCCTTATTCCTATTCTTTCTATTCTCTCTCCTCCTTAAAAAACCAGAATTTCAGTGTGTGTTTGGCTTAATTTTATGAGTATCCCTCATATAAATTACATTCTTACACATAGTAAAAATACTGTCCCACCCAAACTGTCAGACTTGTCAGTGGCCACACCTCAATGTTCACTGGGGCTGTGGGCACAGCAAATTATCATCTGTTCCCACTGTAAAGTTTGAGTAGTTTCTAGTGTAGAGGAAGGACACTACCATCCACTGACAAGCACTTCCACGTGTCATCCTAACCCCAGAGAGAGGTATTATCTGCTCCGCACGCGACAGACAGGCTCCAGGGCAGCAAGTGACATAATTAGTAAGTGCCAGAGCAAGCTTGGAGCCTAGATCTATCCCATTCCAAAGTCCATATTTTTGGACTGTCTCACCACCATCTCTGTAGGAATGCTGGGGAGCAACCACGCAGTGTTTCTAACATACAAGTTTGTACACATGCATACATACTCCTTCAGACTCCCTAAGTTCTCCTTAGGGGGCACCACTGCCACCAGGTCCTGCTGGATTCTTCCAGACAATCCTTTTGCATATATCAGTGTGTCAATACCCACCTATTTCTTTTTATGCAAAAGTAACAACACATTATGGGGCTTCCCTTATGGCTTAGTGGTAAAAAACCCACCGGCTAATGCAGGAGATGCAGGTTTGATCACTGGGTTGGGAAGAGCCCCTGGAGAAGGAAACGGCAACCTACTCCAGTATTCCTGACTGGGAAAGCCTATGGACAGAGGAACTGGGCGGGTTATAGTCCTTGGGGTTGCAAAGAGTCAGACACAACTGAGTAACCACCACCACACTATACTTGTTCCCCACCCTGGCAATACACTGGATGTTGTTCTGTATCAGTACAGGTATAGAAGCCTTTTCAAAAATGGTTGCTTGGTTTTCAGTCCATTTACAAACAATGCTGTAGGTTTTATCTGCAGGGCTGACTCCAAAAAATAGAGTCTCTAAACTAAAAAGTATTTAAACTCTTTAAGTGCTGAGGATAATACAAATGGCCTTCTGAAGAGGGCATATCAGTTGAATCCCATCAACAAGATATAGAAGTGCCAGTGGGCCCAATTTCACTCACTGTAGTGTTTTTTCTTTCCATAAATAAGACATTGACAATATATTTGGCCTTTCTGATCCAACAGGTGAAAGATGACATCACATTACACAACTCACACTTCTTTTATTAAGACTGAACATCTCAGGTTTGAAAGCCACGTGTATTCTTTTCCAAAAGTATTTTCTAACTAACACTTAGATAATAATACAACATTACACACAGCACACAATGGCTTGCACACTTAGCTGTCAGGAATGTGTAGCATGTTCAGGTTACGCACACTATGGGTCTGAGGATGCCACAAGCAATCAAAGCCAGAAGCTCATCTCTGTTGCTATTGAGATTAAGAAAATCTCATTCCTCTACTTCTCCATCTTAAAGTACTCCCTCACTTCCTGCATGTCCTTAAATCTTAAGTTCCCCTACCATCTCAAGGAACAGAATCACACTAGTATGAAAAAAAAAACAAGAAGCTGGAGAATGTCTCCTCCTACTGGTTGATTTTGCAAGTGTATAGCAGCGAACTCGCTGACTCATCAAAACATTGCATTCTATGGTAGTAGATCAGTATTTATTTCTCAAAATAGGGTCTCAGACGGGTTCTAGAGGGCTTAAGAAATCTCCACAAGATTTAAATATTCACATTTTAAAGATTAAAAGATGAACACCCATATTCTGGATTATCTACATGGCTATCTTATGGTGTAAATCTCAGCACCTGCGTTTGGTTTATGTTTATGAGCTCACTGGCACCTTGCCCTTCACTGCTGGTTATGGTCAGACAAGAAAAGATGCATTCTTACTAAGTGAGCCAGCTCAAAGCTTTCCAAGTATTTTTATCTGTCTGTCTGCCTATGTACCTGTCTAGCGCACTGCTCAACCTCTGGGATCTTAGTTCCCCAACCAGGGACTGAACTCTGGCCCTTGTAATGAAACCACTGGACCACCAGGGAATTCCCTCAAGGAATTGTAAATGAAAAACGATGAGGGTCAGTTGAAGATAGAGGTGGGTGTCTGACAGCAGCGTGACCCTAATCACATTCTTGTGGTAAGCAGTGCTCTGGGTTCAGCAAAGTATCTCTTAACATTAGATGAATGTTTTAACTGAGTATTTTAGGTTGTTTGGTCTAATCTGTAAAATTTAACTTTAGAATTATGAGCTATAAGCCTAAGACTAAGAAGTGTTAACTAGTTGACAATTGTGTGTATGTTTAATAAAGCTGTTCAACCCTGGACGTCTGACTAACTAGCTCAAATGCTCCCACTATTATCATAAGTTAAGCTCAAAACCAGTGAGTACAACTCTCTTTTACAGAAAGATAAAAAGTCTGAAAAGCTCTCCTTTCTCCTCGGTGTCTTCTCATGCTGTTAGTGTGACAAGAGGAAACCACAGTAGGTCCTCCTACTTTGCTTAGAGTGTAAGAAAAAAATGCTGATTTTTCTTTTTCTCCCATGAACTCAAGTTTCCCTAAGTCTATAAGGCACCAGAACTAAAAATAAGATTACTATGTGAGTTTAAGGCAAAGGGACCAGAAACACACCTTCAATTTAGGCCAAAGCATGGGGCACCCACATGCTCTGGGTCCAAAGGTGGTGGGGAAATCGCAGTGGGCTGTAGAGGCAGCACTGCAGAGAGACGCTCCCTCTGCACATCCTCCTGGAAGCTGGCCATGGCGCTGCTGGCACACCAGGGATTCAGAGTCCTGACTGTCTTTCTACGAAACCAGCTCTGCAGCTGGAACGTCTCTTATGATTCATCACTTTGTCACAACAATATTACAGAGAAAATAGAGCATGACAACTGAGGAAAAATCCTGAAATATTAAAATACAATGCAAGCCCTTCATGTGATAGGGAAGTATGCCCATGCTGGGAAGGAAACTGGGTGGGTAGGGGTGGTGCTTAGGCTTCACTGAGAAACCACCGACAAGAAGAGGAACAAGGTGACCGAGACTCCTGGGTCTGCTGATCAATGTGAAGACAGCTCTCTAATGTAAGGGCTGCAGAAGAACCATCTAATAGAATTTGTTCTTCATTTTTAAAAAGCATATTGAACACCTAATTATGCAGAGCATAACAGTTGCAAATGCAACTAAACACAAAATTATGTAAATATATAAAGTTGGTATGAAAAGAAATCTTAGAAAAAGTAACTGTCTATGGCTTTCTTTTCCTTGGTTTTCAGAATTCTTACTCACTCAACCCAAAAATGCAGGTCCCTAAGGCCTAATACTTCTCAAAAGGAGTTTATTTCTTAAACCTCTTCATTAGGGGGCAGAGAGAACCAATAGTGTTTATAAACTAAAAATGAGCTTTGCCCAAAGTGATTATTTTATCTCTAGTGAATTTAAGATATCCCAGATTTTAATATACGCTCTACAATTTTATGTGCCATGAGAAAAGTGGGCAATTAAATAAACTATTAGAACAAAAAATATAAATTAATCATCCTTCAAAAACTATATATACTTTTCTATCCTCTCAAGCATCCCTAATTATTAAGGAATTTGCTATCATCTCAGATTATTTACCGTTTTCATTTTGCTTTTAAAGCCAGTCGCCACAGAAAGCTTGTAAATGTCTGAGACCTGGGAGCCCGCCCAGGTATTGAAACTGAGCATTTACTTACTATGTAGTCCTCATCTTCGTCCTTGGGGCCAGGGCTATAATACACTCTGAATGCTCTGGCCACTTGATCGATCTCTTCTTTTGTGCCAGTCAAGCCAATCAGTTTGGGAGAAAATTCTAAACAAAAATGAGAAAGACAGTGAAAAAGAAGAGGCAAAAAACAACCATCCTTACTTCAAAAAATAGTTATAAAGGTACTGCCACTTTCTTCCTGCGAGTCCCTAAACAGTTTTTCATGTTTCAAAGAAGAAATTCATCTAAAACAAATGAAAAAATTTCCTCTGTGATATATGTCACAATCACCAAGACAGACCACACTGGAATTAAACCAGAAATCAGTAGCAGAAAGGTATCTGGAAAATCCCCAAAACACATGGAAATTAAACACACTTCTAAATAACACATGGGCCAAAGAAAAAAATCTCAAGAGAAACTTAAAAATCAAAATGGAAACACAACTTGCATATAGTAGAAAAGAAGACATAAAACCTGTAAGTTTCTACCTTAGGATCTAGAAAAAGAGCAAATCAAATCCAAAGTATGCAGAAGAGAATTAGAGCGGAAATCAGTGAAACGTAAAACAGGGTATTAATAGAGAAGAGCAATGAAACCAAAAGTTCTTGATAATGTATGTCAAATCTTTCATGATTATCTAATAAAGCTGGAAGCAATGTATTCTAATTATCTGTCTTAACTTTTGTTAATTTAGTTGTTTTTAAACATTTAGGTATAGATCTGAGATATGCTGAAATTTAAAGATATTCTTATGAATTAAGCATGACAGTTTTCCATTGCATCATGAGAAAAACTTGGCTGATTAGTTCATGCCAGGTCAAAATACCTGTGCCTCATTTTCCAGCACATAATCTCACAGCATGCATTTGCTATTAAGTTTTTGGAATTGGCATAAGTAAGCTGGGGAAGTCACTTACAACACTTGGATTCATCAGACCATTGAGCTGAGTCCAGCATTTAACAGCAGCACTTTCTTTCAAAGGGAGAAGCCCATTATCATCCTCTGGTCTAACTCTTTCTAAATTGAAAAACTGCTCAAAACTAAAAAGCAAGGTGGTCTGTCTTACTCCCCCATTCTCTGAATAAATGAAGAGAAGCTAAGTGAAGCCTGAACTGGCTGCACATCCGGACCTTTTAAAACAATTGCTGAAGCTCCAGTGATTTTCTCAATACCAACTTAAGTACTTAAAATTCTCCCCAAATGCAACTAGAAATGGTATCATCATCAACCACTGTAGTTACTAATGAAGAATATTACCATAGGGTCTTGGTATTTCCATTAGGTACAGCAACTCAAACATCTACTCATTTGGGGATACCTAAGTTTGGTTAGTATGTGATGATAAGTAAAAGTCAGTATGACACATATTTAAATTTGAGATCATTACCCAATGAGTTACACCTGCTTTTAAAAATAACAATGGTATTGCTCCAATTTCTGACAAACCTGTAAGCTGTGGATATAAATTTTGCTTATAATAAAAATTCTAAAACTTCAATAAGAAAATAATCCTTTGTAACCTTGGGTTAGCCAAGTATTTCTCACAGATGAAACCAAAAAAATTATCCATTATATAAAAGAACAAACTAATAAATGGAACTTCTCCAAAATGGAAGTGTGAAGTGAAAAGTTAAAGTCACTCAGTTGTGTTTGTGAATATACAGTCCATAGAATTCTCCAGGCCAGAATACTGGAGTGGGTAGCCTTTCCCTCCTCCAGGGGATCTTCCCAACCCAAGGACCAAACCCAGGTCTCTCGCATTGCAGGTGGATTCTTTACCAGCTGACCCACAAGGGAAGCCCTCCAAAATGGAAACTGCTCTTCATGGCTGACATGGCAAGCCACAGGCTAAAAGGAAATATCAGCAAATCATGCACCTGATAAAAGACCTTTATCAGGAGTATAAATAAATACTTAAGTAAAATAAACAGCTCCATAAAAATGAAAAAGAGATGTGGAGACACTTTACCAAAGACATATAGATGGCAAGCAACGGCATGAAAAGATGCTTAAAAGTTATTAAGGGAAATGCATTATTAGAACCACAATGAGACACCACTAGAACACCTACTGAAGTGGCTAAAATTAAAAAGACTGACCCTACCAAGTGTGGCAAGGATGTGGAGGAGCTGGAGCTCTCATATGGTGCCAACCACTTTGGGAAAAAGTCTGTCAGCTTCTTAAAAAGCTAAGCACTCACCTATTATATGACCTAGCTACTCCACGGTGAAGGCAATGGCAACCCACTCCAGTACTCTTGCCTGGAAAACCCCATGGACGGAGGAGCCTGGTAGGCTGCAGTCCATGGGGTCGATAAGAGTCGGGCACGACTGAGCAACTTCACTTTCACTTTTCACTTCATGCATTGGAGAAGGAAATGGCAACCACTCCAGTGTTCTTACCTGGAGAATCCCAGAGATGAGGGAGCCTGGTGGGCTGCCGTCTATGGGGTCGCACAGAGTCGGACACGACTGACAGCAGCAGCAGCAGCTACTCCACTCCAAGGTAGTTACTCAAGGGCAATGAAAGCACGTGTCCACACAAAAAGGTGCACATGAGTGCTCTCAACAGCTTGATTTGTAAGGATCAGAGACTGGAAGTAACTCCAATGTCCATCAATGGGATACTACTGAACAATAATAATGAATAAACTATTGATACACACCATAACATGGATGAATCCCAAGATAATTATACTGCAGGTGTGTGTCTGTGTATGTGTGTCAGTCGCTCAGTAATGTCTGACTTTCTGTGACCCCATGGGGTGTAGCCCACCAGGCTCCTCCATCCATGGGATTTTGCAGGCAAGAATACTGGAGTGGGTTGCCATTTCCTTCTGCAGGGGATCTTCCTGATTCAGGGATCTAACCCAGGTCTCCTGCACTGCAGGCTGGCTCTTTACTGTCTGAGTCAACATGGATAAATCTCAACATAATTATACTGAAGAAGTCATTAAAAAAAAAATAGCATATACTGTATAATCCCATTTACATAAACTTACAAACTTGCAAACTGATCTGTATCAACAGAAAGCAGGTAAGTGGCTGCCTGGAGACAGAAGGTAGGTGCAGGGGAGAGACATGAACAGCAATGGCACGTGGAAGCTGACGAGGGTGATTGATATGTTCACTCAGACTGTGGTGATGGTGTCCCGAGTTCCATGTGTCAAAAGGAACACGCTATGCTGTACTCTAAGTACTCTTTTCATATATCAACCGTCTCTCATTACACGTGTTAAATAATAAAAACACACAGCTGGTCTTTCATAAAACACATTTGAAAATAACTCAAAGTTCTCGAGGATATGTATTAGGTGTCATATAATAAAGGTAATTAGAAAACAATTCATTAGTCCTTCTGACTAGTAGCTTAAATCAATTTCACCATAATTAAAATCGAAATTCCTGATTTTTAAGCATCCATGTTCCACGCACTAGTATAACCACAAAACCTGTCTGATCAGATTTTTACTCATCATTATTATTTTTTGCTTCCAGTGTTAAATCACATGGATTTTAACAAGTCATTCTTTTCTTTCCTTTTACATATTTTCTTACTTGAATTATATTTAATTGAATTATGGCTGATTTATAATACTGTGTTCTCATCACTTTTTTAGCTGAAAAACTTGAATTCAGAGAAATTACCCAAACTCATAAGAATCTGAAATTTCACCCTTAATTCTACCATAATTTCTAGCCTTTAAAAGTACCTTCTAATAGGCTTTAAGTACAAGTTGAGATGTTTGAACTGAAATTCTTCCTTAAAACAGCTATGTGTTTATCACTTATACTTTAGATTTATAAAATATGCACTGAGTCACAAAATGTGTTTATATTTAGTTATTTTTCTTTAGTCTCCCAATGAACATACTCCCAGAATGCATGTTTGACCTAATTTTACGAAAGGGAGAATGAGGTTCTGAGCTGGAATCAGAAGCAACTGAACTTCAGTTCAGTTCAATAGCTCAGTCATGTCCGACTCTTCATGACCTTATGGACTACAGCACAGCAAGCTATCCTGTCCATCACCAACGCCCAGAGTTTACTCAAACTTATGTCCATCGAGTCGGTGATGCCTTCCAACCATCTCATCCTCTGTTGTCCCCTTCTCTTCCTGCCTTCAGTCTTTCCTAGCATCAGGGTCTTTTCCAGTGAGTCAGTTCTTCGCATCCAGTGGCCAAAGTATTGGAGTTTCAGCATCAGCATCAGTCCCTCCAATGAATATTCAGGACTGATTTCCTTTAGGATTGACTGGTTGGATCTCCTTGCTGTCATAGGGACTCTCAAGAGTCTTCTCCTAACACCACAGTTCAAAAGCATCAATTCTTCGGCACTCAGCTTTCTTTATGGTCCAGCTCTCACAACTCTACATGACTACTGGAAAAACCATTAGCTTTGACTAGGTGGACATTTGTTGCCAAAGTAATGTCTCGGTTTGTTAATATGCAGTCTAGGCTGGTCACAGCTTTTCTTGCAAGGAGTAAGCGTCTTAATTTCATGGCTTAATTTCATGCAGTCACCATGTGCAGTGATTTTGGAGCCCAAGAAAATAAAGTCTGTCACTGTTTCCATTGTTTCCCCATCTATTTGCCATGAAGTGATGGGACCAGAGGCCATGATCTTAGTTTTCTGAATGCTGAATTTCAAGCCAACTTGTTCACTCTCCTCTTTCATTTCTTCGAGAGGCACCTGATGAATTGCTCAGAGAAGCAATTAGGGCCTCTCAACTCAAAAGCTCTCTCTTTCCTTTTGATATATGAAGGTTAAGTTCAACCCTTCCCCTGTGACAAAATAATTTACTTACCAGACAGCCACAGTTCTGAGCCACTTTCTATCCACCTGTACAACAAGTGATGGTACTACCTGTCCCTGTATCTCACAAGGCACTGAAAGGTTCAAGTGAGCTGATCTTTCAAAAGCTCTAAGCACTAAACAGAGGTGAAGTGTTGGAAATAAAAAATACCTTTTACATAATTGGCGATGGCTTCTTTTGTGTCCCTCTCTGGGTCAATAGTGATGAAAAGTGGAGTTAAATTTGGCAGAGTTGGAATACTGTCTGAAAGAAAGTTCTCGTTAGTCATTATTTACATTCTAAGGGAGAAGACATGTAGCAATCACAGCAGTGTGCAGCACAGCAAGGCAGTCAGGCAACACAGAGGGACAGATAACACCGCTGGTGGAGGGGAGGGGAGCCTCAGGAAGTGCAGGTACATACACGTCTGTGGTGCAGCCAGATACAAATCCTAGTAAACACCCGCACCAGTGTGGACATGCTGTTACTCAGAATCACACTGTGTGGACATCCTGTCTTCTAATCCAATCCAGTATTCATAGGAGTCCCACCCCCGCCTCCCCCACAACCATTTCTCAAGTGCCAGGAAACTGTTAATAAGGTCTGAATATCCTGGAACAATTAATTTCCCTAGTCTAACCAGCAGTCACTGGGGGAAAGACAATGGCATGGTCTGTGACGAAAGGCTACAAAAAGCAAAGGACACAAGGCAGAGTTAAGGGAGACCCAGACCACACCAACATTTTAAAGCAATCTAACATTTAGCATCAAAACAAACTTCCTCTTTGGTGGAGAATAAGGTCACAGGAGTCTAACAAGTCTAACACTGAGATTATTATGTTCTCACAAACTGAATAATTATAACCCTCCACCTACCGGTAACATAAGAATATGAAAAGCAGAGTAACCTTAAGAGCATCAAATAAACATGTACTTTTCACAGAATGAGACAGCTTTCTTACCTATTTCATCCACGACTTGAATCATTTTTTCTAGTTCTTCTGGACAGATATCAGGACAATGAGTAAAACCAAAATAAATCAATACCCATTGACCTAGGTAGTCCTTATCAGTTTTGGGCTCGCCAGTGTGAGTTGTGAGGGAAAATGGGCCCCCAAGTAAAGGCTTTCCAATGCTCCGCTGCCGTTCCTTCTCCAGTTCTTAAAAAAACACAAACAGAAGGAGAGGAAAAAAAAGTCAATCTAACCACAGGTACTCAAAATGCCTGATCTGTGGTTCACACTATATTAATGACTGTGGGCACAAAATGCGGAAGAAATAGCCTGTTTCCAAGAAGCTAAAAAAATATATTTTTAAGAGAAATAAGCATAAAGTAAAATGAAATGCAATGCTATTGTACATAAGGACTATTAAAAAAAAGCAGTAAAAAAATTTTCTTCCTCTTCCAGAACAACTCAATCCTTAGCCATTAGGTGTGGCCATGAAGGGGTGGAGGAGGGTCATAGCAGAACAGAATGTCTGAGACCAAGTGGGAGAGGCGGATGGCCTGGCAGTGATGTTGGAGCCTGAGTGTGCAGGAGAGCAGCTGCATGGGGAGAGGAGAGAAGAAATGAGACCTTACTTACATACAGGAGCCTGATCAAATAAGTAAATATGTTAAACATAAGTGTTAAAACAAATGGAAAAGGAGTTAGGACAATGGAAAGAGAGAGTAGAACAAACCTTGAAATGCTGGAAAGAAATGGGAGGTAGCGTATGAACTTATGGTTTCAACACATACAGATACAGAAATATAGCTATAAACATGTATCTCTTTCCTAGCTCTGTCCACTAAAAGGACACAGGAGTAGACGCACCTCAACAGCAATGAGCTCATATCCTGACTTCCAAATACCATCATCTTCGACTAAAAGGAAATGAGGCTCTTTAGAGAAATGGCTGGTACCAGGGTTAGGGCAGAGAAAGTACATGATCCCAGAACATTCTACCACACTAGAATTAAGGATGAATTCAAAAGAATATTGGAGGACTCTTGGAAGGAGACAACGGTCTGTTCGGTTCGCCAAGAACTCCCATTGACTACTCTGGGACAATGGGAGCGTCAAACTAAAGAGAATAATGGACTACAACTCACTGGCTTGCAAGAAAATCATAAGCCCACACTGACATAAATACATGAACTGAATTTGATGGGGAACAGAATATTTACATGCATAAATACAGAATATCTACATACATAAATGGGCATCACAAAACACACAATTACATCTTCAGTAGAGAAGAGTGACAGACACCACCTTAATCGAGTGATCAGACTGAACTTTATCAGTAATGGGACAAATTGAAATCACATGACACCTGATTAAATGCAACAAGAACACAGCATCCTCAATCTAATCAGGAGAAAATACCAGAAAAACCCAAACTAAGGGACAGTCTACAAAATAACTGGCCTGTAACCTTCCAAGCTGTCAAGGTCATGAAAGTCAGGTAAAGGCTGCAAAACTGTTACAGACTGAAGGAGAACAAGGAGAACTAGCTATGAGGTGTGGTTCTACACTGGATCTTTCTGCTGTAGAAGAAGGGCAACAGTTGGGACTTCCCTGGCAGTCCAAAGATTAAGACTCTGTGCACTTCCACTGCAGGGAGTGAGGGTTGAACCCCTAGTAGGGGAACAAAGATCCCATGAGGAACGGCCAAAAAATGTTTAAAAAATAAAAGGAGGGTATCATTTGCAAAACTTGAACAAGATCTGAAGAGTGAATGGCAGTAATTTTCTGATTTTGTTGACTGTATTGTGGTCATGTTTAAGAATGTCCTTGTTTGTAGAAAATGCACAATGAAGTATTTGGAGATGACCATGGCAGCATCATGTCAGAAAATACTCTCACTTTTAATACTGTTTCGTAATACAAGTTTTTATAAAACAAGACCATTAACAGAAGGTGAAAATTCCACGCTGAAGTCAAAAGAAGCTTGGGTTTTCTAGAACTGTCTCTACTATTACTTTCCTAGTTTGTCAAGTTTGTCTCATTTTGAAACTGAAGCAACTTATGTGCATATTAAAATATGAAAATCGTAATTAGTAAAACACTGCTTGCTACACGAAAGAAATATATCTGTGTATCAATATGGTGCTAATGTTCCTAAGTTTCTAAAGCCTACATATTCTCACTCCCAGATATAAACATTATCCTTTGTATAATGGCTTCAAAAGAGACTCTCTAAAGAATCAAAACAGAGTAAGTGATACTCTATGGATTTACTAGAAACTTCTAAAACAAACCTTAAAAGTTCTCAAATACTCACTAAAATATAAAGTTCTTGTAAACAATTTCTAAACTCCAAGAGTTAATCCAGTTAATCCAGAGCAGCTCCTGGCGTTCCCACTCCAGGTTCTCATAACTTCCCCTGGCCGGGCAGAACCTCATCGAGTGAAGTCCTTTGCTTCTGTGTCTGCTTCACTCAGTGCACACCTCGATGGCTGGACTGCACCTTAGTCATCTTTGTACCCTCTGGACTTCTTACCATCTGCATCCTAATCTGTCCATAGTAAGTCTTTCCACACAGTTGAACAGTGTACCCTGAACAGAGGACAGTGGAAAAACGGATGAAACCCAAATAAAGTTTGTAGTATAGTGAATAGTCATGGTTATACAAGATGTTAACATTAGGTGAGGATAACGTGAAAGATGCGTGGGAACTCTGTCATTTTTACAACTCTACCATAAACATAAAATTATTTCAAGATACAAAGCTTAACACCAACACCACCAAGATGCTAGTCCATAGCCAGGAAGGGTTAAGAGCTCACTGGATGGTATCTACTTACTTTCCGTCTTTTCTTTCTTGAAGTACTTCATTCCAGCCAATAAAGCTCCTCCAATAGCAAATGTGACGGCTAAAGACTTCCAGGAAACAGGCTACTGGGACAGAGATTTCAAAACTGAAAGTATTAGTAAACTTCATTTAATTACACTAAATTTATTACAGTAGTTTCTAAAATACATACACAGAGGCCTCGATCTTGGTAAACAGACAGGATGTTTCACAGTACCTTGGAATGAAAAAACACAGTGGCATCTGAGCTCCTAACACAATTACTAAGGTACTTCTTTCCAAGGGCTGCTAAGTCGCTTCAGTCATGTCCGACTCTGTGCGATCCCACTGACGGCAGCGCACCAGGCTCCTCTGTCCCTGGGATTCTCCAGGCAAGAACACTGGAGTGGGTTGCCATTTCCTTCTCCAACGTATGGAAGTGAAAAGTCAAAGTGAAGTCATTAAGTCGTGTCCGACTCTTGGCAACCCCATGGACTGCAGCCTACCAGACTCCTCTGACCATGGGATTTTCCAGGCAAGAGTACTGGAGTGGGTTGCCAAAGGCTCAAGCACCATTAAGTGTTACCCCGTGACTGAGATTCCAACCGCTGATTGAAAAATCAGTTAATCACTTGCTTGTGCAGATAGTGAGAAATAAACCAAATAAATCTGGGAGGTGAACCTAAATCTGGTTTCCAGAAGTAACAAAGCCAAAGTAGAAGAGACTTAAAAGTGGAACTTCTTGCAAATGGCATCATTATTTCTTTGTACTTTCTTCCAAGTCTCGCGATAAGTAAAGTAACTCATTAATCTTCCTCCAGCTCCCATAACCACTTCTCTTACTTATCACTACAGCCTAGTGGCTCCTAAGCTCCTTTGGGGTCCTAGAATCCAGGAAAAACCAAAGGGAAAAAGCATACCCAGCACGCAACCATGACGCACATTTGCTCAGTATCAGCGTACAACACACCAAGCCTCTGAAGGGAGAGTCGAGTGACAAATTATAAAAACGTTAACTCTTCAATTATGGCAAACTTACGGTTGAGACCTCCTGAAAAAACCTGAAACTTATTTTCTTCGCGCAATAGCCAACTAAAATCCAAGTCCGGCATCTTTCTTTAATGCTGGAAGTAAAAGTCGCTCAGTCGTGTCCGACTCTTTGCGACCCCATGGACTATACAGTCCATGGAATTCTGCAGGCCAGAATACTGGAGTCGGTAGCCTTTCCCTTCTCCAGGGATCTTCCCAACCCAGGATCGAACCCAGATTTCCCGCACTGCAGGCGGATTCTTTATCAGGTGGGATTCTTTACCAGCTGAGCCACAAGGGAAGCCCCTTTAATGAAGAGGGTACGTGCAAAACGGAGGGGATGAGATTCTGTGACTTAGGTAAGTAGGCTGAGTGGAGGTCAACCTGAGGCCAGGTAGCGTGGTCTCTGAGGTCATGACCAAGTGGTATGGGAAGGGCGCAGGGCCGACCAACAGCCGAGATTAGCAAAGGCAAGCCTCTAGTATGTACTCACCCCGGGCTTCGAGGGGCGCATGGGGTCTCCGCTGCCCTTCCGCTCCGGTCCTGACGACCCGGGCGGGGGCGGCATTGCAGTGCTGAGGGGGCGGCTCCCCAGGCAGCAGGCAGCGAGCCCCGAGGCCCGCCATGCCTCCTCTGGCCTCGCGCAGAGCCGCCCTACCAAGACGCTAGCGGTCTCCTTCCCTGGGCCCCAAACCCCGAATCCGCGAGGCAAAAGACGCCAAAGTTGGCGGTCCGGAAGCCGCATTATCCAGCCGGGCGCCAGCAACAGCCCCATCATGAGCTCGAGAGACCGCGCCTCCTTTGACCCGCCCCTCGACTTCCGGCGCAGTTTCCACCTCCCCGGAAGTGAGGGAGAGCCGCTCTTTCCGCTGCGCTCGATGGTGACGCGGTAGCCCATCCGGTAGCCAGGGAGCTTTTCGCCGAGGAGCTGGCGCGCGGTAGGTGGTTCCTCGCGGCCGGAGGCGGGGCGGACCGGGCTGGGCGGGGGTTTTGCGGGCCGGTCCGACCAGGTAGACGGCCGGGCTCGCGGGATGGGGCAGGTGCCGGAGGAGGAGGTAGCCTCCGGGGCTGGGCTCCGCGGCGGATCCTGGGCCAAGAGGCCTGAGTACAGCTCAGGGACCCCAGGCTTCGGCGCCCGCGGCAGCTGCTCCTCCCCGGCGCCCCCAGCCTTGGAAAAGAGAAGACGGCGCCGGGAGACGGGCGGGACCGGGCAGCCCCGGTCCCTACCCTGTTGGGCGCCCTCGGCCCGCCCAGCCAGGAGGCCGGTCGTTGACCACTTTGCACCCGTTGCACTTGAAGTACTGTTTGACTCTAAAAAGAAAAAAAAAAATGATTAGGATGTTTTAGTAGTGCAGGGTGACAAGGACTAGTCAAGTATGACTGAACTCCCTGGAACTTATATTCCCAAATTATAAGGAACCGAACTATAAACAACGGCACTGTACGGAGTAGTGTTTGTTCTGTGTTATATCCCAGCCCGGGACTTGGTCCCTCTGGGCTCTGAGATTGATACAAGCCTACGTTTATTTAAGCCCACTACTAATGACGGTGTCTTCCTTGGTAGCTCATACTGTAAAGAATCTGCCAGCTATGCAGGAGCCTGGGGTTGGATCCCTGTGTCGGGAAGATCCCTGGACATCTCCAGTACCCTTGCCTGGAGAATCCCATGGACAGAGGAGCCTGATGGGCTACAGTCCATGGGGTCACAAAGAGTCAGACATGACTGAGCGACTGACACTAAAGGAGAGCACTCACAGGTTTATTTTTCATTCCTTGCGAAAATTTAACTCACATTCATTCTGTCTTGCCTTTGCTTCAACATCTGCTGTCTTAATCTTACCCTTCATCTCTGAGGCGGATTTGCAAAATATAGGGAAAAAAAACCCAGGAGAAATCAGCCTTCTAACTTTCTTAACTTTGGATCCCACTCCTGCGGGGGATTTTCTTTTCCCGAAGGTTTCTACTGAGCAGAAGCATCTGGCGATGGTGACTGTGGGACGTGATATTGTCTATGAACTGGCATCTTTAGCTAGTGTGCTCCTCTGCTCGCTAACCAGGAAGTTGGTGGTCTGCTGTTACCCATGTTTCTTGATTCCTGAATTATGCTAGAATTCTCTAGAATATCTGCTGGAAGTAAATATTTACTTAGCATGTCAAATCGTTTTAAATTGAACAAATTTTTCTGTCTTTAACTTGCCTATGGCTAAGGTTGTCCTCCTCCATGTCTCTGTTTGCTTCCCCAGGGAGAAGTTTTTGTCAAATCTACAAAAAGACACAAAAGTTCCTTGCTTATTCAGGCAGTGAGCATATAAAAGGTTGTTCACCTCTTTACTCAGTTGTAGGTTAACTGATCAGACAGCCTTCAGATACATTAAAATTGAATTCAGTGTTTTTTTCAGCTGGTCTGTTAACTCTTATTTGCCAGAGTGATTCTTCTAATAGCTTGTTCCTGTGTTTGTTTACTAAAGTGTTTTTATACAACTTCTTCCTATTAAATTTACAGTGTTAAATAGTAACTTCTAAAACAGTTCCTGACTGAAAGTAGGTGTCCTGAGCTTTTGATAGAATATTTGGTGTCTGTGGAAGAAGGGCACGTGTCTGTGGAAGAAGGGCACATGTGTGTGTTTAAAATTAGTGTGTATTTATTAAAAATTACAAATTATACCAGACTTGAATTTGACTTCACAGGAACTAGAATGCCTGTTCATTAATATGTTAATACCCTTTTGTTAACTGCTGCTCTTCTGCAGAATAGAGGTTATCTATTTTACAGGTGAGAAAGCAGAAGCATTTTGAGGATTTGATAATTTGGACTTAAACCAACAGACTTTAAAGCCCATGCACTTTTTTCTACCTAGCTACCTAATGGATTGACCATTAAGTTTAATATTCATCTTACCATTTTCTTCATTCCAGTAGGAAATTAAGACATTTATAACATAGTTACCTTTTTCATCTTCTTTATTTAGAAAGCTATTTGGAGGTTATGGATTATAACCCCGAACCTGAACCCTTCAGTGAGAGCTCAGAACGTCTCTTCTCCTTTGGAGTGATAGCAGATATTCAATATGCTGATTTGGAAGATGGCTATAATTTCCAGGGAAACAGACGGAGGTACTACAGACACAGTCTTCTTCACTTACAGGGTGCTATCGAACACTGGAATCAAGAAAGAAGCCCTCCCCGTTGTGTGCTTCAGCTTGGAGACATCATCGATGGGTACAATGCTCAGTACAAAGCATCAGAAAGGTCACTGGAGCGCGTCATGAGCACATTCCAAATGCTGAAAGTCCCTGTTCATCACACGTGGGGAAACCACGAGTTCTATAATTTCAGCAGAGACTATTTAACAAACTCCAAACTTAACACAAAGTTCCTGCAAGACCAGATTGCCTACCATCCTGAGACTATGCCCTCGGAGGACTATTACGCGTATCATTTTGTACCATTCCCTAAATTCCGCTTCATTTTACTCGATGCTTATGACATGAGTGTCTTGGGCGTGGATCAGTCTTCTCCAAAATACCAGCAGTGTCTGAAGATACTGAGGGAGCACAACCCAAATACGGAACTGAATAGTCCTCAAGGTGAATTATTCCTTTGAGCTGAGAATCTTATACATTGTCTTTAAATTCTTCAGCTACCTTTTATTCAGCAGGAAGATGGACGATTAAGGTAAAAGTATACTGTCCTGTTGTTCAGGGTCAGGATTTCTCACTCACCTCAAGGCACATGGAGTGGTGGCAGGTGGTTCAAGATTCATTAACGTAGCAGATGTCTGAGGGCCTAATATTCTGGCCGGGCACTTTCACTAGGGCACCTATTCAGAGCTATAGGCAGTACTGAGAGCACCACTTTTTTGTGGACAGAGTGGAGGAAGCAAGAGAAGAAAGTGTGCAGGACGATAATAAATGAAAGAGAAGTGATAAACGCCACCAAGAAAATATAGGATAATATTACAGAAAAGGACTAGAGGTACCATTGTAGTTAGTTGGCCAGAAATAGCTTCTCTAAGGAGAAAAGCATTTCAGCTGAAACCTGAGGGAGAAGGAGTCATCATCCTTTGGAAAAGTGGGTGGAGCACGGTGTTCAAGATAAAAACAAACTCAGAGATGCAAAGCAGAGTAAGACCTTGTTAGTGAAGAATGCACAAGGGTCTGGGGGTGAAAGTGACTTTATAGTGACTCAATGGACCTGAAAACAGTCTTATTTTGTATTCCGTGCAACAGGGAGCAAGGGAAGTAAGCAGAGGAGTATTGAGATCAGGAGTAAGACACAGCGTGATTTACATTGCTCTAAATTCTTTTAGTTCCCTATTTTAAGTCAACTGTTGCCGAGTATTCCTGAAGAAAAAAGCACGAGTCTCCCCCATGGTAGCTAAGTTTGGATGCCCACGTGAGAGAAGTGTTGACATTTGACGAGTGTAAATGACTGGACTCGTTTCAGGACTTCGTGAGCCCCAGTTTGTCCAGTTTAATGGTGGATTTAGCGAAGAACAGCTGAACTGGCTGAACGAAGTTCTTACATTCTCGGACAGAAACCAAGAAAAGGTGGTGATTGTGAGTAAGTATTTAAATGATTCCGTTACTCTAGCATTTTAGAGAATGGGTTTAGTTAAAGCATAGTAACAAGATTTAATATTGAAATGTCTCTTTTTATAAAATAAAAGCTTAGTTTAAAACTCTTTGTTGAGAAACAATCTGAATATAAAATTAATGTTTAAGAATTGTAAAATAAAAAGGAAAAAAACATATATTAGAGATTGTGATTTGGCCTTTCAAGTTTCAAAGTAGAATTTCCCCAAATAGGATCAATTTGTGCAGCAATGTGTGTAAGTGAAACATTGCCGTCAGGCCCCAGCCCACATCTCAGCCTCAGGAGTCCTGCTGGTGGGTGCAGTGGCCTCTGCTGCCCACCGGAAGCACAGCTGGAGTCCCCGGAGACCAGTGTGAGAGGGCCCTCTGGCAGGGCTGGAAATCCTTCATGTGGTTGCAGGGAAATAAGTGTGTTGTTTTCATTTAGAGTCATTTTTCACGGCATACCGCCATCAGAGATCATAGGAATCTGGAGGTGCTTAAAGTACACTCAGATGTCGATGTTTGTGGGTGCTTATGCACATGCACATGCACACGCACACACATGAACTGAATGTGGGTTGTGGTATGTCTGGTGTAGTGGTGTGGGGGCTGAGGTTAGTCCTGTATAAAATTGACGTGGCCTGAAGATTGGACTGAGGGGCACGGGGATGGCATGCCCTTCTGGCTCTTGTTCCTGTGATCCATGTGACTCTGGGCAAATGCGCAGTGTACACACTGCAGTTTTCTTATGTTGTATCAAATGAAATTAGGAATGTGAAGTCCTTTTGAAAGTGATAAGCTTTTCAGATAGTAATATAAAATTATATCCAAGGAATTCCCTGGTGGTCCAGTGTTTTAGGACTTAGTGCAGTGCTTTTCACTACTGAGGCCTGGGTTCTATGACCCCTAGTTGGGGAACTAAAATCCTGCACACCGCATGGGGCAGCCAAAAAATAAATTATATTTCTGTAAATCAGTTTTTACTTCTCTGTCTTTCACTGATGTGATAAGATGGTGCACGAGATGGTGTTTTATTCTTAAATTTTATTCAGAATAAAGTGTTTCTAGAATATCAAATGTCATTCAAGGCTTGGAAAATTAAATAAAATTAAATAAGGTACCCTCAGGGGTGATAACCCTGATGTGACACTGTTTGGCTCTGTGATAAGTGGTCTCCAGAATGGGATACTTCTTGTCTCTGCTTCTTGGTTTTTGCTGCCAAAATGTACCTGTTAATTTTACCTGTACTGAATGTACAAAATGTACCTGTACTGAATACTCTGATATCTTTGAACGCAGAGATTGAACCGCGTAACTCATGGCATGCAGCTCCTGGAGACGAGCCCCTTTGTCATCTCTCCCTCTGTATTCCCGTTTCTTTGCACTTCTCTCAGCTCACCTGTCTGCATTAGCTTCTGATAGTTTTCTTCCATTTTGCTCTCAGCTCAGAGGTCAGGTAAACAAACCTGTAATAACTGAGTGCCTTGGGTTTTTCTTTAGCAAAGTTTAAAGTGGCTAATAGACATTTTATTTTGTTTCTTCACTTTGATTTTGGCTACTCAGTGGTATTCGGCCTACTCAAGTTTTGGCCATTCAGTTGGAAGGATGGCATTGCTATTAGCTGAGATATGGAACCACGGCAGTAGGAGGGTTTTCGGGTGAAGAATTCAGGAGTTCAGGTTTGAAAATATTTTTCAAGCGTCAGTGGAACCACGGCAGTAGGAGGGTTTTCGGGTGAAGAATTCAGGAGTTCAGGTTTGAAAATATTTTTCAAGCGTCAGATGCCTCTTAGACATCAGGAGAGAGATTGAGTCAGCATTGTGGACATACTTATCAGAAACTTGGAATCGAAGTTTGGGCTGGATATCTAAATGTGGAAGTTGAAAGAATAGACCTGATGTTTAAAATCGTAAATTACTAAGAGGTCACTATCCTGTTAGGGGTAGATAAGCATTAGGGCAACCTGGATAGTATCCAGAGAAATGAGAATGCAATAAAGGAGGGTGAGTATCAGAAGTGGTCAAGGTTGGGGGAAGAGAAGGGGCATGGTGGTGTTCTGGAGCCAAGTATTTCAAGAAGAAGGGAACAACTGACTGTGAGACACCACTGGGACTTGATAGATGTGTCCAGCATAACACTGGGTCTAGAAAGTCACATGGCCTCCTTGGACTCTCAGCCCTTACCACAGCTTGGAGGGTGGTGGTGGTGATAGAGTGTGTGTGTGTCTGTGTATGTCTGTGTGCTAACCCTCTGTTACTGCCTCCCTTTAAAAAAACAACAAAACACTAATACTTCTTAAGCAGAATAAAAATAAATGGTAACAGAAGAAAGGAAAGTGATTTACTGGGAAGAAGTAAAGAGCAGTGAGCTATAGCGCCCATACTTGGGCATGGAACTGCACCTGCCATGTGACGGGGCCTCACACGTGTCTTGGCATCAGGAATCTGAAGTTCTGCCTCTGTCTCCTGGGGAAGCTAGCGTGACTGTTCCCTGCTCTAACTTAGTTTTCTCGTGTACAATGGCTGTGACCATCTTGACCTCCTGGAAGTGCTTAAAATGGCACAATTCAGTTCTTTATAAAACATTGAGTATTTATACAAATGACATATAATCCATGGGCGCCTCCCTAGACTGTTCTGCTACTTACGAGTAGCTTGTTCTGTGTGTGTAGTGTGTAACACTCATATACACGCAGGAAAGTTGGCAAGGCTGGATTCCAGCATGGCATCTGCCTGACCAGTGGCTGCCTTTGCTGACCGCCCTGCCCAGGTCGCCCTCCGTCTCCCCTGGTGTTTGTGCATCTTGAGACCCTGAGGCTGTAGATCTTGGATTTCTGCATGTACAGTGGCTGTTCTCCCCTTGGGTATGAACCGTCTCCCCCTTCTTTATGCTCCAGAGATGTGGCTGTAGAGTATCTAGTTTTTGCGTATGTTTCCCTGTTCTCACTCCAGGATGAGTAGCAGTACACGCTTTCTTTTTCCTGAGTACTTGTTGCTAGCCTGTTTTTTGTGAAAGAGGTATTTCTTGACTGGTTCATAACTCTTCTTCTCTTGAACAGGCCATCTTCCCATTTACCCTGAAGCCTCTGACACTGTGTGCCTGGCCTGGAATTACAGAGACGCCCTGGCAGTCATTTGGTCTCACAAGTGTGTGGTGTGCTTCTTCGCCGGCCACACTCACGATGGCGGCTACTCTGAGGACCCTTATGGTGTGCACCACGTCAACATAGAAGGGGTTATCGAAACAGCTCCAGACAGCCAGGCCTTTGGCACCGTTCACGTCTATGCTGACAAAATGATGTTGGAAGGGAGGGGCAGAGTTCCAGACAGAATTATGAATTACAGGAAGGAATAAGCCTTCCTTCCATTTTTTGTCTGATTTTATTTGTTTACTTTTATAGAAAGAGACTGACTTGGCTTTGTGGTTTTGTTTGCCCCCCACCCCCATTCCCCAAGCCTCAGTCTCGTTATTTAGGATTCTATTTGTATAACAGATAGCCATAAATGGTTTCAGTGTGTGTTAGCTCATAAGATACTCTGAAGTGTTATTTTTGGGTCATATATCCCATGCTGAAAATTGGAAAGAAGATGAATGAAAGTAGTGTGAGTAAACCAGGGAGAAGACTGAGGTGGGAAGGTGGATATAATCCTCAAAACAGACACTATTTAGCCTTACCTGAGATGTTTTTTACTTTTTACAAGGAGAATGTATTCATTCACTGTTAGCCATGTAACTTAAAATTCACAATAAAAAGTAAAATAAGCCCAGGCAAACTTCTTCCGTTTACCCAGCTGTGTGAATGAGCTATGGACACTTTTTGCTTATAGTACCCATCATATTTGTACTTCTATCGGTTTATGCTCCTATTTTGCAAGCCAAAAAGATCACCAGTTGCCTCACAGGTGAACAGATGGCTCCTCCGTTCACACGGGTAGATGTGCGGTCTCCTTGCACACCTCCTGTGACTTCAGCCAAAGCAGGACCGAGCACCAGTGCGACTGTGCCTGCCATCCTGCCTGTCTGGGCCCCCAGCCGGTGCTGTGTGAGACTGCAGTGGGTAAATGAATTTACCCCTGACTCCCTTCATAGACAAGCGGGGCGTGTTTAACTGAGTTGTCATATATTCTGAGGCTTTTTGCAAAAACATTTACTTAGTGGCAAATGAGGACTATTCAAGTGTAGGGAAAGTTTGATTCAGGGCCTAAAGAAGGGGACGACAAGAGCCAGTGCTAGTCAGCGTAGTGTGCCTGCTGAGTACCAAGGCACTGTGGAGCACAGCATATGCATTTCCACTGGCTGCTGTGGCAGACTTCCCCAACTCGGTGGCATAAACTGTGTGTGTGTGCTCTGACTGTTCCAGAGGTCATGAGTCTGAAAACCTTCACTGGGCTGAGAGCACCATGTTGTCAGGGCCAGGGACTCTGGGGGAGACGGCTTCCTGGCCAGTTCCGGTCTCCAGAGCTGTGTGGCTTGCTGTCCTTGGCTCACGGCCCCACCCTCTGCAGAGACGGCCTCGCGGCTTCTCCAGGCTCTTGCTGCTTTATCGTCACGTGCCTTTCTCCTCTTCTCTCTGTGGGGTCAGGTCTCCCCTTGCCTCCCTTTTATAACAGTGAGGGCATTGAGGGCTCACCCAGACGATCCCCATCTCAAGATCCTTAATCACATCTCGGAAGTACATATTGTGATGTAACATTCATAAGAATTGGGATCCGGTTACGTTTGAAGCCCTCTATTCACTTTACATACTTGGCTATAATGTGCTTTCTGCACAGTGTCAGTCATTGCTTGGAGGCTGGGTAGGTCCTTATGGAATCTGAAAATGAGTCTGTTTCTTCATTTCTTGACTAATAGTTATATATACAAAAACCATAAATATGCACCATAAATGTACACTAGAACACTGAAATCCTTTATATAAGGAGACAAACTACCAAACTCTTTTCACTCTGCTGACATATAGTTGGTGCTAATACTTTTGAGCCAAATATTTCCTAAATCTCAGGAAACTGTCTTTACTACGGAGTTTGATGCCTGCGTATCATCAAACTATAGAATTTGATGCCATCAACTAAAAGAGTTGCATCCAGGTGCTTTAAAACAGCCCTGGCCAACAGAAACAACATGTGAGCCACCTTGGTAATTTGAAATATTTTAGCAGTCACATTGTAAAATACACAGAAACAAAATTAATTTTCATAATATAATTCTGTTTATTCCAATACATCTAATGTTACTTCAACATGTAATCAATATAAAAATATTTCACATTCTTTTTATACTAAGTTTAAAATGTAGTGTGTGTTTTATGCTTATAATCCATCCATTTGGACAATAACTTTTCATTGGAAAAACTTGGTCTGTATTTAGGTACAAAATTTACAGTTGAAGAAGTAGAGTCACATATTTCAGTTGTTCCAAACAAGCTTAAACCAAGTGTTCCAAATACATGTATGTTTTCTCATAATTGATGTTTGTAAATTAAAACAAAAAGTTAAAACTTCAGTTTAAGTACATTTCAGGTGCTCAATACAGCATGTGGCTTGTGGTTGCCAGATGGTGCAGCTCTGAAATGATCTCTCCAGAGCTACTTTTGACATTCGTTGAGGATATGTGTACAGATTTTGGTCTCTTAGTTTTCAATCACATGGTAATTAATATTCCCTATCTGCTTCTTTTTGGTCCCAAATTCCTTTAACTAACTTTCCTTTCTTTCCAAGACATAGTTCATTTTGTTCACCTGAAGTCCTCATTTAATTCATGGTACCAGTCCAGTCCAACGATGTTACTTCAAGGGCATAGCCCTCTCCTAAACTCCTATCTATCATCCAAACCCTGCTTCCCTCTGTTACCCTGTGCAGAGGACTTTTATGTTTGGAATGCTCTCATATTATTTGCTTTAATCTTCACAATTATATAAATAAGTAGGCAGGCTGGTATTTATAGATAAAGAATTATCCAAGAGAGAATTTCAATTATCTTTGGAATTCTTTAATTCCAAAGAATTAAAGTAGATTTATATATTTGTCCAAGTTACATGGATTGTGATGAAGCAGAGTTGGAATTCATCTTTCTTAACTTCCCTACTACACTATGATAAAACAGAATGTCAGACCCTTCTCTTACTAGTCCCATCCAGTCCTGTGTCGTAGGCAGGCATACAAAGTTCTTAGGATTAAAAAAAAAAAAAAAATTCATCTCTAGTAGTAACTCAACCGAAATAAATTCCTAGGAAGTCAGCTTGTTACAACCATGTTTATAAAAAATCAAGAACTCTCATTTTAGGAACAGGATTCTTCATTTATATCACCGTCTTGCAATGAGCTGGCCAGGAAGAGCGCATCTCCTTGTTTATATATATGTAGACCCAGGAGATAAACGGGAGAAGAGCGACTGTGGTAGCAATGGCCAGCTGAATTCTTCCACCACCTGGAGCCCTATAGACACAAAAATGATTAGAAACAAAAATCCAATGAAAATTACGATTTGGTTTGGTAACAAATATGAAGACTGAGTTTAATACAACATCACTGCATTTCTGTAGTCTTTTCAATTTTTTAAATCGAAATATAATTCTTACTTGCAGTTCTTTACATGTTCCTACTACAAATTCTTGTTGTTTTTTTTAATGTGTATTCTATATAGCTTTTCCCGGTCACTTAATAATGTGTTGTGAGGAACTGAGATCATTGATTAAGCAGGGTTAAAATAGATCCTCACCTAATGATTTTAGTGTCCCGTTGAGGAAAGCTTTTCCCCCTCAAGGTTTTGAAGATACTAAATTATCTTTTCTACAAGTTTCATTGTTTTGATTTTTACATTAGATCTATAATCTACCTAGAATAGATTTTTATGAAAGTTGTAGGGGTTGTTTCTCTTTTTCCATATTGATATTCAATTGATCCATCACTGTTTATTGAAAAGATTACCCCAGAGTGCTACCATTGTCCTAAGTCAAGGGTCTTTATGTACATGGAACTGTTTCTAGACTCTGTTTTTCATTCATTTATCCTTTTGCCAGTATGGGTTTATCGTATACTGCCAAAGAATCATTTAGGTGTTCTTTAATATTGAGATCTTTCATTTCTCCCAGAATGTTTTATAGTTTTTATAGTTTTGCTTGTAGGAATTTTGCATATCTCTGCTTTATTTTGGAGAAGGCAATGGCACCCACTCCAGTACTCTTGCCTGGAAAATCCGATGGATGGAGCAGCCTAGAAGGCTGCAGTCCATGGGGTTGCTGAGGGTCGGACACGACTGACTTCACTTTCACTTTTCACTTTCATGCATTGGGGAAGGAAATGGCAACCCACTCCAGTGTTCTTGCCTGGAGAATCCCAGGGATGGGGGAGCCTGGTGGGCTGCCGTCTATGGGGTCGCACGGAGTCGGACACGACTGAAGTGACTTAGCAGCAGCAGCAGCTGCTATATTTAGTCCTGGGGTGTTGATATTTTGATATTATAAATGGTAACTTTTTATCATTTTGTTATTGCTGATTAAAAAGATTTTAGTAAATTGACATAGTGTCCAGCAATCATGCCAAACTCACCTATTTTAAGAACTTTTTAGATTTTTAAAAATTTTCTATATATGCAATTAATGTCATCTGTGAATAAGGAAAATTTAATTTTTTCCTTCCAATCCTTGGGCCTTTTTTTTCTTGCCTTATTGTACTGGCAAGGACAGAGCTAGGACGATGGTGAGAAGTGGCAACAGTGGCAGGGAACTCAGTGCTAAATAATCTGCCTGCAGTGCAGGAGACACGAGTTTGATCCCTGGGTCCAGAAGATCCCCTGGAGAAGGAAATGGCAACCCACTCCAGTATTCTTGCCTGGCAAGTTCCATGGACAGAGGAGGCTGGCAGACTACAGTCCATGGGTTCACAAAGTGTCAGACTTAGTGACTAAACAACAATCCTTTATCAGGGTAAGTCTGTTTTCTATGAGTTTTTATTATAAGTGGTTATTGGATTTTATCAAATGTTCTTTTTGTATAGATATATTTTTCTACTAATCTGGTGAAAAACATTGGTTGGTTTTCAAATGTTAAACTAACTGTATTCCTAGAAAGAAACCAACTTGGTTGGGTCATGAATTGCAGGACTTGATTTGCTAATTTGTTTAGGGTTTTTCCATTTGTGGTCGTGAATGAGATCACTGTGTAATTCCTTTTTTTTCTTTCCTTTTTTTGGGTGGTAGGAGTAACATTCTTGTCAAGTTTTGGTATCCAGATTATTCTTCCCTCAACAAATAAACTGGAAAATATTCCTTCTTTTTTTCTGTTCTCTGAAAGAGGTTTGTTGAAGGTTGGCATTATTTCTTCTTTAAATATTAGGTAGACTTCTGCAATTATGCCATTTAGAGTTTTTTTTTAGGAAAAGTTACCTGCTCAGTTTCTTTAACAGTTATGAGGCCATTCTGAGTATTTCTTCCTGTGTCAGTTCTGGCAAATTGTATTTTTCAGTGAATTTGTGTATTTCATCTACAGTTTCATATTTATTGGGAAAAAGTTGTTAATAATCCCCTCATGATTTTTGCAGTGTCTGTTGCATGGGCAGTAACTTTCTTTTTCATTCCTGATTATTGGTGTTTTGTGCCTTCTTTTCCTTGCTCTAATTATTGTTACCTTTTAGTCTTGCCAGGGTTAACATTATTATTAATCATTTCAGAGAATGAAATGTTGATTTTTTTATTTCATTGGTTTCTGCTCTAGTGTTTATTTTCTCATTATTTCTTTGGGCTTATTTTACTGTTATTTTCCTTACTTCTTTAACTGGAGAATTCTTAACTTCTTGGAAGCTTAGCTCATTGATTTTTCAGCGTTTTTTTTTTTTTTCTAATACATGTATTTAAGGCTATAAATTACCCCATAAGCATGCTTTTTAGCATCCCACAAATTTTCATATATAGTGTTCTCTTTATCATTTAGTTCAAAATATTTTCTAACTTTCATTGTGATTTCTTCCAGATGTTCTTTGAAGGTATATTTCCTGATTTCCAAACACAGTGGTTATGTAGTGATTACTTTTGTTAATGATTTCTAGCTTAACTGCACTGTGGTCAGAGAACATGCTCCATGTTACAGCTCTTTGAAATTTGTTGGGACTTATTTCACGCTCAACATGAAGTCTTCTTGTAAATGTTCAATGTTAAAAGAATGTGAATTCTGCCCTTCCTGGTGCTCGTGTTCTATACATGTCCATTAGGTCAATCTTTTATTGTGTAGCTAGTCTTCTATATCTTTATTGATTTTTAAATCTTCTTCTTCTGTTAGTAACTGGAAAAAGTGTATTAAAGTCTCCCAAAATGATTGTTAATTTTTCAGTTTTCTTTTTTGGCTTGTCAGTATTTATTTTATCTATTTTGAGGCTATGTTAATTATCTATGCCTTTTATTAGTAAGTGGTGTTGATATCACCAGAGAGCCAAAGGGGGAAAAGATAATATTGCATCCATTCTTTTTGCCATTATACTAGGATAAATTCTAAACAGGTCAAAGATTTAAATGTAAAAATGAAACCGTACATGTAGGAGAAAACTTAGGTAAGTTACTTAAAACCTGAGAGGACGGAAAGTTTTCCTACCTGTGACTCCAGATCCAGAAGCAGTAAGGGAATGGATTGATCAATCTGGATACATTAAAGTATTTTTTCATGGCAAAGCAGACTTTGCATGAGTAGAGTAAAAGGACAATAAAGGCAAAAAGAATGTTCATCTTATATCACAGACAGAGGGTTCATAGCCCTAAAAAGCTTCTAAAAGTGGAGGCCAACTGCTTTAGAAACTGGTTAAACCTACATCTCTCTGAGATGAACTAACGTGTACAGAAAAAGTAATGCAAATGGCTCTTAATCATAGAAAATATGCTCACCTTTACTCCTGATAAGAGAAATACAAGTGAAAGCTACTACACGTTTCTCAACTATCCAATTAGTAAGACTTCAGAAATTTGACAATACACTCTGTTGGTACCGTTTTTAATGTCAAGCGATTGGATACAGTCTGAACAGTAGAGGGCTGGATGCATATACTGTGGACATATTAACATAAGGAAAGTCTTTATAACCACAGAATGATCTCCAGGATGTGGTAAGGGTAAAATGAAGAATACAATTGTGTATAATGTGCTTCCACTTTATCTAAGACAAGCAGGAGTACCAGTGAATGCATGTATTTGCTCCATTAAGAAAGCACGGAAGGATAAACCACAAAGTAGAAAAAAGTTTTACCTATAGAGAAAGGGGAGAGTTAGGTTTGAGGGATAGAGAAGTTAGAGCCCTTTGAATGACCCCTGTTTTGTAGATCTATATGTAGAACCATATAGATATTTTACATAATTATAAAACAATATATTTTAAATAAAGTATCCCTAGAAATTTAAAGCAAAATGAAATAAACTATGTATTCACTTGGTGAGATTAACATATAGAGTAACTATTCCACGTAATTTGAATGCGCATCCCTTAAAGAGATAGGGAAACAACAACAACACAAAGTACCTATTTTCCATAATTGTTATTCTGAGATTGTGTTTGTATCGTCGGATAAGTCAGATGAGTTATGTTGAGGTATCTATGTAAAAATATATATACATATAGGTACTTTATATTTTATATACTCATACATATGTATGCACATACATTTATGACACACAATACACATGTGTGTATACACACATATACATATGTATATATATGTGTGTATACATATATATATACATATGTATGTATATGTGTGTATACACACATATACATATGTATATATATGTGTGTATTTCCTAGTTCTAACCACTAAAAAGAATGAACTCAACCCAGTAGCAGTGAGCACCATTTATACCCAGAATGTGACCTCTAAATAATGTTAACTACCAAAAGCAATGAAGGCTTTTGGGGGAAATGGTTGATTCCAGGTCTGTGGCATAAAATGTACACCTTAGTGTGGAACATTTTGTCATACCAGAAAGCAAGGAAGCAATCAAAATTTACTAAGACCAAAAAAACTAAAAGTTTACTAGGATCATGTTAAACAGAATTCTGGAGCCAACGTAAATAAGTGCCACTGATCAAAGATGGAACAGTTTAAGCAACTGCCGTGGACTGAAAAAACATCAAGTATGTTGAGATCTATGACTTTATAATGGTACTGTTAAATAAACAAAACGCACTGGTCACTTTTGGAAGATGCCCAGGCAAGAAAAACTCATTATTCTGAAAAATGGGAAATTAAGAGAATCAACTCCTTTTCCTCTTACGATTTGTATCTGAGTAGTCAAAGAATTGATAAGTAGAAGTTTTAGAAGTTTTCCAGGAAAAGAAATGATATAATTAGAGTATCAGCATTCTGCAACTCTAATTAGTGGATTTAGGCAGTGGTCATCACGATTTTATACTAACTTACAGAGAAACATCTAGGTGTGATGCACATTATGATGGAAGCACATACCACCACCCATGAAGTGGTCTTGCCTGGTGGTGGTGGTGATGAGTGCTGCTGCTGCTGATGAGAAGAGAAGAGGAAGAAGACAACGACAGTGACCAGCCTGTGCCTAAGCCTGTGATCTTACCACCGGTTTATAGGAAAAATGGAGCACAGAGGAACACGCATTTATCGTACAGTTGTGGAAATGTAAACACTGGCTGGACAACTCAATACTGAATAATTACTGTTTTATTTTTGTGTGTGTGATGGTGGTAGAGTGGTTATTTTTAAGTGCTTACCTTTTAGAGATACATACTGAAATACATAAAACATAAAACAATATGATGTTTGAGATTTATTTCAAAATAATCAGGACAGTGATAGATGATAGAAGACTGGATATATAATAAATGTTGAAAATGGGTGGCGAGTACATCTGATTCATTATGTTAGTTTCTCTGCTTTTGAATATGTTTGGATATTTCAAAATAAAAACAAAAAGTTTTTCATTACCAAAAGTCCTCTAATGCTGATTTTAAAGTCTACTTTTTAAAATTGAAATGTCTATACAGGCTTGCATTTGGTTGGTGTTTGTGTACTGTGATTTTTCCACCTTTTGACTTTCAGTCTTTCTGATTCTGTGTACTTAAGAGTTCTCTTTTGTCAGCAGTGTTTGGTTCGGTTTTTCATCTTTTTATCCATTTTGAAAATCTTTGAATCTTTATTGGAATGTTTACATTTAATGTAATTTCTCATATTTGAATGTAATTCTCTATCTTAACATCTGCTTCCTGTTTCCCCACCTGTTCTGTGTCTTTCTCTTCTCCTTTCCTGCATTTTGTACTCCCTTACTCTTAGTGGTTACCTCTTATTTTTCTAAGATTTTTAAAATATTATCTTTCTTAATTATTTTTCTAATAATCTAAGGTTTTCTCTTAGATTATTACCACATGAATCCTTGACTTATCAAAGTCTGATATAAGTTAGTACTTTTACCCTTCCCAGATAATTCAAGGACCCCAGACTGCTTTAGCTCCATTTTTTTCCCCTTCCAACTTACATGCTCAGTTGTCACGTATTTTTCTTTTTCTATTGCTGTTTTACAAAGTTAATATGCACGTATATATACCTCCAGTTTTATATTTTATTTGCTACTCACTTTTCCTCTATCTCCGAGCTTCCTTTTGAGATCACTTTCTCCCTGAAGGACACCTTCTCAGACTGGCAACTCCCTGCGATGACATGGAAAACTGTGTATTGTGGTATGCACAAAAGTATGAGTGATCGTGAAACACTGAACCAACTGTTCTTAGCTTCCCCTACAGAAAGGGAAGATTTCTTTCAAAAGATTCCTGTTGACATTTGTGTCAACATTCTCATTCACCTACTTGAGCACATCTAATTTTAACTGATGGGTCGAAAACTTACTTTGAAGAGCTGTGGCACAGGCCCAGCCATGCTGTGATGATCACGAGACCAAACAGCTCCCTACAAAATAGCAGAGATTTCATTTTTTTTGGAAGAGGCTGTGAGATGCATATCATTCCATTTTCTCCCTGACACTTAATTTTGCTGATTGTCTGATGACTTGCTCCAAGATACAGGCATCTACAAAATACTTTCAAGTCTGGCCATGACTCATAAATTACTTTTGTCAGACCCTTTAAAGCCCTATATGAAAATAAATTTCATGAGGCAGATATGAACTTCATGGTTGTTTCCCAATTTATAGATGAACAGAGAAACCACCAAAACAAAAACACAGATAAATCACTTACTTCATGTCATGGGGAAGAATACTACAGTCAAGAAGATAGTCCCAGATTTGATCAGGCACTCTCTTCATATTGTTTTAGAGGGGCCAGTGTTAGTCAGGTTGAGCTCAAATCAGTAATTCAAGTACACACTGTAGGAGATCAGGTCATGTCTTAGAGGAGAGGAATGATTTGTCGGATGAGTCAGTCTGATGATTTGGGGGTGGGTATATGCTTCTAGAAATATTTGTTAAAGGTCGTATCTTCTACACAGAGTAGAAGATAATCGTATTTGGCCAAGTACCACTTGGAAACCCCTCTTTGATTTCACTGAATCTCGTGGGCTTCAAGTAGGTGGAGGTTGATTCAAACCATCTGGTCTGCATTCCCATCCCCAACCTGATCTAGTTTCCAAAGATTAGGGCCTGTAACAGCAGCACAAATCCAGTGGGACTTAACCTACAGGACTCTCAATCTTGGTGTTGGCAGATGTTAGCAGTGGGACAGAAAGGAAGGAATCAAGGGTGGGGGGAAGCAGAGGAAAAGGTGATAAAAGCCGGTGGGGGGGGGGGGAAGGGAGCAGTGGGAGAGGTGATAAAACAAGAGCCAGTGATGGTGACAGAGGGTGCAGAGGACAGGAGCTGTACAAGGGCAAGGCTGGCAGAGGTCCCCCGAGGAGGCCAGTCACACTTGTAAGTAAAGAGTTTGGCTTGCACCAGGACTGAATCCAGATGCTGACGGAGTTTTCCCCTCATTAGACTGGACTGAACATCTCTCTATGGCATCACTGCTCATCACAAGGGGGGCCAAGGTCCAAGTGCCTGATGGTAATATAAGGTGATGTGTAGCAGTGATCACAGAGTGTGGTAGGCAGTGCTGGGTTTAAATCCTGGCTCCAGCTCCATCACTGCCTCAGTTTCTTTAGCTTGTAAAGGAGATATCTTCCCTGCTCCTCGAGGTATTGGGGGAGTTAAATCACCAAGATAAGGTGTTGTGAAGACACAGATTTCTCAGTTCTTCCCCACCCACTCTAACAGTGAAAACCACCACTCACTCACCTGCCTTCCTCTTCATGCAAGAGGTTCTGTTTCTTATGAAGCAAAAGGTTGTATGCCAAGCTGATAGCCCACAGGACACAAAGGCATATGTGTATTGCAGACACACTCTTCCAAATAAAGTTACCTAAAAACAGATATCCTGGTGCTGTTAATCATGGAACCACGCCCCAGAGAAACAAGACTTCTTTGTATTGGTTTTTCATCTGCCTTCAAGGAAAGCACACAGAAAAGGCTGTTTTTTTTTTTTCCTGTTGTTGATTTGTCCATAAAGGTTAAAACAGAAGTGAAAACGATATTTATAAACGTAAGTGGACATTTATTATTTTGGCTGTCTCCCATTCAGATGCTGACAACTCGTCTTTTCTCTGGGGAACCACCCTTCCCACACGCTCCCACACGTGTCCCGGTGTCCCCAGACGACTGGACACTAACAAGGTCAATGTATTCCATCCCTTTGGTGACAGTGATTTGTCTCAGGATGAACAGATAACCAATCAGGAGCACCAGCTCCATCCTGAGCTTTTGCGGAGCGATCAGGGAAGTGGATTCTAGATTCTGTTGGACCTAGCATGGTGAAGCTGTGACCTTTGAGCAGCAGGGCCACCACGTGGAGCCCAGGGCTGAAGTGCAGCTGATGTGCAACTAAGACTGCAGAGAAGTTTAAGTTCTGAGCTGCCACCAGCGCCTGAAGCCAGCACCGCCCCAGTCTTTTCAGTAAAGGATCCCAGTACATCTTGCTTCAGCTTACAGGTCATTTGAGTTGAGTATTTCTTCCTTGCTTGCAACTAACGGAGCGCTAATGGATACACCTTAAAGATGTAAACAGAGTTCTACAGGCCTGTACAAGGAGCTTGTACATCTGGGCGATGGGAGTTTTCCCCACTCGGGCGGGAATCATTCGTCTTTATTCTAAGGCCCTGAAAAATTTCCAGCCCTACTGCTGCTGCTGCTGCTGCTGCTAAGTTGCCTCAGTCATGTCCGACTCTGTGCGACCCCACAGACGGCAGCCCACCAGGCTCCCCCGTCCCTGGGATTCTCCAGGCAAGAACGCCGGAGTAGGTTGCCATTTCCTTCTCCAATGCATGAAAGTGAAAAGTGAAAGTGAATTCGCTCAGTCGTATCCGACTCTTAGTGACCCCATGGACTGTAGCCTACTAGGCTCCTCCGCCCATGGGATTCTCCAGGCAAGAGCACTGGAGTGGGGTGCCATTGCCTTTCCAGCCCCACTAGTAGAAGCTGATTTAAAGAAAATGAAGAATAACCTGCAGGACTGATATTCCCCACTAATAAGAAAATGTTAGTAAACAGTGTAAAAAAAATTTTTTTCTGCTATAAGACACTTTTATAGAATAAAACTGTCCAGCTTAGGTTTAATGAATTTTTAGGGTCATAAAAGGTGAAGCAGCTATGTTTTGCCCCTGACTGAGGTTGGTGACCTGTGGCCCATACAAGCCAGCTATTTTAAGTGAATCTTTCATGTGTATCCTTACCTGGGATATATATGTGTAACAAGTCCAAGGAGTAAGTTATGAAACAAATACACAATAAAGCCTCTGTGTTATACAGCCATTCATTGACTCAACAAGCGTTGGGTACATGATCCTGCTTTTAAGGGGCCTACTGGAGAAGGAAATGGCAACCCACTCCAATACTCTTGCCTGGAGAATCCCATGGACGGAGGAGCCTGGTGGGATACAGTCCATTGGGTCGCAAATAGTCAGACACGAGTGAGCAACAAACTAAACTACTACAGTCTAGATAGAGGAAACATATATAAAAGTGTGCAGGAAATTGCTGGAGTTACTGTGAGGGATTCCCTGGTAGCTCAGATGGTAAAAAAATCTACCTGCAATGCAGAAGACCCAGGTTTGATCCCTGGGTCGGGAAGATCCCCTGGAGAAGGAAATGGCAACCCATTCCACTATTCCACTATTCTTGCCTAGAAAATCCCATAGACGGAGGAGCCTGGCAGGCTACATTCCACGGGGTCACAAAGAGTTGGACACAACTGAGCGACTTCATTTTCACTTTCAGTGTGAAGGTACACAGGGAGACTATTAATGAGAAATCCAGAGATTTGTTATAGACATTATAGATAGTTTCTATATAATAGTAGCAATTCAGATACATAGCTATCTGATACATAGCAGTTCATTCATTTTGAATGAACTGAAAATCAGAAAATGATGAACCAGAGCGGTACTGGGAGAAGGATTTGTATAGAGTAGATACATAATAGACACTGATCCCCACTGAGTATGGAAACAAAGTTAGCAGTTTGATTGTTGCTGATTTTCCATTAGCTTAGTGGCTTAAGAAATAACCGCAGTGACTGAAACCCTTCTCTCTCGGGCTACACAGCCTAACTGCTGTTCCACATCAGTATCAGAGATGCTGGGACCTGACTGCATAAAGCCCGTCTTAGTATGGCATGTTCACATCAAATTTTCCTGAAGATGGAAGGGGATGATCTACATTGGAATTCGCCTCCTCTTAGGATCAGAAGGAAGAAGAAAGACATGGAGGGCTCCAGATTTTCACTGGGAGTTGGGCAGACAGACTCTCGTTATTAAAAGGAAATCTGACGTTCCATATCACCATTGAGAATTCAAGGTTCATACCTGTGACAAGAGGGTTAAGTCCAACAAGCAGGGTCAGAGTGGCAGGAATCGTATACACAACCTGTGAGCAGAAAGGAAATTACAGGGGTAAGAAGGATGCCCAATATAGAAGATGTTCCGAGACGCTTAGGGAGTAAAGAAAGACACCAGTGGTGGTCCCACGTGCCATGATTTACCTCCAGCTTTTAGTAACAACCAAGGAAGTGGTAACCTCTGCTTTTACAGCACTTACTGGGTCAGGGTGTCATTTTATCTGCCTTCTTCCTAGACCGTAGGCTCTTCCAGAAAGACTTATTCATTTTCAAGCTCCAGCAGTGAGCAGAGCTTTGATCTCAAGACACAGTGACCTCCTGATCTCTCCCAAGTGACATCCATGCCTAAATGGCCTTCCCCTACTTTTCAAAAATTGCTCTATGAAAAGTAGGACTTGAGCAGCCATAATTAGCTACATGGCCCTGCTGGGTCTAGACCCATGGGCCATCCAGCCCCATACTCCATCTCTGCAAGTGAGACCACAGAAAGTTTACTAACAGTGTATGGGTCACATGTGCCCAATAAGATCAGGTTCTTCATTTCTGAAACTGATAACTTGGTTTGGAGTTGTGAAGAGTGGCCCCGAAGAGGCCTCATTCACAGCAAGCAGGCAGATTCTAGAAAAACCTATTGCTTGTGTGTCGTGGGCAGAGGACAAGCAGAGGTGGGCGGTTTATAAGAAGCATGGGAGCCTCCCCAGAAACATAGCTGTGAGCCACATCAATCGTGCTGCCTAGTTAGAAACCATTAGTTTATCTGGACATTGTCAGGGCTCAACATGTTATCTGCTGTCACTGTGAAAACACCTGTCTTGACCCTGGGTAGAGATGGTATCTGTATTACTGACGATGTTCATCCCTCCCAAAGGGTCCCCAGTGATGACTGGAATATCAGCCGGTACCGACATTTCAAGGACAGCCATGCTGCTGAGGGTTAGACCAGACATTGGTGTGCATATGAATTACCTGGAGGTCTGATTAAAATGCAGGTCTGATTCCAGAGGTCTGGGGTAGGGCCCAAGATTCTGCTTTTCTAATAAGCACCCAGGAGACACTGCTGCTGCTGTTCCAAGGACCACACTTAGAGCAGTAAGGGGTTAGTTAGTTCCCCCAGTAAAAAACTACATGACTTAGCAACTGAGGGAGAGACAGAGACAGACGGGCAGACAGAAATTAAACACATACACATCATTCAATATTTAACTATGCTCTCCGTAAGAAGTGTTTGGCAGAGACTTTTAATCACTTAATGTGCATTTAAGTGTAACAGATATCTGTGATTAAAGGGTCTAAGATCTTCTTATTTCAGTGTATTGTAAACACAGGAACAGGACAAATCTTTTAAGTAATAGTTTCCCACAAAGCTATGCCATGTTAATCCTTATTTAAATGCTTATCTCTGTTTTGAATGAGATTAAGGTGTTTTTTTTTTTACATGCAGAGAGACTGGAAGTAATTGTTTTTAGTACACAAGTAAAAACAATGCATATATAAACAGTAATGAACTCAGTAGAATCCAAATATAATGGTCTTTTATCTTTTTGTTGGTGGATTTTTTTAAACTAAAGGGTATTGTAATATTTATTTACTGTATTTAGTTTAATTGAACATATAGCCACTGAGTCCCATGACAGTCATTTCTAACAACGCTCTCCTCTGTCTCCCTGCCACTATAGAAACTAAAAAAGCCAATTTGTTTTCTTACCCTTTTTAGCAGTGAGGAGCCATCACGTTCCAGCAATGAAATGTACGGAAAAGTCTTTTGGAGGCAAGGCTGATATGCAGAGCCCTTAACACTCAATAGTCATGGGTACTGACCAAGCAGGATGGATCCTAGACCATAAGCCTTATTAGTAGGAATATGTAGTAACTGGATAGCAGCCTGTCTGGGGAGCTTCTTGGGAAACATTTGTTGGAAAACTGTTTTTGCCTCCTGCCTTGTTTCTTCCTGCTTGTGATACTTTTGTCTAGGGATGAGATGTCCGGAGCTGCAGCAGCCATTTTGTAAACATGAAAGGATATATTGCCTACCCATTGAGGATTGGCAGAGAAACAAGAAAGCAAGCCCAGGTCCTTGATGACACTGTTGACCATTAAGCCGCTGCCTCTAGACTTCTTCTCATGAGATGGTCTGTATGTTTATAACCTGATGCTAGTCAGATATTCTGTTATTTGCGCCTGTATGCATCCTGATACAAGTATGCTCCATGAGCAATTTGTGGTAGGGGACATGGACATCAGTCAGGTACAGTACAAGCCCCCCGGACCCAGTAACCTAGTATCAGTTCATCTGTGTGTCCATTCTTCCACTCTAAGAGTCAGTCTTGGAAGGACTGCCATAGGAAAGCTCTATGCTAGGTTGCCAAGCAAGAAGAGGGAACTGGCCCCTGACCCCTGGGAGCTGGCATATACAGAGCCAACTCTAATGCAAAGCAGAATGAGTCAGCGCTACAGTGAAGGTTCAAAGGAAGGATGCTTGGAACTTATGGGAAAGAGGTGGAGAGATTTTGTGGTGAGTGACATTTGAGATAGACCTGGACACCTGAATAAGAGCCTGACACAGGAATTCTCAGGGCAAGTCCCAGAAATACTATAGGTGGACTAGGCTTCCAAGACCAAGTTGGGAACGTAGGTTAGGGCCATACTGTGGAGGGCCAACTGAGACATCTTGGGAAATGACAAGTTTCTGAATCAGGAAGCAATGTGTGGGAAGAATTATAGGAATGGAAGAGATTAGAGGCAGCTCAGAGAATTAGAAAGGATCCATAAGGGTCCACATGGGAGGTAATGGGGGGTTAAACTGGAGGTGAGTGAGGATGTCTGTGGGGGTCTGGTGTTGATGCTTACATTTCATCATCCAAGCATGATGTAAAGGGTAAAATGTACAGATACTGTACAGATAAGCAATTAGACCTACACTGCTTTTTGGTGGATTGTTCTTCATTTTTGTTTTTGAGGGGATCTCAAAGACAGCGGTAAGAAAACAGAGATATTAGAGATGGCTGAGGTTTTGAGCAAGGATGACTCAGAATGACTCTGCAGATAACAGAAATGGTGAGTCAGGTGGAAGAGTGCGTTTTGGAAGGAAAGATGCTGAAAAGGACCTTGTGCGTATTAGAGGAGCCAGTGTGACGTACTGGTGGACGGATAGAGGAGTCTTTTGGAAATTCACCACTAAGCTGGATAGTTGGAACTGCAGGAGAAATAACATTTGGAATTAAGGACATGGACCAGAGTACTGAGGAAGAGGCAGTTTGATTTGATGCAGGGGCCTGAGAATCTGGACAATAAGAATATCAGATGTGGTTATATTTATATGTGATATTATATGTACTGTCATTCCAAATGCTTTCACTTGTTGCTACTTGTACAAAGTCAACATTATTCCAAAACTTAAGATCTCATTTGTGATACTGTATAGTCTTAGGTGCCTCTATTAAAAGAAACAAAATCCAGATATTTCAGAAAATGTGTGGAACAAATCCCCCCTCCTCTAAATGGTTTAGTCAGAGCATCAGTTCAGTATCTACTGTAGGTCTTAATGGGCTTTAATTACTTTTTGTGAATATAACTCACTGAATTAGCAGAAGCACAAACCTTAAGCCTGCCATTTTCTGGTCCAACGTTTGTTGGAGTTTCTGGGTAGAAATTCATGAGGACTGGTTCACATGACCTTGAGAGGTCTTCAGAAAAGTGCTCTCCATTGGCCTGTTTTATTCAAAGGGAATACAGCTGAAAGGGCCCTGTATCTCTGTAAAATTCTGAATTCTCAATTTGATCCTTCTCCTTCTAATGTTTTCACATTTCCCTGGTGCCTCAGATGGTAAAGAATCTGCCTACAATGCAGGAGACCCAGGTTCGATCCCTGGGTCAGGAAGATGCCCTGGAGAAGGCACTGGCTACCCATTTCGGACTGGCGGCCTACAGTCTATAGGGTGGCAAAGAGTCAGATATGCTTGAGTAACAAACACTTTCACTCTTCCTCCTAATATTTTAGGAAAAGGCACTTACTAAGGATTTTATTTCTAAGCTCTTAAGTACACAAAGGACTTCCCTGGTGGCTCAGACAGTAAAGTGTCTGTCTACAATGAGGGAGACCTGGGTTCAATCCCTGCGTCGGGAAGATCTGCTGGAGAAGGAAATGGCAATCCACTCCAATACTATTGCCTGGAAAATCCCATGGACAGAGGAGCCTGCTAGGTTACAGTCCATGGGGTTGCAAAGAGTCGGACATAACTGAGCGACTTTCCTTTCCTAAGTACATGAAGCAGGGAGGAAGGCAAACGGCCACACTGCATGTTCCCTGCAGTGCCCTGATTCTTTTAGGTTTGGGAGAGCAGTCCATACTCACCACCCACAGTTCTGCATCCGGATCGTTCACCTGGAAGGCCAGAACAGCAGCATTAGCCCCAGGCTGTCACAGTTCTTTTCCAGCATTTGGTCTGGTCTTCATTCATGTCAGCCATTTGCTAAGCCCAACAGGAGGATACAGATAGGAGTAAGACAGTCTAGTTGATGGGGTTGTGCGTGTATGTGTGTAGGGGGTGCTTCTGGCTCTGTGTGTGTGTGTGTGTGTGTAGGAGGTGTTTCTGGCTGACCCCAGCACTTGGTTTGAACACACAGCCACACTTACTTGTAAAGAAGTGCACAGAGGCTCTGCGAAGTGTGGGCCACGCCCAGAACGGGTGTTTAAATGGCCCTCCAGTCTCAAGAAATGAGGAAAGCTATCGCGAGGGGACCCCAGATCTTACTTGAAAGGATAAGTAGCTGGGAGGGTTTTTGTTATGCTTGCTCTCCAGCTGTGCACAGCCTTGCCCCTGGGCTGCCTTTTTATAAAGGTCCCCCTCAAAGAGACACGAGCCAAACCAGCTCCTTCCAGCCAGTGAGCAAACGGGGTCATGTGACCGCATCTGTGTCTCAGCCCAGACTGGGTGGGGGTTCCCCAAGCATCAACCCTAACTCCCGCCCTGCCCATACCGGGCCGGCTTCTGCGACCCCGCTGGTCGGTCGGTCTACACCGCAACCGGCCTGGAGTCGGAGCCCAGGCTCCCCTCTCGCCGCCCCCGCCCGGCCCGGGGCGCTAACCTGCACAAAGGCCGCCAGCGCGAAGAAGGCGCCCATAAGCCAGTTGCAGGCGCGCCACAGGCCCCGCACCCCGCGCCCCGCCGCCGCCGGCGCCATGGTCGGGCGGACGGGACGGTCCGGGCGGGGCGCAGGTCCACCGGGCAGTGCGGTCCACCTCTGGCCCCTCCTCCCGCCCCGCCCGCCCGCTCGCCGGAAGGTCCCGGGCCGCGGGCCGGCGCGCGCCGGGACGGGAGGGGCGCCGAGCGGGCCTCCGTGTGTGCCCCCATTCGCTCCTTCCCAAACTTGGGGAGGCGCGGGGGGTCTGCCCATTTCACAGACGCGGAGAGTGAGTCCCAGAGCGTCCGCGTGGCCGTCCCAGCATCTCACAGCTGGTCCGTGGGGATAGGAATTTGCACTTGAACCCAGAAAGGTGCTACTCCAACACCAGTTTTCACTAAGGCTGTTTTCCTCATATTTAAAAAAAATTAGAGGAGATTAGAAGGGAGGGAGAGAGGAACGAAGGAACGAGAAAAAAAAGGTGTGTGGGTGTGTGTGTGTGCGTGCACGCCTTCTGGTTAGTGTTGATGCGTTTCTTTTCAAAGCTCGGAAACTTTGAAAGCGCTGTAAGCATTATGGTAATTTCTTAAGAGTGACGACAGGGATATTAGCATCTCATACAGCTCACAGCTTTTCTGAAGACAGCCTCGTTTATCTTCATGGACTTTTATTATCAGAGGTATTTACATATTATACATATTTACAATTCTTTCCCACCACCAAAACCAACAAGATCTCCACACGTTTTGCTCGTGAATTTCTTATGAACTAAAGACACTTGAAATATTCACTGTTCTCCCCTCGCTTGTTTTACAGGCCTTTTTTTTTTTCTGATTAGTTCTTCGTGGGGCTCATTTACACATCCATAGGCCTCATCATTTTTGCTGTTCTAAAAAGTCTTAATCCCTTCAAATCATGAGCGTGTACTCCTGTGCTCCTCTCCTTTTGCTAAATCTCCTAAAACTCTTTTAGGTTTTTCGTTCTTTCTTTCTCTGTTTCATTCCTTTCAAAGAATGCTTATTTCAGAAACACTGGCTGGCTGGCCCCCTTATTTGGTGTAGAGACCACAAAGGGGGCTTGCTGTGCACACTCCAGGAAGGTTCAAAGATTGGGCCTTTAAAGAGAAAATTACGGTCAAATGAGGTCACATGGGTGAACCCTTATCCAGTATGACCAGTATCCAGGAAGAGATATATACATAGACATATACTGAGGACGTAGTGATAAGACAGCCGTCTGCAGACCAAGGAGAGAGGCCTCGGGCGAAAACAAGCCTGCTGACACCCTGATCTTGCCCTCCCAGCCTCCAGAATTATAGTTAGATGGTAGGTGTTCGCTGCTTCCCCGCCCCAGTCTGTGGCACTTTGTTGTGACGGTCTTACAAAGAAATATAGGAAATGATCACAGTACCCACTGTGCCAGCCAAACAGAGGTAAGGGAGGCAAGAAAGAGTGGTGGGCAAAGGCCTTATAAACCGTCGTGTGCTATACAACCACCCAGAGTTTTCTATTCTCAGTGTTGACCAGGACATTCATGGCCATTGTGTGGACATCTGTTGTTTTTGCTGGTGCAGGGTTGATCCCCCTGCCTCTAGGGTCAGCATCCCAGTTATTGGGGGAGGGACCCTGCCTCCTAACATCAGGGCACGTGTACTAGGAGGGCTGACATGAGACAGGCAGGTGACCCTTGTCTGCCAGCTGGCACAGCCCATCCTCCTGACCATAGCAACTGGGTCTGAGGTGGTGTGTGACTCAGATAGCCCAGATGCAGTCCTAGGACCTGTGCTAGAGGGGGGATTGCCAGATAGCATATAGGATGTTTAGTTGCATTTGAATTTCATATCAACAAGGAATAGTTTTTTTTTTTAATTTTAAGTGTGTCCCAAATATTTGTTAAATCCAGTAACCCTAGCTGGAGCATTAAAAAGAAGTGGGTTAAGCTGGTACTGTGTAAGGTAGGGCTGCTGGAAGAAAGCTTTTGAGGTTGAGTCCAAGTGGAGGAAGCAGAGCTCAGAGATAAAGAAGGCAGGTACCTGGTAACATCACATAAGGCTCTGGGTCTAGCCCCACTGGGAACATCTCACCACCCTTCAGGTTTGTGAGTCAACACAGTCCCTTCTTCTGTATAAGCCTGTGTGGATGGGGTTCTTTTTACCACTCACAACACAGAAGGATGACTTTAAAATCACAATTCGACAGTTAAGCCAATGCTTGAAATCCTCTAAGTCCTCCTGCTGTATGTTTGTCCAACTTTTGCAAACACAAGGAAGAGAAAGCTTAGCCTGAGAAGTCATGAGAGATAAGTTTAAGTGACTCCAGTTCCCAGAGAGCTCTGCCTGAGAAGTCCATTTTCCCCCTTCTCATCTGCGGTGTTACCTGCCGCAGGGAGGGCGAGGTTTGGAAGGGAGCAGCGGCCTGTCAGTGCTGGCTTCCCTCTGCAGAAAGGCTGGCAGGAGGGGCCTTCATGCTACTGGACTGCCCCAGTCTACCAGGTCAGTGACGGCGTTTGAGAGCAGGCGGGGCACTGGTGTGTACATGTGTCGTCCTTGCTCCTGGACTGTCCCGCAACTGCTGGAGGAAAGGACTATAACTTACCTATTTTTATTCCCCTCTCACAGTACCTGGCATACCTGGATACCACTGGTATCCGACAGTGAGTGGGGATGCTTTGAGATGTAAGGATATTGCTGAAAGCTGAGTTTGATGGTGGTGGTTCGCAGTGGGTGGGGAGAGGGGCACTTACTGGTTAACAGTTATTGGGCCTGCTGGCTTAGGCAGTCATCTGAGCACCTTATTTAGGTTAACTCATTTCATGTCCACAACAGATCAATTACATAGACATTGTTATTACGAATGGATGAAGAAACCGGGGCATAGGCTAGCCTTTGAATACACTAGTTGAGAAAGACCCCAGCTCTCTGTGCTCTGAGTCAGAACTGGATTATCTCCAAGCCAGTGGGGAGGCTTCCTCTGGGTTTGTGGAAGCTGTGGTTTGGGTGGTCCCAAGGATCTCCCACCCATGAGAGAGAAGTAGCTGCTCCTGCTGCATAGCCTGGGGAGGAGACCTTGAGACACAGGCGGGAGGGGCCATCCCTCGGGGCCCGCTTGGAGCCATCTTCCTTATTCCTTAGGTATTTTCAAGATCAGAGAGAGTTTCCACCCAAACCTTGACTTGCAGAGCCTGATTAAACGAGGCTATATATGGAGGGAGGGAGGGAGGTCTTTGTAGCCCCTTCTCTCCAATCCTGATTCTGATTTCAGACCAGGCCGAGAACTGTGGGTGTCCACAAGGTGGCGAGCTTCCGCCACCAACAACCCTGCTGGGAGGGAAGGAAGGGCAGAGGGCGGCCGTGCTCCCTGGGCTACCGACGTCCTATGTGGCTGTGATGTAGCCTTTCCAAGTGGGTATGAGGTTGGTATCAGCCTGAGGTGAAGAGGGACAAACAGAACTTTGTACCAGGAAGTGCTGGTTCCCTCTGGGGTGTTGCTGACACAGAGCTGCACTTTTTCCCTGTGTCCTGGCAGAGCTTCAGACTGCCCTCCCAAGATTCCAGCAAAACCAAATATGCTTAAGAGGAGCCATTCCTTTTAATATCGGAGCATTCCAAAACTAAATAGTAAGGAGAATACTTATCATTTATTGAGTATTTTCTGTGAGCCTGGCTGCTATCCTTTCAGCTCCTTGACATCTTAGAGCCACAAATTCTACATTTCTAAACCTAAATTCTTCCTCCCATCCCACAGGACCTGCCCCCTAGCGACAGCCCCCACCCCCTCCAACGCCAGGACTGAACCTCCTGTTAAGGCACTCTTTGTGTTGGTTGCCTGGGGCTGCCTTAGCAAAGGATCGATCGCCAAACCGGTGGCTGCAAACCACAGACACATGTACTCCCTCAGAGTTCTGGAGACCAGGAACTCAAATTCAGGGTGTCAGCGGGGGAGCGTGTCCTCTGTCTCTTCCAGCTTTGGGGGACCCTGTGGCCACACCAGGCCAGTCTCCGCCTTTGGGGTGTCTGTGTCTTCTCCCCTCTGTCTCTTATAAGGAGGCTTGTTCTTTAATGTGGGTCCACCTGGGTAACGTGGAATCATGTCATCTCGGTTGTATCTGCAGGACCCTCTTTTTAAGTAAGGTCACGTTCACAGATTCCAGAGGTTGGGACATGGACATGCCTTTTCAGGGGGCCATCGTTCAGCTCACTGCACTTTAGGAGCCTAGGAGCTGCCCTCGACAGCGAACCTAGGAACTGACCCCCTCCCTTCCCCTCCTGCCTCGTGATGTCCTCCACTGATTCCAGTAGATTCTTCCGCCCGGTGTCCCTTCACCGTCACTGCTAATACCTCGTCCACGCTGTCGGCACTTCGCCCTAATATCCTGACTGGAATCCACACGCCTACCCTGCTGTGGACTGAACTGTGCTCCCTCTGCCCCCATTTGTGTATTGAAGCTCTAACCCCCACCGTGACTGCACTGGGCAAAGGGACTTTAAGGAGATACAGCTGTTTAATCACTCAGTCGTGTCTGACTCTCTGCCACCCTGTGGACTGAACCTGCTTCTCCTGCGTTGGCAGGGGGATTCTTTACCACTGAGCCCCCTGAGAAGCCCTCCTGCTGCTGCTAAGCTGCTTCAGTTGTGTCCGACTCTGTGTGACCCCACAGACAGCAGCTGAGGTGGTAAGGGTGGGGCCCTAGTCTGAGGGGACTGGGGTCCCTTTAAGAAGAGGAAGAGACACAAGTGATCTCTGTCCACACATGCACCGTGAAAAGGCTGTGAGAACCCAGTGTAAGACTGGCCGTCTGTGAGCTGGGAAGAGACACCTGGTGGCACCTCCGTCTTGGGCTCCCATCTCCAGGGCCCTGTGGAGATGCATTTTGCCACTCCAGCCCCAGCCTGTGGTGTTTTGGCACAGCAGCCCAAGTGTCTCTGAGCTTCCCCCGCACCCCCACCAAGGCTCCATGAACGATATGCATCTCAGACCTCTGCTTGCTGGCCTCTTGCCCCCTCGCCCCTCCTCACATCAACGCAGACACAGCTCTGAGCAGGAAAGATGAAACAGGACAGTCTTGTGTGATGTTGCCCTGGTTGCCTGTGGCTCTGCGAGTAAAGCCTCACATTTTGAGGACTGTCCACGGAGCCTGGCCTGTCAGCCTCCACGTATGCCCCGCGCCCCTCCCTCCCCACCACTGGCCACGTGCAGGACCGTCTGTACACGGAACTCATCGGCTCCTCCAAAGGATGGCTCCCGCCTGGAAGGCTCCCCCGGGCCTGCCTCACTCTGGTTCATTCGACACTCTCAGCACCTTGAGCGCCTCTGTCAGATGCCCTCGTCAGCTGTCACAGCTCCCCTTGCAGCACCGAGAACAGTGGCAATTAATTAATTGTGCAGTCAGTTGTTTGGTGTTCATGTTGCCCACTGGACTAAAAGCCCATGAGGGCTGGGCCCACTTTTGTTTCCCGTTGTTTTCCCAGCACTTAGGGAAGTTAGAATAGCAGACACTTGTGAACTGTAGTTCATGAGTGAGCCCAGGACCAAATACACAGCTCTGATTCTAGTATGCATCTCACATCCTTTAGATTCTTCTGCTTCCAGTGTTCAGATGTGAGATGCAGGGCACATGCATGTCTGTAATTGGCCCAAGGGCTCCTGGCTATCACAGCTGGAGCTGAACTCTGAATCCAGAGCTTTCTGATTTCACAGACAATGCACAGCCACAGCTCAGATTCACAGCCACAACTCAGGTCCGGTTTGGTTCAGATGATGAGCAGATGCTTAACAGAAAGGCAGAAGCATCTTAACCAGAAATTCATCAAAAGGTAATTTCCTTTATTAAGATAATCACTGCGATCAGCAGCAGGATGGATGAACCACGTGCGATACAGTCATTAGTGGACATGAGAAGCAGGAAAGGGAAATGGACTACCTAGAACTCGCTGTTGCAACAACCAACTGCAGAAACATTATGCTGAGCTAAACAAGGCAGACACAGAGAGTATACACTCTACGATTCTATTTATGCAAAACCCTGGGAAAGGCAAAGTCATCTACAGTGAAAAGCATCAGATCAGCAGTTGCCTCTAGGGTGGAGGTGGGAACCCACTGGGCAAGAGGGTGAGGGAACTATCTAGGGTGATAAGGAAACCTCTGCATCTCGACAGAGGTTTCAGTTACCCAGGTGTGAATGTGTTTGTCCAAGTTCAGCATATGTATGCATGATAGGTGTTGATTTCTCTGTTTTTGCAAAATTTATCTAAAAAAAAAAACCTCTTAAGCAAATATTAAACTCTAGGTAATGATATACACACCAAAGTGTTCAGAGGTGAAGTGTACTAACATCTGCCTCTTACTTCAAAATTCCTCAAAAATAAAATCAGTTGATAACAGACAGCAGGATAAATAGGTAGATAAGACTAGTAGAAAAAAATGTTACATGTAGACGCTAGGTGGCGGTATATAGGCGGTCACAGCACAATACTTTCAACTTTGTGTTTGAAAATTTTCCTAATGAGCTGTTTAATAAAAATAACATAATCTGAAAAAATTGCATTTCAAAGGTAGCTAATGTTCACTGTAATCCATAAAATAGTCCAAAGATGCAGAAAAAGAAAATCACTCATTGTCCTTTCGTGTTAGTTTCAAGGGGGTAATAGGCCCAGAGAAGGGAGACAGCGGCCACCCACACCCCTAGTCATCAAGTGGGAAGAGTTAGCCCTCAAAACTAGCTCACCAAAATTGTCCAGTTACAAACGATAACGTTTTTAAGATATCATCTCAAAGCTAGGCCAAGAGAAAACCTAGTAAGTTTTAGGAGTCAAAACAATGAAAACGAAATGTCAGGCTCGTGTTTTGAACCATGTCAAGCTGCTTTCTAAAAGGACTGCCTGCTGGCACCAACCGCTTAGCAGTAAAGTCAGGTCTGTCTTCTCTCAGAGGCCAGAGGAGTGAGGAGCCTGGATGGCTGGGGTGTGATGACCTTGATGGGGGCACAGATACATCCACACTGCAACCCTCTCACTGCTGACGTGGCCTCGAGGGCACCACTGAGCCTCCCGGCCTATCTGCTCAGTTCCAAGGTCAATCCCTGGTTTTTCCTTGCTCCATTTACCAGCAACTTTTGACACGGCTGATCCAGTTCTCCATGGAATACTTGCTGCCCTCAGGCAGGGGTCCCCGGTCTCTCCTGGGTCCCTGCCAGCCTCCCTGCCACTCTTTCTCAGCCTCCTTTGCCCCATCCTCACTTTCTCAGTCACACGATGGACTCCCCGGGGTTGATTCCTCAGCCTTTGGGTCTCCTGTGCCCAGCCCCAACCGTGATAACCCACCTGAAGTCAAACCCTGGATCTGCCCCCCACCCCCCTCATGAGCCCCGCCCCTGAGTCTTCAGTGTGTCAATGGCACCACCGGTTCTCCCAGGGATTCAGGCTAAAATCCTTGCAGTTGTCCTCCACGTATGCTTCTCCTCTGTACTTAACTCTGTTACTTCTGCTTCTAAAGTCCATCCACAGCAGCCCCTCCTCCCTGCCCTAAAATCTCTCACCTCGACGATTGCATTTGCTGCCTCACTGTGCACCCCCTGCCACTCTTGTCCCAGACCCTCCTTTCCCCTCGGAAGCCAGATCCATTCTTTCAAAAAAAAAAAAAAAAAAACACCACAAGATTCTCCCCATCTCACAACTCTCCAATGGCACTGGAATAAAGCCCCAAATCTGGATCATTCCCACATGGCCCATGACCTCCCTCGTCCCGTGTCATTCTCTCCTCTGCTCGCTCGGCACCGTCCCTGATGACTACCCAGCTCTTCCTCCAGCAAACCACGCAGCCTGTCGCCTTTCCAGACACGATTTCCTCCACTCAGACCATCCTTCCCTCTCCTGTGGCTTGATCTCTCACTTCCTTTAGGGTTCTCTCAAATGGTACCCCATCCTAAAGACTGTACTGCTCTGTCAGAAATGGCATTCCTCTTCACGTTCTGTCCCTTTACTCAGTTCTGTGTTTCTTCTGAGCACTTCTCATTGCTCGATATTCTATATTTATATACTCATTTTAAATGACCTGCCTTCCCACTGAGAACCCAGGCTTCGTGTATTTTATCCCTCACTGTCGCCCCAGCACCCAAAACAGCCTGGAACTCAGTCGTTGGCAGATGATGAGCTGTAGGATGAATGGACATGTGAAGAGTTGCCCAGCTCAGCACTGGCCTGGAAAGTGCACCCGCAGAATGATTTCTCATTACCATAACGATGGTCCTTTATGGAGAAAAAGGACAAAATTTGTGGGGGAGGTCGCAACTATGGTCCCAAAGTTGAGAGCTGAGTGGAAGAAACCCTTAGTCCCTTGGTCAGGTTCATTATGTGTGTGGATCAGACATTGCTTTGGTGAACTGGAAGCTAGAATGTCACATGATCCAGAAATGGCTGCCGCCACTTCCTGGTCAGTAGTCTGCCCTCCTGCCTAAAGCCCTTTCTTCATTCGATTGCCTGATTCTACATGGGAAGCATTTCTTTGAAATGACCCTAACATACCACCACTCAGAGCCCAGAGCTTTCCAGTCACTGCAAGGCAGTGCTGTTGGACATTTCAGCAGAGCCAGTTAAAAGACTGACCAGAAGTCTGCCAGGCGTGCTCTGAAATTAGTTCAGCTTGGGCACTGCCCTTCTTATCTCTGCCAACACACAGGTACGGCCCATTGTACCACCTGCAGGAAGTGGGGCCTTTTGATCTCTGTGAGGAGACCCATGTTATGGCTCTTAAAAATCAAATTACCTTCTAAGTGTGTTTTAAGGCTTCATAGTCTATGGAAATAAACAGGATTCACTTATCAGAAAAGAGATATGAAGTTCCAGAATCATACTACAAATATTGAGCGCCTACTTGGTTGATAATATAGTAACTGTGTTTGATCAAGTTCAAATACCTGATAGCAGCAAAACAGAGAGAAGGTGATGGGGAAAAACACACCTGCATGCAGACAGAGAAAGGGAGGGAGGAGGGATAGAGCCGAGAGAGGAGGAGAAAGAGACCCTTCACACCTGATGAGCATAAGCCCAAGGGTTCGTGACTGATGTGAGTGTCACTGTATTTTGCTTCTGCACCTTCTTGGTGAGCTGGAAACTCGGGGCTGAGTGAGCCATGCTCCTTCCTTCCTTGCATTTTCCTTTCTTAGATTCTAAACTATCTGGGCAGAAGATAATTTGCCCACCTTCCTCAATACTCGACTCATTCTCCTACCTGCCTGTGTGATCATTCATTTCTAGTGGGCACTTGTTGTCTTCCTCTGTGAATCCATCTACTCTCTATCCTCATGCTTGGGACTTGGCTGGGGTTGACCCCACCCCCAGCTCTAGCATCCCCTTGGCCACAGGGATGGGTTCAGAGAAAGGCCTGTGCCCCAGTTTAGGCTAAAGAGAGAGTGACCCCTCCTTTCCACCCTACCACCACTCCTAGAACACATGCTGCCATTATCGAAAGTGACCTGCTCTGTCCTCCTGGAGTTTGTGGTGTGAGGACATGATCTGGGGGATCTGGGCCACCAGGAGGAGCCTAACGATGATGCTAACACCACACGGGATGAGAGAGACAGAGACACGACAGAGGCGTTGAGCAGAGATTGATTAGGTCCTGGATGCCGTGGTTTGAGTTACTGATCGATCTCATTTGAAGCTAGAACTATTTCTGAACATCCCAGATATACATTCCTGTTTTGCTTTAGCTAGCTTTAATTGGGTACTTAACTGGGCGACTTGTAGCCCCAAAGAATCCTGACTGACATGTCATCTCTAGTTAACATTTAAGGGATGACTGCCATGCTCTAGGGCCTGTGCCCAGCAGGCACAGTGAACCTAGTGCAGTTGGGAGCCGCCCACACTGTGGGGAAAATCCACTGGGAAAGACAGACAATTGCATAAGCGATGATGATGAAATATGTTCATCCTACTGTTAAAAAGCAGGGTGGAGAGTACAGTGGGCCCGTTTTTTTAAAAAAGGTATTTACAGATTTTTATGTGTGCCTGTATGTAGAATAAACTCTGGTAGCATGCTCTGATCTCTGGACACCATGCAGTGTAATCTGTTTCCTTCTCTTACAGTTTGCTTTATTTTTGCAATGAACCTCCATTTTTCTAATAACCAAAAGGGGGAAATGTTAAAATCAAAATAAGCATGGTAATTGTTATGCTGGGAGAAGGACAGGATGCTTTAAGAGTGCTCAGCAGCTGCACAGCTGTTCAAGGAACTGAGAAGGAGGTTCAGGGAGACTGTCCTGCCTCAGGCTGTAGGACTCACCCTTGGCCTGGTTCCCAGTCAGGGGAGCCAGCTGCCGGCCCCTTCCCCAGGCTCACTGGAGCAGGTCCCTGGTCTGGCTATGAGGTGCTTTTCCGCTGCTCATCCTTCTGCATTGCCAGTGGAAGTGGGGGCGGGGGGTTACTGGAAACACAAGGCCCTTTCCTCTCAGAGCTCCAGAAGCTGAACATTAAGAAACCATTGCAAATAGAGTAATTGCTCAGAATGAGCATTAGCATCCTATTGAAAAGAGGCAGTGGCTGTGACTGTAACCTCTAATTCGGCAGTGTTTCCTGAGAAGCATGTTAATGTGATTTGAGCTAATTCCCTCCCTGCTGCCTGGGGGCCCAGTCCAGAGCTGTCCCGGCTCCTGCCCTCAGTCTCTGCGGAAGCATGAGAATCTTTTACCCCTCTGCCTGGAAGGGGAATTTGGGGGCTCAGGTGCCAGCAGGCATCAGTCAATCAGCAGACTGGTTGTTGAGTCTCCCCTCTTGTGCTTGACTTCAGATTGGGGGCTGAAGGGTGAGAAGGGGAGGGGATGGGAACAAGGTGGAGGAGGGAACGATGTTTATTAAATCTCACTAAGTGCCTTTGAGTCGTTAGGCATTTGTCTAAGGTGAGTTCAGCTGTGCTAAGAAATGAACGAGTTGGAGAAGGGCACAGTAGGGTAGAAAGGTACTCCTGGTTCAGTTTTCTATCCTGATCCTGGTGTTGGGGGATGCACTGTGGATGGGAAAGCTCTGGTTCGGCTGTCAAGCGCTTATATTCTAATGAGGGGGACCTTGAAACAGCAATTGCACATCTCCTGCTTTAGCTACAAGAGTGTTTATATGATGCGTGAGCACAAGGTGCTTTGAGAGGGTAAAAGAGGATGAGGTGGGAGATGGCCTGGCCAGGGGAGCGGGGTCAGAAAAGCTTGCTGGGGAGGAGAGATCCGAAGAATGAACAGGAGCTCACAGAGACCCCAGTCAGCACAGTCTAAATATCTCCAGATTCAGCCAAATGTTTCTGCAGGGGGCAGAGAGACAAAATTATTCTGGGTTGGGGTCCACTGATTTCCATGATTCTGAAAGGAGAGAGGGAAAAGCAAAGTATTTCTCTGCCTCCCCTGGGGATTTCACATGAAGGAATAGACACCACCCAACACCTCCCAGCATCCCCAAGATGTGGTCTCATCCTTACCCCTCCACCATTATCTTTCCTTGCTAGACAGGACAGAGTGGTGGCTGCCTGTTCTCCTCACAGGGGAGGGCCCATCAACTACTGTGTCTTTCCAGAAGGACTTGATCCATACCTTGACATGCCCTAGAGGAAGCCCTCTGCACAGGTGATGGTCCAGATGAGGGCAATCTGCTCCCATCACAAGTGTCTGGACCTGGGAGCAGGCAGGGGCTTCTCACCCCAACGACCCACAGGTCCTCCATTACCTGGAAGCTCAGAGAGGTGGTTGCCTAGCAATGGCACAGGCCTGGCAGCCCAGGGGAGCACAAGGTGTGGACACAGAGCACAGGACACAAAGGGTCTTGTGTGCTCATTGTGGGGTTGTGGGCCATTGTGTAAGCATCTGCTCTGGGAGCTCCTGGCTGCCTGTGGGCTCTGCTTGCTGGGGAACAGCAGACTGGCCTCTGCCCTCCTCAGCAGGGCTGTTAATCAGTGCTCTGAGCCATGAAGACTCTGAGAAAGGACTTGAAGAGGAGATGTCCTGGGCCTTCTTAGGAAGAGCTGCATGGAGGCTAAATTCATTCACTCACTCAATATGTGTGTGTGTGTGTGTGTGTGTGTATATATATATATATATATATATATATATATATATTTCCCTGTACTATGTATATCAATCGAGCCACTAATCTGTGTGCGTCTCTGAAAGTATCAAGTTGGTTGAGACATGGGTGTAATATGTTGTGCAACAGTGTGGAGTTTAAGATATGGACCTTGATCTCCAGGAGATTTTTTTATCTGCTTGGAAAAACCATACACTTCCAGGAAAGCTATAGAATAATATAAATATCCCATGAAATATAAGCAGGCAGGAGGAGTTGCCAGGCAGTCAGCGGTGGAGGGGTGGTGTATGGGGACCTTTACTGTGAGCTCCTGAGTGATGGAGGTGGTGGGGTATGGGGACCCTTACTGTTGGGAGCTTCTGAGTGGGAGACCGTGAGCACAGGTCAGTCCAGTGAAGAGCTCGGATGTCCAAAGTGGGGCTCAGGAAAGTGAAGAAGGTGTCCAAGTGTATCTCTACTGCCAAGGCAAAGAGGGCTTTGATGGGTTGAGAATTGGCCCCCCTTTTAGTATCACAGCCCAGTCGGCTGTCTTGAAGTGCTCTGAGACTCCTGTCTGAGTTGCTGGTCTCAGCACCTCCTTGAAATCCCTCCTCGGCTTTTGTAGACAATGTGCTGTCCTGAGTGTCTTGTCTGAAGCCAGGACTTGGGACTTGCTGGGCCATGACCGTTCAGGCCAGTTGCTGTATCTCCCCACATCTGGGACCAGCTGGTCTGTGGCTGGGTGGGGCTGGGTGGGGCTCAGTGAGGATGTGTGAGTCACCCTGGGCAAAGAGCTACCTGCTTTGGACACTGCCTGGAAATCTTTCTGATTCTGTTTCAGCAACTGCCCTTCTCCCTCATCTCTGACTCCTGTTTCTAGGAGTTTGCGCTTGTCTCCCTTGAGGCTGACCCTGGAGGCAGTAGCTGCTCATTCTTCCCACTCATTTCATCTCCAGTGAGCTCAAAGTCAACAATTAAGGAGGCCATTGCTGCTCAGCCAATTTCCTAACACCCAAAGGCAAATGCCATTTGCCTGGTTTGCTCGTCAGGTTCTCCCTTCTGATTCACGTAGGCTGCCCCAGGGGGAAGCTGGGCATGCGTAATCAGGCTGTTGGGGGAGTGTGTGCGCCCGGTGGGTACCTTTTTGAAAGAGCCCACATCCCCTACCCTCTTGGGTGGGGCGGCCCCAAGCATCAGGGGAGCCACCAAAGGGCTGCAAAAGTGCATTTTTGAAGAGGTGTCCGCAGTGGTGACGCTTGTCTTCCCTCACCATCAAGCAAACACATTTTAATTAAATCACAAAGATAAAAATCTCTGGTTCGCTCTTGAAATCCATCAGAAAATATGCTGGAAGAACTTTAAGGAGGGAGAATATCCCAGGGGGAGTGTTTTGTAGTTGAGAACATCAGCAGGGGCGGGTGGGAGAGAGAAACACAGGAATGGTTATCTTTGTGGCCCCAGCCAAGCCTCTCACCACGAAGTGGCCTAGAAAAGAATTCTTACCTCCCAGGGTTATGTTTATTTGAAACTTGGAATAGCTGTTTGTCTCAGTTGGCTGATCCTCCTCTCAAGGAGAAATTATAGGAATTAAGATGGGGAAGGGGCTGCTGGAGATCTTACTACTGCTGCGATAAATAGGTGGCTGTCAGCTCTTCCACTGCAGAGCCCTGTGGAGAGAGCCAGTCTCTGAGTCCCCTCCTGATTTCCAGTCACTTCTGTGCTCTGAGGGCATGGGTTCCTTCCTGAGGATGTGGTGTCTCAACTTTGCCATGTCCCTGCTGTGTGACCTTGAGTAGGTTACTGAACCTTGCTGAGCCTCATCCACTAAACAGAGCCTATAATCAGCTGCACCTTTCAGAGTTGCTGTGAGAAGGCAATAAGACTGTCCACGACGTCCCCCTTCCTCTTCATCTTCTTCTTCCATCAGGGGCTCTGCTCTTCCTCTAGCATCTTCTGGGAATGGGTGAACTCTGCTCCCCTCCCTCATCTGTCCCTGCCCTTCGGTTACGCCTTGCTCCACCCTTGGCTCAAAGTGTTAATTTCTCTGTGTTTCTATCTCTCACATCTCCTTCCAGGACTGGCATCCTCAATGCCGCCATCCCCACCTCCACCGGCTCCCATCTTGATCCTTGTCTCTGTGGGTCATGTGACCTCTGTCTCACTGAATTGAGACCTCTCCCAGCACAGAGCCTGGCATGTCCCTGCTCCCAGCTCTGCCCACCCTGCCCTTCCTCACCTCCCTTTCTTCCAGCCTCTCTTGATTTCTTTCCCCAGCGGTTCTCAGATTTTCATGTGTGTCAGAATCACCTGGAAAGCTTGTCTGCTGTTGTTTCCCCACGAGCTCTATTGGGATATAACTGACAATTAAAAATCGTGTACATTTAAAGGTGTATGATTTACTGATTTGGTATACATATACATCGTGAAATTACCCTCAGTCAACACAGTCAAGCTAGTAAATTTACCCATCACCTCACATAGTCACATCCTTTTCTTTGTTCTTTTGGTAGTGAAAATAAACTTAAGGTCTACTCTCTTATTGGGCTTCCCAGGTAGCTTCAGTGGGTAAAGAATCTGTCTTGCAATGCAGGAGACAATGAAAACATAGGTTCGATGCCTGGGTTGGGAAGATCCCCTGGAGAAAGAAGTGGTAATCTGCTCCAGTATCCTTGCAAATCTCAGGGACACAGGAGCCTGGCAGATAAAGTCCTTGTGGTCCCAAAGAGTTGGACACTACTGAAGCGACTGAGCATGCATGCACCCTCTTATCAAGTTTCCAGCATACAGTGCAGTTTTGTTAACTATAGTCACAATGTTATACATTAGCCTTCCAGAATTGGTAAGGGGTCATCCACAATAGACAAGGAACTCATACAATTCAACAGCAAAGACAGGAAACAACGTGATTTTAAAATGGACCAAGGACCTGAATAGACGTTTCTCCAAAGAAGACACACAGATGGCCAGCAGGTACATGAAAAGGTGCTCAGCTTCATTGATCATCAGTTCAGTCGCTCAGTCATGTCTGACTCTGTAACCCCATGGACTGCAGCATGCCAGGCTTCCCTGTCCATCACCAACTCCCAGAGCTTGCTCAAACTCATGTCCATCAAGTCGGTAATGCCATCCAACCATCTCATCCTCTGTCGTCCCCTTCTCCTCCTGCCTTCAATATTTTCCAGCATCAGGGTCTTTTCCAATGAGTCAGTTCTTTGCATCAGGTAGCCAAAGTATTGGAGCTTCAGCTTCAGCAATCAGTCCTTCCAATGAATATTCAGGACTGATTTCCTTTAAGATGGACTGATTGGATCTCCTTGCAGTCCAAGGGACTCTCAAGAGTCTTCTCCAACACCACACTTCAAAAGCATCAATTCTTTGGCACTCAGCTTTCTTTATAGTCCAACTCTCACACCCATACATGACTACTGGAAAAACCAGTAGTTTTTGGATGTACCTTTGTTGGCAAAGTAATGCTCTCTAGATTGGTCATAACTTTTCTTCCAAGGAGCAAGCATCTTTTAACTTCATGGCTGCAGTCACCATATGGAGTGATTCTGGAGACAGAAAAATAAAGTCTGACACTGTTTCCATTGTTTCCCCATCTATTTGCCATGAAGTGATGGGACCGGATGCCATGATCTTACTTTTCTGAAAGTTGAGTTTTAAGCCAGCTTTTTTACTCTCCTCTTTCATGTTCATCAAGAGGGTTTTTAGTTCTTCTTTGCTTTATGCCATAAGGGTGGTGTCATCTGTGTATCTGAGGGTATTGATATTTCTCCTGGAAATCTTGATTCTAGCTTGTGCTCCATCCAGCCCAGCAATTCTCATGATGCACTCTGCATATAAGTTAAATAAGCAGAGTGACAATATACAGCCTTGACGTACTCCTTTTCCTATTTGGAACCAGTCTGTTGGTCCATGTCCAGTTCTAACTGTTGCTTCCTGACCTGCATACAGGTTTCTCAAGAGGCAGGACAGGTGGTCTGGTATTCCCATCTTTTTCAGAATTTTCCAGTTTGTTGTGATCCACACAGTCAAAGGCTTGGGCGTAGTCCGTAAAGCAGAAATAGATGTTTCTCTGGAACTCTCTTGCTTTTTCAATGATCCAACACATGTTGGCAATTTGATCTCTAGTTCCTCTGCCTTTTCTAAACCCAGCTTAAACATCTGGAATTTCACAGTTCATGTACTGTTGAAGCCTGGCTTGGAGAATTTTGAACATGACTTTGCTAGAGTGTGAGATGAATGCAATTTTGCAGTAGTTTGAACATTCTTTGGCATTGCCTTTCTTTAGGATTGGAATGAAAACTGTCCTTTTTCAGTCCTGTGGCCACTGCTGAGTTTTCCAAGTTTGCTGGCATATTGAGTGCAGCACTCTCACAGCATCACCTTTTAAGTTTTGAAATAGCTCAACTGGAATTCCATCACCTCCACTAGCTTTGTTCGTAGTGATGCTGCTTGAGGCCCACCTGACTTCGCATTCCAGGATGTCTGGCTCTAGGTGAATGATCACACCAACATGGTTATCTGGGTCATTAAGGTCTTCTTTGTGTAGTTCTTCTGTGTATTCTTGCCACCGCTTCTTAATATCTTCTGCTTCTGTTAGGTTCATTCCATTTGTGTCCTTTCTGTGCCCATCTTTTCATGAAATGTTCCCTTGGGATCTCTGATTTTCTTGAGGAGGTCTCTAGTCTTTCCCATTCTATTGTTTTCCCCTAGTTCTTTCACTGATCATCAGAGAAATGCCAATCAGAACCTCACATGTCAGTATGGCTGTTATCAGAAGGAGGAAAGGCAACAAGGCTTGGGAGGTTGTGGAGAAGATGGATTGTTGTTGCTTTGCTGTAGGTCATGTCCAGCTCTTTTGCGACCCTATGGGATCGCCAGGCTCCTCTGTTCACGGTATTTCCCAGGCAAGAATACTGGAGCCATTTCCTTTTCCAGAGACTGTCTGGTTTGCGATGTCTAAATATTTACTGTCTGGTCCATGGATGGAAGAGCCTGGCAGGCTACGGTCCATATGATCACAAAGAATCAGACATGACTGAAGCAACTTAGCACACCTTTACAGAAAAGCTTTGCCAACCCCTCTTCAGAGCCTGAAGGGGTCTGGTGGACAGTGACGAAGGACTGTCCTGTGCCTGTCCCAGACCTGTGCCCTCCACACAATCACCACATATTAAAGAGGAAGAGTGGGAGCAAAGAGGGGTTCCTGGGTGAGGACTGCCTGCCATTCAGCACCCTTAGGATGTTGCTGCACAAGAAGCATGAGATCTGAGTTCCCACCCCCAGTGGGGCATCCAGGTTGGGTGGGCTGGGTATTTTCCACTGCTGCCTCTTTCATGACCCAGCTGCGTTCAGCTTTTGACCAGCCATGGCCTCTGCTTATCTACCTGGGTAAACAAGAGCCTTGCACACAGCCCCTAAAGAAGGAGATAGCCAGTTCTGGGGTTGACAAGTCACACAGTGTCATGTGTACACAGCATTCAGTTCTGATACTTCAGTAGAAAGGGAGGCATTGTAGCTACTTGCCAGGAGGAAGGACCCTTCATTCATTCATTCACCCACTCATTCATTCATGCATTCTTTACTTGTGGAGTGCCTGCTGGGTGCTTGGCCCCACGTAAAGGACACAGTAAAGGTACTGTCCTCCCTCTTGAGTCTGACAAGTTTTGGAGTGACTGTCAAGAAAGAAGTGATCACCCTGGGGGAGCATAGGGGTGAGTTGAACCTGGAAGAGGCACTTAACCTGTCCTGGGGTGGGTCAGATAAAAGACACTAAGCCTTGTTCATAAACCATGAATCTACTCTGTTCCCCTCCTTTCAACAGAAGTTCTTTAAACCTTTAGATCCATCCCTAAATGCTCTGGCATCAAATCTATGCTCTGATCTTTATATCTCAAGCCCTGTGCTCCTGAAACTGATCAGGAACCTGTGGGGCCTTCCTCGAGATAGACCACCCTCTGTGTCCCCCTCCTCTTGTAGAAAAGTTTTAGCCTCTTAGACCTTCCCCAAGTTCCAAAGAGCAAATTTAATCAGAGAAGTGAGAAAATGCAGAAAGAAAGGGAAACAGACAAAACCGAACCATATAGTTTAGCTGAAACACAAAACCAAGGACCTTAATACCCTTGAATTATTCTGTTGCTACTAAACCCCACACCAGGTAGAAGTTAACTGCAAGCTGATCACCAGCATGTAGACCCCAGGATGGCTGGAACCAGGTTGGTCATGTTGACTCCTGAAATACACCGTGGTGACCTTACCACCAGTCACTTAGGAGAACGTCCATGAGTGATCAGGCACCCTCAACCCTCTCCTTCACCTTGCCTTGAGAAACCCTTTCCTGAAAACCCTCAGGGTAGTTCCATCTTTGAGCACAGACTGCCTGTACTCCCTGCTCAGCACCTTGCAATACATGCTGAGCTTTCCTTCAATTGCAACCCAGTATCAGCACATTGGTTTTGCCGCGTTTCCAGCAAGTGGACCCAAGTTTGGTTCGGTAACATCCCCACAGCCTTCCCCCTGTTTCTGTTGCACAAACCACGAGGCTGCTTGCAGTGACTGAGCCGGGGGGTGCAGGGTTGCAGATTCTGTGACGTCACCTATGCCAGGCCCCCCTGCTGACTGATCCTCCTTCCCTTTCTCCTGGTCCATCTTGGTCTAGATCAGCTTTCCCAAGGCCATCACAAACGCTTCCTCACCTGTAAAGGGTGTCGGTAGTATGGGTTGGGAGTCGTTTTGGTTGATTGTTTTATGTGGGGGCAGTTTCAGGACCATTCAGCCTTCATTTCTGGACTCTTTACAGGCTCACCTGCACCTTGCCTCCCCTGATGTTCTCAGCAAGTCTCAGAAGTGAAGGAGTGAGTGGGCTCCTAACACGATGGATGTGAAGGGCCTGAGGAAGCGGGTGTTGTTCAGTTCTTGTTCTTTACAGCTGACTGGCACCTTACAGTTTGCAGTGCACTTTGAAACCTTACCTCTTTAATCCCCCAGATGTTGTGAGGTCAGCAGAGTGGGTGTTATTGCTCAGACTTCTTCAGTGGTGCAAGGCCTTTCCTGGTGGCTCTGATGATAAAGAATCTGCCTGCAATGCAGGAGACCTGGGTTCTGTCCCTGGGCTGGGAAGATGCCCTGGAGTAGGAAATGGAAACCCCCTCCAGTATGCCTGGAGAATTCTGTGGACAGAGGAACCTGGTAGGCTACAGTCCATGGGATCCCATAGAGTCAGACACAACTGAGACACTTTCATTTCGCCTTCAAGCAGTGGAAAAGGGCGTCGGCTCATTTACTCAGAAAGGACAGGATAGGGGAGCTCACTGACTTAGTGAAAAACTGAAGGACCAGCTATCCAGAAAGACCCTTCAGAGCAGGAGCAGGGCTCTCTCCAGGGCAGCCCTATAGATTGAACGGCCCTGTGTCCTCTACTCAAGGCTCCAACTCCAGGGACAGTGTCTGATGGGCTGAGTGAGGACACAGGCCCACGTCTCAGGCCGTGTGCTGGACAAAGGGCCCCATGAGGCCCACAGGTATGGCTGACTCACAGTGTCCAGCCCTCAGCTCATTCTTTCCACCTGCTCTGCTTCCCCAGTTTGCCAGGTCTGCAGCCTCCTCCGGCCTTTCCCCAATCCAGGAATTGGTACTTCTGTCCTCCTGGCTGCTCACACTGGGAGTGGGGAGCCCTCCCTCTTCTCCTCCAGGCCTCCAGCAGGGTGCCAACTTCACCTCGTTTGCCCATGACCCTCCTCTCCATTCCTACGAGCACTGCTGAAGTTCAGGTCCCCGATGTCTTTCCTTCTCCCTAAGGCTGGGCCCTCGGGTCTTTCCCACATGCAGCCAGCAGCAGAGGCATCTTCGTATATCGCAGATCTGATCCTGTCACCCCCGTCCTTGCCGTGCTATGCTCAGTCGTTTCAGTCATGTCTGACTGTTGGTCACCATGGGATTTTCCAGGCAAGAATACTGGAGTGGGTTGCCATTCCCTCCCCCAGAGAATCTTTCTGACTCAGGGATTGGACCCTCATCTCCTGTAGTGCAGGTGGATTCTTTATTGATGAGCCACCAGGGAAGACCCTCTCCTTCATAAAGCTTCAAATAGTGCCTTTCTGCCCACAAGCACAGCTTTCAAAGTTCTATGACCTTGACCTACAGGACGAAATTTATTTTACATTGCAACTGATTTTACAATGCACTTATTTGTATAACTGAGGCAATATTTTCAATAGTCATTGCTTATCTGAGTTGCCATCCTGTATCACTTTTAAAACTTCTGGCCAAGACCCACTGAACTGATTTCACCACCCACTAGTGAGTTGTGATCTGTTTGAAATTCACTGGCTGGAAGAAATAAGTGGAGCTCCTGGGAATGGCTCAGAAGGCGCCGCAGTGACCCAGGTCTTGCCCAGCTCCTGCCCAGCTCCTGGGCCTCACTTCTCCCCACTCCTGTTGCAGGTTCTTGTCAGTCTCCGGTCTCCATTTTTGAGTTCCTTTGTCTATCCCATGCTAGGCCTCACTCTGGTGCTTTTTCCTCACCCGATTCCCTCTGCCTGTATCGTCATCCTTCCTGTCATCACCTACCCTCGGCCCTTGTAATTCAAGCCTCAGCTCATCCCTGTGTTTGTTAAGTCAGAACCTCCTCTGTGCCTGCAGAGTACAAGGTCATGACGCCTGCATGGGAACCACCTGCCTCAGCATCACGCGTGTTCCCCATCACAGGCTGATTGGATCAGAGCAGCGTGGCGTGTCTGCACTGTTTCCTAATAACCCGGGTTGATTCTTGTGCATATTAGTGTTAATGTTTGACAACACTTTCTGGTCTGGGGACCGTCAGTTCCTCCAGGCTGCAGGCTCTGCGGCTCGCTCACGTACACCCTGTGGACATGGCCGTCCAGCACCTCCCCTCCCTATGTTTGGAGGACTCCTGGCCATCTTGTCCTGATAGAAGACAAAGCCCACTGCCCCAGAGAATTTGAAAGATCCAAGTCCTGCCCCCAAGCCCCCTGGCACAGGGACATGGGCATGCGGACTCAGCCAAGCAGTGTCACTCTCCTGGTAATTTGAATCGGAAGCTGGTGACCCGAAGAAGCAGGGAGGCTGGAGTGGGGGATGCATTTGGGAGGTGGCACCTGTAGAGGCAGCAGTGAAGCAGAGCGAGCTGGGGAGCCCGGGCTTCCGGGGACAGAAGTCACGTGACCTGCTCTCTGGCATGATTTTGGCTCAGTCTCCCTCTCAGCTGCCCATTCCCAGAACCGGGCTTCCAGGGCTCATAGCCATTTCACTCAGTGTCCCCTCGATAATTACTTTTCTCCTTAGATCAGCCAGGATTGACTTCTTTTGCCACTTGTGTGTACAAATCCTCACAGACACACCAGTGCCTCTCAGATAGTAAACATTTGCTGATCAATGCCAGCTTTAATCCTCGTCTCTTTCAAGGCCATACTTGGTCCTCACCCTGAGCACTCAGTGACCAACCCTTGACCTTGGCCATCTTCCCAGCCAATGAGCCCTGAGGTCGGCAGAGACAGAGCTTGTGTCTTTCCCCCGGGAGACAAGATTCATCCCAGCCTGTCCTCAGTGATGGCTGTGGTTAAGGGTGTGACAAGCTGGCAGGCTGGTGGCGTGGGGAGAGTGCTCCTCCCCTGCAACGGGGATAATGGATTCAGGCTTTCAGATTCCCATGCAAAGCACAGAAAAGCAGCAATTAGAGTGTTCTCTGGCTCTGGCTTGTGAGCCAAGTGGATCTGATTATCCTCTGGGGGCAGAGATTCTTGCAGAGAAAACACATTTTCTCCTCACTGATGATCATCTTCCCACTTGCAGAAATCACAACCCAACCAGCTAAGAGCAGTGAATAAAGCTTAGGGGTCCAACAGAGAGAGAGAGCCCAACATTCGAGAAAGACTCCCGAGATAGTGGTGGGGAGACAGTGAGACGACGATGACAGTGGGAGTAACAAGACGGCACCTGCAGGTCTGACTGGAAATGATTACGTCACCTGCGGGGCTTGTTACAGGGAGTAGTTCCCATGGTGTGGGCAGCATTAAGAGAATTCAGTGGGGAGAGTCAGTGAAGCCCCTAGGAGCACATCCCTACCACCCCTGGCCCGAGAAACTGGAGGGGGCATTGTGGGAGAGAGACATTGATGGAGAGGGGCATTGTGGGAGAGGGGCATTGTGGGAGACGTACAGTATGGGAGAGGGGCATTGTGGGAAAGGGACATTGATGGAGAGGGGCATTGTGGGAGAGGGACAGTATGGGAGAGGGGCATTGTGGGAGAGGGACATTGATGGAGAGGGGCATTGTAGGAGAGGGGCATTATGGGAGAGGCCTACAGGGGCCGTGGCCTTACATGGAGGGACTCTGCTTGGTGGCCACGCAGGACAGAGGGGGATCACCAAACACCCTGCCCTCTCTCTGCTCCCACCCTTTGGCTCCATGTCAGCACTTCTCATTTGTTGAAGCCAACTGGAAGCACGAGGACAAAGGAGCCATTGGTGTGGTCCATAAAGGCTAAACTCTTGGAGGACAGAGTGGGGCAGAAAGAGTGGAGAGTGGGTCAGGAGGAGCCGATGAAGGAAATCCAGCAGGGGAACTTCCATGTTACCCCCTACGAGCATTATGAGCACACAGTATACACAGCAATTCATGTTGCCTGTACACAACTCGTGAAATTCTCAGAAATTCTAGGGTCACACCATTTTACAGATAAGTAGAATGAGGCTAAGTAATTTAGCCAAAGTCAGTGTGGGAGTAGCTGCAACTCAAACCCAGGCCATCTGAACAGGCTTTTGTGTTCTTCACCACCACATTGAGTTGTCCAGTGAGATGGCCAGTAGCTACACATGGCTGTTTAAGTACAAATTAGTTGAACTTAAATAACATGAAAAATTCACGAAGTCCCATGAGCCACATTTCAAAGACTCACTACCCACATGTGGCCAGTAGTTACCACATTGGACAGCACAGATGGGAAACACATGCATCCTCTCAGAGAGTTTGGCTGGAGAGCTCGGCAAAGCCCTGGACACTGTGACCCAGACCCTTTCAACCGCCTAATCCCTTGCAACACACATACACACATATACATACTCTTCTCAGTAGCTATGTATTTCTGGGGCAGACATGACAGGGGTCACACTGATCTGAAAAATTTTAGGCCATTTCATTGCCCTTTTGATGGCTGTCAGATAATGTGGCCTCAGTTCAGTTCAGTCGCTCAGCTGTGTCCGACTTTGTGACCCCATGAACTGCAGCGCGCCAGGCCTCCCTGTCCATCACCAACTCCGGGAGTTCATCCAAACTCGTGTCCATCGAGTTGGTGATGCCATCCAACCATCTCATCCTCTGTTGTCCCCTTCTCCTCCTGCCCTCAATCTTTCCCAGCATCGGGGTCTTTTCAAATGAGTCAACTCTTCGCATCAGGTGGCGAAAGTATTGCAGTTTCAGCTTCAACATCAGTCCTTCCAGTGAATACCCAGGACTGATCTCCTTTAGGATGGACTGGTTGGATCTCCTTGCAGTCCAAGGGACTTTCAAGAGTCTTCTCCAACACCACAGTTCAAAAGCATCAATTCTTTCGCACTCAGCTTTCTTCACAGTCCAACTCTCACATCCATACATGACTACTGGAAAAACCATAGCCTTAACTAGACGGACCTTTGTTGGCAAAGTAATGTCTCTGCTTTTGAATATACTATCTAGGTTGGTCATAACTTTCCTTCCAAGGAGTAAGTGTCTTTTAATTTCATGGCTGCAATCACCATCTTGCAGTGATTTTGGAGCCCAGAATACAAAGTCTGACACTGTTTCCACTCTTTCCCCATCTATTTGCCATGAAGTGATGGGACTGGATGCCATTATCTTACTTTTCTGAATGTTGAGCTTTAAGCCAACTTTTTCACTCTCCTCTTTCATCTTCATCAAGAGGCTCTTTAGTTCTTCACTTTCTGCCATAAGGGTGGTGTCATCTGTATATCTGAGGTTATTGATATTTCTCCCAGCAATCTGGATTCCAGCTTGTGCTTCCTCTAGCCCAGCGTTTCTCATGATGTACTCTGCATAGAAGTTAAATAAGCGGGATGACAATGTATAGCCTTGACGTACTCCTTTTCCTAGTTGAAACCAGTCTGTTGTTCCATGTCCAGTTCTAACTGTTTCTTCCTGACCTGCATACAGGTTTCTCAAGAGGCAGGTCAGGTGGTCTGGTATTCCCATCTCTTTCAGAATTTTCCACAGTTTATTGTGATCCACACAGTCAAAGGCTTTGGCATAGTCAATAAAGCGAAAATAGATGTTTTTCTGGAACTCTCTTGCTTTTTCCATGATCCAGCAGATGCTGGCAATTTGATCTCTGGTTCCTCTGCATTTTCTAAAACCAGCTTGAACATCTGGAAGTTCACGTATTGCTTAAGCCTGGCTTGGAGAATTTCAAGCATTACTTTACTAGCAATGTGAGATGAATGCAATTGCGCGGTAGTTTGAGCATTCTTTGACATTGCCTTTCTTTGGGATTGGAATGAAGACTGACCTTTTCCAGTCCTGTGGCCATTGTCGAGTTTTCCAAGTTTGCTGGCATATTGAGTGCAGCACTTCCACAGCGTCATCTTTCAGGATTTGAAATAGCTCAACTGGAATTCCATCACCTCCCCTAGCTTTGCTTGTAGTGATGCTTTCTAAGGCCCACTTGACTGCATTCCAGGATGTCCGGCTCTAGGTGAGAGATCACACCATCGTGATTATCTGGATTGTGAAGATCTTTTTGTACAGTTCTTCTGTGTATTCTTGCCACCTCTTCTTAATATCTTCTGCTTCTGTTAGGTCCCTACATTTCTGTCCTTTATTGTGCCCATCTTTGCATGAAATGTTCCCTTGGTATCTCTAATTTTCTTGAGGAGATCTCTAGTCTTTCCCATTCTGTTGTTGTCCTCTATTTCTTTGCATTGATTGCTGAGGAAGGCTTTCTTATCTCTCCTTGCTATTCTCTGGAACTCTGCATTCAAATGGGTATATCTTTCCTTTTCTCTTTTGCTTTTCCTCTTTTCAAAGCTCTTTGTAAGGACTCCTCAGACAGCCATTTTGCTTTTTGCATTTCTTTTTCTTGGAGATGGTCTTGATTCCTGTCTCCTATACAATGTCATGAACCTCCATCCATAGTTCATCAGACACTCTATCTATCAGATCTAGCTTCTTAAATGTATTTCTCACTTCCTCTGTATAATCACAAGGGATTTGATTTAGGTCATACCTGAATGGTCTAGTGGTTTTCTCCATTTTCTTCAATTTCAGTCAGAATTTGGTAATAAGGAGTTCATGATCTGAGCCACAGTCAGCTCCTGGTCTTTTTTGCTGACTGTATAGAGCTTCTCCATCTTTGACTGCAAAGAATATAATCAATCTGATTTTGGTATTGACCATCTGGTGATGTCCATGTGTAGAGTCTTCTCTTGCATTGTTGGAAGAGGGTGTTTGCTATGACCAGTGCATTCTCTTGGCAGAACTCTATTAGTCTTTGCCCTGCTTCACTCTGTACTCCAATGCCAAATTTGCCTGTTACTCCAGGTGATTCTTGACTTCCTACTTTTGCATTCCAGTCCCCTATAATGAAAAGGACATCTTTTTTGGGTGTTAGTTCTAGAAGGTCTTGTAGATCCTCATAGAACTCTTCAACTTCACAGCTCAAATAAGAGATAAATCTGAGATAGTTTGATGTAGGCCATGACCTTTTTCACATTCTAAAATCCCTTTTCTGTTCTGCCCTCTCTTATTGCAGTACCCAGGACATCCCATAATGAGCAGCAGCATTTATATCCAAAGAGGCAGAAGAAATGGCTGGCTCTCAATGCTGCCCCATTTCACAGATACTTGTCCTCAGGGCTTATGAGATGCTGGCTTGCTGTGATCCACAGCATCCTTCCACCAGCTCCCCGTGAGACAATTCTCAGTTGGATTTAATGATCTCCACATATTGACACCAATGTATCATCTCCTAAAGGCCCAGAATTGGCAGACAAGATGAATCCTGAGTGATACAAATCCTACCTATCAAACAGGCTAAAGGTGAAGTCTAACTCTGTCTGGACTGTCGGGACCTTGTAAAAGGAATGTGAGTCGTATCTCATGACCCTCCTACGCATAAAGAGACACAGGGTCATAAAGAGTTACAGGGTCTTAGGAGTCTATGAAAACATTTTCTGGGAGAGGAAGCAAAAGGTATAACTCTAAACCACCTGGAATTCTACCTCCCAGCAAACATTAGCACTGGTGTTATATGTACATTTTCTCTCACCTGATCATGTATGATTTTGCTGTGGACGATCTTTGTTCAATGTACCTGTGGACATTTTTGCATCTCATAGGTATATAATATATAATATAGTGGTAGCTACCCTTGATTGCTGCTTATTATTAGCTGAGGTCTCTGCACTTGACATGTATTATCTCCGTTTTCACAATAATGATTATAAGTTAGGCATCATTATTGTTTTTAATTTACAGATGAGGAAACCAAAGCACAGAGGGATCAAGCATCTTGCCCAGGGTCACAAGACTAGTTTAGTGGCAGAACAAGGACTATAACTATATCTGTTTGATTCCCAAACTCATGTCATTTCTGCCAGTGTGCTATTCTACAACAATCTTATGCAAACTTCTTGAGCCCTGGAATGCATTCTTTAAAGGACTTCTTCTGTAAGCCTAATATGTAAAACAAAATGAAGTGGACTATACTGAATAGGAGTGGAAGCTCTCAGTCTTACCTGTTCCTGTCCCCTTGCCCCTCCCTGGCTGATAGTCCCCTCCATACAACCCCCACCAACCAGAGGCAACTGCTGAAGCAGCCCAAGGAACCCCTTGGAGTTGGGAAAGACCGGTTTGGAAAACACAGTCTGCGTATTCTTTCAACAGACTTCACGGGATTCACTTTTATGGATATAGCATCACTGATGCAACCAGCTGCCTCCTGCTGTGAAAAGCAATCTTGATGATGCATTTTATACACAATCATGATTTTTTTTTTCTGGATATATTTCTGAAAGTGAAATGTTTGGGTCAAAAATATGTCACTTTTGATACTAAAACTCCCTTGGGTAGATAAAACCACATAAATTCCCATATGCAAAACCAGGTTCTGCACGTTCTCCCCACAACTAGATGTTACCGCTTAAAGCCAATTTCTGTCAATTGTATATGCAAAAGTACATTGCAATTGTTTTAATTTACATTTTTGGGTTAAAATATCAGACATTTTAAAGTTTGTTGACTAACTTACTTTCCTTCTTTTGTGCATATCCAGCTCATATTCTTTGCCTTTTATTTTTCCTCTACTGAGGCAACGGTCTTTTATTTTCTATTTATAACATCTATTTTTAATGTAGGAATATATTAATCCTTCATATGTCACCTAGAATGTAGACTGTTAATATATTAATATACATATAGAATATATCACATTGAATTTTACCTTTTATTTATGCTGTTTTTTAAATTTAAAAGTGTTAATTTTTAGACCATAGGATCAGATAAACATTCTTCTATATGTTTTAATTCTTTGATTTTTAACAAATCTGAATTCTTTAGTCTGATTGAAATTTAATTTGTTACATTATATAAGGAAGTGAACAAACTTCCTTCTATAACTAACTCACTGTATTTAATTATCTTATTGCAGTGACTAGGACTTACTAGACTTCTACTATATAAATTGCATTCAGTTCAGTTCAGTCGCTCAGTTGTGTCCGACTCTTCACGACCCCATGAATCACAGCACGCCAGGCCTCCCTGTTCATCACCATCTCTCGGAGTTCACTCAGACTCACGTCCATCGAGTCCGTGATGCCATCCAGCCATATCATCCTAGGTCGTCCCCTTCCCCTCCTGCCCTCAGTCCCTCCCAGCATCAGAGTCTTTTCCAATGAGTCAACTCTTTGCATCAGGTGGCCAAAGTACTGAAGTTTCAGCTTTAGCATCATTCCTTCCAAAGAACACCCAGGGTTGATCTCCTTCAGAATGGACTGGTTGGATCTCCTTGCAGTCCAAGGGACTCTCAAGAGTCTTCTCCAACACCACAGTTCAAAAGCATCAATTCTTCGGCGCTCAGCCTTCTTCACAGTCCAACTCTCACATCCATACATGACCACAGGAAAAACCATAGCCTTGACTAGACGGACCTTCGTCGGCAAAGTAATGTCTCTGCTTTTGAATATGCTATCTAGGTTGGTCATAACTTTTCTTCCAAGGAGTAAGCATCTTCTAATTTCATGGCTGCAATCACCATCTGCAGTGATTTTGCAGCCCCCCAAAATAAAGTCTGACACTGTTTCCACTGTTTCCCCATCTATTTCCCATGAAGTGATGGGACCGGATGCCATGATCTTCGTTTTCTGAATGTTGAGCTTTAAGCCAACTTTTTCACTCTCCTCTTTCATCTTCATCAAGAGGCCCTTTAGCTCCTCTTCACTTTCTGCCATAAGGGTGGTGTCATCTGCATATCTGAGGTTATTGATATTTCTCCTGGCAATCTTGATTCCAGCTTGTGTTTCTTCCAGCCCAGCGTTTCTCATGATGTACTCTGCATATAAGTTAAATAAGCAGGGTGACAATATACAGCCTTGACGTACTCCTTTTCCTATTTGGAACCAGTCTGTTGTTCCATGTCCAGTCCTAACTGTTGCTTCCTGACCTGCATACAGATTTCTGAAGAGGCAGGTCAGGTGGTCTGGTATTCCCATCTCTTTCATAAATTGCATTGCATTATATATATTGTAGCTGCAGAGTTATGACTTGGTGTGGTGGTTCTCAACCTTGAGCAACGTTACCTCCTCAGGGGACACTTGGCAACGTGTAGAGACATTTTTGGTTGTTACAACTTGTGGTGGGGAGGAAAGTGTGTGCCACTGGCATTTAATAACCAGGGATGCTGTCGAGCATACTGCAGTACAGAGGACATTCCCCCACAACAAAAAAATTACTGGCCCCAAAATGTCAATAGTGCCGAGGCTGGAAAACTTCACGTTAAATAACAGCAGAATTAGCAAATCCCTTTTGCTTTTTGTACTTACTCCATTGCAAAGCAGAGTGTTACTTGTTAGCGACAACCTGCCTTACGGTCTCTGTGAAGATCCCTCTGGAATGCCTCTGTAGATTTATTCTCTACCTGCAGAAGAGTGATGCAGACAGTGTTATGAAGGACGTAGATGCCTCGGTCAACACTGAGAAAAGGAGAAAAAAAAAAAAGCAGTGCAGCCACAAGTAACACATCAGCAGTGTGTAGTGTTGGTTTTCCTGTCTTGAGACGTCTCTGTTCCCCCGACAAGGAGAAATAAGAGCCTCTTCAACTATCCTGTTGGTTCTGTCTAGGAACTCACAACCTCCATCAGTTAAAGATGCAATCTTCACCTTTGTGTAGATGCTCTTCATGAAGACCTGGGTTTGAAACCCCAGCCCCTTCACTTGCTGGCTGTGGGTATGAGACCCTGGGCAAGGTCCTTTCTTCACTGAGCCTCTGAGCCTGTTTTCACAAAACAGAACCTGGGATGCCATGAAGTGCGCTTTCAGCTTTATAAGTAGATGCCTGGCTCAGTATCTAGAATATGTGTATGTGTGTATTTAGTCATTACATCATATCTGACTCTTGTGACCCCACAGACTGTAGGCACACCAGGCTCCTCTGTCCATGGGACTTCCCAGGCAAGAATACTGGAGTGGGTTGCCATTTCCTTCTCCAGGGGATCTTCCTGACGCAGGTACAAAATCCACATCTGCATTGGCAGGCGGATTCTTTACCATTAAACCTCCAGGGAAGCCCCATCTGGAATATAGTGAATGCCTATTATACCTCCCCATGGAGTCCCAGCCATGGGCAACTAATGCTGCGGATCTCTTCGTGCTTGGTTCTGAGAAAGGCAAGAAAAGCAACCTGTAGGCTGGTGCTCTGGCACAGCCCCTGGGAGCCCAGAAGCCAAGAGGGACAAGTTACAAGCACTTGCACAGAGAGTTATTTTATACATCTTTGCTGTAAACTAGGAGATATGTCATTTCATTATTACCCTTTTCCAGATAAGGAAACCGAGGCACATAGAAATTAGTACTCTGGCTATGGTCACTGAGTTCTTAGATGGGGAAACAATGGAAACAGTTACAGACTTTATTTTCTTGGGCTGCAACATCACTGCAGATGGTGACTGCAGCCATGAAATTAAAAGACACTTGCTCCTTGGAAGAAAAGCTATGACCACCCTAGACAGCATATTAAAAGCAGAGACATTACTTTGCCTACAAAGGTCTGTCTAGTCAGAGCTATGGTTTTTCCAGTAGTCATACATGGATGTGAGAGTTGGACTATAAAGAAAGCTGAGTGCCGAAAAATTGTTGCTTTTGAGCTGTAGTGTTGGAGAAGACTCTTGAGAGTCCTTTGGACTGCAAGGAGATCCATCCAGTCCATCCTAAAGGAAATCAGTCCTGAATATTCATTGGAAGGACTGATGCTGAAGCTGAAACTCCAATACTCTGGCCACCTGATGCACAGAACTTACTCACTGGAAAAGAGCCTGATGCTGGGAAAGAGTGAAGGCAGGAGGAGAAGGGGATGATAGAGAATGAGATGCTTTGATGGCATCACTGACTTGATGGACATGAGTTTGAGCAAGCTCTGGGAGTTGGTGATGGACAGGGAGGTCTGGCGTGCTGCAGTCCATGGGGTCGCAGAGTTGGACACCAGTGAGCAACTGAACTGAATTGAAGGTCACTGAGCTAGTGAATGGTGGAGTTGGGTTTTTATAGCTTCCCCATAATCAGTGGTAAAGAATCTACCTGCCAATGCAGGAGACGTGGCTCGATCCATGGGTTGGGAAGATCCTCTGGAGAAAGGAATGGCAACGCACTCTAGTATTCTTGCCTAGGAAATTCCATCAACAGAGGAGCCTGGTGGACTACAGTCCTTGGGGTTGCAAAAGAGTCGGACACAACTTAGTGACTAGACAAGACCACATAATCACCTAGTCACGCTGCCTCCCCCACCCCTCGCAGCCCCACTCCACAGCTGCTGGACCGAAGGACCCCAGTCCAGCTACCCCACCTCCAGGGTTCTTCCCGTGACTCCTCTGGAGCCCCGAGCTTTTAGCCTGAGGCCTGGGGACAGTGCTGAGTATGGGGTGGCTGCTAAGGAGAAGGGGGTGGCATTTCATCTGAAATCCTTGCTCAGAGCAGCTGCCCGAGCTGCCACCAGTTGACAGAAAGAGTCCTCTGCTCAAGTGCCGTCCCCAGAGGGCCTGACGCTTCCCAGCACCCTGGAATGTCCCCACGGAGCTCTGATGGCGGCCTGCCTGGCTTGTGGTCTCGGAAAATGTACTTAAACGCTCCATGCCTCAGCTGGCGTCTGGGAGGAGATTCAATTACATGGTAATAAGCCTGAATCCTGCAGAGCCTGCCTCTTAATCACCAGCTGGAAAATGCAACCATCTAAGACACAGGCAGGACACCCTGGCCACGACCTCACTAACCTAATCCTGTTAGCTTCCTCCGCTCCCCTGGGCTCAGCTGCAGGACTGCCAGGGTGACCTTCCATGACAGAGGTTTCCTCGTCCAGGGATGCTGTGTCTGGGCGGGCCGTGCCTTGGGCATGGTGCAGGCCTGGCCATGGCAAGGATGAGTGAGACAGGAACTCTCCTGGCTGAACCTAGAGAAGGCCAAGGAGAAAGCTACATGCCCAGGTGGTACCAGCCTCCTTTCTACAGGAATCTCATTGTAAGGTGCTGTCTCCTAGCCCTGGGTAGGGAGTAGAAGCTGAGTTTGAACGCACAGCTACCCCAGTCCCAACATCACTGGCTTCAACACAGGTGAGGGAGATGGGAGGTATCCGACTGTAGACTTGACTCTTACCCAGTCTCCACCAAGCACAGGAAATGTGTGACTTACCGGGTGACACTTGAAGTTCAAGAAATCCAGTTGTTCCAGCTTTCTGTATGGATGCCTCTGGGGCAACCTCCTCCCTTGTACCGTGAATGGCTTGACCCGAGACCTTTCTGGATGTCGTAGTTCTCTGAGCAGAGAGAGCAGGATGTGGGCTGGGGTCTGGCAGGTTTCCTGAGTTCTGATTTCGGCAGTGATTTCAGTAAACACAGAGGAGTTCCATAATCCTGGAGGGGGCATAGAAAGCTGGGAATCTCCTGTTCAGGTTTGGGTATGAGTCAGTTGGAAAACAGGGCAGGTACTAATGTGTCTCTTTGTTGTCCAGTCGCCAAGTCATGTCTGACTCTTTGCAGCCCCGTGGATGGCAGCACGCTAGGGTTCCTTGTCCTTCATGATCTCCTGGAGTTTGCCCAAGAATATGTCCCTTATATCGTGTCAAGTCGTCATACGTGTGTGTCCGTGCCTGTGTGTGTCTGGGCATGTGTCTCTCTGCATCCCTGAGTGTGTGTCTGTCTGCAGGTACCTGTATGTGCTGAGGAGAAGGGCCTCAGAGGGCTGACTCTGGCCTCTGTGATGTTCAGAAGTCTTTGGTGTGTCTGTTGTTCTAGTGGCCATTTACTCTCTGAGACTGAAGCCTGATGGCTTTCTCTCCTCTGTGTCATTGAGAACACCGTGGTTCTCAATCCCAGCTGCACGTTACCTCACCTCACCTGGAGAGCTGTATAAAATACCGATTCCCCATGTATCACCCCACACTGGTTAAATCAGAATTTCCGGACTCAGGACCTAGGCCCCGCTGTGTGCCTGAAACTCCACAGGTCACTCCAGTTGCAGCCAGGCCTGGGCTCCCCTGCTAGGAAAGCAGGGGAGCTGTGTGTCAGGAGGCTTCAGTGAGACAGGGAGACACAGCTTTGAACTTGGAGCCAGGACGGGGGAGGGGAGTGCCTTTCAGAGCTGGTTCCCTCATGGAACCATCTAGGCTATTTTGTCTTTCTGGTCCTTAGTTTTTCCATCTTGGTAAGACAGGGATCATTACAGCTTCCTGCCTGCCTCCTCTCTGTGGTTTGAGGTCATTTATGTGAACGGGCTTTGAGATTCTGAAAGGTCACCCAAATGCCAGGAAACATTATTAGCTTGATTTGTGTTCGCCCTTTGTAGAGACCGGAGAGTGAGGCCAGAGGTGGGTGGGCAGTTCCAGCGAGATGGTAGTGAAAGAGAAGCTGTGGGCGTGCACCCTGCCTGCTCTGTGATTTAGCTTTTCTGTTGTTGTTTAGTTGTTAAGTCGTGTCTGACTCTTTTGCAGCCCCATGGACTGTAGCCCACCAGGCTCCTCTGTCCTTGAGATTTCCCGGGCAAGAATCCTGGAGTCGGTTGCCATTTTCTTCTCCAGGGGATCTCCCTAAGCCAGGGATTGTATCTGAGACTTCTGCACTGACAGGCGGATGCTTCACCATTGAGCCTTGGATTTGGCAACTTGCAAGGTTTCCCTGGTGTCTCAGATGGTAAAGAATTTGCCTGCAATGCAGGAGACTCAGGTTTGATCCCTGGGTCAGGAAGATGCCCTGGAGAAGGGAATGACAATCCACTCGAGTATTCTTGCCTGGAGAATTCCATGGACAGAGGACTCTGGCAGGCTACAGTTCATGGGAGAGGCAGGCCGTGTCTCAAAGAGTCGGAAACAACTGACCTGCTAACACACACGCACACACACATAAGGGAAACCTTGCAAATAGTCAAATCCAGTTAACATCTGTGCTTGTAATTCCAGGAGCTGACACTAGGTGGTGCCTGATCCATGACGTGAACCGGGAGGGTGTCATTCGGGGCTGGGTTTTGCCCCTTTGATTATGATACATTTACTGACATAATCATACCAGGAGAAGGGCTTGAATGCTCTTCTCACACTGTCACTGCACAATCAGGTGGTGGTCTTCAGTCTGCCCAGAGGTGCCTTCTTCGTTTCCTCCTCTCCTGAAACTTCTGGCAGCTGTAACACCAGCCGTCATTCCAGGGCCTGGAGTTGGCTCTGCCTGCCCGCCCAGACTTCAGAGCTACATCAAAAAGCTTCGCTTGCTGGCAGCGTCCCAGGGAGAGGCCCTCTTGGCTCCTGTGCAGACTTAATTAGCTCTTGAGCTGCTCCCCTGTCAATCTGGCCTTCTCTGCTCCTCCCTCCCCGCTGGCATTCAAGCAGGGAGAACCTTATTTCTTCTCCCAGGGGCCCGTTACTTGCAAGTCGCTTTAGCTTCCTTTCCTCTCTGTGATCAGGAGAGCAGGATGGAGGTATCAAGGCGGTAATTGTAGAAGCTGACTGACACTTCTTCCTGAAGTTAAGGAGGAGCAGCTTTGGAAATGAAGCTACATCTCTCATTCTCCCTGCTGGCTTTGAGCCTGACCTCTGGGTACCAGTTACTTTGCATAAAATCACTCCGTCCTTTCAGACAGCCAACCCAGTGGCTTCCATCCGGCTTTCTTATAGGAACCTAGGTTGTCTGGGCTCCCCTCCACTCTTTCTTTAACAGTTTGAAAACACATCTGAAATCCACACTTGTGGATGTCACACATAGCTCAGCATAGGTAAAAACACACGTTTTGGAACAGCACACTTAAGGCTTCCCTGGTGGCTCAGACAGTAAAGAATTGGGAGACCCGAGTTCAACCCCTGGGTCAGGAAGATCCCCTGGAGAAAGGAATGGCTATCCACTCCAGTACTTTTGACTGGAGAATCCCTCAGACAGAGGAGCCTGGCTCCAGGAGCCAGAGGAGTCCATGGGGTCACAAAGAGCTGGACACAGCTGAGCAACTAACACTTTCGCTTTTCCCTTTCACAGTGACTGCCTCTGAGGAGGGGACTCTGTTGTCGAGCTAGTCTGTGTTCCCTCGTGAAATCTCCCATGACAGGGAGGCTTGGGGGTTCTTCAGCTGATTCAGTGCAGACTTGCTTCACTCCATCAGACCCTAAAAAAATAGAAACAGAAGGAAGAGGATGCCCCTTAATCCACTGTCTCACTCCTGGCCCAGGTCCCCTGTTATCCTTCTCTTAGGCTTATGGGAGCTTGGAGGCACAGAGCGTGCCTCTTCCAGATGAGAAACTCAGATAGGGACCGAGGTGAGAGGTCACTGGGAAACTGCTGGTTGCGGTCAAAGTGAATTCCTCACTGGCACCTGTGAGAGGAACAGCCCGGGTGGAGGCAGGGAGCCTGTGCAACCTCTGGACTCCGTGAAACCTTTCACAACAGTCTTTGCCAGGTTCTCTCCCCGCCCACAGCTCTTCCCAAGTGCATGCAGCCTCTGTCTTGGTCAAATTGCCCGGGATCTCACCCAGCTTCCTGCCAATCCCCTCTTTACATCTGCCTCTCTTCCCTTCTTCCTCAAACCTCCTTCAAGGTCTGTGAGGACTACTTCCTGTCTCCAAAAGGCAAGTCTTTTCACTGTAGACTGCAATGGCCCATCAGACCTGATCCTGACGTCAAGGAAAGATCCGATCTCTGGACCGTAGGTCTTCTCAGAAGGCAGAGATAAGGAGCCAAAGCAAAAAAGCATTAAAGTTTCATCTTACAGTGATCTGGCCATTGATAAACTGGTGATTGAAACCTCTTCATGTTTAAATACAAAGTGCCATTGTTCAGTCGCTATGTCACGTCCAACTCTTGGAGACCCCATGGACTGCAGCACACCAGGCCTCCCTATCCCTCACTATCTCTCAGAGTCTGTCCAAGTTCATATCCCACTGAGTCAATGATGTCATTCAACCATCTCATCCTCTGCTGCCCTCTTCTCCTTTTGCCTTCAACCTTTCCCAGCATCAGGGTCTTTTCCCATGTGCTTAACAGAAGTAGTTAATGTATTTAAACAGAAGTACATATGAATACAGAGAAGGCAATGGCAACCCACTCCAGTGCTCTTGCCTGGAAAATCCCATGGATGGAGTAGCCTGGTGGGCTGTAGTCCATGGGGTCATGAAGAGCTGGACACGACTGAGCGACTTCACTTTCACCTTTCACTTTCATACGTTGGAGAAGGAAATGGCAACCCATTCCAGTGTTCTTGCCTGGAGGACCCCAGGGACAGGGGAGCCTGGTGGGCTGCCGTCTCTGGGGTCGCACAGAGTTGGACATGACTGAAGCGACTTAGCAGCAGCACATATGAATAAAATAGAAGGCAGCCCACAAGTCCATGGGGGTCACCAAGAGTCGGACACAACTTAGTGATGGAACAACAAAAGAGTCAAGATTCACGAGCTTTGCCTTTTGTTCCAGCCACAGTGGGCATCTCTCTGGCAGCAGGCTCTGCAGCTCCACCTCCAGATCTTGGCATGCACTTTCCCCTGGGCCTGAAGCACACTTCCCTTCACTGCCTCTTCACTTTTCTGGCCCCTGTCTTTTACAAGGATCCCTTTGAGCATCCTGGCATGTCTTCATCCTATAGAAGCATTATACTCTGACAGTTACTTCTTAGCCTGTGCCAAACTTTCACTCAACTCATGAATGAGGTGTGGTAAGTCATTCCAACAAGGTCTCTAGTTCATCCACGCCTCTCCATATCTGTACTTCCCACCCTGCCACATACCAATGACACGATAGCAAAGGAAATACTAGCAGAGACTGGAAAAGTATGTGCCTAGCAGTGCTTGCCCTCACTTGCTGCTCTTGGAATCCAGCAACTACTGTATGAAAAGCTGGGGTTAGTCTGCTGGGTGATTGGAGACACAGTTTCGGTTGTCCCTCTTGCTCCGGTCAGCAGCCGGCCAGTCACCTGTCGGGGGAAGCAAGGATGTTTTAGATCGCTCAGAGGCCAGGTCCCATTCCCGTAGCGTAGTGGTTATCACGTCTGCCTCATACTCAGGGTAGGCCAACACTAAAGGGTGTTCTGCCAGCTAACTGCAAGCACGTAATCACGTCCAGTAGAGACCACTCATCCATCCCAGATCAGAGGAACCACCCAGCCAATGTGCAAAATGACGAGTGAGATGAATGGCTCTTGTTTGAAACCATTCAATTTGGAGTTTTGTTGCACAGTTGAAGCTATCTGATACATGAGGGGGATTAACAGAAAGAAAAATACCTGGTTCACTAAAAGATATGAGAAATTGGAATTTACACAGTCAGTGGGGAAAAAAACTGCTGAAAGAAAAGTACCAATTCACTTTTTGCAATTCAGTGTAAAACTGGTTAATATTCAACCGGGCAATAAAAACATCACCCATTATCTTCCATCAGAGACTCAGAGATGATAGTGTTTAGGAAATGAAAGAAAAAGTTTACCATCAAAGATGTCAGGAGAGAGACTTCAGAAGGGCTGACTTGCCAAATATAAAACATAATGAGCCCTTAAAGAAAAAAAAACCTCTGTAAAATCACCAAGGTTATCAAGTTTAAATTAGCCTTTTCATGATGAAAAACATCAACTTTCTCTGATCATTATCATAATCCCAAAGGTCATGGCATATCTTCAGATATCAGAATAGCAAAAAAATCAAGAGTAAATGGAAATTGTTAGGAGTTGCAGGTTTATGGGAAATAGACAAGGTTTTACGGTATAGGCAACCAGAGGTAGGCAAGGTGACCCTGTTCGTTTCATTTTAATTTTCTTCCTAGCTGTGGTATATAACGAGCTTGATCACATTGGAATTAGAAAGTGTAAGTGATTTTTATTTCCACAGTTGTGACTTCCCTGGTGGCTCAGATGGTAAATACTCCGCCTGCAATGAGGGAGACTTTGGTTCAATCCCTGGGTTGGGAAGATCCCTTGGAGGAGGAAATGGCAACCCTCTCCAGTATTCTTGCCTGCAGAATCCCTAATCCAGAGGAACCTGGCGACAGTCCATGGGGTTGCAAAGAGTTGGGCATGACTGAGTGACTAAGCACAGCACTTATTTACTGGTCAGAAAAAAAAAAAGTTTCTGTTTTATAAAAGGTAACTTCTAATTTTGTGCATGAGTTCTAATCAAGAATTTGTCAAAAATACATTCTCTTAGAGGGTCAGATGACTCTCCAGTGGACTTTTGGAGAATGCTCCAATGCTAAACAATCTGCCTGCAATGCTGGAAATGTGGGTTCAGTCCTTGGATTGGGAAAATCCCCGAGAGAAGGAAATGGCAACCCACTCCAGTATTCTTGCCTGGGAAATCCCATAGACAGAGGAGCCTGCGGGAGTACAATCCATGGGGTCGCAGAGTCAGACCCGACTGAGGGACTAACACATACCAGCATAGCTTTACATTCCAAGTCATGGATAAGTTCCCCAAACACGTGAGTCCCTAATGCACCAGTCCAGGTCAGAGGCCCCTCCTTGTGTTGTCACAGCACCTGGACCCACTTATCACAGTCCATTGTCATATTGCAAAACCGGCTTGGGAAGGCTCCTGTAGACTCTGGCCTTCTTGAGGGTGGGGACTTTCCCAAAGTCTAGCACAGGGCCTTGTTGAATGAATGGGTCAGTAGATCATTTCCTCAGAGACCCAAGGACAGCGTTCCCCACACTTGGCAGCACCAGAATTTCCAGGGGTGCTTTGCTCAGCAGCTCCCAGATAATGCCCATCAAGTGATGGGCTGGAGCCGCCTGGTCCTGCCTGGTGAGCACTGACTCTGGTGAGCACATTTCCTCAGGACTCTGGTTCAGTGACATCACATTGGTGGTCTGAGACTGGGCATGGCAGGAGCATTTACACCGTGGAATTGGCAAAGGCTGCCAGAGAGGGTTTTGGTTTATGAAAGCCAGCTTTCCAGCATGTCACTGACCTTCCTCCTCTCTGGTCCAAGGACTAATGTTTGAGAATCGTTGACTTAGGATGGGGTCAGCCAACTGCAGCCAGTGGGCTAAATCCAGCCAGCTGCCTGCTTTTGTGCTGCCCATGGCTGGGGCAGTTTCTACATCTTTAGAGGGTTGTCAGAGGAGGAGGAGAATAAGAGAAATAGAAGGAGGAGAGGGACGGGAGGAAGGGGTAGGGGTGGGAGGGGGAAATGAGATTCTATATGGCCTGCAAAGCCTAAAATGTTTCATATCTGGCCTTTTATGGAAAAAGCTTACTGACCCCTGACCTAGAGAAGCTTCTTAGCCCTGACTGCACATTAAAATCACCTTGGAGACTTTTCATACATTTTAGTGCTTGGATTCCATAACGTCCAAGGTGGGATCTGGGCGTCTGTGTATTTTCACAGCTACCCAGGGGACTCACATTTTTCTGTATGGAGTCCAAGTTTTCCTGGCTGTTTCCCCACCTTGCCTCTGTTGCCATTTCCAACCTCGTTCCAGCTTGAGTGTTCCCTGTCCTGGGGGAGAGTCTCTTTAGGGTTGCCCTGGATCTGAAAGGCATTTCTTTTGCCTGGAAACAAGTGATGGGGGTGGCGCTGGGAGTGGGCAAGGCTTCCAGGTGAGCACAGCTGAAGACTGGGGGTGTGAGGAGGGTGCTAATAGCTGAGCTGTTCTTCACTCACCTTCTTTCTCCCACTCCAAATCCTGGAACTCGCTAAACACATTGGGCAGAAATATTATTCCTCATTTGGGGTAGACTGAGTAGGGGAGAAGTTGTTAATCTTCTATGTCTGAGTCAGGGATTTGATTTGCCCTCTCACGCTCACTGAGCATCCTTGAGAAGGAAGGGGATGCAGGATTCTGGAAGCTGCACCCCTCACCTGCCACCCAGATGTCTGCTTGCTTTGAGGTGTGACTCCAAAGGAGTGAGGTAGGTGATTGTTAATCAACAAACCGGCTCCAATAGTACATCTCTGGGGCCTCAGGCAGAACACGTCTTCCCAGAAGACTGCCATTACCCAAGCAATTGGGTAACTTTCTTGGGAGTTACTTCCAGAGCCCGCAGCAAGTTCTTCTGAGTTTATTCTCTGTTGGTGATTTTCTTTGGAGGAGAGCTTACTTTTAGGAATCACTAAAATCCAATTGGAATAAAATGGATCGATAGAACTTGAGGTTAAAAAAATAATCCAATAATTTGTACAAAAGAAAGAAATGGAAAGTACCAATAGATGGCCTAGCTTCATGGTTAAGAACATGGGTCGTGATCTTTATCATCTGGGTTCAAAGCCAGCCACTACCACAGCCACTGCTAGCCCTGCAAACGTGATCAGGTTGCTTAAACTTTGTGCCTTACTTTTTCTCATCTGTAAAATGGGATCCTACCTCACAGAGTTGTTGTGAGGATTAAATTATACATGAATACATAGAAAGGGCTCAAATCTTCATTGTTGGAGTCCTTGTGCAGCCCATACTGGCTTGGAGGCATTTAAAAAATTCTAGAAATGTTTTGGACCATGGCAGGGGCATGATCATATCAAGTCTACAGCTTCCCAACTTGGCCATTTCAAATAGTGTATTTGGATGTATGTATGGGGCTTCCTGGAGTCTCAGAGGGTAAAGAATCTGCCTGCAATGCAGGAGACCTGGGTTCAATTCCTTGGATCAGGAGGACCCCCTGGAGGAAGAAATGGCAGCCCATTCCAGTATTCGAGCCTGAAGAATTCCATGGACAAAGGAGGCTGGTGGGCTACAGTCCATGGGGATGAAAAGAGTCAGGCATGGTCGAACGACTAACCCTTTCACTTTCACATTCACGGTTACTTTAAAGTGGGTTTCCAAACTTTACCTTCTTTGATCACCCAAGCCATGCTAGCCTAGCCTGTTTTCTCCCCTCTGTCATTGCGGATCCTCCCTTACTAGAAGGTTTCTTTTGAATTTTGTAAGGCCAATTGGGAAGCAAAGGGAGGGAAGGGAGGTCTTAGGGCAGTTATTTAGCCACTAAGTCACGTATGACTCTTGCAATCCCATGGACTTTAGCCCACCAGGTTCCTCTGTCCATGGGATTTCCCAGGCAAGAATATTGAAGTGGGTTGTCATTTCCTCCTCCAGGGGATCTTCCCGGTCCAGGGGTTGAACCCACATCTCCTGCATTGGTAGGTGGATTCTTTACCACTGAGCCACCAGGGAAGACCCTGGGGGCAATAGCCTGCTCCATTATTTCCGAAGAGCTTAGGGGTGCCAGAATGATTGGAAATGGGGAAAATGAAACTGTACTTGACATTGGACATGTCTACTGCCAATGCTAAAGACTGAGGGGAAGCTCACTTCCCCGATCCCCCTTGGCACCTGCAGGGGGAGTTTGGAGTACAGTTCTATGACTTTTAACCCATGAATAGGTTTGTTAGCCACCACCACAATCAGGGGGTTTCCACGTGGCTCAGTGGTAAAGGGGCCTCCCTGGTGGCTCAGATGGTAAAGAATTTGCCTGCAATGCAGGAGACTCGGGTTCAATCCCTCGTTTGGGAAGATCACCTAGAGAAGGGAATGGCAACTCATTCCAGTATTCTTACCTGGAAGATTTGGGGTTGCAAAGAACTGGACACGACTGAGCAACTAACACTTCCCCTTTCCTTTAGTGGTAAAGAATCTGCCTGCCAGTGCAGTAGATGCAGGAGACATGGGTTCAACCCCTGGGTTGAGAAGATCCCTGGAGGAGGAAATGGCAAATCACTTCAGTATTCTTGCCTGGATAATCCCATGGACAGAGGAGCCTGGTAGTCTGTGGGGTCAAGAAGAATCCAACACAACTGAGCACGCAAGCAGCAACAACGACAATCAGGATACAGAGCAGTCCTATCACCCGAAACCCTCCCTTGAAATTCCTTTGAAATCACACCCTCCCCTCAACCCTAACCCTGATAAGTACCTATCTCTTCTCCATCACAGTGGGTTTGTCTTTTCATGCTTATCTACAATCACACAGCCTGTAACCTTTGAGACTGGCCTTTTTCACTCATCACAGTGCCTCTAAGATTTAGCCAGGTTGTTTGTATCTGTAACATGTTTCTTTTTTACTGAGTAGTATTTTACTATATGGCTGTACCATAGTTTGCTTATTGAATCACTCCTTAAAGGAAATTTGAGTGGTTATCCGTTTGGGACGATTATGAGTAGAGCTGTTCTAAATATTTGTGGTTTTGTGCGGAACATAACTTTCCATTTTTGTAGGGTAAATATTCAGGAGTAGGTTTCAAGGGTCATCTGGAAAGTGTGTGTTTAACTATATAGGAAGGAAGGAAGGAAGGAGAAGTCACTCAGTCATGTCCGACTCTTTGCAACCCCGTGGACTGTAACCTACTAGGCTCCTCCGTCCATGGGATTCTCCAGGCAAGAATACTGGAGTGGATTGCTATTTCCTTCTCCAGGGGAACTTCCCGACCCAGGGATCGAACCCAGGTCTCCCACATTGGAGGCAGATGCTTTAACCTCTGAGCCACCAGTTATAAGAGGTTGTCAAATGTGGAAAACAACTTATGGTTACCAAAGGGGAAAGGGAGTGGGAAGGATAAATTAGGATTATGGGATTAACATATAGACACTACTATCTATAAAACAGGTTCCCCCACTGGCTCAACAGTAGAGAATTCGCCTGCAATGCAGGAGATGAGGAGGATGCTGTTTGATCCCTGGGTCAAGAAGATCCCCTGAGAAGGAAATGGCAACCACTCTAGGTTTTTTTTTTTTTTTTGCCTGAAAAATCCCATGGACAGAGGAGCCTGGTGGCCTATAGTCTAACTGGTTGCAAAGAGTCAGATATGACTGACAAAGCACATGGTAATAAGTGTGTAGTAATGTCTTGAAGTAGACTTAATTTACACTTTCCTCAGGCCTATTGATGTTGAACATATTTACTATCATATGGCGAACTTTGGTGAAGTGTCTGCTAACTCCTTGCCCGTTTTCAAATTGGGTTTGTCAACTACAAGTGCCATGGGGTGCTTGCCATCTGCCTCCACAAGGATTAAATCAGATGCTGTTGCAGCTCTGGATTTTCAACACCCCTGACAGGAGTTCAGGGTGAAGAGCAGAAATGTGCTGGGGGAAAAACTGGTAGAACAGGTCTTCAGATAGATATTTTCAGGAGCCTATTTTGTGAGCTCAATTCTTGTATCTCCTCATATCTCAAAAAGCATTAAAAATCCTTCATGGTGACAATTGCTCCTCATGACTCACAGCAACCTTGTGCAAAAATACGTGCTTGATTGCATGCCCTCTCCCTTCCCCCAAATCACCTGTCTACTGACCTCCCCCTGCCTCTTGGAGCCGTTTCTCAGAGCTGTCTGAAATGCTGTCTCCTAGGCTGCAGCCCTCATTTTACCCCAGATAAAACTTAACTTGCGGCTCTCAAGTTGTGATTTTTTTTTTAAGTTGACAGGTTGTTTTCTTACTACTGAATTTTGAGAATTCTTTATATATTCTGGATGCAAATGTTTTGTTGGATATGTGATTTGAGAATCTTTTTTCCCAGTCTATAGCTTCTCTTTCCATTTGTTTAACAGTGTCTTAAAGCAGAAGAAAGGATTATAATTTTGATGAGGTCCAATTTATCAATTTTTAAGAATGGGTCATTGTTTTGGTGCCGCATCTAAGGAATTGTTCAAGTAAGAATTGTTTTGGTGGCAGAGAATGCAAACGTGCAAACGGAGATGAAAGCACCCGGTAACCGAAATGCCCGTGCCCCCATGTCTACTGCAGAGTATTCTATCCTCTTCACAGCCGTGCAAAGAAATTCCCCACACAGCTTTCCGTCAGCCTCATTTTCAAACATACACTAAATAGAGATGAGCCAGTTCTGATGGTTATCAGCCTTTCATCCATCTTGTTTCATCTTTCCTGCCCCCACCCCGTTTTTTATGTTAGATTATTTTTTTAAAAATCCCCAATATCATGTTATTTTTTGCTGACTTAAAAAAAAATCCTCCCCAAGTGATTTTAATGCCAGCTGAGATTTGAAATGCATGCAGCAAAGCCTCTTAAAGTCATGGGCAAATGTTTAAGCCATTTAGGAGACCAAATCCTTCACAGTGCGTCGTAATCAAATAACGCCTCAGAATCCAGCTGACACGAGTGTAATGCATGTGCAGTTTCTCGTGTGCTGAGTAATCCCACATTAATGGTAAGCAGCTCGTGTAAGACGGTAATTAACACCATTCAGCTAAAATGAAATTTCATAAATTTTTCTCCCTGCCTTTGTTCTCCAAAATCTATAAACAATATTAATGCAGTTTAATTTTCATGACATAATCATAATCACAAAAACACACCACTCTACAGACTTTTCTCCCCAAAAGCCAGTGCACAGGCTGGACCTGCCTGGCATCCTTTCTATTTAAACCCCTCGTCTCCCGTAGACTCCATACTGCCATGACCTAATATTGTAGGTAAGATACCTCCAGTGGCTTCCAATTTACCCAATTTGAAATTATTTGCAATACAACAGTCAGCTGTGAACACATGACATTAGATTGACTCTGCTCTCAGTGGAAAAACAGCTGATAAACAATGGAAAAACAAATGGTCTTTTGATGGGAAAAAGAGAAACAAGAATTATTTAGAATGCTTATCATTCCTTCCTTCCGTGAGTGCTTGCTGAGTATCTGTGCTGTGCTTAGTTGCTCAGTTGTGTCTGACTCTCTGTTAACCCATGGACTGTAGCCCTCCAGGCTCCTCTGTCCATGGGGATTCTCCAGGCAAGAGTACTGGAGTGGGCTGCCATGCCCTCCTCCAGGGGATCTTCCCGACCCAGGGATTGGACCCAGGTCTCCCAGACTGCAGGCAGACGACAAGGGAAGCCCTTGTGGCTCAGCTGGTAAAGAATCTGCCTGCAATGTGGGAGACCTGGGTTCAGTCCCTGGGTCAGGAAGATCCCCTGGAGAAGGGAAAGGCTACCTACTCCAATATTCCGGCCTGGAGAATTCCATGCCATGGGGTCACAAAGAGTTGGATACAACTGAACAACTTTCAGTGAGTTTCTACTCTATGCCAAATATTGTTCTAGGTGTTTGGAATATATCAAAGAGTCAAACAGACAAAGATCCCTGCTGTCATGGCGCTTACCAGAGAAATTGTATTGGACCTTCCCAGAAAGAGCCCCCACAATCTGCCTTGCCCACCCATCAACTCTGTTACTCCTGTTGCCAGCACATCCTCATCACAGCCTCCTTGTTTCAGGAGGCCGGCACCATAGCATCTATACTTCTATACCATAGATACCATAGTATCTATAGCAAGGGAGGTGGGCAAGATGGGGAAGTGGTATATTTCTCAGAACACCCCAAGCTGGACTTGGGATGGACTGACATTTTGGGCAGAGAGGAGGAAGAAACTAGTATCAAAAGCACAGACAAACCCAAGTGATCAGTTATCTGATGGTGGACCAAGGAGAAGGACTTGGGATGAAGTTGGTGGGTGTTGTACATATCTGTAAATTGCAGAAGAGCATTGTGATCAATTTACAGTATCTGCTGTGGACTCTGGAATGGGGAGTAAAGGAGGTAATTACTCTCTTGATTCCTGTGCTAAAAATGTGAAACCCTTTTTTCCCTAACTCCTCCTGCCCTGCCTCCAATGATCTGTTTTCTGTTCCTGTGGCTTAGTTTTCTTGAGTTTTATACAGAAGAAATCATACAAAATGTGCTCTTTTATAAGTTCATCAGGTTTCTTTTACTCCGTGTTATAATCTGGAGAGTCATCCTCATCGCAGGCTGTATCAATAATTCATTATTGCTGAGTCATACTATTCCGTTGTACGATATGCAACAATTTGTATCTCTGTTGACCTGTTGAAAGATTGATGACTATTCTAGTTTTGGCTATTACAAATAAAGCTGCTATAGTCATCGGTGTACAAGTCTTTGTACAGATGAAGATTTTCTTTTCCCTTGAGTAAATATCTAGGACTAGAATGACTGGATTACATGATAGGGGGTTGTTTGACTTAAGAAGCAGCCAACTGTTTTCCAAAGTGGTTGTACCATTTCACATTCCTGTCAGCAATGCGCGAGACTTGCAGTCACTCTATATCCAGGCCAATGATTGGTGAGGTTGGTCTTTTAAATTTTAGTTCTCTGATTATGTGCACAGGGATATTCAAATCAGTATTTTAAAAGCAAAGTTTAGGTTAATAATCTGAGACTTTCTTTTCTAATACAAGAATTTAAAACTATAAATTCCCTCTGAGCTGTGCTTGAGCTGTATCTCACAAATTTTAAGTTGTATGTGCTTTTTATTTAGTTCAAAAATGTTCTGATTTTCCCTTTGAGTTATGGACTCTTTATAAGTGTGTTACTTAGTTTCCAAATATTTGGAAGATTTTCTAGATATCTTTATGTAAATGGTTTCTAATTTAATCCTATTGTGGTGAGATAATATGCTTTGCATATTTTCAGTCCTTTAAAATTTATTGACACTTGTTTTATGGCCCAGAATATGGTTTGTCTTGGTGAATGTACTATTGTTGTTAGGTGGATTGTTCTATAAATGCCAGCTGATCAAGTTGGTTGGTAATGTTCCAGTATTGTATCTCCCTGCTGATTTTTTCTCTCTACATTTTTTTAATCAACTATTATGGGTGTTGAGATTTGCAGCTATCACTGTGGAGTTGTCTATTCCTCATTGCAGTTCTATTAGTGTTTATCTACTACATGTTGAAACTTTATTATCAGGTACATATGTGTTTAGGATTGCTATGTTATGAATCTATCCATTTATCACTATGAAATGACCTTCTTTATCTCTGGCCATAGTCTTTGCTCTAAAATCTATTCTGACTGACATACTGTAGCCACTGCAATCTTCTTTTGAATAGTGTTAACATGGAATAGAAATATCAATAACCTCAGATATGCAGATGACACCACCCTTATGGTGGAAAGTGAAGAGGAGCTAAAGGGCCTCTTGATGAAGGTGAAAGAGGAGAGTGAAAAAGTTGGCTTAAAGCTCAACATTCAGAAAACGAAGATCGTGGCATCCGGTCCCATCACTTCACAAGAAATAGATGGGGAAACAGTGGAAACAGTGTCAGACTTTATTTTTTGGGGCTCCAAAATCACTGCAGATGGTGACTGCAGCCATGAAATTAGAAGACGCTTACTCCTTGGAAGAAAAGTTATGACCAACCTAGATAGTATATTCAAAAGCAGAGACATTACTTTGCCGACTAAGGTCCGTCTAGTCAAGGCTATGGTTTTTCCTGTGGTCATGTATGGATGTGAGAGTTGGACTGTGAAGAAGGCTGAGCGCCAAAGAACTGGTGCTTTTGAACTGTGGTGTTGGAGAAGACTCTTGAGAGTTCTTTGGACTGCAAGGAGATCCAACCAGTCCATTCTGAAGATCAGCCCTGGGATTTCTTTGGAAGGAATGATGCTAAAGCTGAAACTCCAATACTTTGGCCACCTGATGCCAAGAGTTGACTCACTGGAGAAGACTCTGATGCTGGGAGGGATTGGGGGAAGGAGGAGAAGGGGACGACCGAGGATGATATGGCTGGATGGCATCACAGATTCAATGGACGTGAGTCTGAGTGAACTCCGAGAGATGGTGATGAACAGGGAGGCCTGGTGTTCTGCGATTCATGGGGTCACAAAGAGTCGGACACGACTGAGCGACTGAACTGAACTGAACATGGAATATCTTTTCCAACTATTTTGCTCTCAACAATTTGTGTCCTTATATTTAAAGTACATTTCTTTTAGGTGGTATATTTTGGTCTTTTTTTTTTTTTTTTTTAATAAAATCTGACAATCTCTGCCTTGGGGGTGTTTCAACCACTTCTGTTTAATTTAATTGTTGATATGGTAAAGTTTATCATCTTATGATTTGTTTTCTGTTTGACCCATCTGCTATTTGCTTTCTTCAGCTTTATTTTCTCTGTCTTCTTTTCAGAAAATTGAATAACTTTATTATCCACTTACCTTTTCTTTGCTGGTTTATTAGCTATAGTCAGTTCAGTCACAGTCATGTCTGACTCTTTGTGACCCCATGGACTGCAGCATGCCAGGCTTCCCTGTCAGTCACCACTCCCAGAGCCTGCTCAAAGTCATGTCCATCGAGTCAGTGATGCCATCCAACCATCTCATCCTCTGTCGTCCCCTTCTCCTCCTCCCCTCAATCTTTCCCAGCGTCAGTGTCTTTTCCAGCTATTAGCTATAAAGTCTGTTATAAAAATCTACTTTCAAGTAGTACCTACCACTTCACGTATAGTATGATTATACTTTAATTTGTCTCCTCTTGGCCTTTATACAATTTTTTGTCATGTATTTTACAAGCAGGTAAAGCGAATAATTTGATCATATTGAGTTTTGCTTGTAAATTTGTTATGCAAGATCAGAGTAACATTTAATCTAGAACTATGCTCTCCACTACTGAGGCAAAAGCCTTCTGAGCACTCTGCGTAGTGCATGACTTATGTGAGTTTTCAAAGTGGTTTGTGGGTCCAGGCTCTGTCAGTTGCTGGTGGCATGGCCTTGGCTGAGTCACTTAGCATCCTGGACCTCAGCTTGCTCACCTCTGACCTGAGATGCTTCACTGACCAGTGTCCCAGGCAATGAGAGGCAGGCCCATCCAGCCCGAGGCCTTAGTCATCAGATTGGGGAGAGAGCCTTAGATGACAGCCTTAGTCATCAGAGGGGAAGAGAGATCCATCACCTGCCTGCATCTCCAGGCTCCCATGAATTCATGTCTCAGCAGGGGCTCTATAGGCAGAAATGGGAGAAGTCATTTCTTTACCACCTAGAAACGCAGCTGGGCTCAGAGATGACCTGACTGAGGGGAATAGGGGGTTATTCCACAACTCGGCCACAGCTGTCCCCTTAGCCTGGTGTCCTGTAGGGGCTCCAGTGTGTTTAATGGTGGAGACTGAAGGTGACTAGTGTTTGGAGGAGGAGGAGGGTCTGGGGTCTGCCATGGGGGCTGGGCAGGAGGGAGCAGAGACAGTAGCCACTGGCCAAAAGCCTCCCTGGATTAGGGCTGGCTTGTTCATGAATCTGTGAGATGCCCTTTGGAGAAACCCAGAAACAGGGCTGGGGGTGGGGTGGGGTGAAGTTCCTGCAGGGGGCAAAGTCCTGAGTGACTGAAGCAGAAGCCTGCAGACTGTTGCTGATTGCCTCACTGTTTCCTCCTCCTGCTTCTGTTCACCCTGGCAGCCGAGATCTGGGATCTCTCATTTCATCTCTTCTTCCCCAGGTCCCTAGGGGTTCATGGTGGTTGTAATGGATTGTTTTAAATGTTTCAAAAACTCTAATGGAAACCATAATACATCTGTTTTCTGCTTTTTGCAGACCCAGTTATGGATGCATTTGATTAATAAATAATGGGGAAATGAATTAATTATTCCTTAATGATTAGTCTCTTCAGTAGACAGCCTACATCAAGACAATGTGGGAGAAATGGGAGAAAATAATAAAACAGGGTCTCAGTATTGAATTGGTCAGAAAGTAACATAGGATCAGAGGCTCTGTAAGGTTCTTTCCAGGCCCAAAACACTTCTAGAAAAAGGCTGCACAGTCTAGAACTGCCCAAGGCTGGTGGTACCAGTGGTCTGGGAGAGTGACGGAGGAGAAAGGCATGTTACAGCTATTTCTTCCCAACTCTGCAAAATCAGGAGGTTTTAGGCCAAGAGGTGAGTCACTATACCCCAAGCAGAAATTAAAAAAAAACACTGAAACTCAAGATCAAGGTGAAGTCTGCCTGCTTAAGTACTAGGTTGGCCAGAAAGTTTGTTCGATTTTACTTTTTTTTTTTCCAGTGTTACAGCTCTATTTTATTTAGAAGATAGCAGGAAAATCCATCTTTGAGGCGTGAGGGCAAGTCAATCTAAAGACAGGAGAAGAGCGCCCCAGGGCATGGGAGAGAGAGGGAGAGCTGGCTCTGGCTCCTCTATTTATCTGTTTATTTCTACCCGGGCCTGTCCTATGTAAATTAGGCCAGCCAGGAATGTTGTTTGTTCTACCTGAGGTCCTCACTCCGGTCCTCGGACCTTCTTTTGTTTCATTTTCGTGGGCTTTTCCCTTCCTTGTCTGTAGCCACCGCCATTTTGGACACCGTTTCCCTATTCTACCTACCTAACATCCCCCTCAAGAGATGGGAGGCCCAATTCTTTGGGAACAGGGGCGTCGAGGTCTTTCTGGCTACTTCCTGCTGAACTGGGGCAGCGAGGGGTATTGGGCCTCCCCCTCTTGCTAATCTCAAGCCTCAGAGTCCTTATAGCGGTGTCCATCTAAGGGTGAGTGATATTTTCTGTGGTTGGCTGTAGTTTTACATCTTTGTTGAACTGGCACTGTATGTTGTAGCTTGTTGACCTGGGCAGAGACAAAACAGGTTAGACAATTAACAGTACATGGAATAATCATAAGCATCACGAGGACTAGTAGGGGCATTAGTCAGTTTTAAATTCACATCGCCATATGGAAAACCTCAACGAATCGTTTGACCAACCCAGTAGAGCTGTTCAGCCCAGTGGTTCTCAGGCTATAATGTGCATCACAGTTACTATGAAGACTTTTTATTTTTCCTTCTCTTCCTTTTTAAAAAAAATTTATATTGGAGTATACCTGATTAGGGCTTCCCTGGTGGCTCAGTGATAAGGAGTCTACCTGCAATGGAGGAAGACTCAGGAAACTCAGGTTTTATCTCTGGGTCGGGAAGAGCCCCTGGAGGAGGAAATGGCAACCCACTCCAGTGTTCTTGCCTGGAGAATCTCACGGACAGAGGAGCCTGGCGGGCTCCAGCCCATGGGGTGGCAAAGAGTTGGACATGACTGAGCGCACATAGCCAATTAACGATGCTGGGATAGTTTCAGGCGAACAGTCAAGGGTGGGAAGACTTTTAAAAACAGACAAGTGGGCCCAACTCCCAGAGTTCCTGGTTACAAAGTTCTGGGGCGGGATCAAGAATTTCCATGTAGAGCATGGTCCCAGGCCAGGCTGCTGCTGCCGGTCCAGGAAGCACACGTGAGAAGCACTCCTATTTCCCACTTGCTCACACTCCCTAAGTGCTTTCCACCCTTTCCCTCTGGACTTTTCTCCTGCCTCTTCTCTCCTTTTTGTCCCTCTGCTCCAGCAGCTTCCTCCTTTTGACTTTCTTCTGAAACAACAGGAATTGTCTTAAAAACTGCAGAAGAAATGCAGAAGAAGCAAGAAAGCAAAACCACCCCTGGCTGGCAAGGGACATGAGTGGCAGCTGACTCAGCTCAGCATGGGATGGCCAGGATGTGAGGTCCCTCAGAGCTGACAGAGCCACCCGGGGCTGGTCCATCCTGGCCAGGACTCCATGTGACAGTGGACGAGGCAGCAGTGGAGGGGATGGGGTCAGCTGGGGAGCAGCCTCCAAGCACAAGCTGGGCTTCAGAGCTCCTTCCCCACAGAGGATCCAGGACTTGAGTGTACACTGGAATCCCCAGGGCTTGGAGAGTCTGGCTGCGGGCCCTGTCCCCGAGGCCTCTCAGTTGAGGTCTGGGATGGAATCCCCAGTGCAGGAAAACTGGGATGAGCTGGTCACCCAACCAGGGCTGGAGCCCTCACCCTTCTTAGAAATTCCCAGTGAGGCTGACCTGCTGGTCCCAGGACTGCATCTTGGGAGTCCCCCTTCATTGCTCCAGGCAACAGCAGACGCTAGAATGGCTGCAGTAGCCTGGACTCTTCAGAAGGGCAAAAGGAGAAGGGGGCGACTGAGGATGAGATGGTTGGATAGCATCACCAACTCAATGGACATGAATCTGAGCAAACTCTGGGAGATGGTGGAGGACAGGGAGGCCTGGCATGCTGTGAGACCACGGAGTCACAAAGAGTCAGACACAACTGAACGACTGAACAATAAACAACATTAGCATCTCCGTGTGTCACTTTTCTGCCGGATATCATTGTGTTTACCAGGAACCAACACAACCCAGGTCTGTGCTGGATGTGTCCGAGTGACAATGTATGGGCCTTGGTATCTTATACAGGTCTTTACCCCAAGCTTTGCCTAATCCTTCTTACAGCCCTTCTTCCCCGAGAACAAGCAGGGGTGTGGGGAAGTGCAGGACACTGGGCATGCCTGTGTGAAGTAGTTGTTGCTGAACCACACTTGTCTGCCTGAGTCTCTTTTCCCTTACTTAGTGTTAGTGTTAATTGCTCAGTCTTGTCTCTTTGTGACCCCATGGACTGTAGCCCACCATCCTCTGTCCATGGGATTCTCCAGGCAAGAATACTGCAGTGGGGTGCCATTTCCTCCTTCAGGGAATCTTTCCAACCCAGTGATCAAACCTGGGTCTCTTGCCTTACAGGCAGATCCTTTACCATCTGAGCCATCAGGTCTTTACCCAGAAAGTTCTTTGGTCCTTCACCTAAATACATTTTGGAACTGGCCTCCACCTTGAGAGGCTCAGCTTCTGATCTACCTCCCCCACGACACTGTAATTTTACTGAGAGATGAGTTGACTCAGAGGGGCTGTAAGGCTGTTGATTGCGGGTGGGCTGCCGAGCTGAGATGGACCAACCCCCGCCCCCTGGTCATCTGCCATCTGCCCTGGTTTTGTGGGTCCCTGTGGGTCCTGTCTGCAGTGAAGTGTGGAAACAAGGTTATGTGAAGTGTAGACTTGATTATTAGTGGTGACCTTGACTGTAAAAAGCTTTACAGGTGACCAGTCCTGCAGTCCCAGAGTCATTAGGCGTCTGAGGAGGTGACCTAAACTTCATAGCTCTGTTTTGACTTCTACAGAAGGGGAAATGATACTCTGTGAGGTGTTTACATTCAGGAGGTTGTGAGTCTCAGAAAGCCAGCGCTGAATGACACCTGGTCCTGTGACTGTGATGTCATATTGTTATAATATTATCCCCTAACAGGCCGGGGTCACCTGTAAGGTCACTCAGCTTGTAAGTGGCAGAGTGGACTGAGTCAGGTCACTGAAAAAGACCAGTTGTGTCTCAAGGGAAGAGATACGAAGAGGGGCCATGAGGGCAGGAGGAGGTGTCCCATGCCCAGCCGACTGGGAGGATGAGCCCCGATCAGACCTGGCCCAGCTCTGTGTGGCCCCGTCTGGTGGAGACGCAGCCCCTCGTGTCCTCCTTGCTCTCTCCCTGCTTGCCCTGGCTCGTGGATGCTCATGGGCCTTGTCATCTGCAGTGACCCAGAGCAGCGTGGAAGCCTGGTCAGGGTCACCTTCCTGGTGTGCAGCACAGCCAGGGTGAAGCGGGAGACATGCTGGTTCATGACTCACCTGCAGCAGGAGGTGCTCACCTGCCTTGGCTGCTGCCCAGCTTGCTCCACCTGCCTGGTGCTCCACAGGGCTCGGGAGAGTCTGTCAGCAGCTTCAGGTGGGGTGAGGAGGCTGGGCAGAGAGGGCTCGACAGGCAGCCTGCAGACCTGGCCCCAGTCCTGGCTCTCTGCCGCTCTTCAGCGGCTTGAACTTGGGAAACTCAGGTCACCTGAAGGCTTCAGAGTCCCCTTCTCTAAATGGACAGTGTTATTCAAGGTCCTCACTCTTCAAAGTGTCTTAAGGACACTTTAAATGCAGCAGTGATAACGCCTGGTACCTGTAAGAAATGGAAGCCCTCCCTGAATTGGACTCTTCTTTCAGTGAGACCACCGGGGGATCTGGATCCCATTGGCAGTGTGCTGCTCCCATCATCCCTAAGGTGGAGTGTGGCGCTTGTGGCCTCTACTCTGTGCCATCAGGGATCCCTGAGCTACTGTCCAGCCCTGGCAGATGCTCAGTTGCAGACCAAGCCTTGCCCCACGGGAACACCCCGACATTGCACACACATTGCCTAAGTGCGCCTTCTCAGTTCTGGCTCTTAGCCTGGGTCCCCAGGTGCATGCATGTGCTCTAAGTCACTTCAGTCGTGTCTGACTCTTTGTGACTTTATGGACTGTAGCCCGCCAGGCTCCTCTGTCCATGGGATCTCCCAGGCAAGAATACTGGAGAGGATTGCTATGCCTTTCTCCAAGGGATCTTCCTGACCCAGGGATCAAACCTGGGTTCTCCTACCACTGCAGGCAGATTGTTTACCTTCGGGGCCACCGTCTGAGGTGAAGCCCTCAGGTTCCCAAGTCCAGCCTAATTCTGAGAAGCCAGGCTGGTGGCCGAGCACAGAGGTTCCAGAAGCTTCCATGGTGTTAGGATAACCCATGTACTACTGTCTCCACCTACCCGGTTCTCTGCGTTTCTTCCTAAGAGGTGCTAAGCTGAATATATGATTCCAGGATTTGCACAGAGGCAGGTGAAACAAATGAGAAGTTGCCCTAAAGCTGGGAGTCTGGGTATTGTTATGGAACCACATAGACTCAGAAACAGGTTGCGTGTGTATGTGTGCAGGCTAAGTTGCTTCAGACACGTCTGCCTCTTTGCGATCCTATGGACTGTAGTCATCTAGGCTCCTCTGTCCGTGGGATTCTCCAGGCAAGAATTCGGAGTGGGTTGCCATGGCCTCCTCCAGGGCATCTTCCCTACCCAGAGATCAAACCCATGCCTCTTATGTCTCCTGTATTTGCAGGCAGGTTCTTTACCACTAGTGCCACCCGGAAAGCCCCAGAAACAGTTAATGGCAAGTTAAACCAAAAGGCCAGTTGACTCTTTTATTTAGGCAACTACCTCACACCATAAAAGATCTGAGGCAGCATCTAAGAAATACATACACAGTTAGGGTGAGAAATAAATAAAAAGTACAAAATTAGACCATGGAAAATATAAATTAGTGATGATGAGCTTGTGAAGGTTGACCCCCCGCTTCCCCGCCCCGAATCCAGGTACACCAGTTGGGTTGCACTGAATTAGATGCAGCTGAATCAAGATAAAAATAGAATACTGCTCTTAGGGTCAAGAAATGAGTGACTCAAGGACAGTGCAGCGGAGCCCAGCTTGCTTGTCAGAAAAACCCCAGAGGGTTTCATTTGACTGAAAGCTTGACGCGGGCCCCCACCCCCAACATGGTCCAGCTGTGCAAGTTGGGGGCAGCATTGGTGGTTCCTGGTGTCCAGAGCCAAGGACGGGGGGCCTCTGCCCTCAGCACTGGCTCTGCATTTGCCTTGTCAGCCGGCAAGTTGAAATATACACCCATGTGCTGACTGGACGACACGGAAGGATGAGTGAGGTAGACCATCCAGCGGCTCACACAGTCTGTCTGAAGAGCCAAAGGAGCAGCAATTCCAAATGATGCGTGCTCGAAGAAATCTCATTTGGACTTCTATACTTGGTTCCAATATATTTTTTTAAGGGACATTAATGAGAGGAGCCTTTGGAGGACGGGACTTCTCATTGACTGCCCAAGCCCACAGTGGAGTTATTGCCATAAAACCCCACTCCGCAAATGTTAGGGGTTCTCCAGACCCTCACAGACAGTTGGGGCACCAGCAGCAGTCAGCCAGTAGCCAGGGGCAGGGGTTTGGGTGTCTTGATGGAGCCTGGCCTTCATAGCCATCTCTAGACATCCTGGCAGGTGTTTTGAAAGCCCCTGGCTCCTGCGGGGTTCTGTTACAGGAGGTGCTGCAGAGACAGGGCGTCTGTTTGCTGCTTCTCCATCAGATGGCACCTGGGCCGAATAAATGAAGAGGAAATAGATCAGTCTGAGACTTGAACCTGTCAACTCAAGCCTGGACAGAGTGAAACAAGCATGGTTCTCAGAGTCCGCTGGACTCGGGTGTGAATTCTAATGCTGGCTCTCTACAGTTTCAGAGCTAGTCCTGAAACTACCTTGAGACTCAGTTTCCTCACCTGTTAAATGGGGATCTGAACCCCAAACCCACAGAGTTGTAAGCATCAAATGAAGTCTTGAAAGTAAGTGACGAGCCCAACAAATACTGACCCACCTTCCTTTCCTCCACCATCCCACCTGCTTCAATCTCGTCCACAGTCCTGTCTTCAGCCCCCGCCTCCAATTCCATGTATGAGCCCCTTTCTGAGTGTAAATTCTGCACATTCTAGGCCTGTTGGGCAGTTCTGCTGATCAGCATCCCCTGCACCCCCAGCTCTGGTTGTATAGAGGAAAAGACCCAATTTTGAGCAAGCCCGTGCCTTCCCCTGACCTCTCCTGATTCCACGGTGGGAGTGTTTTCTGAAGCCTGTGACACGACCACTCCCTCCCTCTCTTGAGGGGGACTGGGATGTCTCCTGGGTGTCTGTTGTCCACCCACATGGTCTCTGTCCCTCTCCCCTCCTCCCTGCAGCCATCACTTTGGTTCACTTACTTGTTATTGCCCCTGCTTTCAAATGGCCCCCCACCCCGCCCCTGCAGTGCCCATGCCTCTCCTCCCCAGCCCCTGCTGCAAGTGACGCCAGATTGCTCTTCCTCAACCAGAGCCTAGCTGAGTCGCCCTCCAGACCACGGAGTCATCGAAAGTCCCTCCTTGCTTTCCAAGTGCCAGGTTCCTCATCTGGCTTTCAACGTCCTCCAAGCTCAGCAGCGAGGACCCCTAGCCCCTGGACCCTGGCGTCTGCGTATGCTTTCTGGGCCAGCCTCTCATTCTTCCCTTCCTTTCCCTCTGGATCTTCCCAGGTGCCGGCTCTGCCCAGCGCGCTCTTATCTGTTGCTTGGGACCCAGAAGCTGAAGCCACACGTCACCCCCCTTCTCCCCCAGCCCTCTTTCTCATCTGGGCTTTCAGGCCCCTGTGAGACCGTGCTTCTTCCGTGTACATCTTCGAGGCCCTGTGTACTTGCTTGCTCTCTCCTAGACTAACAGTTCCTCCAGGACTTGGAGAAAGTTTAGCTCTTCCTGCAGCCCCAGAGCACGCATCGTGCAGGTAGGCAGGCCTTTCCAGCCGGCTCTGCTCCAAGCTGACCTTGCAGCCTCACTGGCCCCTTCGAGGCAGAGAGGAGAGCCTGTGAGCGGGAAGAAGTGCTCTTCCCAGGGCTCGGGGCTGGGCACCTTTCCACACCTTTCTGCATTGGTTGCTGGGGGAGGAAGTGCCTGTTGCTGTGGGGGTGTCTTTCTGGCATATACACGGCAGGTGTGAGGGCCTGTTTGTGTGTGAACAGGGCAGATGGGATGTGGAAGCCTTGTAATTGTGAGGTTTTTATGTATGTGTGTGAATGTGTGTGTGCAGCGGGTGAGGGACCTGTGACACGTGTGCGTGCGTGGGGTGATGATGTGTATAGAAGGTGTAGGTGAGGAATGTGGGTGTGTGTGGGTGTGTGGGGAGAGTGTATTGGGGATAGATTGTGTGCGAGTTGGGTGTGTGTGATGGGAGAGGTTGTTGTGCATGTAGAGTGTGTGTGCCTGTGGGCATGTTTATAAGGGGACGCAGAGGGGGTGTACATTGGGAATGTGTGCAGAGGGCAGGGATGTGAGTACATGTGTGGTGTGGGTATGTGCATTTTGGGGGAGTGTAAACTCACCGTCTCTTGTGAAAGGACGCTTCCTCCCCTGCCTTTGCGGGAACTTTATCCACAAAAGATGCCCAACCAGGAGAGCGTGGAGCAAGTAAGGCTTTGGAAGATAGAGCGACTGAATTATAAAACTGCTTGGTACATAGTCGAGGGATTAAAAATGAGCCACTCATCCCCAAATTCCTGGAATGTCTTGGAGGTTTTAGAGGCCGGGTGGCCCTGCCCCATCCTGACTGCTGCTTGGGGGGCGACCTGCTTGCTGGTCTCCGGGTGGAGTGGGGTGGGGGTGTCCTAGCAACCACCCCACCAAGCCTCTGGGGTATACAGTCTTCCCTTTGCTCCACTTATAGGGCTGCGGAACTGGCTGAGCCAGTTATAAACTGACCATAAATTGTGAACATGGTCGGAGAGAGCTTCAGGGACACAGGTCACAGAAAGGAAGTGGGTGGGTCGAGGCGTTTCAGAAATATCTTTTAGCATCGAAACTTGGGTTCAAATTCATGAAGTCTTATGTGAAAGTCTGGTATGAACCTTCATACTGGAAACCCCGTGGCTCTGGTGTGTGTGTGGTGGGACAGTGGGCTGTGGGCATTCTGCCTGCCCGCTGCTGCCCCAGCCCCCAGCAGCCTCTGCAGAAAACAATCTGAAACCTCTCCTGGGGACCAAACCTTCTACTCCAAGAGGGACTTCGGATGACTTGCCAGAAGGCCAGTCAGGGGCTGCTCACCACCCCCTTGGACGGTGGGTCCTGGCTGGCTGTAACCTGTCACTGTGGGCGGCCCTAGATACCATCAGGGATGCAGGGTCCAAGCTGAGCTGGATGGAAGGGCCAGCTGACTCTCGGGTCCTGTAGAACTCAGAGTTTGAGAACTGAACCGATGAAGGAGATATTTGCTTGACTGTGATCAGTAAGACCACCGTGGACCCACAACTTTTGACGTCCCTTTGAGCCCAGACAGAAGTCTGGAGTTCTGGGGTGACCCTCACTCATATCCACTGGGGAATCTTAACACCATATGCTGCTGCTTGAGGAACTGGTCGGGAAGGCTTCAGGGATGTCCGTCTCTGAGGAAGGTCCCACCCCGCTGTAATGGGCTGGCTACCCGCATCAGGACACAGGTTTGAGGACCCCTTGTTTCATCAGCTGTCACTTGTACGGTGCTCTACGCACATGAACTTAATCTCTGCAGCACCCTTATGAGGGTGGGGATATCATTAGCATCATCTCTGAAATAGAGGCTATTATTAGCACCCTCTCTATTTTCCAGATTTGGAAACTAGGTCATGGAGTCATAACTAGTTTATAATTAGTCTGTAACTTGCCCCGGGTCTTGTAGCTAGTAAGAAACAAGACTGGATTCAGACTAGACAGTCTGAGTCTTGACCCGTGGTCTTCATCACTGGGTTACTGAACTACTTTCAATTCAATGAAGGGAGGATGTGCAGGACAAGGAGACTGAACTGGGGACCGCTTGTTGTTTAGGCGAGCGACTGAATTCCCCAGATGGGCTTGCATGGGTCACCATCTCTGTCATCTGTGCCTTTGGCCAAGGTGGTCTTTTGGAAACAGATCAAATTATGTCAAGTGCCTACCCCTTCCTACATCTCTTCAATGACTTCTTCTTGTTCTTGAAATCACGACTAAAAGGATTTTAGGCCCTGCCTGGTCTGGCCTCCCTCTGCCGCGGGGCCCTGAACCTCCCTTGCACTTGCTGCCTGTCCTTCAATCACTCTGCTGTCTTCTCTTTCCTGCTACCCCAGGATCTTTGCTCAAGCCACCTCCTCCCTCTGTAAGACTCCACCTTCTGGGTCAGTTTCTCTACTGAACATTCCCAAGGAGCAATATCCCTTTTCTTCCTAATCCTCACCAGACTATTATTGTATTGATGCCTCATTGGTGAGGCTGACTCATGTCTATCTCTCACCTGATGGGAATTCCCTGAGGATAAAGAGCTCGTATGTTTTACCCTTCACAGCATCCCCAGCTCCTTGCACAGTGCCTGACGCATCCTTGTGTTGCAACAAGGGCAGGCCATTATCCACAGTTTACAGATGGAATTGTAAATAGGGAATACTGAGGCGTGATGCCTCTTGAGCAAACAGGTGGTGCAGCTTCGAGCAGGGCCCACGTGCTCTGACTTCTCATCTCTGTCCTTTCACCTGTGGAAAACAGTTCAGCCTCCCCTTCTGAAATCTCTCCAAACCACTGTTCCCTCTCCCCCTTCCAAGAGTCAGGTGGAATCCCCCAGAAAAGACACAGTTATTATTGCTTCCTTTCAACCCGAAGATGACCTTTGTTTTCCCATGCAGCTATCAAAAGAGAGTGCCCAGCTGTGCCTAGGGGCAGGGTCCAGCCCACCTGGAGGAGGGGATGGTGACCAAACCGACCAGGACCCCAACTTCAGTCCTCTGGGGAGATCTGCCCACTTCTAGTTCAGGGTTGTGGGGGCTGGACCAGCTCTGTCTTTTTGCATTCCGTGTTCATGTGAAACACCTTACAATTATCTGCCTCCCTGGTTACACACAGTCGACCCAGTGCCGGCCCAGCTGGGAAGAAATGTCAGTCACAGTCCCTCAGCTTCCCGGTCTCTCAGGCTGGCTGGGGGTGGACAGGTGGGGCGCAGGCTGCCTGGGAGCGGGGGTTGGGGGCACCACTGAGAGAGGAGGCAGGTGCATTGAGAGGGGACATGGAGGCAGGTCCTGACCCCTTCCGCATGTCCCGTCTGGGCAGATGCAGGAGGAAGGAAATGAGAAGGACCATTCTGGAAGGTTCTGCTCTGCTTCCTCCTGCAGCAGGCAGCCCACAGGGTAAAAACATAAACGGCCATCAGGGAACTTTCCATCCTCTTGCAGCGCTCAAAGTTCTCCCCAGCAGCATTCTCTGGAACAGAGAGCCCAGGTGGGCTCCTCACTCCAAGTTCTAAGCTGAAGGGATAACTTCCTGTTCCACACGGCAGGACCCTTGTGGTGGATCCGAAGCAATATTGTCTGTGGAGACCCTCTTTCCAGTTTCCATGGGAAAAGGCGTCCCCAGGGAGGGAAGCACCTGCCGGTGGAACCTAGGTGGACACAGTCCCTAGCGCGGGTGTGGTCCTTGGGCCACCTGCCCCTTCAGTCTCCCCCCACCTCCCCCGTTCGGTCCAGCCTCCTGCCAGCCCTGCATACCGGTCAGGGGCACTCACCTGGTCCCTGGCTGGGCAGAATAGCCCTGCGCTCCTCCACCTGCCAGGAAGCCCATGTCCCTCCTCCTCTGCCCACGGCCAGACTACAAGTCCAGTTTCTCAAGAGGCACCTCCACGTTGAGGGTGTACCAGGCGATCCAGAAGAGCAGGCTGAAAGCCAGAATCAGGGACCCCGTGTAGATCAAAAATCCCAGAAGTCAAGGGAGGCAAAGATGCCCACAAGCAGAAGGACCAGGCCCACGACGTCGAGCAGGAGGGCCAGGATGAAGAAGAAAGCACAGCGTCCAAGGCGGCATGTTCCCCACAGCTTCCCCAGGAGCATCGCTGGGAAGGCAGTTGCGGGAGGGGCCCGGCTGTGCTCCCCAGGCCGGCCTGCATGGGCAGGGGGTGGTGCTGCCAGCCGCTCCCTTTTCTCCCCGCCGGGCATGAGCAAGCAAGAGAGAGAGAGCCGTCCTTTCTGGAGCCACACGGAAGTACAGGTGGACGTCCCTTTATGAGTGCGCAGCCAGTGGAGCAAGATATTTCTTAACTGTTTCATAGCTCAGGTATGACCCTGATGGAAGCAGCCTGACATCACTGCTGGTACAGCCTGACATTGTCGTCCCCTGGGGGGCCAAACAAATGGCGAGGCAGGGGAGGGGTCTGGAGGAGCGGCTGTCCTGGCCCCTGGCCTCTCCAGTCCTGGGCGGGTCCTCCTGGACTCCTGAGATGTGCAGTCGGCTGGGGGCTTCCCCCAACCCCCATCCCGCCTTCTGCCCTATTCTTCTGGGCGGGAACGGGAGGCTTCACGTAAAATTTAGAGAAGTGGGTTTGTCCATGGAAATAGATCTTGAAATTGTGCTGTAAGAAGCAGTCCATGTCAGCAGCAGGAAAAGCCTGTGTGTCTTGTAGATTCTCCACTCTGAAGCCCCCAGGCCCGAGCTGCCTGGAGTTGGGCTGTGCCCTCTGGCCTGAAGGCAGATCTTGGGGAGGGGTGGCGATGGAAAGGACAGGGAGGACAGGGCAGGGACACCAAGGAGGGAGGGGACATGTGGCCTTAGTCTAGGTGGGCTGGGTGTGGACCAGAAGGCAACTCCAGGCCAAAGTCAAGAAATGTTTACCTGGTTCTCTGGCAGTGTGACTTTCCAGACTGACTGACTCCCCGTTTGCTTTCTGTGTCAGGGCCGCTGCACGTGATCCTGAGGGGTTATGTGTGAAACAGGGGTGTCTTATCACCCAGCCCCTCCCAGGGTGTGGTGGAGAAGTGAATGTCAGCTGAGAAACAAGCTGTACTGAAATCGTTTCTACTTTTTCTTTGGCCTTCTCCTGGGGATGAAAATGGCTTCCCAGGTGGCTCTGGGAAGATAAAGAATCTGCCTGCAGCGCAGGAGATTTAAGAAACACGGGTTCGATCCCTGGGCTGGGAAGATTCCCCTTGAGGAGGGCATGGCGATCCCCTCCAATGTTCCTGCCTAGAGAATCCCACGGACAGAGGAACCTGGCAGGCTACAGTCCACGGGGTCTCAAAGAGTCGGACACAACTGAAGTGACTGTGCACCCGCATCCACGTGAATGAAAATAAACATAGAGGGGTTCAAATTTAGTTTCCTAAGAGTAAACTAAGCAGGACGAGTGAGGAACTTTCAGGTAAAAAGCATCGCGGAGGGAGAGAATGTTTTGTTATAGATTTTAGGATCTGAAACACAAGACTTGTCCAAAGCCAGGGAGCCAGTCCGGAGCATCAGCATCTCGAGAAATCGCTAAAGCCAAGCCCCCAACCCGTATCCACATTGTCTCCCCAGGCTGTCCTCAGAAGGGATTAGGTACCTACACAAGAACACCTCCCAGGGCAGGAGAAGCCTCAGCTCTTCCCGTCTGTTGTCCCCAGCTTTGACTAGAGAGAGTCTCTTGGGAAGAACAGTTGAGGGACAGCTCTGTCCTCTTTAGGGGCAGGGGGAGGGCCTCTAGGGTAGGGGGTGGGCAGCACCAGGCTGGTGGGTCCCCCGCCTGCCTGTCCACAGGTTCCCAGGCTCCTGGGCAGCATCTGGTGTACGTGTGTATGAACAACTTTAGTGTGAAAATTTCTGGATGCCAGGAGGTCTCTGAGCCCTGGGCCACCCGAACGGTTGGTCACCATTCTTCTTTCTGACATGTGGGGTCAAAGGGAAGCTGGTGTGGGGAGGGTGGGGTTGGGGGTTGAGGAAGAGTGAATTAGGAGCTTGGGTTAACAGAAGCACACTGGTGTTCAGTGTTAGTTGCTCAGCTGTGTCTGACTCTGTAACTCCAGGGACTGAAACCCACCAGGCTACTCTGTCCAGTGAATATTCAGGCTTGATTTCCTTTAGGATGGACTAGTTTGATCTCCTTGCTGTCCAAGGAACTCTCAAGAGTCTTCTCCAGTAACCACTGTTCAAAGGCATCAGTTCTTTGTTTGAGTGATAAAATATGATGGAAAAATTACAAAAATGGGGAAATGCAAGACAGCAGGCATGTGTTATGCTTTCGGAACCATGAGCATGGTGTGTGGGGTGCAGCTAGATGCCTGAACCCCAGCTAGTGACTCCGAGGGCTGCTCCCTTAGGGCCCTCTCTCACCCCCTCCACTTCTGGGAAACCTTGGGGCTGCAGCCGCCCCGACAGCTCAGAGAGATCTCTGTTTCGGCCATCACCACACAGTCCTGCCTCCTCTTGGCAATGGGGACCCGGCCACTCCCTTGGCAAAGTCACCACGGTCTGTCATGCCTGTGACGTCACACCTCTTCATGACCTGGATCCTACAGGTCAGGCAGAGACAGAGACAGGGACAGGCCAGCTAAGTGCTGAGCTGACCCAGAGCCACAGTTCCGGGCCTGACTCTTTGAATGACAAAGGCTCAGTCACCGCCCGAGTGGCAGGGCTCGGATGCTGAGCAGGTCTGACCACACGAGCCTGTGCCACTCGTCAGCTGTGTGACCTTGGAAAAGTCACTTGCCTTCTCTGGGCCTTGATTTCCTCGTTGTAAGATAATCCCTTATTTCACAGGGATTACTGTGAAGATTAAGTGAGTTCATAGGTGTAAAGTGCTTGGAACCTGCACACTGAGACACAGAGAAGTGTTACCGTATGGTTGTCACTGGTGTCTTTTATTACATCCTTTCTGCCACAGTGCTTCTATAGGGAAAACCCCAGGTTGGGAAGGACCTGCCACTGACTCTCTTGCACCGTCATCCTCTCCCTCTTTATCAGTCTTGGCTTCACCTGGGTTAGCTCCCTGTCCCCCGTTCTCCTGCCCCCACACCCCACCGCACTAGGTCCATGTTGAGCCCTCCCTCCATCCTTTCAATTATCTATTTACTTGTGGTTGTTCTGGATCTCCGTTGCTGTCTAGTTGCAGTGAGCAGGGGCTACTCTCTAGCGGTCGTGCTGTGGCTTCTCATTGCGGTGCTTTCTCTTGTTGCTGAGCATGGGCTCTAGGGTTCTTGGCTCAGTAGTTGTGGTGCATGGGTCGAGTTGCCCGGGGAATGTGGAATCTTCCTGCACCAGGGATTGAACATGTGTCCCCTGTGTGGGAAGGCAAATTTTTAGCCACTCGACCATCAGGGAAGAACCTGCCTCCATTTGTGATGGCTACAAATTCGTCCCTGATGAAGCCATTGGCCTCATGAAATGTTTTCCCAGTCCCGAGTCTCTCATCCCTACTGCAGCTGCTCTTTATCATCATCAGTCTCAAATCTCTCCACTTGCCCTACTCTTCAGTTCAGTTCAGTTCAGTTCAGTCGCTCAGTCGTGTCTGACTCTTTGTGACCTCATGGACTGCAGCACGCCAGGCTTCCCTGTCCATCACCAATTCCCAGAGCCTACTCAAACTCATGTCCATCAAGTCAGTGATGCCATCCAACCATCTCATCCTCTGTTGTCCCCTTCTCCTCCCGCCTTCACTCTTTCCCAGCATCAGGGTCTTTCCCAATGAGTCGGTTCTTCACAGCAGGTGGCCAAAGTATTGGAGCTTCAGCTTCAACATCAGTTCTTCCAATGAATATTCAGGACTGATTTCTTTTAGGATGGACTGGTTGGATCTCCTTGCAGTCCAAGGGACTCTCAAGAGTCTTCTCCAACACCACAGTTCAAAACCATCAATTCTTTGGCGCTCAGCTTTCTTTATAGTCCAACTCTCACAGCAATACATGACTACTGGAAAAAACATAGCTTTGACTAGACAGACCTTTCTTGGCAGAGTAGTGTCTCTGCTTTTTAATATGCTGTCTAGGTTGGTCATAGCTTTTCTTCCAAGGAGCAAGTGTCTTTTAATTTCATGGCTGCAGTCACCATCTGCAGTGATTTTGGAGCCCCCCAAAAGTCTCTCACTGTTGCCATTGTTTCCCCATCTATTTGCCATGAAGTGATGGGACCAGATGCCATGATCTTACTTTTCTGAATGTTGAAAAGTTTAAGCCAACTTTTTCACTCTCCTCTTTCACTTTCATCAAGAGGCTCTTCAGTTCTGCCATAAAGGTAGTATAATCTGCATATTTATGGTTATTGACATTTCTTCCAGCAATCTTGATTCCAGCTTGTGCTTCATCCAGCCTGTCATTTTGTATGATGTAGTCTGCATATAAGTTAAATAAGCAAGGTGACAATATACAGCCTTGATATATTCCTTTCTCAATTTGGAACCAGTCTGTTGTTCCATGTCCAGTTCTAACTGTTGCTTCTTGACCTACATACAGATTTCTAAGGATGCAAGTCAGGTGGTCTGGCAATCCCATCTCTTTCAGAATTTTCCACAGTTTGTTGTGATCCACACAGTCAAAGGCTTTGGCATATCAATAAAGCAGAAATAGATGTTTTTCTGGAACTCTGTTGCTTTTTCGATGATCCAATGGATGTTGTCAATTTGATCTCTGGTTCCTTTGCCTTTTCTAAAACCAGCTTGAACATCTGGAAGTTCACAGTTTACGTACTGTTGAAGCCTGGCTTGGAGAATTTTGAGCATTTTTTACTAGTGTGTGAGATGAGTGCAATTGTGTGGTAGTTTGGACATTCTTTGACATTGCCTTTCTTTAGGATTGGAATGAAAACTGACCTTTTCCAGTCCTATGGCCACTGCTGAGTTTTCCAGATTTGCTGGCCTATTAAGTGCAGTAATTTCATAGCATCATCTTTTAGGATTTGAAATAGCTCAACTGGAATCCCATCACCTCCACTAGCTTTGTTCATAGTGATGCCCACTTGACTTTGCATTCCAGAATGTCCAGCTCTAGGTGAGTGATCACACCACTGTGGTTGTCTGGTCATGAAGATCTTTTTGTATAGTTCTGTCTATTCTTGCCACCTCTTCTTAATATCTTCTGCTTCTGTTGGGTCCATCCCATTTCTGTCCTTTATTGTGTTCATCTTTGCATGAAATGTTCCCTTGGTATCTCTAATTTTCTTCAAGATATCTCTAGTCTTTCTATTGTTTTCCTCTGTTTCTTTACACTGATTGCTGAGGAATTCTTTCTTATCTCTCCCTTGCTATTATTTGGAACTCTGCATTCAAATGGGGATATCTTTCCCTTTCTCCTTTGCCTTTGCTGCTGCTGCTGCTGCTAAGTCGCTTCAGTTGTGTCCAACTCTGTGCGACCCCCCAGACGGAAGCCCACCAGGCTCCCCTGTCCCCGGGATTCTCCTTTGCCTTTACCTCTCTTCTTTTCTTAGCTATTTGTAAGGCTTTGTCAGACAACCATTTTGCCTTTTTGCATTTCTTTTTCTTGGGGATGATCTTGATCTCTGCCTCCTGTACAATGTCACAAACCTCTGTCCATAGTTCTTCAGGCACTCTGTCATATCTAATCCCTCGAATCTATTTGTCACTTCCACTGTATAATCATAAGGGATTTGATTTAGGTCATACCTGAATGGTCTAGTGGTTTTCCCTACTTTCTTTAGTTTAAGTCTGAATTTGGTAATAAAGAGTTCACCATCTGAGCCACAGTCAGCTCCTGGTCTGACTGTATAAAGCTTCTCCATCTTTGGCTGCAAAAAATATAATCAATCTGATTTCAATATTGACCATCTGGTGATGTCCATGTGTAGAGTCTTCTCTTATGTTGTTGGAAGAGAGTGTTTGCTATGACCAGTGTGTTCTCTTGGCAAAACTCTATTCACCTTTGCCCTGCTTCATTCTGTACTTGAAGGCCAAATTTGCCTATTACTCAAGGTAGCTCTTGACTACCTACTTTTGCATTACAGTCCCCTATAATGAAGAGGACATCTTTTTTGGGTGTTAGTTCTAGAAGGTCTTGTAGGTCTTCACAGAACCACTCAATTTCAGCTTCTTCAGCATTACTGGTTGGGACATAGACTTGGATTACTGTGATAGTGAATGGTTCAACAGTACGTGAACTGTGAACTTTCAGATGTTCAAGCTGGTTTTAGAAAAGACAAAGGAACCAGAGGTCAAATCGCCAACACCTTTTGGATTATTGAAAAAGCAACAGAGTTTGAGAAAAACATCTATTTCTTCTTTATTGACTATGCCAAAGCCTTTGACTGTGTGGATCACAACAAACTGTGGGAAATTCTGAAAGAGATGGGAATACTAGACCACTTGACTTGCCTCCTGAGAAATCTGTATGCAGGGCAAGAAGCAACAGTTAGAACTGGACATGGAACAACAGACTGGTTCCAAATTGGGAAAAAGAGTACATCAAGGCTGTATATTGTTACCCTGCGTATTTAACTTATATGCAGAGTAATTGCTGGGAGAAATATCAATAACCTTAGATATGCAGATGACACCACCCTTACAGCAGAAAGTGAAGAGGAACTAAACAGCCTCTTGATGAAAGTGAAAGAGGAGAGTGAAAAAGTTGGCTTAAAGCTCAACATTCATAAAACTAAGATCATGGCATCTGGTCCTGTCACTTCATGGGAAATAGATGGGGAAACAGTGGAAACAGTGACAGACTTAATTTTGGGGGCTCCAAAATCACTGCAGATGGTGACTGCAGTCATGAAATTAAAAGATGGTTGCCCCTTTGAAAAAAGTTATGACCAACCTAGACAGTATATTAAAAAGCAGAGATATTACCTTGCCAACAAAGACCTGTCTAGTCAAAGCTATGTTTTTTCCAGTAGTCATGTATTGAGGTGAGAGTTGGACTATATAGAAAGCTGAGTGCCAAAGAATTGATGGTTTTGAACTGTGGTGTTTGTGAAGTCTCTTGAGAGTCCCTTGGACTGCAAGGAGATCCAACCAGTCCATCCTAAAAGAAATCAGTCCTGAATATTCATTGGAAGAACTGATGTTGAAGCTGAAGCTCCAATACTTTGGCTACCTGATGCAATGAACTGACTCCCTGGAAAAGATACTGATGCTGGGAAAGAGTGAAGGCGGGAAGAGAAGGGGATGACAGAGGATGAGATGGTTGGATGGCATCACCAATGTGATGACATGAATTTGAGTAAACTCTGGGAATTGGTGATGGACACAGGGAGGCCTGAGCGACTGAACTGAACTGAACTCAATAGTTTGCCTTGGAAATGAACAGAGATCATTCCATCATTTTGAGATTGCATCCAAGTACTGCATTTTGGACTCTTTTGTTGACTATGAGGGCTAGCTACTCCATTTATCTTAAGGAATCCTTGCCCACTCAAGTAGATATAATGGTTATCTGAGTTAAATTCACCCATTCCAGTCTATTTTAGTTCGCTGACTCCTAAAATGTTGATGCTCACTCTTGCCATCTCCTGTTTGACCACTTCCAATCTGCCTTGATTCATGGACCTAACATTCCAGTTCCTATGCAATATTACTCTTTATAGCATCAGACTTACTTCCATCACCCATCACATCCACAACTGGATATTGTTTTTGCTTTGGCTCTGTTTCTGCTCTTGTCCAATAACATATTGGGCACCTACTCTATGTGTGTGTGTGTGTGTGTGTGTGTGTGCGCGCTCAGTTATGTCTGACTCTTTGCACTCCATGGACTGTAGCCCGCCAGGCTCCTCTGTCCATGGAATTCCCCAGGCAAGAATACTGGAGTGGGTTGACGTTTTCTTCTCCAGGGGATCTTCCCAACCCAGGTATTGAACCTGAGTCTACTGCACTGAAGTCAGATTCTTCACCGTCTGGGCCACCAGGGAAGACTAGTTCCTTTCTTAATCCCATTTAGTTAAAAATTATTTTAAATGTGTAGTGTGATGTGGACCATTTTTAAAAAGTCTTTATTGAACTTGATACAGTATTGCTTCTGTTTTATGTTCTGGTTTTTTGACCTCAAGGGATATGGGATCTTTATCTCCTCAACCGGCGATAGAACCCATACCCCCTGCATGGGAAGGTGACGGCTTAACCACTGGGCCACCAGGGAAGTCCTTAAAAATTATTTTTTGAAGTTATTTAACAGTAGTGAAATATGCACAGCATGAAGTTATCATTTTAACTATTTGTACCTGCACAGTTCGGTGGCATTGTTGTGCAACCATCACCGCCGTCCCTCTCCAGAACATTTTCCTCTTCTTCAAATCAAACTCTGTTCCCATGAAACGATAACTCCTCATTCCACTCTCCCCAGACCCTGGCAGCTGCCACTCTGCTTTCTGTCTCTGTGGATCTGACCGCTCTAGGAAACTCACATGAGAGGGATCACATTATACGTATCTCTTAGTAAGTGACTTATTTCACTTAGTATAATGGCTTCAAATTTCCGCCACAGTGTAGCATGCGTCAGGATCTGCTTCCTTTTAAGGCAGAATGATACGCCACTGTATTGTGGACCACATTAGGTTTTTCTGCTCATCTGTTGATGGATGCTCACATTGCTTTTGCCCTCTAGCTATTGTGAATAACACTGTCGTGAACAAGGGTGCACACATATCTGTATGAATCCTTGCTTTCAATTCTTTTCAATATATAGGTAAAGGTGAAGTTGGTGGATCATAGAGGAGTCACTCTTTTGAGAAACTTCCTTCCTGCTTTCAATAGAAACAGCACTGTTTTCCATTCCCACCAGCAATTCATGAGGGTTCCAGTCTCTCCACATCCTCACCCACACTTGCTGTTTTCTGTTCTTTTGATTGTAGCAATCCTAGTGGATAAGAAACAGATGCCTGTTTAACTGGATGGTTAACTTTTATAGCACCTGGTACATTTACGGAGGGAATCTGTCGAGTTTTCCATCTCTCTCGCTAGACTGGGCATCCCTTTCAGTTGGGGAGCAGCTCTGCCTTCTTGTGGCCCAGCGCCCACTGTTTATGACTAGATTCATTTTGTAACTCCTGGGCGCCCCCCAGCTACTGGGAAAGTTGAGAGTGACTCACCAGAGTTCCCCCAGCTCTGCACAGATCCCTTCATTGTCCCTTTGCAGCTTTCATCTCCTGCTTCCTCCCTGTTTCTGAGGAATCAGTGCTCCCACAGCTCCTTCCAAAGCAAAAACACTTCCAGAGGACACTCTAAAGTTTTATCACATGGCAGAAACGGTCTACTCGGCTGCTAGTTTTTCTTTTCTGTGCCCTTTAGGTTTTCCATCTAGTAAGTGTATTATGCTTGCCCAGTCACTGCAGTCATGTCTGTCTCTTTGCCACCCCATGGACTGTAGCCCTCCATGCTCCTCTCTCCATGGGATTCTCCAGGCAAGAGTACTGGAGTAGGTTGCCATTCCTTTCTTTAGGAAGTATATTATGCTTACACTATAAACTATGGAGTTGGTACAAAAAAAAAAAAAAAAGGAACAGATTTTAGTGGATATGAAGGCGTTTTCACAAACTCAAGTCTACAGAAAAATGTCAAATTTCTTAGTGTTTAAAATCAAATTAAACCAACCTTGAATATTAAGTACAACTTTGATTTTGCAAAGCTGATAGAAAGTCCAGTCTCAGTAAATACTAGACTCTGCTGTCATCAAGGCTTGCCAAGTCCCCAGCAGCTTTCTGCAGAGTACAGCTTTTAAGGAGAGCCCTTGGGAGTTCAGGCCATACCAGCCATGCTTAAGAAAGGTAGTTGCCTACGGCCTCATGACATTTTTGCTCAATTACTTAGTCGTGTCTGATCCTTTGTGACCCAATGGACTGCAGCATGCCAGGCTTCCTTCTCTTTAACTCTCTCCCAGAGTTTGTTCAAACTCATGTCCATTGAGTCAGTAATGTCATCCAGCCATCTCATCCTCTGTTGTTCCCTTCTCCTTCTGCCTTCAATCTTTCCCAGAATCAGGGTCTTTTCCAAAAAGTTGGCTCTTCACATCAGGTGGCCAAAGTATTGGAGCTTCAGCTTCAGCATCATTCCTCCCAATGAATATTTAAGGTTTATCTCCTTTAGGATTGACTGATTTGATCTCCTTACAGTCCAAGGGACTCTCAAGAATCTTCTCCAGCACCACAGTATGACATTTTGGATTTCAGCAAATCCAAAGGCGTCACTCCAGTATATCCACTGGGTTTGGTGCTAGAATCTTCTGTTACCACTTTTCTCTCCTACCTCAGGAGCAGTTACATGCAAAGCCTGTTTGCAAGTGCCAGGGTAAACCTGCACAGGGCTCAGATGTCTGTGACCCTCTTCCTCTCCCAGTCAGGCCCAGAGTCACGCCCCCTGGCCTCTGCTTGGGTGCCTCTACCCCAGGTTCCACGTCTAGTAGCCTCTCCACCATGAGCTAAGCTGGGGCTGAGCTCAGCTTTCTGGAGCTGTTGAGACTCTTTTCCATGCAAAATCAGCTAGAAGTGAGCAAGGGAAATGTAGCGACTGCCTGCAGGGAGTTTCAATGTGGTGTTTCTGATCTTCATGGCACTTTCCTTTAAGGTCATAACCAGCTCAGGCCTTTCTTACAAAATATCATTGAGTGGGTAGTTTATGAAAAAAGATGTGTGTTTCTCATGGTTCTGGAGGCTGAGAAGTGCAAGGTCCAGGGCAGATGAGTTCCTGGTTTGCAGATGATCACCTGTCTACCGTGTGTTCACGTGGCCTTTCCTGGGTGTGTGGGTGTAGAGAGAGAGCTGTCCTGTTTCTTCCTGTTTTTATGGCATCATTAATCCATCCTGAGGGTGTCATCCTCACAACCTCATCTGAACCCCATTATGTGCCAAAAGCCCTACCTCCATATACCATTCCCTGGGGAGCCAGGACCTCAACATATATATTTCAGTTCAGTTCAGTTCAGTCGCTCAGTCATATTCGACTCTCTGCGACCCCAAGAATTGCAGCACGCCAGGCCTCCCTGTCCATCACCAACTCCCGGAGTTCCTCAGACTCACGTCCATCGAGACAGTGATGCCTTCCAGCCATCTCATCCTCTGTCGTTCCCTTCTCCTCCTGCCCCCAATCCCTCCCAGCATCAGAGTCTTCTCCAATGAGTCAACTCTTCGCATGAGGTGGTCAAAGTATTGGAGTTTCAGCTTTAGCATCATTCCTTCCAAAGAAATCCCAGGGCTGATCTCCTTCAGAATGGACTGGTTGGATCTCCTTACAGTCCAAGGGACTCTCAAGAGTCTTCTCCAACACCACAGTTCAAAAGCATCAATTCTTTGGCGCTCAGCCTTCTTCACAGTCCAACTCTCACATCCATACATGACCACTGGAAAAACCATAGCCTTGACTAGACAGACCTTAGTCGGCAAAGTAATGTCTCTGCTTTTGAATATACACTTTGGAGAGACACAAAGACCAATCTGTACATTTCCCTTGGTGACTTGGATCCTGGCTCCTGGCACATAGTGGCTCCTCCCTGCAGAGCTGGGAGAATAGGCCCACTTCCTATTAGGGTCCGGCCCAGCAGAGTCAATGCCAATTCTGCTCCTGTGAGCCTATCGTGTAGTCACACCCAGACTTCAAGGGTCCCCAGATGCATGGACCTGATGGGCCAGCTGCTTCACCCCCTCACTCTGAGGGGGAAACATGGATTTTTCTGGACAGTGAGTGAGCTGCCTAGGCCTTAAACAAATGGCCATCCTTGAGAAACAGAAATTGTAGGCTTTGATTAGGGATTCCTAAGAGGTGCTAAGGTGATGTGAAGGCATCCAGTCCCATCACTTCATGGCAAATAGATGGGGAAACAGTGACAGACTTTATTTTCTTGGGCTCCAAAATCACTGCAGATGGTGAGTGCAGCCATGAAATTAAAAGATGCTTTCTCCTTGGAAGAAAAGCTATGACCAACCTAGACAGCATATTGAAAAGCAGAGACATTACTTTGTCAACAAAGGTCCATCCAATCAAAGCTATGGTTTTTCCAGTAGTCATGTGTGGATGTGAGAGTTGGACCATAAAGAGAGCTGAGCACTGAAGAACTGATGCTTTTGAACTGTGGTGTTGGAGAAGACTCTTGAGAGTTCCTTGGACTGCAAGGAGATCCAACCAGTCCATCCTAAAGGAAATCAGTCCTGAAGATTCATTGGAAGGACTGATGTTGAAGCTGAAATTCCAATCCTTTGGCCACCTGATGCAAATAACTGACTCATTTGAAAGACCCTGATGCTGGGAAAGATTGAAGGCAGGAGGAGAAGGGGACAACAAAGGATGAGATGGTTGGATGGTATCACTGACTTGCTGGACATGAGTTTAAGCAAGCTCTGGGAATTGGTGATGGAGTGTGAAGCAACTTAGTAGGCATACACGGTTGATTGGGATGGATTGTGGAGCAGAGGGGAGGAAGGAGTTAAAAGGTCGGAATGAAAGTGGTGGCTGGTGGCATCAGGTGCCCATTTACCAGACAGCACATGCACGGTGAACTCCTCAGTCTCCCAATTCTCTTTTCCAATTGCTCACACTTAGTTGTATAGACCTGCATTCTTTCCTTATGTAAAACCATTCAGGAGAATATACTGCCTGGTGTAGTCCATTGGCATTAATAATGACTAATATTTAGGGTTTAATACATAAAAGCCTTATGTAGACTATCTCAATTAATTTTTAGGGAGAGGCAGGCACTTTTATAGGACTTCCCTTGTAGCTCAGTCAGTAATGAATCTGCTTGCAGTGCAGAGGACCTGGGTTCGATCCCTGAGTTGGGAAGATCCCCTGGAGAAGGAAAGTGCAACCCATTCCAGTATCTTTGCCTGGAAAATCTCATGGGCAGGGGAGCCTGGTGGGCTGCAGTGCACGGGGGTTGCAAAGAGTTGGGCACGACTGAGTGACTAACACTAGGCACTTTTATTAACTCCATTTGCAGTTGTGAAGATGGGGGTATGGATGAAAATAAAAAATTAATCCCAAAAGATATCCATGTTCATCCTGACATTATTTACAATAGCCAAGATATAGAGATAGCCTGAGTGCCCATCACTGGATGAATGGATAAAGAAAATGTGGTATATGTAGAATGGAATACTTGTTGTGCAGTTACTAAGTCATGTCCAACTCTTTGCAATCCCATGGACTGTACCTGCCAGGCTCCTCTGTCCATGGGATTCTCCAGGCAAGAATACTGGGATGGGTTGTCATTTCCTCCTCCAGAGGATCTTCTTGACCCATGGATTGAACCCACATCTCCTGTGTCTCCTGCATTGGCAGGCAGATTCTTTACTGCTGAGCCACCTCGGAAGCCCCTAAATAAATATTACCTCAATAGAAAAATTAAAATAAAAAAAAAGAGCTCACACATACACACACACACTAAAATGGAGGCTTGCAGAAATCAAGTAAGCTGTCTAGGGTCAAAGACCTGGCAAGACCAGATGGGACATTTGCCCAGGTGGGCTGTCTCTAGAATCTGTGCTCCTGACCAATACAGAATCCTCTATGTTTGTAAACTTGGGTCACTTTAATTTTGACAAATGCGGAGGTTAAAACCTGGGAGAAAGAGAACTTAGTGTGTAGGTGTCTCCTGTCATTAATGATTCTAGGCTATAGAACCCTCTATAAACTGACCACCCTCTCCCACCCACCCCTGCCTCAGCCCTTAGAGTAGGTGGGGTAGCCCAACTGGTCACAGAGGCTGCCAGGTACCCCGTGTGAACCCCACTCTTTCCATGCCCACCACGCAATGCCCAGGCTGAGGAAGGTGCCTGCTCCCCAGAGACAGGGGAACAGGAAGTCTGGCCCTGTCGTCGTCTTTCTGCTCTGGCTTTCCCCTCCCATGTCTGTCTCCTTAGAGACGTAGTGAATCCTGGAAGGATCTGGAGGAAAGATACACTGCACTGATTTGGAGCTTATTTGTGAAAGTCTTTGTTCTAAATATATCAGTTCCGGGTCTCATCAAGTCCTGGAAGAAAAGAACATAGCGGCTTAGAGGAAGAAAAGAACTCTATCCCCAGATTTGTCACCTGTGTGTAAATGGGAATTTTATTTGGCTGCAAATAATGGACCCAAAAAATAGTGGCTTAAATGAGATATTATTTGTATTTCCTGTAAGACATGGTTCTAGGCAGTCCAGTCTCTTCCCCTGGACCACTGATTCATTCAGGAAGGTTCTTTTTCCATCTCCAAGACCAGGCTTGCAGGGAGGGAAGCAGGAGCTTCTGTTCTGTCTGCTCTGTCAGCATCTCAGAGTGGGGTCATCAGCTCCCATGGGGTCCCTGAGGAACCAGGCGTGAAACTCACACAGTCCCGTTTCTCCCAGATAGCATATTGCTGGGAAGGGTGTGTGGTGATGGGATGGGGGAGTGCATTTTAGAGGACTGAATTAATGGATGAGTCTGCAATTCCTGATGGAACAGAATGAAACACAGTGGACACTGTCAAACAGGATACAATTTAACATCCCATCAGTTTTTTCAGCACTTAGATTAAATGGAATTCTCCCAAACAGAACAGCCATGGGTGGGATAATACAATCCAGTAACCAGATGCTCGGATGCATCCATGGCATGGAAGGAGGCACGGTGGGGATATTTTTTGCCAGAAACGTGGCATCTGACCAGGCACATGCATTCCTCAGACTTCTGTGTGGCAATGGTCTTTGGCAAAAGCCCCTCAGCCTGACCCAGGCATGCTTCTTGGTCCACAGTTATATGGAGAAGCCCAGCAGAGGCGGGTGGTGAATGATGAGAAACTAGCTTAAGGAGCAGGGAATGTGGGCGAGACTATGGGAGCCTTCAAGGTCCGTCCAGAGCTTGGATACCTTCTAGAGTCTTGTGGTCCTCAAACTGCCCTCCACCAAGACAACATGTGGTAGCAGCATCACCTGGCCCCCTTTCCATGGCAATGCCCAGATGACAAGCTTGTGATGGGAGGAAATGAGACTTGGGACATGTGGATGACCATCGAACCAGCCGGGGAGTCCTCCCTGCTTGCTCCCAGGTGGGAAAGCATAGAGGATACTGAGAGTGACAGGGTGGGGCTGTTATGGAGTCTGCTTTCATGTCAGAAACCATCCGTAAGCCACATGAGGCGCTGGACCCACAGTGAGTGACATAGTGACTGAGGACACCCCCATGACGGGCCCTGACTGCCTGTGTGCAGGGGCCAGGTGACCATGCTGTTTGAATGAGAGACATGATCATTCTGGTTGAAACTCCCCGAAGTCTGGCTCCTGGGGTGGGCAGGGCATGGCGTGTCGCCATGTCACAGGTACCTGCCTCCACAGAATTTCCCATGATGCAGAGCGAGCAAGGTGGTGTCCTGACTCTGCACATGGAACCACCACAATAAAGATGGAGACCTAGAGGCCTGTTAGAGAGGGAGAGGTTGCCATGGTGATGCAGTCCAGGGCAGGGGCGGAGGCAGGGACAGAAGGCTGAGGTGACACTCCCCTGGTGATCAGATGCTGTCCACTGGCCACAGGCCTCTGGGAGCCCTGGCTTCCTCACAGGTACCCTCCTGGTCTGGCCACCTCTGTATGCTGCAGAAAGCCTCTGTTTTGGGGGAGCACTTACCTCACGGGTGATTTCTGTGTGGTTAGCCCTGGGGAACCCCCCACCCGGTCTCTGCCACAGACCCAGGAGGGCTTCGAGGAGAAGCTGCAGTAAGGCACTTGGGGAAGCAGGTGGCGGGGCGAGGAGCAGGCCAAGGGAGGGGCTCAGTGACATTCCAGATCAGAGAGCCTGCTCCACTGTCTCCTAATCGTATCCTGCTCCCCTCCCCCAGCCCTGCACACACTGCCTCCACAAAATGCTTTCCCTTCCCGCCTGTGCCAGTTCTCTTTCTTCTGGTTCTGTTGGTTCTGTTGGCTGCACAGCCTCCAGCTAGACCAGACAGCTCCCCTGCCTCTTGCTGCCATGTTCCTGCCCCCACTCTCACAGCCCCAGAAAGGACTCAGCACCAGGTGTCCAGCTGCCTGTTGGCCTGGCCGTGTCTTTCTCTCCATGTGGAAGATGAATGCAGGGACTGGCTGTCTAGCTTGCTCTGTCTCAGGGCCTGGCCCCAAGCTGAGCCCTCGCTGAATTTCTGTGGGTGGGTGGGTGGGGGGCTGAGAGAGCAGAAGTCGGGACTTTCTGAAGTAAAAGCCATCTCTGGAAACCTCCAGACACTCAGCTGTGGAGTCGAATCTCTGGGTTGTGATTCTTGGTGGGGATGAAGCAGAGCAAACGCTTACAGCAGCCCTCTGCAGCGGCTCTCCATCCAGCTGTTCCGGAATCCGGGGTCGGGGGAGAAGGAAGTTAGGGCAACATGCGCTTGTTCTTGGCTAAGTGGCCGGTTCAGATGGAAAAGTAGTCACAGAGAAGGAGTTAGAAGTTCAAGGGGAGACTGTGATGCCTCCTAGCACATGCCACCACCTCTGGTGTAAAGACTGTATAACTGAAGATTAATTGCTTCTCCAACTAACTCCCAGAGCCATTTCCAGGGGAGAATGTGCCTTCTTGGAAAGTGTTTCTTCCCAGTCAACCTTCACTTCTCACTCTTTGGAATGTTTGATACTTGTGACTTATACGATCTCTTGAAATGCAAGCTAGCAACTCGCCCACAGAGAGAGCTGGGGTGGGTAAGCCCAATGGTCAGGACTTCCCTCCTCTCTGCAAAGGGCCTTTGCTGGTCAGTCTGGGTTCTGGAAAGAAGGATATGCAGAATCCAGTTCAGGCACTCAAAAGTGTAAGCAGGAGGTTCTTCTCGGGGGTAGTCCATCTCAAGGAATTTCCCAACATGCATAGCGCTTGGCAGAGCACATTCATTAGATGAGTGACCCCTGGCTGCACAGGCCAAGGTGACACCCATGGAAGGCGATGGCTGTGGCCAGGATCAGAGGGGGGAAGCATAGGACGCGACAGAGACTAAATGAGACCATCCCGTGGTGCCTCCCAGTCATACGGAGGGCGCAGCCCTGAGCTTGCTTTTTCCCATGGGGCCCAGAAGAGGGTTTGCCTGCATCAGTTTCATGGCAGACTCCACCACCCAAGGGACCAGAGATGTTGGACTCTGGCCATCAAACCTTCTCCTAGACAAGGTATTGGGGTGGTGGGGGCGGACAGAGGGCGAGGTTGCCATCAGCGGTTCAGGAAGAAGGACTTGAGGTTCTGGAAGAACACTGACTTCTGTCTCTGCCTCTGTTTCTTCTTAATGATGGGCACCCAAACCAGCCCACACACCAGCATCATGAGTCCCAGAGACAGGAAGGCAGGCCCCACCATCTTCAGGACCTTGAGGCTCATATCACCCAGCTTCAGGGTGTAGGCCAAGCAGGTGATGACCACACCGAAGAGGAGGATGGCGCCACCCACGGACATGATAACGATGGGTTTGCGGTAGATTTCCCAGTTACTCCGGGGGTGGCGGTCCAGACGGACTCACTTCTGGAGCTGATGCACAGGGAGCTGGCTGTCTGGCTGGGCAGAAGATCCTTGGACTCAGGAGACTTCTCTTCGACCTCCAGGGCCTTGGGGAGGGCCTCCATGGTCACCGCTTCTCGAGCCTGGGCTCCTGGTACCGGCAACGGTTAGAAGCAAGGACAAGGACTCTTCACACTCCCTTCCTGTTCTCAGCATCCATCTCCAGCTTGGCTCTCAGTGCTGAAGTCAAAAGAAAAGCAGATGAGATCTACAAAAATAAGAAGCCTCTCAAGCTGTTTTTTTTTCCATGTGAGAGATAAATGGGCTTCCCTGGTGGCTCAGACAGTAAAGAACCTCTCTGCAGTGCAGGAGACCTGGATTCAATCCCTGGGTTGGGAAGATCCCCTGGAGAAGGAAATGGCAACCCACTCCAGTATTCCTGCCTGGAGAGTTCTGTGGACAGAGGAGCCTGGCAGGCTACAGTCCATGGGGTCGCAAAGACTCAGACACGACTAAGCGACTAACACTTTAACCAACTTCTTATTATTTAATCAGGGAACAATGATGTCCTTTAAAAGAACAAACAAAAGCTATAATTTACGAAATGGCGTCGTCTTATTTTCAGACTCAACCACTTTCCAGCTGTGTGATCTAGAGTGCGTTACGGCCCTGATCCTCGGCATCCCTTCCAGTCTCCACTCCTGGTGCTTCACATTCTTCTTCTCCCTTTGTGTTTCCTGTTGGGGCACCTCAGGGCCCTCTCAAAAGCATTTACTAATATCCCTTTTGTGAGCAGGATGGGAGAGATTTCAGTACACAGCAGTAAATTTACTGAGAAGGTGAGCTGTGTTGGATGAGGACTGAAGGCCCTGAGGGTCAAGGCTGGGAGGAGTCAGTGGAAGGAAGGCCTGGGATGCGGGCCTTCCTGACTATCCCCGGGTTTGCATGTTGGCTCAGCCCCAAGGGGAGCAATTTGAGAAGGGAGATGGAGGTCCTTTCCCCTTGGAGGCCTCTTCCGGGTGTTAGGAGGCAGGTGTAGTGCATGGAGATGTATCGATGTCTGTTGCACAGAACTAGGGAAGGTCAGGCTTCAGGCTGGTGCCAGGAGGGGACACCGGCCTTGGGGCTCCAGAGCATGAGGAGGAGAGAATGAACCCCACACCTGTCCATGCAGGACTCCAAACTTGAGCAAGAGAAGCTAGATGCTAGCTTCCATTTACAGAAGACTCAAAAACGTGTAAGACGGTCAGTGCCACATAGTGGTTACCTTCAGTTGGGGTGGTGACCGGAAGGGGGACTAGATGGAAACTTCTGGAGTGCAATCATGGTCCAGCTCTCTATCTGGCCATAGCTGGTTACATGGGCTGTTTACTATGACATGACCACTCTCGTGTGTGTGTGATAAAGATCAGTAAAATGGCATGGACCTGGAGACGATCATACTAAGTGAATAAGCCAGACAGAGAAAGAAAATGTCATATTGTTTATATGTGAGATCTAAAAGAATGATAGAAATGAACTTAAATACAAAACAGATACTGACCCATAGACATAGAAAACAAACTTATGGTTACCAAAGGGAAAAGGGGGAGAGGGATCATTTAAAAAAAAAAGATCAGTAAAATATTTCAGTAAGGAAAATCAAAAATAAAACTAAATACAACATGTTCCTTTCTTGGATTCTGACTAGAAGAGACCAACCGATACGTTTGGGGATAGTTTTAGGGAAATTTGACTTTGGTTTGGGTGTTAAACGCCACTGAGGATTTAAAATGTATATTTGGGGACTTCCCTGGCAGTCCAGTGGTTAGGACTTTCACTGCGGGGTTTGATCCCTGGTTGGGGAACTAAGATCCCACAAGCCCTGGGGTGTGTCTAAAAAAAATTTCTATTCAGTATAATGACGATACTGTGGACACAGAAGAAAGCGTCTTAATGAGTATAGAGTTATATCTTGAAACCACATTCGGGGATGAAATGTCTCAATGGCATGATACACATGAAAACATGAACCTCCAGATCAGATATGACACAATGTTAAAGGTTATAAAGTCTTTTTATGGAAGATGGATGTATGGAAGTTGGCTACCTTACTATCTTACCTAAGTTGTTGATCCTACTATAAACATATTTGCAAATGTCTGTAATAGATGAGACACTGAATATACAAACGGACAACAGCCAGACGTGTATAAAAGCAGAACTCTGACCCACAACTTGCAGCAGCCAGCCTGAGAAACCAACCTGAGAAACCACCAGCCCAGGAAGCCAACCCTCTCCCTGGAAGTCAGGCTTCAAGGAAGTCACACCACTATGCCTAGTAACCAGCCCCACAAGCCTAACAGTAACTGCAGACAACTACTTTTGACAAATACACCAAAACTATTCCATGGGGAAAGGGAAGTCAATGCAACCAGTGATGCTGAAATAACTGAATATTCATATGGAAAAAGTGAAACTTGTCCCCACCTCATACCATCAACAAAAAATGAATTTGCGATGGATCATGGGCAAAACCTGAACATAAAAGTGAAAACCATAAATCTCTTAGGAGAAAAAAATAGGAGAATATCTTTGTGACCTGGAAGTTGGCAAATTTCTTAGGACAGAGATGCCAATAACCAAGGAAGAAAAAAAAATCAATAAATTAGATTTCATTATAATTTAAAACTCCTGCTCATTGAAAGCTACCAGAAGAAAATGAATAGGCAAGCTATGGACTGGGAGAAAATTTTAGCAAAATATGTATTGTCAAAAGATTTGCATCTGGAATACGTAAAGAACCTCCACACGAGATTAATATCAACACTAACAGCACAATTTGAAAAATGGGTGAAAGATTTGAAGAGATCCATTATAGAGGAAGACAGATGAAGAAATCCATAAAAAAAAAAACCCTTCAGATTGACATGCAAATTAAATGAAAGATGAAATGCAAATTAAAACTACAAGGAGGTACATTCACTCACTAGAATGGCTAAACTTTAAACATCTCACAACACAAATGCTGGTGAGAGTGGGGAACAACCAGAGCTCTCGTGGACTGCTGGTGGGAATGTAAAATTGGACAGCCACTTTGGAACCAGGTCAAATAGTTTCTTGCAAAGTGAAACATCCACCTTCCCTTTGAGCTAGCAATTCCACTCCAAGATAAATGGAAACCTATGTGCACCAAGACTTGTTTAAGAATATTCGTCGCAGCTTTGTTCATAGTAGCTCTAATCCAGAAGACAACCCCAATATCCACGAACAGGAGAAAAGATGAACACACATTGTATGTATTTTCACAAATATACAAAATACTATTCAACATAAAAAGGAACCAATTTTGGATACACACACAACTTGAATGAGTCCCATAGGTGTGGTGGGTGAAAGAAGTCAGATATGAATGAGCACATATAGTATATGTTTCCACTTATATGATCTTCTAGAACTTTCTAAGGACTAATCTAAGGAGACAGATCTCAAAACAGTGGTTGTAAGGGAGGGAGAGGAAATAACTGGGACTTTCTGGGGCCAGTGGAAATGCTCCATCTCTTTATGTCAGTGTGGGTTACATAGAGGATCCATTTGTCAATGTGGTACACTATTTGTGCATTGCAGTGTGTATAAATTATACCCGGTGAAAAGAACTGTAAAAGTCGTAGTAAGAATAATCGAGTCAGTCTGGGGAGCAGGTGAAAGTGTAGTTAAACCAAGAACAGTGGAGTGTTGATAATGGTTGAAGTCCTATGATGGAAGTTGGCATCCAGGATAGAGGTATGGGCAGGAAGCACGTTACCCCAGAAAAGGAAAGTGGGGGGTGTGGGCAGGGGCAAAGCGACCCCAGAATAAGAGAGAGAAGGAAATCTATGAGGTGAGAGTGTCACCTGGCTCTTACAGGAACCCTCTGTGCTGATTCTGAGAAAGAGGAGATCCTGAGAGAAAGAGAAGGTACATCTTTGAGAGACTGGGATTTGGGGACAGAAGATGGAGGTGGAGATGGAGATGGGAGTGGAGATGGAGGTGGAGATAAGAGATGGAGATGATGACAGAGATGGAGGCAGAGATGAGAGAGGACGATGGAGGCAGAGGTGGAGTTGAGAGATAGAGGGAAAGAGAGAACAAGAATTTTACTGTTTTCACCTCATCTCTGGAAAGATATGCTAAGACGGTAAAGCATCTGCCTATAATGTGGGAGACCCAAGTTTGATCTCTGGGTCAGGAAGATCCTCTGGAGAAGGAAATGGCAACCCACTCCAGTATTCTTGCCTGGAAAATCCCATGGACGGAGGAGCCTGGCAAGCTACAGTCCATGGGGCCACAAAGAGTTGGACACAACCGAGCGGCTTCACTTTCACTTTCTTTCTTGAAGGCAAACTCTTTCACAGAGCCAGGAGGCCCTGGACAGAGCAAAGACAGAGTTTGGTTGGCAGAACTAGTGTCCAGAAGGGACTGTCTCTAATCTTGTTAGAGTACGTCTCCTTATCTGTGGCATATTTGTAATGGGCCAGGTATTTGGAGACCCTGCCTATGAATATGTCTTCAGTGTTTGCCCTTTGACCTTGTGTTCCCCAGGTTGCTCCACAGTGCTCCCTGACACCACACCAAACTCTAGACATGGAGCCACAGACACATGTCCTTCTCCGAAGAAGAGCTCTGGGCGTCCACATTTCCTGGCTCAGCAGCATCTCTGATGAATGGGGTAAAGTGACATCTCAAATGAGAGGGGAGAGAATGCAGGAACTTTCTGGCTCTTTCTCACGCACTCATAAGTTCATTCGTCAACGGGCTGTTGGGTGGGTTGCATGGATCGTGCAAGCTGGTGAGCAACACCGAGTGTCCAGGACAGTAAGGACCATAGAGTTTTCCCTCTGGTAGATTCTCGAGTGTCAGAAATGCACCACTTAACGGACGGCCGTTGAAAGCGAAATAAGCGAGTCACGGTCCTGGAGGTGACCAGAGGCGTGTCTGTTCTTACAGGGCTGGAGTTCTCCAGTCGCTCCCAAGGCCTTGCAGGGCTGGGCCTGGGGCTTCCTCGGCTTCCCGTGCCCTCCAGCAGGTAGCTCAGCACCTGGCTGGGCTTGGGGATCACCAGTCACATGGTAAGTGACTCACTAAGCAGCGGAACTGCAACAGGAAGATTGAGCATCGCGGGGTCAAGTCTCCACTGCCGTTCCTCCCCATCCATCACCCGTCCCCTTTGCTCTTACAGGGGGTGGAAGGATGGGACTGGCTAACCTGGGGGCAGGAGAGGCAGCTGTGAGGAGCAAGGGGACCCTCTGACTGCTCCCCTCCCTCCCTGGTCTCTGATGGACAGACCTCTCGTCAAGACTGGGTGCTTTCTGCTGGCTGGCCTTCCTGAAGTCTGCAGGGTGCCCCAGTGGCTTCTCCAAACAGAAGCAGCACCTGGTGCATCAGCAGAGGGTCGACACTTCATACAATAATAATAACTGTCATTTCTACGACTCTTACTAGGGGCTGAGGACCAGGCTGAGTGCATCATTTCCTCTCCTGACAAGTCACTGAGATTGGGACAATTATTATCCCATTTTGCAGGTGAGGAAACCGAGGATCAGAGAGGTTAGATGATTTGCCCAAAGTTACTTAGCAGGTACATAGAGAACCAGGCTAGAAATGGCAGTTGTGGAGCCTGTTTGGCTGCAGAGCCTGGGTTCAAGTCTATCCTGCTCCCCATTGGGAAGGTTTTGAGCTTTTGGTTTTCTTTTTAAACTAGGGGAGTGGTGAGTGAAGAGCGCAATGGGGGCATGGGGCCATGAACAGAACTGCAGGGTGGCTGCTTCGGGTGAGGCACTGCTGGGTGAAACTGCTGAGGGTGTGCGGGCTGGAGCCTGGGGCCTCGAGCTGCAAGTAGCAGAGCACCAAGAGGCCTGTGACAGCGGCCACAAGCACCCGTCCTCGCCGCCACTGCCATCATCCCAAAATGCCTGGTACCTGCCACTGACTCCACCTGGAGCATCTCTTAATAGCTCCATGAGGTTATTGTGGTTGCTTAGTCGCTAAGTCATGCCCGACTCTTTTGTGACCCCATGGACTGCAGCATACCAGGCTCCCCTGTCCATGGGATTTCGCAAGCAAGAATACTGGAAAGTGAAAGTGAACGTGTTAGTGAAAGTGAACGTGTTAGTCGCAGTCTTGTCTGACTCTTTTTGACCCCATGGACTGTAGCCCAACAAGCTCCTCTGTTCCATGGAACTCTCCAGGCAAGAATACTGGAGTAGGTTGCCATTTCCTTCTCCAGGGGATCTTCCCGACCCAGGGAATGAATCCAAGTCTCCTGCATTGGCAGGTGGGTTCTTTACCACTGAGTCACCAGGGAAGCCCCAGCTTTATGAGGGTGGTGCTATTATTATTATTCCCATTTTACAAATGAGGAAACCGAGGCTCAGAGCTGCCTAAACCCAAGTCATGGTCCTTATACTCTACTGTGTTTGCTCAAGGAAGAAGCCTGCCCTTCCCCTTCACTTAACTGTCAATATTAATAGATTGCCTGATCTGGCCAATAAAATGTCAAAATGCCCAGTTAAATTTGCATTTCAGATAAGCAACGGATGCTTTTACTTATAAGAATGTTCCAAAGGTGACCTGGGACATCCTTACACCGAAATGCATTTGTTGTTTGTGAGAAATTCAAAAGTAGCTGGTATCCTTGTTAGTATATCTGCAACCCTGATATGATAGGAGGCCCCACTGTGCTTGGGGCTGGAGTTATCAGTCCTTTCTCAAGCTTCTCATCCCTGATAGGAGCCTGGACTATTCTGGGAATTGCAGGGACTGAGAGCAGGAGAGGCGGGTCCTTTTGTGGGACAAGAGGGGAGGGCAGGTTGCAAAACCCAAGTGGCAGAGATAAGAGGATTCCTGAGAAAGACGCAAGCGTGAGTTTCTGTTTGAAATTCCCTGGACATGGAGGGTCTAGCCTCTCCCACCGGGGTCCCCACAGCACCCCCACCTAGCTGTCACTGCTGGCTGCTGGCCACCCACAACCAGACATTCCGTTGGCGACTCTGCCCCCATGAGGTGAGTGGTGCCTAGTGCTTGAACTGATAAGGTTTCTGAATCAGCTGTTGCTGTCCCGGGGCAGGGCCACCCATCTGTCACCTGCTCCCAGGGCTTCTAGGAAGGGAAGCTCTCCAGCTCCATCTATGGGGGCCACTCACCTCACTCTTCACTCCATGCAGCTGGAACCCAGGACCTGCCCAGTAACAAGGTGGAAAAACAGCTCAGGTGGTAACGTCTGCTTTTCCCTGGGAGTGTGGTCCCCAAGGCACACGTCTCCCCTTGCATGTTTTGTCCGTGTTTATATGGGCCAGCCTGCTTTCCCCTTCCTGACACGGAGTCTGCCCAGCCCCTGCCCGCACCTGCCCTGGGTGCCTGCCACACCTTCAGTTGGGAGGGATGGACTGGCAGATACTGAGGTCTGATGGGGATGCCTATGTCTAGTTCTGGGGTCCCTCTGTGGCCTCTGGGACCCAAGGACGTCTAGCACTTTGAAGTCAGGCTGTTTGGCTGGTCTGTGTCAGCTTGGGAGGGTGGTCCCCGCCCATGGCTGTGGAGGTTGAAGGCTGGCTGCCTTACTACAGGCAGAGGCAGCCGCCTGCACCCGGCTTCTCCTTCTCCAGGTGCAGCGCGGGGCGGGGCAGCCCCACCCCATCACCTCCCTCCCCAGGCACAGCCGGCTGCCTCCCCTTAGCTGGCTGTGCGCATCTGCCTCCCACCTCCGGCTCACAGACTCAAGGCGCTCTAAAGCAAAGTTAAAACCGGCTCCTTCCTCCAGGGAAGTGGAAGGAGGGGCAGAGGGGCCAGTGGCCTCCTTACTTACTGTGCTCAACGACCCCCGGGGAAGATGGGAGAATCCTGGGGATCGCACACAACTGGCGCCAGGAGGAAGCGGGCAGTGAGTTCCTGCTCAAGTCCTGCGCCCCTGCCCCGGGAAGAAGCCTCCTTGGCCCCTCCAGGAGCCGCGTGTAGCGAATCCCAGTGCAGAGCTGGCTCCAGCGGGGTGAGCTCACCAGGATGTGGGCTAATGGATTAACCCTTGGTGGGCCGCCGGCAGAGGCTCTTGTAATAGGGCTTTGGCTCGGCTCTGCTCAGCCTCTAGTAGATGAATCTGCTGAAAAATTAATGAAGCTTCTCTGCAGCTGGTCTTCAGGTTTCGGGGAGATTTGGATGAGGCTGGTGTGTGGGCAGAGCCACTCCTCTCAACTCCAGGCTCAGAAATCTGGAGACGTGGGCCCCTGGGTCAGTGGAGTGTGTGACTGTGATGGTGGTGGCTGCCAAAGGTGGATCACGCAAAGTCTGCACTAGCTGGGTCCAGGGCAGGTCTTGGCCATGGGACCTAGGAGGCCTGTTTGTTCTGGATGTAGGGGAAAGCAAGTGTAGACTTTTATAACATCCTCTGTTCCAAGACAGTAGAGGTACCTCTGGGAGCACCCTGAGGCCTATGTGTGGGCATCCTAGGTGACCTGAGGCCAGGAACCCACAGCCGAAGGTCAGAGGGGCACAGAGGGTCCTACCCACCCCCCGCCCGCACCCCACCCCTGGGCCCAGACGTCTCTGAACTGGGGGCAAAGCAGCACATTCACCTTCGCTTCTCCTCCCTTTCCTGACTGCACCCCTGTGCTTTTCGTGTTACTTATCATGGTGATAAGAAGCCAATAAGGAATGTCACCGCAGTGGAGGGGCAGGGTCTCCATCTCTCTTAGCAGTTACCACATGGTGCTGTCAGAAGCCAGGTGTGAGGTGATGAAGAATGACTGTGAGTCTGCACCCTGAAGCCAACAAGAAAGCCAGGCTGACCCTCTGTTCTCACACCAACTCCAGGAGGATAAGCCTCTCTTCTCATTGGTTGGGAGCCCCAGGGTGAGGCCAGAGAGGTCCCTGCTACAGTAACAGGACTGGGTGAGGACTCCCTAGGTGGCCTATAGGGAGGCTCTCCTAGGAGGGACCTGGGACGTGCAGACCAGGCAGGAGTGGGAATCTTGTGAGATGAAGTTTCCAGCGGGGGAAGGCTCTGCAGAGGTTGATGTGGGATGAGGGGCCTGAGAAGCAGAGGGCAGGAGGGCCAGCTGTCCACCGAGCCACCAGAGGGGCTTGAGCTGAGGGGGGCTTTGCCTCTGGCCTCCTTTGGAAGCTGAGCATTCTCTGTCCAAGGGGCCCTGGACTTGGAGGCTTTTGAGAATGTTGCTTGCTCTGCTCTAGCTTCTGCAGTCTTACAGTTGGTTTGTCAAGCCCAGAGGCCTGGCTGGTGAAGAAACTCGGGGGGTGACTTTCTTTGCAAGGCAAATAATCAGCTCATTGCTTTTCCCCTGGTTCAGATTTCTATGCTCTGCTCTACCCTCTGCAGGGTGTGGCAGGCGGTAGAGTAACAGTCATCAGGAAGATAAACCTTTATTTAGCATTTCCTCTGTGTCAGGCACCAGTCTAAGTACTTTCTACATACAGCAATTCACTGATTCCCCCACAGAATCTGATAGGGATGTGAGGTGTATTGCTATCCTTATATTTGGATTCGCACAAATTACTTAACTTCTCTGAGCCTTAATTTTTTCATTGGTTAAGTGGATGTGATCATTGCTACCTTAGACAGCTTTTGTAAGGCTTGTACAAGAAAATGCACACAGAAAGGGCTTAATGAATATATGTATAGCTTCCCTGTAGCTCAGATAGAGAATCTGCCTGTAGTGCAGAAGACCTTGGTTTGATCCCTGGTTTGGGAAGATCCCCTGGAGAAGGAAATGGCTACCCACTCCAGTATTCTTGCCTGGAGGATCCCACGGGCAGAGGAGCCTGGTGGGCTACAGTCCATGGGGTTACAAAGGGTTGGACATGACTGAGTAACTAACACTATTACGTATTGTATATGAATACATAATTCACATATTACATAATCATAATATGTAATATATGATTAATATATCACATATTAGATATAATGTGTATATTATGTAGAGTATATGTATGTAATGTCTATGTATGTACGCATGTGTATGTATATATACAACACACACACACACACACACACACACACACACACACATATATAAGCACATACAACACACTGGGGAGATCTGGACCCAGGAACAAGTGTCCAGGTACGAGCTGGGCTGTCTGCAGGCTCCTCCCCTCATAGGACAGAGGAGGTATCACAGGCAGTTGTGGTATCGAGGGGGCAGAAAGTAGGCCCAGGCCCTGCCCGGGGGATAACTGTGTCCTCCTATCCCCCACCGTGTAGCTCACAGCTGCTCCAGCTCAGCTCTGCCCCTCTCACCTGGCAGAAGTCTATGTATCAATGGCACACGGTGGCCAGCCATCACCCACATGACAGGGGTGTGACAGGGTAACCAGTGCTCATTCTTCTCCATTTGTCACCCTTCTACACGTTTTTTATTTATTGATTTATTTATTTTTGACTGCCCCATGCAGCTTGTGGGATCTCAGTTCCCCGACCAGGGACTGAACCTGGTCCACTGCAGCGAAAGCACTGATGTTCTCATCACTAGACCATCAGGGAACTACTCCTCTTTCTACGTTTTTTTAAAATAAGTATTTTAAAGCAAATCCAAGAATTTTTCCCTCAGTAACTCCTTGCAAGTGGAGAGGTGTATGTCTAACGAGGACTTCCTTCCTTCCTCTCTCCCTCTTTTTTGACACAGTAACCACCATGTCATCATAAGCTCACCTGAAATGCACACGTTCAATAACCACCCCACACTCATGGATCCCCAGCTGCCTCAGAGATGTCTTTTTACGGTCAGGTCTCCATGAAGAGGGTCCTTCCAAGGGCCCGCCTGACACTTAGTTGTTGTGTCTCCCAAGCTTCGTCTCATCTGTAGCCGCCCCGCCTCGGCTCACACCGTCTAGTTACTGAAGATTACAGGGCGTGCAGCTTGGAGAACCCGCATTCCAGTCCTGGCCGGCTGCTTCAGATGATTGTAAAAGAAGTGGAAATTGGAAACCACGCTAACTTGCAGAGCTTAAATGGTGTCATCTTGCATTTCCCTCTTTTCTGCAAGGGCTGGGTCTGGACGTCTACCTCTGCCCGAGATCCTAGGACAGGGCCTTGGCAAAGAGGTGCTGGTGGTCAGCGTGGAATAAACAGCCAAGAGAACATTCACAAAGCACCTTACAATTTACAGAGGCCATTTGCCCATACTATATATATTGTATATGAATACGTAATTCACATAATTGTGTACGTGATACTGGGTCCTCAGAGCAGCCCCGTGACACAAGCAGGGCCACACTTTGTGTCTGTCTCTCCGTAGGTCCCCTCGGCGGGAGAAGCCTTTTCATTTTCCAGGGCGCTGGGAAATCATGCCAAGCAATTGCTTAGATCAGGGAGTCCCATGGAGAAGCCGCCACCTTCTGCTTCCCCTCCTCAGCCCCCACAGGGTTAATCTCTGCTTCCCTTCCCTTTCCATCAGAGGTGCCCTGGATGAGGAGCCGGGACTCTGGCCCTGAGTCTCTCCGGGTCTGACCCCTCGGTCCTCTTGACAAATTTAGTTAAGTCAAGTGTCCCCCTCACCAGTCTCTCTGGCTGGTCAAGTCTCTTCCTCTCTACGCCACATAGTGCCCAGAGCTAGGTTCTTATTGCTGTTTCCTCCGGCACTTCCATCTTTTGCTTTTCTCTACTTGTGTCTTGGGACCCTTTTTCCCCCTTGTCTATCTGTCTGTCTTTCTCCTGGGCTGCTTCTATTTCTCCTACATGACAGTTCTCAAGATGCCTGATTTCGCTGGGAGACACTCAGGAGACACTGCCCCTTTCTTTCCTAGTGCATGTTAACTGAGCAGGTGGTTTGCAGCTGGGTTGGGTCCTGCACGAGGAATCAGATTGCCCTGTAGGCAACGGAACTTTTATCAAGCGGTGGCTGGCGGGTAGAGAAGCAGGGACGTGAAGGAGGAAGAGACTGGTGGCATTTATGAGAACATGAGAGTGGAGTGGGGCAGGAAAGCACATCTTCTGGGGATGTGGTTCCCAGGGTCATCAATACCTGCCAGGACCTGCCCTCCTCATCTGAGATCCCTGAAGGAGCAGACCAGAAGGTGGGCAGCCCCGGGGAGGGTGTGGTCAGAGGGCAGGAATCTCCTGCTCCTGGGGCTCCGCTGCCATCTAGTGGTGAGATTCGGGTAGTGTTGTTCTCTGAAGTTCAATCAGTCTGTGCCCGGCAATAGGTCTCTGGCATGCTATTTAACACTGGACTTGATCTGGTCCCATTACTTCATGGCAAATAGATGGGGAAACAGTGGAAACAATGATAGACTTTGTTTTCGTGGACTCCAAAGTCACTTCAGATGGTGACTGCAGCCATGAAATTAAAAGACGCTTGCTCTTGGGAAGAAAAGTTATGACCAACCTAGACAGCATATTAAAAAGCAGAGACGTTACTTTGTCAACAAAGGTCCATCTAGTCAAGGCTATGGTTTTCCCAATAGTCATGTATGGATGCAAGAGTTGGACAATAAGGAAAGCTGAGTGCAGAAGAATTGATGCTTTTGAACTGTGGTGTTGGAGAAGAGATCCAACCAGTCCATCCGAAAGGAAATAAGTCCTGAATATTCATTGGAAGAACTGATGCTGAAGCTGAAACTCCAACAGTCTGGCCACCTGATGGGAAGAGCTGACTCATTTGAAAAGACCCTGCTGCTGGGAAAGATTGAAGGTAGGAGGAGAAGGGGACAGAGGATGAGAGGGTTGGATGGCATCGACTCAATGGACATGAGTTTGAGTAAACTCTGGGAGTTGGCAATGGACAAGGAGGCCTGGCATGCTGCAGTCCATAGGGTCACAAAGAGTCGGACATGACTGATCAATTGAACTGAACTGAACTGACTTTGGAAAAGTTACGCGGTCACAATGTTTGCCGATAAATACCTCAAGTAGTCTCCGCAGTTTCAAAATCTGAAAAAAATTATTATTTTCTAGCTTTTGAATAATTTAGACGATTCATGTAGTCATTGTATCGTGAATATTTAATGTAGGTCCATTTCATGCCAGCGGCTCAGTCAGTAAAGAATCTGCCTGCAATGCAGGAGACCCCAGGTTTGATTCCAATGTCAAGAGGATCCCCTGGAGAAGGAAATGGCAACCCTCTCCAATATTCTTGCCTGGGAAATCTCACGGACAGAGGAGCTTGGCAGGCCCCAGTTCCTGGGGTCACAATGAGTCTGACATGACTTAGCAACTAAACCACCATTACGAGCCAGGCATGTTTCAGGCTGGACAATGGAAATAAAGAGGTGATCTCAATGAACTGTATGACTTATGTGGCAAATGAAAGCCAGCTACATCAACAATTTCAATCTAGAAGGAAAAATGCTTCAATACAGATATGTCTGTGCTGTGCTTTGAGACTACAAAGGAGGGTTGTCTTAAGACAGATTGGCCTAGAGTGGTAGCTGGGAGGGAAGGGAGAGGCTTCTTGAAGGAGATGATGGCTAAGGTGAGCCTTGAAGAGTGTGTTGGAGCCAGAGAGGGTGATGGAGGAGTTGCAAGTGGTGAAGACAGAGGGAGTGGTGATGATCAGGGAGACAGAGAAAACAGACCACGGGGGCACGTTTTCAGTTTCTTCTTTAATGAATTCCTCAAGCATTCAGTTGTGACTGTAAGGGCTTCTCCTGTGGCTCAGCTGGTAAAGAATACGCCTGCAATGAAGAAGACCTGGGTTTGATCCCTGGGTTGGGAAGATCTCCTGGAGAAGGGAAAGGCAACCCTCTCCAGTATTCTGGCCTGGAGAATTCCATGGACTATTCAGTCCATGGGGTCGCAAAGAGTCTGACACGACTGAGCAACTTTCACTTTCACTTCGTAAGGAATTCAATCTAAAATGTGCAGAATGTGCTCTAACCAAGTATTTGAATTATTATTTTTAAGATTCAGAGTTTTTCTCTTTTTCATTATCTGTTTATTTTTGGAGGCACTAGGGCTTTGCTGCTTTGCACGGCTTTCTGTAGCTGCAGAGAGCGAGTGCGGCTCACTGCGGAGGCACACAGGCTTGGTGGCTGTGGTTTGCGAGATCTGGGGTGCAGACTCAGCAGGGGCCCCGCACGAGCTTTGTTGCTCCGAGGCACATGGGATCTTCCAGCACCAGGGATCAAACCCATGTCCCCTGCATTGGCAGGTGGATTCCCATCCACTGTGCCACTAGGGAAACCCCTTGATTTATCATTATACTAATATTATAGAATTTTGGAGTTGGAAAGTATCCCAAAGAACTTCTATCCAATGTGTTTACCAATTCTTCTGCTCGTATTTACGCTGTGTCTGTTTTCTCCTGCTAAAACGGCAGCACCTTCCTGTGCTTCGGGCTGTTAGGCTGGGGCCTTGATGAAGTCCAGTGTGGACTATGTAATAGTCTGCCCAGGGGTCTCCCTGCCTGGGTTAGTTCCCTCATCTGACTTCATTGCAGAAGGAAGAATCTGATGTATTTCTTCCTTCCATTACGTTTCCCTTCTCCCTTTCCTCCCTCTCTCTTTCTATTTATTCTTTTTTGTTGTTTGTTTTTAATCCAACAAATAGTGGTGACTACCTGCTATGTGCCAGGCTGCGCATTTTGCTATGGGAGATCAATGGGACAGAGTACTTAGGACCTGGAGACACACAGAGACATCCTGGAGGCGGAGGTCAGCTGGGCAGCGTATCCTCTGCGGTGATCTTTGTAATCACTTCCAGAGCACACTGGACTTTTTGTGGCATCAGTTACTGGAGGCTCTGGGTGCTCCATTTGGCTTGAGAACCCCTCTCCTGAAAATCAGAATAGCAACTAAGGAAAGCGTGGGGAGTGTATTAACCCATTTAAGTAATGGGGTCACTTGTTCTGCTGATAATCTCACTGGGGATTGCAACCCCCAAGGACGGACATTTCCTCTTTAGCCCATAAAATACCCATCAGGTCCTGCAAAGCCAGTAGCTGGTTTTAAGTGACCTTATCTTGTCCTTCCCACTAATTTCTCTGTGAACCTGTTTGACTCAAGCCTGCCTCCCTGGTGGCAGGGCAGGGGTGAGGGATCCTCAAAATGGATTATGCAATGTCAGCCAGTGTTTGTAGGATGCTGGACCCTGTCCTAAGACCAATGACACTGCAAAGCTATGATGTCCTGCTTTGTTCCTGCTAACCTTACAAAGTGCAGAACTCTGGTGTCTGACCTCTGCCTTCGCCAAGATGACTTTCACACACTGTCTCTTTCCATCCAGCCCAGATAGGTGGACACGCATCGTGGATCCTGCCACGTGAATGGAGGGCTAGCCCTTCCCGAGTCAGGGCTCTGTGAAATTTACAGGTGCCTGCAGACATAAACAAAAAAATTTTTTTCTTTTTAAAAACACAGAAAGAAAAATTTTCATCAAATATTTGCTAAAAAGGTAACATTAAATCATTGATTCTACTAAAATATGACTCAACACTTACATCATTATGTATAAATTATGTTCAATGTGGATAGAGTTTGATTTGTTTAATATGATGTAAGATTGGATGTCTCCAAACATAAAGGTAGCTACCACCTTTGAAAGTCCCTAAATGACCTTGAGAGCTCCTTGAAATTCAGGTAAGATTTTTCTAGAATCCTGAGGAGATTCAAAATCCTCCCTATGGTTTCTGCTATTTGCTGAGTTTCTGCTACAGGCATGCCTTATAATCACATGGTTGCTCCAGCTCCAGGAGCTGCCAAATTAATGCTAGACTGCAATCTCTCTGGGCTTCCCTGGAGGCTCAGTGGGAGCCTGCCAAGTAGGAGACCTGGGTTCAATCCCCGGGTTGGAAAGATCCCTTGGAGAAGGAAATGGCAACCCACTCCAGTATTCTTGCCTGAGAAATCCCATGGACAGAGGAGTCTGGTGGGCTATAGTTCTTGGGGTTGCAAAGAGTTGGACACAACCAAAGTGACTTAGCACACACACATGGATAGGTTACAAAATGATTACTCCTGGGATCCTGTAAATTAAAGTTAGCGTTTGAGGACCCCTCGGAAATGTTTTCCAAATCTCTGGGTACTCAACTGGTTGTCAGTTTGGTTCTGACACGTGCAATGACCCCTCGACTCCCTCCTCAGGTTCGATGATTTGTTAGAACGGGTCACAGAACTCACAGCAGTAGCTGACTTCCGTTTCCTGTCTACCGTGAAGGATACAGTGTAGGCAGAGTTGGATGCACTAGGTACCCAGGGTGAGGTACGAGGATGTGTGTGTGTGGTGGGGGGCATAGTTTCAATGCCCTCACCAGCACACCAACCCCCGGCTCCTCCATGGGGGTCATCAACCCTGAACCTGTCTGAGCCTCTTCAGTTTAAGGTTTTTCTGGGTGTTCTGTTTCATAGCGTTAAAACCGCTGGCATTCCTGCCCTTGAATGAATCAAGTATAATAGCCCACAGGGGAGAATGAGGGGTGAATGTACTTCTTTTATCCCCATCTTTCACTTACATCTGGGCAGGAGGCCCTGTCCTGGCCCCCCATGCTTAAGAGTAGGGCTCAGCCATTCTTTTCTGTAAATATTTTAGGCTTTGTTAGGCTTTGTGGGTCCTAATGTCATTGCACAACTACTCAAGTCTACTGTTTCAGTGGGAAAGCAGCCTCAGACAATATGTAAATGAATGGGTGTGGTTGTGTCTCCATCAAACTTTATTTACAAACACAGGCAGTGGGCCCCTGGATTGTAGTTGGCCACCATACCCAGTGGGGCTAAATTTGCATACTCACAGTTTCTTCAGTTATTTAAGCTAATATACTTCTTTTTCTCCCTTAAGCCCATTTATGAGATGAGTTTCTGTCTTGTGAACTAGAAAGAGTCCTTTGTTGTTCAGTCACTTAGTCACGTCTGACTCTTCGTGACCCCATGGACTGCAGCACGCCAGGCTTCCCTATCCTTCACTGTCTCCTGGAGTTTGCTCAAACTTGTGTCTGTTGAATCGACGATGCCATTCAACCATCTCATCCTGTTATCTTCTCCTCCTGCTGGTCAGAAACAGTCCTTACTGACATTGTAACCGTGAGGAGGAAGATACGGAAGAAGGGCTGTTTCAAGTCCTTGCTTCTCAGACCTTCCTGCGATAAGAATCACCTGGAGAGGACATTGACCTAAACACCTGGACTCACCCGTGCTAGTTCAGCAGATCTGCAGGGGGACCCAGACTTTGCATTTTTAACAAACTCCCGGGCGGTGCTGATGCTGCCGGTCCCTGGACCACATGTAGAAAAAGCTGTCCTGGATCAGTGGCCCTCAGGTCTCAGAGAACCTCAGAGGATTCTGATTCAAGCATCGGAATCACCGGAGGGCTTGTGAAAACACAGGCTCTGCTCAGAGTTGGTGATTCAGTTGTTCTGGGGTGGGGCTAGATAGTTTGCTTCCTAACAAGCCCCCAGGGGATGTTGCTGCTGGACCTGGCTTTGAGAAATGATTCTGGAGGACCTTTGCGTGGCCCTCTTCCAGCTTGCCCCTCCCCCAAAGCAAAGATGTCTATGAGGTCAAGGACTCATCCTCTGCGATCCCAGAATTTTTGTCCAGGCAGCCTTGAGCCAGCTTCTAGAACCTGCATGGGGTCATTTCGTGGAAATGGAAAAGAGAATGAATGGAGGTGGAGGTATTGGTTAGGTTGGCGGGAGGGGGTGGGGGACAAGGTGGGGATTGGTCCTTGCAACTCAGGATGGAGCCAAGGTGGGGAAGAATGGGAGGGTGAGACCCCCTCACTCCCACCCCCTGCCCAAACCGTCCTTCCCTAAAGGAGCAGGTGGAATGGCCTCCTCCATTTGGGGCCACCCCGATTGGGAACAGGGCTCATGAGCCATGGTCTCTGGAGTTGGACACACTTAAGTTTGAGCCTTGATTCTGATACTTATTTACTTAGTGACCTCAGGCAAATTACTTAACCTCTCTGAGCCTTGTCTAGAAATCTATACAATCCATAAATATGCCGAACATCTACTGCATCACTGTTTCCGGCTTCCCAGGTGACTCTGGTAAAGAATCCGCCTGCCAGTGCAAGAGACACATGTTTGATCCCCTGGAGGAGGAAATGGCAACCCACTCCAGTATACTTGCCTGGAAAATCCCATGGACAGAGGAGCCTGTTGGGCTACAGCCCACGGGGGTCACAAAGAGTCGGACCCAACTGAGCAACTAACACTTTTACTTTCGCTTGACAAATGCAGTAAGGTTTTTGAAGCACGGAGCGTAAGCCTCGGCACATGATAAATGTTGGCCACGATTATTCTTGTTGGTATCAATGACTGTTTCGTTCAGTCCCTGGGGGACACGTTATTTGTTTCTGTCCTTTCCGTGCATCCTCAGAGGGCTGGTGTCGTCAGTACCTCGTGAGCAGGGACACAGCTCTTCTGTAGCTGCTTCCCACTCTCTGCACTCACAGCCTTGAGTCTCAGTCTTGAAGAACGCAAATAAAGGATATTAGAACCCGGAAGATAACATGTCTTTTTATAAACAGCTAATCAAAACTAGTAGTTTTATAGGGAAGGAGTGCTCATCTTGGTTTTTGCTGCTGTAATTAAAAGGTTCATGGAACTATTTGTAGTCCAGACAATGGCATTTATTGAAAGCGATGACCCATAATTATTTGATCCTTGCTCCTGTTTTCCATATGAGCCACCAAGGCTTTAATTACGTTTTTGTTCTTTTGTGACTACCTACGATGCAGCGGTGACATTTGAGTGCTTCGGCAGTCTGCGATGCCGGTGCTCAGGTGCGTGGCCGTTTGTGAAAGGGTGTGTGTGTACCCTGGGTCTAACTTCCAGCAGCGGCACTAAGACTATGGCTTGCTGTTTATTTGTCCCAGGTTGTATTGTTGAGAATAGTGATGTGGGTAGAGCTTTCTCCAGTCACAGAGATGTCCTCTGTGTATGTGTCCGTTACCCATCCATTATACACCTGTCCGCTAAGCAGGGCTTCCCTGGCGGCTCAGTGGTAAAGAATCTGCCTGAAGTGCTGGAGACCTGAATTCCATCCCTGACTCAGGAAGATCCCCTGGACGAGGGCATGGCAACCCACTCCAGTATTCTTGCCTGGAGAATCCCACGGGCAGAGGAGCCTGGTGGGCTGCAAAGAGTCGGACATGGGATCGCAAAGAGTTGGACATGGCTGAGCAACTAACACACAACCACCACCTGTGGTTGGCAAAGGTGGCTAATGTGACTAAACTAAATGTTAAATTCTGTTTAATTTTCATTAATTTACATTAAATAGCTGCCTAAACACAAGTGGCTGCTGCATGGACAGTGTAGGTTAAGAAGGTCTTCGCTCATCTGATCACTGAGAGAGCAAGGAGGAAATGCATCATTTTCTGGACGATGAAATGGTTCACCAGATGCTCACCTGGGCAGGTGAAGCAGGTGGCCATGGCATCATGCGATTTAAGATGTGTATTGCAAAGGGCCTTCCTGCACTTCCTTAGAATGGCTCTGCCATTGGGCTGTCACAGGGGATGTTATTTTTAGCAATTAAACGAAGACACTGGCAGGAATTTTTTTTTTTTTAAACAAGGCACTGGTCTACCTTATATTCCCAAATAATTGAGCATTCCTTGGCTAAAAAGTAATATGATTAAAATAGAGATTTTTTTCCTTGCCTTTGGAAGGAAATATAAACATTTTGACTACTGCATAATTTGAGCTGAGGCAGATCATCAAAAAGAGCAAATGTTTGTTTTCTTTTAATTTTTTGGCCATGCCACATAGCATGAAGTCTTAGTTCCCAAACCAGGAATAGAGCCTGCACCCCCTGCACTGGAAGCTCGAAGTCTTAACCACTGGACCATCAGGGAAATCCCAGAAGGGAGCAAATATTTGAAATGTACATAAGCAGAGTTAAACTACTTCATGTGTAAGAAGTTCTCATTAATTACTCTGGAGAGTTCAAGCAAATCACATACCGGCAGCTGTGCCATCATTTGAGATGCCAGTCACACTAAAGCCCCTCTCTGTGGTCTACCTTACTCCAGTTCTCTATGCTCCCAACCAGCGGGTGATTTTGACCTCCAGAGATCATCTGGCAATTTCAGGAGATATTTAGTCTGGTTTTCACAGCTTGGGGTCAAGCTGCTTCTGGCAGCTAGCAGGTAGAATCCAGTGGTGCTACTGAGCATTCTACAATGCATGGGACAGCCCCAGCAACAAAGAATTACCTGGTTCCACATGTCAGGATTACTGAGGTTGGGGAACCCTGCTCTAAGCCCTTGGTATTCAAGGTGTGGGCTGTGGATATCTGTGTTTACAAAGGTCACAAATGTGAATGTCTCTCTTGCCCCATGTTTTAAAACCAACCTTGACTGAGGTACTAACCATCATCAGCGGCTCAGCAGCCCCTCTGGGTTGGGTTTGGAATGAAGTCTCACCTCTTGATCCTGGCTGCAGGGTCCAGGCTTGAGGCTGGGCTCCCATGTAGCTGCCTGAATCACCTTTGAAGTTGACTGCATTTCCAGCTTCCAGGAAAAGCCCCAGGATGTGTTTTCCCTGGGTCATTACCCTTCCCGTTTTCTCCCTTTCCTTCCTCCGTCATGTTCTGTCCTCCCCGCTACGTCTATCTACCACTGGTGAGTCAGAGAAGTATCAGAGTTAAATAGCACCCCATCTTTCTAAGGGGCACGGAGTGGCTCTGCAAGACTGTGTAAAGCTCTTATGAAGGGCAACAGGGGGAGAAATGCTAACTACAGAGACCTTGAACCCACATGGTGAGTCCCCTACGTGCGAACCTTCAAGCTGAAAACGTTCAAAGATGCAAACGTGCGTTCCATCAGCGTCAGGTGTACGTGGCATTGCAGCTTGCCCTCTGTCTCCTGTTGCCGACGATCCTTCAGTACTAGACAGCCAGTTGTGTGAGTTGGGTAGCTAGGCTACTTTTGTTGGACTTAGGAACAAAATCGGATTTATGAATGTGCTCTCGGAATGGAACTCTTCAGTATGTGCAGGACTTACTGTATCCTATCTCCTAAGGGTGGAGGGGTGTCCAGAAACGTCCCCCTCCCTAAGCCAAGCAGGTCATTCCCCCTTTGCATCTTCCCCTTCAGTGCCTGGAATTGGGATTCAGAGGGTGCCTGGCACACCCAGCCTTTCATACAAAGCCAGGCCCCGCCTGGGCTACTTCCACTCTGCTGTCTCACGCGTCCAATCATGACAATTTACCAGGACACATCACTTCTTTTCCTGAGAACTCTCCAACCCATTCCTGCCTCAGTGTTTCGGGGAAATGAGGTGAGAGACCCAGGAGGTGGGACCCAGCTGTTGCTGGCTGTATTCTAGAACAAACCCCTTAAAATGACTTCTGAAGGGTCCCCCAGGCTGGTGGTTGGGGGAGCAGGAATGAAGCGGCAGTGAAGAAGTGAAATTATCACCTATTGCTTCACCCGTATAATTGGGTGAATAATGAAAACATAACTAGCAGGGGCCTCATCCACAAGGAGTCATTATGTGCTTTTTTTCCCGACCATTGTCACAAAATATGAAAAGTACATCTCATAAGGTGAGCATGCTCAGGACCGCTTAGCAACCTCCCCTGTAATTGTCTCCCAGCTTATAAGAACACGAAATTAATTATCGTATCTCATACCTACAGTAGTAAGTGTGTGAAAAAGTCATGCAGATGGATCCTCCTTGTCCTGAAATGGATCACTCGCAGTCGGCTTCCCCCTGGGAACGTTTCAGGTTTAATCTGCAGGGAGAGCCTTGAGACAGCCTTCAGAATGCATTGCTATTGTTTCATAGCTCAGTCGCATCCGACTCTTCTTGACCCCATGGACTCTAGCCCACCAGGCTCCTCTGTCCACGAGATTTCCCAGGCAAGAATACTGGAGTGTGTTGCCATTTTCTTCTCCAGGGGATCTTCCTGACCTAGGGATCAAATCCACGTCTCCTGCTTGGGAGGCGGATTCTTTACCACTACGCCACCAGGGAAGCCCTTTAGAATGCATAATTTCATGATAAAATAGTACTGTGTCTCCGTGGTGGACGGCATCTCTTGCTAACCATATGGCCATTGTTGTACCAGAACAATTGCTGAACAAATCCAGATTTTGTGTGCTCATTCATGACAAGAATTTCTGTCTCATAAAAATTCTCAGGAAAACTTAGGGGTGATGACATCAGATTTGGGAATAAAGAGACTTGAGTTCTGTTGCCACTTCTCCTGCCACTGGTTTTGGACTTTTACCCAAACCTTTGCTCACTAAATCTCAGTTTCTTTCTCTGTGAAGCCAGTAGGACTGAAAGTCTGGGCTGGAGTGCCCCTGGCTTCTGCCCATAGCTGGGAGTCAGCAGGCACAAAGGGGCACACTCGTCGCAGTTGTTAAAATGCTGATACACTTCTGCACCCCCTCCCCCCGCTGCCCACACCCCTTGCCCAGGGCCCCTCTGTTGCTCTGGCTACAGATTCCCTCACCTGGCCATCTCCCCCACCTTTGCCCTCCACTGCCATCACTCATCAACTAAGGTTTAATGTCTGGTCCAGCAGGAGCTCTTAACACAGCGTTATTGCTGTTCTCAGATGCTCAGTCGTGTCTCTTTTTGACCCCATGGACTGTTCCCCACCAGGTTCCTCTGTCCATGGGATTCTCCTGGCAAGGATACTGGAGTGGGTTGCCATTTCTGCCTCCAGGGGATCTTCCTAACCCAGGAATCAAACCCGCATCTCTTACCATCTGCTGCATCAGTAGGTAGATTCTTCACCAGTAACGCCACCTGGGAAGCCCCTGCACTGCATCGTTTTCAGGACCTTATTTTAGGACATCTGTATCTCTGACTTGCCCGCGGTTAAACAGTAAGTATTACCCCTGATGGTCGTCTTGTATTTAGGGAAGAGCATTACCCACATTATGAATTAGGAGCTGTTTACATTTCAGACAAACAAAAAGAAAAGGGATATTTTTAGAGTTTTCCATCTGTTTCTTTGTTGTTAGCCAGCTAGGGTCAAGCACTGACACCCAGACTGTGTGTACTGATACATACAATGGCGGTTGGATTTCATAAACAGAAGAAAATCCCATCAATGGCAGAGTCTTTGGATAATTCAGGCAAGGATTAGACTGAAGATGACCTTGACTTTGGAGATAATTAGATTTAATTATGCAAATACAATTTGAATACTAAGAGCATATGCATAAAACCGTTTTCAAGCACCACCAAAGTTGCTCTTTACACAGCGGTCACTGAAGTGCTTCCAATTACAGCAAGACAGTCCTGTAAGCCATCCTTGAGTTATTCATACAAAATACAGCAGTGAGATGGCATTTCTTTCCAAAGGTCCTATCAATGGCCCTGTTCATTTACTGTAAATTACTAAAAACTCAGGGTACGTTTCCTATATCATCCAGATGTGAACCTTGATATTTTCGATGCCTGTGACATATTTATTCATTCATTCAATTGTTATTAAGACTTCATGCCAGGCATCTGGGCTAATTGCTGGGAATAAAGGCATGAAAACATCTTAACTAAAGGAGCTTTCGGTCTAGTAGAGAAACAGACACACTAATAAAAAGTATAAGACGATAAATAAGTTGAGTGGACTCTTTCCCCCTGGTTCTTTGGTGATGCTTATCAAAGATAGCATCTCCACTCTTTCTGAAACATCTACTTGGCGAGACCCTCCCGATGTCCCTCTCATCTCAGGCTGGGCTTCTCAGTCTCTGTCCTGGGCTTCTTTTTGCTCCACGCCCTGGATACTTAGAACAATTAGAAGTAGGAAACCCCCTGGGACCTGTCCGCAAAATCCCTTTCTCTTCTCATGCCCCACGATTTCTCCAGGCCATTTCTTTCACTCCTGCTGTTTTAATTACCACCTTTTGCCAGTCTCTTAAGAATAGCTCTCTTCCAGACCTGTATATCCAACAGCCCACAGACCACTCCAGGCTCCACTGTCCCAAACAGAATTCATTGCTTTCTGCACTGTGCCCATCCCAACCCCTTTCTCTCCCCCGTGTTCTCCTTGTTTTATCCGTGACATCACTGTCCACCCAGTTGGTCAAACCATAAACCTGACCACCACCTGACATTCTTCCCCCATTTAGACCTCCTGGACAGCAAATCATTGTCTTGTTATTTGGACCTCCCCAACATCCCCTGTTTGTTAGCTCTTTCTACAGTTTGCTAGTTTGAGCTCCCCACCGTCTCTCGGGCATTCCCCCAGGCCCACAGGCACCACTCTTGACTCTAGTCCTCATCGCCTCTCACTTGCATGGAGTCCCTTCCTGGTGTCTCTGGCTCCGTTGGAGCGCCCGTCCTGTCCTTCCCCCAAGGGATGGTGCGGTCATCTGTGTAACGTGTAGGTCTGATTATGTCCACAGTAGTTGCCACTGGAGGTGTGCTAATCCTAGGAGCCAGTGCCCCCTCTCATCCGAGATCCATCTCATATCCTGGAAAGCACATTTTTATTACAAGGTCTTGAGCTTCCTGGACCTCACCCGTAGCTCAGTGAGTTAGGGCAAATACTCTGACCCAGGCTGACTTAACTGAGTTCTTTCTCCAGGCATTTTGATTTGGGACTCATAAACACCACTGTGTCTCTCTGTACGGCTAGAACTGTAACTTATGGGGCTTCCCAGGTAGCACAGTGGTACAAAAACTGTCTGCCAATGCAAGAAGTTCAAGAGATGCAGGTTGCATCCCTGGGTCAGGAAGATCCCTTGGAGGAGGGCATGGCAACCCACTCCAATACTCTTGCCTGGAGAATCCCATGGACAGAGGAGCCTGGTGGGCTACAGTCCATGGGGTCACGAAGAGTCAAATACAACTGAATGACTAGGCACAAGCACCCACATAGCTTATAACCTGAGCACTGAAAGGTTGGCCAGTGTCTAGCCTAGTTTTGGAGAAGCAGAGAAAGAGAAAGTACAAAGAGAGAAAGAGAAAATAATAGAGCAGACACACAGAGGAGTGGATGTGGGTGGCAGAGGGAGACTAACTCTCAGATTCCAGAAGACTGTTCCAGATTCTGACTCCAGGTCCTTCCTGAGAACTAGTCATGCTCTTAGATTCCATTCAATTTCTGGGAATTTCTAAGAAATGCCCCCATTTCACTTGAGCCTCCCTGATTTCCATCCTTTAAGACCAAGCGGTCTTCGCTTACACTGACATCATCGGGTGAATCCTGCACCCCGCTCCTCTGCACACTGGGACACAGACGCAGGTTTCCCAGGTGGCCCAAAGGCCCTGGTGGATTCTCTAGGCTTCTTAGGGTCCCTCCTCCCTTTCCTCTCTGTACTCCAGTTGCCACAGGAAGTTTTCAGATCCCAGACATACCTTCTTCTCTTTGGTCCCTGACCCTGTCATGCAGGTGTCTGGGGTCCCCTCAATGCCCACCCTGCCCTTCTTTCAGGTCTCAAGGTAAACGCCGGGTCCTCAGGAAGCCAGCTGTCTCGAGCGCCCAGGCTGGGCCTTGCCCCTCTGGAGAGGGATCCCGCTTGGCACTCCCCACCCTTCTCTCCCTTTCCACACCTTAGCTTCCCCAGGGCAGGAATCATATCTGGTTTATGCCAAGCCATGTGCTCAGCCATCCGTGTGCCCAGCACACGGCCAGCCCTCAGTATGCATCTGTGCATGAACCAAGTGCCAGGGATGGGGAGCAGGAGAGCCAGGGAAGGATTTGTATAGAAGACATTGTCTGAGCTGAGCTTTGAGGGACGGAGATAGGAAGCCCTCACTGAAGCCACTTCCAAGAATTTAGGGAAATGGATGGGGTCCTTGGTGAGAAGCCTGGGCTTTCAGGTCAGATGCTCCTCTAACTGTGGGACTCTGGGCAAAGTCTTACCTGGAAAGGCTGGTGTGAGCATATGAAACAGCAAGTACAGAGTTGCAGGCAGTGCTTTATCACCCCATTTTATTTAGCTCAAAGCATCCCACAATGCTCTGGGGCCTTGCCCAAACTGTATCGACTCTCCGAGCCTCATTTTCATGATCTGTGTTATCTCTTATCTTCTCTGCCACCTTAGATTATCTTGGGGGCCCTTTTCTGGACTCTGAAACCCTAAATAAACTCGTCGTTATCTGAATTATTATCATTAGCGATTATAACAGTTGGAGCTTGGGGCTCACACTGAGCCTCCCCGTCTTTCAAGAGCCAGGCCGTCATTCTTCGCCTTGGAGAATTAAGTTGTGAAATATGCAAAGTCACCAGAAAGATACAGCCTGGTTCCCAGACCAGCAACATCTGAATGTAACTTGGTTGAATAGATTAACATATTAAAAGACAGTATGTCAATCACAGAATGCAGGGACAGAAGAAGTTATCACAGATGCAAATGGGCTCAACTTGGCCTGGGCAGGGAAGAAAGGCAGCTCAGCTCCCCGGAATGATGCATTTCTGTTTCCAAAGATAAGCCCATCCCTGGAGTCAGCAGACGCACAGAAGATGCCAATCATCGCCTCCCTACAGCCGATGCCTCTTAAAGATCTCACCTACCCCACAGCTTCAGATCCCAGAGGCCTTTGCAGCAGGCACCCTTGCTCCCAGCCCCGCCCTGCTGACCAGGACAGAGAGCGAATGCCAGACTGATATTCCCATCAAATACCCACTGGAGTAAATACAGTCCAATACCAGATTAATACCAGTCTATCATTTTCTCTGTGTTCTGAACATTTTGTGGGGATGAGGCAGGCATGCAAGGAATTTTTCTCTTGTTTTTATAAAAGTTATTTCTTATTGGAGTAGAGCCTCTTTATAATGTTGTGTTACTTTCTCTCATTTGTTGTTTAGTCACTAAATCGTGTTCAATTCTTTTGTGACCCCATGGCCTGTAACCCACCAGGCTCCTCTGTCCACGGGATTTCCCAGGCAAGAGTACTGGAGTGGGTTGCCATTGCCTTCTGCAGGGGATCTTCCCTTGCTGACCCATAGATGGAACCTGCATCTCTTGCTTGGGAGGTGGGTTCTTTACCACCGAGCCACTTGAGAAGCCCGTGTTACTTTCTACTGCACAGCAAAATGAATCAGCTCATACCTATGCATGTATCCCCTGCCTTTTAGACTTCCTTCCCATTCAGGTCACCACAGTGTCCTGTTTTGGACTGAGAATGGGGAGACTGAATCAGTTGGCTGTGGGGGAACCAAGGTGGAAGCTTAGACGGTTCCTGGGAGAGAAGCCATCATCTTGGGATGGCCACGCTGCAGCCTTGTACAGAGGAGTAAGACAACAAGTGTCTGCCAGAAGAGAAGAATAAATAAGCTATGTATGGAAAAGCAGGGTGAGGGAGAGTAAGGGAGGAGAGAGAAAGACCCACTGATTTTTCTGGTTCCTGAAGTCTCGCTCTGCTTCTAAACGGCATTCCTTCTTAATTTAAGCTTTGGTGAGTAGGGATATGCAATGAAACCATTCCTCACGGGATGGAATCTTAGCTAACAGATCTGTCTCAGTTTGCCTTGGTAAGATCTTGCTACTGCGAGTGAGATGGTGTTCCACTGAGCTATCTCGGGCAGACAGGCTCAGGCGGGGACTCGAGCCGGGGGTGGGGAGAGGGGCTTCTGAGATTTCGTGGCCTGCACCGTGAGAGCAAGCACCTCCTTGCCTGGCAGTTTCCATGTGCTGTACTAGTTTTCTACTGCTGCTGCAGCAAATGACCACACTTAGAGGTGCAAAACAATATAATTTTATTACTTGTAGTTCTGAAGGTTGGAAATTCAAGTAGACATGGGTCTCACTGGAGCTAAGATCAAAGAGTGGGCTGGCTTGTGTTCCTTCCAGCAGCCCTAGGAAGGAATCCGTTTCCTTGTCCTTCTCTGTCTTCTGGAGGCTGCCCGCGTTCCTTGTCTCCTGGCTTCCCTCTCCATCTTCAATGCCAGCAAATAGCAGCTTTCTCATCTCTCTGTCCCCAACTCTTTCTTCTGTCTCCCTCTGCCACGTCTAAGGCCTCTGTGATTGCATCATGGATAAGCCAGGCTGCTCTCCCCATCTCAAGGCCAACCGAAGAGCAATGTTTATCTCTTTTGTAACTTTAATTCCTCCTTTCCAGGGAACTTAGGATTTCATAGGTTCTAGGGATTAGGGCATGGACATCTTTGGGAGGGGCCATCATCCTGCCTAACAGGTGCACCTTGACTAAATGAGGACAAATGACAAAATGCTGCCATATATAACATTTAAGAATACTCATTTCAGCTTAGAAACTGTGGTGCCAGATGAGTAAACTTGTAAATTTCCCTTCTCTGATGCACACAGAAAGATCTTCTGAGTCTGTGGTTTAGTGAAAAAGGATGGACTTTTCACTCCTTCAGGCATGGCTTCCATCCTACTTGGTCTCTCTTTAACCTCTCTGTATTTCAGCTTCCTTCTCCATGATATATATAGATAGTAATAGCATTGTTTGAGAGATTATATGAAATCAAATGGGTTCTTTTTTAAACTTGATAAATGCCTTATTTTTTTTCTTCTCCTTTCCTTCCTTTCCAGATCTCGATCGTCTGGAACCATGAAGTGAATACACGGAGTACGCTTCTAAGTGAGGGAGGGTCTGCTATGTCTTGGCAGCAGAAGGGGCCTCATGCCAGGAATCAGACATGAGCATTATGCCGCGATGACTGTCCGTCATCTTTCCCTGCTCCTTCTCCCCCATGCTTTAGGTTCTTTTGTCTCTCAGAGTGGGAACTGCCCCATGGTTTCTTTCTGTCTTTTATTCCTCGCTGCATAAAATGGTAAGTGTCAGGAGCCAAGGGCGGGAGGACAGAGACTGCCAAGGAGGGGCTGTTAGGACGGAGGTTCTCAGGGCCCGAGTGATGGGAGGAACTGGAGAGCTGCCAGTGGACTGTGTCCTGGCCACGACCTACAGCAAGCTCTGCCCCTGTCCCTTCGAGCAGCTTCTCGCTCCTCTAAAGAATTCTCTGTCTACAAAGGTGGGTGAGCACTGGACGTGGCTGTGACCACAGTTCTGGGCTTCTGATGGAAACATTTGATGTTTGACGTTCAAAAGAGCTTGGGAGCCTTTCGTTCACCACCCTAGTGATTAACGATGGAATTAAGTGAAGGACGGCTAAGCTTATTTGTAGCAGGAAGACTCTGCCTGGCTGGATTTAAATGATGCCCCTGTGGAGATACAGCCAGTTCAGATATTGGAGACTTTCTGCAAAATGTTCTAGAGAGTCCCATTTTCGCTGAAAAAGCAGTCTGCTAATTGGGATATATAGTTCATTTCTAACTTTCTTTTCCTTTCACTTTCAGACGCGGCACCTATGTTAGCTCATTGGCAGCTCACAAAACAGCTTCACGTATTTTAGCATTTTTTAAAAAGACTCTTGTGCTTCCACTGGAATAGAAATCTACTCTTCCTGTCCAGAGACAGGCCAGTGTAGAAATCCCAGCTCTCCTGACACCAGTGATGTTACCTAACCTGGGTTTTAGCTTTCTCAGCTGTAAAAAGCAAGCTAATAGTTACTTCTCAGGGTTGTTGCACTGACTGAAAGCTCTTAGGTGGTTCTTAGATAGCAGGAACCCGCCTGCCACTGCTGGAGACATAAGAGACGCAGGTTCCAGCCCTGGGTTGGGAGGATCCCCTGGAGGAGGGCGTGGCAACCCTCTCCAGTATTCATGCCTGGAGAGTCCCATGGACAGAGGAGCCTGGCGAGCTACAGTCCATGGGGTTGCAAACAGTCGGACACGACTGAAGCGACTTAGCACACAGAGCAAAGATCCAGGCCCTTATTAAGCATTGGGGAGTTAATAGTCACGTATTCCTTTGGGTTCTCTATACCCAACACTGTATGTCTCTTAGTTAAAACTAGCTCTGCCTTTCAAAGAGCTAATACTTGAGTATAGAATGTAAATCTTGTCTGCAGAACCTTCTATACCTTCCCCTCAGCCATCCTTCCTGGGGTACAGTACGTTGACTTTTGTTTTTCTGAATTTGGGAATGAAGGGACTAGGATTGCCCTTTGGAGGCTCAGCTGTAGGATAACATGATGGAGCACAGTAAAGATATGATGGAGAAGGCGCAGCTCCCAGTTGGGCAGGCCCCGCCATCACCAGAGTGACTGCATTAACCATAAATAAAGGATGTGTCCATCAAAGGCAGGACTGGTCAATACTGAAGGCAAAAAGATATGGGAGGAAAATGTCAGCAGTGTCCATTCTGACAAACCGCAGGGAAGAGGGAGCCTTAACTCAATGGGGGTGGAGACAGGAGCTCCACATGCAAAAGGTCTCTGGTCCCATTGGAAAGACCATTCTTCTTGGAGATGCCAGGCTGTCTCAGCTGGACCCAGGAGCACAGGATTATTAAATTCCCTTGTTCTGTTCCAGGCACACCAGAAAACTCTCAGATTGTAATTTGGCTTCTCTTGGAGTCAGTCTTTGGGGCAGGAAAGGGCTAATCCTACAGAATTCAAGTTTTTTTTTTTTTTAAGGTCTTTGTGTTAGTAATCTCTCACTGTGAACAAAGAAAGAGACATTTGAGTATTTGATGTATTAATACATTAGTACTCCGTGCTTGGTTAAAATGTCTCTACTGAGAGACTGATCCCTCTTCAGATTCTGTAGTGTCTAAGAGTCAGATGGAATCAAATGGAAGAACATGGGAAATTCCTCAAGGTCAGTAATACCATTTTATGAGACATCTTGGCAAACAGTCTGCTGGCCTTTCCTCTTAGTGACTACCTTCTGGCCTTTCAGAAGAGAGAGGCTTTCCAGTGTCCACGTTAACAGTCCTCTCCACGTTACTCAGTAACAGCCACAGAGGCAGTGTTGCCTGGTGGAAAGACTCTGGGATTTGGAATCAAACAGACTTGGATTGGATTCCATCTCTGATGCTTATATGAACTTGGGCATGTAATTGAGCATTTCTGAGCAACAGCTTATCCATTTAGAAAATGGGATACTTTCAAGGGCTGTCACAAGGGTGAAAGTAGCTATGATTATGGTGTGCCCTGAGAGGGCCCGTCGCATGGGAAACACGATTAAGTTTGGATCTTTTATTCTGTAACACACTGAGAATCTATTATGTGCCGAATCGAATCCATTCTAATATATAAACCCTACACTCTTCCATCACTTTAGCCTGTTTTGGATTTGAAAATCACAGGTAAGGGGTGGTTTGCATCTTTCCCATGGTCTTAACCGCCTTGAGCTTCCACGAGGCTCTTGGTGATGAGAGCCTTTGTCTCATCACCTCAGTGGCTTTGCCTGTGGCTTTGAGTTGAGTCCCCAAAGCTTTCAAGAAGTGACTTCTAGCAAATTCATTCTTACAGGTCTGCATGTGTATGTGGATACCCACTTTTGATCTTCTTTGGAGCAGCCTCCTGGTGCTACTCAATCAGAACTTTGGCAACTGGTTTATTGAATAAGTGAGATTCAAGCAGAAAACTGCATCACTCTTTCTCACCTCTGCTCCTTGTTACCTGCTCTCTCCCCCTAGAGAACATTTTGGGTCAATGCAATAGCTTTTAGTCACTCTTAGACAACAATAAGAACTTCAGTCACTTTGGGGTCATAGAAAACCTAATCCCCGCTGATAAATGAACTCCAGACTCTCTGTCACTTTGGTCTATTCCAAGCTCAGAACTCAGGGTGAGGGAGGGCGCTGGAGTGTTGCTTCCTTCATTCCCATTCACCTCCCCTGAACGCCCAGCAGGGATTTTGGGACCCTTCTGTGAAGGCGGGGAGGAGAGGAAGGACAGAATAGAGCTCTTAGGGCAGTTGTGAGTGGGTGGCACAAAGGACATTTTCCACGTGACAATCTTGTGAGTTTCTGGGCAGCCATCTGACTGCAGACCCCAAAGTTGGTGCGAATGGCACCCAGTCAACTCCTTTCCAGAGATCTCTTCACCACTGCCAGAAAGTCCTTCCCTTCTTCTTAAAAAAAAAAAAAAGTTTCTTCATGTGTGCTTGCTCAGTCATTAAGTCACAACAAATCCAGGAGGCAGGTGCTGCTCTTCACAGCCTCCTTTTCACTGATGAGGGAATCAACGCAGAAAGAAGATAAGTAACTTGGCCAAGGACATCCAGCTTGAAACCCTGACTCTAGAAGTGACGCCCCCAACCTTCCCTGGCCTTCCGCCTACTTCATAACTTCATGAGGCTTCCCATTACCCTTGCCTGACCAGGAGCTCTCCAAGGTGCTGGAGAGAGGCCTGGAGAGGCCCACACAGGCGTGGCCACGGTCCTAATAAGGCCCCTTTCCCTTGTGAGAGTGAAGGGAAGCCACAGGCATCTAACAGAATGGCTGCCACTTCCGACCGTCACAGCCAGTTCTCCGGCTGCACCTCTATTTAGCACGTGGCAGCTGGCTGTTTACGTGCCCACCTCTCCTTCAGGATTGGAAATGTGTTGCAGTAGGGACCATATCTTAGTCACTTTTCTATCTTCTTCATGCTGTCCCAGTTATACGCACAGAACTGGCATATATGAAATGTCTAGCACATGTTTGTTGGATGATTAAAGGGGGAATGGATTTTTTTTCCTGTTACCGAAGTATAGATGATGTATGATATTATATGTTTCAGATATATAGCATTGCAATTCACAATTTTAAAGGTTATACTCCATTTATCCTCCTCCTCCTAAGTCACTTCAGTCGTGTCTGACTCTGTGCGACCCCATAGACGGCAGCCCACCAGGCTCCCTCGTCCCTGGGATTCTCCAGGCAGGAACACTGGAGTGGGTTGCCATTTCCTTCTCCAGTGCATGAGAGTGAAAAGTGAAAGTGAAATCGCTCAGTCATGTCCGACTCTTCGCGACCCCATGGACTGCAGCCTACCAGGCTCCTCTGTCCATGGGATTCTCCAAGCAGGAGTACTGGAGTGGGTTGCCATTTTCTCCTATACTCCATTTATAGTTATTATAAAATACTGGCTATATACCTTGTACAGCAGCTCATTTGTTTTATACATTGTAGTTTGTTCCTCTTAACCCCCTCCCCCTCCCCTACACCTCCCCAGCTCCCTCTCCTCAGTGACCACTAGCTGGATTCTTAATTGTCTTAAAAATCTTCGTGTTCCCACAGCTCAGTTAATTTCAGAGAGACTCAGGTATATTTCTACAGCATCATGGCAATAATAATGAGGCTATTAATAGCAGCAGTTACTATGTGATAAGCATTATGTGACAGGCTCTGGGCCAGGTATTTTATATTAACTCTAATATATAGTATGTATGTGAACTATAAGCAGACTTTTTGAGACCCACCTGGGTGGGCGCGTCAGTCCCAGGGGCGGAGCAGATAGCTTCTCGGTGTGACCACTAGGTGGCGGTGTGACACCACTGTCACCTCTGTGCCTCGCGGTGGGGTGGTGAGCAGCATGGACCAGTTCTGAAGGGCTGGCAGGATAACCGGGGGCCTCCTGGTGAGCAAGACAGCCAAGACGGGGCCCGGGCATCGTGCCCTGTAGCTGGGCTTGAGGGCTTTCCAGTTTATCGCCATGAGGGGGCCTGTGAGACGACCCTCCCAAAGCCAGGGCACATTTTGTCCTTGCTGACATCTGAAAATTACTCCCTTCCTATTAATTCAGTTTAACAAGGAATCACTGAGTCTCAGCTCTCGCCAGCCACCCTCTTTGTCTTCACACCCTCCATTTTAGATGAAGTTGGAGGTCGGGGACCAGGAAGGCCATCAGGCCTGGTTCTCAGGTTCACGAGAGTCGTGTTTTTAGGCATTCACTGTTACATCCAGATAAGGTTCTATGTATGAACACTGCATTCCTCTCAGTGTTCAAACCGTTTACTTCTTCCAAGAAGATTACTTAAACGATACCACTATTTCTGTACCCTCTTTTAGCATATTTTCATCTTTTAATGTATCAGCATCCTCAAAAATTCAAAGTGTTCAGAGCTCTTCTCTCAATTTTTGAAGCACCTCAGTTGAAATGCTTCGAGTTCCACCCACATGACTAACTGATCACATGTTCTCTCATCTCACGGTTTCTGTGCGAATTCCTAGTCCTGGGACCCCTCCCCTCCCGCTTCAGTCGACTGACTCCTGCCTGTTCTTCAGATGTCAGTTTGGACATCATCTCCTCCCTAAAACAAGCCTTGTTTGGTGCTCTTAAAACACCTAGAGGAACCCTCAGTGCTTAATGCTGTAATTCCTGTGTTCTTCATGAGTCCCTTAGAAGACCGAGGGTTCCCGACTTGGGACCTACCGACCTTTGGGTTATTCATAAAGCCCTCAGATTTTTGAGTTATTAACCAACTGCCACGATAATCAGGAGCAAACAGCCACAACATATCAGCGGACTCCCACAGAAAAGACTGTTCCTGGCATGTTTGGAGTTAGCTGGGGCTCTTTCAGGGGTTCTGCTCATCTTGAGTTACTGTTGTTTTTCAGTTTCTCAGTCACGTCCGACTCTTTGTGACCCCGTGGACTGTAGCCTGCCAAGCTCCTCTGTCCATGGAATTTCTCAGGCAAAAATACTGGAGTGGGTTGCCATTTCCTTCTCAAGAGGATCTTCCCGACTCAGGAATCGAACCCACTTCTCCTGCATTGCAGGTGAATTCTTTACCGCTGAGCCATCGGCGAAGCCTGCTCATCTCGAATGGGCTTGTTTAAATCTCTGGGGGTACCTGGCTGATGGCTGATCGAGATTGGCCTTTGCTGGGGCCTGTGGGTTCCAGTCACGTGTTTCTCATCTCCCTTCTGGGCCAGAGAGCTGGTCCAGGCTTGCCCTTCTCATGGTGGTGGTGGAAATGCAAGAGAGCATGCCTCAGAGTTCAAGTCATTTCAAGTTCTACGTGTGTCATTCTCACTGGCATTCCATTGGCCCAAGCAAGGTCCAGGGATGAGCTCAAAGCCAAGTGGTGGGGCAGGCCACCCCCATCCCACCCACCGTGGAAGGTCCTGCCAAGCTACACGGCCCACAACGTCATACAGGGGGAAAAAGGTGAGGAACCAGGGCCAGTGCACCTGGCTACCAAGGACTGTGCCGAAATACGCACACTTTCGAGAAATAGGACCTCAGACCAGTTTTTCACTGTAGCCCATATACAGCAAGCAGATGTTTGCTGAATGAATGAATGAGTCTCTTCTGTAGTGTCTCTGTGCTAGATTCTGGGGAGACAGAACTAAAGCAAGGAGGCTTCTGGTCTCAAGGTGCTGCCACTGTCCATGGTTTCTGAGAGCCGCTGCTCAGAGGCTGGGGTCAGGAGGTGGGAGGACAGCCTTCGGTTTGCATCACGATGAACTCTTGAGGGTGAAAGTCAAGGAATGATAGGCCTTTACAGGGGACACAATATGTGAATATGCTTGACTTTCCAGGTTTCTTGACTGGATGATCATGTAGAGACCATAAGCTTTGCAAATACGCATACATGTGGACGTAAAAATGTAAGTGGAGACCTCCTATTTATTGGTGTCACACAATGAATAATGCATTTTCTTAGCAACTAGCTCCAGAATCGCTTTCAGAGAAGGAAATTGCCTCTGTCCAATGGAAATATCTTGATAAGTTGCTCAGGTCAGGAAGGCAAGACCCCGAGGGCATGGATCAATTTGTTTCCACCTCACTAGGAAGGAGAGAGCAAGGGGGCATGAGGATGGGGTAAGAGGAGGAGATAAGACCTGGGGTGGCAAACCACAGCCAAGACCTGAGTCAGAGAAAAGAGCAAGAAATCCCTGAGAGAAACCAGTAAAAAAAAAAAAAAAAAAAAAATCCCTGGGCCTTTGCAGAAAATGTCTAGTAAGTGGTTTTTGGTAGATTGCCGAGAGGTGTTCTGTGCTTGTGACCCTGAAGTTTACAGCATGCTCCAGTGCATTTTGTTTGTTCGGGTTTCATTGTTTGTCTTTATTATGCTTTTGTGAGAACTGAGAAGAGGACAGAACTACTCATTAGGATTAGTGTAGTCCCAAAGACAGACAGGTTTGGAAGCAGAGCCAGGGAGGCAGAGGGGCCCAGGCTCACCTTAGGAACAGGAGAAGGATTTGGACACCCAGAGATCGTGGAACCCAGGGCTGGCCCAGGCTCAGTGAGCTGGCACGTCTGGGGGGGTCTGTGTCTAATCCCCGCCAGTGACACTCTCTGGACTTCCCTGGTGGCTCAGTGGTAAAGCATCCACCTGCTGATGCAGGAGACGTGGGTTCAGTCCCTGGGTCAGGAAGATCCCTGGAGAAGGAAATAGCAAGGAAAGAGCCCTCTGACAATTCAGAGTCTGGAATATGGACAGGGACCAGGAGAGTAGAAAGAAAACATAGAGAAGAGCATCCAGTAGTCTTGCCTAGGAAATCCCATGGACAGAGGAGCCTGGCAGGCTACAGTCCATGGTAGCCCAAAGAGTTGGACATGACTTTGTAACTAAATAACAAGAATTAACTCTCTCTACTTGTATAACTTTGGGCTGGTTTCTTAAATTCTTTCTGCCTCTTTTTTTTTTTTCAGCTTTCAGCTGGGGATATACTATTAGCGTCTCCATGAAGTTCTTGGGAGAGTTTAGTGAATTAATGGATAAAAGGCACAAAAAGCAGCTCAGGATACATACATGCACACATGTCAGCTATCACCGTCTGAGTTACTGTTGTTTTGGTTATCAATAGCTGACATCTGGGTAGCCCTGGAGGAACAGACAGGAAGTAACACAGGACTGGGAGTCAGAAAGCCAGTGACTCGTCTTAACTCTGCCCCTGGGTGTCATGTGACCTTGAGAAAGTCACCTTGCCTTTCAGGGCTGCAAGCTTCCCTCTCCCCTTTAACTGGAGGCCGCTTGAAGAGGTTCTCGCCCTGGGTTGTCTTCCCCCCTTGACCTGCAGGGGGCGCCGTGGCCCCACAGCCTAGCCGTGGGCTCCCCACCCCACACAGCCTGACTTGACATTGAAGGAGGAGCCCGGGGGTTGCAGTCCACTCAGAAATCCGTTTTCCCCACTCAGCATAACGCTGAAGTGAGGCTGACTTGGTATGTTTGCTTACGCCCCTTGGGAAGTTGTTTCCCTCTGCCCGTAATTACCTGATACCCAGGCACTGCTGTGCAAAATTCGCCTCAGATACATTTTGTAAAGTCATCTAGACCAGCTCGGCTTTGATTAAAATGTGCAATCTTCCCCCAGGCTTTGGCACCTTGTTAAATAATTGCACCTCCAGTGAGAAGGTAAACAGCACTCTCTAGGGCACAGAGAACGAGATAAAATCGTGGTTCACTTCCCGGCAGACACTTTACCCTCCACCCCCGCCCCCTCCCCAACCAGGGTCAAGTGCGATGAAGCAGAACAGAGTCCCCCACCCTGTCCTGGCTCCACCGCTGGCCAACTTGGGCCCAGTCCTGGGGAAAGACTGGCCAAGAGTTTTTCGGTTCAGTTCAGTTCAGTTGCTCAGTCATATCTGACTCTTTGCAACCCCATGAATCGCAGCACGCCAGGCTTCCCGGTCCATCACCAACTCCTGGAGTTCACTCAAACTCAAGTCCATCCAGTCGGTGATGCCATCCTGCCATCTCATCCTCTGTCGTCCCCTTCTCTTGCCCCCAATCCCTCCCAGCATCAGAGTCTTTTGCAATGAGTCAACTCTTCACATGAGGTTGCCAAAGTACTGGAGTTTCACCTTTAGCATCATTCCTTCCAAAGAACACCCAGGACCAATCTCCTTTAGGATGGACTGGTTGGACCTCCTTGCAGTCCAAGGGACTCTCAAGAGTCTTCTCCAACACCACAGTTCAAAAGCATCAATTCTTCGGCACTCAGCCTTCTTCACAGTCCAACTCTCACATCCATACATGACTACAGGAAAAACCATAGCCTTGACTAGATGGACCTTTGTTGGCAAAGTAATGTCTCTGCTTTTGAGTATGCTATGTAGGTTGATCATAACTTTCCTTCCAAGGAGTAAGCGTCTTTTAATTTCCTGGCTGCAGTCACCATCTGCAGTGATTTTGGAGTTTTTGCTCCCTGGGAACTCGGCTGGGCCCCAGGCAGCATCATGAGGGACGTCTTCTGAATTGCCCGGGACTCATTGTGACGGGTCAGGGCAGGCACCAGACCCGCTGCTCCTTGAGGGCACTGCCATGCTGCAGTGAGGGTGGCAATGGTAATTTCAGGCTCACTGTTTTCACAAATTAGTGATGTTTCTGTTCAGTCACTAAGTCGTGTCTGACTCTTTGCAGCCCCAAAGACTGCAGCATGCCGGGCTCCCCTGTTCTTCACTGTCTCCTGAGTTTGCTCATTGCTCATATTCATGTCCACTGAGTCAGTGATGCCATCCAACCATCTCATCCTCTCTCACCCCCTTCTCCTCATGCCCCCAATCTTTCCCAGCATCAGGGTCTTTGCCAATGAGTCAGCTCTTCCCATCAGGTGGCCGAAGTATTGGAGCTTCAGCACCAGTCTTTCCAGTGAATATTCAGGGTTGATTTCCTTTAGGATTGACTTGTTTGATCTTCTTGCTGTCCAAGAGGCTCTCAAGAGTCTTCTCCAATACCACAGTTTGAAAGTATCAATTCCTCGGCCTTTAGCCTTCTTTATGTCCAACTCTCTCACAGCCATACATGACTACTGGAAAAACCATAGCTTTGTCTATAGAGACCTTTGTCAGCAAAGTGATTTCTCTGCTTAATACACTGTCTCAGTTGGTCATAGCTTTTCTTCCAAGGAGCAAGTGTCTTTGAATTTCATGACTGTAGTCATCATCTGCAGTGATTTTGAACCCCAAGAAAATAAAGTCCGTCACTGTGTCCTTTATTCCCCATCTCTTTCAACATTTCACTTTAGCTTTTGGTCTTCTTTTCTTCTTTTATGAAACGAGGAATTTGACATTGCAGATAGCTCTGGGTGAAACCCACTTTTGCCCGTTGCTTGTACTAAGACCTTGAGCAGGTGACCTCTCCAAGACTCGGTTTTTCATCTGGAAAAAAGTGGCTGAAAGTTGATGTGAGGACTAGATCCCTTAAATCATGTGTTTAATGTGTACAGTATCTGGCACAGTGATGGTGCCTGTGGGGGCAGTAGCATGGTGGTTTGGAACAAGCCAGGTCAGATTTGGATTTGAGACTTCAGTTTGGTCACTCAGTCTTGTGCAACTCTTTGCCACCCCATGGACTGTAGCACACCAGGCTTCCCTGTCCATCACCAACTCCCGGAGCTTACTCCAACTCATGTCCATCGAGTTAGTGATGCCATCCAACGATCTCACCCTCTGTCATCCCCTTCTCCTCCTGCCTTCAATCTCTCCCAGCATCAGGGTTTTTTCAAGTGAGACAGCTCTTCGCATCAGGTGGCCAAAGTACTGGAGCTTCATCACCAGTCTTTCCAATGAATATTTGGACTGATTTCCTTTAAGATTGACTGATTTGAAACTTGGTCCTATCAAATTTTGACTGTGGCCGTGAGCAACTTGCTTACCTTCTGTGAGTCTCTGTTTCCTAATCTGCAAATGAAAATGATAAATATCTATTTTATAAGGTGAGAGGAGGGTGAGATTGCAAGAGATGATCTGTATTATGGCTCTATTAATGGTCTTATATAGAGTAAGTGCTCCCTAAGTGTTTGTGTAAGAGTAAGTGTTTTGGCCAAGGGACGATAATGAGCAATGGCATAGTGAGCTGGTTTTGAGCTCCAGAATCTTTGGAAAGTCAATCCAAGATGACGTCCTAACTACTGAGGTCCAGGAAGAGATGGATGCTGTTTGGAGAGACTGTGAAAAGTTATTTTCGCTTGTATTACAACTCCAAGATATGGGAATTGATAATATAATCATGAGACTGATGTATATTCTTCTTGAATTTTCCTTCTTGTTCTGAAGTGTATGGCAAGGAACAAGAGTGGGGAAAAGCAGGTCGTCTGACAACTTTTCAGGTTGCTATTCATCCTTTTATCCCCCTCTCCATTCTTCCATCCATCTATCCAGTCATTCATTCATCCAACCATTTATCCTTGGGTAAGCTCTCATTAGGTGGCCAATTGGGGGTTAGCAGACTGTGAATGAGACCCCCTTTCCCAACACAATCTACAGCATTTGTTGTTTGAGCATTGGGAGTGAGGAAGAAAGCAGAGGAAATAATCACTTCAAGGTTTTGGATGGAAGAATTGAGGTGCTAGTTACTGAAGATTGTGTAGGATCGTGTGTGTGTGTGTGTGTGTATGTTTGCCAGAGGTGAGTTAGGAGTTGGGTTTGTAAAGTTTGAGGTGCCTATTAGAAACCCAACTGAGATGTAGAGTTGAGCTGAGATGTCTGGAATTCAGCTGGGGATAGAAGTTTGGAGACCCTCAGTGTAAATGCCATGAGACTGGATGAGATCCCTTGACAGGAAGGTAGAGAGAGAAAAAGAAAGCTGAAGGCTGACTCCAGGGCCCTCTGAATGTTTCAGGGCCTGGAATATGGACAGGGACCAGGAGAGAAGGCCAAAAGGAGCAGTCGGTGATATAAAAGAAAAACCTAGAGAGAAGAGCACTCTGAAAGCAAGCATTAAAAAATCTCACAGAGAAGGGAGGGTCAAGCTTTGTCCAATGATTCAGAGGCTATGTAAGATGAAGACTGGGACGTGACCGTCAGATTTGGTAACCTAGAAGTTATTGATGTGCTACGTAGGACTGTGGTTGAGTAATGAGGAAGTAATTCAGGGGGATTGGATTCAAGAGAAAAAGAGGGGAGAGAAAGTGGAAGCAACTCTAGCAAAGGATTTGAGAAGTGGGATGAGAACTGAAAGGGGTTGGAGGCAAAGGAGGGCCGTTGTTGTTGTTGTTGTTGTTGTTTTTTGGTAGGTGATGGGAACAGTTAAGAAGAGGGGGAAAATTCAGTGATGCAGGAAAGAGGATTGTGGTGACCCAAGGACAAAAGCTCAGATAAAACCAAGGAGGGTCTTGGAATGCAGGAACGGAAGAAACAGGCCCTTATGGTCCTTCCCTCCCCCATGCTGTAACTATTAATGGATTTCACATCCTCCTGAGCAGTATAACCTGTCTCCCCTCCTACCCCATAGGGAGATCTGCAAGACTCCTTATCCTTGTACCCTGGCTATAAATGTGGACTAAGGAAACAAAAAGTGGACTAAGTCCCCCTGTTCAACGTCCGTTCTCCCTTGAGCCGGCCCACTGTTCTTACATGACTCTCACTCTAATAAACTTTATTCTTCTCTCATTCTGCCTCATGTCTGGAAATTCTTTCCAACCCACGCCTGGACCACGTCAAGGATGACTGACTGATCAATAACTTTGGTGTTGAAAAGAGAATGAGGCTATGGGATTCGGAATTGAGGGGCTGGCCTTAGAGAGGAGCCTTTCCATTCATCCACAGTAATTCAAGGGAAGTGCTGATAGGGAAGAGATGCCCTGAGGCTGGAGGAGGAGGAGGCGGCCCTGCGCAGGAGGCTGTGAAATTCTCTTCGGAGCAAGCCCAGTTGCTTGGATGAAGATTCAGAATAAAATTTAATAAGGGTTGTATTTTTTTTCCAGGGAAAGAGGAATAAAGGATCTGGCGTACATGGTAGAATGTTATAATAACTAGGCAAGAAAACCATGGAAGGGTATGAAGGAATTGAGGGTTAGTAAAAAGGTGGCAATGATCAATGTGTTTAGGTTAGACGGGGGTCATTCATTTTCGGAACTGGCAAACTAAAGATGAGAGATTGTGGTTGAAACGTAAGATCCTTAGAATTAACATAGCAGAGCAGTGAATTTCCTGTATGGAAAGGTCTAGGTGTAGCCGTAGGAGGGATGGCTGAGTTCAGATGAGTTAGAATGGGACAAGAGGAGGTTGCGGCACTGCAAGTCCAGGGCATTGCAAAGATTTCCTCAATGGAAAAGTGACATTCCTGAGATCAAAACTGTAGTATCAGAGACGGGACAGTGAGCAGACGCTCCGATCTTGTAGGATGAGGGGGTCTCTGGATGACTACAACACGGAGAGGTGGTAGATCGTTCAGGCTGGCAGCATGATCTTCAAGACCAAGAGCGTGTGTGGGCGGCGGTGGTACAGAAGATTAATAAAGAGCAGGGGACCCTCTGCTGTTACCAAGTCCAAGCAGCTCTGCTCACCGCAAGGTAAGTCAGTGAATCCATGACGAGGTGTTGGGACGAGGAAGGGACTTTATTTGGGGAGCCGTCTGACCGAGAAGATGGCAGGCTAGTGCCTGAAAATAACCCTCTGGTCGGGGCCTGGATGTCAGATTCTTTTATGGATCAGAGATGCGGGGAGAGGTGAGGAATTAAAGTAAAAGACTATTCAATCTTTGTGAAAGTCCCCTAGCCTGGCAAGCTGCAGGCAAAGGAATGTGTTAGTTTCACTTCCTTACAGTCCTTCACAGGTGGGTGGCTCAGATTATCTCCCTGAGGCAGGCCATCATGTATGCTTATAATAACAAAAGCTGCAAAATAAGGGTTAAAGTCACAGAAGCAGGTCCAGTGTAAACTCAGAATTAACCTTCCTCGGTTACACTACCCTGCCACCAGGCCCAGTGGAACAAGGAGCAAGGAAATGAAAAAATAGCCGCTTGTTGAGAGAGGTGGCAGGAGAAGCCGTGTCCTTAGCAGGAGTTTTGAGCTTCTCTTAGGGGTGGATTCTAGACCCACATGGATTTGGGGTCCCCCTGGTGCTGCCTCCTGAGGGTGGCCTCTGTCGCCCCTTTTTGGATTCGTCTTCTTTCCCACCAAAGACCATTCTATGATACAATGTATCACGCTGGTTCTAAGCGCAGGTTTGGGAGCCCAATTGCCCTGACTCAAATCCTATTTTCCTGCTCCCTGCTTATTAACTCTGTGAACTTAGGCTAATTGCCTCACCTTTCTGTGCCCAAGTTTCCTCATCAGAAAATAGGGGTGGTAATGGCTTTAATTATGGGGTTGTTGTGAAGATTAATGGAATCAATGCAGGTACAGTGCTTGGAACAGTGCCTAGAACATGGTGGATGTGCGCACTCGTTTTCACTAATAATATGATTACTTTTAAAATTAATTTTCTGCTCAGTTTCTTGTTCCGGAACAGGCTCCCTGTTCTGTTAGGACAAAAAGGTGAAGAAAATGTTTAGAGATGCAACCGAAGATGGAGGGATTTTGCTGATAACGGACCAGGAGTTCCAAGAGAGGACCCAAGGAGAGGACTTGGGGCGTTAGGGATCTTCAGTTAGGGGGTGGACAGAGGTTTCAGGGATGGGAGGAAGGGTGATGAGGGATGAATTTAGGAAGTCTTGGGGTTTTCCGTGCAGAAGTGGGCAGAGATCAAAAGCCAGATGGGCTCAGTCCTGTTGGTGTCTCAGATAAGAAGGAAGAGGGGCAGGGAGCCCTGGGATTCCCTGCAGGTCAGCTGGATATGAGCCAGGCTGGGTGGAGGGTGATATTGTCTGGACAGTACAGAATTCAGAGGCTCCCTCTTCACTTCTGCCGGGCGGATGCTGTGAGCGTGGCTCACAGCTTTGTCCCCGGTGTCTAGCATCGTGCTTGGCCTGAGGGGAAGCCTTACATCCTTGCTCAAGAGATGAAACATGTTTCTGGGGATCAGCTCATGAGTTTCCCCACCAGCCCAGCCTCTTCCAGCCCCTCACACTACCCTCTCGGAAGCCCATGTAATCCCCTGGTCAGATTCCCTCTGAATCGCACCAAGCATCTCAGCAAGGCTCTGTACCTGTGATTGTGTTGCTTTTGACTAGCTGACTCGCAGCTCACCTCACTCAGAGCTGAGACAAAAGGTGTCATATGATGCTCCTAAAACTGCGTCTCTTGTTGCCTGAGCAGATGCAACTGCTGCAGAATTACCAGAGATGTTAGGTGGTGGTTTAGTTGCTAAGTTATGTCCAACTCTTTGCGACCCCACGGACTGTAGCCTGCCAGGTTCCTCTGTCCACGAGATTTTCCAGGCAAGAATACTGCAGTGGATTGCCATTTCCTTCTCCAGGGGATCTTCCAGGCCCAGGAATTAAACCCACGTCTCCTGCATTGCAAGTGGATTCTTTACTGACTGAGTCACCAGGGAAGCCCCAAGGTTGTTAGAATCAAGGCCACAAGGCCTTGTTGAGCGACATTGTTTCAGCATGGGACAGACAGTTCCTCTTTTCCTTGATTCAATGCTCATGACTGTCAGACGTGAAGTCCTCCTGATGCCACCCTGCCCTCACCCCCTCATAGCTGTCTGCTCTTGGGTTCACTCTGATGAGATCCTCGAAGTCCTGGGTCCTTGGGGCCAGTGGTGCTGTAGACACTAATCCAAGGGTTCACAATGGGTAGAAAAATTACCCACAGGCACATGCTATTAGCCTCTCATAGTGGTTTACCCATCAGGAAATTTCATGTAAATTTTCAGACTTCTGCCTTTTTTCTTTTTGAAAATCGGGAAACCCGGCCACAAGGACTTTGGGATCCTACATATCAACTGTTGGCTAGAGTGGAGTCACGGTGCCCCCTGCAGGCAGAGCACAGGATCTCTACATCACTGGGCACCCCTTCCCGTGAGCTCCTTAGGGCTCAAACATTTCTACTATGGGTCTGCTTCTCCTATGGGCCCTGGCATTCGAAACCTCAGCTGCCCAACCTGGGTACAGGGATGTCTGAGGGCATGGGCAGAAGATAAAGTAATTTGTGAATGATTAATGAGTGTATGGAATGTTGACGCAAGGCCAGTGAACAGCACCCGACTCTTCCTGGCTATTTGTGAGAGTAAACAACTTACATAATCCCTCTCTAAAAAAAGAGAAACCACGAAGATCTAACTAATTGACATTTTCTGGTCTTCCTGGAAATTTAAAAACTGGAATCAGAAGCATGGGAAACTATGGCTTCAATCTTTACCTTTTGCGTTTGGATACTGTGGTTAGCAATGTAAAAAATGCCGGATTCTTTCCCAGGATAGTGGAGAATTTCACAGCTCCCTTGTTCTTTCATGCTGTTGCAACACCAATTATCACCTGCTGGACTGTTCATGGAGCCTCGTGTGTGTGTGTGTGTGTGTGTGTGTGTGTGTGTGTGTGTTGTCACTCAGAGCTTTCTCGAAAAAGTAGTGAAATTTTGCATTTTTATGACAGCAGTATAAAAAATTGAACAGTCTTATAACACAGGTTTTGTTTTTTTTTTTAATCTCCCAAGAACAGTTCAGCCCCTGGCCAGCTGGGCTCTTCAGCAAGTTATTTAACCTCCCTGAACCTCAGTTTTCAACCATGTACATCTGAGAGGAAAGGTTTTATCTCAGAATGGTTGTCTGAGGGTTAAATCTGACATTCTAGGGCTTCCTGTTGGCTCAGCAGTAAAGAATCTGTGGCAGTGCAGGAGATGCAGGAGACACAGGTTCAAGCCCTGGTTTGGCAAGATCCCCTAGAGAAGGAAATGGCAACCCACTCCAATACTCTTGCCTGGGAAATCCCATGGACAGGGGAGCCTGGGGAGCCACAGTCCATGGGATGCAAAGGAGTTGGACACAACTTGGTGACTAAACCACCACCACCAGTCTAATGCGGAAGCGTCTTGCCCAGAGCCCTGCACTGAGCAGGCACTAAGAGAGTCTTTCTGTCCAGGGCATTCACAGGAAAAGCCCTGAGCAGAGTAGGAATCCCGGGGAATGCCGACACAAATAAACCCCAGGAGCCCAGACTCAGAACAGTGGTCTCAGAGATGGGGAGACTGCGGTACTGACTGAAGAAGCACAGACCAGAGAGAGGGTGGGTGTGCACCTGCGGATGCATGCGTTACCAACCTGAGAGGTTGCTTTCCTTTAAGACCCAGGTTTATAACATCCCTGCTCCATGCAGTCATTTTCCCCAGGGGAACAAGGGAAGAAAAATCCTTTGGCCACGACTCTCTGACTCTGACATCTATCGCTTGAGGCCATTTCCCCAGGAAGGTGGGCCAATTGGCTTGGATTTTCTAAAATTGCCCAGACCCCTGCTTCCCCAGTCGTCATTCACCTTGTCAAAGGAATAAGTGTTTATGGAGCACCTTCTCATGGCTGTGTGCTGCTTTCAGTTCTGGGGACACAAGGGTGGTCAAGACATGCCTTTGCCCTTAAAACTGACTGTCTAATGGAGATGTGTAGGGAAGCGGTTAAATGCAGCCTAATAAGCAGAATACCTGGGGTTTGCCCAGGAGGCTGTGGGAGTTCATGGAAGGGCAATGGAATCAGCTTGGGAAACTTCAGGAAGGCTTTCTGAAAGAGGCAAGTTCAAGTTGATATGCGAAGGACACGAAGGGGTACCAGGTCTTTTTGGAAGAGGGAGAAGGGTTGTACAAAGGCCCAGGGCCAAGATAGGGTGGATTTAGAGGCTGGCCTGTGGTCCCTGTGACTCAAGGTCTGCTGGGAAGTCCCAAGGGGCTGGGCAGGGAAGCCAGACCCCACTGTGAAAAGCCTTGTCAAGCTGAGGGGTTTGAACTTGATCCTTGGATAGTTCCAGCCATCCCAGCCTTTGGGGACCCAGTCTACATCTGTGAGATGGCTTCACTTACCCAGAAGTGGCAGCTACATGGCTCCTCTCTTGCAAGGCACAGCCCCACTATCTGTCACCTGGTCAGGAATGGCTGCACCTCTGATACAGAAGGAAGATGACCTGAGCACACACAATTCATACTTTTAGGGGCAAGTCCCATTTACACATGTTCCGTGGTCAGAACGTGTTCAGTCTCTCAGTTGTATCTAACTCGTTGCGAACCCATGGACTGTAGCCCACCAGGCTCCTCTGTCCGTGGGATTTCCCAGACAAGAACACTGGAGTGGGTTGCTATTTCCTCCTCCAGGGGATCTTCCTGACCCAGGGATCCAACCTGCATCTCTTGCCTCTCCTGTACTGGCAGGCAGATTCTTTACCACTAGTGCCACCTGGGAAGACGGTGGTCAGAACAGTATATCCAAAATTTTGGTTTGGATAGACTAAACTTTATATCTACAACATTAAACATTTATATAAAGTGTATATGCAGCCTGCTGCTCTTGTTGTTATCACTGACCTATCTATTCTCACATCTTTGAGCTCTCAGGAGTTTAAAACATTAGAAGTGTTCCTCTCAAAGACTTTCAACTCAAGGTTAGAGTGGGTAGCACTTCCGTTCTCCAGGGGATCTTCCCAACCCAGGAATCAAACCCAGGTTTCCCACATTGCAGGTGGATTCTTTACTGTCTAAGCCATCAAGTAAGCCCAAGAATACTGGAGTGGGGGGCCATTCCCTTCTCCGGGGGATCTTCCAGACCCAGGACTGAACCGGGGTCTCCTGCATTGCAGGCAGATTCTTTACCCGATGAGCTACAAGGGAAACCCAAATAAAGGTCAAGGCCTTTATTTTTCCGTAACTGAATTGTGTTTCTATCTGCAGCTCCACACTGCTGTTGTAGAAACTCGATTGTGGTCATTGCAGGACAACAGTTCCCCACTTTCCTCTTTCCTCCATGATTGCACTTAATTTTCAGAGATCTGAGGGCTGTCCAGACATTGGGAGTGGTGTCTGGTTCAGACCATCCTGTCTTCTCCTGCGTCTCCACCACAGCTTTGCTCTCATTGGCCCTGACTGTCCCTGCCCATCCTCACCGGCTTCCTTTGGGATGTCTTTTCCCAAACCACCATCTTTCCCTGGTGGTTGGTGCATGAACCTCACTCTGTGTCTCCACGAGCTGACTGGGGGACACTAGGGGCCCTCAGCCCTAAAGAACGAATGTGAAGCTTTCAGTGTCTCCCCTTACCCTGCGGGACCTGAAGGTCAAGCCCATTTCTCTAGACCCTGGAGTCAGTTCTCTATCACTGCGGCCCCATGGAAGGATGCAGGTGGAGAATCCCAAGACCCTGTTCACTTTCCTAGGCCTCGCTCAGCAGGTAAGCCGTGGTTCCTTCTGCTTTTGGTTTTATGGTTCTCCTCCATCCCTACAGACTTGACCTCAAAGGGGCAAGACAGGAGCTCCACCTCAGGACCACTCTTAATTTCCTCCTTTTCCCACCTAAGGGAATTTTTAAAATATCTATCTATTCATTTTAGTTATTTATTTGACTGTTCTGGGTCTTAGTTGCAGCACACAGGATCTTTAGTCTTCATTGGAGCATCAGTTCTCAGTGCTTTGTCATGTCCGACTCTAAGTGTCCAGGCAAGAACACTGGAGTGGGTTGCCATTTCCTCCTCCAGGGGATCTTCCTGAGCCAGGGATCAAACCCACGTCTTCTGCATTGCAGACAGATTCTTTTCTACTAAGCCACTGAGGAAGCCTCTCATTGCAGAATGTAGGATATTTAGCTGTGGCATGTGGGATCTAGATTGCTGACCAGGGCTTGAACCCAGGCTCCATGCACTGAGAGATCAGATTCTTAGCCACTGAACCACCAGGGGAGTCCTCCTCTAGGGGATTTTAATATAATATGAATGGTAGTAAAACTGGCTCTAACCAATCCTGAATCCTTTTTGCCTCCTTTTTGGAAATAACTTTTCTGAGCTGGAGCATCTGGGCTCTGCTTTGGAACTGATATCCCTTTCCATTAGGCTTTTTCATCTGCCTTGGGTTCAAACGTTCATTTTGAAACATGGAAGCTGAGATTTTTTTTTTTTTTTTCTCCCTTCTTTACCATTGTGGCAACCTTCCTCACAGACAACTGGAACAGAACAGTTTTACTGTTGGTGAGTGGAAGATAGAGATAAAGGGGGTAACGAGCTAAACTCATGGATTATCCCAATAGTAAAGCATCCTTCTACAAAAGGGTTACCCATTGTGCATCATATACAGGGAGCTCTGATCTGATCTGAGATCTGAAATTGGATTATAGTAGGAAGAAGAAGCGCTGTCCATGCTCTCCACCACCAAGGGTAAAGGATCCATCTACTTTTTCCCTATGCAAACCACTATACATAAAATAGATAAGCAACAAAGATGTACTGCATGTAGCACAAGGGATCACATCTGATATCTTGTAATAAACTATAATGGAATAAAATCTGCCCCCAACCCCCTGAATCACTATGCTAGACATCTGAAACTTACACGATATTCTAAATCAACTGTGCTTCAATAAAAAGAATCAAATTTCACATAAATGAAAACAAAAGGCATATCAGAATGCAAGTGAATGACAGAAACTGCTATCTTAACAAAAACATCCACTCAGACCTCTATCTTTACCTCTGTCTCTGTCTCTACTTCCATCTCTATTCAACTCTTTCTAAGGCTGTGCACCCACGAGAAGGTGATAGTTGCTGCTTACTGTGCCTTCTAGACACAGGAGGAAGCCACGCCAGAGGTGTCCAGTGAACCCGCTGCAAGGTTAGACGAAAGCCCAGCAGCTGCTTCCCTGGTTTCCCCTCCGCCTGGTGCTTGGGTTCTGGGAGAGTTCTGTGCTTAGGGCTCTCAGGAACAGGATCCCAGCACCCAGTGCAGAGAGGGAAATCTTCTGGTCCTCACTGCAGTGTGTTTCCAGATGCCTAATGGGTATCAGGGGGCCTTCCAGGTGGCTCAGTAAAGAATCCACCTGCCAATGCAAGAGACACAGGTTTGATCCTTGGGTCAGGAAGATCCCTTGTAGAAGGAAATGGCAAGCCATTCCAGCATTCTTGCCTTGGGAATCTTCTGGACAGAGGAGTCTGGTGGGCTACAGTCTGGGGTCACAAAGAGTCGAACACAACTCAGCAATTAAACAACAACAACAATGGATATCAGAGATTCTTTTTCACTCTTTTTCCAAGGTTGGACATTAGTGCTGTCTGTTTGTTTGCTTGCTTCTTTTTAATGTCACCTGGGAGAGTTTAGCTGTGAACAGAGAGAGCATCAGATGATCTAAAGTAGAAGAGTCCTTGGACCAGCCTCAGAGTTTCAGCTCATCATGAACTCCAAGCTCAAAGGATGACATTCTAGCTTTCAATGAAGAGATTACCTTCAGGTGACTGGGACACCCTTGATCCCTGGAAGCTTCTCTGCTGTTCAGGGCCAGAATGGGTGTCTTGCATCACAAATCAGGTTTATTGGTCTCTGGGGCTTGTGTGCTGCAAAGGGTTAATCCAGAGTTCTTGCTTGGGTGGCTTAAGTCCTGCACATTCCAGAGGAAGGATCAGCTCTTAACCAGAGAGACCGACTATGTCCTTAAAGTGTTCTGGTTGTACGAGTGTATGCCTGGAGCCGTCAGCCACCCCAGATGGTTTATGGCTGTGCGTGTGTGAGTGCTAAGTCACTTCAGTTGTGTATGACTCTTTGCAACCCCATGGACTATAGCCCACCAGGCTCCTCTGTCCATGGGCTTCTCCAGGCAAGAATACTGGAGTAGGCTGTCATGCCCTTCTCCAGGGGATCTTCCCAACCCAGGGATCAAACCTGCGTCTCCTGTGGCTCCTGCATTGCAGGTGGATTCTTTACTGTTGAGCCACACAAGAAGCCCAGTTCACGGCTGTCACATGACTTACAATGACTATGTGCCTTTATTTGCCTGGGGCTCTGAGCCATGCTGTATCAGTTTGACCTCTAGAAGTGCTGGGGACAGGTAGCTAAAGTGATTGTGCAGGTATTTCATTGCCTTTGTGATGGACCCCCTAAAAATCTTGGATAGGAAAGCTCAGGAAAGCTTCCCTGGCTGGCAGTACTTCTTTGAGCTATCATACGTCATTACTGGGAGGAATACGTCCTGTCTGTGCTACTTTGCAGAGAGAGGACAGCTGGAAGGCCACATCTGGCTTCTCCTAGACTCTGCCCTATGGACCCATTGCCTTTGCATATCTGAGACTGTATCCTTTCACTGTCACACACCATAACTGTGAATGTAAGAGATTTTCTGAGTTCTCTGAGTCCTCCTGGTGAAATCGCTGAGTCTCAGGATGGCCGTGGGGACCCCCTGACCCAACTGGGAGACTTTCAAAGGGAGAGATGCCAAGTTTCGAGTTTCTAGTTGACTTCAGGCTGGTTCTTCCTCACATGAGCCCTTCTGGGCAGTCAAATTTTCCTGTGACTCCAAGGTCCCTGACATGGCCCTCTGACCCAACTTCCGTATCCTAGTGTGCCGTTCAACGTCACAGTCGCAGATTGCTCTGATGTGCTCAGCCTCAGTGACTCAACCTCCATTCACTTCCTCAATCCACACCCACTGCCACCTCCTATTCCTTGTTCATCCTTTGGGATGCCTCAAACTGTGAAACCACATGCTCAGAAATCTCACTGGCCATGTGTTTAAGAGCACGAGCTTTGGCATGAGTGAAGTCCAGAGTGACTTAGCTCCCTTTAGCTGCAGTTACTCTTCTGTAAACTTTGAGAGGACTTGATGAAACTGCACATGAAAAGCTTTTGTGAGTGCCCACTGCGTACATGCCAGGGATTAGAATCAGAGCTACTGTTTTCAAATTTGGGATGGTTAATCTATGCACCAACTTGCCTGGACCGTGGGATACCCAGATACCTGGTTAAACGTCATTTCTGCCTGGGAGAGTGTTTTCGGAAGAGATCAGCATTTGTATCTGTGGACTCGGTAAAGCAGATGGCCTTCCTCAGTATGGGTGGGCATCATCCAGTGCCCGTGGGTGTTGATTCATTGGCCTGATTAGAACAAAAGGCAGAGGAAGGTGGCCTTTTTTTCTCTCTGCCTGACTGCTTAAACAGACATTTGTCTTCTCCTGGACGTGTGGACTTGTCCTTACAAGCCTGGCTCTCTGAGCCATTTGGACTTGGAATGGAACCACAGCACTATTTCATGGGTCTGCAGCTTGAGGACAGCAGGTCCTGGAGCTCCTTAGCTTCCATAATCTTGGAATTGAGAGTCAATTCCTTGTAATGAGACTTACAAGGAATTGGTTCTGTTTCTCCAGAGGACATTGACTAACACAAAGCCTCCTGGCTGACCACACACTAGATACGTTTGACGCCTGATTTTGCAGGCGGTCAGACCGCACTTGGCCTTGCCCATCTCCCCTTCTTTGGCTGGGTTTCATCACCCACCCCTTCAAGGACCCTCTCATCAAGTCCTCCTCACCCTCATTTCCTGGTCTTCCTTCTGCAGCTGTGCCTCTGTCCCGAGAGCTGTGTCAACCCAATCATTTGTTCTTCTCTCTCCTTGGCCCAGTGCTGCAGGACAGTACTTGGGGAAAATTGCATCACCATGGCAGATTGGTTCCATTACACATTTATGAACTATTCAGCCTCTGCGGGGCAGCCACTGCCATTCAGTCGTCTTTTAATTCTCTGGTCGACCTTCTCTCACTTTCCTTCAGCAGCTGCCCCTGACCTCCATTCACCCACCCAACCCACCATTATTACCTTCCCCACTCGGGGCAGCTGCGTCTCTACAGAGAGAATGGAGGCCCTCAGAGATGACCTATCTCATGGGAGCCCCCTTGGTCTCCTAAATTTATCTATGCGTGCTTGCTTAAGTCGCTTCAGTCATGTCTGACTTATTGCAACCCCATGGACCGTAGTCCACCAGTCTCCTCTGTCCATGGGATTCTCCAGGCAAGAATACTGGAGTGGGTTGTCATGCCCTCCTCCAGGGGATCTTCCTCACCAAGGGATCGAATTGCCATCCCTTATGTCTCCTCCATTGGCAGGCAGGTTCTTTACCACTAGTGCCACTTGGAAAGCCCAGATTCATCTGTATTATTATTATTTTTTACCTATATTTGTTCCTCAGTGGTTCTATTTGAAGGAGTTCTTACTCATCACTAAAGCTAAGCTTTCTAGAAGTAAATGCTGACTCCTTTGCTTCCTTTTTTTTCTCTAGGAAAAATTTCATTCACTCTCCATCTCTCTTCTGTACTCAGGCTTTTCTCCCTGGTATCCAAGTATGTCCATATTTCCTCTTCCTCTTTCTTTTCTCTTTTCTTCCGTTTTGCTTTTCTTCCGAGATCTCCCTATCTTTCCACTGCTTAAGCAGTTCCTACTTGCTCTTGTCAAGTGGTCCTTGGTTTTGCTGCCTAGTAGAATCCTATAGGGGCCATGAATCCTTCATTTTTAAATTTCCGTTTCCCAACATCCATCCTGGAACAGTGAAAGATGCCAGTGGGAGGCATATGTAGGATTATGGATGGAGGATGGTGTGCAGGTGATCCGCATCAAAAGGATGAGCAGGAAGTAGGCATACGATGGGGTTCTATGGAAGGGGAGCAGGACCTGGAGCTTGTGTCCTATGAAGCAAGTGGTGGCATGTGTGCCTGTGTGCTCAGTAGCCAAGTCATGTCTGACTCTTTGCCACCCAATGGACTGCAGCCCACTAGGCTCCTTGGTCCCATGGGATTCTCCAGGCAAGGATACTGGAGGCGGTTGCTATTACCTCCTCCAGGGGATCTTCTTGACCCAGGGATTGAACCCCCGTCTCCTGCATTGGCAGGCAGATTCTTTACTACGGAGCCACCTGGGAAGCCAAAGTAAGTAGTGGAACTGCTCACAAAATCTTCCTTGCTCCTGGTGTCAGGGACAGAATGCTGAGCTGGACAGCGCCTGTGTCTGACATAATTTGTTATATATTATGGCTATATGCTTGTGTGCTGTGAAGGAGCAGAATTGGATTATCTCCCTGCCCCAGGAAATAGCCTTGTACTGAGCAGTAATAGGATCAACGTGCACCAACTGAAATTCTCCATAGCCTCCAGGGGACAAGAGTGGCGTGAAGAATTCTCTTTCAGGGAGAGGGTGTGTGGCAACCTTGGGGATAAAGAGAGACCTGTTAAATCAGGTCCTGACTTAGGAGCTTCCAGGGCAGAAGGCAGTGGCAAAGCCCTGAAGGTTGGACCGCTTTCCCACGTGCCCTCTCTGGCCAATTATGCTAATGAGACTCTCTCCCGGTGGAAGAGGGACCCAGCGGGCCTTTCTTCAGGGCACAAAGCTGTGCAAAGCTTCGTTCCTTTCTTCTTCCCACTTCTTTTTACTTACCGACCCTTCCACGTCTTGGAGTTTTTGCCCATATTGCCGTTACAGCAACTTTCAACCATGTAGTGTCATAGATATTCGGCTTTGAGGATCTAACACTAGTCATTCCTATTTTATGCATCATATTCCGAAGAACCATGGAATGGAGCAATTTGTCATGTTGCTAAAGTATGAGTCTCTATGACCTGCTCTGTGGTGGGAGGGCAGGGCTTAGCAAGTTAGTGAGTCTGGTCACCAGCCCAACCTATGCATCTCATTATTGCTTTTTTATTCATTCATTCAACAGATATTTTTTTTTAGTGTCTGCTCTAGTCCAGCCCTGATACTAGGATACTAGGTTAAGGCATGAAAGTGGGGGAATGAATATGTTCTCGCTCCCATGGACTGTACCTTTGGGAGGAGAATGAGGGGAAGGAAGAAAAATAAACTGAACAATTAGTGTCATGTGGCATGATGTTTTCTAAAGAAAATAAAGCAGGGTAATGTGATGGAAAGTTAGAGAGAAAGAGAGGTGAGCATTGGAAGGGAGCCTTGCCTCACTGGAGCATTATTCACAGCAGCCAAAAAATGGAAGCAACGCGTGTGTCCATCAGAGGCTGGATGGGTTACACAAAATGTAGCTATCATGAAATGGAACATTATTCAGCCATAAGTGAAGTGAAGTCGCTCAGTCGTGTCCGACTTTCTGCGAACCCATGGACTGTTGCCTACCAGCCTCCTCCATCCATGGGATTTTCCAGGCAAGAGAACTGGAGTGGGTTGCCATTTCCTTCTCCAGGGGATCTTCCTGACGCAGGGATCAAACTCGGGTCTCCCGCATTGTAGGGAGATTTTACCATCTGAGCCACCAGGGAAGTCCAGAGATGGAATTCTGATACATGGTATGCTGTGGGTGAGTCTCAAAAACATTATGCTAAATGAAGTAAGCCAACCCAAAAGGTAAGTATTGCACAATGCCTCATACGAAATACCTAGAATAGGCGAATTCATAAAGACAGAATGTGGATTAGAGGTTACTAGGGGCTGGAGTAAAGGGGAAATGGGAATCATTACTCGGTGGGTATCATGTTTCTGTTTGGAGCGATGAACAAGTTCTGGAAAGAGATGGCTATGGGGGTTGCAGAACACTGTGAATGGGCTTAATGCCACCAATATCCTGCCTTGCTTGTTCAGCCAAGAGTTGGCTTGGGGGTCTAGCCATATTGGCACTTGGAGATCAACAGCTGTCCTGTTTTACTTTGGATTCTTGGGTCATTGCTTTGTTGCAGGGGTAGCAAACTCAAGTTCTCCAGAGACTGTGCAGGACACCTGCACGTGAGGCAGCCTTGGAGGAAGATGTGTTACAATCAAATATTATATGCCTGCCTAACTGCACGGCCATATAAAACATTGTATATGCCATACAAAATCACCAACCAAAACGTATGCCCGGGCTATATTTTGCTCAAGAACTAGCAGTTTGTGAACTTTGCTCTTGTCTTCTAATCCCTACTGTTATGGATAATCTTATGCGGGTAAGAATTGTGTTTTAAGTTATTTCCTCTTTCCTTCTCAAATTAGGACTACCTTGGGTGACAAACTTAGGGATTAGCTTGAGAACACAGAGGACAGAAGATCAGAAATCAGTTGCATTACCTTAAAGCTGATTGGTTTAGGTGAAAGCAGAAAGTGGTTTTAGGTCTGTGGCCAAAGGGAATTACAATCTCATCTTCTGATTTTGCCAAAACTTGGGACACAATCACCCTGCAACTGCATGCCCCCTACCTGGGAGCTGGACTCCACCACCGGGCAGGTAAGGAGATGGGTGCATACGCTTTATAGCTGATGAGTTTGACCAGACAGCAGTTAGGGGCTGAACCAAGCAAGCTCAGTTCTCTCTTTCAAAAGCAAATGTCAGATAAATCACTGTTCCTCTTATGGGAAGAAATTAGTAGAAATGGAAGGAGAAGCTAGTGGTGTTATCCTGACAGATGTTCCTCTTCACTGAAGCGTGAGACTAGCAGGGAGGTTGGTTCCCTCAATCTGCTGCTGCTGCTGCTGCTGCTAAGTCACTTCAGTCATGTCCGACTCTGTGCATAGATGGCAGCTCATGAGGCTCCCCCATCCCTGGGATTCTCCAGGCAAGAACACTGGAGTGGGCTGCCACTTCCTTCTCCAGGTTCCCTCAATAGTAACCGACATTGTATCTCTGGAAACTTCCCCTCCGCCTCACACTCCCCTCACTCTCCCCCTCCTCCTCCTTCTTTTCTTCTCTCTCTCATGTAATACATTTAACCAAGAAAACTCTTGATCTCGGTTTCTTTTCATCAGTCTTTCCATCTACATGCAGAAAGCCTTTTCTTTGCTAGCTTTTGGTATCTCTATGAGTCATGGATTCTTTCTCTTGATACGTCTTTGATTACTGTTGCTATTCTATTAGTTCTGATCTGTTCTCTGATTCATTATTATTTCTCTTCAAGTTTTCAACACTTTGTTTTAAAAATATGTTGATTGCCATAGGTTGTTTCATCACCTCTCATACTTTCATTTCCTCCTAAAATCCATCTCTGCCCAGACCTCTGCCCTAAGCTTCAGAAACACATATCCAGTTGTTGTCAAGTTGAATGTATTGAAAAGTTCTTTTTAAAAAAAATTACTTAGTTGTATTGATTGTCTATTTTTAAAATTGAAGTATAGTTGATTTACAATGTTGTGTGAGTTCCATGTATACAGCAAAGTTCATATAAATGTATGCATTTATACATATATATGTATCTATTTATATTGTTTTTTAAGATTCTGCTCCATTATAGCTTATTACAAGATACTGATATAGCTCCCTGCGCTATGCAGTAAATCCGTGCTGTTTATCTATTTTGCATGCAGTAGTGTGCATCTATTAATCCAGTACTCACAATTTATCCCTCTCCCACCTTCCCCTTTGGTAACTACAAGTTTGTTCTTTATATTTGTGAGTGTATTTCTGTTTTGTAAATAAGTTAATTTGTACTCTTTTGTAGATTCCACATGTAAGTAAAGTCATATGATATTCGCCTTTCTCTGACTTACTCACTTAGTGTGATCATCTCTAGGTCCAAACACGCTGCTGCAAATGGCATTCTTTCATTCTTTTTAAAGACTGAGTAATATTCCACTGTGTATATGTACCACATCTTCCTTATCCTTTCATCTTTTGATGGATACTTAGGTTGTTTTGATGTTTTGGAATAGTGTGCTATGAATATTGGGGTGTGTGTATCTCAAAAAGAAATTTTTCCCTTCCTCTTAAAACTGGTTCTTTTCCTGAAATGTAGCCTATCTACCCTTTAAGCCATGTGGATTGAAAAATCATGTCTTCTTTATAGGGTCCATTGAGAAGATTAGATGAGGTAATGCAACTGGTTGCTGCTTAGATGTCAAGAAAAATGGGGACATAAAAGCCTGCTTGCAGAACGTGAGCCTGCATTAATCTGTGAAGCACAGCTGTTATCCTGCGACTCCTTCCATTCCTGTCTTATGTTTACCGCTTTCCTTTTATTCTTGTAGATTTCTAAGAAACACTGAAAGGCAAGAGCAAGTTTTGCGTCTTCATATATGGCTTAAAGCATTTGCACTGTTTCTCATATTGAATTTATGATTTAGATGGGTATAAAATGCCAGGTTGACAGTAAAATTTCCCCCAAATCCTGAAGGTTTTGCTCCATTATATTCTAGTGTCTGATGTTGCTTTTAAGAGGCCTGTTGCGGTTCTGATTTCTTAGCCTTAGCATATGACATATTAGTTTTTTCTTTCTGGGTATTTTTAGACTCCTTTCTTTATCCCTGAAGTTCTGAAATTTCAAAACAATGTGCCTTAGTTGGCTTTTTATTATTCATCTTGCAGAGTATTTTATGAGCCCCTTCAATCTGGACACTTAGAGCCTTCAGTTCTGAAAAATGTTTTCCTATTATTTCCTTTGATGATTTCCTTTTTGTTTTCTCTGTTGTTTCAAAGTCCAATTATTTAGATATCATAATTTCTGAAAAATACTCTTTTCCTTCCTCCACTATTTTCTACCTCTTGATCTTTTGGTCCATTTCTTGACTATTTCCCCAACTTTATATACTGTTATTAAATTTTTGTTATCAAATATTTTGATTTCTAAAAGTATGTTGTTTTTGAAATGATCATTTGGGTAGTATGCTGTTCTATCTTTAATATGCAGCTTATAGGGTGATGTCTCCTTTCCTTCCACTAAAGATACGATTTATAGATTTTTCTTCTGCTCCTTGAGTCATCTCTGTATCATCCAGGTTTCTTGTTTATATTTATTTGTTTTGCTCTTTTTCTTTTAGAGGCCTTTCTCAAGTGTCTGCTTATCCTCTGCTGGCCATGTCTTTTTATGGTGGCAAAATATACTTAATATAAAATGTACCATATCAGCTATTTTTTTCCAGTATACAATTCAATGGAATTAAGTAAATTCACATTGTTGGGCAACCATCACTACTAGGCATCTCCTGAACTTTTCCATCACCCCAAACTGAAATTCTGTACCTATTAAACCATAACTCCCTCCTCAGCTACGGTCACCATTATTCAACTTTGTTTTCTGATTAATTTGACTGTTCTAAATGTGGCATATAAGTGGAATCATAGAATGTTTGTCCTTTTGTGTTTGGCTTATTTCACTTAGTATCATGATTTTATAATCATGCATAAATCATATAATGATCCTGATGTTGGGAAAGATTGAAGGCAAAAGAAGAGGGCAGTAGAGGATGAGATGATTAGATAGTATCAGTGACTCAATAGACATGTTTGAGCAAACTCTCGGGCACAGTGAAGGACAGGGAAGCCTGACATGTTGCAGTTCATGAGATCGTAAATAGATGGACATGACTATGACTTAGCAACTGAACAACAACAACACAATTATTTTAAGGTTCATCCATGTTGTAGCAGGTGTTAGAATTTCTTACCTTATAAAAACTGAATAATCAATAATCCATTGGCTGTCTACACCACGTTTTGTTTATCCATTCACACGTTGATGGCCACCTGGGTTGCTTCCATGCTTAACTTCTGTGAATAATGCTGCCATGAACATGGGTGTACACACATCTATTTGAATCCCTGCTTTCAGTTATTTTCATGTATTTTTTTAAAATGAGACAGTAAAAAATTGTTAGAGACTTTGTGTAAGTCTGTGTCAGGGAACTCACAATGGATGAGAGGGTGTCAAAATCACTGTTCATTAGCAGATCCCAGGCATGTCCATGTGGCTCATGTTTTCTCTACACATCTAGCAGGAATATCAGAATGTTTTCAATACACAGCACAGTACTTCACTCAGTGCCTACAACTTACAGAGTGAATGGCATGTGTGTGACATTCTCTCTCACCTTCCAGATGTAATTTTCCTCTTGTTCAATCTAAGTTGTGTCCAACTCTTTGTGACCCCGTGGACTGTAACATGACAGGCTCCTCTGTCGTCCACTATCTCCTGGAATTTGCTCAAATTCATGTTCATTGAGTCAGTGATGCTATCTAACCATCTTCTTCTACCTCTAACCATACCCTGCCACCCTCTTCTCCTTTTGCATTCAGTCTTTCCCAGCATCAGGGTCTTTTCCAATGTGTCAGCTCTTTGCATCAGGTGGCCAAAGTATTGGAGCTTCAGTATCAGTCCTCCCAGTGACTTTTCAGGGTTGATTTCCCTATGCTTAGTATTTCTTTGATACTTGTAATTGAGATTTGGGAGACCAGTGATGAGGAAGAAGCTGTACAGTTAGTTACATGTTTGTGTTCAAGTTGCCTTGATTCTTGGGAGTTCCTCAAATATATATTCAGGGGCTTTCCTGGTGGCTCAAAACAAAACAAAACAGAACAAAAAACCCTGCCTGCCAATGAAGGAGACATAAGAAGTGTGAGTTTGATTCGTGGGTTAGGAAGATTCCCTGGAGGAGGAAATGGCAACCCACTCCAGTGTTCTTGCCTGGAGCATCCCATGGACAGAGGAACCTGGCAGGCTACAGTCCATGGGGTTACAGAGTCAGACGTGACTGAAGTAGCTTAGAATGCACTAGTAGATATATTTTTAGTTGGCACTGGAAGCAGAGATCATATTTTATGAGCACCAGATACTTGCATAGTTGTGCTGATAGTTCAGGAATAAGCAAACGGTAGCTCTATCTTGGAGTGTCATGGAGAGGCCTTCAGGACGTGAAAGTGGCAACAGGGAGTGGAGTGGGCATTGGTCTCAGGGAATCTGAAATTCTGGCTCAGGACAAGCCTCCACCTATGTGGTCTGTTTTCAGATTCTCTGTTTTGATCTTGTACCTAGCAAGCTTACCAGTTTAGTAGGGTTCCTAGGGAAAGACCATTATTTAAATGGTCTTTCTTTTTAAGGTAAGAATCACTACCATTGGAGCTTACAAACAGTCAGGATATCGTAATTTCGATTGCAACTTTTGAGCAAAGCCACAAGGATGAGGACAAGAGGGGTGGGGGCAGAGCCTGAACAGCTGGTGTTTGCTCCAGCCTCTTCCTGAGCTGCTTTGGAGCCTCAGAGCATAGGAATGAGGCATCGCCATTCCCTGCACGGCCCCGGGGTGAGGCTGGGGCTGTGATGTGCTGATGTGGAGGTGCATTTGCTCACTGGCTCTTAAATGATGTTCTTTCTAATCTCACTTTTCTGCTGCTGGGGAATTCACATGAAATCAGCGCCTTGTCTACTTCAGTGTTGCTCCCATTGATGTTATTGTTATTCATTTATTTACTTTACACCTTCTTAGATGGATGATGTCAGATCTGGCAGTTTCCTTCTTGATGTCTTGCACTTTCATCAGCAGAACGCCATCTGCCCTCATTCCAGAGTGCTGCTGGTGGATGTGTCTCAGGAATGGCTGATGTCCTGTTGAGCCAGACTTGCATAAGCCTCTATAGTCTCTGCTAATGAGTGGATGGTGGTTCCCAGGACCTGCTGTTACAGAGTGCATGCATGCTAAGTCACATCAGTTTTGTTCGACTCTCTGTGACCCGATGGGCTGCAGTCCTCCAGGCTCCTCTGTCCATTGGATTCTCCAGGCAAGAATACTGGAGTCAGTTGCCATGCCCTCTTCCAAGGGATCTCCCTCCATTGGCAGGCGATTCTTTACCACTCGTGCCACCTGGGAAACCCCGGTATTACCGAGAGTGATTATTAACCTTGTAGAGGGCTACCCTGGTGGCTCAGATGGTAAAGAATCTGCCTGCAATGTGGGAGACCTGAGTTCAATCCCTGGGTTGTGAATATCCCCTGGAGAAGGGACTGGCAACCCACGCCAGTATTCTTGCCTGGAGACTTCCGTAGACAGAGGATCTGGCACTCATGGGGTTGCAAAGAGTCAGACACAACCGAGCCACTTCTACATTCTTTCTTTCTTGGGGTCACATTGTCTTATACAGACACAGATGAAAGCAAGCTAGGCAGGCAGGCAAACTTTGATGGTGTCTCTGCCTCCATCATCCTGTGGAACCAACTAGAAATCTGACATTTTTTTTCCAGGAAATGTCACCTACTTCCCCATCAGGTGCTTCTTTATAACTCTTTGTCATTGCTTTTTATTTTGCGCTCAGATAAAATTTACGAACAGTGATTATACAGATCTTAGCCCCATACTTTGACATGAGTTTTGAACCTGTATCTACTCATGGAGCCCACACCTCAGCAAGACAGAGAACATTTCCCTCATGTCAGCAGGTTCTCTCTGCTCCATCGAGTCAGTTCTGCTTCGCAGCAATTCCCGCTCTGATCTCTGTCACCAGAGACTTGTGTTACTGGGTCTAGAGTTTCATATAAATGTAGCCATCCATTGTAATCATGGCCACCTGATGTGAAATGTTCTGGACTGAAATAGAATAATTGTACCATACTGTAAGCGTACTAAATGCCATTGGATTATAGGTACACTTTAAAATGGTAAATATTATGCTCTGTGTATTTTATCACACACACAAAATGTCAGTCCCATTGCACAGGTGGGAAAACTGAGTCTCAGCTATGTAAAGACTCAATCCAGGCTCACATAGAGAGAGCATCAGAGCAAGGGTCGAACTGGATCCGTCTGATCAGGTCAGTTGTGCACTAAGTGCTGAAGATACAGAAAATAGAGAAATGAAGGGCACAGTCCTTTCCTCTGCCTCTCCACTGAGCCTCCCTTCCTGGACTTTACTGGTTTTCCCCCTGCCTGGGCTGTGCCAGCAAGCATAGGACGAGCTCTGAGACTCTAAGCTACACCATCACCCCCGTGTTCCTGCTGACAACAGCTCTGACTGGTCGACTCCGTGCTAGGCTGGTGTGGTGACACTGGGCACATGGAGACCCGGGCTGCTCAGGGTTCTGGCCCCAACCTTCCTGGTAGGGTACGGCTCTGCCATGCCCTCTAGCCCCACCTCCCTCCTCTGCCAGTTGGAAGACTCTCTCCTGTCAGCAAGTGGTTACCCTAAAGATCTTTGTTCTTCTAATCCCAATTCTCTCCTAAGAACAAAAAAGGCTACCTCTGAATTTAGGTTGCCTGCCATGAGAGAAAGTTGGGTGGGCATTTGCTCAGCAGTAGATATCCACTGCTCGATGCTGTCCCTCCTAAAAGCTTTTGTTACCCTCTCCTCCCTTTTGGTTTTATTGATCTTCACTGTTAGTTTTATTCATTTCTTTTTCACTTATTTCTGCTCTGATCTTTACAGTTCCTTTTCTTCTACTGAGTTTGTTTTTGTTCTTTCTCTGTTTGCTTTAGGTGTAAAGTTAGGTTGTTTGGACTGTTTTTCTTGCTTCTTGAGGTAGGCTTATCCTGCCATTAACTGTCCTCTTAGAACTGCTTTTGCTGCGTTCCATAGGTTTTGGGTCACTGCGTTTTTGTTGGTATTTGTTTCTGGGAATTTTTCTGATTTCCCCAGTGATCTCTCGGTTACTTGGCAGCAAACTCTTCAGCCGCCCTGTGTTTGTGGTGTTCAGTTTTTTTCTATAATTGATACCTTAATCTCACAGTATTATGGTAAGAAAAGACGGTTGATATGATTTCAATTTTATTAAATTAGCTGAGGCTTGATCTGTGACCCAAGATGTGATCTATCCTGGAGAAGGTTCTGGGCTCAGTGACTTAATCCTTCTGTATTTTTTTTCCCACTACCCTTAGCTCCAGGAGCCTTGTGACTGGAGATCCAAAGGGCAGACTGTGCAGTTGAAATAGCTAAGGCCTTATCCCCAAGTCCACCTGCTGTTCAGCTCCAACTCTTTTCCATCTTATTCCATCTGAATTTTCCTGAGTGTGAATCACCTCCCTTCCACTCTGTCCTCTGGGCCTGTAAAGTTGTCCCTGGGGGCTGGACTCAGCATGACAAGCGACGAGTTGGGATTCATCTCCAAGTGACCAGTCTACAAGTGTTTCCCAGGTGGCTCAGTGGTAAAGAATCTGCCTGCCAATGCAGGAGACTCAGGTTCAGTCCCTGGGTCAGGAAGATTCCCTGGAGGAGGAAATGGCAGCCCGCTCCAGTATTCTTGCCTGGGAAATCCCATGGACAGAGGAGCCTGGCAGGCTACAGTCTATGGGGTCTCAAAGAGTCAGACAGGACTGGGTGACTGAGTGTGCACACAGGTGCTCTACGTGTGAAGGTCAAGGGCCTTTCAACTGCAACAAAGAGGCAGGGGCTTGGAGAAGGGTATCCTCTTGTGCTAGGACCCCTGGCTCCCTCTCCCAGACGAGCAGGGTCCCATTCACAGAACACTTTTTATCTTTTCCTTACACGCTCACCCTCAGCAAAGAGGAATCTTCCTGCAATGAGTGGGGGCTCACTCCCCATGAGGAGACCCTGGGGGCAAAATACTTTGTAGCTCTGTTAGTCTAGATACCAGACTCACTGTGATTATAGGAGAGGATCTGGACATGTCTTCTCCATCTGTATAAACCAGAAAGCCCTGAGGAAACAAGATAACAAGCCCACAGAGTTTATCCAGAGAAGTGTGAGACTCTTCTAGTGTCATCGACTAGTGTGGAGATCAACTTGATAGCCTGTGTGTGAAAATGTCCAAGCCAGTCCTAGCTTCTGCTTCACATGCAATGATATTTATCCCTTTGTTCATTTCCTGATAGATATATAGATTTTATCAATGCTAAGTAGACATTCCCTGATGGCTTATCAGGTAAAGAATCCGCCTGCGGTGCAGGGAACACAGGAGACACAGGCTTGATCCCTCGGTTGGGAAGATCCCTTGGAGGAAGAAAATGGTAGCCCAACTCCAGTATTCTTGCCTAGATAGGCCCATGGACAGAGGAGCCTGCTGGGCTAGTCCATGTGGTCGCAAAGAGCCAGACACAGTGGAGCAACTGATGCATGCATGCACGCAAGTGAACAGAAGCCAGCGCTGTTGAAGGGAAAAGCCCACGGATAAATTGATTTCCTCCTGACCCAGAAAGAGGGACTTTCTGGGCGCAGCATTTTGTACATCTTAATTTCCAGACTCCCGGAGGCCAAAGATCCATGGAGCGCTTTCTCAAGGTGACTTCTTTGTTCTTTCTCAAAATGCACAAACCACACAGGCTCCTCTCAGGTTTCTAAGTGAAGGGAGAGCTGCTCTGAGTACCAGCCCCGGTACCCCATGTGGCGCATGAAAATCTGATCCGTGCAGTAAAGGCCATCTTGCTTTAATGTAGTCCGCAAGAGCTAACCCCCTTTTGGGAAATGCTGTGATTTAAGCTGAAATGCTGGGGAAGGAGAGGGTGGAGAGGGAATGTGGGTCTCTGCCATCCAACTCCTTTTCTCCAGCCACTTAATAACTTGGCTAAAAGCCACAATCAATACAGAGCCATCAGCCAGGCTCCAGCCCTTTGCTGCCTTCCCAATCAATCAACAAGATTTAGTAAGCCACCAGTTGGAATTAATGTCACTTTAAAAGTGTGGGTTCTTTGACCAGTCCTATAGAGACCGATTAATTCCTCCTGGGCACTTTGATTAGCTTCCATTCGGAGACCAGGAGCCTGTGGATGGAGCCAGCTCTTTGGCCCTCCTAGTGTGTACCTGCAGAAAGCAGGCACTTAGCCCAGGGTCCACTCAGCTCCACGTTGTCCTCACTAAACATAACTCTTCCATCATTTCTTAAGGCTTTTTTTTTTTTTTTTTGATGGAGCTGTGATTAAGGGTAGGAGAACCATCAGAGACTCTAAAATGTGCCAAGCTTTTTACATTCATTATTTTTGCATTTCTTCTCATAACAACTTCATGACATAGTTATGATTATGCCTCATTTTTTCACACAAGGAAAATGAGGCAAGGCCACAGTCTCCTTCAGTGGGAGTCCAAAGTGAGTTCCATACATGGCATCTAGGAACTCATCTTCCCAGGAGACCTATCAGCCATTGATGGGGGGCTGAGGAGGAGGCTTCAGGTTCTAGAATAAGGCTTCCCTAAAAGCCTCTTGATGAAAGTGAAAGAGGAGAGTGAAAAAGTTGGCTTAAAGCTCAACATTCAGAAAACGAAGATCATGGCATCTGGTCCCATCACTTCATGGGAAATAGATGGGGAAACAGTGGAAACAGTGTCAGACTTTATTTTTGGTGACTGCAGCCATGAAATTAAAAGACGCTTACTCCTTGGAAGGAAAGTTATGACCAACCTAGATAGCATATTCAAAATCAGAGACATTACTTTGCCGACTAAGGTCTGTCTAGTCAAGGCTATGGTTTTTCCTGTGGTCATGTATGGATGTGAGAGTTGGACTGTGAAGAAGGCTGAGCACCGAAGAATTGATGCTTTTGAACTGCGGTGTTGGAGAAGACTCTTGAGAGTCCCTTGGACTGCAAGGAGATCCAACCAGTCCATTCTGAAGGAGATCAGCCCTGGGATTTCTTTGGAAGGAATGATGCTGAAGCTGAAACTCTAGTACTCTGGCTACCTCATGCGAAGAGTTGACTCACTGGAAAAGACTTTGATGCTGGGAGGGATTGGGGGCAGGAGGAGAAGGGGACAACCAAGGATGAGATGGCTGGATGACATCACTGACTCGATGAACGTGAATCTGAGTGAACTCCGGGAGTTGGTGATAGACAGGGAGGCCTGGCTTGTGCGATTCATGGGGTCGCAAAGAGTCGGACACGACTGAGTGACTGAACTGAACTGAAACCTCTCATGCCCATTGACAGAATCCAGAGTTAGGCCCAGACCCATCCTTCTCTAGGTTTCTGCACTTTGGATCCCTCTACTACTGCCTGAGTCCTTCAAACTCATCTTCTCTCTTCCTTTCTCTGATCACATCCACCATGCACAAAGCCTAGGTTCCCAGATCTTCTCTAGCTCATGGAATCCCTAAAGATGCTCTACTTCGCTATTGTACACTAAGTCCTTGCATACAAACCTTCAAGTTTCGAACTTTCAAAGATGCTAACATGTGTTCACACGTCTAGTCATATAAGTTTATTTGCATGTCTGGCATTATTTGTAAAAGTTGGGTAACTAGGCTAACTCTGTTGGACTTATGAACAAAGTGGTCTTGTGAACGTGCTTTTAGAATGGAACTCGTTCAATATGTAGGGGACTTACTATATCTCCTACCCCTCCCCCACTCATAGAAGCTGTCTACTGGGATTTCTAGAATTCCTGGTTCATCATCCAAAATCTTCTATGTCCTCAGCATCTTCCCTGGATGTGGGAGGGAGAGTCCCTCTTTCTTCCTGCTCTGATGGGAACCTGGCTCTCGTTGAGGCCAGTTCCCTCTGCAGCTTCCTTGCTGATGACTGTTTTCTCCTCTGTTCTTCTCCCTCCTAACTCTGGGCCTCCTGGTCCTAGTGTTTGCTTCCAGACCAGCCCTCCTGCCACGGTCATTACGAGCCTGGTCGTGCTCTCCTGCCATTAGGCTGCACCAGTCCCGGGCCTCCCGCGCTCCTTTCTTCTGCCAGCTCCTCTGGGCTCTTTGCTCTTTTCTGACAGTTTTGTGTCCTGCGTCCTCTCCAACTCTCATCTCAATTCTTGGTGATATCCATATACCCTGGGATAATATTCTCAGTTCTGAAGTTCTCCACCCTTTGAGCTTCTCTTCCACTCTCCTTTGACTGTTGACTCACATGGCCTTGACATTCCCAATCTCTGCAGCTGTCCAAGATCTCTGTTTCATACAACTGCCTCTGACCACCACCTCCTGCTTTCCACCCACTCTATCTAGTATCCAGTTCTAGCAATTCCTCTATCTCACAGGGACACTCCTTCCATTGATCCCACCCCATCTCTCTTACCCTTTTGTTGTTGCTGCTTCCCTCCCATCTGGTGTAAATTCCATGGCTGAGCATTATTTTCACTCCCTCGCATGTGCTCTTGGCAGCCTTGTCATTTCCCCCTTGTGGTACTTTCTCTGCTCTGTGCCTGCAGCCATCAGCTGTGAGTTAAATAAAACCACAGTCACAACAAAGCTGAATCACTCTTATTTTGATGCATAGCTGCAAACTTAATGCCTCCAGCAGTCCCATCATATTTCCCTACTTTTTCACTCTCCTTCATCCAAGATTCTATTTGAAACCTTCTCTTCCCTCAGAGTCTCCCAACCTCCCTCACCTGTCCATATCTTGCTTCCTTTCTCCCAGGGAAAATGAAGCAATAGGGAAGAGGGTCTCCTCAGCCTCCCATCCCTAAATCTACTCACTTTCCAGTATTTTCCTGGTATAGATATGCTCTGCCTTCTTGCCCGTGTGTATAGAGGACCTGCCGTAAGCCCTACAGGCCAATCATGGCCTCGCACATTCATTCTACCCCTTCCCTAAACTCTGTGACATCACGCAGCAATCCTGGACCCTCTCTTTCCATCCTTTTCTATTGGATCACTTCCATTAGTAGACAAGCCTACTGTATCTTAGTCCATCTTAATGATAAGACCTCCTGTTGGCCCCAAGCTTCCCACCAACAACTATCTACTTTCTCTGCTCCCTTTTGGATTTAGCAATAACTTTGATCAGAACAGGTTTGATGCAATGATTGGGGCAAAACCTCACTGGAGTGGGTTTAAGATGAAAAAGGAGACAAGACATCAGAGCCAGTGAGTCTAGACTATTCTTTCAAGGAGTTTGCTGGAAAGGGAGCTGCAGACCTCCTCTTATGCCCACAGTCGAAGTGAGTTGAAATTGAGTGAGTTAAAGTTACAGGAAATGAAGCCAGGAAAGTAGGTTAATATTGATCTGATGCTCGCTAGAAGCCAGGCATGTTCACAGGACTGGGAGGCAGATGTTTGCAGACTGATACAGAAGTTTGTTCCTTCTCTCAAAGAGTTCTGGCTGAGCAGGAGAAGCAGTGAGGTAAACAGGACGAATGGGGCAAGATGGGGACTTGATGGCTGCTGACAACCAGACTGGGCCATACTCTGCCTTTATCTGCCTGAGGACGTCAATATACAGATCCTTGACTTTCTCGCTGTTAACCTTGCCTGAGCTGGACTGCATGTTCTCAGACAGACCATGTGTGAGACTCACCTAAGGGCAGACCCAGCCCTGTGTGAGATGGAGCCACCTTTCTCCTGCTCTCAAAACTCCAATCTTGGATTCTTATGGTGGAATTGGCTCCCTTTGTCTCCTGGGAGTCCAACCAACCCACTCCGCTTGCCCCTGAAGTTGTTAGGAATATTCTTCTCCATTCAGGGAATGGAACCAGCTCTTTATACCTGCAGGTCTCAACCCCGCACCTGTTGTAACATAGCAGATGCTACTGAAATACCTGTGCCCATCCTACATCCTGGCTTTAACTCATCCCTGTCCTCTCTCCCTTTGAAAGCATATTGGAATACAAGTAACTGAGAATAATACAAAGTTAGTTCAAGGGGAACTCTGGTGCTGCTCTTAGTTTTGTAAAATATTTATTTATTTGGCTGCTTTGGGCCTTAGTTGCAGCATGCGGGGATTTTCGTGGCACCATGTGGGATCTTTGGTTTCAATGTCTGAGCTCTCTAGTTGCTGAGCATGGGCTCCAGAGCATGTGGGCTTTGCTGGTTGTGGTGCGTGGGCTTAGTCACTCCATGGCATGTGTGATCTAGTTCCCCGACCAGGGATCAAACCCATGTCCCCTGCGTTACAAGGTGCAATTTTAACCACTGGACCACCAGGGTAGTCCCTCTGAGAGTTTTAAGAGTAAAGCACTTACAAACACTGATGCTGTAACCACTGTTACTAACTCACTACTAACATCCAGCATTAGGAGGAATCAGAACAGTCCTTGCAGCTGACAGTTTTCATGGGCAAGCTAGGTGCAGCCTCCAGCTTGAGTAGGTAAAAGGGCTGGGTGGGGACTGCGGCAAACTTGAGAGCACGTGTCTGCCGACAGGGAGCCCAAGACCACTTTACAATCTACTCAGACACGACCCATCTTCTAAGTTTTCAAAAGATGCTGGAAATTCAAAATTGTAAGGAGACCTTCTGATTTTTAAACACTGAAATGTAATTCAAAACCTCCCCAAACACTGCAAGGCAAACAAAATACAAGTGGGGGATGAGACTGATCCTGGGCAGATGTCCCACCACCTTGCTGTCCTCTGTCTGGTCCGTGTGTCCCCAGGGTGGCCTCCTCACTGTCCCTCCAGCCCTGTGTCTACCTGAGACCTTGCTCAGGTGCCCTCCTGGGTCCGTATTTCAGCATCACACCCTGGAAACCAGATGTCACCCCTGCTGTCAGAGATGCTTGGGAGAGCAAAGATGGGGCTTTTTCATAATTAGCACCCTCGTGGGTCAGTTGCCTAATGAGAAGCCTGGAGGAAGATTCACAGCGACGTTTCCAGAACACTGAGAAACCAGCTCAGGAGAAGTTGGCTCAGCTACTCTGTGAGCTTCTGGATTCTTGTGGTTGGGGCATAAGGTTAATGGTGGCACCCATATCAGCATCACAGCCTCTGCGGGTGTGGGAAGACCAGCTAGTGTGGCCTTGGGCTAGATGCTGTTGGAGGGTGAGTTGGTTTGTAGGGGGTGGAGAAAGGAAGGGGAGAAGGGGAGGAAGATGTGTGCCAAGGGAGGCAGGGAGTCTAGTTGTCGACTGCAGCCAGGTCCTGAGACACATCTGCGAGGTCAAGTCTGCCTCACCTGGAATCACAGGGACAGAGGATGGGGTTAGAGGGCTCTGGAGAGGGCAGCCGAGCTCCCCGCCATTCTCCAACGCTGCCTTCCACCAGCCACTGCATCAGCTGGGACTTTCAGACTTTCAACTCAGCCTGCACTGGTGTTTGCTTTTACTTGTGGGAGGAGAGAGGCCTGCGTGTTTGGTTCTGGTGAGGGGCAGGGCTTCCCACCGTCTCCAGACTGCTCTTCTCTTTTAAGTAAAGAGAGAATTGAAAGGCTTTGATGACTTTGCCAAGAAACTTAATCTCTGGTCCCTAAACTGAACCTCCATGAACTCAAGGGATATCCCCTGTGAAATCACGAGGCTCAGCATGGCTACTGGTACACAGTTCAAAAAGTACTGTTTTGCGGGCAGAAAAAAGAAGGAAGGAAGGAAAAAGAGAGAGAAGGGATGAGTGAGAAGCAGAGTAGGGTCTGGGTCTGTTGGAGCTGCTCCCACAAATGAAGATTTGTGTATGACAAAGACTTGTTTTGAGAGCATTTAGTTGCTCATTCGTGTCTGAATTCTTTGTGGACTGTAGCTGGTCAGGCTCCTCCGTCCATGGGATTTTCCAGGCGAGAATACTGGAATGGGTTGCCAGTCCCTTCTCCAGGGGATCTTCCCAACACAGGGATTGAACCCTGGTCTCCTGCATTGAAGGCAAATTCTTTATCATCTGAGTCACAAGGGAAGCCGTTGTTTTGAGAGGGAGGGTGTTGAATACAAGCTCCAGCCTTTCTCTTATACCAAAGACACAGGGAAAGGGGGAAGGGAAAGCCTGCACAGAATTATATATATATATTCTTAACTGGTGAACAATGAGGCAGCCTCCTTTCTGTTAAAATCCATATCCCTCCCATCTGGAAAGAAGTGGTTTTAGTAACGTGGCAGTTTCAGTCTTGAGCCGGAGAAGTCATTTAGGAACAGAAAAATGAAACGTTTCTTTAAGAACCACCGTACCATTTAAAGTCCCAAATGATCATTTAAAGGTTGAGTTAATATTACACTGGCTCTGAAACTGGAGAAAGGAGGAATGGCTTGTCGTGCAGTCATGCTGAACGGCCAACCAATGGGTGCTATGAAGCTGGCTTTCTCTTTGTGGCCACAGACGATGGTTCTTGAGAACTGCCACAGCTCCCTCACCCCCAGCCCCCCTCCCCAACAGAGATGTTTCTGGAGCCGAATGAAGGGAGGGCGTGTTTTCCCAGGCTACTGAACTCTGAGCACAGCCTGAGTTCTTTCAGTTTATCTCACTTGTGGGTACCCCATCGCGAGAAGCACCACTTACTAGCAGGTCTCCATCAAGAGGAGGGATTGCTGTTCTGTCCTGGGAAGGACAGTAGTATAATTTTTTTTTCTCTTTTGCTGCCAATACTCAGAAGATCTTCCTTTCTTTTTTAAAAATTCATTTTTATAGGAGTATAATTGCTTTAAAATATTGTGATAGTTTCTACTGTACAGCAAAATGAATCAGCCAGGTGTTGTTAGTTGCTCAGTTGCGTCTGACACTTTTCGACCCCATGGACTGTAGCCCACCAGGCTCCTCTGTCCATGGAATTCTCCAGGCAGGAATACTGGAGTGGGTTGTCATTCTCTTCTCCAGGGGATCTTTCCAATCCAGAAACCTCCTGCATTGTAGGCAGATTCTTTACCATCTGAGCCATCAGGTGAATCAGTCATAGTTATACATATATCCCCTCGCTTTTGAACTTCCTTCCCATTCTGGTAGAGCTCCCTGAGCTACACAGTATGTTCTCGTTAATTATCTGTTTTATGCATAGTGTCAATGGTGTATGTGTGTCAATCCCAGTCTCCCAGTTCCTCCCACCAGCACCCCTTCTTCCTTGGTATCCATATGTCTGATCTCTACCTCTGTGTCTCTATTTCTGCTTTGCAAATAAGATCATCTGTACCATTTTTCTAGATTCCACATATATGTGTTAATGCAGGATATTTGTTTTTCCCTCTCTGACTTAACTTCATTCTGTGTGATCGTCTCTAGGTCCATCCACGTCTCTACAGATGACCCAGTTTCATCCCTTCTTATGGCTGAGTAATATTCCATTGTATATACATACCACATCTTCTTTATCCTTCCCTCTGTTTGGTGGACACATAGCTTGCTTTCATGTCCTGGCTATGGTATAGTGCTGCTGTGAACATTTGGGGTGCAAGCATCTTTTTGAATTATGATTTTCTTTGGGTGTATGCCCAGGAGTGGGGTTTATATTCTTTTCTTCTCATGCAAATCCCTCAGGAGTCTGTTCCTTCTGTTCTTCCAGCAGATGCTTCCACTTGCCCCCAAGGCAGCCCTCTGGGCAAAGCACAGTGGACAGAGCTGCTACTGTAGGAGGGGACCACTGCCTCCTTCTTATTATTGCAAGTGAACTTCCCATCCTTCTTTTCAGCCTCACGGCTATTTCTTCTCCAGGGAGGAAGGAGCAACGCATCCGAACACTGAAAGTGGAGAAAGTTTGCCTGAGTAGTTCTGTCTCCTTGCCTCTCGTGTAGATACCGGTTTGTGTACATCCTTTTCCCTCTGTGCAGTAAATACCTTGCCTCCCTCCCCAGTGTGTGAGGGGAAGGTAAGGGAGAAGGAGACCTAAAGTGGACCCAGGAGGTGTTTTCCATGGCAGCAGTGGGGGTAATCATTATGGAGGCAGGACACAGATTCTTTCCCCAATGCAACTTACCACAAAGAGTTAATGTTGTGGTTCCCATCTGTTGTTGATCTAAGCCGATTCCGATTTTGAGGTTCAGAGAGAGAGAAAGGAAGTGACAGAATCTGAGAAAAGTATGGACAAGGGATTAGAAGAAGGACCAGGATAAGCTGCTCGAACTGGTCTGTGTGAACAGTGGGGAGCACGCTGCCCTAGGGAAGAGTACTTGGTGAATACAGAGGTCCTGTTTGTCTTTTGAGTCACTGGGCTGGGGACAACATGTTGATTACTAAACACTCCTCCCCAGACGTCACTTCTCTCTGACCTTCCCTTCCCCCTGCTCACCCTTTATTCTCAGGCTACAGCCTTAAATGGTACTAGTTGGTTCTCAGTAAATGGGAACACTCAGGGCTTCTAAGTAAAAATTTCAGGGATCATCGATTGTCTCCATTAGCAGCAAAATAAACACATTTCCCTGGCGCTGCAGATCAGGGGCTGCTGGGCTGGCGTTTATACATGTGGCGAGCAGTGCTCCCCCTCTCTCTCCCTCCAGAGGCTCTCATCACCCTTTTTCTAGCCAGAGTCAGCGTGCACCGGAAATGCCTGCAGAACTTTCAGAATCTCTGGCTGCTCTGGGCCCCACCCTAATCTGTCAAAATCAGAATCTCCCATGACAGAGCCCTGCAGGCAACGGTATTTAAAAATTTTTTTATTTTAGTTTTAATTGGAGATAATTACAATATTGTGATGTCTGCCATACGTCAACATGAGTAAGCCACAGGTATACATATGTCTCCTCCCTCTTAAAACTCCCCTCCTACATACCCCCCCACCCCCACCCTTCTAGGTTGTCACGGAACACTGGCTTTCAGTTCCCTGTGTCATACAGCAAACTTCCCCTGGCAAGTTTATATACAGTACTGTATATATTTCAACGCTACTCTCTTAAATCATCCCACCTTCTCCCTCTTGCACCATGTCCCAAAGTCTGCCCTCTATATCTGCATCTCCATAGGCAATGGTATGTTTTTTCAAAGCTCCCCAGGATCTTCTAGTGTGTCATCAGGACTGTGAACTACTGACCTAGGCGGCCTCAAGTTCTTTGAGTGATTCACCTTCACCAAGTTAAAAAACCCAGTCCTCCCTAAATGGAAAATTCCTACAAACCTCGAGCCATTGTCAATAGTGATGGAGAAAGTGATTTTTTAAAAATTTTAATCCCAGAGTCTTCCAGTTGTAGGATAAGCTAAGGTATCCTTTATCCGAATGGAAGAACTCAGGGAGGACCAGGACAGTGGTGTCCAGGCTGGTCTGCTGGGCCTCCCTTTGACCTCTGGCTGCTTAGGCAGTTCATCCTCTCTAAAGAGGGCCACATTGCTACTTAAAGGGTCCGGACAAAGATGCCAGCAAACCTTGGCAATAAAGTCCCAGGGACGCAGGTTCTGCCACATGCCCACCTCTATGAAGATTCTTCTGCGCCACGGACTTCCCTGGTGGTCCAGTAGCTAAGACTCCAAGTTCCCAATGCAGGGGGCTCAGGTTCGATCCTTGGTCAGGGAACTAGGTCCCACATGCCACAGCTAACGATTCCACATGCCGTGACTAGAGATTTCATGTGCCATAACTAAGACTGGCACAGCCAAATAGATAGATATTTTTAAAGAATTCCTCTGAGCCAGTGTTTCATGTCTGCCTGCATTCTGGCTCTCACATACTTTAGATCTCATTTTCATCTGGAGAGAGGTCAGAAGTGATGTGCTGGAGATTACAACCTAACCCATCCTAAGCTCCAATGAATCAAGGACGCATTAAGGCCTGCCAATGGGCTGGGCCCCCACCCGTGCCCCACGGTCACTCAAAGTTGAGGTTCAGAAATCTGTCTTTATTCCTTCTGTTTGCATAGAACACTCCCCACTCTCCAATCCCGTGGGCACCTGTTCAGGTGAGCACTGGATCCCACAGGCCTGGATCCCTTCTCTCTCCTAAGACTTGTTAGGCAAGAGGGCAAGCTCAGCTTTATTTCCCAAGCTACACCAGACTTCTCACTCACAGGAGTTGCTAGTTTTCTCCTTTTACAGTAACTGAAAGAGTTGTCCTACACTCAAGACAAGTTGTAATTTGTCAAATCCACTCACACTCTTTTCCCATTGCTTTTTACTCAGACAAAGAATGCAGCAGAGAGGTTATTAAAGCCTTTTCTAGGGGTGAAATACATAGAAAGGCTGTGCTATTCTGTAATGCACTCCAAGAATTTAAGTAAATTTGCTATGCTTGATCTCACTGTTATGAAGCCAAATTTGCCACTCTTTACAAGATAATACGCAAAAAATATATTCAGCACACACAGCCCTAATAGTCCCTGCTGCTCCCAACAATAGGAATTGAGCTTCCTGCTTTAGCTCGTATTTTTCTGAATCAGAGGAAATGTATGGACAATTTTCTGCCTCTTCTTCCCGCGCCTGGAATTTTAACCGCATCCGCAGAGAGTTTTTCAGGGTTTCTTCCTTACAGTTCAGTGCTTCTACTGGGACATAATATTTAACCACATTGGTACAGAACGTCCCTCTTTTGGATCCAATGCAGATATGGAAATTGTATCTTAGAAGTGACTTGCTTTTAGGTGAAATTATTACAGCAGTGCTTGATGGTTTTGGCTTTATTTGTGCATCAAAGAACTAATAGCTTGTTTGTGGCCACCCACTCCAGTATTCTTGCCTGGGAAATCTCATGGACAGAGGAGCCTGGTGGGCTACAGTCCATGGGGTCTCAAAGAGTCAGACATGACTTGGAAGCTAACCAACAAACAACTGAACATCTAATGCCTGCTGGGTCTTGTGGAGGACCCTTCAGTGTATCAGTTCATGGAATTCTAACAACAACCTTGCAAGAGGAGCATTATAATCTTAATTTACAGACAAGTCAGTATTAAGAGGGATTAGGTTCAAACTTCAAGATCAGAACTGAAACCAAGTCAAATTTTTAACTCATCTGATCGAAAAGTTCATATAAAAAAATAAAACACATCAGAATATCCAGGACAATTCTGAATAGAAAAACATGTCCACAGAAGGGTTCTACCACGTGTCTGGTGTGTAGCAGTAAATGTAATGTCGACTAATCCTTTGAAATGTCATCTCACCACCAATAGTAGTGGGAAAAGGGAGCAACTCTCTGGATTTCAGCTGCCTCATTTCTAAGATGAGAGGGTTTTGTGCATGCCAAGTTGCTTCAGTTGTGTCCGACTCTTTGTGACCCTATGGATTATAGCCCACAGGCTCCTCTGTCTGTGGGATTCTCCAGGCAAGAATACTGGAGTGGGTGGCCATTTCCTCCCCCAGGGGATCTTCCTGACCCAGGAATCGAACCTAAGTCTTTTGCATCTCCTGCATCAGCAGGCAGGTTCTTTACCACTAGTGCCACCTGGAATCCCGAAGATGCCAGGATTAGGATCAATCAGGTGTAGGGGTCCTCATGGCATTCAGTGCCCCTGTTAAACTTCAAACCCTGATGCAGGAGGGCAGAAACCCAGGGAAAAGGGACTGATCCCAGAGTCATCTGTTGAGTGTAACCCCACATTAGGGCTTCTTCCACCACCTGAAGACTCTTCTGTTGCTGAGTCTCTACTTCTATTGCTTGGTCTTCTTGTCTGTTCAAGGACCAACACCATACTGCTTTCATTATTGAGGGTTTTCTCTTTTCTTCTCATACCTGGTTATGTTTTGCTTCTTCAAAGTTGTCTTGGCTATTCTTATCCGTTTTCCAAATGAACCTTTCAGCGAATGTGTTATGGCCCCAAATGTCAATAGTAGCAAAACTAAGCAACCCTGTTCCAGATAAAGAGAGAAGAGGGACAAGAAGAGTTTTGGATGGAGAAAAGATGGAGCAAAGAAAAGAGAAAAAAAATGCAACAGGAAGCAAGGCATCGCCCTCCACTCCCCTCGCCCTGCCAGGCACCTAAAGTTGAGGTCTGGCTTTGAGAGAAAGAATATCCTCTTCTGCTAGAAAATACACTTGCCTTTATTCTGATTATATCTCTCATAAGAGAGCACTTCTGTCTTGACTAGAAATTGATGGAAAATAAATCTTCCGCTTACAAAGTTATTCGTCTGATGGAATGGGAAGAGTGTCCCACAGACTGGCTTATGGCTCCAAATATTTCATGTCTTTCCTCCACTCTTTGGTGCTTTGTCTGCTGTGAGATGCAGGGTGTGCTCTGTGTAATTCCAGCCTGCACCGTTATGCAGTGTCAGGACCTGGGTGAACACAGGGATGCCACCCCCATGTCAGGATGGCTAGCAGCTGTCCTATATGTGCAAGTGACGTAAACCCCGTAGTTGCTGCTGTTGCTGTTATTGTTTGCTTATTAAGTCACGTCCAACTCTTTGCCACCCCCTAGACTGGAGCCTACCACTGGAGCCACAGATTCCTCTGTCCATGGGATTTTCCAGGCAAGAATACTGGAGTGGATTGCCATTTCCTTCTCCAGGGGATCTTCTGGACTCACGGATTGAACCCACGGCTCGTGCATTGCAGGTGGATTCTTTACCTTTGAGTCACACTAGGAAGCCCTCAGAATTCAATATAACACAGAAATTCCTACTCTCCTCTCAAGGATTTTAAGGAATGATGCCCACTTGCACCTCATGAAAAATGCAAGTGGGTTGCATGATGATCCCTGAGGAACATAGGTCCTACCTCCAGACAACTCAGATGTTCTCTGGCAATTCTCAGGCAGAGCAACTGCGTTTGGCTTTGAGGGAAGCAGAGAGGACTTCTTAGGAAGGAGAAGCCCTGAATCTGAATAGGAATCTCTCCATGGGCTCAGAAAGGAGAGACCTGATGGGGTTCAGAAACAGGGAGAACAGTCAAGCACACTTTATGTTGTTTGTGGGTCCTTGTGCCTCTTGCCCCCTAGTCTCTGCCTGGAGACCAGAGCTGAAGGCAAGGTGAGAGAGATAGTTTTATTTCACTGAATTAATATTCTTTCTAATTTCCTGTCACCCAGGGGCCCTCAGGGAACCTTGCATGCAGTCAGAGGGAGTCATGTGGATTCTGGAAGCTTTGCACACTATACTCATAGAGCATAACAGAGCACATGGCCTTCTCCCTCTGCAAGGAGCAGGGAGCAGCTGCAGGCCTGGCATTTGTCTACTGAGATGGGTGGAGAACACTCACACTTTACGAATGAATCCTAAGACAGTGAAGTGGAAACAATTGTGTGGGTATGCCTTGAGGCTGCCAAGGATTTGTACGTAGAAGGCAGGCTGGCAGCTCCAGGGGATGTGGCTGAGTGCATCAGAGTGGGATAGGGGCTTGGATCAGGGAATGGGGAGACCAGGAAGGGGTGATACCCAAATCCACCTTCTGTGGCTCTGGGAGTCCAGGCCGATGACTACACCTTTTGTGCCTTGGTTTCTTCATCTGTATATTTTATCCATCCAACGCACATTTATCGAGCTCCCTGTCTTTGCCAGGCCTTGCAGGTGGCGCTAGTGGTAAAGAACCTGCCTGCCAATGCAGGAGACGTAAGAGACATTCAGTCCCTGGGTTGGGAAGATCCCCTGGAGGAAGGCATGGCAACCCACTCCAGTATTCTTGCCTGGAGAACCTCATGGATAGAGAAGCCTAGTGGGCTATATTCCATAGGATCACAAAGAGTCAGACACGACTGAAGAGACAGCATGCAACATGAATGCCAAGTGTTAGGAACACCAAGAAACGGGCATAGCTCTTAGCCTCAAGTTTGCAACCAGTGGTGGGTCAGATGAGACAACCTCTAAGACCTTCCCAGGTGCATACTATTTGCCCAGTTCTGAGCTTTAAGAACCCTCCTGAGAACACCCTCTCTCTCCAGGTGCTTAGCAAATGTCCTGCTGACCCCTGTGCTTCTTTCTTTATCCTCTGAAGCCCCCTCCCTACCCCATCAGATCCCTAGGGACAGGGGGCTGTCCTTCATGCCATTTCTGACTCTGTGGGTGCCCATGGGACAAACTAATTCCAAGCCAGGTATCTGTTATTGATTTGCATGTTTACACATCTAATCTGCTTTTCCTTTCAAGTAACATTTGCCTATTAACAGCAATTTCCAGCACATTGATCCCAACATTGATCTCAAGAAGAATTTGATGGTGCTTGAAAACTCTTTGATTACAGAGAAGAAATAAAGGAAAAGGAAGTGTCAGAGACTATAATACAGTGGATCTGAGTCAGTGATTAAAAAGAATGGCAATGTTAGGTGCTACTGGGGAGTTGAGTAGCAGAATCACAGTTAAAAATTTTTTTTTTTACTTAAATAATACACATGCAAATGTTACTCTGAGTAATGCATGAATACTTTATAGATATTATTGATTACTTCCCAATTCCTTCTTAGTGATAAACACGGTTACTATTTTAATATATATATTTTCTAGGCCTTTCTCTCTATACATGAGAATTGAGAACAGTGATCAACATAGGACGCACTGTATGAGTCAACAATTATTGTTCTTTGTAATTGTAGCATGAGATTCCACAGTAGGGGTCCACCACAGTTGATTTATATGCTTCTCTCTATTGACATACTACAGGGTAGTTTCCATTTTTGATGAACACTGTTGTATTTGCTTCCTGTACACATGTTCAAGTGTTTCTTTGAATGGGTGGTGGTGGTGGTTCAGTCGCTCAATTATGTCCGACGCTTGCAACCCCCTGGACTGGGGCCCACCAGGCTCCTCTGTCCATGGGATTCTTCAGGCAAGAATACTGGAGTAAGTTGCCATTTCCTTCTCCAGGGGATCTTCCCAACCCCTGCCTTGCATTGCAGGTGGATTCTTTCCTGATTGAGTCACCAGGGAAGCCTTCTCTGAATTGGATGTGCATATTAAAAATGTCAGAATTTACTGTCACATTGCCATCCGGGTGTGTCACCTCCAACGCCCATGCGGCAGTGCCCACCTGCCTGGGAAAGTGCTGTTTTTGAGCAGAGCGGGGATTTGCCTTGGAACAGGTTGGGTCTACAGTGCCAGCACGGAGCAGCTCTACTTGAATAATTTATAGGTGGGTGCATAGGAAATTCCATGGACAGAGAAGTCTGGCGGGCTATGGTCCATGGGGTTGCGAAAGAGTCGAACAGCAGCAACAAGTGCTCAGAACACACCTGTTGAATGTGTAAATGGATCAGAACTTGTGCAGAGGTGCACACACTCCAGCGAGCAGCCAGCAGGTTGAGCTGTTATCCGCACAGAAACCAGGGGCAACCACCTGTATGTGAAAACCCACAGAGTCATCTCCACAGGGTTGGTCCCACAGGAGAGCCTGTGAAATGTCCCAGACTTGCTGACATAAATCTGCCCCAGAGATATGGATCACTTTACATAACTGTCATCTTTTTAAGAAGATGTCCTTAAGCCTATTTTTTTGGAGAAAGTCAAGTTTTAGATTTAGTAGAGGAACTTACTGGAGAAGGCAATGACACCCCACTCTAGTCCTCTTGCCTGGAAAATTCCATAGACGGAGGAACCTGGTAGGCTGCAGTCCATGGGGTCGTGAAGAGTCAGACACAACTGAGCGACTTCACTTTCAATTTTCAGTTTCATGCACTGGAGAAGGAAATGGCAACCCACTCCAGTGTTCTTGCCTGGAGAATCCCAGGGACGGGGGAGCCTGGTGGGCTGCTGTCTATGGGGTCACATAGAGTCGGACACGACTGAAGCCACTTAGCAGCAGCAGCAGCAACAGGGGAACTTTATAGGAATGTCACAGCAAATTCTTTTAGAGTATACTATTTGCTTTATAAATCTAGGTTTTATTTGTTAGAGTAGCATTGTTTAAAACAGAATAAACCCCCTGTTGGTGGGGGATGGGCTAACCTGAGTTACTTTCTTAAAAAGCCCTTAACTTCTTTTTTGTTTGTTTATCTTATTTAAATTTATTTATTTCTTTAATTGAAGGATAATCGCTTTACAAAATTGTGTTGATCTCTGCCAAACAGCAACATGAATCAGCCAGAGGTGTATACATGTCCCCTCCCTCTGGAGCCTCCCTCCCACCACCCAACCCATCCCTCCCCTCCCGGTTGTCACAGGACACTAGGTTGAGCTCCCTGGGTCACGTAGCAAATTCCCACGGGCTCTCTTTTGCATGTGGCGATGGGTATGCTCCAACCCCGCTCTCTCCACTCGTCCTGCCCTCTCCTTCCCCCACTGTGCCCACAAATCTGTCCTCTCTTTTTGTGTCTCTGTGGCTGCCCTGCAAATAGGTTCATAAGGACCATCCTTTAGATTCCATATACATGTGGCCTAATGTGCAATACCTGTTTTTCTCTTTCTGACTTACTTCACTCTGCAAAGTAGGCTCTAGGTTCATCCACCTCATTAGAACCGACTCAAACATGTTCCTTTTATGAAATCCCTTAACTTCCTACGCCAAATTTCAGACGCCCACGCCACCGCTAATTGCTGACAACATGTTTCCAAGGAGGCCCTGGAGGACCGCTGTGGAAACTCTGAAGCCCACTGGTAATTGGTGGCATCCATCTTCATTCCGAAGATTAATGTCCCAGAGTCCTTAAAATCAGTTGGTTCTTGTAATTCCCTTAAATAGGATTTATGCGGTCTATTTTACTTTGCAAACCCTTTTGTTGCACGGAGTGCAGGCATGAACTTTACTTCCAGTTGAGAAAGCTGACTAACAAGGTCAAGGTATAGTTTCAAACAGCAGTCCATGGACTTTCCAGTCCCAGGGCCTGTGTGCTGCTTCCCAGGACTCCCTAGACTGATCTGGAGCAAGCCACCCTGGGCCCCCATTAAGGGGCAGCTGTCTGAAGTTGTCTCCCTTGGCTCATGTGTCATTCCTCTTTTTCCTTTGGGTTAGACCCTGCTGCTGCTCAAGAAATTCTGCATCTTTTCCTTGCGTCCAGATGAGCCTAGTAACTCCAGCCTGCGTTCCACCTGATGTCACAATATTTACTTTCACCATCCCCTAATAAGGATTTGTGTCATTTGGCATTTGTTTTGTCTTTGGTTCCTTGTTTTGGAGGATTATGCATGGATCCAGAAAATGGGCTCCAGTGCCAAGATCCTGAATCCTTCCAGACTTTTCCATTGCTTACCATTTGGAAATAATATGTCATAAAACCCATAACAGGAAGATGAGATTATTGGATGGGATTCAAAGAAAAAATGTCTCCTTGAAAAAGTTTGGGACATAAGATTTACATAAACCTTTGTCAAGACATTTCCGATTGCTGGATTTGAGGTGTCCTATTACTGCTAAGCTGCTGACCAAGGATCCAGAAAAGCATTAACAATTCTCTGTTCAGGCTGGTTCCTGTCATCCTGGTGGCTTCAGGGGCCTGGCCCCTTTAGCTGGAAGAGTTCTCATCTTGCAACACTGCTAGCAGCTGAGCTCAGAGAGAACCAATACCTTGGAGAACTGTTGCGGCTGCTCCGCCAGAGCCCCAGCCTGACATTTCACACTGTCTTCTTTCTTGATGAGTTCAAATGTGATTTCCCAGACCTCAGCTCCAGGGAGCCCCACTGATTTTGGATGGGCCTATGAATTAAAACCTAATTCATGGACTTCCTTGGTGGCTGAGTGGTAAAGAATCTGCCTACAAATGCAGGGGCACAGGTTCGATCGCTGGTCTGGGAAGATCCCACCTGCTGTGGAATGACTAAGCCCTCGAGCCGCAGCTACTGAAGCCTGCATGCCCCCAGAGCCTGTGCTCTGCGACAAGAGAAGGCACCGCAGTGTGGTGCCCTCATGCTGCAGCCACAGAGTAGTCCCTGCTTGCTGCAACTGGAAAAAACAGCCATGAAGACCCAGTGCAACCAATAAATAAATAAATAAATAATTTCTTAAAAAAAGAAACCCAATTCAGCCCTGGTTTAAATCATGGGGGCTTAGGAAGAGGACAACCTCTAGCAGAAGATAAGTTCTGATAACTTTGAGTGTTTTTGTTATTCTCTAACTTGGTCGGCTCAGTCTCTTGTGAGGCTCCTTTCATTGGACCATAAAGAAGGCTGAATGCTGAAGAACTGATGCTTTTGAACTGTGGTGCTGGAGAAGACTCTTGACAGTCCCTTGGACAGCAAGAAGATCAAGCCAGTCCATCCTAAAGGAAATCCTTGAATACTCATTGGAAGGACTGATGCTGAAACTCCAATATTTTGGCCATCTGATGCGGAGCCGACTAACTGGAAAAGACCCTGGTGCTGGGAAAGATTGAGGACAGGAGGAGAAGAGGGCGACAGAGGATGAGATGGTTGGATGGCATCCTTGACTCAGTTGACATGAATTTGAGCAAACTCCGGGAGATGGTGGAGAACAGGGAAGCCTGGCATGCTGCAGTCCATGGGGTTGCAAAGAGTTGGGCATGACTTGACAACTGAACAATAACAACAAAACTTGGTTAGAACAAGGTCAGCGTGAGTCCTGCTTTACATGAAAAGAAGACACATCTGTTTGTAGGAGCCACACTCAGCCCGAGCCTCATATTTTTCCAGCTTATCTCTGTGAAGCTGGGCTGTGTCCAGGGTGATCTTGCCCAGGTCAGCTCTTCTGCATCAGGTGCTTACACTATGGACCCATCTGCTGCTAACTGCAGCTGTCACTCAGAGTGAAACTCACCAGCTGATCAAAGTTCCCCTCTTCCTGAATAGAAAATGAAATCTGAAAAGGAACGCCGTAATGTCACCTTCTGGGCAAAGCCTTTTATGAGTGGGGAAGGTCGCATTGGTGGGTCTCATTTTCATATCCTGCTTGAACCCTGGCAGCCCAGCTGGTGGCTGGTGGCAGCTGAGAGGTTCCAGGAAGGTGGAAGAATCAAAGCTCTCTCTCACCACCAGAGAGTTAAGCCCCAAAGGGCCTGTATGGAATGATTACTTGGAATGCTGCAAGGGGCTTTTTATTCTCTTTCAGGTCAGCTTTGCTGATATCCAGGGGCTAAGTATAACTGTAAGCATGTGAATTTCAATAAATATGTTTCCTTCAATTACCCAGCTGGACAGTTTAGTGCACCAGAGCCTGCAATTATACAAAAGCTGCCAGGGAATTGTTGTGATTTAGATAATTTCTAATCTCCACTCTGCTTAACCTGCAGGGTCCATGGGCAGCCTCAGAGACCAGGGGGTGGAGAGAGGGAGGAAGGGAGTGTCTGTTCTCATCAGTCCAGAGATGAGGTCCTTGGCTAAGCCTCGGAGATGGATGCTGTACTCAGACAGAGAGGCTGAAAAACATCGTGTGTGTGGTGGGGAGCAGGGAATAGTTTAGGAGTCGGGGAGGCGGGGAAAATGGAGAGTGGATGGCAAAGTAGAACTGCTACCAGCTTGGGGGATAAGAAGCAGAAGATCCCCAGTGAGGACTCACATCTGAGTCCTTGATCTTATACCCTACACCTCTTCTGCAAATTCCAGAGGTGCTATCCCTAGTCAACAGGGACCACCATTGAATGTATATTTATCAGTACAGTTTGGTAGACCACCAGTATTACCTGTGATGTCTGTATAGATAAGCTTATTATGCTCAGTCACTTTAGTCGTGTCTGACTTTTTGCGATCCCATGGACTGTAGCCCACCAGGCTCTTCTGTCCATGGGATTCTCCAGGCAAAAATACTAGAGTGAGTTGCCATTGCACTTCTCCAGGGGATCTTCCTGACCCAGGGATCAAACCCACATCTCTTGCATCTCCGCCACTGCAGGTGGATTTTTTTACTCACCAAGCTACTTGGGAAGAAGCCGAGGTAAATTCATTAACTGTGCTAAATCAGAAGTTTTCTCCTGGGGTTACTTGGTAGAGGGTTTATGACCCAGGGACTCTTGGTCTTCATGGAGGAAGTGACGAACCAAGTAGAGATAAAGGTACTGTCTGAGGCCAAGTCAGCAGACTGTGATCTTGAATGCTCTCCATGGGTGTTTGTGTGGTCCAGACCTTTTGGGATTCTAATTCATGGAGAAAGAGGAGTTCTTCCCTATAACGGCAGCCTTTGTCTCTCATCTTCACTAACATCTTCTAGATGCTGGGGATCTGTTCCCATTCCAAGGGTCCTCTAATTTTTTAGAGGAATTGTCTCTCCCTTGTTAGATACTATATAATGGAAACAACCTCAGGGTCCAGTCATCCCATGACCCAGGTGGGACCAAGTAGGTGATTCCTCCTTGGCAAAGAAACAAGACTCCAGCTAGTGGCTGTGTTTCCACCCAGCAGTAGGGTCCTGGCCAGATTCTTGTTAAGGGACCAGTGTGGTGCTGGACCCTGCTCTGGATCTCTTCTGTAGCCCACCAGGCTCTTCCGTCCATGGAGTTCTCCAGGCAAGGATACTGAAGTGGGTTGCCATTTCCTTCTCTAAGGCAACTTCCCGACCCAGGGATCGAACCCGGGTCTCCCGCATTGCATGCAGGTGCTTGCAATGGCTTCCTCTGAGCCACCAGGGAAGCCCCTTCTGGTTTTTACTGTCTCCCAATTCCTTTTAATCCTATAAGACCTCAATATCCTTTGACCCGAACTCAGCCAGAATCGGATTCTGTGTCCTACAGCTGGAAAACTTGATTAACCAAAAGGTCTGGGTCTGGCCTTGTCTCTAAAGGCTCTTATTCATTCATCACAGTTTTTACCAGTGTCAGGGCAGGGACTTTATAGATACAGAACCCTTCAAGTGTTTGTTTTCATTTGATTTTTTTTTTTTTAACAAAGGGAAAACCGAGAGGTGAGACTTGGGTTGACCAGCCCAAGTTTCCATGGCTGGTTAATGACAGGGCAGGGACTTGAACTCAGAACTTCAGTGGAAACCCTATTCTTCCTGCTACAAGCCCACATATTTCTCAGCAGAACTTTCTGGAAACTGTGGCTGGGAACAGTTAGAGTCGCCTGGGGTCAACAGTGTGGCCAGGCAGTGCAGGTGGGTTGGGGTGTGGGGCAGGGGGAGGGAGTGCTATCCAGAAACCACCTTCACCTGCCCTTTTGCTTGCTTAAGAGGGTTCACATCTGTAATCATTAGAAGTTGCACCTAAGAGTCCATTAATATAAATGGGAAATAAATAAGCAATAACCACAACATGCCAACTCCAGGATCACCTTGGAAGAAAGTCCTTGGGTCCCCCAGGGGGTTGTGGCAGGAGGAAGGGCTGGAGTCTGCCCGGGAGGTGTGGCTCCCTCCCTCTGCTTCACTCCTGAATTTAACTCTTCCCCTGTCCCCATCCCCCAGACTTGGCTGCTGCTCTGTCTCCCCATCTCCCACACTCACTCCAGGTTCTCGGCAGGAACCTGACCTCTGGCACTCACCAGGGCCCAGGGGGCCTGTGCATAACCCCACTAACGAGGGTGACATTTTCACTTCCCATCCTGTTGGCTTTGTCATCCTGCAGCTTCCCAGGCCTGGTCTCCAGGGATACCTAATTAAAGGACTGACCGTGCTTTTACCCGTAGGACTATTTGGAGCCGAGTATTGTGTCTCTGCAACAAAAAATTAAAACAGCATCTGTGTATCTGTCTAAGAGGCCTATGTTCCATACAGTAAGGTTGCCCACATTCCATGCACAATGACCCAGGGTAGCAGTGGATGGTTTTCATGAGAACCCAGACTGCATTCTCTTGTTTAACTTGCGATCGTTTTATGAAACACACTCTGCCTCATGTGTTGTTTGGTACCACGTTAGAAGATGAAGGTGTGTGGATGTGCGAGAAGGCAGGGTGCAGGCTCTCAAGGCGCCCTGTTGTCCTGGATCTCTTTTGTCACTCCTGTTTAGTCATTCAGTCGGGTGTGACTCTTTGGAATGCCATGGACTGTAGCACACCAGGCTCCTCTGTCCACAGAATTTTCCAGGCCCAGAATACTGGAGTGGGCTGCCCTTTCCTTTTCCAGGGGATCTTCCTGACCCAGGGATTGAACCGACATCTCCTGCATTGGAAGGTGGGGTTCTTTATTGCTGAGCCACTGGGAAGCCCCTATACCTCTATGCTTGTGTCTGTTTCTTCTCCTTTTGATGATCACGCTTTCATTTCCTCTTGAGGGACTCCCCCCCCCCCGTTTCCCATCTGCAGGGGTTTGGAGGAAGACTGATCTCCACCTCTGGCTCCAAGGCTGTGCAGGTGAGCCAGGTGTGGCCAGCCGGAATACAGTGTCATACCTTCCAAGCCACAGCGATTGGTTCAGGGAGGGAACATGACCCAGGTCAGCCCTAGAGTCAGTCAGTCCTAGAACTTCTGCTAAAACTCTTGGCACTGAGTTCTTCTGCCAGTCTTGCTAAAAGGTAGGTTGGAAACCAGGAGATTCTGAGGGCCATCCTCTCAACCGTCTAGGGGATCTGCTTGAGAACGAATCCAGAATGAAGGAGAACAGGACTGAGTGTTGAGATGAGTCAGATTTCTGAATGCATCGTCTGAGTACCTAGATCCAGGGTGACAAATCTACCCAAGAATTTTGCAATCACACAGAGCAATCCAGTAGTCTTTTTCCCCTTTAAACCAATTAGGGCTTCCCAAGTGGTGTGATGGTTAAGAATCCACTTGCCAATGCAGGAGACTCAGGAGATGTGGGTTCAGAACCTGGGTTGGGAAGATCCCTTGGAGAAGGAAATGGTAACTCATTCCAGTATTCTTGCCTGAGAAGTTCCATGGGCTGAGGAGCCAGGTGGGCTACAGTCAATTGGGTCGCAGAGTTGGACACGACTGAGCATGCAATACATATGAAAACAAATCAGTAGAGTTGGGCTTCCATAGTTCGAAACAAAAATAGTCCTTACTAATGGTCCTACAGCAAAGTAGGGGAGCAAGCTGAGTCGATCACTCATGACAACATATGACAATAGGAATGCTCAGAAATGTCATGGGGTTAGAGGGAGGGAAGCCTTTCCCAACCTGCTGGATTTGGGGACAGGATGACCAAGAAAGGGATTCCCTGACCTTAGACATAATGGATGAATGGCAACATGTGATATTCTGGGAAGAAGGAAGAATGTGGATTAAAAAACTACAATCCACTGAACACACTATTTTTTTTAAGTGGCATTATGTTTTAGAAAGATTTAGACCTGAAATGATTTACCTAAAAAAAAACACCTTTTGTATTAAAAAATGGAGACTTCAATTGTATAAATTGATGAATATGGGACAGTTTATTCCTTTATGATGCCATATAAACCCGGCTGCCCTGGTGAGTTAACTATTCGCAGACTCATCCATCTAATTTTGTAAGAGTTCTGAAAGGGAAATATGCCCACAGGAGAGAGGATTGAATCTACGGCAGTGATCCACAAGCCTGGAGATTCATGAGGTACATCATCTAGAAGAGTGAAAACGCAGACACATGGACCCCTGCCTCTGACCGACTGAAATTCAGAGTAGGGTCTAGTGTTTCATTCAAGTTCCTCAGGTGATTTTAATGTGTAGCCAATTCGGAGTGTATAGAATCTAAAGAGGAGAAAAGACCATGTCAGAAAGCAACAGCCAGGTCTTTCTGAGGGCTGCGAGGGAGAGGGTGTGATCCATGACTCTCTCCTTGGCTCATAGATGGATGTCTTTTATGTTTCTGCATAAGGCATCTTCCCTCCTTGAAAATCGCTTTGTCTAAATGTTCCCTTTTATAAGAAACATGAATTTTGAGGGCTTCTCTGGTGGCTCTGAACTGAACTGAACTGGTGGCTCAGATGGTAAAGAATCCACCTGCAATGCAGGAGACCTGGGGTCAATTCCTGGATTTGGAAGATCCCCTGGAGAAAGGAATGGCTACCCACTCCAGTATTCTTGCCTGGAGAATCCCATGGACAGAGGAGCCTGGCTGGCTACAGTTTATGGGGTCACAAAGAGGCAGGCATGACAGAGCAACTAACACCTTCACTTTCCACTCAACCTGTAACAATGACCTTGCCTGTAACTTCTTTCTGCTGCTACTTCTTCCCCATTTTGCTCTCTGCCAATGCTTAGTTTGAAAGACCTCCAAATTCTCCATGAAACTCAGTCACTCTCTTCCTGTCCCTTCTCCTTTCTGTGAAGTTTGGCTTGATTTATTCTCCGCTCTTGGGCTACTGTTGCCTTTTCTGACTCCTTCTCAATCCTCAGAGGAGAGATTTTTATCACTAGTTGGCTGTTATGTTTTGCTGTGTCTGTCTTGGCTTTTGAATGAATTCCAAAAATAATCCTTTGTAACCTGTAATTTTATTTCCCCATTGTCTTGTTTTTCTCCACGTTGCTGGAACCATGACAGAAAATTCTCAGCTAATTCCGATCAGCATCTATTTATGACAGATCCAAAAGACTGTTTACCCTTAGGCAGATGTGTCTCTAACTTTGAATCTCTCAGTGCCTTTGGACATAGCAGGTAATTCATAGATGAAACTGGCTTAAGAATGCTATATGTTTATTTCAATCGAACAAAAATTTATTGAGCACCTACTATGCTTCAAAACTTGGGGATATAACCCATTAGGTGTAGTCACTGATTACCAGAAGCTCTTTTATCAATTAATTAATTAATTTTTGGCTGTGCTGGGTCTTTGTTAGTGTGCACGGGCAGAGATCGGGGGCTACTCTCGAGTTTCGGTGCTCAGGCGTCTCTTCGCAGTGGCTTCTCTTGTTGAAGAGCATGGGATCTGCGGAGCTCTGGCTTCAGTAGTTGCAGCACATGGGCTTTGTAGTTGTGACGCATGGGCCTACTTGCCCAAGGAATGTGAAATCTTCCTGGACCAGGGAAGGAACCCATGTCCCCTGTATTGGCAGGCGGATTCCTAACCAGTGGACCACGAAGGAAGTCCTCCAGAAGCTCTTGTCTGAGCAGAGAAGACAAATGTGGATCCCTTATTGAGGCAGTATGACCAATGACATGTAAAGGACAGTCATAAAATACTAGGGAACTCATGCTGCTGAGTTTTGAAAAATTTTTTTCATTTTAGAGAGTACCTTGAAAGTTCTTTTTCTTGACTTTTCATCATGCCCGTTGGTCCAGAGTACTGAGGATGATTTGATGTGACTTGATGCTTTTAATGCTTTTCAGATACATTTTAAATCCTTGGAGTGGACTAGTGGTGGGGGGGCCTGGTCCTTGCCCACCTGCTCTGCCTGAGCTTGAGTTGCCCTATTCCAAGGATGATTTTTCTTATAGCACCGGTGGTCTTTCATTAAGCCAAGTCTATATACTTTCTCCCACTTCAAGATCTGAGCACTGGTCTCTGCCTGGAACATCTTCGTCCAGCCCACTAGCCAACCCTTCTACTCCCTGTGGCCTTCAAATTAAAAGCAATTTCTCTAAAAGAACTTTCCTGGATCCCCCAAATCTCCTTCCTTGTGTCACAATCTCACCCTGAGATCAACTGATCTACTTTTATGGCTGCAGACACGTTTTCTGAAAATTATGTTTGGATATAGATGACAAATTGCGATTCTGTACTGATATTTATATTTATCCTAGTTTTTAAAAAATAGACACTAAATTAAGATAGAGACAAAGTTAGTTCCCTGAAAGTCACTGTATGTGGAAGCAGTCCACCTGCACCTAGAACAGCCATCACTAAGCAAATGAGAGTGTCTGTTTGGCATGACATGAGTCCCAGGCAGCAAAGAGATTTTTACCTCATGTTAGTTCTGAAAGATTGTTGGTGGCTGTCTCGGGCCTGGGCTCTATTGATGATTCTGCATGAGACCCTTGCTTGCTTCAGAGTGAAAACAAATGTCCTAATTGATGAGCAGTAGTATCTCCTGTGGGCATAGAGAAGAAGGATTTTACATGTCTAGGTGACTGGGAATTGGATTAACTTGCTGCATAAATGAAAATGAAAAATCTTCTTAGTGTTTTCAGCAGATGCTGAACAAAATTTTGTCCTCATTATTTTAAATTTATGTATAATTTACAAACAGTAAAATCCATACTTCTGAGAGTAGAGTTCTGAGTGTTTCGACAAATGTATACAGTCATGTAACCCCTACCACACAATCATGACACATGTGAGTTTCATTATCCCCTAAATTCCCTTGCACCCTTTGTAGCCTACTTTTTATCTCACTCCTAGCTCTTGGTAACTGCTGATGTGTTTTCTAATCCTTATAGTTTTGCTCTTGCAAGAATCTTATACAAATGGAACCAAAAGGATGTGGCCATTTGTGTCTGGCTTTTTTCACTTAGCATAATGCCTTTGAGAGTCATTCATATTGTTGTGTGGGAACTGAGTTTTAATGCAAGTTTGTAAAAAAAAAAACTACCCATAAAATATACTTTCATTTACCGATATAAGTATTTATTCAATAAATATCTGATCATTAATATGCTTATGAATATGAAGAAATATCTATAAGCATGTTTCTTCCCTTTCCAAATATCTACCTGACATCCATCTCTCTATCTACCATCTATGTGCTTTTAATCTATGTCACAAGGTAAGTTATATGAATGTTGAAAGATAGTAGGTTCTGAAGGAGTTCAGAGGAGATAGTGTTTGTTTACAATTTGGGGGTGTTTTCATAAATTAGATGACATTGCAGTGAGTTTTGGAGAATGGCTAGGACATTTCCTTCAGGAAATATCAGACATCACTCAGAAGTTATCAAAGTTTTCTCTTTTGCTTCTCAGGGATTAATCAAATTTTACTATATCTAGCCCAAACTTATAGCTATGTGCAAACAGGAAAAAGAATGGTCCAGAGGCTGAGACATTTTATCATTTTTTAAACTCTAATATTTATCAACCATATACTAGTTGTAAAATGCAGTGCAAGGTACTCTGGGAAATATAAAAAAATAAGCAACACAAACTTTTATCTACTTGATTTATTACTTATTTATGTCCTCACTTTCCTTTATTCTAGCCCTGTTTTTCTATTTCCTCTCTTCCTATCTCGTTTCATAAACAAAAGACAGCTTCCAAAAATGCAGGGGAAATAAATCATTGAAAATGTTGGGACAAAGAGATAATATGGGTCAGAAAACAGTTCAAAGGTGCCTTGACCCACCTCTCAGGAATGTGTGCCAAATGGTTTTATAGAGATGCCAGAGCCGGGCTGAAGATTGGGCTGTATATTTTCTGGAGACTCAAATAAATAGAGAAATAAACTCAGTTAAAAGAGCCATACTGTCCGCAAGATAATGACAAACCAGTTCCTCAAGGTTTTCATCTTGCTGACCTGAGAAAATTCCCTCCCTCGGGTCTTCATAAAGAAAACACTTTTGATCCAGAGAATAACATCCTGGCCTCCATCCCAGCTATAAATGGAAGAGCAGAGTTTGCTGGGCTGCCTCCTACCGCATCCCTCAGTGAAAGCCAATATCAGAAGAGCAAGCAAAGTTCAATTCTGCCCAGTGAATCTGCAACAGTCAGAATGATGCCATTCAGACACATGGTTCTCAGATGGTATGGTTTGATCCAAGGGTAAAACTCATTTGTAGAGAATGGATGAATAGCATGTCCTTCAGGCACTCCCCCATAACTGTCTATTCTCATAGACAGCATTTTGATAAGATGTGGACAACATAGAGTTATCTGACAAGTAACTGAAGAACACCTCTTCAGTGCTTCCATTAAGGGCTGGTATGTGCATTTTGACACTGATCAGACAGAAGGTAGGATACGATTTCTTATTTAAAAATAGCAAAAAAATCACTACCACCACTACTGAAAAAAATAAATAAATAGAAGAATGGTGCAGAATTTTTAAAAACCACGAAAGTAACGATGGTACATTTGGAGTGAAAAAAAAGGCATTAGGGGGTGACTGTATAACTGAATGGAATTTTCACTGGCCTCAGTGAGCAGTATTCTGTTTCAATTATTAGGCAAATATTTGTTTATTCTGGTAAACTCTGTTTCAAAATTTAATAAAAAATCATGGAGACTATTTAAAGCATATTTAAACAGAGATTGTTCTTCTTTGGCACAATGGTACGCTTATTGTAAAATGAGGCAGGATGCTAAGAGCTTTAAATGTATCCCATGATTTCAATATTCTATAGCATTCCTGTGTCAGGCTTCTGTTTTTATCTTCCTTTTATGGAAAAGGAAACTAACATTCAGGCGAGTTCAGTGATTTATTCAGCATCACACAGCTTGTAAGTAACAGAGCCAGGATTCAAAACCAGGTCTCTCTGGAAGTAAGTAACAGAGCCAGAATTCAAAACCAGGTCTCTCTGGAAGTAGAGACTGCATGAATCTTTGCTCTTGTTTTTTTTGTTGAAAAATATTTGGGGACTTTCCCTGGCAGTCCAGTGTTTAAGACTTTGCCTTCCAATGCAGAGGTTGTGGGTTTGACCCCTGGTTGGGGAGCTAAGATCTCACATACCTCCTGGCCAAAAACCAAAACATAAAACTTGTTTTATTTTTGTAACAGATGTTGTAACAAATTCAATAAAGACTTTTAAAAAATGTATACTTAAAAAAATAAATAAAAACAAACATTTTTGACACGAAGGATATAAGTTTTATATTAAACTCCCATGTTGCTATTGCCCAGTTTGTGACACAAAATATTAGGAGTAAAGTCTACACTCCTGCACACTCTTCCTTAGTCTCATTCTCCTCTTGCCCACCCCACTCCTAAAGATAGGCACCGTCCTTGAAACTGGTGCCATTCCCGTGCATGGCTTTATAATCACTTCTCTGTCTTACAAATGAAGATTCACCTTTGACATCTCGTGTGACCTTGCTGTGTCCTGCCTGACCTTGAGGTGAGAAATCAGTTGCTAATTGTCTAGAAAATAACTTTATTTTACAGAAAACGCATAAGGTGTTTTGCATAATTTAATGAGGTTTTCAAGACTGTAACTACTGTGGAATTTTTTTTTTTTTTAAAGCATTTTGGTTCAGAACATGACCATCTATTCACCATTTCAGAAAATCATGTCACCGACAGCAATTCCCCTGGTGGTACTTAATTTGCTACTCAACAAGCCTGTGTCAGTCTGCCCTAGTCACTGCCTCGCTTGTGGTCGTTCTGCTCTTTTGAAGTATTTCCCATGGAATGGGAGAAAATAAGTGCAGTCATGTATGAATGTAAATCACAGTGGTAAGAATACTTGTATATATAGGACAGATGAAGAACTTCTACAACTCAATAACATTAATAACCAAACAACTCTATTAGAAACAAGCAAAGGCCATTTGCATAGACCTTCCTCCAAAGAAGAGAACAACAAGTACATGAAAAGAGGCTCCATGTTGTTAATAATTAGGGATGTGGAAATCAAAGCCACAGTGAGACATCACGTCATACCCACTAGGATAGCTCTCATCCAAAAGCGGAAAATAAGTATTGGTGAGAATGTGGAGAAGTTGGAGCTGTTGTGCATTGCTTGTAGGAATATAAAATGTTACAGCCACTGTAGAAAATGGTATGTTGGTTCCGCAAAAAAAAAAAAAAAAAAAATTAAACAGAATTACCAGTAATCCAACAAGTTCACTCCTGGGTACATACCTAAAAGAACTGAAAGCAGAAACTCAGACAGACATTTCTATACCCGTGTTTACAGCAACATTATTCACAAGGTCAAAAAATGAAAGCAACCTATGTGTCTATCAGTAGATGAATGGATCTGCAATGGAATGAAATAAACCAGCCTCAGATGGGTATACTCTATCTCCCATTAAAATGACGGTTTGGCATTGTGTTGATCTTTTAAAAAATCTATCCTTTTAAAATTTATCACCAGACTGTGCTGCTTATGGGATCTTAGATCCCTGACCAGGTATTGAACCTGCACATTCGGCATTGAAAGTGCAGACTCCTAACTGCTGGACCATCAAGGAATTCCCTCTTGTTGATTTTTTTATGACTTTGTAAATATCTTTTTTAAAAAACATTTGTTTATTTTTATTATTATTATTTTGGTGGTGGTGGGTCTTTGCTGCTGCCTGTGGGCTTTTCTCTAGTTGCTGTGAGCAGGGGCTAGCTACTCTTTGTTGTGGTGCTCGGGCTTCTCACTGTGGTGTTTTTCTCCTATTGTGGAGCACAGGCTCTAGCCATGTGGGCTTCAGTAGTTGGGCTCATGGGCTCTAGAGCACGGGCTCAGTAGTTGGGGCGCATGGACTTAATTTCTCAGAGGTGTGTGGGATCTTCCCGGACCACGGATCCCATTTGTGACTTCTGCATTGCAAGGTGGATTTTTAACCACTAGAGCACCAGGGAAGCCCTGTAGATATTGTTAATGGAAGAATGAAGTAGTGTTCTAGAATTATCTTTCCTTCTTCATGGATTCAGTTCAGTTCAGTTGCGCAGGTGTGTCCAACTATTTGCAACCCTACAGACTGCAGCACGCCAGGCTTCCCTGTCCATCACCAACTCCCAGAGCTTACTCAAACTCATGTTCATTGAGTTGTGATGCCATAGATTTAATGCCCCTCAAAGCAGAATGTTTCTACCCCCAAGGGAAAGCAAAATTCTTTTCTTATTCTTGATCATTTGCTCAAAATTATGCCACAATTTAGTTCGCTTCACAGTAGAGCCTTGATTCTCTGATTTATCTTGACTTCTGAAATTATGTGTGTAGGTAAGTTTTATTATTTATGAATTTCATAAGGATAGCAAAGAGTATGTTATAAACTATTTATTATCAAAAGAACACACTTGGTCTGAGAGAATGTGAGCTACCACTCTAGGGTAGATGCTTAGGAGTGGTACTTCTGATAGAGGTGCATGCATCCTCAAATTTACTTGGAAAACATTTTTATAGCAATTAAAAAAAAAAAACATGCTACCAGTAGTGTTTTTGAGGGCTGATTTGTCATTCCACATCTTCACTAACACTTGGCATCAGCCGATTTCTGCCAGTCTATGTGAATGATGTGAGTTGGGTTCCACTTTCATTTTTTAACTATAAAAATCAATAGATCAGCCCTGCTTATAATTATAACCATCCTTCATTAATTCACAAATCTGTGACTATTACGTATAAAATTTCTTTACATGTGTAGACTTGTTTCTGGACTTTCTGTTCTGTCCCATTGTTCTGTTTGAGTATTCTATCGAAATACCCATCTGCCTTAATTATCATAGCTTTATAATAAGTCTTTATAAAACTGATTCCTTTCACTACTAGTATGTATTTCCTCCAAAGCAGTCTAATATTTAGCAATGTAGCTGTATGGTGAGACTCTGGGATAAATTAGTTGTAAATTACACAAGGGTAAGTCAAGATTGAAATTTTGAATAAAAGTGTTGGGGATAATCCAAATAAGTGGAAGTGACTTTTCCAAAGGTGAGGATTTTGATTTGAAAGCAATGGGTGAAAGCTCCTTTTGTGATTTGACAATGATTAGATTACCAGACTGTCCCCTGAGACCACTTTTAGTAGCTGACATTATAACAAGATCAGTGTGTATAAAAGAACAACCATGTAATCCTGCAATCTTAGTCTTGTCATATATCTGGGGAAAAACTTGATCTGAAAGAATGCATGCCCTCCCATGTACACTGCAGCACTGTTTACACTAGCCAAGACATGGACGCAACCTAAATGCCTGTCAACAGATGAATGGATAAAGAAAAATATGGAATATTACTCAGGCATAAAAGAGTGAAATCATGCCATTTGCAGCAACATGGATGGACCTAGCAATTGTCACTCTGAGTGAAGTTAAGTCAGACAGAGAAGGGGAAGTATAGTATGACATACCTTATATGTAGAATCTAAAAAATAAAATGATACAAATGAACTTACTAGTAAAACAGAGACTCACAGACTTAGAAAACAAGCTTATGGTCACCAGTGGGGAAGGGGTAGTTAGGGAGTTTGGCATGGACATGTACACTCTACTATTTTTTAAAATGGATAACCAACAAGGACCTACTGCAGAGCACAGGGAACTCTGCTCAATGTTGTGTGGCAGCCTGGGTGGGAGGGGAGTTTGGGGGAGAATGGATACCTGTATATGCATAGCTGAATCCCTTCATCGTTCCCCTGAAACTATCACAACACTGTTAATCAGCTATGTTGTTATTGTTCACTCAGTCGTGTCTGACTCTTTGTGACCCCCTGGACTGCAACACACCAGGCTTCCTTATCCTTTACCATCTCCCAAAGTTTGCTCAAACTCATGTCCATTGAATTGGTGATGCCATCCAATCATCTCATCCTCTGTCATTCCCTTCTCCTCCCGCCTTCACTCTTTCCCAGCATCAGGGTCTGTTCCAATGAGTTGGCTCCTTGCATCAGGTGCCCAAAGTATTAGAGCTTCAGCTTCAGCATCAGTCCTTCCAATGAATATTGGGTTATACCCCAATACAAAATAGAAAATTCAAAAAAAAATAAATAAAAGCAATGGGTGTCAAGTTTTCTTCTTTTTGATTTTGTAATGATTAGATCACCAAACTGTCCACTGACACAACTTTTAGTAGTTGACATTGTAATAAGATCAATATATATAAAAGTGCTCTTAACTTTATGCCGTCATTGTGCCTCCAACTTATCTATCAATCTATTTTTTTATTGACGTATAGTTGATTTACACTATTGTGCTAGTTTCAGGGTACAGCAAAGTGATTCAGTTATACCTACTGAATATATATGTGTGATTTATGATTTTTCTCAGAAACGCTGTTTCTTTATAAGTCATTAGACCTAGATAGCATATTCAAAAGCAGAGACACTACTTTGCCGACTAAGGTCTGGGCTGGTCAAGGCTATGGTTTTTCCTGTGGTCATGTATGGATGTGAGAGTTGGACTGTGAAGAAAGCTGAGCACTGAAGAATTGATGCTTTTGAACTGTGGTGTTGGAGAAGACTCTTGAGAGTCCCTTGGACTGCAAGGAGATCCAACCAGTCCATTATGAAGGAGATCAGCTTTGGGATTTCTTTGGAAGGAATGATACTAAAGCTGAAACTCCAGTACTCTGGCCACCTCATGAGAAGAGTTGACTCATTGGAAAAGACTCTGATGCTGGGAGGGATTGGGGGCAGGAGGAGAAGGGGACGACCGAGGATGAGATGGCTGGATGGCATCACTGACTTGATGGACGTGGGTCTGAGTGAACTCTGGGAGTTGGTGATGGACAGGGAGGCCTGGCGTGCTGCGATTCATGGGGTCGCAAAGAGTCAGACACGACTGAGCGAATGAACTGAACTGAAACCGTTGAAGGCTGCACAAGCACCACACAGCATGTGCCTCAGTCCATCTTGGCTACAGTGCCATTCACAGAGTCAAGTTATCTCAGTACTGTGGCCTCATGGTATTTGTGATTACAGTCGGCCTGCTGTGGGTTTTCTATATGCGGATTCAACCAACTACAGATTGAAAGTATTTTTTAAACAGCCCAGAAACTTCTAGAAAGAAAAACTTGAACTAGAAATGAGAAAAACTACTTAGATAATATTTACAGTATATGGAAGAATCTAGAGATGATCTAAAGTGTACGGGAGCATGAGCATAGGTTACACCAAGTGCTGTGCCATGTCATATAAGAGACTGGAATGTCTGCCGAGTTTGGTATCCTAGGGGCCCCAGAAATCAAGCCCCCACAGATCCCGAGGAACAATTGTATTTCTGTTTATTCCTCTTGCCTTCCCTGGTCAAGTCGTGTTGTGTTTATCCCAGATGCACAAAAGTGGATTAGTGACTCATGGTGATTCATTAAGGTGTAAAAATAGTGTAAAGAGACTTCCAGTTTTAGCTCTAATTTGTAAAATGTCTGAAAACTGTCACTGTCATCCTTAAAATAAGAAAAAGATAGACAAAGAAATGAATGACTTTTCTTGGATCCGTCAAAGAGCTGAGGCCTTAGAGCAAACCACCATCCCCAAACCTGGTGAGTCAGGCACGTCCAGGGAGACACAGTACTTGAGACCAGCTTGGAACAGAATCTTGAGCCATAGACCAACAAGAGTATTTAAATGATAAATCTGACACATTGTTGGAGGTCGAGTGAGGAGGCACTGTAGAAAGGGAAGGAAAAGGAATAACTTGACAGTGGAAATGCCTGGAAACATTACCTCCAACCAGATGACCAAAGTTAACAACCACAGTGATGAGTGACAAGTAATTTTAATAGCACGAATTCTTGATAGAGTATGATGAGAATAGGATTTTACCTCTGCAGACTTCCTCCCCAGACCCTTAACCCTGGTAAAAGTATGAGAAACAACAACCCCCAATTGAGGGACTTTTTTTTTTTTTACACAAAATACCTGATTAGCATTCCTTGAAACTGTCAAGGTCACCAAAGCAAAGCCTGAGAAACTTGTTACCTAAAAGAGGGGCCGAAGGAGACATGACAACAAAATGTAATGTGGCAAAACCTAAGGAAATCTGAATAAAGTATGCACTTTAGCTAACAATTATGAATCAGCATTGGTTCGTTAGTTGTGCCAAACGAACCATAGCAACATAAGATGCTGGCAATAAGGGAAACTGGGTGGGTAATAATATATGGGAACTCTCTGTTCACAACTTTTCTGTAAATCTAAAACTATTCTTTTCACTTCCATGCATTGGAGAAGGAAATGGCAACCGACTCCAGTGTTCTTGCCTGGAGAATCCCAGGGACGGGGAGCCTAGTGGGCTACCGTCTATAGGGTCGCACAGAGTCGGACTTGACTGAAGTGATTTATCAGCAGCAGCAGCATTCTTAGAAACAGTTATTAAAAATAGTAATGAAAAGGACTTCCCACAAAGAGGGATTTCCCTGACAGTCCAGTGGTTAAGACTCTGCGCTTTCAGTGCGGGGAGGGCACAGGTTTAACCCCTGGCTGGGAATTAGTTCCCACATGTTTTGTGGCATGGCCAAAAAATAAAAATAAAATTTGAAAATTAAAACATAGTTATGAGGAAAATAGAAATACTATAGGTCTCCAAGTAATGTCATAAAAATAAATAGAGGGCTTCCCTGGTAGCTCTGTGGCAAAGAATCCGCCTGCCAGTGCAGGAGATAATGGGTTTCATCCCTGGTCCAGAAAGATCCCACGTGCTGCAGGGGAGCTAAGCCCATGCACCACAGCTATCGAGCCTGTGTTCTAGAGCCTGGGGCTGCAGCCACTGAGCTCATGTGCTGTATCTACTGCAGCCTGTGAGTCCTGGAGCCTGAGCTCTGCAACGAGAGAAGCCGCCCCCCATGAGGAGCCCACACACCATGACTAGGAAGTAGCCTACACTGGGTGCAACTCGAGAAGAGCCTGCACAGCAACAAAGGCCCAGCGCAGCGGAAAATAAATTATTTAAAAAATAGTAACCAAGACTGTGAATTCAATTATTTTGGACAAGGCACTGAAGAAGGAAAAGGTGAAGAGGAAGCATGATGGTAACTCTCGGAAAGTAGGATTTTACCGAACTGTCACTCCAGTGAATTCCAGTCTCCTGTGCTCTATCTGAGTTCTGTCACAAAGCATGGTGTGAAGCCAGCAGAGCTCTTGTGCTGCTTGCAAACAAAGCTTTTCACTATATTAATTGAACCTTTAAAGAGCAAACATAAAAGAATATATTCCAGTCTGGTGGTATATGGATCTTATTTTTAAAGGGAAAATAAAAAAGGCTAACATTGCAGAGGCATCATTCAAGACTGCATCTCTGATAGCAAAAACAGGTACAAGTCACACTGCTCCTGAGAATCTTAGAAAAGCAGATGCAAAAGTAATGACAAATCTTACGCTCACAGGGAGAAAGCAGAACAAACCATGGCAAGATTCCTTCCTTAGAAGACCCTCTTTGTGGTTGTAGGTTCTCAGTGAGTAACACATGGAACCCCTACTGTTCTCTCACTTGTGAGCCAACTGACATTTACCTTATTGTTGCATAAAGTCACTAATCAGCTGAGTATAAATTGATTCTTGGCCAACCTGTGTTATGTAGGATGGAGGTACGTTCAACATTGTTTTCCTACTGATTACTGAAAACTCATGTCATGGAAGATACAGTTTTTATTCAATTAGCCATAACTCCGTGAGCCCTGCCAGAGACTGCAGAGTGTGTTGGAGTCAGCGAGGGTCAGTGGCCACAGCCGGGTCAGATGCTGGTCCTTAACTAAGAGAGGTCACACTTAGATGTCAACCCATCTGTACGCCACCCTTGGATATTAGCCACCGACAGCCTTCGGTGATCAATAACATTCTCTCTAACCTTGATTCGAGGTTGAAGGAAATTGCATAAATTATGCAGATTATAAAATAATGCAACTTGGGGTTATGTCTTTGCAGCAAACTGAACAAAGAAACGAGCAGTGACAATACTCTTTCCTAACATAGGCTGGTTGCAAATAGAAAGATGTTCACAGAAGCTTTTTTTGTTTTGTTATATTGGCTGATTAGTTTGCAAAGGTAATTTCTGCACGTGGTGAAAATTTTTTTAACTTTTTGTTTTATATTGGCAAACTTGTAATACTTTCAGGTCCATAGCAGCCATACATATACCTGTACCCATTCTCCCCCAATCTCCCCTCCCATCCGGGCTGCCACATAACATTGAGCAGAGTTCCCTGTGCTTACAGAAGGCCCTTGTTGGTTATACATCTTAATCACAGCAGTATGTGCACATCAATCCCAAATTCCCTAACTACCCTTCCCCTGATGGTAACCATTAATTAATTCTCTAATTCTGAGAGACTGTTTCTTTTTGTAAATGAGTTCATTTGTATCATTTCTTTTAAGATTCTGCCTATAAGGGATATCATAAGATATTTGTCTTTCTCTGTCTAACTTACTTTGCTTAGTATGATACTCTCTAGGTCCATCCGAGTTGCTGCAAGTGGCAGAATTTCATTCTTTTTTATGCTAAAGTAGTATTCCATTGTAAAATGTACTACGTCTTCCTTATCCATTCCTCTGTTGATGGACATTTAGGTTACTTCCATGTCTTGGTTGCTGTAAATAGTGCAACAATGAACACTGGGGTATAGTACATGGTGAAAATTTGAACTGTCCAAAAGGGTCTACAGAGAAAAATCTGCAGTCCTTTCTTTCTTGTCTTCCTTCTCTAGGGGCCAACTATTGCCGTTTTTCCTCCTATAAGTTGTTGACATGAAGGAAGAGATAAAGACTTGATGCTTGTGACTTCTCATTATATATCAGGTGGAGTATGCTATTTGATCACATTTTCTTCCTGAAGCCCCTCAGAAATAAAAACACAGGGGGCAAAATGGCATGGACCCAAGGAACAAAGAAATTGGGAAAGAAAATAGCAGTTGCACAAATTTTGAAAGCTGGAGAACAAGTGGGTGGTAACTAATTTTTCAGGACAGAGAAATCTGAAACCATCAACCATGCAGAGTTCCAGAACCCCAGGAAGTATGAGGCCCTCTGACAGTGGGAAGGCAGGGGATGCTGAAAACGGGAGAGGCAGTTAAATTTCTGAGTAAGATGCAATTAGGTAAGAGTCCCTCCCAAAGCTCTACTGCTGGGTTACATCACCCAACATCCTGGAAGGAGATTAGGGGTTTCCTTCTTGGAGAGTTGAACCAGTCCAGAGGGATTCTGGACTCAGAAAATCTAGGAACAACTGTAGATAGGGTACTTACTAAAAATAGGGGAAAGAATGTTATTCAGTCACTAAATCATGTCAGACTTTTTGTGACCCGATGGAGTGCAACATGCCAGGCTTCCCTATCCTTTGCTATCTCCTGGATGCTGCTGCTGCTGCTAAGTCACTTCAGTCGTGTCCGACTCTGTGCAACCCATGGACGGCAGCCCACCAGGCTCCCCTGTCCCTGGGATTCTCCAGGCAAGAACAATGGAGTGGGGTGCCATTTTCTTCTCCAATGCATGAAAGTGAAAATGGAAAGTGAAGTCGCTCAGTCATGCCTGACTCTTATTGACCCCATGGACTGCAGCCTACCAGGCTCCTCCGTCCATGGGATTTTCCAGGCAGGACCACTGGAGTGGGATGCCATTGCCTTCTCCGACTATCTCCCAGAGTTTGCTCAAATTCCTGTCCATTGAGTTGGTGACGCTATCTAACCATCTCATTCTCTGCCACTCCCTTCTCTTTTTGCCTTCAATCCTTCCCAGCATCAGGGTCTTTTCCAATGAGTCAGCTGTCTGCATCAGGTGGCAGAGTATTGAGGGAAAGAATAGAGACATATATATTGAATGATTAGATCATTCTCCTTGGCTTGTGGAAGGCTGCCAGTCAGGCTACGCTTTCAGGAAGGTGATGGCAAAATCATTTCTCAGGAACATGGATTAGCCAAGAGAAAAGATGTTCTGATGTCAATAGCTGGGATTCTCTCAATCAAACAACCTTCTGAGTCAAAAGCTCCCCTTAGGCACACAGATTCCTATTAGCTTAGTGGTGTCTCAGCAGTGATGACCACCAAGAAGCAAAGAAAACCCCTTTTGTGAGTGACATGATGGGGCAGGAAAGGAGACTTTGAAAGGAAGCAGGAGAAGTGAACTTTAAAAATCCTTTTATACGGAGTGAAGTAAGTCAGAAAGACCAAGATAAATATCATACACTAATGCATGTATATGGAATCTAGAGAGATAGTACCAAATAATTTATTTGCAGGTCAGCAGTAGAGAAAGAGACGTAGAGAACAGACTTATGGACATGGGGAGAGGGGAGGAGAGGGTAAGATGTATGGAGAGAGTGACATGGAAACGTATATTCCCATATGTAAAATAGATAGCCAGTGGGAATTTGCTGTATGTCTCAGGAAACTCAAACAGGGCCCTGTATCAACCTAGAGGGGTGGGATGGGGCAGGAGATGGGAGGGAGGTTCAAGGGGAGAGGATATATGTATATATACCTATGACCGATTCATGTTGAGGTTTGTCAGAAAACAGCAAAATTCTGTAAAGCAATTATCCTTCAATTACAAAAATAAATGTAAAAATCCTTTTATTTATGTCCATAAAGACAAGAGAAAATATTGTACGGTAAAACAAAAATAGGATGCTATAAGAAAAAAGGAATATTACATGAGAAAAAGTTTGTGGGGAGTTAAAAATTTGATAGAAGATGAGAAACTCCACATAGATTTTGGAAGATGATTTTGGGAGATTCCCTCACAAACAGTGTGAAAAAAACAAAAGAAATGAAAAATACAGGGGATTGGTTTGATTAAGGATATTAATAGCAGAGGGATTTCTCTGGTGGTCCAGTGGTTGGGAATCTGCCTGCCATGCAGGGGACACAGGTTCGATGCCTGGTCTGGGAAGATTCCATGTGCCTGGGGTGACTAAGTCTGTGCGAGGCAACTACTGAATCCACGTGCCGCAAGGAGTCCACGTGTCATAGGTACTGAGGACCGTGTGCCTGAGAGCCAGTGCTCAACAACAAGAGAAGCCACCACAGTGAGAAGCCCCTGTGTTGCAATGAAGGGTAGCCCCCTGCTCTAGAGAAACTAGAGAAAGCCCACGTGCAGCACTGAAGACCCAGCACAGCCAAAAATTAGTTGATTAATTCTAAAAGGGATAGCAAAGCACAGAGGAAATGCATGGAAGAGTATTTCAGTAGAATTTCCACATCTGAAGTGTATGAGTTTCCAGATTGCAAAGGCAAACTCAGTAACTATCTCAATGGATCTTTAAAAATAAAAGATCTCTCATCATATAATTTTTTAAAACACACAGGAAAGAGAGAAAGGTTGTTATAAGGTGGGGCAGAGGGAGGGAGGGAGGAAAGGAGAAAGGAGAGAGATACTAAATGATGTCACTGATGTAAAATATACTTTCTGTTTCAATTGTGTGGGAAAACTGTGGTAATTTTAAAATTTTTAGTAAACATTATTGGTCTGAATGTTGACCAAGCTGATTCATTAGAAGGTCTGTGCTGGATGGCATTTCGTTGGAAGAAACACTGTATCCTATTGGCCAGCATCCTTCCTGATGGTCCACGTGTCTGTTCTGATTGGCTGCTGGCTTCTGTTTTCCTTCACAGTGATTCTTTCCATGGACGATGTAAACTTAGTTCTAGCAGAGAAGCTCCTGCTAATAGCTCAGAGTTTATCAGCAGCATCTGACACTGTGTACAGTCAGAACCACCACCCCTACCACTTCCATCAGGCACCAAGTTTATAGTGGTGATATGGAAAATAGAAATAGCAGTGGCTCTTTTCCTGATTTGAACTTTATACTTACTCCTCCTCTCTTTTTCTTTTCCTCCTCACTTGGTAGTTTTATTAAGTCTCTGGGGAAATGAAAAGCCAGTCTCCTTTGAAAATCAGATTGAGGAATCCTGGCCTAATGCACTAACATCCCTCACCTTCCTTTCTGAATGATTTCAGACCCTCTAATACCCTAAAAAAGGCTGAGACGGAAACAGGGGAGAATCATACATCTGGTTGACCCTGGGAGACTTGGCTGTCAGAAGCCCCCAGTGAAACAATTCTACATAAGAAAACAATTGAGCTTCTGCTTGGTGATGCTCCGAGGAGCAGTGAAGTGGTGAGACCCAGCAGATGCAGGGCTTGGTGTGTGGAGGGCTTAGTGGCCTGGGGAAAGCAACTGAGGGAGGGATATAGAATGACGACATTTAAACACTTAGCATGTGAAAGGAGAGTCAAGCCCTCTTTGTGGTTTGACTCCAGAAGGCAGAAGAGGGTCTCACTGGTGGATGTACATTCGATGGGCAATACAGCAGAGCTAAGAGTTTGACCTCTGGAGCCAGGCAGCCTGGAATGGAGTCATGACTGGTCACCAGCTGTTAACTTTGACCCTGAACAAGTTACTTAAACTATTCGGTGTCCTCCTCTGTCAACTGGAGTGGGTAGCCATTGCCTTCTCCAGGGTATCTTCCCTACCCAGGGATCAAAAGCCGGGTCTCCAGCATTGCAGGCAGATTCTTTACCATCTGAGCCACCAGGGAAGTCCTTTAAAATGGTTTCAGTAGTGTCTGACTCTTTGTGACCCCATGGATGGTAACCTGTCAGGCTCCTCTGTCCATGGGATTTTTCCAGGCAAGAATTTTGGAGCAGGTTGCCATTTTCTCCTCCAGGGGATCTTTCCAACCCAGGGGTAGAACTCGTGTGTCTTGCCTCTCCTGCATATGAAGGTGGATTCTTTACCACTTTGCCATCCAGGAAGCCACTGAAATTAGTTAATATATGGACAACATTTAGAGCAGCGCTGGGCATGTTATAGGTGTACCTGTGTTACGGGACTTAGAAGTGGTGCTCCCTGAGAGCAGCATGAAATACAAGCTATGGAAAGTGACTCTGACAGCTGCTGGCCCTCTGAGAGGTGTGTCATCATGGCCGCAGCCAGCCCGCAGCTGGTTGACAGCTTCACAGGGATGGGAGGTTGGGAGGGTTTGTGCCAAGCACAGGAGGTAGGCTTAGAGAACTTTTCTAGTCCTTTCCACCTCCACCCGATGAGCCGCTGGTTCTTAAGCTGGTGAGCTGGTCTCGGAGCGCTGGTTTTTGGTCTGTGCTGTGCTCAGAGCCACTCATCAGAGCATTACCTGGAGCTGCTTGTCACGTGCATGTCCATCATGGCATCTAGTCCTTGGATGCTTTGCTTGACTACATCATCGGGTGCAGGCTCTGGAATGGAAAACAAGAACCATGTTTTCTCTTCTGTGCATGCTCAGAGTAAGCTGGTGGGGACTCTCAGGTCATGAGAAACTCCAAATTTTGGGATGAATTTCATATTTACAAAGCAACAAAACCAGAAAGCTTTGAGCAAGTTGCGAGGAAGGAATTGTGTGTCTCTCGGGGCTGGGAGTCAGAAAGGGCGTGAAGTACAATGTATTTTGACACAACCGACTCACAGGCACAAAGCCACACTGTCTGCTGGGCTGTCTCTCACGCTCCTGCTGCCTGCAGCGGGGAAAGCGCTCTCACTGTGAGGACAGGCCAGCCACAGGTGCCGGGCTACTTGGCCTCCGACACCAAGCCTGGAAGGCATGCAATGGCCACGTTCAAATATAATTCATCCAATGTCTCAGTACACAAAGATAACCAATTATAAAGGCCAGTGTGGGTAGCATGTCTTTATTTTTAATTGCAAAACCAGTGTGACAACATTAGAGAACTTTTTCAGAACCGAAGGAAACACATCACTCGAAATATCCCAGGTCTTACACAGTTTCTAGAATTTGTCTTTATACTATATCTCTTTGTTTTTTCTTGTGCTAATAAATTTTTACACAGTTGTAGCCAGCCTTTTTGCTTAGCATTATAACAAAAAAATGTTTCCAGGATTCATTTCAGTCCTACCACCTATTTTTTTAAGCTACCCAGTACTGTCTTACATGCACTCACTGTATTTTAAATCAGTGATTTCATATTGTCAGACTTTACATTGCCATCGATTTCACAGTGTGATGAAAGTGAAAGTTAGTTGCACAGTCGTGTCCAACTCTGCAGTTCCATGGACTACAGCCTGTCCTGCTTCTCTGTCCATGGAATTCTCTAGTTTTAGCTCTTCCTATTTTTTAAAAATTGTTTACCTTCATTAAGCGGAATTCCTGGATGGATGGAATACGTGAGTGTTTTTGCTACTCTTACCTTAGTTTTTACTTAGAGAGCAATGTCCTTTCCAATTAAATAGTGCAGACTGACCACACGTGTTTCTCTCTTCTTTCTCCTCAGATCCCACTCTGCTGGCAGAAGGAAAAGTATCTGTTTGGAAGACCCAAGGTAGAGACTGAACTGAACAAAGGAAAGCTACAGCTTACCTGCCGGTGAGATGTGTGGTGAGGCCCAACTGAGCCAGAAAAAGAAAACTTCAGAAAGAAAAAGAGAGGCCATCACAGAAAATGACAGCCTCTTGAGAAGGTACCATAATCTACTTAACCTTTCTCTGACCTTCAATGTGGTGATGGTTCATTTTCTGCATCAACTTGACTGGGTCCCCAGGTCCCCAGATATTTTCCTAAACATTATTTCTGGGTGTGTCTGTGAGGGTGTTTCCAGAAGAGATTAGAGTTTGACTCAGTAGACTGTGTGAAAGAATGGAAAATAACAGAACATATGCAGATTGGGCTCTGTGCCCAGTTCCTGTCACAGAGCTCCTAAAACCCTTGTAAGTTGCCAAGTGATAACAATTCTAGGCGCATCTCATATCCTGATATTTGACTTTGATCTCGACTCTGACACATGGGCTCCTAAAACTCTTGTAAATTTCTGAGTCATAAGAGCACTACGATGGTCTTTTGTTCTATGCAGGGGACTTCGGGTGGGCTTCTGGCTGGGAGCTGGTCACCAGGAGGCCCAAGCCATGATGAGGAACGTTCAGTTTTGGGTCCCATCTCCACGCCCCATCTTCCAGAGAGGGGAGTGGGGTCGGAAATGGAGTTAATAATTGATTGTGCTCTTGTGAGGAAGCCTCCATAAAATCCCAACTTGTAGAGGGTTAGGCAGCCTCCAGGTTGGCACCTATGTCCGCCCCAGCAGAGAGCCCCCGGCTCGATGGAGACAGATCTCCTGTGCCTGAGACCCTCCTGGATCTTGCCCTAGGCGTCTCCTCATCTCGCTGTTCATCTTCATCCTTTATGATGCTGTTGTTGCTGTTTAGTTGCTCAGTCATTTCCGACTCTTTGCAACTCCATGGACTGTAGCCGGCCAGGCGCCTCTGCCCATGGCATTTCCCAGGCAAGAACACTGGAGTGGGCTTCCATTTCCTTCTGCAGGGGGTCTTCCCAACCCAGGGATGGAAACTGTATCTTGTGCACCGGCGGGTGGATTCTCTACTGCTAAGCCACGTGGGGAGCACATCCTTTAATAAGCTAGGAAATGTAAGCATTTCCCCAAGTTCCATGAGCTGCTCTAGTAAATTAATTAAATCTCAAGAGGAGGCTGTGGGAACTTCTGATGTGGAACCAGAGGTTTTTTTGCCCAGTCCTTTCCCGATTTCACCACCAGTAACACAAGCATCTCAAATAACATTTTTCCTGGAAAGTTTTGTCTACAAGTTCAGGGAAATTGCCTCCAGGAGACTGTGCTGCTTGAGTGTCTGGGTGGGAAAATTCCTCTGGGGGACACGGGGGCATCAGACAACTCCAGCAGCGGCCATTATTCCAGCACATGTCTATCTCCAGTTGCTGGGACGCCTTACTCCCTTACCACGCAACTTCCAAGCTGAAATTTGGCTTCTTGCGGAAATGTCAAAGCAGAGTAAATGTGCTCACTGGTTTGGAGGACACAAGTGACTATCCCCTCTGGCAGTTATGTTTCTCATGGTAAATTAATAAATCGCTAGAATTTTGTTAGCTCAGCCTTTCTGAACTTAATTAACTTGGGAACACTGAGGAACTGGGCTTTGGGATCTTGCAAAACGGAGGGTGAGAATTCAGATTCTGGTGACTCAGTCAAGGTGGCACCACCCTGGGAAGCCCCTTGGCACATTTCATACTGTTCATCCCGTCTCCACTCACAGTGTAGAATCAGGGGAGGGTGTCCCTGTCAGGAAGGCTAGGGAAAGGATGTCCAGGATGGAAGAAAGCTGCCGAGGTAAACGGGGTACAGAGCTGGACAGCTGTGGACAAGCCTGTAGGTCTGGCTTGTCTGTTCACATGCTATGCAAAAATGTTTGATATGGATTAATTCTACATATGACTAGGGAGACCAGAACAAATCATGCAATCATCCATGATAGTTAAGCATTAACAGAGAAAGCTCTAAGTTGTCCTTAACCATTTACTCTCTAAATTCTTTTTCTGCTTGTACCTACAACGAATCTAATTGATACTAATGTCTATATCATGAATGATATAACTATCATATATATATATATATATATATGTTTTAGAAAAGCCTTTTAAAAAGTCAGTTAAAAAAACTCTTTCTTTGTTAATGGTTCCCCATTTCTTCCATCCCTCCTCTTACAGTCGATAGGTTCTCTCTACCACCAAAGTAGTCTTAATATGTTAAAGAATAATTAGAGCTTCCTTGTAAACTGACCTCTGCCATCAGCTTCTCTTCCTAAATCCATTCGATCCTTCAGCCTCTCTTGGCCTCTGTGTAGCCCCTTCCTGGCACTCCAGACAGAAAGAGACCAAACAGTATCTTCTAAACAGGATCATGGCACTGACTCACATGTCTGGAAACCTCCTTTGGCCCTCTGTGAGTACCACATAGAGTCTCAGTCCCTGAGCTGGTACAAAAGGGCTTGCACAATCTGACACCATTCCCCAAAGCAGCACCCATGTCCGAGACACACTGAGATGCCCAAGTTGTTCCAAAGAAGCTTCCCACTCCACTGTGCTTCTGGATCTTTGTACCCTCTCTTATTCTGCCTGGAAAGCCCCCCCCCACCCCTTTGGAAATCTTGTTTGCATCCTTCAAAATGAAGATAATCCATCATGTCAGCAAGCATAGTCTCTCGCTCCCTCCTTTGGGTTTTCACAGTCCTTTAAACAAACCTATTCTGTAGCAATTACCCATGGTATTATAAATATCTGTTTGCACATGTTCGTCTCTCCTACTAGACTATGAACTTCTTGAGAGCAGGGACCTGCCATTCATCTCTGTGGAGCCTGTATGTAGCATCTGACTCATCATAGATCCTTAATTCATGTTTATTGAATTTATTAATTAAGCCATAACCAAGGCATCACCATCCATTTAATTGCAAATGAAGTCCCAGAGATGGAATTAACAGCCTCATTTTTATCAACCTCTTGATAAAGTGATGACAAACACTGAGTGCTTCTCACAATGCCAGCCTGTGTGGAGCACAGAAAAGCTTTCAAGGGCGTTGGTCCTGGCCTTCAGTAGATTATAATAAAGTGAGAAAGATAAGACTTCCATTTACAAAGTGATAAGAGGACAACATTAAGAAAGTTGTAGGACTTCCACAGTGGTTCAGTGGATAAGAAGCCACCTGCCAATGCAGGGGACACAGGTTCGGTCCCTGGTCTGGGAAGATCCTCCATGCCGCGCAGCCCCTGCACCACAGTTACTGAAGCCCAGTCACCCTAGAGCCTGTGCTCCACAGCAAGAGAAGCCATTGCAATGAGGAGCCTGCGCACCCCAACTAGAGAGTAGCCCCTGTTCTCTGATCTAGAGAAAGCCCGGACAAAGCAACAAAGACCCAGTGCAGTCAAAAGTAAAAAATAAATTACTTTTTAAAAAGAGGACATCAAATAGCCAATAGACATATGACAAAGCTTCAACATGAAAGACGATGTAAATTAAAAAAAAAAAAAAAAGAAGAACATTGGGAAGTCATGTTGGTTGCAGCAGGCATTTGAACTGCTGGGGCTTGAGGCCAGAGGAGTGCAAGCAGGTCCCTGCTCATAGCCTTGCCTCCTCCTAGAAGCACTGTTGGAAGGTGGGGTCGCCTGTGTGGGAGGCAGGAAGGAGACAGTGAAATTAGCATGCTCAGAGAAGTTTTCCACACGAAGCTAGGTAAAGTGTGTATGCATCCTGCTCAGTCATGTCCAGCTCTTTGTGGGCCCATGGACGTTGTGGCCCACCAGACTCCTCTGTCCATGGAATTTTCCAGGCAAGAATACTGGAGTGGGTTGCCATTTCCTTCTCCAAGGGGATCTTCCCAACCCAGGGATCAAACCCAGGTCTCTTGTGCCTCCTGCACTGGCAGGTGGATTCTTTACCACTCACCACCTAAAATGTAGTATTGGAAAAATGTGGCTTGGGGATTGGTAGAGAAGAAGGTTGGGAGAAGAACGTAGAGAAGAGAAACGAGGTGGGAAAATGCTGGATGCTGGGGCTTAGAGGCAAAAGCAATCCGAGTAAAATTTTTCAGCACCACAGTTATTTGAAGGATTCTGTCGTGCTGTGGAGCCAGATATAGCAATAAAAACAATAAAACCTGTTCTCTTTTACTTAACCATCTACACAATGTTCAGGCATCTTTAAAATAGTCATTGGGTCCTCATGGCAGTCCTATTTGGGGTGCTGGGTGCTTAGAGGTTGAATCTTCCCTGACCATGCCCCGTCTTAGGCTAAGGCAGAAACACTCCTCCATGCTCCAGAGAGTCCCTGAACTTCCCTCTGACATGGCATGTTCACACGCTATGTTCGTTGGCTTATTCCTGGGGAAAATAGGCACCATATCTTATCTGTGCCCAGTATCTGAGACAAAATAAGAGCCTGGTGAATATAGGCTGCATGAGTGATTGGATGCATGGATGTAATGTGACACATGACCCATCCTACTTGCTATTATGTCATCTCATTCTCCACCTGAGTTCACAAACTACTCAACAGGTCCCCAGCAGTGAAGCCAAAGATCCTACCCCATCTCAGAATCCCCATCCCACTGAACACTGAATGGACAGAGTTGCCCAGGTATCAGCTGGAGTTATCCCTCCTCCAGGGGAGAATTACTAGAGGCTGAATAATAAAGATAACAGAGCTTTGAGCCTGGGATAGCATGCCCGCTAGAGCACAGAAACAGACACGACCTAGCAGCCCCAGGCTCTGCTGATCACAAAGTCTTTCTGAGCAATGGCCCTTCAAAGAAACAAATCAAGACAGACAGCCTGCCAAAAACATGCCGACCCAGCAGACTCAGAATCCCTTACCCACTGAGAAACAGCCCTCCCAGCCCATCCATCACTTAGACAACTCAAATTAGATGGTGAGAACATCAAAGAAGTAGAGAATGCCTCCGTGGCTGTGGGAAAGCTCTCCTGGGCAACCTTGCCCCATGCACTCCCCTCCATACCTCTCAGGGAGTCTGAGGAATAAATACCCTCATCATCCTGTCAGATTTCTATCCATCCTCCAAGACCCAGCTCAATGCCACCCGTTAGTGATGCCTTCGCCCATCTCCAAATGGCATATTATTAGGTCAAGTGTAGGTTTTGATGTTCTGGGCAAGAGTCCCTGAACTGCCCAAGTTCTAATCTTTCGATCCCTTTCCCCTGAAGAGGTACAGGCAAGGAGAAGTTTTATGGGGAATAAACTACCCTGTGTACCCCAGATTCTAATGCAGAGCTCTCTGGATGAGCAGAATTGAATTATAAAATTGAGCTCAAAACTCAAATTGGGCTTCCATCTCCTCCCAGAGCTAGCATCCAAGTCCTGGGGTCTTAGCCCCTCTCAGTATGGCAAGGATGCATGCTCAGATGTGTGGAAGGGAGGAAATTTTGTCAGTCTCAGGCAAGTTCCAAATTCACTCATCAATCCTGCTACATGGGAGGGGTGGGCAGGAGAGTGGAGCAATTGATTGACTGATTATTGCTTATTTTTTCAAATTGATTGACAGCACTCATAAAGACAGAACTATCATATGACCCAGATCTTGCACTTCTGGGTATTACCTTAAGAATGTAAAAACAGTAATGCAATATATATATAACAAAGCATATATTTTATATATATATATATATATATATATATATATATGCATTCCTATGTTCATTGCAGCTTTATTTACAAGAAATGGAAATAACCTAATTATCCATTGATAGCTGAATGGATAAAGATGTGGTATATCAGTTCAGTTCAGTTTAGTTGCTCAGTTGTGTCCAACTATTTGCGACCCCATGAACTGCAGCATGCCAGGCTTCCCTGTCCATCACCAACTCCCAGAGCTTACTCAAACTTATATCCCTTGAGTTGGTGATGCCATCCAACCATCTCATTTTCTGTTATCCCCTTTTCCTCCTGCCTTCAGTTTTTCCCAGCATCAGGGTTTTTTCCAATGAGTTGGTTCTTCCCATCAGGGGGCCAAAGTATTAGAGTTTCAGCTTCAGCATCAGTCCTTCCAATGAATATTCAGGACTGATTTCCTTTAGGATGGACTGGTTTGATCTCCTTGTAGTCCAAGGGACTCTCAATAGTCTTCTCCAACACCACAGTTCAAAAGCATCAATTTTTGGTGCTCAGCTTTCTTTATGACCCAATTTTCACATCCATATACGACTACTGGAAAAACCATAGCTTTGACTAGTTGGACCTTCGCTGGCAAAGTAATGTCTCTGCTTTTTAATATGTAGTCTAGGCAGATCATAACATTTCTTCCAAGGAGCAAATGTTTCTTAATTTCATGGCTGCAGTCACCATCTGCAGTGATTTTGGAGCCCCCCAAAATAAAGTCTGTCACTTTCCATTGTTTCTCCATCTATTAGCCATGAAGTGATGAGACTGGATGCGCTGATCTTTGTTTTCTGAATGTTGAGTTTTAAGTCAGCTTTTTCACTCTCCTCTTTCACTTTCATCAGGAGGCTCTTTAGTTCCTCTTTGCTTTCTGCCATAAGGGTGGTGTCATCTGCACGTCGGAGGGTTTTACCCACACACACTGGAATACTATTCAGCCATGAAAAGAATGAAAGCCGGCCATTTACAACAACGTGGATGTACCTTGAAGGTATTATGGTAAGTGAAACAAATCAGACATAGAAAGACAGATGCCGTAGAATTTCGCTTGTGTGTGTGTGTGTGATTTAAAAATATTGAAACAAACAAAACAAAACAAAGTTCATAGACCCAGAGAACAGATTATTGGATAGAGAACAGATTGTTGGCTGACCAGAGGGAAAGGGAGTTGTAGGGACAGAAATGGGGGAAGGGGGTCAATTTATGGTGATGAATGGTGACTAGACTTATGGTGGGGATTACTTTCTAGCATATAAAAATAATGAATTATTATGCTGTACACCTGAAACTAATGTTATATAGCAATTTTTATCTCAGCTAACTATTTTGACAGTCTGACGTATATCCTCAGATACTTTAGTTCTGAAGGAGTGGAGACCAAGGTTTTGCATCCATGGGGGTGGCTGACTCTCCTGGCATAGGGTGGGAGAGGTTAATTGTGCCTGACTGTGTTCTGGCGCCCAGAGCCTCCTAGCCATGGGTTGCCATAGAGACCATCCTACGATACTCAGTACTACAGGCAGGGGTACCATGTGGCCTCTCCTTGCTCAGCCTAAAGCAGGCATGATGCCGAAGATGGCCACCCTGCTCTTTTCTTCTTCCATTTAGAGACCTCAAAAATTTCTGTCCTGAGGATTCATGTGAAATAATTTCTACACTTCTGGTACGTTTTCTTGCCCTTTTTCTTCTGGGAAACAAAGCAAAGCAAAATGAAGCAAGACCTCTGTTCTAGAAAGCAAACTCAGAGGGGACCTGCAGTTGGTGAGCTGCCCAGAAAAGCGCTGCCCAGACTAGGGTTAGACAGGGCCCATCTATGTGCTGAGATCCTTCTTCCTTGTCAAACAACTCAAAGCTTCATCCGCTCAGAGGCAGACTACTGACCTCATTGTCTTGCCAGCTGTCAGCACACTGTTAAACATCTTCTTTTAATCCTAATGAAGACAAAGATAATATGTTCTAACACAATGCTAAACACTTTAAATTACTTTACCTCCACTTTATAGATGAGAAAACTGGAGTATAGAATGTCCAATGACATGCTCAGGTCATATAGTTGGTTGACTCCAAAGCTCATACACTAGGTCCTCTTCTCCTGTCTTTGATGCTTGCAAAAACTAACCTCCCCTGTGACTTCTCTTCACTGGTCCACATCCATTCTCTGGAGAAACAGAGAACAAATTCCCTTCTGTTTCACAGCCCTGTCCCTTAGAGAGAACACACACAATAGCCTTCTGTGAACTGGTGGCTCCGTGGGCAACTGTGAGAAATGGTTGCGCCCAGAAGGCAGCACTGTGTCTCCCCTTATTCCCTTCTCCAGGGTAAGCATTGCTCTGCTCCCTTACAGTGTGTAGTAAGAGGTCTTTCTCCCTATTCCCAGTAAAGCATCCATGTCACAGTCTTCCCTGAAAAAGGCAGACAACTCTTGATCGCCACTCCACCTGCTGCCCCCTCCAGTACTGAGCATCAGGCCAGCAGGAGTGACCTCTGCCCTTCATCACACCATCAGCTTCCACACCATCTGGCAGCTGCTGTGGGAGGAACAACCTAGGAGGCTGCACTCAATCCCTTGGTCCCAAGAGTGGTTGAGGGGACTCCATCACTCTGCCAACCCCACCTACAAACTTCTCACAGAGGCAAGAGGAGTTGCCAGTCCAACTGCCCCATTCAGTGTTCAGTATGTCTGACTCTTTGCTACACAATGGACTATTAGCCCACCAGGTTCCTCTGTCCATGGAATATCCCAGGCAAGAATGCTGGAGTGGGTTTCCATTTCCTTCTCCAAGGGATCTTCCTGACCCAGGGATCGAACCTGCATCTCCTGCATTGGCAGACAGATTCTTTATGGCTGAACCACCTGGGAATCCACTCTGGGTGTTTAATGATTGTCCTGACAGGAGACGAGATCACTTTCTTCTTTTACTTCTGGTACCTGGAGAGATGGATCACATGCCCCACCTCATCACTATGAGTCAAATATAAGACCCCTCTGCCTTTCCAGACTGGCTGGCCAGACCCTCACATCTGCTCCAGCATCTCCACCTGTGCCTGGGAGGTGAGGCAGATGGGTGGTCCTTGCTCCTGCAGCTGATGGGGTGAGTGAGCTCAGTGTGCCCCAGAAACCCAGTATTTCTGTAAGATGAAGAATCCTCCTGGGCTCTCTGGACCAGTGCATCAGCCTGCATCATCCCAGGAGCTCTGCATTGGGAAGACTCAGGTGCCGGCTCACAAGTTCATGTTTATAGACTTTTTTTTTCCTGCACTGAGTTCCCTGTTTCTCTACTTTTCCTCGACTAAGTCTTCTTCAGTTGAGAAGCCTAAGGAAGGAGATAAGAATGGCAGGATTCAAGGACTGGAATGCCATTTGTGCCCCCAAACACTCACAAGTGCACACGAGCACTTCTGTCTCTCATTGCAGGGAAATCACAGATCTAAGGAAATCAAGGAAGTGCTTTAAGTCAGAGCTTCTCAAACACGAATGGGCACTGGGAATCTTGTTTGAATGTGGATCCCAACTCAGGAAGTCTGGGGTGGGACTCGGGACCAGTATTTCTAAAAGTTCCCGAGTGACCTCAGTGCTTCTGATCCATATTATCTAGATCCTTGCCACTCAAAGGCAGCCCGGGACCAGCAGGGTCAGCACTGCTAGGACTTTGTTAAAAATGAAGCATCTCAGGCCCTGTCCCAGAGACCTTGTCCATCAATGCGTGGCTGATGGCCGTCTCACTTCTTTCCCCTACTGGCACCTGCAGGATGATATGATATAAATGGTTGCAGCTGTGCTGGGCAGGACTCTTAGTTAACCTAGAGGCTGGTCAAATAGGAAAATCACTAATTTCCCCAAGGAGCCTGGGCGGTACTGCCAGCAGCTGGTCCTCCTCTGTGAGCTGCTGGGAGCTGCAAGCAGGACTACGCGAGATGTTTACAGAAGGTAATGTGGCTGAATTAACGTTGATACAGGAGCCGTCACAGAAGTGATTTTTGACTCTCTTAATTGCACCATTTCTCAACCTTAAAGCTGCCTTGCTGCCATTTCTGAATTACACCTCCACACACATCCGGAGACATGCGCGTCGCTGATTAATTCTCCCGTTCACACTGATAAACTACCCAACACATAATTTATACTCATTTATTTTTGCCCTAATCTAGCCAAACTCTTTTCTTTCTACTCCGTCAGCCAGAGTGCTTTCAGAAAATTAGTCTTTAGACAGTATCCCTATATTCACTATCCATGTAAGTCCCTTCCATTGAAATCAGGGCTGACAAAGTTCTAGGCTTTTTCAACTTCATTATTTTTTTTTTTAATTTTCCGCTCCAGGTTTTAGTTGCCTGTGGGATCTTCAGTTGTGTTGCACGGGATCTAGTTCCCCCGGCTAGGGATCGGACCTGGTCCCCTTGCTTTAGGAGCACAAAGTTTTAACCATGGGAACACCAGGGAAGTCCCTCAACTTCATTCTGAAGAAGCACTTTAAACATCCGGATGGCTCCGTATTTTACATACTGAGAGCTGTGTTTTGTTCCATCACAAAACGTGTTCCCATGAGACTCTCCACTTCCACTTGGATACCCCACTCCCACCACCCCAGTCGACCTACACTCTGTGTGCTGTTAAGCTAGCAATGCTCTTTCTCTAGTCAGCATATCCATGTCTTCTTGGCCCCCTAGTCTCATTTTCTCAGACACCTTCTCTGTCTGCTGTTTACAGATGCTGAGACCTCGGCTGTGGAATCCGACCCAGAGGCAGTTCTGTTCTGCCCCACCATCCTCCAGCACCTGGGGGAAAGACCACAGCTTTGACTTTGCCTTTGTGGTCCTGCCACCACAGAGGCTCCTGCCACCTCTAATTTTAGGGACTTGGAGTCTGAAATTTCAGGCACTGTCCCCGGGGAGACACATCCTGCCCCAGATAACATCTGGGATTGTATCTGCCTTTAACTTCAGGCCTGAGGGCTCCTGGAGTCTTCCAGGTTCCTCAGCCCTCTTGACATTCACCCTCATGCATTTAGATGGTTGCCTGGAGACTTCTCAGCCTTCTCCTCCCCATCAGGAGGCCCAGGTTTGTGCTGCTGACAAGCCCTGTCCTACACTGGCTCAGGGCCTTCCATTAGCATCCAGACATGAGCTGCCTTCTCCAGCTGGAGCCCCTGCAGGGGCTTCACCCCCAGGACCCTCCCCAAATGGAGCCAGAGGATATGGGCCATGCAAAGAGTCCCATTCATGGTGATCCAGTGGCCTGCTATGAGACTGAGTGTGTGGATATGGGGAGAGAGAGAGACAGAAATGTGAACAGTACCCAGGACCTCCGTTTCCAAACAGTCTTGGTTCAATGACCTTGGGTGTGCTGTTTAATCATTTGGGGCCACTTGGTGGCCTCATCTGTGATGAGGGGATACTGATTCTTTTCCTGGTAATGGGAATCTGGAATGGATCAAACTTGTGGTTGTGTCCTATCCTTAGATCCAGGACTCAGTGACTGACCTGTTACATGGGGGTGAGGGGGTCTGATTTACCTGGAGGAAAGTGGAAATCTCGTGAGAACCAGTAGAAAAGCTTGGGTCTTCCCTCCCCAGCCCACACGCTCATTCTGTTTCCTCTCCTCTCCAGTAGCCCCTGTCCTGAAGCTGCTGGTGTGGCCCAAGCACCTCCCTGAGTGATGCCCCCCAGGAGGGAGCAGGCTTTCCTCAGAGCCTGTGTGAGAAAAAGCTGCCCAGCAGACACGCAGGGCAGAGACTGACCTGGGGTGGGGGGCTGTCTGTGTCCCCTGACCCCCTTCTTCAGGTGCTCTGCTCCCTCATATGCCTGTGGGTACCTCTGGATCCACAAGCGACTGTCCCCATAATGGACTGTGACAGCTCACCACGTTATTGGCTTGCTTCTCTGGCAGGGAGGTTAAGGGCTGGTGAGGCTCATTAGCATCTACCTGGAGTAAACTGGGAAGCCCTGCTCTTCCCATTCTTGAGCGGGCCTCTCCTTTCCAGGCCACATGCTAGTCCTTCTCCACCATGTGTCCCTCACAGGTGTGTCGTGAGCAGTTATGAAGAGGGTCATGGCCATTTGTCGTTTGATAGTGGTGATGGGAGGAAAGCGTGCACATGATTTGCTTTTGAAAATGCATAATGAGTTGAAACAATTGTTTCCACTTGCTAGAATCCCAAGATGCTTTCTTGAGTAGGGGTGGGTGGGTGGGGCAGGGGGCCTGGAGAGCCAGCCCACTCCAGGGACGTATGGGTAATGTCATCTTGGTGTCTGAGGCCAGTAAAGGAAGACTGAGACCAGAACTGCCATCTGTCCTTCCATCTGACGGTTGGCTGGGATGATGTTGGATTCATAAGGAACCCAGGGTTATCTTGCTAAAATGCAGACTTTGATTCAGTGGGTGTGGGGTACCTTCCACACCAGTATCTGGGTATACAACAATATTCAGATACTGGTATGAAAAATGGGAAATTCAGTGAATCCTCTAGAAGAAAAGTATCAAGTGCCATCTTTAGGTAGAAGTCTGGAGGATAGATGTTTTCTTTCACGATCTCTTTTCCCAAGGGCATGAAGAGGTTTTTTACTTTTTAGTTACTAAGTTGTGTTCAACTCTTTGCGATCCCATGGACTGTAGCCCACCAGGCTTCTCTGTCTATGGGATTTCCCAGCCAAGAATACTGGAGTGGGTTGCCATTTCCTTCTTCAGAGAATCTTCCCAACCAAAGGATCAAACACGTACCTCCTGCATTGGCATGGGGTTTCTTTACCACTGAGGCTCTGGGAGAAGACCAAGAGGCTTTTACTAGGTCTCTTTTCATAGACTCCTGGATGCTAATACTCAAGAAGAAAGGCCATGCTGTGCCCCAGTGACCATGGAGGGGTTGGGTATGCCTACAGGGACTTACTCATATTATTTTGAAATGATTCACCTACCTATAAGACCTACTTACATATCATGCTTCTCCAGAGTTTAACTGAAGTCAGAGAAGGATCAAAATTTAAAGCTGGAGGGGAGTGTACAAAATCTCTAGTTCAATCTCCTCTTTTAGAGAGGATGAAACTTAAGGTCAAAATGCTTAAATAACTGGCTTAGCCCCTAACACGAGGTCTGACCCGTCAATGATTGTTGACCCGATTGATGAAACATCCAGTGTTGTATCTTATCAAGTCCTTCAGAACAGGGGCCTTCTGCTGCTATTTTCCAATTTTCTACACTGGGAGTTGTAGCCTCTTATTGGCAGGACCAGGACATAACATGGCCACAGTGAGACAGATGACACTAGACTTTTTTTCCCCCCAGAAAAGCCCAAACCCTAGAGTTTTAGGTGAAATCAGATTTTTGAGTATTGACAACTAATTCAAACGTAAAGCAGAGAACCATGAAACCCAAGAAGACAAGTTGCTAAGGCAGATACGCTTGCTGGTTCCCAGCTTCTAATCTTCATGAGTGCCAGGGACTGACAACTGATACCAGTTCATGTCTATTTGGATGTCACTATGCAGAGTCAAGGCTCAGGAAACACTCTCCCTGTTAGCTTAGTCAGAAAGAATTTCTTCCTTGAGCAAAGCAGCAAAGTTTGCTGACAACCAAGATGTGGGCAATGGATCAGACTACAGAAGACTCTTCAGAATAAGAAAAGGTGCTTGAGAGATTTAACTCATCTGGGAATGTGCTTGGAAATTGCCTTCAGAGTGGGTATCTTTGCTACTACAAGGTGGGTGGTGGGATTTTCCTGAGCTCAACTGCTCCCTTAATGAGAAATCCATAAGTAGGTCCTCATATCTGCCTACATGGGCTTTCCAGGTGGTGCAGTGGTAAAGAATCTGCCTGCCAATGCAGGAGACGTGGGTGTGACCCCTGGGTTGGAAAAATCTTCCCGAGGAGGAAATGGCAGGCCACTCCAATATATTTGCCTGGAAAATCTCATGGACAGAGGAGCCTGGCAGGCTACAGTCCATGGGGTTACAAAGAGTCAACGTGACTTTTTGTAAACAACAACAACAGTCTACATACACAAAACATTAGGAAACCAAGCATGTCGTGACCATAGGACAGGCAGATCAGGAACAAACTGTCGTTCACTGTATGTCCAATAGAGATATTTTGTAAATGTTTTATCAACATACATACAGGAAATGTGCATACAGTCTGCATATAGGAAAGTGCACATAATAAAAACAGACAAAAATGTTCACAAACTGAACATACTTGTTTAACAGCACGTAAATCAAGAAAGAACATGACCAGGAGCCCCTCAAGCCCCTTTTTCCAGTTACTGACACCTGCCCCACCCCAGTCCCACCAGAGCAACTTCTGTCCTGACTGCCAACAGCATAGCTTACCTTCCTTCGTACATGTATTGTGTCTGGTAAGATGAATTAATCCATACTGTGAGTAGTTGTGCTAGCGTATCACTGCCACATAGTATTCCGTTGTGTGTATATAACCCTACTTACCCATGCTACTCTTGACGCCCATTTAGGTATTTTCCATTTGGGGGTTGTTACACATGGTGCTGCTATGAGATTTTCAGCAGATTTCTTTTGATGAACGTTGGTGCACCTTTCTTTGGGAACGGAATGGATGCGTCACGGGCTGGGCCTCAGTTAAGCTCTTGTAGCTGCTGCCAGTTGGCCAAAGCAATTGCATGAATTTATATTCCCACCAGGAGTGTATGAGTGTTCTGACTGCTCCACATCCTTCCCAATACTTGGATGTCAAAAGACAGAAGTTTAGTTTGGTTTTTCATCTGCTGGAGGTGTAATGTATCACATCACTGTTTTAATTTGCATTTTCCTGATGACTAATCAAGTTGGGCACTTTTTGTATATTTAATGGCCATTAGAATATCTTTTTCTATGAAGAGTCTATTCAAATACTTTCGCTTATAAAAAGGTTATCTTTTCATTCTGTTAATGGTGTCTTTTGATAAATAGAAGTTGTTAATTTTAACATTCACCAATTTATCTTTTTTTTTTTATTGTGAACTCTTTCATGTCCTGTTTAAGAAATCTTTGTCTATTCAAGGTCACAGAGATGTTTTCCTTGAAAAGCTTTATTAATTTTTAGCTTTCACATTTCAAATAGAGACTGATGTAAGCTTCTTTCCGTCTCTTGGAGATAATTTTTCTCACGACCAGTGAATCTATAGTGTGACTGAGGGGCGATGCCCTGTAATGAGAGGAGCAGGGATCTACAGAGTCTTCCAATTACCAGCTCTTTGACTTTAGACAGTTGCTAAACCCCTCTGTGCCTCATTTCTTTCAGGAGTAATAGTCTTGTTTTTCTGATGTCTTTCTTGTGAGGACTAATTATGACAATCTGCACTCAAGGCTGAGAACAGCACCTGACAGAGATAATCATTCACTTAGGGTTGTTGTTGTCTAGATTCTCAGTCGTGTCTGACTCTTTGGGATCCCATGGACTGTAGCCCAACAGGCTCCTCTGTCCTTGGGATTTCCCATCCAAGAATACGGGAGTGGGTTGCCAGTCCCTTCTCCAGGGGATCTTCCCAACCCAAGGATCAAACCGAGTCTCTTGTGTTTCCTGTATAGGCAGGCAGATCTTTACCACTGAGCCACCTGGGAAGCCCATTACTTAGGGTTAGTTAGTATTATTATTATTGGGCTTAATTTAACAAGTTAAGTGGGGTTGGGAGGAGGGGATGCAGGGGATGGGAGGAGGAGGGGAATCAGTGTTGCAAATGTTGGAGAGGGCGGAGGACAAGGGGTAGAAAGGCATGCATCCCTATGCATCTCTTCACAGATCCTAGACTGTCAGTGTAAGAGCCAGAAGGTTCCAAGAAGTCCGCTGTGGGAATGAGGGGTATCAAGGCGCAGATGGCCAGGAAGCATCCTACTCACATTAATCCTCTCCCCCGAGATTGGCCCAGGGAGCAGGCCACAATCCCACTAATTATTTTAAGCAGGAAATAGATGATGATCTATTAAGCCAGTGACTATAAAGAGCAGCTGTGGTTTGGGGCAGAGTCAGCCCTGCTGACGATCCAGAAACTCAGGTCCCAGGACCCAGCTTCCAGGAGGTGGATGCTCATTGGGGGCTGGGACATTTTGTCCAGGGATGGTCCTAGGTGTTGGGGTGAGGGGGTACAGGCTTTCCACCCTGAGCCCAGGAAGCAGAAACTTGAGGACCAAGTCATTTAGTGAGTAAAGAATTCCCCAAGAGGATTTCTAGACTTATGTATGTCTCTTTTCTGCAAATAACCTCTGGCACATTTAGAGTATTACCATACCCTTTAGTCCATAACAGAGGTTGGCAAGCTTCGCCTATAAAAATCCAAACTGGGGCTTGCCTGGCAGTCCAGTGGTTAAGATTCTGTACTCTCAATGCAAGGGACATAGGTTTGATCCCTGGTCAGGGAGCTAGGATCCTTCATGCTGCACTGCATGGCCAAATAAAATAAAATCATTAATAATAATAATAAGGGACTTCCTGGTGCTCTAGGGTGTCTAAAACTCCACACTCCCAATGCAGGCAGCCCAGGTTCAATCCCTGGTCAGAGAACTAGATCCTACGTGCTGCAACTAAGACCTGGCACAGCCAAATACAAAAATAAAATTTTTAAAAATCCAGACAGCAAATATTTTGTGAGTCCTGTGGCCTCTTCTCTATTCTGCCGCTCCTTCTGAAAGTAGCCATAGGCAATACATAAGCAAACAAGCATGCTGTGTTCCAATATAACTTCATTTATGGACACTGAAATTTGAATTTCATATAGTATTCAGGTCACATAAATTTTTTTTTCATTTTTCCCCAACCATTAAAAAATGTGAAAACCACTTTTCATTCAGGGTCATCCACACATAGGCAGTAGGCCAGATGGGCCCTGAGGGAGGGAGTCTAAATCAGTCCAGGTCAGCAGTTTTCAAAGCACAGTGTCTGGACAAGTATGGGAGCCTGTCAGAAGTGAGATTTCTTGAGTTCAACCCAGACCTACTGCATCAGAAACTGGGGGTACAGGTGGTTCTGATTAATGATCAAATTTGAGAATCTTTGGTCTAGAATTCAGGTTCTTCCATGAACTTACTCTAAGCCAATTTTCCTGCCTTTTATCTCTCTGTATCTTTTTTAGTTGAACAGTGGCTTTCCCTGGTGGCTCAGATGGTAAAGAATCCGCCTGCAATGTGGGAGACCTGGGTTTGATCCTTGGGTTTGGAAGATCACCTGGAAAAGAAAATGGCAACCCCTCCAGTATTCTTGCCTGAAGAATCCGCATGGATAGAGGAGCCTGGCAGGCTACAGTCCATGGTGCTGCAGAGTTGGACACGACTGAGCGACTAAGCACATAGCTACTTAGGGCTTCACAGGTGGCACTAGCGTTAAAGAACCTGCCTGCCAATGTAGGTAGACTTAAAAGATTCGGGTTCCATCCCTGGGTTGGAAAGATCCCCCAGAGGAGGACATGGGATCCCACTCCAGTATTCTTGCCTGGTGAATTACATGGACAGAGGAGATTGCCAGGCTGCAGTCCATAGCGTCACACAGAGTCAGGCACAACAGAGCAACTTAGCACACACAGGCACGTAGTCGATTTACCATGTTGTGTTACTTTCCGGTGTACAACAAAGTATATACATTCTTTTTCAGATTCTTTTCCATAATACTTTATTCCAAGATATTGAATAGAGTTCTCTGTGCTACACAGTAGGACCTTGTTGGCTATTTTATTTTATACATAGTAGCTTGTATCGGCTAATCTCATACTCTTAATTTATCCCTCTCCCTTCCCCTTTTGGTAGCCAACAGCTTGTTTTTCTTTCTATATCTTTTTGTTTAGACAAGTTTAACCCACCATCCCAAACCCCTTCTGAGAAGTCCTTTCCCATAGCTGCCTGTTCAAGCAAATGGCTCCAGTGAATTACCATCAGGTGTCCACACACTGTTCCGAGTGTGTCCAATTTGACGAGTACTGGACACATGATCAAAATCTTATTGACGACAGGTATTTGTCATATGTCCAAGGCTAATGAGGTTCACCTTTGTGAGTATTTCAACTGGATATGTAGGTAGGAAATCATTTATTGCTGCGGGGGGCCAAATTAGAAAAAAAGAAGTGCAGAGAGAGAGGATGGTACCCAGCTTTCAAGAGGCAGAGATGTGGGGAGGCAGAAGCCATGGGTATGCTGAAATTGTGAGACTGATGGGCAACCAGCTGAACCCCCAGGGTTCCAGGGGAGGGGTCCAGAGGCAGAGGAGAGCTGAGTGCATTAACAGTCAGCAGAGGGCAGAGGTCAGAAGAAGCTCCACTGAAAGAGCTGCAAGGAGACTTGATCACAAGCTGCTTTGTACCCTGAAACATGTCTGCCCCCTCAGCCTGGGGAGCCCCAAGTCCCTGCAAGATTCCTGGTCCCATGAGAGTCCTACCAGTAACCAGGATGGGGCATCCGTTTCCTGGTACTAGAAGAGTGGAGCACACCTTCAGTGGACAGAGCACTCCAGCCTCACTCACGTGTTGTCTTCCCTTAACCCTACTGTCTCTCTGCCCAGGCAGATCTCCCCCCTCCTCTCCTCCATGCATCTAAATCTTTTTCTTCAAGACCTTACTTATAGGGATCTTCCTCATTAAGTGCTCCTTGATTCTCCTGCGCTTCCTCCCTGCTTGGTTAATCCATCCTCCACCCCCCCCACCCCCCCAGAGCCAGCATTCTGCTACTGGCAGCCCACTGCATTTTGTTCTGTCATTTAAAAAATTTTTTAATTTCATATTGTAGGATAGCCGATTAACAACGTTGTAATAGTTTCAGGCAGACAGCAAAGGGACTCAGCCATGCATAAACATCTGTTCTGCCATCTTTAAAGTTACCCACTGCAGGTCAGTTCAAGCAACTTAAAGAGGTGTGTCCTTGCAATTTCCAGCACAGGACTTGAACATGGTCAACATTTAGTCAAAGCTGGGGGAGATCAGAGAAGGTGTGATCACGTATCCCTCTCTGGCATAGGCTCTGCATCCTCAGTGAACATAGCCATCTCAGTGTCCATGGGACCCTGGTCCAAGGGAGTGACTAAAGCTCACAACACTGACATTAACAGCACTCTAGGAGAGGAAGGACCGGATGTCTCTGGTAGGTCCCTTTCCAAGCCTCGCTCTCCTTCACACTTCTAAATCCCTTCTCCACACTTTAGCCAAGGGGACCTGAGAGAATTTCAAGGGCTTTCAATGACCAATTGCAATTAGCTGTGTGGGAAATAGCTCCAGTCAATTAGTGTTGGCACGTTTCCAAGGCTGTCACCAACCTGCTCTGGAGCAATCAAACTTAATTATCTTGTTGTCTTTTCCTTTTTTTAATGTTAATCTCATTTGCGACGGTTTCAGTAAACAAGTAGATAAACAGAGGTTTTAATTTGAATGTCACAAAGTTGGACAAAGCAACTGTATTTTGTAAAGACCTCGAAGGTTTTAAAACCTCAGTTGAGTTCCATAGTGAGTAGTTAGCATAGATCCTACATCTCGCCTTCTTTTTTTTTTTTTTTTAATATTATTTATGGGTTTATTTGGCTGCATGAGGTCTCCATTGCAGCATGAAGGATCTTTAACTGTGGTGTTCAAACTCTGAATTGCAGCATGTGAGATCTAGTCCCCTGATTTGGGACTGAACCCAGGCCCCCTGCACTGGGAATGCAGAGTCTAAACCACTGGACCACCAGAGACGTTCCCCTGCGTCTCCTTCTAAAGAATCCTTCTAAAGAATCACACTCCCCGGGAGCAGACACATGGGTCACCACAGAGGGAAACTCGCCCTTACGCTTGTTTTTTAACCACCATGGAGCACAAAAGAGGAGCTAGGGAGGAGACAGTGTGTTTTGTTTGGGTTCAATCTCTTCAGACCCAACAAGAGACCCACTGAATTAAACGAAACAGACCTTTAGTAGTAACTCGTGGCTGCATAGGGAGGGACCAAGATGCAGCAGGAGTTTCACAGACGAGTTCTGCGGAGGCTCGGCAGGTGTTGGGAGTGGGTGGCTGGTGTTTCTGTCTGTTCTCCCTCTGGGAAGGGGCAGACTTATTTTCTTTTCTCATCCAGAGAGGCTGAGCCCTGACACCCAGCTCCAGATTGAGCTGGCTGGTCAGCTGTCCTCCACTGTCTGACCACAGCTGTTGGCTTGGGATGGACACGGGCTTCCCTGGTGGCTCGGATGGTAAAGAATCTGCCTGCAATGCAGGAGACCTGAGTTCAATCCCTGGGCCGGGAAAAATCCCCTGGAGGAGGAAATGGTAACCCACTCCAGTATTCTTGCTTGGACAATTCCATGGACAGAGGAGCCTGGCGGGCTACAGTCCATGGGGTCACAAAGAGTCAACACGACTGAGCGATTTACACTTTTACTTTGGGATGGACAAGGCTGAGCCCAGGAGGGTAATTATGCCATGTTTTCTAGGACTGTGGGGTAAGGACAATATGGTGCTAGAGTTTTTAAGAAGCAGCAGCCTGTCCTGTTAAGAAGGAGGGGAAAACAAAGGAAAACAGAGGAGAGAGAGGGAGATATTTAGAGAGACAGTGATGAACAAAGGGGAGAGGAGTTGTCCTGATGCCAGCAATTGAGTTGATACCCATGGCACCCTATGTCTGTGACTTTTCAGTTATTTTGCTGATAGTTCCCCTTTCCCCTCTTTAATCCTATTTGATTTGTGTGTGTGTGTCACAACTCCATGAGTTCTTACAAATGTAGTATTACAGGTAGAGGTTTACAAGTTCAAAAATTGGGATTTAACTATTTATTATCAACCTATGTGAGCAGTAAAACTCTGTTTCCACAGAAGCACCCTCGAGAGCCAGAATGATGGATCAAGGTATGCTTAATATTTTTTTAAATTAGTTAATTTATTTTAATTGGAGGCTAATTACCTTACAATGTTGTGGTTTTGCCATACATCGACATGAATTATCCACAGGTGCACATGTGTACCCCCATCCTGAACTCCCCTCCCACCTCCCTCCCCACCTCATCCCTCTGGGTTGTCCCAGAGCACCCACCAATTTTGAGTGCCCTGCTTCATGCACTGAGCTTGCACAGGTCATCTGCTTTACATATGGTAATATACATGTCTCAATGCTATTCTCTCATATCGTCCCACCCTCGCCTTCTCCCACATAGTCCAGAAGTCTGTTCTTTACATCTGTGTCTCTGTTGCTGTTTTGCATATAGGGTCGTCATTACCATCTTTCTAAATTCCATATATATGCGTTGATATACGCATGGTGTTTCTTAATCTTATAGAGAGAACAACTTGCATGTTTACCTTTGTTTCCCCCTTACTCCTGAGCACCTGTAGCCTTTTTCTTCAGAATCCTCAAGACTCTGAGCAGTGACCTTGGAAGCTGCCAGCCTCAGGCACTTCCAAGTCTGGAGAAGAAGAGGCTGCCTCTGGGCTGCCTGGTGTCCACGGCATCCGCTCCCACTTGGCAGCAGTGCCGAGGGTGCTGTTCTGCCCATATTCTGCCCACGACTGGCTGGCTGCGTGATCTTGAGAAGGGCACACCACTACCTTCTGTCTGTTTCCTCGCCGTGAGGTGACCAGGCTGGCTTTGGCATGGTTCCCAGGGTCTGACCCGTGATGCTGGCTGATCTGTATATGATACCTTTCGAAGTCTCCCTGTGGGAGACTCTTGCCCAGCTCCAGCCTCTTCTCCCAAGGGCTTCACCCTGACTCACAAGAAATCTCAAAGTGACTCTTCCCTCTCAGCCTCAGTTCTGCAGGGCTCCTCATTTTCCTGTCCCCAAACCATGCTGGCTTCAGAACCCCACGCTCCACTGTACCCGTTTAATTGTCACATTCACATTCTGGCTTCCTTGAGTCCTTGGCATCACTTAGAAAGGAGAGAGAATTTGCTAGCAGTGAGGCGCTGGTTCCCAGAGGCTCTGGAGGAGCAAGGCGAAAGCTCTAGCAAGGCGGCTGGAGTTGGCCCGTGCTCCCAGCCGTGGGAAAGTGACACAGGAGGCGCTGGATAGAAAGCATTGTCCCCATTGCCACTGACATTCACCGCACAGCTGAAAAGTGAGCAAGGAAAGCAACCCTTGGTGTGAAGTTGAGGGAAACGAGGAGGGTACCTCATAGGATCACCCCTCTGGGCTGGCCTGGCCTTTATGTGGGGAGAGATGGACTTTAAGGTTTCACACGTGTCTGCAGGGCTAAGGAAGATGCTGAGTCCTTAGCGGGCTGGATTCTGGGGCATCTGTCTGCCCCAGCTGATACGGTGCAGCTGGCCATCCTGGCGCTGTGCCCGGTTCAGAGCATCTCCTGGATCCTGTCCAGTGTACTATGGGATCGATAAACACTTAAATGTCGTGCTTCCAGGAGCCGTCCGTCATAGTAAATGTTGTTCAATAAATGTCACCAGAGAGTAACAAACCCTTTCCTCCAGAAGGCCCTTGGGCCACCACTCACTCTTGCGACCCTCCTACTAGGATCATCACAGGGCCTCTCCTGGCTTCAAAGTTAATAGCAAAGGATGAGGGAGGGCCTGTTTCTGAGCTTGGAACAAAGTGGGCAGTCTTTCTCCTGGAGTGCTGGCATCCAGGAGCTGGCTTCCTAGCCTCATGTCCTTTGTCATGTGTCACTGTTACTGCTGTTTCCTGAACATTTCTGGTTCTCATTACTTCCAGAGCTGGATAGGATCGTAGCTCCTGACCCTCTCTGATTGGAAACATATAATTTAATAGTTCTGACTGATACAGTGTGAACAGAAGTGACACATGTCACATTTAGACTGAAGCATTTAACTGCTGAAAGATCCTCTGCAGATCTCTCTTCCTTTTGATACCATTTAGTGTGGCACCCCACTCCAGTACTCTTGTCTGGCAAATCCCATGGGCGGAGGAGTCTGGTGGGCTGCAGTCCATGGGGTCGCTAAGAGTCAGACACAACTGAGCGACTTCACTTTCACTTTTCATTTTCATGCATTGGAGAAGGAAATGGCAGCCCACTCCAGTGTTCTTGCCTGGAGAATCCCAGGGACGGGGGAGCCTGGTGGGCTGCCGTCTATGGGGTCGCACAGAGTCAGACATGGCTGAAGCGACTTAGCAGCAGTGGTGTACTGGCTCCTCCATTAGCCTCGGTTCCTAAGTGGCTCCAGTGAGTTGAGTCCTATTCAACGAACACTGAGCATGAGCACAAAATACACTTTTACTGTTTGAACCTAATGAAATTTGAAAGGGAGAGTTGTTGTTATTGTTAATGCTGCATAACCTAACCTATGCTGACCAATACAGGCTTCAAATTGCTGAGATATTTGAGAGAAGGGAGCAGATACCAAGCTGATCCTTCTTCTTTCCTGCCCCGGCCATCGAAAAGAACTATATAAATTTTGCAGCAGGAATATAAGCTGCCCTTTTAGTCTAAAACTGGCTGGGTTTTTTTTTTTTTTCCCCAGCCCTGGAGAGATTTTTGGAAGGTCTCCAGGAGAATCCCAGCACACAAGGAAAGAGAGCATTTTGCTTGGCCCCACAGTTCTCATTCCCAGGCAGGGCTGGGGCAGGCTTCTGCTCTTGGGCTGGAAAGCTGGCCAGAGTTGTCTCAGTACTCAAGTGGAGGTGTGACTGCTGTTTCATTTGCTCATCCTGGAAATCTGTCCAGAAAAGCGCCCAGCATGGGGCAAGGACAAGGGGCTGTGTCTGTAGCACTGGCCCAGAGAGTTTGGATGAAGACACAAGGTCACCTAGTGTTCCTCCAGAGGGCAGCTTCCATCTTCAGCCTCCACTGGTGGCTGGGAGGCTGGACTTGCACGAGTGTGGGGGGACATAGATATCTGCATCAGGATGTGGGAAGTGAGACCGAGGAGGGAGGCATCACCCCATATCCCACCAGAGAGACTGCCCAGGGTGCTGCTTTCAGACACAAGGGGGAAGGAAAATGCCAACAGATGGCCAAAGCTGGGACTTCTCCGGTTGTTCCAGCCCTGATCCTTGGCAGGGAGTGTCTCCTGTTGGGTAAAGGATGGTTCCTTCTCTCCAGCATGGAGAGCATCAAGACTGGTGCTTCTATCTCAGCTCCACCTCTAGATCACTTTAAAGATGCACATGATGGACAAGCAGATGGATGGTTGACATTGGCGTTGCAGGGATTTCAGAACCAGACTTGAAGAGCCCTTCTTCAAAGTGCCTACACCACTGCTGTAAAGCTCTCAGGCTATGTTTCCAGCAGGGCTGCAGGCTGTGCCTTTCGGAGTTCAATGCCAAAACTTGAGGAAGAAGGCAGGAAGGACAGCTCTCCCCTATTATCTAGGACGAGGACATTTAGATCGAGGACAGAAGTTGTCCTTCTGGCAGGAGCTGTCACTGTCATTCGTTGGTCGTTCAGGAACACTGTCTCCCTGTTCAGGCGTTTTCTGAGTCACATCCCTGAGTCCACCTGCCTGCATCTGTTCACCTGTGTGGTTCACAACTGTTACTGCTACAGGGGTGTCTTCCTTCCACAGAAGCATGGAAAACATTTATTTTGTAAGCTGGATTAGCTCTGAGCGTTCTGAAGGGCCAAGGCTTCTCTGGGGGTATAGCTCCCTCTCTTCCTCGCCCACCTCCCACCAGCAGCAGCTCCATTGGAAAGTCATCTCTGACTGCCTCACTTATGCAGCAACAGGAGTTTGGGGCTTGTTCATGGCCCTGGATCCCGAGCTACTTAGAATTCAAAGCAGGCTCCCCAAAGTTAACTCTCACACCCTAACAGTGTTGCTTTTTATTCTTTTCATGACACTACCTTTCATTTGCAGAACACTTTATACTTTCACATCTATTCTTGCATTCGCTTCTCACAGGCTTTTCACAAATTGCAAAATGAATTTCCATAGTGTGCATACAGTATTTGCAATTCCGTTCCTACCACCAGGAAAACCAAAACCATTTACACAAACATTCAGTTAAAGACATCACGGGTTTTTGGAGACACAATAGGGTTGTAGTTTTATTCTTTTGTATCTCCTCTTTCTCCCCCTGCTTTCCCATAATGTGTTTTACCCTGATTATATTATGTGCATTCCCACTTCAGGGTTCCTACTCTTTTAAGAAGTATTTTAGCCCAATAGTCTTATTCTTTGTTCTTGTTTTACCCTCTTTCCTTTCAACAAGGTGCTGTAAAACACTTTCTTTAAAAAAAACACCACAAAAACTGCAGCTTGCTTTTTTCCACCCCAGTCTGCCCTCTCCTCAATATTTCTCCACTTGTTCCAAAACTCATGTAACATTTTCAGATGGCCATTGTTTTCCTGTGTACTGTCTTTGGGTTCCACAGGCATTTCTTCCCTCAACTCTCTTAAAATAGAACCAGGCATTCATTCACTCATTCATTCAAACGTTCCACCAGTGTTTGTTGAGCACCTACTATGTGCTAGATAGAGACTGGGGATACAGTAGTGAGTGAAGGAAGGTATATTCCCTGCCCTTAAGATTTCACATTTTTTTTTGTTTTCACCTATTTTCTTCTTATTATTATTATTACTGTACAATATTGTATTGGTTTTGCTACACATCAACATGAATCTGCCACGGGTGTACACATGTTTCCAATCCCGATCCCCCTCCGACTTCCCCCCACCACCAACACCATCCCTCTGGGTCATCCCAGTCCACCAGCCCCAAGCATCCTGCACCCTGCATCGAACCTAGACTGGCGATTCGTTTCTGATATGATATTATACATGTTTCAGTGCCATTCTCCCAAATCATCCCACCCTCTCCCTCTCCCACAGAGTCCAAAAGACTGTTCTATACATCTGTGTTTCTTTTGCTATCTCTCATACAGGGTTATTGTTACCATCTTTCTAAATTCCATATATATGTGTTAGTATACTGTATTGGTGTTTTTCTTTCTGGCTTACTTCACTCTGTATAATCGGCTCCAGTTTCATCCACCTCATTAGAACTGATTCAAATGTATTCTTTTTAATGGCTGAGTAATACTCCACTGTGTATATGTACCACAGCTTTCTTATCCATTCATCTGCTGATGGACATCTAGGTTCCTTCCATGTCCTGGCTATTATAAACAGTGCTTCAATGAACATTAGGGTACACGTGTCTCTTTCAATTCTGATTTCCTCAGTGTGTCTGCCCAGCAGTGGGATTGCTGGGTCATAAGGCAGTTCTAGTTCCAGTTTTTAAAGGAGTCTCCACACTGTTCTCCGTAGTGGCAGTACTTGTTTGCATTGCCACCAACAGTGTAAGAGGGTTCCCTTTTCTCCACACCTTCTCCAGCATTTATTGCTTGTAGACTTTTGGATCGCAGCCATTCTGACTGGCGTGAAATGGTACCTCATTGTGGTTTTGATTTGCATTTCTCTGATAGTGAGTGATGTTGAGCATCTTTTCATGTGTTTGTTAGCCATCTGTATGTCTTCTTTGGAGAAATGTCTATTTAGTTCTTTGGCCCATTTTTTGATTGGGTCGTTTATTTTTTTGGAATTGAGCTGCAGGAGTTGCTTGTATATTTTTGAGATTAGTTGTTTGTCAGTTGCTTCATTTGCTATTATTTTCTCCCATTCTGAAGGCTGTCTTTTCACCTTGCTTATAGTTTCCTTTGTTGTGCAGAAGCTTTTAATTTTAATTAGGTCCCATTTGTTTATTTTTGCTTTTATTTCCAGTATTCTGGGAGGTGGGTCATAGAGAATCCTGCTGCGATTTATGTTGGAGAGTGTTTTGCCTATGATCTCCTCTAGGAGTTTTTAGTTTCTGGTCTTATATTTAGATCTTTAATCCATTTTGAGTTTATTTTTGTGTATGGTATTAAGAAAGTGATCTAGTTTCATTCTTTTACAAGAGGTCGACCAGTTTTTCCAGCACCACTTGTTAAAGAGATTGTCTTTAATTCATTGTATATTCTTGCCTCCTTTGTCAAAGAGAAGGTGTCCATAGGTGTATGGATTTATCTCTGGGCTTTCTATTTTGTTCCATTGATCTATATTTCTGTCTTTGTGCCAGTACCATACTGTCTTGATGACTGTGGCTTTGTAGTAGAGCCTGAAGTCTGACAGATTGATTCCTCCACTTCCATTCTTTTTCTCAAGATTGCTTTAGCTATTCGAGGTTTTTTGTATTTCCATGCAAACTGTGAAATTATTTGTTCTCAGTTCAGTTCAGTTCAGTCTCTCAGTCATGTCTGACTCTTTGTGACCCCATGAATTGCAGCACGCCAGGCCTCCCTGTCCATCACCAACTCCCGGAGTTCACTCAGACTCACCTCCATCGAGTCAGTGATGCCATCCAGCCATCTCATCTTCTGTCGTCCCCTTCTCCTCCTGCCTCCAATCCCTCCCAGCATCAGAGTCTTTTCCAATGAGTTAACTCTTCGCATGAGGTGGCCAAAGTACTGGAGTTTCAGCTTTAGCATCATTCCTTCCAAAGAAATCCCAGGGTTGATCTCCTTCAGAATGGACTGGTTGGATCTCCTTGCAGTCCAAGGGACTCTCAAGAGTCTTCTCCAACACCACAGTTCAAAAGCATCAATTCTTTGGTGCTCAGCCTTCTTCACAGTCCAACTCTCACATCCATACATGACCACAGGAAAAACCATAGCCTTGACTAAATGGACCTTAGTCGGCAAAGTAATGTCTCTGCTTTTGAATATGCTATCTAGGTTAGTCATAACTTTTCTTCCAAGGAGTAAGCGTCTTCTAATTTCATGGCTGCAGTCACCATCTGCAGTGATTTTGGAGCCCAAAAAAATAAAGTCTGACACTGTTTCCACTGTTTCCCCATCTATTTCCCATGAAGTGATGGGACCGGATGCCACGATCTTCGTTTTCTGAATGTTGAACTTTAAGCCAACTTTTTCACTCTCCTCTTTCACCTTCATCAACAGGCTTTTTAGCTCCTCTTCACTTTCTGCCATAAGGGTGGTGTCATCTGCATATCTAGGTTACTGATATTTCTCCCAGCAATCTTGATTCCAACTTGTGTTTCTTCCAGCCCAGCGTTTCTCATGATGTACTCTGCATAGAAGTTAAATAAGCAGGGTGACAGTATACAGCCTTGACGTACTCCTTTTCCTATTTGGAACCAGTCTGTTGTTCCATGTCCAGTTCTAATTGTTGCTTCCTGACCTGCATACAGATTTCTCAAGAGGCAGGTTAGGTGGTCTGGTATTCCCATCTCTTTCAGAATTTTCCACAGTTTATTGTGATCCACACAGTCAAAGGCTTTGGCATAGCTCTGTGAAAAATACCACTGGTAGCTTGATAGGATTGGATTGAATCTATAGATTGCTTTGAGTAGTATGCTCATTTTCACTATATTGATTCTTCCAATCCATGAACATGGTATATTTCTCTGTCTATTAGTGTCCTCTTTGATTTCTTTCACCAGTGTTTTATAGTTTTCTATATATAGACCTTTAGTTTCTTTAGGTAGATATATTCCTAAGTATTTTATTCTTTCCGTTGCAATGGTGAATGGAATTGTTTCCTTAATTTCTTTTTCTATATTCTCATTATTAGTGTATAGGAATGCAAGAGATTTTCTGTGTGTTGACTTTATATCCTGCAGCTTCACTATATTCATTGATTAGCTCTAGTAATTTTCTGGTGGGAGTCTTTAGGGTTTTCTATGTAGAGGATCATGACATCTGCAAACAGTGAGAGTTTTACTTCTTTTCCAGTTTGGATTCCTTTTATTTCTTTTTCTGCTCTGATTGCTGTGGCCAAAACTTCCAGAACTATATTGAATAGTAGTGGTGAAAGTGGGCACCCTTGTCTTGTTCCTGACTTTAGGGGAAATGCTTTCAATTTTTCACCATTGAGGATAATGTTTGTTGTGGGTTTGTCATATATAGCTTTTATTATGTTGAGGTATATTCCTTCCATTCCTGCTTTCTGGAGAGTTTTTATTTAAATCAAAATGAATATTGAATTTTGTCAAAGGCTTTCTCTGCATCTATTGAGATAATCATATCGCTTTTATTTTTCAATTTGTTAATGTGGTATATTACATTGATTGATTTGCAGATATTGAAGAATCCTTGCATCTCTGGGATAAAGCCCCTTGGTCATGGTGTATGATCTTTTTAATGTGTTGTTGGATTCTGATTGCTAGAATTTTGTTAAGGATTTTTGCATCTATGTTCATCAGTGATATTGGCCTGTAGTTTTCTTTTTTTTGTGGCATCTTTGTCAGGTTTTGGTATTAGAGTGATGGTGGCCTCATAGAATGAGTTTGGAAGTTTACTTCCCTCTGCAATTTTCTGGAAGAGTTTGAGTAGGATATGTGTTAGCTCTTCTCTAAACTTTTGGTAGAATTCAGCTGTGAAGCCGTCTGGACCTGGGCTTTTGTTTGCTGGAAGATTTCTGATTACAGTTTCAATTTCCGTGCTTGTGATGGGTCTGTTAAGATTTTTATTTCTTCCTGGTTCAGTTTTGGAAAGTTGTACTTTTCTAAGAATTTGTCCATTTCTTCCACGTTGTCCATTTTATTGGCATATAATTGCTGATAGTAGTCTCTTATGATCCTTTGTATTTCTGTGTTGTCTGTTGTGATTGCTCCATTTTCATTTCTAATTTTATTGATTTGATTTTTCTCCCTTTGTTTCTTGATGAGTCTGGCTAATGGTTTGTCAATTTTATTTATCCTTTCAATGAACCAGCTTTTTGCTTTGTTGATTTTTGCTATGGTCTCCTTTGTTTCTTTTGCATTTATTTCTGCCCTAATTTTTAAGATTTCTTTCCTTCTACTAACCCTGGGGTTCTCCATTTCTTCCTTTTCTAGTTGCTTTAGGTGTAGAGTTAGGTTATTTATTTGACTTTTTCTTGTTTCTTGAGGTATGCCTGTATTGCTATGAACTTTCCCCTTAGCACTGCTTTTACAGTGTCCCACAGGTTTTGGGTTTTGTGTTTTCATTTTCATTTGTTTCTATGCATATTTTTATTTCTTTTTTTATTTCTTCTGTGATTTGTTGGTTATTCAGAAGCGTGTTGTTCAACCTCCATATGTTGCAATTTTTAATAGTTTTTCTTTGGTAATTGAGATCTAATCTTACTGCATTATGGTCAGAAAAGATGCTTGGAATGATTTCTTTCTTTCTTTCTTTCTTCTTTTTTTTTTTTTTTTTTTTTGAATTTACCAAGGCTAGATTTATGGCCCAGGATGTGATCTATCCTGGAGACAGTTCTATGTGCACTTGAGAAAAAGGTGAAATTCATTGTTTTGGGATGAAATGTTCTATAAATATCAATTAGGTCTAACTGGTCTATTGTATCATTTAAAGTTTGTGTTTCTTTGTTAATTTTCTGTTTAGTTGATCTGTCCATAGGTGTGAGTGGGGTATTAAGTCTCCCACTATTATTGTGTTATTGTTAATTTCCCCTTTCATACTTATTAGCATTTGTCTTACATATTGCGGTGCTCCTATGTTGGGTGCATATACATTTATAATTGTTATATCTTCTTCTTGGATTGATCCTTTGATTATTATGTAGTGTCTTTCTTTGTCTCTTTTCACAGCCTTTGTTTTAAAGTCTATTTTATCTGATATGAGTATTGCTACTCCTGCTTTCTTTTGGTCTCTATTTTCACAGAATATCTTTTTCCAGCCCTTCACTTTCAGTCTGTATGTGTCCCTTGTTTTGAGGTGGGTCTCTTGTAGACAACATATATAGGGGTCTTGTTTTTGTATCCATTCAGCCAGTCTTTGTCTTTTGGTTGGGGCATTCAACCCATTTACATTTAAGGTAATTATTGATAAGTATGATCCTGTTGCCATTTACTTTATTGTTTTGGGTTCAGGTTTATACACCCTTTTGTGTTTCCTGTCTAGAGAGTATCCTTTAGCATTTGTTGAAGAGCTGGTTTGGTGGTGCTGAATTCTCTCACCTTTTGCTTGTCTGTAAAGCTTTTGATTTCTTCTTTATATTTGAATAAGATCCTTGCTGGGTACAGTAATCTGGGTTAATAGATTATTTTCTTTCATCACTTTAAGTATGTCTTGCCATTCCATCCTGGCCTGAAGAGTTTCTATTGAAAGATCAGCTGTTATCCTTATGGGAATCCCCTTGTGTGTTATTTGTTGTTTTTCCCCTGCTGCTTGTAATATTTGTTCTTTGTGTTTGATCTTTGTTAATTTGACTCATATGTGTCTTGGGGTGTTTTCCCTTGGGTTATCCTGTTTGGGACTCTCTGGATTTCTTGGACTTGGGTGATTATTTCCTTCCCCATTTTAGGGAAGTTTTCAACTATTATCTCCTCAAGTATTTTCTCATGGTCTGTCTTTTTGTCTTCTTCTTCTGGGACTCCTATGATTCGGATATTGGAGTGTTTCATATTGTCCTGGAGGTCTCTGAGATTGTCCTCATTTCTTTTAATTCGTTTTTCTTTTTTCCTCTCTGATTCATTTATTTCTACCATTCTATCCTCTACTTCATTAATCCTATCTCCTGCCTCCTATATTCTACTATTTGTTGCCTCCAAGGTGTTTTAGATCTCATTTATTGCATTATTCATTATATATTGACTCTTTTTCATTTCTTCTAGGTCCTTGTTAAACCTTTCTTGCATCTTCTCAATCCTTGTCTCCAGGCTATTTATCTGTGATTCCATTTTGATTTCAAGATTTTGGATCATTTTCACTATCATTATTTGGAATTCTTTATCAGGTAGATTCCCTATCTCTTCCTCTTTGGTTTGGTTTGGTGGGCATTTATCCTGTTCCTTTACCTGTTGGGTATTCCTCTGTCTCTTCATTTTATTTATATTGCTGTGTTTGTGGTGGCCTTTCTGTATTCTGGCAGTTTGTGGAGTTCTCTTTATTGTGGAGTTCCCCCACTGTGGGTGGGGTTGTATCAGTGGCTTGTCAAGGTTTCTTGGTTAGGGAAGCTTGTGTTGGTGTTCTGGTGGGTGGAGCTGGATTTCTTCTCTCTGGAGTGCAATGAATTGGCCAGTAATGAGTTATTAGATGTCAGTGGTTTGGGGTAACTTTGGGCAGCCTGTATATTGAAGCTCAGGGCTGTGTTCCTGTGTTGCTGGAGAATTTGCATGGTATGTCTTGCTCTGGAACTTGTTGGCCCTTGGGTGGTGCTTGGTTTCAGTATAGGTATGGAGGCATTTGATGAGCTCCTATCGATTAATGTTCCCTGGAGTCAGGAGTTCTCTGATGTTCTCAGGATTTGGACTTAAGCCTCCTGCTTCTGGTTTTCCTGGCTTCTTATTTTTACAATAGTCTCAAGACTTCTCCTTCTATACAGCACCATTGATAAAACATCTAGGTTAAAGATGAAAAGTTTCTCCACAGTGAGGGACACCCAGAGAGGTTCACAGAGTACATGGAAAAGAGAAGAGGGAGAAGGGAGTTAGAGGTGACCCAAATGAGATGAGGTGGAATCAAAAGAGGAGAGAGCAAGCTAGCCAGTAATCATTTCCTTATGTGCACTCCATAGTCTGGACTGCTCAGAGATGTTCACGGAGTTATATAGAGAAGAGAAGAGGGAGGAAGGAGACAGAGGTGGCCAGGAGGATAAAAGGAGGAAATGAAAAGGAGAGAGACAGATCCAGCCAGTAATCAGTTTCCCTAAGTGTTCTCCACCGTCTAGAACACAGAGAGATTCACAGAATTGGGTAGAGAAGAGAAAGGGGAGGGAGGAGACAGAGGAGACCTGGTGGAGAAAAAGGAGAGTCCAAAGGAGGAGACAGCAGTCAAGCCAGTAATCTCACTCCCAAGTGTACTGAAGATTGGGTTTTTAAAGGTACAAAATTGATAACAACTACCAAAAACCAAAGATTAAAAATCTAGAGGTTGGATTTTCAAAAATACAATATTAAAGAAAAGACAAAGAAAAGAAAAAAGTCATAAAAATTATTAAAAATATATATATATGAAGTTGCTTTAAAAATAGGGTCTTTTTGGAAAAGTAATAGTAGGTTATAAAAATGAGAATTAAAGGAGTAATAGAGGACTTAAAAATTTAGAAAAGTTAAACAAAAAGAAGAGAAAAAGAAGAATGATCATAAAAATAGCAAAGATATATCTAGGACTCTCTGGTGTTGTTGTGGGCAGTGTGGGGTCAGTTCATTTTCGGATAGTTCCTTGGTTCAGCTTATATTTCTCAAGATCTATAGGCCTCTTCCTATGTAGTTGGTACTAACTACAGGGTTTTAATCTATTGCACCTGTCACTTCCAAGGAGGTTCCCTCTGTTTTAGCTTCTTCTGTTTGCTGGTCTCTTCAGTGTCTGGTTTCCACCCCTGACACAAGGGGGCAGTGGTGGACACTTTTTAGGCTCACTTGTTCAGTCGTGCTGTGGGGAGGGAGGGATGCTGCAAACAAATAACACTGGAGTGTGCTCGCAGTGTCTCAGCCACACTGGGCCTGCCCCCTCTGGCAGCACACACAGCTCAGGCTCTAGGTTGCTCCGCTGGGAACCGTCCAAGGCTGGCCCTGGGCTGCATGCACCTCCCAGGTCTAAGCTGCTCATGTTCAGGCACTCAGGTAGTTCTTAGAGGTGCATACTCGGTTGGGCCTGCGTTTTGTGCCCTTCCCAGGTCTGAGAAGCTCAGGTGTTTGGCGAGCATGGTCGCTGCGACTTATCGCCTCTCCCATCCCTGCTGCTCGGTTTTCTGGGTGTACAACTGGCGCACCTTCTCAGGCAGATGATGACTATCCAGAACCCCAGGAAGTCTAAAATTTATGTCTATTTCCTGCAGTAAATCTTTTTTAAAGTGTCCTTCTATTGCTTTGTAAGTATTATCCACTGGACAGAATGGTACTGGTGGAAGGCTCTAGAGAAGTGAGTGGATTCAAGACAAACCTTGAAGGTAGAGCTGATGGTGGCTGTTCACAAGCCACACTGAAGATAGAGCTGACAGTGGTTGCTCACAGACCACACTAAGGTGATGAGGATGCTCTTGGTGTCAATAAAACCAGATGAATGGGGTTACCATGAACCGAGATAGAGAGGCCAGTGGAGGGAAAATGGATGGGGATGGCAGGAAATCAAGCACTCAGGTTTAAACACATCAGGCTTCAGTAAGATAGCAACTGAATAACTAAGGGAGGTATTGAAGCTAGAGATATGGACCAGGGGATCGTCAGGTTATAAATAATGTCTAAAATCACAGGATTGGATGGGATCACCAGGGAGTGGGAATAAGTGATGAGGGAGAAGAAAGATGGTCCAAGGACTTAGCCTTAGGGAACTTCAAAGGTTAAAGGTTAAAAAGGAAAGAGGGAAGCAGTAGAGAAGATTTAGAAATAGCCAGTGAAATAGGAGGAACATCAGCAGAGTAACAGTTCCCAGAAGCCAAGTTATAAAAATACTTCAAGAAGGAGGACATGATTAATGGGGTCAACTCTTTCACACCTTAGACACCACAAATCTTCTCATCTACATCACCAAGTTAAGGAGAGTCCTGGGAGGGTCTGTGGGAGAAATACTAGGGAGAAAGCATAATTCTTCCTCTTCTGCAGGGCTTCTGTCTCTTGTAATATGAAGGATTTAACTAAAACGAGTACAGAGTATTTTGATCTCACCCCTTCGCCTCCATAACTTGGCCAATTACCATTGGTATTAAAGTCTCAATGGATAATTTTGAAGTTAACTTGTTTTTAGAAAGAAGAAAAGATCACCTGTTAAATCTATCTTATTTCCCCTTAAGTTCAGGATGCACCTGTATCTGGTGGGAACGTTAATATCCATCGAAGACTTTGCTCTGCAGCTCAGGTCTTTGGTGAAAGATTTTTCTTTTATTTAATCATTGGTGTTTGCTTCTGCTCTGTCTTATTTCTTCCATTGAATATACCATTAAACTGTATTTTGGATCTCTCTTTTCCACTATCTGTTTGTGGCATCGTCCCTTTTATGATTTTTGTTTTTCCTTTTCCTCTTGATTCTGAGCTCCTCAAAATTGTCCTCCACATTGCTAATGTGTTTTTTTTCCCTGTACCATTGATTCTTTTATTTTCTATGCATTTAAAAAAAAATCCCTTTTCACTTATTTAAAAGTAACATTCTCTGCTTATCTCATCGGTTGCCTTTTTATAACTCCCTCTTGGCAGCTGCCTTTTGATCTCACTGTGTTGTCTTTTGTTTTAACATTGTTGACAATACAAGACAAATGTCTAAAATTTATGTCTATTTCCTGCAGTAAATCTTTTTAAAAATGTCCTTCTATTGCTTTGTAAGTATTATTCTATCCATCTGTGTTTAGGATCTTTTCATAGGTCCCATATTATTTTGTTTCCATTTTTTCATCTTTGAACAATAAAGTGTCTATCTGAATCTAGAATTTGTTCACCAAGCCAGATGAGTAGATTCTTCTGAAATCATCTGATATTGAGGTCATAATCTTGAGGGGTAGCCTGAGGACTTGAGAACTACAGTTACAGGCAGTACCAGAAGGGCAGTTTCATGCATGAGCAGTATCTTTTCTGGATAAAGTTGCTGAGCTGGGCACTTGGTTGTCAAATTATCCCATTTCTGGTCCACTATGTCTGGATGAATCATATTGTTCTGTGGGGGTGACAGGGCATTTGTTGCAGTCTCTAGCCCATCATTTGGTGTCACTCCATGCCCTGGTCTACCCAGGTGGTTGCCCTTGAAATTCTCCATTGCACCTCCAGATCCTGGTACCCTCCACGTCAAGACGAAACCTCTTGCTTACCATTCGTGTTACAGTTGACAAAAAGAACCAAAGAACTCCCTATCGTTCATCACATTTTATTTGTTTTGCATTTACCCACACATAACACATGCCTCTGGTGACTCAGATGGTAAAGAATCTGCCTGCAATGCAGGAGACCTGAGTTCAATCCCTGGGTTGGGAAGATCCCCTGGAGGAAGGAATGGCTATCCGTTTCAGGATTCTTGCCTGGAGAATTCCAAGAACAGAGCAGACTGGTAGGCTACAGTCCATGGGGTCCCAAAGAGTCAGAAACGACTGAGTGACTATCATATCAACACATAGTTCACACATAAGCCTCCATATGTCAACCCAGTGCTCTTTCATGAGCTGGGAATATATCAATATGTCTCCTTGATTCTTTCTGACTCATCCATGAGTCAGTGATCAAAGGTCATCTTTCATGCCAAACACATTTAGGTTTCTCCAACTAGAGTCATTGCTCTATTGTGCCTTATATGTGACTCCGTTTCACCATCTGGTAAGTTGTCTTTTAATTGCTCATTCCTCTGTCTCCCCAGTGAGCACGTAAGTTTTAAGTTGTCAAGGATGTGTTCTACTTATCTCTATTAGCCCGTCTGTGTTCTTGACATCCAACAGACAGTTCAGAAAGTGCTTGTAAATGAACTAATTGAGTGAGGATACTTACACATGGACGAAAACAACATTTTTCAAACTTATAGTACTTTATTTTTGCCTTAAGAAAAAGCACAGTGACCTGCTTGGCTTCTCAGTTTTGATGGACTATGGAAACTGCAGTTCTCTTCTGCTCCCTTTTCTGTGCTGTGTCTTGTCTGTGATGGTCCTTCTGGTTTGTAAAACCATGGGACAGCCACAGCTCCCAACACGTTCCCTTCCACTCCTCCTGGGGACCTGGTGTTTGCAAACATTTCTTCCTGTCCCTGACTCTTCAGAAATGGGCTCTGTTTTCTGATAATTGGAAGAAGCCTTTAACTTGACTAAGAAGACAACACACTTTCTCATGTTCTCCTTGCTGTAAATCACACTCTGGAGAGAGGTGCCTATTTTATTTCCTGACAGAAACAGAGAACTGAATATGTCAATCACTGTCTGCTAGGTATACTTTATTTTCAGTATTTCATCCAAATGTCAAAGAGACAAACAAATTTCTTTCATTTAAGAAAAATCCTGTCTAATGGTTTTGGAGGAAAGACTGAGATGAGACCGGGTGCTAATTTTGTTCTTCCTTTCCCTAGAATTGAGGGGTAGGCTCAGAAGGTACCTCTGATTAACAAAAGTTACATTTTTTTGATCCAATCTTTTTTTTTTTTTTGCATGCGTGTGTGTGGCTTTATTGAGATATTTGTTACATGAAAAACAGCACATGTAGTGTACAATTTGACAAATTTTGATGTATATATACACAATGGGCTTCTGAAGTGGCACAGCAGTAAAGAATTCACCTGCAGTTCAGGAGACCTGGGTTTGATCACTGGGTCAGGAAGATCCACTGGAGAAGAGAATGCCTATCCACTCTAGTATTTTTGCCTGGAGAATTCCATGGACAGAGGAGCAGAGGCTACAGTCCATGGGGTTGCAAAGAGTCAGACACGACTCAGTGGCAAACTCTTTCATACACCTATGGATCAACTACCACAATCAGAATAACGTACATAAATATGTACAAACCCTCTGGGTTTAAGGGTTCTATATCCATAACAGCTAGTAAAATGTCAGTTTTCACCTGTTGCAGACATTGCTTTTTGCCTCCTGGCCTTTCAAACTCCTTGGGTGTCATTTTTTCTGCTACAATAATGGCCAATCGTGGGGTGATTTTTGTTTCCTCTTGAACCTGATGCTGGTTTGTCAGCAGCCACTGGCGTTGTGTGTGATGGGAAGAGCCATCTCATCCTCTGTGAGTCTGCCCTACTCGTGGAATCACAGTCCTCTAAGTAGCCAAACCTTCTAGAGACTTCCCTGGGGATCCTCTCTCTCAGGTTCTGGCCAGGACCCCAACCATGTGAATGTTAAGTATTTCTACCACATCTCCTCTCTCACTGAATCCTTCCCAAGTCTTCATGACTTTACCTTTCTCTGAATCAACTTCTTCATTCAATGGTAACTGCAGGGTCCTTGGGTTTCCACTAGCTTTCTGGCAAGTTTCTTGAGCTGAACTTGCTTTAACACATGTGTTTTCATTTTCCATTGAGCACTGAGATTGTAAGTGTTGTATGTTCAGAAAGCAAAAGCATAAAAAGAAGAAATGTTTGGATGATATTGTTATCGAAAGAATGTGGTAGGGTCCAGCTGCTCACTGCTCAAAAGCTAATAAACAGGCCAGGTTGGTGGAAAGGAGTGTTTGTTTTATTTCAGATGCCAGTGACTGGTAGGGACTGAGGGGAGATTGCATGCAGGAACAGCACAGTGAGCTCTGACAGTCACCTTCAAATTGGTCATCAGTGGGCTGCCCAGCATCATCTTGATCATTTTAGGTACAGTTAATCTTCAGTTCCAGGGTCCATTTGTTCCCATTTCTCTGAAGCCATTTCTCAGAATTGTAGCAGCTCATATCATGGGTACAGTTTGGTCATTAGTGCTTAACTTCTCCCACCTGAGGTTTTAATATCTATAAGACAGCTCACAGGTTATGGCTCAGAATCTTATCTATAGTTCTTGAGAAGGAACTAATGGTCTCGACTTTGCATAAGGACTACATTATTATTATTAGGTCTCCTTTTACTGTTTTCCTTTGTTTTTATATGCTTTCATTTCTCTGATTAAGTTCATTCTTTGACTAAAGTTTTCCACAAGCGAAGGCAGGCAGAGGACATGGGGGTTGGGGGCAAAGACGCAGAGCTCTGCTTTGTTTCAGTATGAAGTTTATCACATAGGTTTAATCAGAGCACAGAATTGAAAGCATTGTAACTCAGAACAGGAAGTTGTCACTCAGATTTCCTGGCTTCACAAAGGACTATTCATTTCAATTTTCCAGATGGAATATTGGAAATTCAGTAAGAATCATAGAGTCTCTAAATTACCTCCAGATCATTTGTTTGATGAATTTGCTGCTGTTCAGTCACTCAGTTGTGTCCACCTCTCTGCGACCCCATGGACTGCAGCACTCCAGGCTTCCCTGTCTTTCACCATCTCCCGGAGCTTGCTCGAACTCATGTTCATTGAGTCAGTGATGCCATCCAACCATCTTGTCCTCTGTCATCCCCTTCTCTTCCTGCCTTCAATCTTTCCCAGCCTCAGGGTCTTTTATAGGACAGAGTTATTTCTCCAAGGGACCATAAGAATAGCTTTACAAATACTGCTTGAGACAAGCAGGTTATCTGCTGGGGCTTGGAAATCATCTTGCAGTGGGTAGCCCCTTGTAGGTATGAGAATCATAACATGATTTTCTCTGTGTTCTGTTCCTGAAAGATAGTCACTACCTAGTCTGGCAAAGGCTGAAAGAGGTAACAGAATTGAACAACTTTCAAGGAGAACTTGGTGTATTTGAAGACGAAGAGACATGGTGGGGAGGGGGCAGAGAGAGAGAGAGATGGTGAGAGCTGGGTTGACTTCAGGGTCACCAATGGAAGTGGAAAAGGACTGGGAGTAGAGATTTGGAAGATGTGGGGAACTGAGACTCAGAAAAGGCAAGTGAGGCACTGGCCCTGGACATAAAATGTTAGGGGAGCCAAAAATTTCAGTAGTCAAGACAAATTCTTTCTTTCTTTTTTTTTTTTGAGTGAATCACATGGCATGTGAGATTTCAGTTCCCTGACCAGAGATGGAACCCATATCCCCTGCACTGGAAGCACAGGGTCCCAGCCACTGGCCCACCTGGGAAGTCCCCAGACATCTCTTTCATATCTTGTCCTTCCTGGGCCTTCTTTGAGGTTCAAGAACTAATCAGATCAGATTTTACTCAGTTAAAAAAAAAAAAAAAAGATTTGGCAAGATCTCCTGGTCGGGGAGCAGTCCTTAAAAGAGTCAGGTCCATACAAAGAATTAGTACTCTTATCCACTGGGATCAGATTTACATATGGCCAAATAGTTTTTATTTGATGTTTACATGCTTCCTGGAAGGAGCATATGTTGTAAAACTTTAAGATCTCATTTGATTATCCTACACCTAGATGGCAAATGCTAATGATAAGCCAACTTGGAAGATGTTGCAAAGAATCATAAAGGCCCATGGATGTAATTCAGAGACCCTCCTTTCATAACGTGCCAATCAAGAACCAGCGAAGGGAATTTGTTTACCTAGGGTTACACAGCTATTAATGGTACATCCAGGACGAGACCTGAGATATTCTGCCAGCCAGATTAGAGCATTTACCTTGACATTAGAAGATCTCATAGTAGGATAAGGGAGGTACATCTCCACTGAGAAATCCTAAGTAAATGTCAAGTTGTTTTTTAGAGTTTAGCAACACTGGTGTATGCAAATTGCATGCTTCTATTCAGAAGATACGGCATGTCTGGATTAATCTTCTCTATTGTTACTTTAAGTAGAAATGACTAGTCATGTATTTCACTAACTGAACCACATTGAATGGAAAATAAAATCACTGCCCCAGAGCCCTTTCTGACACTAATGTATGCATGTTTATCTTTGCCTTCACATTCTACTAGACAGTTGTGTCTGTAAGAATGCTTCTAAAAGTGTTTCCAAAGGAGAAGAAAGCCATGCTTACAGCTCTAGCTAGATTTGACTGGTGGCTATTTAATCATAGATGAGACTGAAAGGGCCCATGGTGATAGTTCATAAACTAGAGTCTAGAGTGGATGGTTTACCCAGTGCCAGGACTGGGCTCTCTGGGCACCAAGTAAGTGCTCAAGAAAATGAAAAACTTCCTGATTTGGAAGCTCCTACCACTTCCAAAGTTCTGTTTCTTTGGATTTGTATATTTAGTGAATTTCTATCAGAAAGACCCCATAGCCTAATGAATAAGAACAGAAGCACTGGGTCAGATTAAATTGTGGCCTCACACAAGTTATTGATGCTCTGAGCCTCACATTCCTCATCTGTAAAATGGGGACTATTGGTCAGTTAAGACTCAAAAGAGGCAGAAACACAAGGAGTTCTATCTATCCACCTTTATATCAAGGATTTGATGTTATTCAGTCATGGTACCTGGGTAAACCGTTTCTGCAAAGCCCTTGCCTTCCTTTCTGATACTATTACTTGAGATCTGCAGAGTAGGTAGACGGATGCATGTAGAGAAGAACAGAGATGAGTTGGAAGACTTGGACATGAACAGGAATCTTCCAGAACCAGCTTGAACCTATATCCATTTAAGCTGCCTCCAACTTCAATGAAGTGGCTGTCAGGCAGGAGAAGTTGTCCCCCTTCATCACATAGCTAAACACACACTGACCCCAGGAAATGGCAGAGCCAACAGAACGTCCAGGGGAAGGCACAGCAGCCACAAGACCCTCAGGATCCCCCAGGCCAAGTGCTAGAACAAAATGGCAGACCCTCCTTCACTTCTGCCCTCAAACCCTGTGACCCATCCCAACAGGAAACACTGTGAAGGGAATTCTGGGAAGTGTAGTCCTGACTATCCAGGAGGGAGCTCATAGAGCCACAGATTAGGGGTAAGCACAGGACCAGTCTGCAGGCTTGTTCTGAGGACACTTGAGTGTAATTATGATGATGACAACATGTGGTTGCCACTGTGAAAGCCAGGCTATTTTAGGTATCACGGAAGCCAGAAATATATTTCCCCCAGTCCCCACTCTCAAGTTCCTTATATTCTAACACAAGAGAACATGTGCAGATGAAATATTATAATTCTAACAATTCTCCACAATTATGATGTCTCAGGAGCTAGTCTGTTTTGAATGGGCCTGTTTAGGAAGCTTGCCCTTCAAATGTGGAAACCTTTTCTTACTTCAATCATTTTCATTGAACATCTTTGACAACTGCATTTCACATTTTCTGACATCTTATGTAGAGTAAACGGAACCATTTAAGCCTTCCTTTATGAGTCAGAGTCATCACTGGGAGCATCAGTTATTGTATTGTTCTATAAGGGGACTGGTTGTAGTTGGGCCAATTTGAGCTGACGCTAAGTGGCCCCATGATTGATATTGTTCTTTCTTGCCTTCAGCTGTCATTTTCTTTTCTCTTTCTTTCTTTCTCTCTCTCTCTTTTTTTTTAACTGTTTTCACTCTTCTTGCCTGTGGAGATATCTCTCTCTTCTTTTAATTTGCTGCTTCCATTTTTCTATAGAATGAGAAACCAGATAACTAAGTTTGCTAAAACTCTGTGCCAAGCCCCAATGAGAACCTGAGAAAATTGGTTTTCCCTATTTTTAGGAACAATCCCATTTCAGTGCCCCCATAAATAGTGTTTCTCATCCTGTAGGTTACTAAGTAAAGAACAATGGTTTACTTCCATACAGAATAGAGGACTTCCAGCAAGTGAGGCCACATAGTGCCCTGGCTCTCTTGTGTGAAGGAAGGTTTTGCCAAAGCCTTAGGGAGGGTTAGGTAGAAGGACTGAGCAGTCCCAAAGCACGTGGTCATCCAGATGCATGTGTTCAAAGGGCCCTTTCTGAGCTCTTGGGACCATTGTCACACTTGATACAGGAATTTAGTTTCAGCAAGGTGTCTCCTGTGCTCTGCTTAGTCACTCAGTTTTGTCCTACTCTTTGCAACTCCATGGGCTGTAGCCTGTCAGGCTCCTCTGTCCATGGGATTTTCCAGCAAGAATACTAGAGTGGGTTGCCATGCCCTCCTCCAGGGAATCTTCCCAATCCAGGGATCGAACCCAGGTCTCCCACATTGCAAATGGATTCTTTACACTCTGAGCCATCAGAGAAGCCCAAGAATACTGGGGTGGGTAGCCTATCCCTTCTCCAAGGGATCTTCCCAACCCAGGAATCAAACAGGGGTCTCCTGGATTGCAGGCAGATTCACTACCAGCTGAACTACCAGGGAAGCCCAAGGCTCCCCTAGCCCATGACATTTATGTTAGTAATTTGAGATTAATTCTATGTTTTGTTCTTAATTTCTAAATTTTATCACTGTAAAAGACTTATCACAATAAACTGTGGAAAATTCTGAAAGAGATGGGAATACTAGACCACCTAACCTGCCCCTTGAGAAATCTATGCAGGTCAGGAAGCAACAGTTAGAACTGGACATGGAACAACAGACTGGTTCCAAATAGGAAAAGAAGTATGTCAAGGCTGTATATTGTCACCTTGCTTATTTAACTTCAATGCAGAGTACATCATGAGAAAAGCTGGGCTGGAAGAAACACAAGCTGGAATCAAGATTGCTGGGAGAAATATCAATAACCTCAGAAATGCAGATGACATCACCCTTATGGCAGAAAGTGAAGAGGAGCTAAAAGCCTCTTGATGAAAGTGAAAGTTGAGAGTGAAAAAGTTGGCTTAAAGCTCAACATTCAGAAAACGAAGATCATGGCATCTGGTCCCATCACTTCATGGGCAATAGATGGGGAAACAGTGGAAACAGTGTCAGACTTTATTTTTGGGGGCTCCAAAATCACTGCAGATGGTGACTGCAGCCATGAAATTAAAAGACGCATACTCCTTGGAAGGAAAGTTATGACCAGCCTAGATAGCATATTCAAAAGCAGAGACATTACTTTGCTGACTAAGGTCCCTCTAGTCAAGGCTATGCTTTTTCCTGTGGTCATGTATGGATGTGAGAGTTGGACTGTGAAGAAGGCTGAGCACCGAAGAACTGATGCTTTTGAACTGTGGTGTTGGAGAAGACTCTTGAGAGTCCCTTGGACTGCAAGGAGATCCAACCAGTCCATTCTGAAGGAGATCAACCCTGGGATCTCTTTGGAAGGACTGATGCTAAAGCTGAAACTCCAGTACTTTGGCCACCTCATGAGAAGAGTTGACTTATTGGAAAAGACTCTGATGCTGGGAGGGATTGGGGGCAGGAGGAGAAGGGGACGACCGAGGATGAGATGGCTGGATGGCATCATGAACTCAATGGACACGAGTCTGAGTGAACTTCGGGAGTTGGTGATGGACAGGGAGGCCTGGCATGCTGTGATTCATGGGGTCGCAGAGAGTCAGACATGACTGAGCGACTGAACTGAACTGAAAAGACTTATCCACACAGAAGATTAGATATAGGTTTGTGTACTGTATGTAGTTGTATAAGTATGTGTAGGGTGGGAAGGGAGGCATTTTCTTTTGATGACAAAAATAAGTTCCCACTAAGCTTCAGCCCTATTTGTCAAATTAGTCTAATTTCAGTTTTCTGTCCATGTGAGGTTGAGATTTTTTTCAATTCTGCTTGCCTGCAGGCTATTTTACCCTTCAATCTTTCCATTTTTCATTTCCAAAGTGCTGACTTTCACTCTGTGATGTGGTGTAGCCAAGCAGTGGACTCTCAGAGCTAAGCAGCATGTGTTTGATGTTCAGCTCTTCCGATTACTAGTTCTGTGGCCTCAAGCAAGTTAACCCCTCTGTGCCTCAGTTTCCTCATCCATTACACAGAGGTAATACAGTGTATAGCCACCAGGTTTATACTGTACAACAGTAAAGACTAGATGAAGCAATGCACCAGAAGTGTTTAGAGCAGTGCCTGGCAGAAAATAAAGTGCTTCTTAAATATCAGCCATCAATATCCTAGCTCTTCTGTCACTTCAGAGCCCCAAAGCATAATATGATGCCAAAATGAAGGGAAGAAAAGCCAAACCATGAAAGTTAATCCTGGCATTAGAAGAAGTATTTGTATATATCAAATTTATTTAATTATAAGTGTCTTTCATAATTTCAAAATAGAATGGCCATCCTCATCAATGTTTGGCAGGATGCCTGAGTTTGGTGATGAAAAAAGCAGATGTGTGTGTGTGTGTGTGGTGCTTTTATGATTAAAAAATTGTTCAGTCATCAGTTTTCAATCCTCTTCAGAGTAAAATCACTTCACATGACAAATAACACAGCATCTACCAATTAGAATCCTGCCTGCATGGCAGAAAGTAGAAAATTGCTGGACCCAACACTGCATCCCAGTCATGGAAGAACACTACATCTTGTCTTTTCAGTTCTAACATGAGTCCTGGAACAGGAAAGGAAACTCATTTGGTGTTTAGAATAAATGAATGAGCAAACGAATAGAACAAAGAACAGATGCTGTCTACACAAAGTGAGAAGACTCAAAAAGAAATATATAACAGAAAATAACAAAAAGAGAAGATGGACAGAAACACATGTTATTCTCAAGCTGCCTGTGTCAGCTAGTCCAAACAATGTGGGTCTAAACGAGTGAGTTCACTTTCATGCATTGAAGAAGGAAATGGCAGCCCACTCCAGTGTTCTTGCCTGGAGAATCCCAGGGACAGGGGAGCCTGATGGGCTGCCATCTATGGGATCGCACAGAGTCAGACACGACTGACGCGACTTAGCAGCAGCAGCAGCAACCTTGATTGGCCCTCTATGGTACTGTAGAACCTGGGTTGGTGAGAATGGTGGTCTCAGTGCATGTAAGTGTGAGGTGTATGTGTGTGTGAGGTATATGTGTGTGTGAGGTGTATGTGTGTGCGTATGAATGTGTGCACCTTTAAATTAATGTTTTCTTTCTGTTTGGGCTTCTTCTATTTGCGTCTAAAATCACAAAAGAAAACTTAAAGGCCCTTCCTTATCTGCCGCTCATACCAGACAGCATCTGCTAATGACCCCCTTGAAACTCAGTTCAATCTTTCTCTAACTAGGACTATTTCACAGGTCCTTTAACTGTGAAAGGGTTGGCAGCAAGTTCTGATTCTTTTCATCTATACAACTACCTACTTTCTATCCTCATTACAGTCAGAATAAAAAGAGAAAGATGCCAGCAACCCACCCTTTGGAAGTCTTCACAAGCTGGCTTAATTTGCCTTCCCCATCTCCCCCACTCATGTCAGATTTGGCTCATCTGAAGCTGCTAAAGATTTCTCGCACAAGCCATGCCTGCACCGTTCTCTCCTTGGGGACCCTCAGGAGTTCCTCTAACCCTGGATCTGCCCCCATGCAAACCTTAGGAAACCTCAGATACTAGGGAAAGAGAGTTCCCAATGGACACGGGTTCTGGGTAGTTCTTACCTTCCAGTTCAGCCATTTTGGAGATTTTCTTGAATGGACAAGCACAAACGTCCTGTAGTTGTTCATCTGCCCATGGTAGCAGTGCTCATTACTGGCCAACTCTGACCTCCTGTCCTTCAGGCCCACCTGGGCAATTGCTCAGTCTCAGCCAAAGTTAGCTTCAGGGAACTGTCTGTGAACCTATCCTGACGCTGACACAGGCAACCTCACAGGATGAAGAAGTTAGTGTGAGAAGACCTGAGCCTGAATCCCAGCTCCATCCACTCTCTCTAGCTTCATGGTATATTAATCATGTTTTTGTTTTCTGTGTATTATGATGTTTTGACATCTTAATAACCTTTCTTTCTGAGGAAAAGACTGCCCCTCCCTGGGCAAGCCAGTTCTCAGGCATAAGAAAGCAGTCATCTAGGAGATGGCTTTGGTACATAATTTCACCTATCCAGAGCCATACCTCCTCTGGCTGCCTGTGCACCCCAGGAAGCAATATTCCTCTTCTTCCTCTCACCCTCCAAGTCTTCCCTCCCCTGCGCCTCTTACATCATTTGAATTCCACCCTTTCCCTTTCTATGGAAAAGTTAAAAAAAAAAAAAAAATCAGTCATGGATGCCTTGGGCTTGCCAGGAGGCACCAGTGGTAAAGATTGTGCCTTCCATGGAGTTCAGTCCATGGGGTCACAAAGAGTTGGAAACGACTGAGCCCACATGTGCACACATGCACACACGGATGCCTTAAGTAAATAAAGATTATGAGCCGGAAGGGGAAATAAACAAAAGCAGGGATGGTGTAGCAGGGCAATGGGAGCCATAACACACCAAAGAGAGTAAGAAAGGAGGAGAGAAAGGGAGAGACTCCTGCAGGGAAACCAGCATGAATTGTTCCAGAAGTGAAATGAAAGTTGATGAACACAAGTTGTGTAACATCCCACTCTAACCTCTGATATTATCCACCCAAGTGATGTATTAGTCAGCCTAGGCTCAAAGTTTTAACCATAGTGAGCCTTCCACTGCATGAACACACAATGTCTGTGTCTTCTGTAATTCCTTGCATTGGTGTGATGTAGTTTTTATGGTACACGTCTTTTGCCTCCTTGGTTAAGTCCAGCAAACCAGACAATCCTCAAGGAAATCAGTCCTGAATATTCACTGGAAGGACTGATGCTGAAGCTGAAACTCCAATACTTTGGCCACGTGATGCAAAGAACTGACTCATTGGAAAAGACCCTGATGCTGGGAAAGATTGAAGACAGGAGGAGAAGGGGATGACAGAGGATGAGATGGTTGGATGGCATCACTGACTCAATGGACATGAGTTTGAGCAAGCTCTGGGAGTTGGTGATGGACAGGGAAGCCTGGTGTGCTGCAGTCCATGAGGTCACAAAGAGTCAGACACAACTGAGCAACCAAACTGAACTGAACTGAAGCCTTTTATCCTTTTTGATGCTATTGCAAATGAGATTCTTTTAAAATTTGCTTCTTGGATAACTTATATGCAACTGAGTTTTGTACGTTGAGTTTGTATCCTGCCAGCTTCATTGAATTCATTGATTGGTTCTAATACTTTGCATGTGTCTGAGCCACTGTGTTAAAGGAAGAAAAACAGTGCAGGCTGAAGTGGAGGGGAAGGCTTTGCCACTCTGCCAAGCCTTCCTCCTCTTCTCGTGGGGAAGCCAGACTTTAGCACCTGCTTCATGCTTGTCCTTCTGACAACCCTCTTAGTGGCTTTTCTCCTCTTGCTCCCTCAGGTCTCTCCTTCCGCACAGGTGATAGAGTCCCTAGTCTAGTTGAACAATCCCTGGAGATACTTTTTGGTCCACAAATATTAGTGGGAATGGTCACTGTGTTAAAGTTCTTTGTGCCTTCCTGGTCGTTCTCTCCCTGCTCCCTCTCTTTACTGGATAAACAAGCCATTGTAAGAGCCCCCTTCTTGGGGTGAACCTGTGTAGGTATTTCCCATCCTACTTCTCTGCTCAAACTTCATGAAACATACTGATAAAATAAACCAATATTTTCCCCCAGTAAATTAAAATACTGCATTTATTACTGAAAGCGAAAGTTCTCAATTGTGTCTGACTCCCATGGTCTACAGTCTCTGAAATTCTCCAGGTCACAATACTGGAGTGGGTAGCCTTTCCCTTCTCCAGGGGATCTTCCCAACCCAGAGATCAAACCCAGGTCTCCTGCATTGCAGGCAGACTTTACCAGCAGAGCCACAAGGGAAGCCCAAGAATACTGGAGTGGGTAACCTACCCTTCTCCAGGGGATCTTCTCGATCCAGGAATTCAATCCGTCTTCTGTGCTGCAGGCAGATTCTTTACCAACTGAGCTATCTGGAAGCCCCCTGCATGCATTACTACATGTGTTAATATATATTATATATTTATATATAAAAGTTTATTATGTATATAATATATATACTATACACACACACTTCATTCTCAGTTCTCTTTCACTTCTTTGCTTGTATGTTTCTATACAAACCAATGTTGATTTGATTACAGTGACTGTTAAAACAACTCTCCTCACTAAGCTTCTTTTGTTTATTGTCTGTTCTTGAGATTTTATTCTGCCACATGAAAATTTAAAGTAGTAGAAGTGCCTGTGGGGATCCTGATCAGATTGCAGTAAATTTAAAGATTAACTTAGGGAAAATGGACATCAGGTGACATGAAGTATTCCCATCCAAACCACAATGAGTAAAGCATTTACTCTAATATCTGTCATATAAATGCTATATATTAGTGCTAGTTGTTATTATTCCCCTGGCGGAGGAAATGGCAACCCATTCCAGTATTCTTGCCTGGGAAATCCCATGGACAGAGAAGCCTGGAGGGCATGGTCCTTGGGGTTGCAAATTTGGACACTACTGAGCACACGCACACACACCTTCTTCTTATTATCATGGTTATTTTCAAATATTTGAATCTTGTTTTATTTGTTAAGATTTGATAAATTTTAAAATGCAAGTGATGTGCCTTTCTTCTTAAATGTATCCAAAGGCATTTCATAGTGAATGGTGTTTTTAGAAAAGGTAATTCCTAAGTGTTTATTCATAGCTCAGTCTGTAAAGAGTCTACCTGCAAGGCAGGAGACCTGGGTTCAATTCCTGGCTCAGGAAGATCCCCTGGAGAAGGAAATGGCAACCCACTCCAGTGTTCTTGCCTGGAGAATCCCATGGACAAAGGAACCTGGCAGGCTACAGTCCATGGGGTTGCAAGAGTCAGACACGACTGAGCAACTAAGCACATAGCACAAGTGTTTATTACCAGCGTTTTAAAACTAGTCTTTTTATGTCCACTTGGACATTTGCCACTATCAAGGAATCTGGGTACACCCTTAGCTCTTTGATGACCTGGTGTACCGCTTTAAGCTCTATACACAAACACACCTCACTCCCCCATGAGAGGATTTCCCCTACCACTGTTTTAGGACCACCTGTGTTGGGTTTACTGTTTCAACCCTAATTTCTGTCCACATCAACATGTTGAACCAATCTCTTGACACAGTATAACACAAAAGCTATACTCCATGAGCCTCCATTTGTATAGATCTGTTTCAATAAAGATACTGGGATTACCTAACAAAGCAGCTGTATCTACTGTTTAGTGAATTGTGTTTACATTGGTTTATCTTCCTCCTTTATGATCCATCTGGCTTTTGCAGGAGCCATACCAGTGAATTAAATGGAAATATGGGGACAACCAAAGCCTTCCCTGGTGGCTCATCAGTAAAGAATCTGCCTGCCAAGCAGGAGACTCAGATTTGATCCCTGGGTCAGGAAGACCCCTGGAGAAGGAAATGGCAACCTGCTCTGCTATTCTTGCCTGGGAAATTCCATAGACAGAGGAGCCTGGTGGGCTACAGTCCATGGGGTCGAAAAGAGTCGGCCAGGACTTAGCAATGAAATAACCACCACCAACAATGGGGACAACCACCTCTGCAAACTTTCTCCTAGAGCAGTCCTAGTTTCTGCCACCTCAGCTGGGATGAGTTACTGCTTCTAATCTACCATCTGGGCTGGAATGGTGAGCAGTTTCAGAGCTTCCACTTGGCCCTTTCTACTGTAATAGCATTCACTCTGCAGGTCAGGAACCAATGTGGGGGTTATTCCAGCTGCTAAGTATATCCAACCCAATTAGGCACTCAGAACCTATAAAAATTATCACAGTGTGGGTTGGCAGACTCAATGGGCATTTATGAAATGGACTTGGGCCGAGACTCCATCTGTCACCTAGTGTCACTCGCCGACTCCTAACAAGGTCATCATAATGGTGATTTGGTTTCTCTAACATTAGCGTCAGCTCAAGGCCTGGGTTGAAGACCTCTTGAGACATGTGGGTCCTTCCCTTCCTGCAGTGTTGATCCCTCAGAAGGACTGGGACAGATAGTACTGTATATTCTTTCTGAGTCTTTGTAGGATTTTCTGAAAGAGGATCTAGTCTCTCTCTCTCTCTGTCACAGGATTCTGGATGTGAGAACTGGCTCAGAACTGGAAGTGGGATGAGGGATTATTACATTTCCCTAGGCAGCCAACTTCAGCCTTCTGATCATCTGCCCCTGGTCCAGTTTGGTTATACAAGCCAGGGAATACCCTTGTTGGATCCCCCAACAAGCTTCATCTAATAATAGCACAGTCTATTAGTCTCTGCCCCAGAGCCCTGCAGTTTGAGGCCTCCTAGTTGCTACTCCAGCATTGTGGTCCATTATGATCATTAAATCCACCATGCCTCTGATGCTTACCAGCCACCACCTTGCATCCATTATTCAGAAATCCCATCATTCCCGTGGATACTGGGGAGCCTGGCACTACTGCGGTATCTCCAACTATCAACCCTGGGCTGCGCAGGAACCTACCACTGAGCTTCTTACCAAAGTTGGCGGTCCCTACCCTAGCACATTCCTTATTTCTTTACTGAGAGCCCTCTTCTTTGGACCTTCCCAGGGAACACAGTCAACTGAGGAGTTTTCTGGGTCTTCCCTAAAGATCCATTCTAGCATGCATACCTAGAGCCTATTGATAACTTCCTTAAAACTCTGCCAAAGCACTTCCAATCTCCCTGGTTCATTTTTCTGTAAAACATATTGTCTCAAAGCTTCAAGAAACCACCAACAATATTTTTCCCCCAGTTCCAGGCATCCTCACCAGAATGTTAAGTCTACAGTCTGTGGAGAGTACACTAATGCCAATAAACTTTGTACTCTCAACTGTAAATGTCAGCTTCTTTGGTTCTAGGGGCTCAGCAGTAATGAATCCACCTGCCAGTGCAGGAGGTACAGGTTGTATCCCTGGGCTGGGAAGATCTCCTGGAGAAGGAAATGGCAACCCATTCCAGTATTCTTGCCTAGGAAATCCCATGGACAGAGAAGCCTGGTAACTACGGTCTATGGGGTCACAAAAGAGTCAGGCACACCTTAGGGACTAAACAACAAAAACAAAACTCTTTGGCCCAACACCCTCTGGTGCCCAGCTATATTCTCTCAAATCATTCAAGCCCACAGAAGACATACCCTGCAGCTCTTTTAGAAAACAATTGGCTTTCTTCTCACAGCAGAATTGGCACTTCCTACCCAAGGTATGCTGAATTGTGACCCTTTTATTGGTCTTGAAATAATGAGAGAAAGCAGAGGCAGATTTTGAGAAGGACAAGCTCACTCTCTTCCAAGGCAACTGCTCCTCCTGAGTTCCCTTTGCTAATCTCCAGCTAATAAGGTCCATCTCCTCTAGCAAGAGGAGAAAGCCACTTCTGTTGGCCCGTGGAGTTCAGAAGACTCCTGTGGCTCAAAGTTCTCAATAATCAGCACAGGAGACATACTGGGTTGTGCATTCAACCTCTTCATAATTCTCCCACTCTTATGAGGTCTTGGGTCTGATTCTCAGCACAGTCTGCCCTCTGCCTGCAGGAGATGAAAGTCCTTTTCAATATTGTCATGGGTAATTTCTGGCATTCTCCCTGTGCCCTAAGTTGATAATTAGTTGACCTGATTCTGTTATTTTCTTCCCATAGAGCTTCTGTGGCAGTAAACACTCAACTCTGTAATCCTAATAATTACTACTGTGCACACATTTTTTCAAGCACCAAGGCTATTGCTTAACTATGTACACCCCCTGCCACCTATTATTCTATCCAGACAAAGCATACACGAGAATCTTAGTAAGAGTGATTCTACCCCAGGTGGACGGTTTTGACCACATCTCCTTAACATCAGAAACAGATATAGAGTCCTTGTTGTCATATGGGTGGAGAGGGAGCCATCCCGAGGAACTGCTTCCTAGGACCACCTCTTTTATCCACCGTCTTGGGCTGCGTTTCCCGCAGAAACAAATTCTGGGATGAACATTTGAGTCAAGTGGTTCATTAAGGAGATAATCTCAGAAAGTCTCCTCAGGGAGTGAGGAAGGAGGCAGGAAGGGGGGAAGCCAGTTGAGGCAGCAGCCGTAGGTGACTCAGACTCAGTCCTAATAGAAACCTCCAAGTTGTTTCCCTCCAAACAGCAGGGAACCTGAAGTATTTATCCTCTGAATTGTCTTGAGATGATGGTTGTGCCTGGTAGCATTAACTGTCAGGCACTTTGACCTGCCCTGTCTGGGGGTTGAAAGTAAGCCCTTAGATCAGAGGTCAGCAATCTTCAGCCTTCAGGTAAACTTCACTCCATCTCCTGTTTTTTTCTTTTGTAAATAAAGCTTTATTAGAACACAGTCAAGTCCATTCATTTATATTTCATCTATGGTTGCTTTCCAACTACAAGGGCAGAAGAATGTATGTGAGAAAAACTGTCCTGTCCTTCATTGCTCAATTGTGTCTGACGCTTTGTGACCCCATGGACTGTAGCCCACCAGGCTCCACTGTCCTTGGGATTTCCTAGGCAAGAATACTGGAGTGGGTTGCCATTTCCTCCTCCAGGGGATCTTCCCAACCCAGGGATCAAACACATTGTCTCCTGCATTGGCAGGCAGATTCTTTACTGCTGAGCCAGCAGGGCAGCCCTGTGTAGCAAATCTCTAGAACTTATTCCTCTTGTATAAGTGCAAATTCATACCTGTTGAGCAACCCTTCCCCTTCCCCATCCCTTGGGAAACCACCATTTTATTTTCTACTTTCTTAAGTTTATCTTTTTATCTTTTTAACTGAAGTATAGTTGATTTACAAGGTTGTATTAGTTTCTGGTGTACAGCATAGTGATTCAGACATATATATATAAGAATATACATATTCTTTTTCATATTCTTCTCTATTATGGTTTATTATAGGATATTGAATATAGTTCCCTGCACTATACAGTAGGACCTTGTCATTTATCTATTTTATATACAGTAGTAATTTATCCCTTCCTCACCCCAAGTTTGATTACTTTAGCTGTGTCATATAAATGGATTATGTTATAGAATAGATACTTACAAGTGGAAAGTTAGGTCCAAGTATGATGCATAATTTTAGATAAGGTAGTATGGTCAAATTAACCTCTAAGATTATACACATTTACATTCCCTAAAAGGATTCCTGTTGCTTCACCAACACTGCATTTAACTTTTGCTCACAGAGTAGAAACTGGGTTATTTGAGTTTGTGGTTCAGGAGAGAAAGCTGGGCTAAAGACAGAGATTGGAAAGCTGTCAGCATACAGACGGTAAATAAAGTAATAGGAGTGTTTGAGACCATTCAGGGAAAAAAATACGTAAACTGATAAGTAAAATGTCCAGAGGACACGTATAGCAGCATTTGTTTGTTCTGTGACCCTGTGCTTCTCCGTGGGATCTTGCCTTAGTTCCCTATGGTTCCTGCCCAGAGACCTGTGAGACCCAGCATGGCCTTTGGCCAAATGAAGCATCCTGAGAATGAGGAGGAGTGGGCACTACACTCCTTGAGTCCCAGGGAAACTTAGGGTGCAGGTGATACCATGCCAGGGGATGGAAGCCACAACCACCTGCTTCCTCGATCAGGTGAAAACAAAGTCTGCATAGACTGCCCTGGAGGCAGACATTCTAATCTCCCCACCTCCATCCTGCACCCAGGGTTTATTTACTCCCCCGTATTACCAGCCTTGCTTTTACTTGCTGGCACTGTAGCATCCGTCCAGTTGTGAGGTGGACCAGCCAGCCCTCACAGTTTCCTCCAACCCCTACCCAAATGCCACCTCCCTGTTCACCCCAGAAGCCCTCCTGGGAAGCTCCAAAAGACCCTCACCCACACCATGCTCCTCCACAATTCTGGCATGAAACGGACGCCTTGATTTGTCTGAGCTCTGGTACAATTTGCAAAAGGCTATGATTTTGTCAAAGTTGAGACTGTGAGGAAGCCATTGTTACTGGATTAGAGACTTGGCATTCCTAATCACACCCAGCGTCAGGCTTCAGGAGCATGAAGAAACCCTAGTTACTAGCATTCAGTGGGCCTCTGGGTGTTATTTCAGATGCGGAATAATTAGCAATATGCCCAAGAAGCAACAAAGGCTTGAATGGTATTTAGTGACAATTATTCAGCCAAACCATTGCTTACTATTATAGGGGCTTATTAGCACCAAATTGTTTCGATAGGAAGTGGCATCAGCAATAAAAATAATGGCTGCAGCTTGCTGTGCAATCCCAGAGTCAGCAGAAAGGGGCTGGAATGTGTGCACGTCTCTCTTACATCCCCCAGAAATTCAGGGGACCCACTGGGATGTGTTGGCAGTGACAGGAACTGACTCAGGTGGCTCAGGGTAGAGAGCAGGTGGGGCTGTTTGCTGCAGAAATCACTAGCTCCTTTTAAGCTCTTTTTTATGCACTGAAAAGGCTCCTCCAAATGCACTTGTTATGCTGTCTTTTGGGACATGCTGGTATCTCCCATCGCATCTCTCTTTATATTTATACACCTGAAACCTAAAACCTGAGGGCTGGAAGGGGCTTTGGAGCAAACAGCTACATTATATGGATCAAACTAATCCATGGTCAGAGAGATTGTCTAACTTACACTAGGTCACACAGCTGGACTGACAGGAGAATTTGCGTAGGCTGGGTGTGTCTTTTTATACAGCCTTCGTGCAGCCTGGATCACATGTTATACTCCCCTGTACTACAACAGAGAGCATATAGTCAGATGGGCAAGCAGCTCTTTAGGCTGCAAATGACTTGAATGCTTTGTGACAGAATTTCAGTAGGTGAATGATATGCAGAACTAGGAACTTCGATAAAGCCATTTCTCAACACACTTAGTTTAGGGTGGACTCTGTTTCATCCAGGCCGCATTTCTTTCCCCATGTTTGGGCTGTTAGGCAAATTTTTGTTTCCAAGCCCAAACTAAGAGTGAGGCTCCTTCCTCAGCTCTCTAACAAGACTCATGGGAGGAACAATGGAAAAGTTATAATAAAAAGATTTAAGATTTATATAAATGAAAAGATTAAAAGTGCCATCAGAGAAAGAAGATGCAAGATCCCAAGATTCTACTTAGCTTGGTGCATTATGATGGGATCAGAAAGCCCTCCATGTTCGTCCTTTTCCCAGAAATACCACTTGAGGTGGGGAAGGGATAAAAAGAAGGACAAATGGGGTATACCTACAAAATTTACTCCTTGACCTCAGTGTGGGGAGAGGCAGATTGAGAGCTATGTCATCATTCCAGGGGATAGGTACATAAGGATGGAGGAAAGAGACACCTCACCACCTCCATGGTCCCACCAGAGCCCAGAAAAAGCAGAATGGTGGGATGATGCTAATTATCCCCCTGAATGAATCAGGATTTATACAAACAGAAGACAAATACATAGAAAACATACAAGCCAAGATCCTCCAAGAAAATAAAAGCTAGTGGTAAACATTTACCTATTAAAATTTTAAAAAAAAGTTTATATTGTGAGGATCCAAAACCCCAATGTGATGCAAGAAACTCATCTTAAAAAGTAAATTTTTCAATAAAGATCTGATAAAAGTGAAAGAGTAAACCGTTCATACATGTGGGCAAAGAGCAGGTATAGAGCAGGAATCCACCAGGAATGTTCCAGAAATAACTGGGAGGCTGCTGCTGCTAACTGGAGTAAATGAGGGGGAAATAGTGGAAGATGATCTCAGAGAGGTGATGGAGAATTAAATCATCATACACCATATTCCCATAGTAAAGACTGGGGGTTTTACTATGACATGGCAAGCTCCTGGAGGCTTTTCGATGGAGAAATGCCACGCTATAATTGAATTTTGACAGCATCATGTTGTGTTCTGTGTTGAGAATAGGCTCCGAGTGATAAGGAAGAAACCATAAACTAAAAAGAGGCTCTTGAAATAAACCATGATGGTGGCTTGGACAAGGGTAGTAGCTGTGGGGGGTGGTGAGAAGTGGTCAGATTCTAAAGATATAGTGACATTAGCACAGACAGGAGTTTCACAAGTGGGGGAGTTGGCTGGGGAGTAGACAGCTCATCCATAAAAACTGGAGAGAAGATGTAAGTTAAGAGCATGAGAACCCACAGGTACAGAGAAGTAACGTTAGGGGAAAGCCTACGAATATTCTATTCTGTGCTGCTCTATTATCAATGAAAGAGGAAACAAGGTCACCAGCCACCAGTAGGATGAGGAAGGAGGTCTCAGAGGTTTGAGAAAACAGGGAAATGTTTGAAATAATCATCTAGGAGAATGGAGAAAGTGGATGGACTAGAAAAATATGGTTTCTTACCTGCTGACTCTGTAGCAGCCTGCTCACCTGCAAGTCTGACCCATCACACACTCCCAGTTAGCCTTCCATGGAACAGACGCAGTGGAAAATTGACCCATATGAATAGCAGCAACTGATAGCTCTTTAGAAAAATCAACCCAGTCCCTCATTTACTAAACATATGATAAAAAGAGCAGCTCTAAAGAGAAAGACCAAGATGATGCAGTAAAAAAAAATGCATGTCAAAAACAAGACAACAACAACAAGAACAACAACAACAAAACCTTAAAAAAATAGCTCCAATGAGTAATCTCATAGCCATTTGGGAAGATACTGTAATCAGGAGACAACAAAAGTGTGTTATAAAAAATAGTATTTTTAGATATGTGAAAGCTCTTGAAAAGTAAACACATGGTGACTACAATTAAAAATTCAATAAGGACTGTTAGAAACCATTAATGATACCTGGCAGACCACAGAGCAAGAAATCAAAGATGTGGGGAATCTGAGTGAGAGGATAAGGAGCCTGAGAATAAAGAGGGTTCAAGAGTCTCACTTTCCAAGTAGATAGTCGGAGGTCAGGAGCGGCAGCCGAGAGGAGCTACCCCACGTTCGAGGTCAGTGGCAGCCGGGAGGAGACACCCCGCATCCGAGGTCAGGGGCGGTGGCTGGGAGGAGTCACCTGAGGAGCCGTGGCTACATGGGTGTAGGAGGGCCTGGAGGAGCTATCCCACGATGAAGGGTGGCGGTAAGAGATACCCCTCATCCAATGTAAGGAGCAATGGCTGTGCTTTGCAGGAGCAGCCGTGAAGAGATACCCCACAACCAAGGTAAAAGAAACCCAAGTAAAATGGTAGATGTTACAAGAGGGCATCAGAGGGCAGACACACTGAAACCGTACTCACAGAAAACTAGTCAATCTAATCACACTAGGACCACAGTTTTGTCTAACTCAATGAAACCAAGCCATGTCCGCGGGGGCAACCCAAGACGGGCAGGTCATAGTGGAGAGGTCTGAGAGAATGTGGTCCACTGGAGAAGGGAATGGCAAACCACTTCAGTATTCTTGCCTTGAGAACTCCATGAACAGGATGAAGAGGCAAAATGATAGGATACTGAAAGAGGAACTCCCCAGGTCAGTAGGTGCCCAATATGCTACTGGAGATCAGTGGAGAAATAACTCCAGAAAGAATGAAGGGATGAAGCCAAAGCAAAAACAATACCCAGCTGTGGATGTGACTGTTGATAGAAGCAAGATCTGATGCTGTAAAGAGCAATATTGCATGGAACCTGAAATGTCAGGTCCATGAATCAAGGCAAATTGGAAGTGGTCAAACAAGAGATGGCAAGAGTGAACGTCGACATTCTAGGAATCAGCGAACTAAAATGGACTGGAAAGGGTGAATTTAACTCAGATGACCATTATATCTACTTCTGTGGGCAGGAATCCCTCAGAAGAAATGGAGTAGCCATCATGGTCAACAAAAGAGTCCGAAATGCAGTACTTGGATGCAATCTTAAAAACGACAGAATGATCTCTGTTTGTCTCCAAGGCAAACCATTCAATATCACAGTTATCCAAGTCTATGCCCCAACCAGTAATGCTTAAGAAGCTGAAGTTGAACGGTTTTATGAAGACCTACAAGATCTTTTAGAACTAACACCAAAAAAGATGTCCTTTTCATTATAGGGGACTGGAATGCAAAAGTAGGAAGTCAAGAAACACCTGTAGTAACAGGAAAATTTGGCCTTGGAATGCGGAATGAAGCAGGGCAAAGACTAATAGAGTTTTGCCAAGAAAATGCACTGGTCATAGCAAACACCCTCTTCCAACAACACAAGAGAAGACTCTACACATGGACATCACCAGATGGTCAACACCGAAATCAGATTGATTATATTCTTTGCAGCCAAAGATGGAGAAGGTGTATACAGTCAACAAAAACAAGATTGGGAGCTGACTGTGGCTCAGATCATGAACTCCTTATTACCAAATTCAGACTGAAATTGAAGAAAGTAGAGAAAACCGCTAGACCATTCAGGTGTGACCTAAATCAAATCCCTTATGATTATACAGTGGAAGTAAGAAATAGATTTAAGGGCCTAGATCTGATAGATAGAGTGCCTGATGAACTATGGAATGATGTTCGTGACATTGTACAGGAGACAGGGATTAAGACCATCCCCATGGGAAAGAAATGCAAAAAAGCAAAATGGCTGTCTGAGGAGGCCTTACAAGTAGCTGTGAAAAGAAGAGAGGTGAAAAGCAAAGGAGAAAAGGAAAGATATAAGCATCTGAATGCAGAGTTCCAGAGAATAGCAAGAGGAGATAAGAAAGCCTTCTTCAGCGATCAATGCAAAGAAGTAGAGGAAAACAACAGAATGGGAAAGACTAGAGATCTCTTCAAGAAAATTAGAGATACCAAGGGAACACTGCATGCAAAGATGGGTCGATAAAGGACAGAAATGGTCTGAACCTAACAGAAGCAGAAGATATTAAGAAGAGGTGGCAAGAATACACAGAAGAACTGTGCAAAAAGATCTTCACCACCAAGATAATCACGATGGTGTGATCACTCACCTAGAGCCAGACATCCTGGAATGTGAAGTCAAGTGGGCCTTAGAAAGCATCACTATGAACAAAGCTAGTGGAGGTGATGAAATTCCAGTTGAGCTGTTTCAAATCCTGAAAGATGATGCTGTGAAAGTGCTGCACTCAATATGCCAGCAAATTTGGAAACCTCAGCAGTGGCCACAGGACTGGAAAAGGTCAGTTTTCATTCCAATCCCAAAGAAAGGCAATGCCAAAGAATTCTCAAACTATCACACAATTGCACTCATCTCACATGCTAGTAAAGTAATGCTCAAAATTCTCTAAGCCAGGCTTCAGCAATACATGAACTTTGAACTCCCTGATGTTCAAGCTGGTTTTAGAAAAGGCAGAGGAACCAGAGATCACATTGCCAACATCCGCTGGATTATTGAAAAAGCAACAGAGTTCCAGAAAAACATGTATTTCTGCTTTATTGACTATGCCAAAGCCTTTGACTGTGTGGATCACAATAAACTCTTGAAAATTCTGAAAGAGATGGGGATACCAGACCACCTGACCTGACTCTTAAGAAATGTGTATGCAGGTCAGGAAGCAGCAGAGAGAACTGGACATGGAACAACAGACTGGTTCCAAATAGGAAAAGGAGTATGTCAAGGCTGTATATTTAACTTCTATGCAGAGTATATCATGAGAAATGCTGGGCTGGAAGAAACACAAGCTGGAATCAAGATTGCTGGGAGAAATATCAATAACCTTAGATATGCAGATGACACCTCCCTTATGGCAGAAAGTGAAGAGGAACTAAAAAGCCTGTTGATGAAAGTGAAAGTGGAGAGTGAAAAAGTTGGCTTAAAGTTCAACATTCAGAAAACGAAGATCATGGCATCCGGTCCCATCACTTCATGGGCAATAGATGGGGAAACAGTGGAAACAGTGTCAGACTTTATTTTTGGGGGCTCCAAAATCACTGCAGATGGTGGTTGCAGCCATGAAATTAAGACGCTTGCCTACTCCTTGGGAGAAAAGTTATGAGCAACCTAGATAGTATATTCAAAAGCAGAGACATTACTTTGCCAACAAAGGTCCGTCTGGTCAAGGCTATGGTTTTTCCTGTGGTCATGTATGGATGTGAGAGTTGGACTGTAAAGAAGGCTGAGCTCTGAAGAATTGATGCTTTTGAACTGTGGTGTTGGAGAAGACTCTTGAGAGTCCCTTGGATTGCAAGATCCAACCAGTCCATTCTGAAGGAGATCAGCCCTGGGATTTCTTTGGAAGGAATGATGCTAAAGGTGAAACTCCAGTACTTTGGCAACCTCATGCGAAGAGTTAACTCATTGGAAAAGACTCTGATGCTGGGAGGGATTGGGGGCAGGAGGAGAAGGAGACGAGAGAGAATGAGATGGCTGGATGGCATCACTGACTCGATGGACACGAGTCTGAGTAACTCTGGGAGTTGGTGATGGACAGGGAGACCTGGTGTGCTGCGATTCACGGGGTCACAAAGAGTCGGACACGACTGAGAGACTGAACTGAACTGAGAATCCCACAAAGAACCTGGGGAGAAAAGGGAAGAAATAAGAAAATCATACATAGAAGTACCAGCATTTCCAAAGCTGTAAAAAGATGTTCAAAGGCCTTTCTAGCACAGACTAGAGTAAATGAAGAAAATCTAGACTGACACAAATTATGCAAGGTTCTGGAAAGAACCACACTGATACATATCATGTAATTTCCTGATCCATATGAGCATTTATCATGTGAAACTCCAGAAAACTGAAGGTACACAGACAATTCTTAAACATCATATTTTAAAAGTCATAGATAACTGAGCTAGCCATTTAACAGACTTCTTATTGGCAACACTCAATGTTAGAAGGCAAAGTTTTGGTGGGGGTGGGGAAATTACTCTGAACCTAAATTCTATGGTCAATTATAATATCAGTCAAGTGGAGACAGAGAGGAAAAGGCATTCTAAAACCTTCTGAAACTTAAAATTTACCTCCTATGGCCCCTTTGTGAGGAGGCTGAATATTTACTCCAGAAAAACGAGTAGAAGCCAAGAAAGAAGATGTAAGTAACAAGAAATGGAGAAATGTAAATAAGACATTCCAGGATGACAGCTGTGCAGCAGGCCAAAATTAAACAGAAATACGCAAAAATTTCAAAAAGAATGTTTTCCTTAAAGAAAATGAAATAAATTAAGCAATAGAATGATTAAGTGGCTGGATGGTTATAACAACATGGTAAAGAAAGTATGTATTTCTTTTCTCAGCAGGAGAAAAGAAAGTTCATTAGAGACTTTAGGGGAGGCAAACATATAAAAACAAGCCATAATCCAGGTAAGTAAAGTGAAGCATAGATTTAAGCTATTGATGAAACATAAGAAAAGATAATCCTCTTGACCTGGGTGCTTGAAATATGTCTATATTGAGTGCTAGAACATTTGTAACATTGGGCCTGTGTATCTGTCAGTTCAGTTCAGTTCATTTCAGTCATTCAGTCGTATCTGACTCTTTGTGACCCCATGGACTGCAGCACGTCCATCACCAACTCCTGGAATGTACTCAAACTCATGTCCATCAAGTCGGCAATGCCATTCAACCATCTCATCCTCTGTCATCCCCTTCTCCTCCCGCCTTCAATCTTTCCCAGTGTCAGGGTCTTTGCCAATGAGTCACTTCTTTGCATCAGGTGGCCAGAGTATTGGAGATTCAGCTTTAGCATCAGTCCTTCCAATGAATATTCAGGACTGATTTCCTTTAGGATGGACTGGTTTGATCTTGCAGCCCAAAGGACTCTCAAGAGTCTTCAACACCACAGTTCAAAATGTCAGTTCTTTAGTGTCAGCTTCTTTATGGTCCAAATCTCACATTCACACATGACTACTGAAAAAACCATAACTTTGACTAGGTGGACATTTGTTAGCAAAGTAATGTCTCTGCTTTTTAATATGCTGTCTAGGTTGGTCATAGCTTTTCTTCCAAGGAGCAAGTGTCTTTCAGTTTCATGGCTGCAATCACTATCTGCAGTGATTTTGGAGCCCCCCCAAATGATGTCTGTCACTGTTTCCATTGTTTCCCCATCTATTTGCCATGAAATGATGGGACCGGATGCCATGATCTTAGTTTTTTGAGTGTTGAGTTTTAAGCCAGCTTTTCACTCTCTCCTTTCACTTTCATCAGAGGCTCTTCAGTTCCTCTTTGCTTTCTGCCATGAAGATGGTATCATGTGCGTATCTCAGGTTATTAATATTTCTCCTGGCAATTTCTTTGGGATTCCAGCTTGTGCTTCATCCAGCCTGGCATTTTGTATGATGTACTCTGCATATAGGTTAAATAATCAGGGTGACAATATACAGCCTGGACATACTCCTTGCCCAATTTGGAACCAGTCTGTTGTTCCATGTCTGTTTCTAACTGTTGCTTCTTGACCTGCATATAGATTTCTCAGGAGGCAGGTAAGGTGGTCTGGTATTCCCATCTCTTGAAAAGTTTTCCATAGTTTACTGTGATCCACACAGTCAAAGGCTTTGGCATAGTCAATAAAGTAGAAGTAGGTGTTTTTCTGGAACTCTCTTGCTTTTTTCTATGATCCAGTGGATGTTGGCATTGATATCTGGTTCCTCTGCCTTTACTAAATCCAGCTTGAACATCTGGAAGTTCTCGGTTCGTGTACTGTTGAAGCCTTGCTTGGAGAATTTTGAGCATTACTTTGCTAGCGTGTGAGATGAGTGCAATTGTGTGATAGTTTGAACATTCTTTGGCATTGCCTTTCTTTGGTATTGGAATAAAACTGACTTTTTCCAGCCCTGTGACCATTGCTGAGTTTTCCAAATTTGCTGGCCTACTGAGTGCAGCACTTTCACAGCATCATCTTTTAGGACTTGAAATAGTTCAGCTGGAATTCCATCAACTCTACTAGAGTTGTTTGTAGTGATGCTTCCTAAGGCCCACTTGACTTTGGACTCCAGGATGTCTGGCTCCAGGTGCGTGATCACACCATCATGGTTATCTGGGTCATTAAGATTTTTTTGTATATAGTTCTTTTTCAGGATCAAGCACGAGGTTGGAGAAATTGTATTTTGGGTGGCCCAGTGCTGGACGGTGGAGGAGGGAACCTGGACCAGTGGGGCCAGGGGAGGTGGCCCAGATTCATCACCCTCACTAGCTCCTGGATTCCACCCTCAACCTGAGCCCCATATTGGTCTTCAGCTCTCTGTGCCTTTCTGCTTCCTGCTTTCCCCAGTTCCGTCAGAAGTCTGAACTGTTTCTGCTTCCTACAGAACCTTTGGTGACCCGGCTGGAGATCTTGAGGTCAGCGTCTTAAAATGTTTGCTGAACACTAACTATGTGTTCGGCAGTACCTGAAACCTTGTCACACAAAGGCAGTTAAGAGTATCTTCCCAGAAGGAGTGAGAGATATGTATAATCAACAGGATAGCATAAAATGCTGTGATGTAGTGAAGAAATGAGCACAGGTGTGATGGGGGCACTAAAGAATCAGAATATGAAAAGCTCCAATTGGAGAGTGGTGAGGACTCTTGGGTGGTCAGAGCGAACTGAGACTGTGCCATCTGGAGTGAGGGGAACAGTCAGGTGACTGGACGCTGAACCTCAGTTTCTCATTTGTGACATAGTGACTAAACACTTATCTCACAGATTGCATCCAGATGAAGTGAAATTGTATCTATAAAAAGCCTGGCATGTAGTGCCTTTTAAATCCGAGTGCTTTTCTCCTTCCTCTGACTCAGACCAGAAGCTGAGAAACTGCACCAGGTAGAGGTTTCCACTTTTTTCTACATAAAATGCTAACTAAACTCAGAAGTAAATGACTGGCTGGTTACAAGCAGAGGAGAGACAAGAGCACAGATCTCCTGGCACCAGCAGATGCCACGATGGGTGCTCCTTATGTGGTACCTACAAGCACAGAGACAATTCATTATCTCAGGTTTCCATGTCTTGTGATGTCACGGTAAGAGGTGGATCAGAGAGCAGATGGTTCACAGAGCCCCAAAGCACAGGCTACATTAGGCTTCTTGAAGGTCAAGCTCTAGCTCTGCAATGAGCTCTCCACCTCGGTGACCCAGGAACCTTTGGGCTTTACTTATCTTGTCCACCCTTCCTGTCCTCCTCAATATCAGTCCAGTAAATGGCAAGCAGAAGTCTCTAACCTTCAGATCTGGAGATGCTACTACAGATGGGTATTATAACATGTATCATTACTTCCAAGTGGCTCGGTGGTAAAGAACCTTCCTGCCAATGCAGGAGATGTGGGTTTGATCCCTGGTTTGGGGAGAAGACCTGGAGGAGGAAATGATGACCTACTCCAGTATTCTTGCCTGGGATCTTCCCATGGACAGAGGAGCCCGGCGGGCTGTGGTCCATAGGATCACACAGAATCAGACAGGACTGAGCAACTGAGTACACACATCACAACATGTTCATGAATCAAATTGTGTATGTGTCTTAGTGAGTCAAAATTTTTATGATGAAAGGGGCATCTGCACAAGGAGTGGTGTCCTCAGTCTCAGTTTGAAGTAGAGATGGGAGTAAGGTATTCATTTCTCCATGTTGAACAGGAAGCTGCATAGAGCAGGTGAGGTGGGAGCGTCAACAGCCAAAGACATCTTAAGAGCTCTTAAATTTCTTAAGGAATTCTGAGGGTAGGAGCTAATGAAATAATTAGCACTGCGCTTCTGAAGGGCAACCATAGACAAGCTGCACCTAGGAGCCAGCTGGGTATCTGCACAAGCTAAGTTGACAAGGGAGGGCAGCTCTTTAAACACTTCTCAGTAATCAGCTAAATTACAGATTACCCTGTAAAGAGGAGTTCCAAATGAATGCTCGCTACATGTTGTTGTGCTGTGCAATTTGCTGTCTATAAAAACCTAGGGTTATATTTTAGCTGTGCCCTTTATTAAGCCAAAAGACCGTCCTTTTTATTAAAAAGTGAGTGAAGATTTGTCAGGGTATTTCTGCTTTCTACAGTTCTTTAAGCCTGAAGAAAGTTTAACTCCAAGGCTGTCACAGACCTTTATACAGTAGAATTCATAGGGGATTAATCGACCATCACAGGGCTTCAGCTGCACTATACAGGCACACTACATGGAAGTTTCCTATTTTTCCAGGCAAGAATACAGGGGTGGGTTGTCATTCTCTCCTCTAGGGGATCTTCCCAACCCAGGGATTGAAACCAAGTCTCTCACTTCTCTTGCACTGGCAGACTGCTAGCGCCTGCTTCCTGATGGCTCAGACGGTAAAGAATTTGCCTACAATGCAGGTAGACCTGGGATCAATCCCTGGTACAGGAAGATCCCCTGGAGAAGGGAATGGCTTCTCACACTAGTATTCCTGCCTGGAGGAGCCTAGTGAGCTACAGTCCATGGGGTACCAAAGGGCTGGAGATGACTGAGTGACTAAGCACACATACAGGTATAATAACAAGTCAAAAACAATTGAGCATTTTGCCTCTTACATCCTTTTTGTTTTTTGGCTGTGCTGGGTCTTAGTTGCGGCAGGTGGGATCTAGTTCCCTAACTTGAGATCAAACTCAGGCCCCCTGCATTGGGAGCACAGAGTCCTAGCCACTGGACCAGCAGAAAAGTGCCTGCTTCTTATATCTTCTCAGAGATTCTTGGTCCAGAATCCTTGGATCCAAGATTATTCCTGAGTCAGCTGGTGGCTCTATATTTTGTGATGAATGCTCCTTCTGTTGTAGACAAAATTCACCATAAACAAGAGGTCAGTTTCTTAATGCACTTCAATAGCCAGTGTCATAGGCCAATAAGGTCAGGAAATATTTATCAATAAAATATTGATAAAATTTTTAAATCAATAAAAGCACTACTATTACTGAGCACTCCTATGTGCAATGCACGTTTATTAATGCTATGCATGTAGTAGCTCATAACATCCTCTTAACACACTAGGGTAAGTACCACAATTACTCTCATTTTGCAAATAAGGAAATTAAGGCTTATAAGGAACTCTTTGATATTACCAACATAAGTGGTATGTTAACTTTCTATTGTTACAAAACAAATTATTCCAAATCTTAGAGGAATAAAATAATAAATAAAACACATATCATCTGGCATAGTTCCTAGGTCAGGCATTTACAAGTCGTTTAATAGGTACTTCTGGCTCAGGACCCCTTATGAGGTCACAGTCAAGACATCAGTTGGGGCTGCATCCTCTGAAGGCTTGACTGAGGTTAAAGGATTTGGGTCCAAGACAGCTCACTCATGTGGACAGCAAGTTAGTGCTGGCTTTTGGGTGGAGGTTTTCATTATAGGATCTTCTTCAGGGGATGCTTTAATGTTTTGCATCAGTATAGCTGGCATTCTCCAGAGTGAATAATCCAAGAGAGAGACAAGATGCGGAATTCAATGTCTTTATAATCTAGCCCCAGAAATCACATACAGGCATTTCTACTATCTTCTGTACCCTCCATTTAATTATCATCAGCCAGAAATGTGTCTCATCACCGCCTGGAGCTGGAAGGGAATGTAAGGGGTGAGCAGTCTTAGTGGGGTGGTATGTGAGTAAGGGCAGAATGGGAATGGGGATTGGGTGGGTAACTAGCACAGCTCGCCCAGTGTCACATCTGAAAAAGTAGCCACTGTCTTCTCCTCCCCTGTACAGAACTGCCCCCTCCGCCCCCCTCTCTGGCTCCTTGAAAATATCCATGAGTCACGCAACGTGGAGGCAGGTATGTTGGGATCTACCAGCCAAACTTCCCACCAGCAACTTGTAAACATTTTACTTTGGTGATTCCTCCAGCCTCGTATCCCATGCAGTGTTTGGAAGGTGTAGCAGCCACATAATCTATCATTGGAACAACTGCCATCCACCCTCTTCCACAAATTTAGCTTCATGTTGTAATCCTTGAGAAGAACACAAGGTACTAGATGGAGCATCCTGTTGGCAAGCCATGGGCCAAGCTCTCGCCCTTCAGTTCTGCTACTTGACTACTTGGCACTGTCAACTTAAACAGTCACAACCCCAAAGTTGAAAGTTTTGTTTTATTTGGTTGAAACTTTTAGGACTTCAAGCATGGGAGACAGCATCTCAAGTAACCCTGAGAGAACTGTTTTGAGGAGATGGTGGGGGAGTCATCTTATATAGAAGTTTGCAACAAGGGGCAGGTAGTCTGAACAGCAAAAATTATTGTTAATTAAGGATAATCAGGTATCTCAAGTTAAAGAACTTGGCATTTTTCTATGTGTGGGAAGATGCGAGTCTGGGCTCACTGACATCATCCCTTGCATATGCATCACAGTTATCTGGGGCCTCATAGCTCAGCTGGTAAAGAATCCACCTGCAATGCAGGAGACTCTGGTTCTATTCCTGGGTCAGGAAGATCCACTGGAGAAGGGATATACTATCCACTCCAGTATTCTTGGGCTTCTTTTGTGGCTCAACTGGTAAAGAATCTACTGGCAATGTGGGAGACCTGGGTTTAATTCCTGGGTTGGGAAGATCCTCTGGAGAAGGGAAAGGCTCCCCACTCCATTATTCTGGTCTGGAGAATTCCATGGACTATACAGTCCACGGGGTCACAAAGAGTTGGACATGGCTGAATGACTTTCACCCTGTCTGGGGCCAGCATCCTGAGACTTTATTTTCCACATCCTTAGCTTAGTTCCTCTCTCACCATAGAGAGTGTGGTAGGGAATGGCAGCAGCTATCAGCAGATGTTTTTCCTGGGTGCCCTCCAGTTCAGAAATTTACATTGAGAGAGACAGAATCACTGATGGCCATGTTTATAAACAAGACATCCTTGTTTATTGATATGGCAGGAAATACTCCATTTTCAATGCAAGGCAATATTCCTGGTTGAGTCACTCCAGTAAGAGAAGGATCTATTAAGAGCTTTTGGAACAAATGAAAACCCGAAGATACACAAAGCCTCTCTCCTAGCTTCCTATTCTCTGCCTAGTTTTCCTCTGGGAAGGAACCCTCAGGACTCTTCCAACTTGATTTTCTCCTTTCCAGAAACCTTTCCAGAAGCAGGAAAAGGTTGTCAGTGAGAAATTCAATCCCATCTCTTACCATTTCTTCCTGCTTTCACTTCTGTGGGGGAACAGTCATGCTGAGGCTGTTACTGCTGGTGGCCATGGAAACAGAATAATTGACATAACAGTGTGAAAGTCATAAACTTAATGAAACTATAGTTTTTATTGCACTTCACTCTCATCTCTGATTAAATCAGATCTGCATAATGCGAAGATATTAAATTTCCACGTTTCTCATTTTCTCTCCCTGCCAATAGGAAGAAAGCTGTGTAGGGAGAGAACCCTGCGTGTGGGCTGGGGACATCGGGGCTCTAGATTCTGCTGAAAAATGTTTTTTAATCACCTGTACCAGCTGGCCCACAAGGCAAAGCCACCTCTTCAGAAACCGTGGGGTTCTGGCTCCATGGAAACACAGCTGTTTTCCTCTGGCAGGTGGAGACTTCGTGGAGGTTTGCAGGCACCAGAGATGGACAGGTCAAGAGCATCAGGGAGATACGCTAATTCAAGAACCAGGTCCAACTCACTGCCAGGACTGTGAGAGCTGGGGACTTGGAGGTGGGGGAGCACTGCTTACAACAAAACCCACAAGAACGGGGAGAGAATGGGACCATGCTGTTCCAACAGTAACTCACCGGGTGACTCTGTTTCAGGCACTGGGCTAGGTTCCCCAAGGATTTAAAGATCCATGATGTTGACAATGATGATGCTATTAGAGCTTTCACTCCCATGGGGGTGATGCGCAAACTACTGCAATAAGAAAGGGAATTTGACAAAGAGGCAAAGTGCTCTAAAAATTTTCAGGAAGGAGTGCTCACCGCTGATAGGGGTCTTAGAAATATCATGGAGAAAATAGGACGGAGATGTAGCCCTTAGCCAGCAGTTATAAAACCTCTACACCTGAAACTAATATAATACTGTATGTCAGTTATAATTTAACTTTAAAAAGAAAAAAAATGAGTAGCTGTGAAGTTGCTTTAAATTCTTGGGTTTGGATCCTTGATTCTAATTTTCAGTAGATATTCAAGGTAGTTGCCACCCATCAACGGATGAAGAAACCCATGCCTCAAAGACACTGAGGAAATCTTCCAAGGTCACAGAGTGAGAAAGTGATCATCTTAGCCCTCTGTGATATGAATGGGCCAAAAATGACCTCTGTGTATAGGTCACTACGTTGTCCCTTCAATGTAGGCTGAGATCCATTAGCTCAGAAGCCCGCTGGCACCAAACTCAGAATTTTTTTACACATCTGATTGTTGTTTCTTTTCTGTATAAATGAAATTTAATAATAAATGGGATGTGCTCCCGGATAAAGAAGCTAATAACAGGCAGAGAAAGAGGAGGCTCAGATTATACAGGCAGGAAGGGGTTTATGACCAGCTTGGCATATTTGGAGAAATGGCCCATGTTCAGAGGGGAAGATGGGCTCAGGGCAAGAGTAGAATGAAGGAGACAGAGAAATGGAAAAGGCAACAATGGTTTCAGTAGTGGTCTCGAGTGTGCATGCGCTCAGTTGTGTCCAGCTTGTCCCTTGTGTGTGTGTGTGACTTGCTCAGTCGTGTCTGACTCTTTGCAACCCTATGGACAGTAGTCCACCAGGCTCCTCTGTCCATGGGATTTTCCAGGCAAGAATGCTGGAGTGGATTGCCATTTCCTCCTCCAGGGGATCTTCCCCAACCTGGGATTGAACTGTGTCTCCTGCATTGACAGGCTGATTCTTTACCACTGAGCCACCTGGGAATTCCAATGGTCTCAGGAGAGGCAGTTATAAGTACTGTTTTGTGGGGGGCAGGGTGTGCAAGAAGGCTTCTGTGTGTGGAGAGAAAAATGTAGCCAAATGAGAAAGCCCAGAGCCAAGCAGAGAAAGATTATAAGATTGGGGACAGCACCCACGTGAATGCCATCACGAGCTGCATAGGAAAACAGGGGGTGGGTTCAGCATCTGCTCTGCCCCAGTGGGTTAGGGAAGAACCAAGGCAGCCCAGTGGTAGTACCAGCTGGGCGCTGGAATCCGCTGGTGGCAATGCCATTGCCTAAAAACACTGATAATGTATGCAACCTACAGGCGACACATCCAGTTTTTAAAATAGCAGCCTCAGAATTAGGATCAATATATGTAAGGAGACAGGGCACGTAGCCATGGGGGTCCAGGATGCTGTGAGGTGGTCTAGCTATAGGAAGCAAAGAGCCAGCCATGGGCACCTAGGACCAAGTACAGGAAACTTAGACCCTCCAAGTGCAGTTGTTTTTGCCAGTCGTTCAGTTGTGTCTGACTCTTTGTGACCCCATGAATTACAGCACACCAGGCTTCCCTGTCCTTCACCATCTTCTAGAGTTTGCTCAAACTCATGTCAAGTGAGTTGTGATTCCATTCAACCATCAAATCCTCTGTTGGCCCCTTCTCCTCCTGACTTCAATCTTTCCCAGCATCAGGGTCTTTTCCAATAAGAAGGTTCTTCGTATCAGGTGACCAAAATATTGGAGCTTCAGCTTCACCATCAATCCTTCCAATGAATAGTCAGGGTTGATATCCTTTAGGACTGACTAGTTTGATCTTGCTGTCCAAGGGATTCTCAAGAGTCTTCTCCAGCACCACAGTTTGAAGGCATCACTTCTTCAGTGCTCAGCCTCTTTTATTGTCCAGCTCTCACATCCCTACGTGACTACTGGAAAAACCATAGCTTTGACTGTATGGGCCTTTGTAGGCAAAGTAATGTCTCTGCTTTTTAATATACTGTCTAGGTTTGTCATTGCTTTTCTTCCAAGGAACAATTGTCTTTTAATTTCATGGCTGCAGTCACCATCCACAGTGATTTTGGAGCCCAAGAAAATAAAGTCTGTCACTGTTTCCACTGTTTCCAGCCAACAGCTCCATCACAGGAGAAGATGCAGGGCCTGGAGGGATAAGCGAAAGTAAAGTGGATGGAATTTAAAGAAATACTGAGCAAGGAATTTCTCTATTTAGTCTCTTTAAGGACAAGGTTGATTCCAGAATCTATGCAGTGAAAGAAGGTACTTTCACAACAGATTACAGGATAGATGAGATGCTGGCTAGACATTTAGAGATCTCCAAAAACACAAGCCAAACAGAATTTTCCATTGTTGTAAAGAGAGACGTAAAGAGAAAACTCCTCTGTGTTCTGTCTGCCCACAGAAGACCCTCAGTGCCTCTGGCTTGGCAGACCTACCAAACATGGGCAGGCTTTTCCCACACTAAGCAATCCTCCAATTCTCTGACACCAGTCTAACTCAGTTCACAAGTTATCTATCTGGACTTTGCACAAAGTCCACAGGTTAAGGGCCCAGTCCTACAAGACTGCTCTTACTTTGGATGCTTTTGCAAGTCATGGTTGTCACCAACTAGCTATAAATCATAGGTTCCCATAAATTCCTCCTAGGGTAAAGTCCTCTCTAGAATGGTTCACAGGCTCAGGAAGACAGTTTGCCTACTAGTTTTTATTGTTGTTTGGTCACTAAGTCCTGTTTGACTTTTCTTGACCCCGTGGACTGTAGCCCACCAGGTCCTCTGTCCATGAGCTTCTCCAGGCAAGAATACTAGAGTGGGCTTCTAATTCCTTCTCCAGGGGATCTTCCCGACCCAGGGATCCAACCTGTGTCTCCTGCATTGGCAGGCAGTTTTTTTTTTTTTTTTTTAACCAGTGAGCCACCTGGGAAGCCCTTGCCTACTAGATTTCTGGTTTATTTCAAAGGATGTAAGTCAGGAACAATCAGATGGAAGAGAGACAGAGAGCAAGATGTGTGGAAACGGCCGAAGAGTCCACACTCTCTCTGCTCTCACCCCCTCCTGAAACCTCCACAATTCACCAAGCTGGAAGCTCTCCAAAACCCTCCATTCAGATTTTTACAGAGGCTTCATTACATGGGGATGATTGATTAATTCATTGGTAATTGAACTCCAGCCCCTCTCCTCTCCCAGAAGGTCAAGATGGAGAAGGAATGGGAAGCGGATAGTTGCAACCTTCCGATCACATGGTTGGTTAGTGCCCCCCAATGTGTGCTCATCCATGTGTCAAATCCCCACCTGCCCCACACCATCCCTTACTCTGACCTCCTGCCCCTTGTCTGGTCTGGATCATACCCAGAGGTCTACCCAATTCCAGGTCCAGATCCAGCTCACTCAGGTTCCCAGGCAGCTGCCCATGAGGAGAAGACCCGGATATTGGGAAAGATTGAAGGCAAAAGGAGAAGGAGGCAGCAGAGGATGAGATGGTTAAAGCATCACTGACTTAATGGACATGAATTTGAGCAAACTCCAGGAGACAGTGGAGGACAGAGGAGCCTGGTGTGCTGCAGTCCATGGGGTGGCAAAGAGTCAGACATGACTTAGCAACTGAACAACAGCAACAACCATGAGGACAGCATTCTAAATGCCAACGTCTTCATTTCTCCAAGTGCCATTCTCACGGCTGTTTTCTGACACGAGCCTCTAGCATCAGGAATGATGGCCTCTATAAAAGATGCCACACTGCCTGTGATGGTGACTCATCATAATGACACAAGGAGGCACTTTGCTCGTGAAATACAGCAGAGCCCTCCAGGGAGAAATGATCTTCCTGAAGCAGATTCAAGAAAGCCCGTGAGACACTTGCAATTCCCCTAACCCCAGATGCATCTGGAATCTGTCTCTTTCCCCTTTGCCCTTGGGTGGATTTCCTGTGTCACATCTCACTGAGCACCTTCTGGCCTCCTCCACATGCAGCGAGGGCCTCCCTCCGGGAGCCCCAGCACACACTCTCAGAGTCCCGGGAAGACTCGGGTGTGCGTTTGCGGTCTAATGAAGACTTCTTTGCAGATCCGAGGCTAGGGACAGATTGTACGTGGGAGGAGATGTTCTCTTGGTGTCTGCTCAAAATGCTGTTTCCGAGTTCCTCGTTCCAAGAGGGAAATGAATGGGGATTGCCTGAACTACACTCGAGCTGAAACAAATCACTTAACTAGGATTATAGAACTCTGCAGGAAGAGTTTTCCTTTTGCTCTTTTTGTCCCTAACTGAGATCTATGGGTAGGTTCCTGGCCTGTATGCTGACCCACCTGATCCCGCCTTTCCCCTACTCTGCTCCCACTGGACGGCTCCCACGATGCCCCAGTCTCTGAGCTCTGGAAACATCTCCTTGCACACTACCCCTCAACCCTACCTAAGGTAGCAGTGACCTCCACTGATGCTAATCTTGGCATGCCAGCTCTTCTGTCACCTGCATAACCAATTCCCTGCATATAACTCCCTCTGTTTTAAGGACCTCTAGTTCTTTCTCTTTTTGAGGAAGTTTTTCTTAGTTTTCCCAAGATCTGATAAAGATCTTAAATAAAAGCTAATGCTTTTATGGCATTAGTGCATGCTTTACAATATCAATTCATTTGATCACCATAACTTGCCCCATGAAGTGGATACTGTCATTCTCTCCATTTTACAGATGTGGAGATTGAGGACTAGTGAGGTCACATGGTAGATCAGTGGTGAGCTGGAGTTCAAGATGAGTTCTGTAATCCATGTTCTGAACCCCCAGTAAAAACAAAACAGACACACAAATTATCTTGAATTACAGAATTTTTGATGTAAGAGCACATTAGGGTCATGGTTGTCAACATATAGCTCCAGGACCAGCAGCATTAGCATCACCTACAAAATTATAAATGCAGATTGTAGAGATTTCCCTGATGGTCCAGTGGCTAAGACTACTTGCTCCCAATGCAAGAGGCCGGGGTTCAATCCTTGGTCTGGGAACTAGATCCCACATGCTGCAACTGAGACCCAGTGCAGCCAAAGAAATAAAATTTAATTTCATTTTTTTTTAAATGATAGGTTCCACCTCTGACTTATTGAGTCAGAAATATGGGGAAGGAGAAACGCCTCTGTGTTGTTAACACCCCCTGCAGGTGACTTGGATGCTGAGTAAAGTTTGAGGACCAGTTCATCACAGCATGGTTCCATCCTTAAAAGTCTCTGCCCCTGTGCTTTGCCTACATCCTGTTGCTGTGTTTTCTGAAACACCCACTCTAAAACCAATCATCTTCCCTCTAACTTCAGTCTTCTCTTGAAACATTCCTTATCTGATGCTGGACACCCTCTAAAGATCCTGGTATCTCTGAAGGCCGCCCAAACAGGAGCTGAGTTTTCTCTCACAACCTAAGGACCTTGAGGTCAGGAAGTAATTTCTCTGCCTTCCTAATTCACCGTGGCCACCTCCAGACCATTTGCTCCTCTCCCTTCTGCAAAAATTCTTTCTTATTTCAAGCTCAGTCTACGCGGATGTCTTACTCTTTCTCCCTTCTCATCCCTGCCATCTGTTTGGCCTGCCAGCCAGGCCCCATCATTCACTGAAGGTGTCACGTCATACCCTTTAGGTCCCCACTACCCTGCCAACCTTCTTCATGAGAGGAACATCCTTGGCAGCAGCCTGAACAGCACGCAGGCCTGCCTCTCAGTCTCTTGAGTCATTTTTCAACTTTACATCACACCTAGTCCTTGTCACCCCCAGGAACCATATCTCCTTCAGAACTCAAACTTTGAGTTCAGCCTTTGATCCACATTCATGGGTCTTTTACTCTGGTTTTTCCTGGTGCTACAAACCTTTTATTTCATGAACACTCTAAAATCTTACCTTCACTTTTCTAATCACCCAGGTATAAAACTACAGTTAATTAGTTGAATAGTCTCTGCTTTGCAATATTCTCAGTCCCTTGACCTCTTCCCTCAGCTCACTGTCTTGCTCACTTGGTAAATTCCAGCCGTGGTGGAACCTACATGTTTATGCCTTCTCCACTCCATCATGAGAACAGCTGAACTTTGTGTAAAAAAATCACAAATCCTGGCTACCGTCTTTGCTCTAAAAATCACAGCTGTTATCCCCACAGGAGCCCTGGGCAGGGGAGGGGGCTGATGCCTGTGTTCCCCTTCACTGCTGAGTGCAGTGGGCACAGGGTGCCCTTCTCCGCACCCTGAGATAACTATTCCATAGTTTCCTTATTGCTCACAACTTCCCCACCCTCCCCTCTCCCACACTCTCTGTTGGTGAGCTCCTGTGCTTACTGAGAAAATGTAAGCCATCAGGCAAAAATGCTCTCAGTTTCCCATCAGCCAATCTGTCAGTCTTTATTTTTACCCACCTTTTCCTTTTCCCTTTCTTTTGTGATGAAGAATGCATTTCACCTCTAGCACAAATCGAAGCCTTCCACTGCTGGCCTGAGCGCCCTTCCTTTTGCTCATCCTAAGAATTCCCTGCTTCAGCTTTCCTTTCTCTGTCTCTCATTGCAGATCTTTCTGGAGGGAAATCTATTGCTTTAAATGCTTATTTTAGGAACTCCCGTGGTGGTTCAGTGGCTGAGACTCTGAGCTCTGAACGCAAGGAGCACAGGGCTTGATCCCCAGTCAAGGAACTAAGATCCCACAAGCTGCAACTAAAAAGCCTGCATGCCACAACTAAACCCAGCACAGCCAAATAAATAAGTACTTTTTAAAAGAGTCTTCTAAAAAAATAAACGCTTATATAAGACATGAAGAAAGGTCTAAAATAACTAAGTGTCCACTGAAAGGCGATTGAGGAGAAAAAGTGAGCCGGGCAGTCAGGCAAGAAAAATAAATTTATTAGAAGGAAAGTGAGAGGGTAACTGGCCCTTGAGAAGAACCAGTGTCCCCCTTTTCTGACGAGGTCTCTGAAGGGATGGTTAATTTTTAGCCTGGAGCTGAGTCCTATGATTACATAGCTGGAGGTCTGGAATCTAGCTTTGAGAAGGTAGACGCCAGTGGGTAAACAAAGTTGTTTGAGCAATTTGGTCAGTCTCAAAGGTCACTGTGACTTTATTCTTTGTTTGCAAGGTCAATATAATGAGCCATTTCAACCATGAGCCCCCATTGAGGCTCTATCACCCACTTTCAGAAATTACATAAAGACTTGGAAAATAGACTGAAAATAAGTATAAGGAAAGGAATAATTGAGGTAAGAGCAGAAAACAATGAAACTGGAAAACAATAAAGCTGAAAGTTAGATCTTTCGATCAAAAGATTAACCAAACTGTTAAATCCCCAAACAAGACTGATTAAGAAAAAAGAGAATGACTCTTAATCATTAATGATTAATTAATGACAATCAATATCAGACAAAAGAGTGGGATTATCATTACAGATTGTATAATTATCAGAAGAATTAAAAGGGGATGCTGTGAATAGCTTGAAGTTAACAAAATTGACAATGCAGATGAAATGGGCCAGTTCCTTGAAAAACTCTTAATCAACGAAACTGACACAAAACAGCCTTCTGTCTACCAAAAGCCTAAACTGATTACCTAAAATCTCAATATAGGGAAAACTTCAGTCCCAAGTGGCTTCACCATAAAATTTCATTGAATACTCAAGGAAGAAATAAGACCAAGTTTACACAACCTATTTCAGAAAAGAGGAATGACCTACTTTTGGAGACAACAAAGGAGCAAAAAAGTCAAGCAAAAAAATGGCTTGATGATGTTATTTAGATGAAGTTCTAGAATAATTAGAATGAATTAATGGAAATGAATCCATAGAAAGAGCATAGGAGAAGGAGGGCCAGAGCTTCTGGTCAAGCTCTGGCCCCAGCGGAAGTGGCTCGGACTTTGTTTCAGGCATAAAGGGAGGCCCTTGCAGTGGGGTGGAGGGGTCAGCAGTGGAGAACAATCTGATTGATGTTTTTAAATCACTGTGGAAGGTGGGTGGTAGAGGCCTGAGAGTGGAGGCAGGGAGGCCAGCAAGGAGGCTGTTCCATTGGAGATGTTCAGACGAGCATTTGGAACATAACAAGCACTCATGAAATTAGTAACTTTGAATCGGGGTCTGTAGCCCCTCTTTTTGAAAAAAGACATCAACCAGAAGGGTCAATTATCTGATTAGGACATCTTCTACCTGCGAAAATCAGGTCTTCCGGTTCTCTGTCACAGAGCTATGTCCCTGTAGCTCTGGAGGCTTGGGGACATAGCTGTTCCTCCCTCCCTGGACCCTGTGCAGCTTCACAGGCTCCTGGAACAGGGGTGAGTTCTTGGTTCCCTGACAGTGATCCAGCTTCTGCAGACATCCACTCAACCCAGCTCAGAGACCAAGAGCACTGCTGTGCGTTTCTCTTCATCGTCGTGGGCCCAGCTTACGCTTGTATCTTACCAGATTCATGCCATGTTTCTGTGAGTGTGGGTGTTTGTAGAAAGAGGCAGAGACAGAGTTATGAAATTTTATATAGAGAAAGCTATCTTCTATGTTCTGTCTATCATCTACCTATATTAGTGTACTAGTGGTGGTGCTTCTCCAAATGGTCCCTCCTTGATCCACCCAAAGAGGTATCAGATCAAAGAGAAATGAAAAAAATTTTAAAGACAAAAAAAAAAACAAACCCTGATTTACACCTGAAAGTTGTTATGCCCAGAGTCCAAGTCCCCAAAACTGAGAGAATAAGATGTCCGTGGCAATGCAAAAGAATGAAGGGGTTTTATTTCTGGCTCGAGCTAGGGCTCCCGCCACATCCAACGCAGCAGAGTGGAGCAAGAGCCCCGAGCCCAGATTTATAGCAGTATTTATAGGTTTAGACCAAAGACAGGGAGTTGGCAAGGGCTGATTGGCTTCAGGGGTTTCCTGGTATTTACTAATTGGCTAATCTTTATTGGCTGCAGGGGATGTCTTTTACATGCTGATAAACTCAAACCAGGTTACGGGGAGTATGCCGATTAGACAAGTCCTGGCCTCTGCGGGATGACCTCACTGGGCAATGACTCAGCTTTTCCCATGAGGCCTACCTTAGTCCCTGAAGCCTATCATGGCGTTTGTTAGGTCCCAACAAAAGTCTCCAGGTCCTTCAGAGGAAACTTCACAACCTGCACAGCTCTGGGAAGGTAACAAGCATGTAATTAAAAGTATTCCCAAAAGAAACAGAGTGGGTGAGGAGGGTCACCACTAACGCCCTTATGCATGCATGGTCAGTCGTGTCCAACTCTTTGTAGCCCCGTGGACTGTAGCCTGCCAGGCTCCTCTGTCCATGGGATTCTCCAGGCAAGAATACTGGAGTGGGTTGTCATTACCTTCTTCAAGGGAACCTTCCTACCCAAGGATGGAACCTGCATCACAGGCAGATTCTTTACCCACTGAGCCACCTGGAAAGCCCTCTAATGCCCTTGCCAGTCCTACAGTTCAGGTAGGACTGAACTGTGGGATCTGATGCCATCTCCAGGTGGACAATGATGGAACTGAGTTGAATTGCAGGACACTTACCTGGAGCTGGAGAATTGCTGCCCATCCCCCAGAGCACACACCTTGACATCCAGCAAGCAGAATCTTAACTAGCCTTGAGAGTTGCCTTAGGCACTGTTTTCAGGAATCTGAACAGTCACTTAAAACTTTCCAGACCCACAGGTTAGTTGGCAGTTTGCTGAGACAAAGAAAGAAAGCTGTGGTCTTAACGATTTGGGCAGTTATGCAAAAATATGGATTATCAGGTATTCCAAGGGGGCCAAGGGAGTCGCAGAGGCCAAGCAGCAGGTGTGTTCATTCTACTCACTAAAGTGTGTTATGAAGACAGACTTCTATATGGCAGCTTCTTGAATATGAGACACGCAGGTGGTCTCCTTTTGCAAAGACAGGCACCATGAAAAACAAATTTTTAAAAATAAGGAGACAGGATTGTGTGGGATCCTTACAGATACTTTCGAGTTTCTGTAAAGTTTTATTTTAAAACACCCAAAGCAAATGGCAAAATGCTAACATTTGTCAAATATCAGCACTGAGTACATGGATGTGTGCGCTCTTCTCTGGGTTTGAAATGTTCTATAATAAATGATTTTTAAAAATCAAAAGGAAAAAAAAAAGTGCCCCATGGAGTTAGTCTTGGCAGTTGAAATGAGTGAGATCAGGTAATGACCACAGATGGAAACCACCTCCTCTCTCCTATTCAGAGTTTTAAGTCTTTATTCTGCCAGCTGTCAGAAAAATGAACCATGGAACTTTTTGCAAAGAGTTGGTATAAACTGGCAAGCCTTGTTTTTGTCAACCTTGAGGGGTTGCTTGGTTCATATGATAGGTTTTTTTTTTTTTCTTGTTTTGGTCTGTTCCGATTTAATTCTTTAAAAGTGGATATAACTTATCTTTACAAGTACATTCCCCTGCCAGTGCACAATTGCTGTGGCTGGATCTGTGATTTCATTTCATGCATTTAAACTTCATGTATTCTAGTTATTGGGCTCCCCAGTGGCGCTAATGGTAAAGAACCCACCTGCTAATGCAGGGGACATATAGACAGGGGTTCGGTCCCTGGGAAGATCCCCTGGAGGAGGAAATGGCAACCCACTCCAGTATTCTTGCCTGGAAAATCCCATAGACAGAAGAGTCTGGTGGGCTATAGTCCATGGGGTCACAAAGAGTTGGACACGACTGACGTATAAACGTCATTCAAGCACGCACATTCCAGTTACTGGGGCTTCCCTAGTGGCTCCTGTCTGCAATGCAGGAGATGCAGGTTCAGTCCTTGGGTCAAGAAGATCCCCTGGACAAGGAAATGGCAACCCACTCCAGTGTTCTTTCCTGAGAAATCCCATGGATAGATGAGCCTGGCAGCCTACAGTCCATGGGGTCACAAAAGAGTCAGACATGACTTAGTGACTAACCCACAACATAGTAGTAATTCCATGGAAGAACTGATTATTTGTTGGGAACTGATTGTTATCAATACATTAATTACCACATCAGATAACACTTTCCTTGGTATCCCTATGAAGCGATTGCTTCCCTTGTGATAAATATGTGCAGTTTATGCAGGAAATATTTTTACCAAATGCATAGATCAAATACAGAACTTGAAATAACCTTATTACTGAAAACAGAAAACAGACCATAGCCTTGAGGAAGGATGGAGTCCAGCACTTAGAACTGGTGAAGTCAAGTTTTACATGGTAGTTACTTGAGTCTTGGGTCTGCTCGGTAGGGTTGGGGGTCTTTGTAAGCTCGGAGTGGTTTTGGCTGCAAGTCATAGGCTGTCTGGTTTACAGAGGTTGATGCCTGAAGATACTTGCTTATCTCAGAGCACAGAGTCTGCAGGTGGGAAGCCCAGGATTGGTTCAGCTGCTCAACCATCTTGACAAGGCCCAAACTCTTTCTATCTTTCTGTTCTGCCAACCGCAGCATGTGGTTTGTCATTTAAGTGCTTACAGAAATGGCTGATGCAGCTATGAGCAGCATGATTACTTTCAAAGGTAGGAGGCAGAGGCTGGGAGAAACAGAGAAAGCCAAGGCAGAAGAAAAAACAAACAAAAGACCTCTTTCTCCAATGGTTCACTTTAAAATATATACATTTATTTTATTTTGCTCTGTCAGATCTTAGCTGTATCACACAGGATCTTTCACTGCAGTGTGCACGGGCTCAGTAGTGGTGGGGCTTAGTTGACCCACAGCATGTGAGATCTTAGTTCCCCATTCAGGGATCAAACTCATGCCCTCTGCATTGCAAGGCAGATTCTTAACCACTGGACCACCAGGGAAGTTCCCAGTGGTTCACTCAAGAAACAGCTTTTTACAAAACCTTCCCAGTAGACTGGATCCATGATTTATCTGGACTTGGTATAGTACAGCCCCAACAAATTTGTGCATCTTTTAGCAATAACTAAAGTGTAGAGGAAGAGCTATTAAACTGATAATAAAGCGTAATGCCTTAAATTTTGTATGCGTGTGTGTGTTTAACTCTTTGCAACCACAAGGACTGTAGCCCACCAGGCTCCTCTGTCCATGGGATTTCCCAGGCGAGAATACTGGAAGGGTTGCCATTTCCTTCTCTAGGGTATCTTCCCAACCCAGGGACCAAACCCGAATCTCCAGCATTGTCAGACAGATTCCTTACCGCTGAACCACCTGGGAAACCCCAAATTCTATATGTGCCAGGTCAGTTTTGGACTGGGGAATGATAATAGCCCTCTAGAGCTGTTTTGAAACATATGGTGAATTAAACAAACAGCTCTTTTTTTTTTTTTTCCTAACAAAGCTACTTAAGGAATTCACAAAATACTAAGCTTCAGTTTTTGGAGGCTTTTAAACCTTTATTGGTTTTTTATAACAGCAAATGAGGAGGCAAGGATTCCTCAGGTTAGTGACAGACTCACCCCCAGTTCACCCAGGACTCCCTCCATGTCAGCACTGACAGTCTTGCACCCTGATAAACCCACAGGTCCCCAGGAAGGAGATTCTGAAGATCTGATGGAGGGTATTTGATAAAGAAAAGAAATCTTGAGAAGGCTTCACAAAACACAGAGTTTTATTGTTCAGTTGCTCAGCCATGTGCAACTCTTTGCAACACCATGGACTGCAGCATGCCAGGCTTCCCTGTCCTTCACCATCTCCCAGAGCTTACTCAGACTCATGTCCATTGAGTCAGTGATGCCATCCAACCATCTCATCCTCTGTTGCCCCTGTTTCCTCCTGCCTTCAATCTTTCCCAGCATCAGGGTCTTTTCCAATGAGTCAATGCTTCAAGTCAGGTGGCCAAAATATTAGGAGCTTCAGCTTCAGCATCAGTCCTCCCAATGAATATTCAGGATTGATTTCTAGACATTGCATAATGCAATGAAAGCATATGGACAGGGGGCATGTGGCATGACAGTTTTGACATTGCTGCATTAACCAGCAGTGATTTGGCTGAGTTTATCAGCCTCCAAAATATAATCAACTCTAAGCTGCATCTTTTCCTGAGATAACAGATATTTATTTAGTCTTTTAGTTCCTTGATTTTCCAGACCACCGACTGTACCCAAAGGAAAATGAGATTTGTTCTGCCCAATTCTAAGGGGATCCTATCCTGACTCTCAATTATTTTCAATTTCTTTAACAACAGCTCACCAATAATTTTAATGTAAAGAATAAATTACCTGTAAATAATCTATGATGGGATTTTTGTCAGGGAGCAAATCTCTGTTTTAAAGGGTTTGGTTTCTCCCATTTCCAACAAAACAAAACAAAACAAAACAAAAAATCAGAACCAGGTCGGTGTTTGCACATTCTCTGCATTCTGTCACCTGACTCATCTTTCATCATTTTTCAGAGAAAGGGTGGATTCTTCAGTAACACCTGCACACACCTTCGGTTTCAAGGCTGCAGTTTCCAAGGTGCTAGTCCTTGGATTCACTGAGTCTGGTGAGGAGTCCTCTAGCTAGCTTTCTTCCTATTGGGGGCTTTAGCTGTTTCCTACTCATGGTTAGTCTAGCCTTCCTGGTTTGAAGATAATTTCTCTAATGGAGAAAAGAAAAGAACAAAGTAGAAGTTGAATAGCCTTTTTCCCCTTTCATCAGTTGATATAATAGCATCTGTCCCAAAGCAGTCTGATTAAATGTAATTAAAATAAACTCTGAATTCATTTGAATGATTTTTATATCTGGGGCTATATGTTTTCATTTCTCAGCTCTTTTTAAATATAGGCTTAGATTTGCCCCAGAAATTGGACAGAGAAAAATGAAAATGGGTAAGGGAATAGAAGAAATGACTCATAAATTTTAAGGAAATTGATTCTTTTCCAACAGACATTTATTGTGTATATACATCAAGCCAAAACAAATGGTTTCCAGGTGAGGAATTCAGTTAATAAGCAGAATGCTGCCCACCCCACCCCCTACGTTCTGCGTATTGGTGGGTTGTGTGACTTTGGTTGGCATGCAGGGCAAACGCACTGGATTTATCAGTTGGCTCTAGATTTACCACCTTAATTAGCCAGCTCTCCTTTGAGACCTCAGAGGCAATAATAGATCAAGTGGCCAAAAAGATATTACTGGAGAAGGCACTTGACGTTTTTCCTGCTTCTGTGACCTTCTCGCCAGAGCTGAGTCTTTCTCAATTAACAAAAGATGTGGAACATTGCAAGTTAGTGGAGCCCCCGTGTTTGATATTACGAGTAAATAGCACCAAAAAGGACAGATCTCCTACCCTGAGGTCCTTACATTCCCTTGGGAACTGGGACAGAGTGGTGCACAGACAGCTTGAGACGTGGCAGAATGTGGGCAGTTCCATAAGGCTAGTGAAAGGGAATAATTAGTTTAGGGGACCAGTGAGGTTTTACAGGCAAGTGTGAGTTGAATAGACCTTACCCTTGCTCCTGTGGTAGAATTTTGACAGTAGGGGCAGTGCCCTGAAAGGCATTCTCAATAGGGAGATCCTTATTGTGTGTGACTCATGGTGTGACTCAAGGGATAGAGGTCGAAAGCTGCATAGTGTGACTGGAGACTCTGAGAAGCCCAGTGCGTTCAAACCTGCTGTGAGCAGGGTTTGCCTGGCTTACGGGGCTGTGGTCTCACCGTTGTCATCTGTGTCTTCTTATAAGTGTGGCTGCAGCAGCGTCGCCTGCAGTTAGCTAGAAATGCAGAGTCTCAGGCCCCACCCCAGACTTGCTGAGTCAGAACCTGCATTTTCAAAGATCCGGTGCTCTGTGACAACCTAGAGGGCTGGATGGGGTGGGGGGCCCGAGAGGGAGGGGATATATGCATACCTATGGCTGATGCCCATTGATGTATGGCAGAAACCTATGCACTATTGTAAAGCAATTATCCTCCAGTTAAAAGTGAATTAATTAACAAACAAAACCAAAAAAAGGATCTCAGGTGGTTTGCATGCATGCTGCAGTTTGAAAAGGTGGTCTTTGAAAGCATCTGTGTTGTCTTTAATCTGCTGTCCCTCATGTCACATGGAAGACCTGCTGTCTCTTTTTATTCTACTGATAGCCACTGCTCAATGTTTCAACAATATGCTTAAAATCTGTATTTCCTGACGCTTCAACATGAATAAGGCAACAGTTACTACTGAGTCCTTGTCAGAGAGGAATTGAGCCCTTTCCTCTCCTCAGCCTCCCCTGCCCACGCCCTCCTCCCTTCCTTACTCTTTTGTGTCTCCCAGGTCTACACCCTGAAAACCCTGCCTCCAATTCTTGGTCTCAGAGTCTGTATCCTAGAAACCCAACCACTGATAAGGGCTAAATCTTAGAAGAAAGTCACTCTGCCCTAAGTGGGCCTCTGGGGGGAAAGTGGGAGGAAGAAGTTATGGAGAAGAAAGAAGATGAGGGAGGGGGTAGTCGCAAGTACAATGAGATGCTATTGCTTTCAGTGACTCCCCAAAATATTAGCTAAGTCTATATGCATCATGAAATGTGGGCTGATGAAATTTCTTGCGGAGAAAATTTAGGGTCTGATTTCTGTATCTTGTTGACACTGGAGTCAGACACCTCAGTCAGGTCCTCAGGCAAGGGATTTCCAGTTGGGATCTGAATTCCATCTGTGGACACTTTTCTGCAGAGTTCAGATTAGGGTGCAACCTCTCAGCTCATCTGCAGATGGTGACCAAAATCACTGCGGATGGTGACAGCAGCCAGGAAATTAAAAGACGCTTGCTCCTTGGAAGAAAAGCTATGACCAACCTAGACAGCATATTAAAAGCAGAGACATTACTTTGCCAACAAAGGTCCAACTAGTCTAAGCTATGGTTTTTCCCGTAGTCATGTATGGATGTGAGAGCTGGACTATAAAGAAAGCTGAGCACCAAAGAACTGATGTTTTTGAACTGTGGTGTTGGAGAAGACTCTTGAGAGTCCCTTGGACTGCAAGGAGATCCAACCAGTCCATCCTAAAGGAGATCAGTCCTGAATATTCACTGGAAGGACTGCTGCTGAAGCTGGCCAGTACCCTGGCCACCTGATGTGAAGAACTGACTCACTGGAAAAGAGCTTGATGCTGGGAAAGATTGAAGGTGGCAGGAGAATGGTTGAATGGCATTGCTGACTCGATGGAAATGAGTTTGAGCAAGCTCTGGGAGTTGGTGATGGACAGGGAAGCCTGGCATGCTGCTGTCCATGAGGTTGCAAAGAGTCAGACATGACTGAGTTACTGAACTGAACTCCCAGCTCATCTCAGACTAAATCGTCCTCCTAGAATAGACCCGAACTGTGCCCTCACCTTGGATGTTAAACTTTTCGACAGAAGAAGGTATGGCTTGCTCTGGGACTGGGGAGTCCATCTCAGATTCAAAAGGGAAGTTGTGAAGATCCCCCTGAGGCCAATCCTTTTAGCCAAGAAAAGATGCAAAACCACTGAGGCATCACCAAGGAGGCACATGTGTATGTCTAAGGGCTTAAGACCAACCTTTACAGCGGACACCCAGAAGGAAGCGTGTGAATCCCAACACGAGTCAGAGTGCTTACCTGTAGTTCCACGTTGCCCAAGTTCAACAGGACAAGATGCACCCTGGGCTGTGCGGATCACAGGCGTGAGTTGCTGTAGCTATCATTCTGTCAGAGTCTTCGCAGGAAACTTAGATGGTTCAGATGAACAGAAATCCTTGAAGAGACCACTCACGGAGAGCTAGTCTAGGCTCAGGGGATAGAAAGGGAGGAGGAGTCACCCAGAGATCAGCAGCAGAGGGAAGCCGTGGCCACCCCTGGGCTGAAGCAACATGGGCAGAAAAGATGTTTATGGAGCCTTAGGAGTTGGACCTCACACCTCCTGGTGACTCAGTGGTAAAGAACCCGCCTGCCAATGCAGGAGACGCAGCCTTGATCCCTGGGTTGGGAAGGTCCCCTGGAGAAGGAAATGGCAACTCACTTCAATATTCTTGCCTGGGAAATCCCACAGACAGAGGATCCTGGTGGGCCACATACAGCCCATGTGGTCGTAAATGTCGGACATGACTTATGACTAAACAAAAACACCAAGGAGTTGGACCAGTAGAGGAGGGACTGCCTGGTGGCAGGAGGGTGAGTCAGAGGGGTAAAAAGTCAAAGATGAAGCCGTGAGAGGAGGAAGGGGATGTACCCCGATCTTCCTTTCCTCCACTTTCCAACCTCCTGCCCAGATGTCCCTTCAGTTGAGCCCAATCAGAAACCTTATGGAAGAGAGCCTAGGGCCATAGGGGACCCAGAACAGAGCAGAGAAAGATGGAGAGTGAATCCTTTGGAGGTCGGTGGAGAGGAATTGACAGACAGAGAATAATCACACGGGGCCACTGTCTGGTAAGAGGTTCTCCTCTTAAAAAGAAAAAAAACTCAGTTGTCTCCAATGTGTGGGCTCCGGACAGATGATTCCAGCAGACACATGCTAGGAAAGACTGGCTGGCAGGAAGTCGCGGCTCAGAAGATCTGTCCAAGGTCCTGGTGTGGCCCTGGAGGAGGAGGGGCTAGCGTGGCGCGTCTGAAGGATGTGCCGAGGCAGGTGTGTGGCCAGGCTTCTGACACGGTCTGTGACCTGTCTGCATCCAGCTTTCTGTCCTCCCCACTTTGGTCCACTGCGCTGCTTGGCAGGGTCCTAAAGGATTCTCTGGGCTTCTATCTCACCCCAGCTCACTGCCCTTGTCACTACCATGGAGGAAAGCTGGTGAAGGCAGGGCTTACTGAGCAGGTTTGGAAAATTCAACTTTCTGTCTCATGCTGGAAAGCTCTCCTTAATAGGTCATGGTCCTAGTGAGGCCACACAGGCCATCCATGTTGTCAGAACCGAAGAAGGAAGAGAAGCTCATTTTGTCTGCAGAGAGCAGACCTCAGTGCCTTGAGAAAGTTCTTAGAGTTTGCAGAGGCAACTAAAGGTCTAGAGTTATAGTTCTCCATCTTCTGTGTGCTTTCCAAGGGAGGACAATGTGCTCTTCTTGGAAGGCTAGTGGCCTTTCAAGTGTACAGAAAGAAGTACCTTTGCTTTGCAGGCTAGGAAGACATTTCTAGCACTTTAATTATACATCTTTCTATCCTCGTTGCTACCTGTATGTCTCCCCTGAATTACTACCATGGCCTTGTCACTGGTTTGTTGGTTTTTAAAAATCCTTGTTTATTTACATGGCTGTCCCAGGTCTTAGTTGTGGCACAGAGAATATTTAGTTGAGACACACAAACTCTAAGATGTTGCATGTGGGACCCAGTTCTCTGACCAGGGATCGAACTCAGGCCCCCTGCATTGGGAGCTCGGAGACTTAGCCACTGAATCACAGGGAAGTCCCTTGTTACTGGTTTTGATGTCTTTGGTGTATCCCTTTATCTCCACAATGTAACTGGAGGGATTTTCCCAAAATGCAAGTTTCACTGAAGCATGTTGTTTAAAACCCTTCAATAGTTCACTTTTGAAGATTCTGCTGCTGCTGCTAAGTCACTTCAGTCATGTCCGACTCTGTGTGATCCCACAGACAGCAGCCCATTGGCCTCCGCCATCCCTGGGATTCTCCAGGCAAGAACACTGGAGTGGGTTGCCATTTCCTTCTCCAATGCATGAAAGTGAAGAGTGAAAGGGAAGCTGCTCAGTGTCCGACTCTTCACGACCCCATGGACTGTAGACTACCAGGCCCCTCCATCCATGGGATTTTCCCCCATGCAGATTCTAGTAGACGCTTTACCCCATGGCCCCTGCCTACTCTCATTCTCATCTCTCCTTGACATCAGCTCTCCACCCAGGACACACATCACCCCCACACACACCCCACAATGCCACACACAACCTCCCCAAACACACATGCCACACAGAACACACCTCCCACAATATCACACACACATATACACACACCACCCCACAATGCCACACACACACACCCCACACACCACACACACAGAACACACACACAATACCACACCCACCACACACACACACCCCACACAGAACACACACACTACAATACCACACACACACACCACACCATACCACACTCCCACACACATGCCACACACACATATACACACACCACCCACAATACCACACACACACATACCACACACCACACACACACTCCACAATACCACACCCACCACACACACACACCCCACACAGAACATACACCCTACAATACCACACACACACACCACACTACACCCACATACACATACCACACACACATATACACACACCACCCCACAATATCACACACACACCACACACACACACTCCACAATACCACACCCACCACACACACACATACCCCGCACAGAGCACACACACTACAATACCACACACACACACCACACACAGACACACACACACACACTCCACAATACCACACACACATACCACACACACTCACGCCACACAAAACACACTCCCGACAATACCACACACACACACCATACATACACACACCACCCCATAATACCACACACACCCACCACACCACACCCACACACACATATACACTACACATATACACACACCACCCCACAATATCACACACACACACACACACACACACAGAGTCCACAATACCACAGCCACCATACACACACACACACACACACACACACACACACTCCACACAGAACACACACTCCACAATACCACACATACCCACCCCACACAGAACACATTCCCCGTAATACCACACACACACACCATCCCATAATACCACACACACTGACCACACACACACCGACACACACACACAACCACCTCACAATACTACATACACACACCACTCCATAATAGCACACACACACCCCCATGCACACCCCACACACATACACACACACCAGACTATCCACCACGCACACACATACCACACAGACAACCGCCTCACACTATTTCTGTGTTTCAGCCTCACTGGACATCCCCCATCCTTCTCTCAGATACATGGCCTCTTGAATTTCCTGATGTGGGGTGTCAATAGGTAAAGCCCCATCTCACTCCCCCCGGGTTTCTTTTGTAAACATCTTGGAAGAAAACTGCCTGAAATGTTTGCTACAAATGAAGTGTGTGATCTTCTCATTAGTTTCTTTCTTTCTTTTAATCATCCTAAAAGGAGTCTCATAAGTCATGCTTCGGATTTACTGGGGATGCATAATAATGAAGCCAGGCTCCTAATTTAGCAGCACTCCTGGGACACCCTGTCTCTCACTGCAGGGCACAGATCTGTGCCTGAAAGCAGATCAAGGTAGAGGCTGGGAAACCAGGGCTGTCCTGCCAATGCCTTCAGGTGGGAAGAACAGAGTGAAGTGGTGACCCAGGGAGATGTTTCAAGTACTAACAGAGAGAGGAGTTCACCATGTCAGGACACTGGCCTTAGATGGACATTTTGTTTGGTGATTATCAAATATGTAACCAGAAAGTAAAATCTTTGCCTTAAACAAAAAGAGGGGAACCTTTTATTAATATATGACCAGGGCTACTATGTCATAAACTCTTTGGGAGTCTCAAAATTTTTTATTTTTTTTTAATTAAAAAGTTTTTATTCATTTATTTATTTATATGACCATGCTGCATGGCTTGCAGGGTCTTAGTTTCCCAACGAGGATCTGAAGCCAGGGCATGGCAGTGAAAGTACTGAGTCCTAACCACTGGACCAACAGAGAATTCCTATCATTAAAAAAAAAGATATTAATAATATAAAATCTTAGGAGACTAGGCACTCTTCTAAGTGCTGGGGACTAGAGAAATAAGCAGAAAAGACAATGTGTTATCATGGGACAAAATTGGGAGAAAGCAGACAAGTCTACTGTGTTGGGTCAGTTAATGATAAGAGCTGAGGTGGAAAAGAAAGCGCAAGTAAAACGATAGTGCTGACTATTAACAAGGGATAATCAGGAAAAGCCTCTTTAAAGAAATGAAGTTTTTTCAGAGACCAGATTGAAATGAGAGTGGAGGCCCTACAAATATCAATATTTAGGGAAATAACAAGCCAGGAAATGGAGCAGCGGGGGCTGAGACCTTGATATCTTCAAGGAAGGACAAGGAGGACAGTGGGGCCATGCCATGAGCAGGAATGGGGAGAAACGAGAGCAGACAAGTGGCCAGAGCTAAGACCCTGTAGGCCTGGGGGCCACGGTGAGGACTCTGAATGCTGTTGGGTCAAGGGAAGCCTTTGGAGGATTGAGGGCAAGGAGGGACGTGCTTGGCTGATGTTTTCAAAGGGGTTGATCTGGCTTCCGTAGTGGGAGAAGAAAGGAGAGGAGCAGCAGGGACACCAGTCAGGAAGGTGTTCCCGGGCTGCGTGTTGTGTGAGCCCAGCACACACTGAGATGCCAGTGCTGCAGAATACGAGATGTGGTTGGATTAGGAGTGCATTTGAAGCAGGTTGGAAGGAGTCTCTGTTGAATGGGATGAGGGTCTGAGAGAAAGACATGAGTGAAAAATAATTCAAAATATGTGTCCTGAACAATGGGTAAATGATGTTACCCTTTACTGGGGAGCAGTGCACCACAGAAGATGAGTGAAAACTAAGCACATGCTTTGGACATTTTAACTCTCAGCAGCTTATTAGGTATGAAAGGAGAAGTGCCGTTTGGCATGTGTGCATGCTAAGTAATTCAGTCGTGTTCATCTCTTTGCGTGGACCATAGCCCACCAGACTCCTCTGTCCATGGGATTCTCCAGGCAAGAATACTGGGGTGGGTAGCCATGAGATCGTCCTGATCTAGGGATTGAACCCACATCTCTTATGTTTCCTACGTTGGCAGGCAGGTTCTCTTCCACTAGTGCCACCTGGAAAACCCATTATTTGGACAGTTGTATATTCAAATCAAAGGCTTCCCTGATATCTCAGTTGGTAAAGAATCCTCCTGCAATGTAGGAGACCCCGGTTTGATTCCTGGGTTGGGAAGATCACTGGAGAAGGGGTAGGCTACCCACTCCAGTATTCTTGGGCTTCCCTTGTGGCTCAACTGGTAAAGAATCTGCCTGCAATGCAAGAGACCTGGGTTCAATCCCCAGGTTGGGAAGATCCCTTGGAGAAGGGAAAGGCTAACCACTCCATTATTCTGGTCTGGAGAATTCCAAGGACTGTATAGTCCATGGGGTCGCAAAGAGTCAGACACGACTTAGCAACTTTCACTCAATCACTCATATTCAGATCTAGAATCTGGGGTAAAGAGAGGGACTGGATAGTCTGTCAAATAAATTTAGGATGTGCTCATAATTAAAATTATGGGTTTTCATTTAGTTTATTGATGTATAGTTGCTGTACAATATTATGTAAGTTACAGGTGTACAATATAGTGATTCACAATGTTTAAAGGTTATACTCCATTTATAGTTATTATAAAACATTGGCTCTATTCCCCATGTTGTACATTATCCAAAGACAACCACCATTAACATTTTGGCTAGTGTAAACTTTGAAAACTTTTGTGACATTCTGGCTACATATTTCCAAACTTTTGTGGGGAAAAAAAAGAATTTCTGGAGGTGGCACCAGAAATCTGCATGTTAAATATTATTTATTAATTTTATTTGGGGTGTGCTGGGTCTTTGTTGCTGCATACAGGCTTTCTGTAGTTGTAAAGAGCAGGGGTTACTCTCTGGTTGTGATGTACAGGCTTTTCATTGTGGTGGTTTATCTTATTGCAAAGCATGGGCTCTAGAGCCTGGGATCAGTAGTTGTGGTGCCTGGGCTTAACTGCTCCACAGTGTGTGAGATCTTCCCAAACCTAGGCTCAAACCCGTCTCCCTTCCTTGGCAGGCAACCTGCATTTTTAACAAGCCTCTCCAGGCAATTGAAGTGCATGTCAAGGTTTAAGATCAAACAACCTGAAAGAACTCTCCCTGGCTGCAACAGATCGTGCAGAAGCATGGCCGAGAAGAGCTACCCCACGTACGAGGTCAGGGACTGCAGCCGAGAGGAGCAACCCCATGTCCAAGGAGCAGTGGCTGCGCAGAGGAGGGCCGAGAGGAGCTACTCCATGTTCAAGGTCAGAAGGGGCTGCCATGAGGAGATACCCCTCATCCAAGGTAAGGAGCAGCGGCTATGCTTTGCTGGAGCAGCCATGAAGAGATACCCCAGGCCCAAGGTAAGAGAAACCCAAGTAAGACGGTAGGTGTTACAAGAGGGCATCAGAGGGCAGACACACTGAAACCATACTCACAGAAAACTAGTCAATCTAATCACACTAGAACCACAGCCGTGTCTAACTCAGTGAAACTAAGCCATGCCATGTGGGGCCACCTAAGACAGGAGGGTCATGGTGGAGAGGTCTGACAGAATGTGGTCCACTGGAGAAGGGAATGGCAAACCACTTCAGTATTCTTGCCTTGAGAACCCCATGAACAGTATGAAAAGGCAAAATGATAGGATACTGAAAGAGGAACTCCCAGGTCAATAGGTGCCCAATATGCTACTGGAGATCAGGGGAGAAATAACTCCAGAAAGAATGAAGGGATGGAGCCAAAACAAAAACAATATCCAGTTGTGGATGTGACTAGTGATAGAAGCAAGATCCGATGTAAAGACCAATATTGCATAGGAACCTGGAATGTCAGGTCCATGAATCAAGGCAAATTCGAAGTAGTCAAACAGGAGATGGCAAGAGTGAATGTCGACATTGTAGGAATCAGTGAACTAAAATGAACTGGAATGGGTGAATTTAACTCAGATGACCATTATATCTACTACTGCGGGCAGGAATCCCTCAGAAGTAATGGAGTAGCCATCATGGTCAACAAAAGAGTCTGAAATGCAGTACTTGGATGCAGTCTCAAAAATGACAGAATGATCTCTGTTCATTTCCAAGGCAAACCATTCAATATCACAGTAATCCATGTCTATTCCTCAACCAGTAATGCTGAAGAAGCTGAAGTTGAATGGTTCTATGAAGACCTATAAGACCTTTTAGAACTAACACCCAAAAAAGATGCCCTTTTCATTATAGGGGACTGGAATGCAAAAGTAGGAAGTCAAGAAACACCTGGGGTAACAGGCAAATTTGGCCTTGGAATATGGAATGAAGCAGGGAAAAGGCTAATAGAGTTTTGTCATAGCAAACACCTTCTTCCAACAACACAGGAGAAGACTCTGCACATTGACATCACCAGATGATCAACACCAAAATCAGATTGATTATATTCTTTGCAGCCAAAGATGGAGAAGCTCTATACAGTCAGCAAAAACAAGATTGGGAGCTGACTGTGGCTCAGATCATGAACTCCTTATTGCCAAATTCAGACTGAAATTGAAGAAAGTAGGGAAAACCACTAGACCATTCAGGTATGACCAAAATCAAATCCCTTATGATTATACAGTGGAAGTGAGAAATAGATTTAAGGGACTAGATCTGGTAGAGAGAGTGCCTGATGAACTATGGATGGAGGTTCGTGACATTGTATAGGAGACAGGGATCAAGACCATCCCAATGGAAAAGAAATGCAAAAAGAAAAATGGCTGTCTAAGGAGGCCTTACAAATAGCTGTGAAAAGAAGAGAAGTGAAAAGCAAGGAGAAAAGGAAAGATATACCCATTTAAATGCAGAGTTCCAAAGAATAGCAAGGAGGGATAAGAAAGCCTTCCTCAGTGATCAATGCAAAGAAATAGAGAAAAACAACAGAATGGGAAAGACTAGAGATCTCTTCAAGAAAATTAGAGATACCAAGGGAACAGTTCATACAAAGATGGGCTTGATAAAGGATAGAAATAGTATGGACCTAACAGAAGCAGAAGATATTAAGAAGAGGTGGCAAGAATACACAGAAGAACTGTACAAAAAAGATCTTCACTACCAAGATAATCACAATGGTGTGATCACTCACCTAGAGCCAGACATCCTGGAATGTGAAGTCAAGTGGGCCTTAGAAAGAATCACTATGAACAAAGATAGTGGAGGTGATGGATTTCCAGTTGAGCTATTTCAAATCCTGGAAGATGATGCTGTGAAAGTGCTGCACTCAATATGCCAGCAAATTTGGAAAACTCAGCAGTGGCCACAGGACTGGAAAAGGTCAGTTTTCATTTTGATCCCAAAGAATGCTCAAACTACTGCACAATTGCACTCATCTCAAACACTAGTAAAGTAACTAAAAATTCTCCAAGCCAGGCTTCAGCAATACGTGAACCGTGAACTTCCAGATGTTCAAGCTGGTTTTAGAAAAGGCAGAGGAACCAGAGATCAAATTGCTAACATCTGCTGGATCATGGAAAAAGCAAGAGAGTTCCAGAGAAACATCTACTTCTGCTTTGTTGACTATGCCAAAGCTTTTGACTATGTGGATCACAATAAACTGTGGAAAATTCTGAAAGAGATGGGAATACCAGACCACCTGAACTGCCTCCTGAGAAACCTATATGCAGGTCAGGAAGCAATAGTTAGAACTGGACATGGAAGAATAGACTGGTTCCAAATAGGAAAGGGAGTACGTCAAGGCTGTATATTGTCACCTTGCTTATTTAACTTCTATGCAGAGTACACCATGAGAAACGCTGGACTGGAAAAACAAAAGCTGGAATCAAGATAGCTGGGAGAAATATCAATAACCTCAGATATTCAGGTGACACCACCTTTATGGTAGAAAATGAAGAGGAACTAAAAGCCTCTTGATGAAAGTGAAAGTGGAGAGTGAAAAAGTTGGCTCAAAGCTCAACATTCAGAAAACTAAGATCACGGCATCTGGCCCCATCACTTCATGGGAAATAGATGGAAAAACAGTGGAAGCAGTGTCACACTTTATTTTGGGGGCTCCAAAATCACTGCAGATGGTGACTGTAGCCATGAAATTAAAAGATGTTTACTCCCTGGAAGGAAAGTTATGACCAACCTAGATAGCATATTCAAAAGCAGAGACATTACTTTGCTGACTAAGGTCCCTCTAGTCAAGACTATGGTTTTTCCAGTAGTCTTGTATGGATGTGAGAGTTGGACTGCGAAGAAGGCTGAGCGCCAAAGAATTGATGCTTTTGAACTGTGGTGTTGGAGAAGACTCTTGAGAGTCCCTTGGACTGCAAGGAGATCCAACCAGTCCATTCTGAAGGAGATCAGCCCTGGGATCTCTTTGGAAGGAATGATGCTAAAGCTGAAACTCCAGTACTTTGGCCACCTCATGAGAAGAGTTGATTCATTGGAAAAGGCTCTGATGCTGGGAGGTATTGGAGGCAGGAGAAGAAGGGGATGACAGAGGATGAGATGGCTGGATGGCATCACCGACTCGATGGACTTGAGTCTGAGTGAACTTCGGGAGTTGGTGATGGACAGGGAGGCCTGGCATGCTGTGATTCATGGGGTCGCAAAGAGTCGGACACGACTGAGCGACTGAACTGAACTGAACTGAAAGAAGAGCATGGATACCCTTGTGAAAATTCTTCTTTACGTAAAAAGGAAAGAAGAACTAACACAGATTGGTCACCAATTTAGAACATGTACCACATCCTACAGGTTGGAGGAAACATGAGGCAGAGACTGTGAGATGCTCACCACGAACCCACTTCTTCCTTCTGTCAATAAGTTAACTGACATTTTCCAGCCTTCCTGACTGTGGTGAGAGGACGAGCTATTGAGTTCTGGCCAGTGACATGTGGGCTGTAAGAATATGGCCACATGCTAGCTGGGCTAAAAATTCTCTGTGGAAGCCTCCACTCTTACCCTCTTTACCCTTCAGCCATCAGAACATAGAACACCCAGATGGGTTCTTGGGGTTAAGAGTTACTGTTTAGTCGCTAAGTCATGTCCGACTCTTTACAACCCCATGGACTTCAGCACGCCAGGCTTCCCTGTCCTTCACCATCTCCCGGAATTTGCTCAAACTCATGTTCACTGAGTCAGTGATGCCATCCAACCATTTCGTTCTCTGTCTCCCCTTCTCCTCTTGCCCTCAATCTTTCCCAGCAGGGCTTAAGAGATGATGGTATAATCAGATGGGAGAGGATTTTGAGTAGTTGGGAAGACAGAAAGCCCTGGTCACAGAGAGCTCTAGCTCAGGAAAAGCAAGGGAAGATGCTTCTAAAATGGGGAAACCACTGGAGATGTGTTTGGCCACACCCGTCTCTATTGTGCCAGTAAAGACATCCGTCTCCACTTCTACTCTCTCCAGAATTGTCTTGGCTCAAGAGATCTTCATAGTAAATCAAACCAGGAAAAATATTGTCAGACAGACATAACAGAAGGAAAGGACAACCATAGAGTTGTTTTGAATTTGCTATAAAGGAGGTAAAAATTAAGAGATAATATAACACCTCAAGGGCTTCCCAGGTGGCTCAGTGGTGAGGAATTTGCCTGCCAAGCAGGAGATGTGGGTTTGATCCCTGGGTCTGGAAGATCCCTTAGAGTAGGAAACGGCAGGCATTTCAGTATTCTTCTTTGGAGAATCCTATGGACAGAGAACCTGGCAGGCTATTTATAGTCCATGGGGTCACAGACAGTCAGACACTAGTTAGTGACTAAATGGCACAATGCAGCACCTCAAACAAAATTAAGTTTGGAGGAAAAGCTCTTGGGAGAATTGCAGGACTGCCTCTAGCAGAGAGAGGGCTGATGCTCACCTACTTGGCACCCATCTGGCTGATTAATTACACCTCATTTCTAGACTGACTGATGTTGCTTATCTCTAATGGGTCGGTGCCAATGACACAATGACAGCTGATAAATATTTTGCACTTCCCACCTGGATGAGGGGAGAAGGCATGTGGAAAAAAGGCAAGATCTCTTTAAGGGCTTTTAGAGCTGGGAGCATGCAGAAGGCCCACACGGGTCCTCGGACAGCATCAGAGGTTTTGGGAAGGCTTGACTGCAGAAATCTATCCTCAGTAATGGGGATCCCAGCCTTCTCAACCCATGTGCTAGTCCTTCTAAACCCCAGGATATAAGAATCTAATATGTAGTTCCATGCTATCAAATGCATGCAGGGCAATCCATTAAGAGGGCCAAGTGTGAAGGGCCTCTTGGTTTTCAAAGTAGTGCAGCCATTTAAGACACCAGAGGAAGTCAAATGGCTTAATTCTGATTATTCTTTGGAATGCCTAGAAAGTACTCTAGAGAGGCATGCTAGAGAACAGGGAATGAGGGCTCTTTGGGAAAAGCCCCAGTAGTCAAACTGCCTGCCAAGAATTGGCAGCGATAACTGAAAGACCGAAGTCATTAGTCTCTTTCTCTTTATTTCCAGATCATTTGCCAGTTTTCCCAACACCATTTGTTGAATAATCTACCCTTACTTACTGATCTGAAATGCCAACTTCGTCATGAAACACATTCTCATATGGTCTTGGATCTATTACTGAGGTTTTGTATTTTGTTTCTTGTTATTCTCTGTGAAGTACAGAGTTTGAAACATATTTTTTAAATCAAGTGAATTAATTACATTATTCAGATCTTCAGCCTCCCTATTTTTGCCTATTGATCTGTCAGAGATTAAAAAAAAAAAATAACGGTTTCCTCATCACCATTCTAATTCTGTCAATTTCTTCATGAATAGCAAATATTTTGCTTTTATATATTTTGATGCAACATTATTGCCCAGATAAAAGTTTGTTATCTGCGATATAGTCACTGTGAGTTACAACTTTTGTCAAAGCAAAATGAGGCTTCCAGTTTTAAAATCATAGAGAAAAGATGGTTTGGTTTCCATTTCTTTTCAAAAGCATTCCAAACGACAAAGAGAAACTGAAACCAAAATTTCATCTTTCATGAAATCAGAAGACTTCTACAGCCCCTAACAACATAGCTTTATGTGAAAAGGGAGCATGAATGGATGCTGCTAAATGGTGTAGCAATGAGAGTAAGGTTGACATGACTTACAGCAGAGTGGGAGACTGAGAAGCCGGTGACATTTCCTGGCTGAGAGCCGGAAAGCCTTAGGAATTAGAGAAAGCAAATAGCAAAGAAACCAGGGGAGAGGTAGGGCTGACAACCAGAGGATTATGGGAAAGTTTTTATAGGAAGCAAGTAGACCCAGTGTCCCCTACCCTGCCCACCACTATCCTGTATACTCAGCAGTTATCCCCAGTATAATGCAAGAGACAAATTACTTTTCAAAAATTGCAACTGAGAGCCTTATAACTCATATATATTGACCACAGAGTAGGGCCAGGTGAGATGGAGTTTGACCACTGGGGAAAAAAAGTCAAAGCCTATTCATAGAATAATGGGAACATCTCCTATCAGCTGCAGAATTCTGGGAGGTAAGTGGGAGAAACCACATCCGTCTCTGCACAGCCAAAGAAAGAACCTACCCGAACTGACCTTTGGTTCCTGAAGAAAAGCTCCACGGCCACTTGTTTACAGTGAAGTCAGTAGCTTCCTTGGATGTAGATTTCAGTTCATTTTTTAGTGCTTTAGTCCCAGATATGAACAGCAGAGAACCACCAGACCGCCAAAGAAAACTCCCGATACAAAAAAGGCATCAAAACAAACAAAATCAGCATGACTGAAAATAATGCAGAGAGTTTTAAAGATTAATTTCTTTAAGCTTTAAAGAAATTGTAATTAGTCTCTTCAGAAATGGTAAAATATTGTGCAACTGTAAAACAAGTATATTTATAAAAGGGACAAAGGGCAGCAGTCAGAGAACCAGAAACAGACTCTGGAAAATAAAAAATGTCAAAATGATGGTGAAAAATTCAGTAGAGTTTGGAAAACACAGTTGAAAAGTCTTCAAGAAATTAGAATAAAATTATAAAGAAATAGACCAAAGAATCCAGTTCCTAAATTGTCACAATTTCTGAAAACAAAAATCAGGAAAGCGTAGGGGAGACATTATTTAAAGGAACAATAAAATTAACCTTCCCAGAATGGGTAAATGGTTCCAGATCACTTCCTACCAGATGCTCAGCACAATGGGTGATAAAATACAAAAATACACACAATAGTGAAATTTCAGAATACCAGGATAAAGAGAAGAGCTTAAAGCATGCAAGGTTGGTGGGAACCAGGGCACAAGCAAAAATCAGTAATCAGAATGGCATTGGATGGACTTCAAGAAAGCAGGAGATAGAAAGCAATGAAGCAAAGATTTTAATAAAAATTGGAGAGTAACCAATGCCAACCTAGAATTTTCAGGTGGTGCTGGTGGTAAAGAATCCACCTGCCAGTGCAGGAGACATAAGCGACTTGGGTTCAATCCTTGGGTTGGAAAGATCCTCTGGAGGATCTTGGCAACCCATTCCAGTATTCTTGCCTGCACAATTGCATGGACAGAGGAGCCTGGAGGGCTACAGTTCATAGGTTTGCAAAGAGTTGGACGTGACTAAAAGTGACTTAGCACGCACACAAAGTCTGCAATTAAGTGTTAGGGTAGGAATGCAAAAGTCTAAAAACAAAGCTAACATTTGTCTTTTCCTCCTCTTTTTACCTTCCAGAAAGCAACTAAAGGATATACTCCAACAAAATTAGATAGAAATTTAAGAAAATGAAAGATGACGGTTCAGAAAAGTGGGAAAAGGGGATGGAGGGACTTCCTGGAATGGTGACAAAGGTATCTCCCAGCTGACAGCATGGCTTCAAACCTAGAGATGGAGCAGATGAATGCAGATGAGTAGTGACGTCTCCTGAAAAAGGTTTGAAATGACAGTTTATCTGATGGATTTAAACACATGGAAATAATGTTAAGAAATCTCTTACAGAGCTCTTGATACTTATGGGGAAAGTTAGCCACAGTTCAAGGTGGAAAAGAAAAACTTAAGTGAATGAAAAATAATGAGGCAAGCTTTGACTCCAGGAAAACCAAAAAGATGTACAAGAAAGCAAATACTCATAACATTTCCTGATTAAGAAGTTAGCACTATTTACATAGAGATAATAACAAACACATCCGTGACACATGCTACTGAGTCTCTTGCTAGTGCCTGCATTCCTTTCTTCCTCATATCCAAACCTCAGTTTTGTTCAAGCGGCAATGTGCCTGTCTGAAGTACCTGTAATTCTAGATTGCCTCACAGTTGAAGGTTTGCGACATGCCTGCTGCTGAGAAAGGTTCCTAAGAAACTCTTCCTTCTTTCTCCTCTAGCTTCCTTCTTCCTTCCTTTCTCTCCTTCCCTGAAACATGGTGCAACACCAGAGATGCAGCAGCTGTCTTGTGGCCATGAGGACCAAAGTACAAGATTGCAGTTGGAGAACACAGAAATAAGAAGAGCCTAGGCCCCTAACGAGATCATGAAATGGTCACACCAGCTTTTGACTGCCTGAAAGTCAGTGTTAGGCGTGCTTTCTGTTTCTTTCAGCCAGGCACTTTCCTAGCTGATACAATACTGGATATGGACAAGTCTACAAACTGATATACCTACATCAGAAGAATGAGAGCAGGGTAAGACAGGTATTAAAAAAACCTTTTGCTAGCATTTTAAGGAGCTAATATTCCTGATCAGCTGAAGTCTGTTTACGGCCATTAATTTTAACATATTAGAAACAGCCCAAAGAGCTAAAAATATTGCCTTTAGAATATTGGATGGGGTGGGGGATAAGGAACTGACATATTTGTAATCTCCTGTTAGAATAATAATAATAATAAAAAAGAGGTTAGGTTTATTTGGGAGAATGGCATTGAAACGTGTATACTATCATGTAAGAAACGAAGTGCCAGTTTATGTTCAATACAGGATACAGGATGCTTGGGGCTGGTGCATGGGGATGATCCGGAGAGACGATATGGGGTGAGAGGTGGGAGGGGGTTTCAGAATTGGCAGCTCGTGTACACCTGTGGCTGATTCATGTTAATGTACGGCAAAACCAATACAGTATTGTAAAGTAGAATAAAGTAAAAATAAAATTAAAAAAATAAAAGTTTCTTTTCCTCTCAAAAAAAAAAAAATTGGACTGTGCCCATGTTCAACTTTTTTGATTAAAACATTAAATTAATTAAAAGGTAAAACCAAAAGCTTTATCTGTCTTCTACTGTAGATTTTTACTTTGTCTTCTATGAATATGCTTTCTTCCATTTTCCATATTTTTCCCTTTTTAATATTTCAGGCATGTCTTTTCCCCATGCTTTTATCTTAGTCTATTTGGATCATTTTATTTTAGGTGTGTAAATTGTAGACAGTACATACTCAGCTTTGGGGTTTTGACCCCATTGGTCTTGTCTTTTAATAGAAAAGCTTGATCCATTTGCTTTTATTGATACAGCTCCTGTGTTTGATCTTTGTTCTGTCATCTCTTTCTATGCTTTCCACCTTTTCATGTTTTCTTTGCTTTCTGGCTTGATAAATGGATTTAGCGTTTTGAGAGATGTATTTCGTTTTAAGCTTTACTGATTCTTATCTTAAAGGTTTTTCAAAAATGCATTTCAAAGGCATTTATTAAACCGTGTTTCCTTAACAGTCTGAACCAGGACTGAAATGTTAATTCCTTCAATTACTTTATTTGAAAAAATACATAGAACTTTCTTGCCTCTTTTCTGTTCTGCTTTTGTCTTTTTCTTTTCTTCTCCCTTATGATCTACTTTCATTTTCTTTTTGCAATGTATTTTGAGATTTTTACATTCTGTTGACTCATTCATACTTTTGTTCGTGTAGCAAACCATGCTCCATATATTGTACTAGATAATAAGCTTAGCGATGGAATACAATTCTTGCCCTCCAGGCATTTAAAGGTGACTAGGGAAGCAGTGGTAGTCCAGGAAAGTGGCAGAGCAGAGGTGTGCCCAGGTCATAGGGGAGAAACTAGGAGAGGCTTGCAACCTGGACCAGCTTCTCAGGGAAGGCTTCCTGGTGGAGGGGGCACTTGAACTGAATCTTAGAGCACGATGTTGATTAGCGAGTACAAGAGTCGGGAGAGATCTTTCTAGCAGAAGGAACAGCATAGGTAAAGACAAGGAAGTAAGAAGATGCCTTGAATACAAACAGCTCAGGGTTGCACAAACGTGGTGGCTCATGAGAAAGGAGAGGGTCAGGGATAGAGTGAGAGGTCTGCTCACAAGGTCATAAATGGCCGTGAAGGTCCCTCTCAAGAAAAATGCTACTGAAGAATCCTAAGCAGGATGCAAATGGGACAGGATGAAAGTAGGAACAGGGATGGAAGGTGGCAGGCCCTTTTTGAGGACATTTATAATGAAGGTGATTAAAATAAACAGCAAGTGATGGAACAGGAGATAAGAGAGTATTCAAGAGACCTCAAGTCTGTGACATTGGAGGTCACCTCTCCACGTGCTACTCCAAACTCTCTGGTCCAATTTTTCTCCAGCTCCAGGCAAATCTCCACTGGAAATGGAGTAAGACGTTCCAGTTTCTACCATGAAGAAATATCAGCCTTGAGGTCTCATTGGTCATGATCCAGTGGTTTGAATGAGCTGTCTTCTGAGGAGTAGGAGATTCAGGCAGAAGATGGGAGAAGAGAGAAGTCACTTCAAGCCCAATTTAATGAGGCCAATGAGGTTATATAGTAACTAGGCAAGCCTCTTTGTCCTGCCTCAAGCCCCAGATTTGTCACTGGCTGTGTGATCTTGAGAAAATCACTCTACCTCTCTGAACCTTCATGTACTCATCTGCAAAAGGCAGAATCCTCTAAAGTTCTTTGTGTCTGAGGGGAAAAGCCTGGATCTAGCTAAATATCCTTCTTTGAAGGCAAAAACCTCTTTCTTTTCTGTCATCCTTAAAACCTCTCCTTCTGAAATTCTAAAACCAGCTTCCTTAATATTCTTTATCAGCTCCTGATAAATAAAATCCCAAATTAAGGACTTCTTTGGGTTTCTCACCCATCCCTCGTGAAGTCTTTCATCTTTTAAACAGAGATGACTTAATAAGATATGGCAGTGTTAGGAGTTACAGCAAAAACATGGTTTTTAGTTCAGCTCTAAATTTTGTAGGTAAGAGTGATGCTGTTATGCAAGTGATGTGGTTAGAATAGATGAGAGAGGACATCGTTAATTTGATATTCCTCATATACACAGACTGTGCCTTCTATTAATGTCCTATGGCCATTAGAGTAGTTTGTTCTTTTTTTTTTCATTCTTTTTCCTCTTTGAGTCTCAGGTTTTGAAGTTTCTATTGATGTTTTCAAGCTCATTGATTCTTTCCTCAGCCGAGTCCAGTTTATCGATGAGTCCATCAAAGGCACTCTTCATTTCTGTCATGGTGTTTTGATCTCTAGCCCTTCTTTTTGATTCTTTCTAAGAGTTTCCATCTCACTGCTTCCATTACCAATGTGCCCATCTGTTCTTGCATGTTGTCTACTTTTTCCATTAGAGCCCTTGGAATACTAATCATAGTGACTTTAAATTCCCAGTCTGCTAATTCCAACATCTCTGCCACACTTGAGTTTGGTTCTGATGTTTTTCCCTGTCTCTTCAGCCTGTGGGGATTTTTGTTGTTGTAGTAGCTATTGTTCTTGTTTTTTGTCTTTTAGTGTGCCCTGTCCTATTTTTTGCTGCAAGTCTGACTTGATAAACTAGATAAAAGGAACCCAGAACTGGCTCCTGCTGTTTTCCTCCTCCTGATCTTCAGCTCCAGGTGAACTTTGTCTGATGTGTGATTCTTTGTCTACCTGTCTGTTTCTTTCACTGGTAGTGGTGGTGGTGGGGGTGAGGTGGGGAGCAGCTTGCCCTGCGATGTCAGTTTTCTGATGAATCTAAGACGAGTTGTTGATTTTCAGTTTGTTCATTTTTTCTCCTGTTGTGTGGATGGGAAAGATGACTTCCAAGCTCCTCCTATGTTGGCCTGGAAACCCAAAAAGTCCTTAATTTGGAATTTTATTAATCAGGAGCTGATAAAGAATATTAAGGAAGCTGGTTTTAGAATTTCAGAAGGAGAGGTTTTAAGGATGATGAAAAGAAAGAGGTTTTTGCCTTCAAAGGAGGATATTTAGCTAGATCCAGTCTTTCCCCTTCAGACACAAAGAACTTCAGAAGACTCTGCCTTTTGCAGATGAGTACATGAAGGTTCAGAGACGTAGAGTGATTTTCTCAAGATCACACAGCCAATGACAAATCTGGGGGCTTGAGGCCAGGTTTCCTGATAATAAGTTCAGCGTTCTCTCCAGGGCCCTGTGTCTCCCTGGTCTATGCTGGTGGAGGTCTTTATCCTTCATTCATAGAGATGATCGTCATGACAACAAATAACCTGGAGGAGGGGGTGTGTGTGACCTTACAGAAGGGTGTGTGCTTGTGTTCAATCACTACGTCAGTTGTATCCAATTCTTTGCAACCCCACAGACTCTAGCCCGGCAGGCTCTTCTGTCCGTGGAATTTTCCAGGCAAAAATACTGGAGTGGGTTGCCATTTCCTACTCCATATAGGTGAGTAGGCGAAGAGAAAATACTAGGATGATTCAGATTCAGGAAGACACATCCCAAGTGGAGGAAGAGGTGCTTTGAGAAGAAAAAGACTCTTGGTTATAGGAATGGAAGAGTCACTGTCCCTCTCTCCCTGGAGCTCAGCACCCAACCAGATGTGACCATTGTCTGCACACTGATGCCCTCTAGTGGTCTGAAGAAAGACATCCTTTCCCTAAACCTGACTACGGACTACGGAGGAAGCTCAAACCCCTGGGAGACAAAGAAAAGGGCCTTCCTCCATCCCTCACTTTGGTTCAGAGATTTGTCTGAAGATTTCCCCTCTTTTACCCGTTAACTTCTTTTTGTTAAACAATCCAAAGACATTTAGAAACACGTGTGAAGGAGAGCATTACCCCATCTGGAGAACCATATGTACCCAAGTGTGAGGATGCGGGGAAAGGAAGCCATAGAAACAGACACAAACACAGCCAGGATGTGAGGCCACAAATACACATTCTTGGGGTGGATGAAGGCTTTGTGGGAGATCCTAAAAGTTATACAACTTGGGAATCTCCCTTTGGAAAAAAAAAAAGAACAGAAAAGTACAAAATCAAGCACAGAGCTTTGGAGGACAACCATTCATCCGTTTCATGGAGAAAAATAATAATTTCTCGTGCATACCCATCTGCCAGTGCACACATGGAGAGGAAATGACGATATAAAGCAGAGCTATTTTTAATTTTCACTATTGTCCCTAAAATCACTAAGACATTAAGAATGGTCCGCCTCAGTCAAGTCACCTTGGAAGGCTGTAGAATTATTCTCACGATGTGACTATTGTTCTAAATGTGTCTGGGATTGTTCCTTTTAATCGCCTTCAGACACTGTGAAATATTCCTTGGAATGTCATTAATGGTGAGTTTTATCATTTAAGTGCTAGTTCTTCGTGTGTGTGGTACATGTATGCAATAGCCAAACCCACACAGATAAGTGCTAAGAGGGTCTTCCCTGGTGGCTCAGCAGTAAAGAATCTGCCTGCCAATGCAGGAGACAAAAGTTCAGTCCCTGGGTAGGGTAGATCCTCTGGACTAGCAAATGGCAACCCACTCTAGTATTCTTGCCTGGAGAAATCCCAGGGACAGACAAGCCTGGAGCGCTACAGTCCATGGACTCACAGAAGGGCTGGACACAACTTAGCATCTAAACAACAAGAACAAGTACTAGGAGGGGTACTCTAGCTGGCTGAAGCTGATTTGGCTTAAGAGTAAAGGATCTTTTTAAAAGCTAACAGACTATTCTGCCCTTTCGTTGCTTCTGTCATATCTCTGTAAGGGCACTTCCCTGCAAAGGAAGTGCACAGTGATTTTAGCAATGAAACCATCATTGGACTAGGTGTCTGCATGAGGTAGCCATGAGACTACCTCCCAGGCTTTCAGTTATAAGGATGATCAACCAGGGCTCAGCTATGGAGATGGAAAAGCCACTTGTTCACAAGAAGGCCAGGTGCCCACAGGCAACTCCCAGACCAGAACCCTTCCTGGCAGGGACTTCTGGGACGTCTGACTTCAGCACAGAAAACATCCCACACTTTGCTGATCCTTTTGTAGACTACATGGCCTCCTGGGGCATTTCCATCAAACCATCTCTTTTTCTGTCCTTCACTCAAGGTCAAACATTCATGTCACAGTCTGATGACTCTTCCAGATTGTCTGGTCTGCTCCTTATGTTACCCTCTCACAGGCACTTTTCCTAAAAATCTTTGCACAGTTAACCTTCCCATTTTGCTTTCTACTCCTTGGAGGATCAGACCCAGATCTCTGCAGTGAAGACTTTGAAGAGCAGCACTGCCTGAGTTTCCTCTAATGTATAAGTAACCGTGATAAAGCATCTGACCTCATTCTTTTAAAACATTTTTAATTGAAGAACAGTTGATTTACAATGTTGTGTTAGTTTCAGGTGTATAGCAAAGTGATTCAATTTGGGTTTTTTTGGTGGGGGGGCATACTGCACAGCTTACAGGATCCTAGTTCCTGACCAGGGATCAAATCTGGGGCCCCGGCATTGGAAGTGCAGAGTTTTAAAGACTGGACCCCCAGGCAATGCCCCCAAAGTGATTCATATGTATGTATATATATATATTATATATATATATATATAATTTTTCAGATTCTTTTTCTTTATGTGTTATTACAGTATATTGAATATAGTTCCCCATGCTATGTGATAGGTCCTTGTTCATCTATTTTACATATACTAGAATGTACCTGATTCATAAATAAAACTCCTAATTTATCCCTCTTCCCTTTTCTCTTTGGTAACCATCAGATTGTTTTCTATGCCAATGAGTATGTTTCTGTTTCAAAGATAAGTTCATTTGTATCCTAGTCTAGATCCCACATATAAGCAATATCATGTATACTTGTCTTTCCTGTCTGACTGACTTCATTTAGCATGACAGTCTCTAGGTTCATTCTCGTTGCTGCAGGTGGCAGTATTTCATCCTTTTATGGCTGAGTAGTATTCCACCGTGGATACACCTTCTTTAGCCATTAATCTACCAGTGCACATTCGGTTGCTTCCATGTCTTGGCTATTGTAAATAGTGCTGCAATGAACACTGAGGTGCAAGTATCTTTTCAAATGATGGTTTTCTCGGGACATATGATTGCTGGATCATGTTGTTGCTCAGTCACTGGGTCATGTCTGACTCTTTGTGACCCCATGGACTGCAGCACGCTAGCCTCTGTGGCACCAGCAGGAGACTGAAACCCTGTTAGCCTCTGCCGCTTGCTGAGACCCCTCACCCCATCCCCTTTCCTTAACTGCCATAAAACCCCAGGCCAGGCTCCCTTCCTCCATCTCTCAAGTTATTCTGGATCTACCTGAGAGGCCTGCTCTGCTCTCCCCAGAGACTTCAATTCTCTAGGTAATAATTTTTCATCCCTTCTTGGTGAATGTGTGGTATCATAAGTTTTGACATCTGAGCCAAATTTTGGGAGGTGGCACATGGATCTTTGATGGGTGGTCCTGATGGTAACACAGTATTGTCAGTTGCTACACACTGGAATTGTCTCCTTAGGTCCACAACTAAAAACAAGTGTTGGGAAGTACTCCACCTTCTCACTTGCAAGGATCACCAGCTCTGCGGCCAGCCCGCTTCCTTCAGGGCATGTAGAAGGATGCCATTGAGTAAAGAGGGTACCACCTACCCCTTCCGCGCACACCACCGAAACGTGAAAGGGAGGCGAGAGGGAGCGGAGGTGGCATTTTGAAGGAGTGTCATGTTGTCACGTAAAAAGCAGCTCTTCCTCAAGAGAGAGCAACCAAGAGAATCAAAGAGCCCTAACCTTCTCTCCCTCCCCTAGGCTGGGGACGGAGACCCTCCTGGCTGAAAAGAGGCCTACTGGGAGAGGGGCGGAGGATGGAAGGCTGTGCCACTGGGGGAGCCAGTGGCCCTCATCATTTCACATGGTGAAGACATGTCTTTTCCAGGCAGGAGTGCAGTAGGAAGCTCCAGACAGCGTGAAGACTGGGGCCCTGGAAACAAGATGGGATGGGCAGACAGTCTGGAGTGTCCTCCTGGGAGGAGGAGATGGAAAACATGACAAGTAGGAGATGAGTCCAAGCTAACGTGCAGGGGGCAGGGCCATCTAGGGCTCTCTGAAACACCAGCAAGACATCCTCCACGAAATAACCAGCGGTGTTTTGGAAACTTGACACCCAGCAGAACCAAGGGCTACTGGCTACTTAGTGTTAGAGAGGGAACAGCAGCCAACAGAAAGAACTTAACCTCTGGACAGCCAGGAAGAAGATGCTCTGCCCCTACCTCCAGGGCCCTAGCATCGGTTTGGTACGTACCATCCACCCTGTTCTAAGCCACTAGCTTCCAGTCTGGATCCTGGAGTTGGGGGAAGAGCTGGGGGATGGATGAGGAGGGCTTTGGGATGATCGTGAAACTGGCAGTTTTAAAATAAGCATCATGGAGTCTGAGAAAAGAAACCAGACTGACAGAATAGCCCAAAGGGACCAACGTTATGGAATTCAACTCTGATGTCATGAAGGGAATCCACTGTCAGGTGGAAAGGGAAAGGAGTCAACACAAGTAATCGCAGAAACTGGAAAAACAAATGGATTTTTGTGTTTCTATTTCAGTGAGTTAATGATATCTTTCTCTAAATCAGCTACATGGAATTCTTAAAAATACAGAATTGATCTTTAAGGAAAATAATTAAACATCACCTATAATTTGGTACCTGCTGTGTATGTACCCACAATTCATCACTGTCACATTTTTTAAACAATGTTCATTGAAACTCTAGGTTCTGACGCTATTTCCAACCTCTGTGCTCCCGCTCACATTGTTCTTTCCACCTTGAATGTCACACCTCATGCTCCAACTCCAATCTCTCAGTGTTAAAATCTTATGTTATTAGAGAAACAAAACCATCCTTTCTTTCTCCCTTCAGAGTCTGGGGGAGAGACTGCCCTTGGCTAGGAATTTAATCTCGCTCTTTCAAGAAGTAATTACAAAGTCCCTGTCTGGTCTCTGTGTAGTCAGGAGAGCTGTTCTTAAGAGGCATAAAGCTGGAAAATGGGCCCATTTCTTATTTCCAGCAGGCTCTAGGGGTCTGAGTTTGAAAGAGTGGAGGCACCTACACTGTTCAAAAGTAAATGATATAAGGTATTAATTACATATGGAGAGCAGGCTTTGAAAACACGGGGGGATGCAAGGTAAATACTTCTCTTCCACTTTCTGGGTTTAGACTGTAATATCCCTGATAATTAATATTTATCCTTTGGAAATGTGGATGTGCAGTGGTGGGGGCAGAATTGGAAAGAAATCCCACAGCTTTCCAATGAGCTATCAACAGAGCAAGGAGGATGGGCAACTCAGCCTGTACAGAGGCCGCTGGGGGCTAGAAGAGGAGTGTCGAAATCAAACCTGGATGCTCTGTGGGACATGGGATGCTAAAGGCCACTTCGAGTCTCCTGGAGATATTGTCTTAAGAGGAACCACTCAGAGCTGGGAAAGCATTGTATTGGCAGGGAGGGAGTCTATTCCTCGGCTGAGATCCGTCTCTGTAGGAAGACATCTGTGAACACTCTTCGAAGGGAGAGCAGAAGAGGATTCCCAGTGAGGAGTGGACCCCCAAACAGGAGAGCATGGCTAGGAGCTGAGGGAGCCCACGAGGGTATTCCCTGTGGAGGGTTAACTTGGTAGGTGTTTTTCCCTTGTACTACGGTGGGAGTCATAGCACAGTGTAAAGAATCTTCCTGCCAACGCAGGAGACACAGGAGACCCAGATTCCGTCCCTGGGTCGGGAAGATCCCCTGGAGGAGGAAATGGCAACTCACTCAGTATTCTTGCCTGGAGAATCCCATGGACAGAGGAGCCTGGCAAGTTACAGCCCATGGGGTTGCAAAGAGTCGGGAGCGACTGAGCACATATGCACACTCTTCTATTATCTAAACCTTCTCTGGTTACTGCAATCCTACGCAACAGTTCACACACACACACACACACACACACACACACACACACATATGAAAGCATTATATATACAGATAGATATGCTTCTATATGTAAGACAGTGGAGTTGTGAAGAACAAAGAAATGACTAATAAAGGGAAGCAGGGCCTGCCCGATGCCCCCTCCCAGGGAGACACATTCTAAATGGAAAATGCTTTCCAGCAGAATGTTCCCAGAACAGCAGTGGGGCTGGGATCCGTGGGCCGAAGAGCAGGCTGGGGAGGCTGGGGTGGGGGTGGGGGCCTGCAGCCCAACGCTCCCCTCTTCCCTGCCTGGGAGAAGAGAAGGTGACCTTTCAGAGTGGGAAGAGGCTGACGTGCTGGTTACTCTATTCACTCCCCAAGGCTGTCTTTCAAATGCCGCATCCTTTACTGAGCCCTCCCCAAGCTTATCCCAGCTAGAACGAAGCCCTCACGCCTCCGAAAGCTGAGAACCCTGGATGCAGGCTTCCCTTATGGCTTTTACCAGTATCCGCTTTCAGTGAGAGTCCTTTACCAAGCCTTTGGCCAGATACATCTGTTCACCTTCATGTTCCCTGGTGCCCACCTTACCCCTCACGCTTCTCCATCCTGCTACCTGTGGGATGCTAAGCTGTATGCCCCACAGACAGATACCCACCCTTGCCCTCTGGTTTCTGTTTTCCCGTGGTGGGGGGCCTCACAGTAGGTGTGAGGGAGGTTGGGATAACTAGTCCCCAAGTCCCTCCTCTTGGGCGTCACCTCGAGGTTAACTCTCTCAACTTCAGGTCGCTCCTAGAAAGTGGGCTGCACTAGCAGACTCCATCCCCTTCCAGGCTCCAGCGCCCACCGCATACCTTAGCTCTGGGGTCCTGGGGAGATGGAAGCCTGGACTGCTACTAGCCAAGGCCATCAGGCTCTCCGTCGTGCTCCCCACCGCCAATACTCAGGCCTTTGTGACTAGTTCTTCAGCTTATCTTAATCTGTGCACCAAATGTTTCAGGTCAAGCCCTGCCCAATACTCTCCCTTACTAAAGAATCTGAGAGCATACCTACAGAGGTTTGCATTATTCCTGAACCAAGGCTAAAATAGAGTCTTGACTATTCTGGGTGCCCAATAAGCATTTGTTCAATACTCGATCTCTCTGATTCTAGAACTGAGTTTCTCAACCTCAGCACTATTGACACTTGGGGACAAATAACTCTTGGAGGAAAGGCTGTCCTGTGCACTGTAAGATGTTCTGGAGCATCCCTGGCCTCTGTCACTAGATGCCAGGAGCACCCCAACCCCAGTTGAGGCAACCAAAAACGTGTGTAGGGATTGCCAAATGCACCCCCTCCCACAGGGGAGCAAAATCACTCCCAGATGAGATTCACTGCCATAGATGTTAGCTCCTCTTGTCATTTCAGCACTCACATTACACAAGCCAGTATCATCACTTCATAGCAACAGTTCATAACATACCCATAAGTGTGTATACTCACTGGCTTTCCTGGTGGTTCAGATGGTAAAGAATCTGCCTGCAATGTGGGAGACCCAGCTTCAGTCTCTGGGTCAGGAAGATGCCCTGGAGAAGGAAATAACTACCCACTCCAGTATTCTTTCCTGGAGAACTCCATGAATAGAGGGGCCTGGTGGGTCTCAGAGAGTCAGACAGGGTCTCAGAGAGTCAGACATGACTGAGTAACTAACTCACACACACCACATGCATGAGTACACACATCCGGGCCCACTTTAAAGTCACATAGTCTGACATAAAATACATGTGCACATATGAAAACATACTTGAAAGGATTTCTCAAAGTTAGGATATCAAAGACATTTTTCTTATTGTTAAAAACAAAATCTTTATTATCAAGTGGAAAAAAAATCACCCAGGGCGTGGAGATAACATTAAATGAGATTTCTTTGACCTTTACAGAGATTCATGAGCTTAGATCTTCAAAAGATCATAAGCGTAAGCATAAATGCAGGGTGCTAAACGGTACATGAAACAGAAAATGATCAGAAGGAACAAGGTATTTCTGGGGCAATAGTGAGAAGACAAGGGTCTAATGACCATACTCACCCCTCCCCCACATCTAGATGTTCTTTGAAGGGACCATGGCTTGCAAAGCCAGAGACACAGATTATGAAGTTCTGTTTTGCTGATTGCTAAGGAAGTGTGTTTAGGGGCATCAAATTTTTTTTTATGGGAGCATAATTGCTTTACAATATTGTGTTAGTTTCTGCTGCACTAAGTGAATGAAATATTGTTGTTTGGTCAGTAAGTTGTGCCCAAATTCTTTGAGACCCTATGGACAGTAGCCCGTCAGGTTCCACTGTCTTTGGGACATCCCAGGCAAGGATACTCGAATGGGTTGCCATTTCCTCCTCCAGGGGATCTTCCCAACCCAGGGATCTAACCCACATCACTGAATTCTAGGGACAAGCCTACAACAGCAATGTTATTCCCCCATTTTACAGCCTAAGAAACAGAGGTGCAGAGAGGTTACTGAATACCAAGACACTTGGGGAGTGAGTTGTAGGGCTGGAAAGCAATCTAACAGTGTCTCGTTAAACTAAGTTCCATCAAAGAGACTGGGTATTAAAAGGACTGAGAGCAAAGGATGCTGAGAACAGTGGTTCAGGGGAGAGCATCATAGGATTCAAGCTCCATCCTTAGGAGAACTGTTCACTTCCTGTTAGCGACTCAGCAATTGGGCTGCTGGAAAACAGGCTGCTGTATCACAGAGCTTTAGTCCACACCCTGCAGCCCACGCTGCCAGCCTGTTCTCTGTCCACACACTCCTCAGGCTGCCCTTTGGTGACCTCTGACTCCTTCAAGGTCACCAGTGATGTTCCATGATGGCTCAGGGTTATCTTCACTCTTTGAATCTCTGCCTTCCTGTTTGTTTTGATCCTTTGGGAAACTTGTAGGCTGTGGAACTAGGATGCAAAGTTGTTTGACAGTCAAATCCTTATGATAAAACTGTATGACAGCTTGTAGATCATGCCTTTTTATTCTGATCCTTCGATGTCTGGGGCCTTGCTGGCCACGGAGATTGCCCCTCCCGGGGCTGGCCGATTCCTAGAGACAGCAAACATCTCCAGTAAGTGCACTTTTCATACGCAAACTAATGTGACCAATGTGTGTGCATGTGGGCTCTTTAGACTCTTCGTTACTCTATGGACTAGAGCACACCAGGCTCTTATATTGATGAGATTTTTAGGCAAGAATACTAGAGTGGGTTGCCATTCCCTTCTCCAGGGGATCTTCCTGATTCAGGGATTGAACCAGGGTCTCCTGCAGGCAAATTCTTTACTGCTAAAGCACCAGGAAACCCTTCTGGGTGTGGGACAGGTGATACTTGCATATCTTAGCAGAAACTGCATGGAAAGTGCCTTCGAGGTGCAGGAGGACCTTCTTGGGAGGACAGGATGTGACAGAAGGCATAATGTGGACTTGTCCACGTGCTCATTCCCTCTCCCTGCTCTCTGGTCTGTATCTAAGCCTAAAAAAGGGATTGAAGCATTCCAGGCACATCCAAGACTGCTTGGAGACACGGATGACAAAGGACAGACAGTTTGATGGATGTGACCCCACTTCCGGGTAGAACCAGCCCAGCTCTCAGGCTGAGGACCAATGCAGAGGAGCAGGAGCCCAGGGGGATGTACTGCCTTGAGGGCCCTGCAGCTCTGCTGAACCCACGGGCAGCTGCTGGGCAGGGTCACCACACTCTGGAAATCCCTTGAAGACTCAGCAGGAGGCAGGAGATGGGAGGGATGGAGCTTCATTCAAGCTGCCACGTGGAAGCTCAGAGTGGAAGGACTTGAGAGGGCTTATCACGAGCACCCTAGGGACTGGGTGGGGCTTTGGGGAAGTCTCAGGGAGCAAGCAGATGGAGAGCAGGAGTCGACATCTCCAGGTATCCATGTCCTAGGAAGGCAGCCTCATTTATAACCTCAGGTTGGGACGTACTGGGGACAGAAGCAAGGAACTGAGACAGCCCTGATAGTTCTTCCTTCCGCCTTGTTCTCAGACTTGTGAGCCAGGAAAGAAAGGCAGCCTCAGTACCTGAGACCTCTTGAATTTCCATATTCTTCCACCCCCTCAGGATTCCCTTCCAAGGTTGCTCTCTGTAAGAAAAATGAGGGTGCCTCACAGCCTCTGCTGGCCCATAATTCATTTGCAAATGAGTTGCTTATCTCTTGGAACTGGAAAGCAGCTGGGCACCCCTGTTTGAGCTGCTGGGATGTTTGGGCTCTCACTGGATGCCATGGACCAGAGCACAGGATGTGAGAAGAGGAAGCATCTCCATGTCCGTGTGACCAGTTTAGGACCAATTAAAGAGGAATGAAAACAGCTTAGTTGACAGGCAGCTCTCCACTCCTTAGTTTTTTCCTGGAGAAAGTTGTGCTGGATGCTAGACAACAGGTGTGACTGCTGCCAAAACCACCAGGGCAAAGATGGTTGACTCAGGTCGCATCCTCTCAGCCCCTCAAATACCCTCCCACCAACATTCACACACCAAAAGCCGTTCTTTCTCCTGTACCTCCTAGGGAGAACGGACTTGCTAAGATTCTGGTGTCTCTATCGCTAAGTCAAGGAGCGGCTGCCTGCCTGAGTTTGTGCCTCTTGGGCACATTCCACCCAAACCATCCTGGTTTTTGGTCTAGTGGTGCTCAGCTGTTCAACAGACAAAAATTCAACTGCGGAAACCCTAGGATACAAGTGAACTACCTTCATATTCTCAAGTCTGGGACAAGGTTGTTTTTCTGGCTAGGAATGTTCATCTCCTTCCCAGTCTCCCTTGCTTTAAAAATGGTTTTGTAATAATAACAAAAAATCCCAAAGGAAATGGAAATTGGAAAGAAAATTCGCCTGGACTTGAACCACAAAAGCATGTCCTTTGTAATTATTTTCCAGCTTTCTTTCCGTCCCACTTTCATAAGTGTGGAGTTTACATGGTTGTGATCATAGCAGAGAGTTTTATTTTGCCATGCTCACTTAACAGAATATCATGTTTTTGAGTTGCTACTCGGTATTTCTAATTATAATTTTAATGACCCCATAATGTTCCGTGAAGTTGATATTCTATGATCCACCTCAGTTCAGTTCAGTCACTCAGTCATGTCCGACTCTTTGCAACCCCATGGACTGCAGGACGCCAGACTTCCCTGTCTATCACTAACTCCTGGAGCTTGCTCAAACTCAGTCTACGATCCACTGAACATCTCCTTAATAAAACTGAGTCATTTTTCAAGGTCCATCTCCTAGCTCACATTTTTGGGAAGCCATACCTGGATACACTGGGCTTCCCTGGTGGCTCAGCTGGTAAAGAATCTGCCTGCAGGGCAGGAGACCCTGGTTCAATTCCTGGGTCAGGAAGATCCCCTGGAGAAGGGATAGGCTACCCACTCCACTATTCTTACCTGGAGAATCTCCATGGACAGAGGAGCCAGGTGGGATGCAGTCCATAGCATCACAAAGAGTCGGAAAAACTGAGTGACTAAGCACAGCACAGCACCTGGATACCCCGGGCCTCAGCATCTTTCTTCCTCTAAACATGAGCGCATTTTCTCTGTTTGCCAATTAAACTCCGACTTGGTTCGTTCCCGAGTCCATAATGTTTATTTGTTGTCTGTAAAACCACCCTCATGCCGGCCCTATACAATAAAAGAGAAACAGAAGCAGAGTCCCTTTCCTGGTACATCATCCCATAGGGCACCCAGCAGGTCTTGGACAAGTCTCAGTCCTGCTCTGTAGGGGAATGGGAGGATGGGAGACCTGCAGAGCTGCTGACCCGTTTGCCCTTGGATCTCAGCCTGTTCCAAGTGATGCTTGCTGATGTTCAACTACAACTACGCCAGTACTTGTCTCCACCAAGCTCTCAAAGCGTGAAATCTGACATAGTGACAGATGTAGACAACAGGCAGACGGAACAAGCGTTGTTCATTACGTTACTAATGACTAGAATGATTCAGGGGAGGGTCCTTCAGACAGTTCTGCAAGTGTCCCTGTTATTCAATTCACTTCACTGTAACCGAGTCATCTTCGAGCAAGATAGAGTCAGAGATGCTTGAATTTCAATCCCACCTGTGCCACCCCCTAGCTGTAGAATCATAAAAAGTCACAGTTAATGTGTTCATTAGTTTACACATTTGTAGACTGGAGGTGGTAACATTCACCTCAACCAAGTCTGATGGAACCCAAACAAAAGTAAAAGCATCTAAGCACAGCACTCAGCACAATGGCTGGGAAACACAGTGACGGTAACTAGTGGCATCAATAATGTTAACATGAGCAAAGGCAGTCCTAGGAGGGGAACCGGTGGACGTACAATGTTGGCTTCTGAAGGGCAGCCTCAGGGCTATCAGCTGTCTTCAACCACATCTCTTCTTCCCTCCTGGAGATGATCCTAGCATCTGAGAGTGATTCCCAAGCCCATACAAACCAGCAGAACACAGCTGTTCCCACCAATGGCACAGAGACAAGAGTATGTCTCATAGTAAAAAGAAAAACAGATAAACAAGGGTGGGAAGACAAAACTTTATCAATAAAATGATTTAGTTTAGGTCTCAGACTCCTATCCCCCTCAGTGGTAGAAAACGTAATCTTTCTGATTCAAGGCAATACATTCACTGCTGTTTTAAAGTTAATCTCACTTCCGTAAACGCTCAGTTAATTTTAGGGTGATCCCTTCTCATCTTTCTGGACAGAAGGGTGATGTGATGAGAAGGACAGAGGGGATGAGGATGGGGTGGGTACCCTCCTCACCTGAGCAGAGGCCCACCTTAGGGATGGCTGAGGTGCAGCTGGCCAGCCCCAGCCTTGGGAATCCACATCTGACCCTCCAGGACTCACTGATGTGGCCGCCAAGTGGTCATCGCTCCTGCCCGAGGCGTGTTCTGCCACGCAGGCTTTCCTGCATCTATGATGCTTGGATGTGTCTGCCTTCTCACCTCTAGCTCGATTGCTCTGACTCCTTTTCAGGCAGGATTTCACTCTCCGTCCAAGCTCCTCTTTGTCATCTCTTGTTTATGAATAAAATTTGCCTTCTTTCTCCAGACTTCACCTCTTGATCTTTTAACCAGGCTTTGCAGAATTCAAAACATCTGTTTTCTTTCTTTTTAAGCACCTGGTTCTTGAAATAACAATGTACGGTACTCAAGGTTATTATATCTGCTTTAGATTAATCAGGGGTTCCACAGCCCTGAATCTGACTCTTTTATTCACTCCATATATCAGTACCTTATGAGCAGTGTATATGAAAAGCTTATTCGTCGATGATGAAGGGAAAGGCAGAGGGTAAGAAAAATCAAAATCAAACTAGATCACACACATTGTGTGCAGACCTAAATTTTATTAATACTTCCTGCACATTACTTCTAAAATTACTTCTGCTCATGGCTTCTGGCTACCGCCCAGTGTTAGCCCAGACATCCCCATGTACTTTATGGATGTTTCACTCAAAAATCCAGGGACCAGATGAGAGTCACAGAGTGTCCCTGAGTGGAAGCTGGAATGTGCATGAGAGGAGACTTAGGGTGGTCATCTGCCATGCTTGTTTCTGAGCTAGGATGATGAGCTAGGAATGCGTGTGATGGGAAAACCAAAGCCCTCATTACCCAGGAAGGGCCAGAACATATGGATAAAGGATTACAAAGTCTTCCAAGTTAGAGGCCACTCTGCTGTGCTTACCTGCTCCCTTCTATGTCTGGCAAGAGGTCTGGAGATAGAATCTGCCAGACTCAAGACAGATGGTCGAGTGAAGGGTGGCCTTGGTCTTGGAATGTATTCACTTGAACTTCTCTTCCCACTTTCCTCATTGAATGTAAGAAAGTCTGCTCCAGATATAGAGCGCTGTTTTAGTCAGGCAGAATTTAATTCCAGAGAAAGTTGTTTTGTAAGATTTATTATAAGGAATAATAAAAATTGCTTACATCATTATGGAGGCTGACAAGTCTAAAATCTGCAGAGTCAATGTCCCAGTCTAAGTCCAAAGGCCATCAGGCTGCTATAGAACCAGGAAAAGCAGATGCCCCAGTTCAAAACTGTCAGCTGGAGAATTCTCTATCACTCTGGGAAGGATTCGATTTTTGTTCTATGTAGAGCTTCAACTGATCGGACAAAGCCCACTGACATTAGGGAGGGCAATCTTCTTTATTCAGTCTACATATTTAAATGTTAATTTCATGCAAAGACAATCTCATAGAAACACCCAGAATAAAGTCTGGCAAAATATCCAGTCACCCTGTGACACAGTCAAGATGACACATGAAATTAACCACCTCAGATCCTTTCTCTCCCAAGTTACATTCTCGTCCCCAACACCAGTGTGCATGCCTGCTCAGTCACTTCAGTCGTCTCTGACTCTTTCCAACACTCTGGGCTGTAGCCCGCCAGGCTCCTCTGTCCATGGGATTCTCCAGGCAAGAATACTGAAGTGGGTTGCCATGCCCCCCTCCAGGGGATTTTCCCAACCTAGGGATTGAAACTACATCCCTTACATCTCCTGCAGTGGGAGGTGGGTTCTTTACCACTAGCGCCGCCTGGGAAGCCCCCAACACCAGCAGCTTCCTGCAATTCTCAGTGACCCCAGCTTCTAGGCTCACACCTCTTTATGTCAGGGGATGACTGTGCGCAGAGTCACTGTGCCATTCGAGCCTCTGCCCTCCCTAAGTAGCTCCCCACTCTCCACAACCCCACACTTCTCTCCATCCTTCTTTTGTCACAAAGTCTTCTGAAAGCCAGGGCACAAAATTGTCAAGTTCAAGTGGAAAAGCCCTTGAGAAAGAGACTCTCTTGTAGAGCCAAGATTTGCAGACAGGGGTCCTGATTTCGAGTCCAGTGTCCTTTCTGCTTTGTCTGCCTACAGCTCCCAGGACTGAAATCTAGTCTTGGCACCTAGACTGCACCACCCCCACCCCAAGAACAACAGAGGCAAAAGCCATCAGCTGGACCCTCTGCTGGAGGCCCTGCTTACAGGCTTAGAACAAGGAATCGGCAGTTACGCTGGGAGCAATTACCAAAGCTTGGAAGCATCAGCTCAGATAAAATTAGATTTGACCTGAGAGATTGTTCCAAACACAAACTCAACTGCCTTTGATGTTCTGAGTCCCATCAAATTGCACGTAGTTCTCTCTTTCTGGCTTTAAAGTCAGTCTCTTCATCAGAGAAATGAGAAAGATCTGTTTTTTTGTGAGAATCTCTAAAGCTCTCTCCCTGGAGGTGTGGTAACAGACTGGCAGATGTGGCATCTGCCAGCTGTATCAGATACCCCAGCATTGGAGGCGGGGATACTAGCTGACTTATCGCTTTGAAAGATGCTGCCCAGAGTCAGAGAATGTTGAAAAGGACAATCATCGCTCCATAGAAATGGGGAGATGCATAAGTTATGTGGTCTGCCCAAGGTCAAATGTCAGTGCCAAGACTTTAGCCTAGGTCTGGTTCCCTCCACTTTCAGGTTTTCCTAGTGACTTCTCACACTTGGGACAGGTTTTGACCGAGACCTTTCAAAATCTGGGGATGGGGAAATCATCAAAGAGAGCGATCACTAGTTGGCACAGTCCATGCATGCATGCATGCTCAGTGGCTAAGCCATGTCTAACTTTTTGTGACTCCATGGACTGTAGCCCACCAAGTTCCTCTGTCCATGGGATTTCCCAGGCAAGAATACTGGCGTGGGTTGCCATTTTCTTCATCAGGCGCAGTCAGAGTTTGACCCTAAAACTGTGATTTCAGAGTCTTTCTCTTACTGCAGTGAATAAGAAAAGCCTGCAAGGAAGAAATGCAGACAAGGAGGAGAGCAGGGAGGCAGGAAGGAAAGGAAAAAGAAACTCCTGAGAACAAGGACTCATCGGTTGTGTGTACCGTTTTGCCCCAGCGGCGGCTCCTTGTTTGACAGTTGGTAGTGCTTGGTAAATATTTGAGGGAAAAGGTGAGATAAAGGAAGGAAGAAAAAGAAAGTAAACTGGCTGTTACCTGAAGTCATTCTTGCGCTGAAGACTTAAATTTTTTTTTAAAGATTTATTTTGACGTGGACCATTTCTAAAGTCTTTATTGAATTTGTTACACCATTGATTCTGTTTTATGTTTTGTCTTTTGGCCCCCAAGAAATGTGGGATCTTAATTCCCTGATCAGGGATCGAACCCACACCTCCTGCATTGGAAAGTGCAGAGTCTTAACCACTGGACCACCAGGGAAGACCCAGATCTTAGGTTTTATGATCACTTCTTCGAACTAGGATTGTTTCCCTTTAACTTCTCTTTGGAGATTTTGGTTTACTTGGCTCTGTTTTCATTTGGGGTCTTTGTCTTGTTTTGTTTTGTCCATGTTAAAGAGATTGGCGTGGTCAGAAGTCTACCTTGGGATTAATGGAGCATGGTAATTTTCGCTAAGTAATTTCCCAAGTTCACACAAAAGCAGCAAGGGTTAGAGCTGAGGAAAGCAGATGTAGCCTCCATCAGAGTCCCACTCAAAACCTCTTCCCTTCTATGTCCTCTCATTCTCCCTCTTATTTCCAGGGTCTCATTTTGCTCTAGGTGAAATCTACCTGGGCTGAAGATCATCCTCTTTGGGTCCATATTTTCAATGAACAAATCTGGCCAAAAGACCCAAACTGGTATTTTTCATTCATGCATTCACTGGTGCATTTATTCATCTACTCAGTCATTTAAAGAAGATTTATTTGTGCCATGCACTTCGATAGGTGATTCTGAAGTGAATGGGACTTGATCCCTGTTCTCAGACACTCCTAATGGATACAGGAAGCAGACACACAATAAATAGGATGATCCGAGTGCCAGGTGAAGGTGAAGGTGAAGTCGCTCAGTCATGTCTGACTCTTTGCGACCCCGTGGACTGTAACCTACTAGGCTTCTCTGTCCATGGGATTCTCCAGGCAAGAATACTGGAGTGGGTTGCCATTTCCTTCTCCAGGGGATCTTCCCAACGCAGGGATCGAATTCGGGTCTCCCACATTGGAGGCAGATGCTTTAACCTCTGAGCCACCAGGGAAGCCAGGTAGGAAACTAATTTTTCTGGTGGGCATACGAATAAAGATGTCATAGAAAGCATGCCATTAGAACAGAGTTGAAAGATAGATGGGATTTCAGTACATTCTTTTTCTAAAATGTGGGGCTAGGTAAGAAGAAATCCCTCTGTGCTGGGTTATTCAGTTATGTCTGACTCTTTGCCATCTCATGGACTGTAGCCCTCCAGGCTCCTCTGCCCATGGGATTCTCCAGGCAAGAATACTGGCAAGAATCCCTTCTCTAGGGGATTCTTCCTGACCCAGGGATCAAACCCATATCTCCTGCACTGGCAAACAAGTTCTTTATCCCTGAGCCACCTGGGAAGGCAGAAATCTCTCCCAGCAGAGGTTAAAACCTAATTAATTAGAATAAAATCGAAAGTTCCCTACCAGACTTATCAGTCACCACAATCTGGTGCCTACATCCTGTCCAATTCCATCTTTTATCACTTTTACCCTTTCTCAGTGTATGCCAGACACATGGATGAGAATCCTTTAAGGTTGTTTGTTTCTATCACAAGACATTTGTACTGGCTGTTCCCTCTGGTTAAATCATTCCCTGCGTTTTTCATGCGGCTGCCTCCTGGTGAGCATTTAAGTCTCAGCTCCGATGCTTTATACCAGAGGGAACCCATTAAAATCCCCATTTCACAAATAAGGACCCATGCTGTCGTGGTTAAATAACTGACCTAAGGTCACACAACTAATGGAGGAAGTTGCCAAGAACTGAACCTCAACTGTTCTTAGTCTAGAGACTGTTCTTAGTCTAGAGACCCAGCTTGTATCGACGACTCTACACTGCCTGTCTCTCTCACCATCCAAACTGATCTCGTCCATACTCTGACATGTTTCATTCTCCTTGCTCTAGAATATATGGTCCACAAGAACAGGGGCCCTGCCTCCCTCGGTCACTACTGTATCTCCAGCATCTGGCCTATATGATACCCTCAGAAAATATTGGGTTAGCCAAAAGATTGTTGTGGTTTTTCCTTAACACCTTACGGAAAACCCAATGAGCTTTTGGCCAAGCCAATACATTTTGAATGAGAGCTTGGGGCAAATAGCATAAAGGAAGAAGCTTAGAGGCGTGCTACTTCTAGATAAGGAAATAGGAAGGATGTTTTCTGTGACCTCTCAGAACTAGTTCTGTATTTTTATCCTTTCACTCAAAGTAATGACAGAGTTATTAGAAATATGGGACAGGTTGGGACTTCCCTGGTGGTTCAGTGGTTAAAACTTCATCTTTCAATGTGGGGGGTATGGGTTCTATCCCTGGTGGGAGAGCTAAGATCCCACATGCCTTGGGGGCCAAAGAACCAAAACATAAAACAGAAGCAACACTGTAACAAAATCAATAACGACTTTAAAAATGGTTCACATAAAAAAATAAGAGAGAAATATAGGACAGGTAGGAGCAGGTACAGTGGCTAGATGGTATGGAACTGGGGTAAACTGAAGGCTTTAAGGCGAGGTAGGGGGCATCCTTGCAACATACTCCAAATTGTAACACATAAATGACTGCCTGCTTCTAATCAAGGAAGATAAGGCTATCACCTTGTGGAAGTCCTTCCCATAGAGAGGTGATCGCTGAACAGCAGGAAAATAAACTGAAAGGTCCCCGTGGTGTCAGTAACCTAGGAGTCCTCTCCAGCCCACCAAGGCTGCCGTAACAGGTGGTGCTAACGAGCCTGAAGTGACGCAAGCGCTTTCTGCAGTCTGCTGTCCGCCACAAGCCCCCCTCCCAGCTGCGGGTCACCAAACCCCTTCCGACGGTGGGTTCTTCCAAGGGAAGTGCCAGGATGCTCAACGGACTATGTCACCTCCTCCGTAGGCTTTCCAAGCTGGTGATGGTTCCAGCACAATGACCACTGCTCTTGTCTGAAGCCATTCAGATTTGGCCCGGACTTGCTGTGGCTCTATAAGGAGGAACCTGGCCTTAACTTTTAGATTCTGATTCACAGGGTGGTCTTCCAGCTGCTCACCACACCCTCTTCTCTCTTAGCCTCTGGAAAGAAGCCATGCGATCAAGTGGTTCATAGTCCAGCTTTCTAGCAAGATATGCCTCACAGCTTCAGTTCATAAGCGGTGGTGGTTTAGGTTTAGAAAGCTCTCATTTGACTTAGCTCTCCAAAATTGTAGCCACCATATATTGATTATTTTTTCTATGCTGGAGATTTTTTAAGCCCTTTATAAACACTGCCTCATGGAATTTCAGAACTCTTTGTGATAGAAGCTTTATTATCCCCATTGCCCAGATGAAAAACTGAGGGATAGAGAAGTTAATGAATTATTCAGTGTCTTATAGGCAGCAAGTGTCAAACTTCAGAGTGCTTAGTAACTTAACTATGTGCTGTGTTGACATGTCTGTGACTTTTAGTCTCTCCAAATATATCCTAATCTGCGAGTTGAAGGCACACATTGCCATCCATCACTATACCTGCTGTGTTTGAGGAGGATTTCTAAAGTTTGGTTCTTTCTTTTAAAAAAGTAATTAAGTTTCCTAACATAGAAACTTTAGTATCTGAAACCAAAATACAGAGACATCTATCGCTTCTAGGCCTGGCCAGAATTGAACCAAGAAACCAAGTATTAGAATATGGTCAGTAATAATCATAGGCCCATTGATTAGATAGGCAGAGAACCACTACATTTCAAACATATGCTGTTAAGCCCAACAAAGATGTATTCCATCAAGGATCGTCTAAATCCACAGCTCCTTGGATTCAATGATTCAAAGGATTTAAAGACGTTTAACAAGGTGTGATGAGCACTTTATTCCCAGAATGAGTAGGGATAAGCCTTGTCGTTGTTTAGTTACTCAGTTATGTCTGACTCTTTTTCAAACCCATGGACTATAGCCTGCCAGGCTCCTCTGTCCATGCTATTTCCCCAGGCAAGAATACTAGAGTGGATTGTCATTTCCTTCTCCAGGGGATCTTCTTGATCCAAGAATTGAACCCAAGTCTCCTGCATTGGCAGGTGGATTCTTTACCGCTGAGCCATCACGGAAGCCTATAGGAATGAATCTTCGATTGGTCCAAATTCAGTCCCACTTTTACTAAGAATATAGGGTTTGGCTTCTACGCCATCATCATTCCTTTATTTGTCTAGCCAGCATCTTCTCCATCTTAAAGAGCGTCCAAGAGGCCCGGCTCATTCTAGGAGGCCTATCCACGTTGCAGGATGGAGGAAGCCTGAGAGGGTAAATGCACCTGGACATCACTCCTAGTCAGCAGGCAATGTTCTGGCAGCTGGCTGTGAAAATTACTCAGGATGGCAAAGAGATGGCAATTGTTGCAGCTCTGTGGCTCTCCTTGGCTCTTGGGATGTTCGGTTCTCACAGGAATGGGATGGTAAGAGCTTCAGGTGGTGATTCAGCTCTTACATGCCACTCTGGCACCAGGGACAGAGGGGGACTCCTTAGGCATAGGATGGACAGTCCCCTCTGAGTGGTTCAGCTCCTGTTTGGTCCCAACCCATGGTATCTCTGTCTCGTCTGGGAGTGGGAAAACCTGTTTTATATATTCTTCTAAATCTATTGTTCTCAAACCCTGAATCCTGAGTTTAGAAATCCAAAAGTTAAAAATCTGTTTGCATTGTCTATTTCTGCTTTGACAACCCTCCTCTGCAGTAAGGGTACCCCATTTGCCTGGGCTGGAGAGAAATGGTTCTGTTTGTCTGCAGTGATCATCTTTTTTAAAAAAACATAATATTTATTTATTTTCGGCTGTGCAGGGTATTCACTGCTGCAGGAGGGCTTTCTCTAGTTGTGGAGAGTGGAGGCTATTTCTCATTGTGGTGGCTTCTCTTGTTATGGAACACGGGCTCCAGGGCACATGGACATAGTAGTTATGGCTCAGGGGCTCTAGAGAGCAGACACAGTAGTTGTGGTCACAGGCTTAGTTTCTCCACGGCATGGGGGATCTTCCTGTACCAGGGATCACACCGGTGTCCCCTGCATTGCAAGGTGGATTCATAACCACTGGGCCAGCAGGAAAGTCCATGCAATGATGGCCATAGTATGTCCCCTCTTTATATGATACAAGAGCTCCTAGTCACGGGCACGGATTTTCAACCATGGCCTTCCCCCACTGGGGACTGTCTGTTAATGAATTATTGGAAGCATGGAAAGGCAGAGAATGTGTGCTCTGGCAGGCAGATCAGCTCTCAAAGGAGCAGAGAGAAGGGGGTTGAGCTAAGCATGCTAGGGTTCTTATTTATTATTCAGTTATTCCTCTTCCTCTCACAGTGAAGCCTGAGAGGGTAGAGGGGAGGGGAAAATTTCCCCAGGGGCAAAAAAATTTTTTAGGAAAATATGAGTTGAAGCCACCCTGAGATCCTACCACACACCCACCATGATTGCTAACATAAAAAGACAAAACCTACTATGACTTGGTGAGGATGGGGAGCAATTGAACTCATACATGGCTGATGAGAATGTGAAGTGGTACTGCTTGGGAAAATCTTTTGCCATTATCTAGTAAAGGTTTGTTTCCAAGGCAAACCATTCAATGTCACAGTTATCCAAGTCTATGCCCCAACCAGTAACGCTGAAGAAACTGAAGTTGAACAGTTCTATGAAGACCTACAAGACCTTCTAGAATTAACACCCAAAAAAGATGTCCTTTTCATTATAGGGGACTGGAATACAAAAGTAGGAAGTCAAGAAACACCTGGAATAACAAGCAGATTTGGTCTTGGAGTACAGCATGAAGCAGGGCAAAAGCTAATAGAGTTCTGCCAAGAGAACGCACTAGTCGTCGCAAACACCCTCTTCCAACAACACAAGAGAAGACTCTACACATGGACATCACCAGATGGTCGACACTGAAATCAGATTGATTATATTCTTTGCAGCCAAAGATGGAGAAGCACTATACACTCAGCAAAAATAAGACAAGGAGCAGACTGTGGCTCAGATCATGAACTTCTTATTGCCAAATTCAGACTGAAATTGAAGAAAACCAATACAACATTCAGGTATGACCTAAATCAAATCCCTTATGATTATACAGTGGGAGTGAGAAATAGATTTAAGGGACTAGATCTGATAGACAGAGTGCCTGATGAACTATGGATGGAGGTTTGTGACACTGTACAGGAGACAGGAATCAAGACTGTCCCCAAGAAAAGAAATGCAAAAAGCAAAATGGCTGTCTGAGGAGGCCTTACAAATAGCTGTGAAGAATAGCAAGAAGAGATAAGAAAGCCTTCCTCAGTGATCAATGCAAAGAAATAGAGGAAAACAACAGAATGGGAAAGACTAGAGATCTCTTCGGAGAAGGCAATGGCGCCCCCACTCCAGTACTCTTGCCTGGAAAATCCCATGGACAGAGGAGCCTGTAGGCTGCAGTCCATGGGGTCGTGAAGAGTCCAGACATGACTGAGTGACTTCACTTTCCCTTTTCACCCTCATGCCTTGGAGAAGGAAATGGCAACCCATTCCAGTGTTCTTGCCTGGAGAATCCCAGGGACGGCGAAACCTGGTGGGCTGCCATCTATGGGGTCGCACAGAGTCAGACACGACTGAAGCGACTTAGGAGGAGGAGGAGGAGAGATCTCTTCAAGATAATTAGAGATAACAAGGGAACAGTTCATGAAAAGATGGGCTCGATAAAGGACAGAAATGGTATGGACCTAACAGAAGCAGAAGATATTAAGAAGAGGTGGCAAGAATACACAGAAGAACTGTACAAAAAGATCTTCACCACCAAGATAATCCCGATGGTGTGATCACTCACCTAGAGCCAGACATCCTGGAATGTGAAGTCAAGTGGGCCTTAGGAAGCATCATTATGAACAAAGATAGGGGAGGTGATGGATTTCTAGTTGAGCTATTTCAAATCCTAAAAGATGATGCTGTGGAAGTGCTGCACTCAATATGCCAGCAAATTTGGAAAACTCTGCAGTGGCCACAGGACTAGAAAAGGTCAGTTTTCATTCCAATCCCAAGGAAATTCGATGCCAAAGAATGCTCAAACTACTGCACAATTGCACTCATCTCACACGCTAGTAAAGTAATGCTCAAAATTCTCCAAGCCAGGCTTCAGCAATATGTGAACCATGAACTTCCAAATGTTCAAGCTCGTTTTAGAAAAGGCAGAGGAACAAGAGTTCAAATTGCCAACATCCACTGGATCATCAATAAAGCAAGAGAGTTCCAGAAAAACATCTATTTCTGCTTTATTGACTATGCCAAAGCCTGTGACTGTGTGGATCACAACAAACTGTGGAAAATTCTTCAAGAGATGAGAATACCAGACCACCTGACCTGCCTCTTGAGAAACCTGTATGAAAGTCAGGAAGCAACAGTTAGAACTGGACATGGGACAACAGACTGCTTCCAAATAGGGAAAGGAGTACGTCAAGGCTGTATATTGTCACCCTGCTTATTTAACTTCTATGCAGAGTATATCATGAGAAACGCTGGGCTGGAGGAAGCACAAGCTGGAATCAAGATTGCCGGGAGAAATATCAATAAACTCAGATATGCAGATGACACCACCCTCATGGCAGAAAGTGAAGAAGAACTAAAGAGCCTCTTGATGAAAGTGAAAGAGGACAGTGAAAAAGTTGGCTTAAAGCTCAACATTCAGAAAACGAAGATCATCCCATCTGGTCCCATCACTTCATGGCAAATAGATGGGGAAGCAGTGGAAACAGTGGCAGACTTTATTTTGGGGGCTCCAAAATCACTGCAGATGGTTACTGCAGCCATGAAATTAAAGGCGTTTACTCCTTGGAAGGAAAGTTATGACCAACCTAGATAGCATATTCAAAAGCAGAGACATTACTTTGTCAACAAAGGTCCATTTAGTCAAGGCTATGGTTTTTCCAGTGGTCATGTTTGGATGTGAGAGTTGGACTATAAAGAAAGCTGAGCGCCAAAGAATTGATGCTTTTGAACTGTGGTGTTGGAGGGACTCTTGAGAGTCCCTTGGAAGCAAGGAGATCCAACCAGTCCATCCTAAAGGAGATCAGTCCTGGGTGATCATCGGTAGGACTGATTTTGAAGCTGAAATTCCAATACTTTGGCCACCTGATGTGAAAAGCTTACTCATTTGAAAAGACCCTGATGCTGGGAAAGATTGAGGGCAGGAGGAGAAGGGGACGACAGAGGATAAGATGGTTGGATGGCATCACCGACTCTATGAACATGGGTTTGAGTGGACTCCGGGAGTTGGTGATGGACAGGGGGGCCTGGCATTCTGCAGTTCATGGGGTCGCAAAGAGTTGGACACGACTGAGCGAATGAATTGAACTGAACTGAGTAAAGGTGAATATATGCATAGCCTGTGACCCAGTAATCCCACTCCTGGGCATACATGTTTTTCATCAAAAGACTTAGAGCAGTATGTTCACAGCAGTGCTATTCATAAGTAAAAGTCACCAAATGCCCAGTGTCAATAGAATGAATAGATAGTAGTACGTTCACACAATGGAATACTCTACAGTGATGAGAATGAGCAAAATACCAGCAATATAGATGTATTCACAAACTTAATGTTGAGTAAAAGCCAAACCAAAACACATAAATTCTTTGTTGAACAGCAGAAACCAACACAACATTATTGTCGTTCAGTCACATAGTTGTGTCTGATTCTTTGCGACCCCATGGACAGCAGCTCACCAGGCTTCCCAGTCCTTCACCATCTCCCGGAGCTTGCTCAAACTCATGTCCATTGACACAACATTATAAAGCAATGATTCTCCAGTTAATTAACGATGACCCTATATGCAAGATAGCAAAAGAGACACAGATGATAAGAACAGAATTTTGGACTATGTGGGAGAAGGCAAGGGTGGGACGATATGAGAGAATAGCATTGAAATGTATATTACCATATGTAAAACAGATGACCAGTGCAAATTCCATGCATGAAGCAGGGCCCCCAAAGCTGGTGCTCTGGGACAACCCAGAGGGATGAGGTGTGGAGGGAGGTGGAGGGGGTCCAGGATGTGGGGACACCTGTGCACCCATGACAGATGCATGTCGATGTATGGCAAAAACCACCACAATACTGTAAAGTAATTAGCTTCCAATTAAAACAAAAACATTTTTAAGCAAATTTAAAAATAAAAATAGATATATAATTATATATTATATAAAATATACTATATAAAGTATTATTATATAACATAATATTATATGCAATATTTGTTATTATACACTATGTAGTTTCATTTATATAAAATCGAAAGCAGGCAAACTGAGTGATGCTGTCAGCAGTCGGGAAAGTGAGGCGCATGGTAGACTTCTGGGGTGCTGGCAATGATCTGTTTCTTGAGTCAGGTGCTGGCTACATCACAGTGTAAGGTTTGTGAAAATTCATTGGTTTGTATCATTGTTATGCTTTTCTGAACATTAAGTATACTTTAACGGCAAGTTCACTCAGACACCACCCTCTACATAGACACATGGACATACACACAAGCTTCACTCTCCCTGCCTCTCCAAAAACTGAGCGGCTTCTGGATGGCAGCCATGAACAGACCCTCCAACTTCCTCCCAGAAATGCTTGCGAAGATGGCAGAAAAGCCATCTGAGTTTGGCAGTCAACCCTGTTGGCAGCATGGGAGGAAACTTCCCCTGTGCCCCGGGGCTAGCTGTAAGGGACGGACAGTCATGTTGGCAGGCCACCCGTGTGATGCTGTGGGTGAGTCTGTCCACTTGAAAATAGTAGAAATGCCTTTCTTCCTTCTTTACTATCTTTGCACGTGTTCAGTCATGGCCCACTGTTTACGACCTCATGGACTGTAGCCCACCAGGCTCCTCTGTCCATGGGATTTTCCAGGCAAGAATACTGGAGTGTGGGTTGCCACTTCCTTCTCCTTGGGATCTTCCTGACCCAGGGATGGAACCTGTGTCTCCTATGTCTCCTGCACTGGCAGTTAAATTCTTTACCACAGAGCCGCCTCGGAAGCCCTTCAATATCTTTACTCTGGCTTAGAAACTCAAGTTCTGCATGTAAGGATCACTGAGTTCTGGTCCTTGATCCAACGTGTGTATGTGCGTGCATGTGTGTGTGCATGGATGTGCCCACGTGTAGGGGGTGAGGAGGGTCTGTCCCTTCCTCCTTGTTACAGTATAAAAGGGACTTAAAATTATTCCCTTACCCCATCTGGTTTCTAAACTAGAAATTTGGTTCTTAATCTATGTTGAGGTGGATTCTGAATCCTATGGGGAAATTTTGGTTCTACAGAGCTTCCCTTGGAATGTACTTTCCTTCTTGGAGATGTATTTTTCCAGAAAAGGGATTTTCTCTTGCCGTATTATCCACTTCACAATTCGTGATGAGTTTGCTGATCATGTAAAATGGTATCTGGTGGTGTTTTGCTATGCCATTTGTTCACTAAATTATTTACACATTTGGCACATCATGTCAGAACTACTAAACCAAAAACCTCTACTTTTTGCTACCAAAAGAATAATCCATGAAGCAATATGCTGATATTTTCATTGACCAGGAACTTGAGTGGAAATTTTATCTTTATTTAAAATTTATATTGAAGTTGACATCTATAATGTAGAAAGTGTTTCTACGTGGGTTAGATAACAGGAAACAGTCTAAAAGAAAGTGGAGAAAGGGTAAGAATAACAATTACAAAATAAGTGAAAATGACCATAAATATATGATGCACTGCCTCACCAGTCATGACATCATTGCATATTAAAATAACACTAAGATTCTTCAGTGATTGTATTTTCAAATATTAGAAAAATTTTAAATATCCAATATTGTACAAACAGGTGATCTTATTATTGATGACTTGGGCTGGAACTCTTCCTTTCTGGGCAATATCTCTTCAGATTAAAAAGCACATTTTACCAACACATTAAAATTGTGAGCCTTTTAACCTTATGATTCCTACAGAGATCCTTAAGCAAATATGAAGATACACAGGTAAACCTGCAGGTTTGTTGATAATAGAAATATGGGAAGAAACCTAAATACGAAACAATTGGAACCTTTCTAAAATAAATACTTGTGTTGCTACATCATGGTGCTAAAAAAAAAAAAAAAGATGGAAGAAGTGAATATATACTGTAATCCAATTTTGTAAAAAATGAGTAGAGAAATATGCATATATGTCTATGCTTAGGAAAAATTCTGAGAGAATAGATGGAATACTCTTATCAGTGGTTATTTGGGGAGGAGGGTGTATAGCAAGGAACTTCACCTTTGGCTTTATTTATTTTTGTTGTCTGAATATGATTATGAACCTGTTACAATCAGAAAAGGCAATAAAGATTTTTAATACTATTGGCTATGCACCCAGTGCTAACCATGTTACGTCTAAGTGATGGACATTTGGATGGTTTTAAAGTTTTCTTCATTTTATTTTTGTACTTTCCAAAGTTGTCCGCAGAGACTATCTACTCCTTTTCATATCAGAAAATAGGTGGAATTTCAAACAATAAGTCTGTACAATTAGCACCATAACATATGATCAAAATCACGTCGAACATATGGACAGCAGAAAGCTTCAAAGAATGTACACCTGAAAGTTAATGGTAATTAAATGGGTGGTAGGATGATAGCAGATTTTCCCTTTCCGTCTGCTCGTTTGCAAAATCAACAGCTGAGTGATGTGAAGATCAATAGTTGGGATGACAGTAAGTTTGTCATTATTGTAATTGATGTGCTCATTAGTACCTGAGTTCTCTCTCCCCTGGTTTCCTCCATGCTTCTTACTTCCACACAGCAATGTTAATTATGGTGATATAACGCTAGAATGAGCGGCTAAAAGTGGATTCAGTGGCACCATGGAGACACAAACTAACAAAAGAAAGGGGTCTTTAGACTTCACACCAGGGTTGTCAGCACTTTTCCTAAATATAGCCAAGGAGACGATCCAGACACTGACATTCCAACAAGTACAAACCGTTCAGTCTTACAACTGGCCAAGTACCCCACAACTTTGTGGTTTTCTTTTCTTGTATAAACAAAATTGATCAATGCTCATGGGTCTGTTCTAGAACAAAATCCAAAATTTCCAAGTTTCTCTTGGGTATTTCCCAAAGAGAGAAGTCTTTGTCCTGAAGCTCCTTATTTTCAAATATGAGTGAGTGTTAGTCGCTCAGTTGTATCAGACTCTGAGACCCCATGGATTGTAACCCTCCATGCTCCTCTGTCCATGGAATTCTCTAGGCAAGAAAACAAGAGTGTGTAACCATTCACTTCTCCAGGGGATCTTCCCGACCCAGGGATCAAACCCCAGTCTCCTGCATTGTAGGCAGATTCTTTACTGTCTGAACCACCAGGGAAGCCCAAGCCTCAATTTCATTATCTGTCAAATAAAAGAATAGGTGATTGCTGGGCTTCCTTTTAATTCAAGCATTTTTAGGAGTCCCTTTTTGTGCACCACGCAGAGAAAGAGCTGTAGATGTTGGGATTTCTGTGACTCTGCCCTGTAGGGCTGAGTTCCTGGGATGATCCGCGGCATCGACCATGACCCAGGCAAAGACAGGAAAAACAAATGATAGGAAAGGGCCAGGCTAGCAGTGTGCATGCCTGCAGACAATTCACACGCAGTTGGAGGCCCTCCGTTGGAAACCAGGGTTTCATCAGCAGCTTCATTTGCAGCAGGGAAGCTGCTATTTGCAATATAATGTCAGTAACTGACAGTTGGGATTCAGTGGCTCCTGGCTTGAGCCATCACCAAACAACCAATTTTCACTCTGCAAGTCAGAATGACCCCTCCAGGAGAGAAAGGGAGTTGTGGATCTCTGTTGGGACACGTCTGGGCACAGAGCCCACAGGGGCCTCGGAAGGCTGTTTCTGGCCTGCGGTTCTTGCCACTTACAAGCTCTTCACACTACAAACACATAGCTTTCCTTGTTCCGGGAGTTCTCAGGAGTGTATCCATAGTTCATTCTTAGAGTCAGAAAGAGGAGGGAGACAAGCCGGCAATGAGAACAAAGGAAAACAGGAAGATGCAGCTGTTCAGCGCAACAGAGAACATCAGATGGCCCCAGGAGCACTGGGTATTCAGCACAGATCTGTCACCAGCCAGCCGCACGGCCACAGCTGTCACCTCCTGTCTCTGGATGCTGTTTGCTTGGGGTGCAAAGGCTCCAGGTTTGACAAGGTTGTCTTGGTTCGACTTCCCTTCACCTCCAGTGTCCTGTGACTCAATCATTCTAAGCAGGAAGGGTGGAGAAAAGGCGGTAATGGAAGAAGAGAAGAAGGTAGAACGCAGGTGGATGAGGCTTCTTGGAAAGAAAAGAGGGAAATGAGGAAGACTGCCACAATAAAGAAAAACACAACACAGATTTGCCGAAGGTATTCCTCATGTAAGTAATCATGATGACAATTGTTATCATAAACAACCAAGTACTAATTAGCTTCTGAAAGGGCAGCTTCCTGCAAGTGACTCAGGAATGCAATCCCCCCACCCCCACTCCCCACCTTCCTCTCCAGAGCCCAGGAGCATCCCTCCTTCCTGAGTCCATCATCTGGGAGCCAAAGCAGAGGGCGAGGGAAACCTGTGGGCTCTGAGTCTGGCCATCTGGCATTGAGTGTCCCAGGGCAGCCTAAGGACACCCAGCCCGGGTTGTCTTGCAGAGACAGGATCCCAACACCCACATGATCTGAGTCTCCACCAGCACCAGCCTCCAGGTCACCCTGAACCATCGAGGACTCCCCAGCTACTTCCTGAAGCCAGGGGGCCACATTCCAAAGGCTTGTTGTCCATAGAAGGACCACTTGTGACTTCCCTGGCTACCTGGTTCTGTTCTTCTTCTCCCTCGCTTTGCTTCAACTCTGCTAACAGACATTATTGTTCAGCTCTGCCTCTTCAGGTCCCTAGAGTGTATCTGCTGTCTGATCCTGTATCTATCCCCCTCCCTCCAAATTGTCTCAGAACTGACCCAGCTCCTTTTCTTTCCCTGATCTGATCTCCAGAGCTCTGTGAATCTACCTCTGAGTCCCCTAAAAACTGGTACCAGTAACTGCTGGTATCTGGCCCAGTGTGTGCATATGTTCGGTCATGTCCAACTCTTTGTGGCCCCGTGGACAGGAGCCCACCAGGCTCTTCTGCCCATGGGATTTCTCAGTCAAGAATAGTGGAGTGCGTTGCCATTTCCTTCTCCAGGGGGATCCTCCCCACCCAGGGGTTGAACACCAGGTCTCCTGTGTCTCCTGCATCAACAGGCAGGTTCTTTAACACTGGGCCACCTGGGAAGCCTGGTCCATGGCCCAGAGCTCTCCACCAAACTGTAGGGAATCCACTCTAAATCTTACAGTCTTCACTGCTATGTTCAGACTATGTCCACAAGATTAAGAATGGTAGAGAGGGGGGGCAAGTAGTCAGACACTTTGTGGAAAGAAATCAGGTTCAAATCTTTTAAAGGAATTAACAGCACTTAAAAATTTTTTTTATATGATGCCAGCCATTATAATTTCTCACAAAGGCATGTAGGTTGATTTGGGATTGGTTTATAACCTGTAGCAAGCGTGTGTGCCTGCTAAGTCATTTCAGTCGTGTCCTACTCTTTGCGACCCTATGCATGGACTGTAGCCCACCAGGCTCCTCTGTCCGTGGAATTCTCTGGGCAAGAATACTGGAGTGGGTTGCCATGCCCTCCTCTAGGGGATCTTCCAGCACAAGGATCAAACTGAGTCTCTTCTGTCTTCTGCCTTGGCAGACGGGTTCTTACCGCTAGCACCACCTGGGAAGCCCGTAACCTGTTACAGAAAAGGCCAGATTCAGAATAAGATAATCCGAGGGACTGCAATCAGAGAGGTAGTATTGGTGTGGGGTGTCTTGACTCTGAAGGACAGGGGGTGCATATGAATCAGAGAACAAAGAGCAAGAAAAACCTGTATTAACCCAAAAGCTAAGGTGAGAATTCAGGTAGCTATTCTAAAAAAAAAAAAAATTCAACTAAGGAATTCTCTGATGGTCCAGTGATTAGGATGCCATGCTTTCACTGCTAATGGCTCAAGTTCAGTCCCCACATAGGGGAGCTTAGATCCCACAAGCTATGTAGTTCAGCTAAAGATAATAACAGATTTTTATAAAGCAACGGGAGAAGAGTGATTTCAGAAACGACAAGTATACCCTCAAGAAAGTCTGTCTTATTGGAAAGGAATTTACTATAAATTCCTGATTTAGGACTGGCAGAATTTTATTAGGCAGAAAGAGTTGTATTAGTAAGAGCATAAAATTTGGTGTAGGTTTTTTTTTTAATTCCATAGTATTTTTAAATTTTATGGTCATTTTAAATCTCAATATCTATTGTTATATTAAAAAGCTTGTTTATATGGATTTAGGAACCATTTGGGCTTCTAGCATCTCTCTACATTTTTCCATTCTGGGGACAGCACAACAGTGAACTGGCTTGTGCATTTCAACCTAGATGCGGGGAGACTTCAGACACTTCCACTGCAGGAGGCCAGGTTCCAACCCTAGACAGGCAAGTAAAGATCCCGCTTGTGGCAACGAACATGAAAGATCCCTGTGTACCGCAACTAAGACCTGACACAGCCAAGTAAATAAATGAATAAATATTTTTTAAAAAGTATGTGCATTCTGGGGATCCCCACAAAGGTCTTCCAGTTTGAACTGAGATGCAGAAATCAGAATCTCTTGGAACAAGACCCAAGAATCGGGCTTTGAATTGGAATCTGTGGCCAACTCTATTTTCCAAACATTGTGTGACTTCTGAGGCTGGGGCATAAAAGGTCGTTTTCATATGTGGAGTCCTAGGCTGCTCTCTAGGTTCAGCTAAGCTGAGGCTGCCCTGCAGTGAGGAAGCAATGTCACCTGGGGAGACCCACACAGGTGGTCTGATGGCAGCACTGCTCTGTAAGTCTCCCCCTACCCCAGACACTTGAGTGAAGGACCCTCCAGGTGATCCTCCTCTAGAAGACACACATCCCAGATCTAACATCCCAGAGGGCAGATGAGAATGCTAGGGTTGTAATTAACATTAGAGTTAGCTTTAATGTCAACACCAAGGATAGTCTATTTATCCACTCAATGAAACATTTATCGATTGTCTGGTATTGCTGGATTGTTCTAAAACCTGGAGATGCAGCAAAGTGCAAGAAGCATCCCCCAGTGTCACGGACCATACATTCTAAGGGTGGCAGAAGACAGCATGGCTGGCATGGGGGGACAGACAAATAAATACATTAACGAGATAGCCTAGGTGAAAGAAAGTGTTAGTCACTCAGTCCTGTCCGACTCTTTGGCGACACCATGGACTGTAGCCCTCCAGGCTCCTCTGTCCATGGGATGTCCCAGGTGAGAATACTGAGGTGGGTTACCATTCCCTTCTCCAAGGGAGCTTCCTAACCCAGGGATTGAGTCTCCTACATTGCATGCAGATTCTTTACCATGTGACCCATCAGGGGACCTAAGGCCATGCTAAATGTTATGAAAACAATAAAGCAAAGGAATGTGATGAGGGAAGCATGATTTCCTATTTCATGGTCAACCTGTCCCAAGGATTATAGTTTGAACTGAGACCTGGAACTGCTGTAACAAAGTACTACAGACTGAAGTGGGGTTAAACAGTAGAAATGTAATGTCTCACAGTTTTGGAGGCCAGAAGTTCAAGATCAAGAATTCGGCACTGGTTTGCAGGCCATCTCTACCATGCTTGGGTTTGGAGAGGCACCACCCCATCCTCCACCTTCATCTTCACGTGGCATTCTCCCTAGGTGCATGTATTCCCCAGTTGCCCCTTTTTATAAGGGCACCAGTTATATTGCTTAGGGGCCCACCCTAGTCCAACGTGGCCTCATCCTCATTTAATTATCTGCATCTGCAATGACTCTCTCTCCAAATAAGGTCACATTTGGAGATAGTAGGTGTCAGGACTTCAACTTGTGAATTTTGGGAGGACATAATTCAGCTCTAACAGGACCAGAAGGAGGAGACTTCAGCTATACAATAATCTGGAGCTGAGCATACCTGGTAAAGGACCAAGCAGAAGCAGAAACAAGTTTGATCTTCAAAAGTCAGACCAGCAGTCAATGCCAGAACACAGAGGAAGCAGGGTTCAGCTTCACCATCACAGTGAGCATTCCTTTAAACAGAGCATCACCGGCACACTCACTGGAAGTCAGAGCTGCCCAGTGATCCACGCAATCCTCAGGGATCCTGTCGGTTCTGGACACATCGCTCAGAACCCAGCCCTCCTCTCCATCCCCACCAGCACGGCTTTGGATGGGCATTTATTTCTCGCTTCTACTATTTGAGTTGCTGGTACATTGATCTTCCTGCCTTTAGACTCTCCGCCCCTGCCATCCATCCTTTGGAATACCAACAGAATCATTTTCTAAAACAGAAATCCAATCTCACTCATTCTACAAAAACTCCTCCATTGCCTCTCCATCATTTTCAACATGAAAAACAAAATCATGGTGCAGAAGGTTATACAAATGCAGCTTAGATCCAGCTGAGCGTTCAGCCTCTCTGTCAACTGGACTCACTTCCCATTTCCAGACCCCCTGTGTTAAGACTCTTTTTGTTCATGGTTTCCAACTCTTCTCACACTTTTCTTGTTTTAATTTTTTTTTTTAAATTTTCACCATGTTGCATGGCTTGTGGGATCTTAGATCCCTGACTAAGAGATTGAATTGGAGCCCCCAGCATTGGAAACACAGTATTCACCACTGGGCCACCAGGAAAGACCCAAATACTTTATCTTTTAGGAGTCAGTTTGAGGCTTCCCTGGTGGCTTAGATGGTAAAGAATCTGCCTGCAATTCAGGAGACCCATGTTTGATCACTGAGTCAGGAAGATCCCCTCGAGAAGGAAATGGAAACCCACTCCAGTAGTCTTGCCTGGAGAATCCCATGGACAGAGGAGCCTAGTAAGATACAGTCCATGGTTTCACAAAGAGTCAGACATGACTGACATAACAGCATGCATGTTGACCTGAAACAGATAGAATTTCTCCAGCAAAGATGGGTTTATTTGGGATCAGCAGAGAATTGCAGTTCAGAGTCAGCCACCATGGCAAGCAAGGGGAGGAGAATGCTTTTATAGAAGGGAAGGGAAATTGGGAGGTGACAGTAGGTAGAGTTTTTCCTGTCTTGTCATTGGCTGAGTCCTGGCCAGGAAAGAAGTCTTTCTTCCCGTTGGGCTCTGCGGTCTTCACAGGGCATGAGGGCTCCCCCTGCTGGTCTCCTGACTCTACTTAATCGAAGAGTCTGGTTATTAATTTTTTACATCACCGTTTTGGTCACTGGCATCAGTGGACCAGGATCAGAGCTAATATTAACATTCCTGGCAATGTCTGTATCACCATCAATATAACTTAGTAGGCTTGACATCTAGGTATGAATTCAAGATTCCCTGCAGAAGGGAATGGCACCCAACTCAGTATTCTTGCCTAGAGAATTCCGTGGACAGAGAGTCTGGTGGGCTCCAAGGGGCCACAAAGAGATGGACCAGACTGAGTGACTAACACTTTCACAAAATTAGGTCTTTTCACAAAATTAGGTATCATCTTGTCAGGTGAGTGTATGTTTCTCGGTTCTTGTCTCGTCACAACAGTGATTTGGGGTGACGGACATTAGAGCCCTCGGCGCGTCACAGCTCTTGGGTCTTGAACAAACCGTGTCATAGCTCTTAGACAAATCAGTGTTACAGCTCTATTTTATTTAGAAGATAGCAGGAGAATCCATCCTCGAAGAAGAGAAGAGAGTGGAGGAGAGCGTTAGCACACGCCGAAAAAATAAAAGGGAGGAGAGAGAGAGAGCGCGCGCTTTGGCTCCTCTTTTCATGTTTTTTCCTCCCCCTGGGCCTGCCCTTTGCAAACTGGGCTTAGCCAGGAGTGCTGTTTGTTCTTCCTGAGGTCTTCACTTTGGTCCTCGGACCTTCCTTTAACCTTCCTTTGTTCTATTTTCGCAGGCTTTTCCCTTCCTTGTCTTTTAGCCACCACACTTTGGACTCCTTTTCCCTATTCTAACTACCTAACAGTCTTAATGTCTTGGGCCTCAGTTACCTTATCTGTAAAATGAGACTTTTGAACCAAATAAACTCTGAACCTTTGCTTGCTAAAGATGTGGCATTTGCCCCATCTTTCATACTGCAGTCAAAATTTATATAATAATTATATCACCATCACCATTAACGTCAGTCTTGCTCTCTGTTCAGTTTGGGGAACACTAAGGTATGGGTTCTGTTTCACAGTTGCTCCTGGTTTATTGCTGTAGTTTTTGGAGATGGATTTAACCATAGCTGTTTGAAACTGATTTTATCTTTAGCAGTTTTTAGAATTGTCTGTTAGGAAAAGGGCGTAGCTTTGCATGCTTTTTGTTTTTTACTTATAAGCTCCTTGCTGTTCAGTCATTCAGCCATGTCCCACTCTTTGCCACCCCATGTACTACAGCACACCAGACTCCTCTGTCCTTCACTATCTCCTGGAGTTTGCTCAAACTCATGTCTGTTAAGTTGGTGATGCCATCCAACCAACTCATCTTATGTCGCCTCTCTCTCCTTCTGCCCTTAATTTTTCCCAGCATCAGGGTCTGTTCCAGTGAATCAGCTCTTTACATCAGGTAGTCAAAGCATTGGAACTTCAGCTTCAGCAAATCCTTCCAGTGAAAATTCAAGGTTGATTTCCTTTAGGATTAACTGGTTTGGCCTCCTTGCTGTCTAAGGGACTCTCAAGAGTCTTCTCCAGCACCACAGTTTAAAAGCATCAGTTCTTTGGTCCTCAGCCTTTTTATGGGCCACCTCTGACATATGCACATGACTACTGGAAAAACCATAGCTTTGAGTAGACAGACCTTTGTCAACAAATTGATATCTCTGCTTTTATAAGGTCCTGGGTCGTGATAAATTACAGCAGCTTTTCTGAAAATTTACCACACAGGAAGCTGTGCTGAACTTCTCCTGTGGCCTCCTAGGCCTTTTCCCATTAATTTCCTCTAATTCTCATTAGCATGTTTCTACTGCAGGCTCGGAAGCAGAGAGAAATTCTTGTGCAGCTAATTTAACACCTGCAGGTTTTGAGAGTTGGTAGAAAAACTACATCAATAAAATAATCACTTGCTTTCTCAGAGATTTTAAATTTGAACCCTTTAAAGGTTAGACATTTGTTTTGATTTCTATTTATGTGTTTCCATCGAGTCATATGTTAAATAATGCTCTTGTCTTTTCAAATGTAAAGAGAGGTGAAAACAAAATCTGAATGAAACCATTTTCAGCACATGAATGGCCATAGTTAAGAAAATATTCTGACATTTCCGAGGTGGGTGTGGCTTTTCTCTTCCACAGCCCCACAGCCTGCCTTAGAAATCCCTGGCACAACCATGGGTAGCTGCAAGGTGGGACTGGCAGGCAGGACCCAGACTGGGAGTTGGGTGATGTCCTGAAGTTTGGAGATTCTCTGGGCACAGGTGGAAACTCTCTAATGTGCTGAAGTGTGTGAGCAGGAGATATAGGAAAAAAAGATGGGCAGAGGGGAGAGTAACATGGAAACACATTCAGTTCAGTTCAGTTCAGTTCAGTTCCTCAGTCATATCCGACTCTGCGACCCCATAGACTGCAGCACGCCAGGCCTCCCTGTCCATCACCAACTCCCAGAGTTTACTCAAACTCATGTCCATTAAGTCGGTGATGCCATCCAACCATCTCATCCTCTGTTATCCCTTTCTCCTCCTGCCTTCAATCTTTCCCAACATCAGAGTCTTTTCCAATGAGTCAGTTCTTTGCAACAGGTGGCCAAAGTATTGGAGTTTCAGCTTCAATATCAGTCCTTCCAATAAATATTCATAACTGATTTCCTTTAGGACTGGCTGGTTGGATCTCCTTGCAATCCAAGGGACTCTCAAGAGTCTTCTCCAACACCAAAGTTCAAAAGCATCAATTCTTGGACACTCAACTTTCTTTACAGTCCAACTCTCACATCCATACATGACTACTAGAAAAACCATAGCTTTGACTAGACGGACCTCTGTTGGCAAAGAAACATACATTACCATATGTAAAATGGATTATCAATAGGAATTTGCTGTATTACTCAGGGAACTCAAACTGGGGCTCAGTAACAACCTAGAGGGTGGGATGGGGAGGAAGGTGGGAGGGATGTTCAAGTGTGAGGGGACATAGGTAAACCTATGGCTGATTCATGCTGATGTTTGGTAGAAACCAGCAAAACATTGTGTTTCCCAGGTGGCACTAATGGTAAAGAACCTGTCTGCCAATGCAGGAGACTTAAGAGACTTGGGTTCAATTACTGGGTCAGGAAGATTCCCTGGAGGAGGGCATGGCAACCTGTTTCAGTATTCTTGCCTCGAGAATCCCATGGACAGAGGAGCCTGATGGGCTACAGTCCATAGGGTCGCAAAGGGTTGGACAGTACTGAAGTGACTTAGCACAGGCACAGCAACACAATACTGTAAAGCAATTATCCTTCAATTAAAAACAAATACATTTAAAAAAGAGAATGGGCAGGAAAATGGTCAGAAGTTTGAAGTAGTGTCTAGGTTGGGTGGTGGTGAGGGGTGGTGGTTACTCCTCCTTTTCATGGGTGCAAGGAGCTTATTTCCTTCATGTGCAAGTAAATGCAAGACCCAGTGAGAGGTGGGGAAGAGAGCTCCTAGAGCATCACTGGGAGAGATCACCAGTCCCAGAGATGGAGAGAAAGGCATACCACTCCCAGGCTGGATGCTACCCCTGGAGCAGGGCATCATGACACAATTCTCGGGAGAATGTGATTGTGTGTGTGGGAGTAATATGAGCTCAGTGACAGACACCCCCTTCTATGAGCACTTTTAAAGGACAAAGCTTGTGGGAGAAGCCTTCTCAGCAGATGGACAGTAGGGACTGTGGTCTCATGTGCCCACCAGAGGATAGAGGGGCTGCACCCAGGACCTCCAGGGTCCCCAGGAGTGCAAAGAGGCAGCTAGCCATCCCAGGGCATCACGCAGAAGACTGCCTAAGTTAGAAGAGTAGGCAAATGCTGTGCATGCACTCGGGGGCTCAGCCTGGCAAAATGGCGACACCCACTAGGAGCAAGGTAGAGGGTGTAGACCACTGGCTGGGGCAGAGGGAAACACGGAAGAGGTCAGTGATGGAAGAGGCTATGATGGGGACTTCCCTGGCGGGTCAGTGGCTAAGACTCTGTGCTCCCAATGCAGGGGGTCCAGATTTGATCTCCTCGTCAGGGAACTAACTAAAGATCCTGCATGCTGCAACAAGGATCGAAGATCCCACTGGATCCCATGTGCCACAACTAAGACCCAGCATGACCAGAATAAATAAATAAATATTTTTTAAAATAGAGGCAATGGTGAAGTTGCACACTATCCCAGGAAAACCTTGCCTAAATCTAGGCAGATGCCAGCACATTTCTGGAAACTGAAAAACACCAGATGGAATGAGGTGGACTCAGCGAGACCAGGTTGCTTCACAGTTGTGTCAAGTCATCTCCAATGTCCCTCTCCTTCCTCTTTGCCCTCCTAGGGGAATGAAGCCTGGAAATGTGGTGGGGAAAGAGGATCTGGGAGGAGACAGTGGCCCCACATCCACCAGAGTAAGGACCCAAAGCTGATTTTGGATGAGATAAAGAATTTGAAATAGGAGATTTGAGTAAAGCTTTAAACTGGGTGGAATTTTGACACCCTGGAGCAACCAGAAAGTGGCACAACTGGCCCTAGTTGTGACTGAAGGGATGGGTAGTGGGTGGCTGGAAGCGCCAATGGGAAAAACAAAGTCAGTGGATGTTCAGAATACACTAATGTCTGATCTCTAAGCAAGCTGTTTTTTTTTTTTTTTTTCAGGAGGTCACAATGAGGAATAAATGTGATAATTATTAGGCAGATACACGTACTTATATATATATATAAATCATGTCCAACTCTTTGCAGCCCCGTGAACTGTAGCCTGACAGGCCCCTCTGTCCATGGAATTCTTCAGGCAAAAATACTGAAGTGGGTAGCCATTCCCTTCTCCAGGGGATCTTCCCGACTCAGAGGTCAAATCGGGTCTCCTGCATTGCAGGCAGATGTTTTACTGTCTGAGCCACTAGGGAAGCCCTTATAACCTTAGAGGTTATTAAAAAATACTGAGTATATTTTCCCATGCTATACAGCTGTGCTTTAGTGGAGTCTCCTTTTAAGGATGCAAATCCCATCATGGGTGTTCACCTTCCTGACTTTATTACCTCCCAAACACCCCACACATTAATTCCATCATGTTTGGGAGGGTGTAGCATTTCAACCTATGTATTTCAGGGGAACACACAAACATCCAGCCACTTTTTATCTGGCATCATTTCTTTCTTTCCTTTGTGACTTGCCTATTCATGATATTTGCCATTTTTTTCCATTTCTATTCCATTTTTTAAATTGTCTTACAGAAGCATTTTCCATACCAAGGATATTAGTCTATTCTCACATGTGATAGAAATCTTTTTCTGGTTTGCAATATGAATTTCAAACTTATTTTTGTTGTTTTAAGCTTTTAAAAGTTTGGGTAATCACATTTATCCATCTTTTCTTGGTAATTGCCAAGCACTCCACTCCAGTGTACTGTCTGTTAATGTCTTTCTTGTTTCCTCTACTTCTTTAATTTGTGGGAATGTAATTACTTTACAATGTTGTGTTAGTTTCTGCTGTATAGTGAACCAGCTATATGTATACCTATATGCCCTTTTGGGCCTCCCTCTTTTTCCTTAACCCGCCATCCCACCCCTCTAGGTCATGACAGAGCACCAGGCTGGGCTCCCGGTGCTGTACAGCAGCATCCCAGTAGCTGTCTGCTTTACCCATGGTGGTGTATAGACGCCAAGTGCCCTCTCAGTTCGTCCCATCCTCTCCTTGCCTCCCCGTGCCCATGTGCCTGTTCTCTAACCTGCCTCTCTATTCCTTCCCTGGAAACAGGTTCATTTGTACTGTTTTTCTAGATTCCATGTATATGAGTTAATGTACGGGACTTGTTTTTCTCTGACTTGCTTCCTCTACTTCTAAACGATGCTCAGCTGCATCTTCAACATGTGTGTCATGCCATCCTTATTGCCCCAGTTGCTCTGCACTTTTTAAGATGAACAATATTTTCACATTTTAGAAATACAGGTGATGCACTTGTTTGGCTATAAACATCCTCCCTTTCCTTTCTTTCTTTGCTTTAATCTCCGCATTTAATTAATAGCTTAGCTGGGTATAGAATTCCAGATCCAAAACTGTTTTTCCATGGAAGTTTGAGTATATTGCTCCTCTACTGTGACTCGGTGTTGCTGACCAGAAGTACATATTAACATGCTTAGCTTTCTCTGAGAGCAACCTCTCTTTTCTCTCTGTAAGCATTAAAGACATCATCTTAAAGCTTTGAGTTAGGAAATTTCAAGCAGGATGCATCTCTATGTGAGTTATTTCCTCATTTATTCTTCTCCATACTCAGGAGAGGCTCAGTATTGAGTCATATCCACTCTCATCTCAGAAACTTTTATTTTTTTCTTTAATGTCTGTAATTATGTTTTATCTTCTTATGCTTCTGCTTTCTCCTTCTAAGAAGTCTATTAGATTGCTATCAGGCCTCCTAGATTTGACATGTGTGTTTCCTAACTTTTCCCGTATATTTTATTTATCTTTTGCTCCCTGTTCTGAGAGATTTCTTCTTTGATTTTATTTCTCAGATCAAAACCTAATCTTAATCTCTGTCCAATTTACTATTCAGCTTATCTAGTGAAATCTTTACTTTTGCAGTTATATCTTCACTTTGAAAAATTCTCTCTTGCATTCTGATTGACACCTTTTCAAAAGAAACTGCTCTTAATTTGTTTACAGCATCTGCCCAAACCTGTAGGCAGGAATCAGAGTATTTTCAAATAGTTCTCATCATTTTGGGGCTTCCTTGGTGGCTCAGAGGTTAAAGCGTCTGCCTCTAATGCGGGAGACCCGGGTTCGATCCCTGGATTGGGAAGATCCCCTGGAGAAGGAAATGGCAATCCACTCCAGTGTTCTTGCCTAGAGGATCCTATGGACAGAAAAGCTTAGTAGGTTACAGTCCACAGGGTCACAAAGAGTCGGACACGACTGAGTGACTTCACCTCACCTCTCTCATCATTTTTCCTGAATTATCTCTTTTTTTCTGTCTCTGGGATTATTTAGTTTGTGTTTGCTAATCCTTCTCTTTTCTTTCGTGCCTCTGAGTTTTTAAAATACCTTGCAATCTTTGTTTGCAAGGGCTTCACTCCATTTTTTAAATAACAAGCTACTTTGATATGTGAAGATAATTGGTATACATTTTCTCAGCAGTGTGTATGTCTCTTTCATAATAGGCCTTTATCTTAAAAAGAAGGACCAAATGTGAGGTTTCAGTCAGCAAGCATAATTATAGGCAGGCTCTCTTTTAATGTTCAGGGACTGGGAATAAGAAAGCAGGTTAGGGACCTCCATCACTGTCGGTGCAAAGGCCTCTGAGCACAGAGCCCTTGAGTGCTTCAGTTTTGCTGGTTCTCTGAGGTCCCCAACACTTTCACCAGGAGCTCTCCTAGGGTAAGATGGATGCAAATCATTTGCTCACTTTTCCCACTGAAAGGTGAGTTTGATCTTCACTTTCCTTGAGTCTGTGGGGATCTATGATGACTTGGATCCATAGACTATTAGCTGAAGAGACATAATCAGTTCTGGGCCTGGGCCAGCTGTCACTTCCTGTCTCTTAGAGCATGAGCTCTGGGGGAAAGTCAGATGGGGCATGTAAGAAGTCCAGCTCCCCTGAGATGACCATATGGTGAGGAAGCCAGCAATAGTCACGTGGAGAGATTTTTGGAGAGATGAATGCCTGACCAGGCCCCAGATCCCCAAGTCATGTGCGTGCCTTCCTGCCCAGGCACTTTCAGATGACTCCACCTTCCTGCACCCCTCTCCCTGCCCGCCCTACCCCCCAACGCTGTGAGAGACGGACCATTGACCTGAGCCCAGTCAACCCACGGGAAGATGAGAGAGGATAACACACAATGATCCTATGTTCTCTAGAAAGCAGCTTTCAGCTTTCTACATGAAGGTAGAAGCCATGGCAGGGCAAAGGATCCACTTTAAAGACTTGGTCTTTAAAACGCAGTTCTTCAGTTAAAATCTTGAAGATATTCTCTGGCCCAAGCTCACAGCTGGGGATGCTAACAGGAACTTTCTCTCGACTCTTCTGAGAAGACTGTTTAATTTCTATGCCTTGGGCTGTGGTTTCTTCTAGTTTTTCTCTGTGATACATAAAGATTATACTGTTTCCTCCAAACAGTCCTCAAAATTTAAAGAGTTTCTGATGGTATCTCTTTCTTTTCCCCTGCTCTGCTATAGGGTGTGTTCATGGATGTGCAATTTCAATGTAAACTTAGAAGAATGTGGAAGTATCACCATGTGCTCAAGTTTCTATATTGAACTAGAAACTTAGTAAATCCCTCAATAGAACTCAGTGATGAGGGCTCATCTTGTATTTCATTTTTTATCTTTTGAAGAATCGATGCTTTCAAACTCTGGTGCTGGAGAAGATTCTTGACAGTCTCTTGGACTGCAAGGAGATCAAGCCAGTCAATCCTAAAGGAAATCAACCCTGAATGTTCATCGGAAAAATTGATGCTGAAGCTGAAGGTCTGATACTTTGGCTGTCTGATGCAAAGAGCCGACTCATTGGAAAAGACTCTGATGCTGGGAAAGATTGAAGGCAAAAGGAGAAGGGGAGGGACAGAGGATGAGACAGTTAAACAATGGACATGAATCTGAGCAAACTCTGAGAGATGGTGAGCCTGGCATGCTGCAGTCCATGGGGTTGCAATGAGCTGGAATTGACAGTGACTGAACAATAGCAACATTTATTTATTTGGCTGTGCTGGGTCTTAGTTGCAGCACATGAGATATTTGATTTTTGTTGCAGCATGCATAATCTTGTTATTTTAGATAGTTGAGCAGTACTGGGCAAATGAAGGGTATACATCTGCTAATACCCCATAAAAATAATTATATAGGGGAAATTCATGCAAAAACACACTTAGATGAACATTCCCAAGGGAGAGTAGTAGGTTTCTCCATGTCACCACAGGCTGGCCTCACCTCTCAAACACACTGGGGCAGCTTACAGGACAATATCAGATAGGAGGAAAAAATAACATAGGATTTTATGGCCTGCAAACCTTAGAGGGAAATCTTTAATATTCCTATGAATTTGAAGAGTTTATATTTTACATTGCAAGTTCACTGCAGGTTGAATGCTAGGTTCAAAGGTCCCAGTGATGAGCGGATCAGTGACTAGGGAACCACCTGAGATGACTGCTGTGTGAAGCCTGGAGATTTTATTAACTCTGGTTGCTTGTCAAGCTCATAGAAGTTTCTTCAGAGATGTAAATAACTCTTATTTGAGATTTCAGGGGCTTGTGTTTCTATTTTTAATGCATGAATCCAGTGGTCTTTGAAGTCTGAGGGCTTGCTTTTGGTGAGCAAGGGAGTGGAGACCTGGTAGAAAAATTCCCAAGAATGAAAATGGAAAACCAAAGAATTGGGGATTTCCTTCCCTGGGATTTCTTTGGAAGGACTGATGCTAAAGCTGAAACTCCAGTACTTTGGCCACCTCATAAGAAGAGTTGACTCATTGGAAAAGACTCGGATGCTGGGAGGGATCGGGGGCAGGAGGAGAAGGGGACGACCGAGGATGAGATGGCTGGATGGCATCACAGACTCAATGGACGTGAGTCTGAGTGAACTCTGGGAGATGGTGATGGACAGGGAGGCCTGGCGTGCTGCGATTCATGGGGTTGCAAAGAGTCAGACACGACTGAGCGACTGAACTGAACTGAACTTGGTGGTCCAGTGGCTAAGATTCCAGGCTCCCAATGCAAAGGACCAGAGTTTTATCCCTGGTCAGGGAACTAGATCCCACATGCACAGGCCTGGCACAGCAAATAAGTGGGGGGGCGGGGGGTAACAGTGACACTTTATTAAAAAAAAAAAAAAAGAATTGAATAGTCCTGACAGGCCATCCTGAAACAGACAGGTTTCCCAGGAGGGTTACAAATGGGATGTCTCCTAAAGCTGTTATGATTTGAGTATTTATTGGTCCATTTATTTATAAGCACGATGGATCATACAGGTAGTAAAGCAGGAATGGAAAATCACAGGCTGGGCCCTCACCTGTTCTCTCATCCAGACCCTTCAGCTCTGGCCCAAACCTCAAATATTCCACGCAGTCTTAGCATTTACTGCACTCAGCCTCCTTAGAAGGCCATGGACTATCATTATCATCATCATTATTATGATTGTTGTCATTTTTATTGTTTAGACAAGCTTGTAGTAATTTTGCCCCCAGAGCAACTCATCAGAATATTCCTCCCTACTCATATCATAGGCAATGGTCTTCCTAAGAGCATTCCAGTAAACATGGTATTCTCCACTTTAAAATCCCACAGACGGAGAAGCCTGGTGTCCATGGGGTCGCAAAGCGTAGGACGCGACTGAGCAACTTCATTCACTCACTCACTTTATTCTCAGAGATGTTTCAGCAACAATCTTAGACTGATGTCCCATAGAAATGTTCCATTGGCCTGCCTCTTAATTTGGTCGTGTTCTAGTCTGACTTTCAGGGAAGGATCATAAGAAATGAGTCAGTGACAGCTTAAGAAGGATCAGACATAGCTCCTCCTAAAAATCAATAGAGCTCAGGAGATATCTATGTTAAAAACCTTTAAGACTCCTTCTGTCTGGATAAGCTTACCACGATTTCCCCCAAACCCCTGTCTGTTTCCTGAGGCAGTTATTTTTCAGACTTTAGTGGGCCTAAGAGTCACCTCGGGAACTGGCTAAAACCTTAACTCACTAGAATTTCTGCTTCACTGTGCTTTAGAGCGAGGCTCAGAAATACCATTTCTAATAAGAACCCTTCCCCTAGTTAATTTTGATTCAGGTAGAATATCGACTTCGCACTAAGAAATAATAGGTACAAATTACATGAAATAAACCTTACTTGACCTGAAAAGCTGGATGTATTTATTTAAGGAGGGCATTTTTTAAAAAAGGGATATTATATACCTGCATTCTTTTCTGTAATGGAGTGCAGAGAGAAGAACCTCAGAGAGAAGTGAATGGCCGTTACACATCCCTCCCACCCCACCGCCAAAAGAAAACTGACCAATCCATCAATTACTGGTAGTTATAGAGAACAAAATAGGGAGTGAGCTGGGGATGATGACTGGGTATGCTTAGAAATAAATCCTTGGAGAAATGCTCCAGTAGGACGCACCAGTAGGAGGAATCACTTTGCTGACAGAGGTCCATTTAGTCAAAGCTGTGGTTTTTCCAGTAGTCAAGTAGGGTTATGAGAGTTGGACCATAAAGAAGGCTGAGCATCAAAGAACTGATATTTTCTAATTGTGCTGGATAAGACTTTTGAGAGTCCTGGCCTGGAGATCAAAACAGTCAATTCTCAAGGAAATCGACCCTGAATATTAAGTGGAAGGACTGATGCTGAAGCTGAAGCTCCAATACTTTGGCTACCAGATGCAGAGAACTGACTCATCGAAAAGACTCTGATGCTGGGAAACATTTAGGGAAGGATGAGAAGGGGACAACAGAGGATGAGATGGTCAGATAGCGTCCCTGACTCAATGGACATGAATCTGCTCGAACTCCAAGAGACAGCGAAGGACAGGGAAGCCAGCGTGCTGCAGTCCCTGGAGCCACAAAGAGCTGGGCATGTCTGAGCAACTGAGAAACAACAATGCTGTAAGACCTCAGATGCTTCCCTGGTCGAAATCTAGACCTGCCATCTTTGTGCTTTCTCCATCACAGATTTTCTTAGCCGAGTCTTCATTGCACCTTGCTTTGCTGAATTTTACAAGAGAGAAGGAAGAGCAGTAAGCAGCCATACTTCTTTCCTATTCCACTCAAGGCCTCAGTTGCCAAGGATTTCCACCCCAACCCTTGTGATCTCATGATTTCAAACACAAACCAATGAGCAGTACTTCATAAGACATCTGATGTGCCTGCCTTCAAAGAGTAAACTCTATATAAATATAATGTTAAGAAGCAAGAGGGACTTTCCTGGTGGTCCAGTGGCTAAGACTCCACACTCCCAAAGCAGGGGGCCCAGGTTCAATCCCTGATTAGGGAACTAGATCCCCCACGTGCAACTAAGACCCAATACAGCTAAATAAATAAATGAATAAATAACAAAGAAACCAGAAAGACTAGTATGCTTCTATATGATTGAGAGAATCATTGCCAATCAGCCATGTCTGTTCATTCAAGTGCCTGCCAACGATTCCTTGGCCTCATCTGACTTACTGCATATATGTGAAAGAAACCGTGCTAAAGAATATTTTTCAGAAATTTCAAATTTTTCTCTAGTTCAGATTTATCTGTCTCTGCTGCTAAGTCACTTCAGTCGTGTCCATCTCTGTGCGACCCCATAGACGGCAGCCCACGAGGCTCCTCTGTCCCTGGGATTCTCCAGGCAAGAATACTGGAGTGGGTTGCCATTTCCTTCTCCAATGCATGAAAGTGAAAAGTAAAAGTAAAGTCGTTCAGTCTCTTAGTGACCCCATGGACTGCAGCCTACCAGGCTCCTCCATCCATGGGATATCTGTCTCTACTTTAGTAAATATATATATATATAGGTAGCCTTCTTGTCTACCCCACCCCTCTCCATAATACTTTTTTTTTCTGAAAATAAAGTGAAAATGTTAGTCGCTCAGTCTTGTCTGACTGTCTGCGACCCCATGGACTGTAGCCCACCTGGCTCCTCTGTCCATGGGATTCTCCAGGCAAGAATACTGGAGTGGGTTGCATTCCATTTTCCTGGGGATCTTCCTTGGATCAAACCTGGGTCTCCTGCATTGTAGGCAGATTCTTTACCATCTGAGCCACCTGAAAGCTTCCAATTTTAGTTAGGGGATGCATGTTGATTTCAGGAAGCTGATCTCATCCCAGTTGGAGGGAGGAAGCATATGACTGACCAATCACAGTGACTGGCTCAGTGTTGGACATGTGACTATAGCCATCCAATTAGACTGATGTTTAGGTTTCTGCTGGGAATAAAGATGGCATGTTTCTTTCTTAGCTAGAACTATGCAACTCTTGAAAACTACTGTAGAATGAAGAAGAGAGTCAGCGTTAGGAGGATACAACTCTGAAGAAAACATTGTGGAAGACAAAAAAAAGAAAAAGCCCTTAGTGACCTTATTTAGCTGGTTTGTTGTTGTTTCGGCTTCCCTCATGACTCAGATGGTGAAGAATCTTCCTGCAGTGCAGGAGACTCAGGTTTGATTCCTAGTTTTGGAAGATCCCCTTTAGAAGGGAATAGCTACCCACTATAGTAAAGGCGACCCACTGAGTCACGTCCGACTCTGTGACCCCATGGACTGTATAGCCTGCCAGGTTCTCTTCTGTCTGTGGAATATTCCAGACATGGATATTGGAGTGGGTTGCCACTTCTTTCTCCAAACTTTATTCAGCCCTTCTATCTGTAGATTTTTTTTTTTTTTTTTCAGGCAAATGAATCAGTGTATCTTCTCTATTGTTAAAGCCAGTTTTAATTACCATTTTTCTTCTCTGGTCCTCCTAATGCTAGCCGATACACCTAGTTTATGTGATTCAGAAGAATCCATTTCATCAGCACCTTCTTTGTTCCTTATGACTCAACTTTTTCTTTTCTAATTTGTGTGTGTGTTTGTGTGTGTGTTGGGTGGATGAGGTTTGGGAAGCGGGGTAATAAACAGCTGATAATGATTGGGATGAGAATCTCAGTCATGTTCCAAGGGATGCTTTGGGAAAGAATATGCATCTTCTGAATCAATACCATTTGCATGATGCTCACAGGAAGGGAACGAGAAATAGGCTGGTTTTGTTGTAGAGGAAAATGCCTGTGTACTACAGGGAGGAATTAATTATGCAAAATAGTGAAATATGTGCAGACAAATGCTAATTTGTCAACCTGTAAACTGAGCTTCCTAAATCTTAGTTTGCAATAAATTGAGTCATTTTCAAATATATTAGGCAAATGAGTTGAAACCCTAGTATGATATATATATTTAATCCTAACACCCATGCGTGTATTGCTTTCGATCGGATATGAACAGTCTGACCTCTGGGGCTAGATTTTATTACATCGTCTGTAAATACATGGGTGAATATTTCAGTTTCTTGTTTCCACCACAGTAACAGCTTAGCTGCTCAAAGACTAAAACAGGATAATGAAATCGAATCACAGATTTACACATGTGAAGGGGAGACAGCTGCTCAGAACTTTCCAGGCAGCCCCAGAAGTGGGTGCAGAGACCTTGGATCTAATACACCTCTAGAAATTCCCCTTGCAGATTAGAGCAGAAAACATAGCAAGCTCCCTGAAGACAGTTCAAGGAGTACGTAGAGACAAACGAAAGCCGAAGTGTTAATTGCTCTGTCATGTCCAACTCTGTGGCATCCCATGGACTATGGCCTCCCAGACTCCTCTGTCCATTGAATTCTCCGGGAAAGAATCCTGAAGTAGATAGCCATTCCATTCTCCAGGGAATCTTCCCTGGAGAAGGGATCGAGCCTGGGCCTCCCACATTGTAGGCAGGTGACAAATTACTTCTGGGCAAATAGCTTCAGAGTCTCACACAAAAGAAAACATACAGGAGAGGAATGAGGATGGAGACTCTGGCAGTCAGCTGTTGGCTTGGAATTGCCTTTGATCATCTTAATAACGTCTAGGGATTCCCTGGTAGCTCAGACAATAAAGAGTCTGCCTGCAATGTGGGAAACCCAGGTTCGATCCCTGGGTCAGGAAGATCCCTGGAGATGGAAATGGCAACCCACTCCAATATTCTTGCCTAGAAAATCTCATGGATGGAGGAGCCTGGCAAGCTACATACCATGGGTTTGCAAAGAGTTGGACACGACTGAGCGACTTCACTTTCACCTTAGTAATGTAGATAGCCACATCTGGATGTCACGATCTTAATCCAGACTCTGGGTGAGGGTTGGGACTCGAATGTCTCTTGCTTCCAGCCACAGGAAAGCTACAGAGCCCCACTGTGAAACCGGACTAGCCCTGCAGGAAGGAGAAAGCAGTCCTGTAAGCTAAGGAGTGCTCCTCTTGGAGCCTCCCTGGCTGTTTAGACACTCCTATGGTAAAGGAGAAACTAACAAGAGACGTCTCATAAACATCACTGGGTGTGACCACCAGTGGACCTGCAAGCTGGACCCAGGCAATCGGGGGGCTCCTCATCCTTGCCAGTACTTGGAATGTGCATTCTGGCCGCTGTTTCAACAGGTGTGTGTTCTCAGTTTCTCAGTTGTGTCCAACTGTTGGCAACCCCCTGAACTGTCACCCACCAGGCTCCTCTGTCCATGGCGATTCTCAGGCAAGAATACTGGAGTGGGTTGCCATTTCCTTCTCTAGGAGATCTTCCTGACCCAGAGATCGAACCTGGGCCCCCTGCATTAGGGATGCAGAGTCTCACCAACTAGACCACTAGGGAAGCCCCTGATTGTTTTTTGTTTTTAGTTAGAAAAAAATCAACCATCAAAGTGATGGTTGAAAAATGTATGCTGTTCATATATTCTATAGGAAAGTATCAGTAGAAATTGAGAACTCTAAGTACCAGGGCTGGAATTTTCCTCCCATTTTACAGATTGTAAAATAGTGTACCTTGCCTTCACTTTTAGTTCAATGACCTTTTAAAGACCCTACAGTGAGTGAATTTCTGTATTTAGGCAACATGGTATAATTGGTCATAATATAATTCTTCTGGTTAGAAGACATGCAAAACCTTCCCAATTCCCCAAGCCAATGGCACCTTTCCTTCCTTTGAACTCACTTCCCACCTGCTTTTGTAAGATAATGGCACTTAACATTCTCCTATTAAAATGAGTTATAATGCGATCTGATAAGTAAGTTTGGATGTTGAAGGCTCCCCTAGCTGACCTGACTCAGCCTCAGCAGCTATGGATATGGGAGGGTTTTGAGACACACAAATTGAACACACGGACGTCTTAAAAGATAAAAGGCCTTCAAAGATATGAATATGAAATTGCATTTGATTTTATGTCAAGAGGATGGAAAGAGAGAATATTATATGGAATCAGGATGGTTTTGGATCGTTCAAACGGACTTAGCAGCCCCAGCCTGAGGTCTGTGTTCTACAGAAAGAATGGACACCTGCTGGCCAAGCCAGCAGTGCCCATTCTGTTTCTAGACTGGCCCGTGGTAGTTTGAACTTCCCTGTGGCTCAGCAGTAAAGAATCTGCCTGCAATGCAGGAGCTTCAGGAGACACAGGTTCCATCTCTGAGTTGGGAAGATCCCCTGAAGGAAGGCATGGCAACCCACTCCATTATTCTTGCTTGGAGAATCCCATGGACAGAGTAGCCTGGTTGCAGTCCATGGCATCACAAAGAGTCAGACACAACTGCAATGACTGAATATACACACACGCACTGTCGGTTCTTGCTTGGGGAAGAACCTGAGCCTTTGGTGCACCTGCTTCTCTGGGGTCTGGGAAGACTCTGGAGGAAGCCACCTTTCAGAGAGGACCTTTCCCGATGTTGTGGCCTGTGATTATCAAGTTAGCTCAAGCAGAAGCGTCCTGCCCGCCTGGCAGGGCCTGGAAAGGGCGGGCAGCCGCACCCCAGTGAGCCATCTCAGGCCAGATTCTGCTCCTTCCTGGCAGCTCTGCGGGAGACTTGTTAGAAAGCAGACAGATGCTCTCTCTTTCCTGGTCCTGCAACGCCACTGGGAGACTGAAGGCCGCTGGTGGAGCAGCCCTATACAGTGGGCTCATCTAGACCAAGAGCCCCAAGCCTGGGAGAGGCCACCAAATACCAACAAGCTGTCAAAATACCTGTCCCGGGAATGTGTGAGGAGAGCAGCCCCTGGGAGAGAGCCAGAGGGCTCTGCACCTCTCATTCCAGGAGAGGACATCTGGGAGGATGGGAGCAGGTGTGCCCGGCCCAACCCGCAAGGCTGCGGTGACTTGCAGCCCAGAAGACAGGACAGAACAGCAATCCCCCCTCCCCACTTTTGTACTAAAGAGAAGGATCTGTGACTTGGATGCACCTCTGTCTGCCCCAAGGGACCCGCAGCACGTTCAGGGCGAGATCCTGTCTCTGGATGCCCGGCAGGTTTCTGACGCCAGTGCCTGTGGCTGAAACTCACGGTCTTATCTTTCTTGGCTGGGCTGGGACCCAGGCCCATCACCGTTGCCTTGGCCTCCTCTCCACTCCTGCTGATGCTGAATCCTCCTTCTGTCTTCACTGCATCTTCCACCTGGGCCCTGGTGGGGGCTGTCTGGCGCTTGCCCTCTGCTGGGTGGGCACCTCACCCTCCCCTTGGCCGGCCTCATGGCCCCTGAGACAGTGTCTGTACACCAGGCGGTCAAGGGAGCTCAGGGGAGCAAGCCAGTCCTGCCACAGCCCATCCAGGGCCTTCCTAGCTGGGCAGTGGGGCTGCACCCGTTTAATTCTGTGTATTATAATTTTGGAGAGATGATCTAGATAAGGGGAAACAGGGCTGTTTGTTTAATAGTCTCTGCCTCCAGCCTGTTTCCTCTTTTCTCTCTGCTTCAATTCCCCATATCACTCAGGTCAGAAAGAGTGAGTTTTTCTTTAACTTTACTCCCATCTGTTCGGACTTCCTTTACTTAAAGCTCCTAGGAGCTGGCTGGCTGGCCTTACCCTCGGGGTATTAAGTGGAACCTGGGGGATTTAGAACATCAGTCTTTTCCCGGAAACAGCCTGCTCTCAACCCTCCTGTTTACTTCGCCCAGCTCACTGTTCTGAAGCTCCAGCAAGCTTTCTCTTTGCCTCCCTGCCCAAACAGTCCTCACGCATTTCCTCCCCATAGGGCCAGCCTTTTGGCTTCCCCAGGTGGGCTAACACCTCGAGTCCACCAGGAAGCAGGTTGTGGATGCAGAGGGACAAAAGAGGACATTAATTTAAGCATTTTTGTATTTATTGTTTTTTATTGTTTCAGTCGTTTTATTTTTCACCAAAATACAAAATAGAATTTCTCCAATGAACACTGGAATTTAGAGTCTGTACAATTTTACAGATTATACCTAGATTTCTTTTTTTCCAAATCCTTTTAAATTTTTTTTAACTTTTTGTGTTAGGGTATAGCCAACTAACATTGTTGTGATAGTTTCAGGCGAACAGCAAAGGGACTCAGCTATACATATATAGGTGTCTATTCTCTCCCAAAGAGAAAAGCACAGAAATATTTTACGTCTTGTTTCTATTACACAAGAAAAGGAGACTCTTTTCCACCAACACACACACATACACACATACACACATGCACACACACACACCTACCTCTTCTCTGTCTGGCTGAAGCCTCTGGGGTTCTTAAAGACCAAGACAAAAAAACTCGAATAAGATTGCCAAGGAAAACCTCAACCCTTTAGTGGGGACAAGAAGAGAGGGTTTCTCTGCTCCTGGCGATGTTGTGTTTCTCGGTAATAAAAAGTATAAAAGGAGTCTGTGGCAGGACTCTCCCCTGGGTACATGTGGTCTCCTGCCCGCCACCAAGTTTCTGCTCAAAGACCATGGCTTTATCTGCAGGGCCTTGCTTCTCCTGTCCCTCCCAGGCCTGAGGACCATGTTCCTCCTTCTGCATGTCTCCACCCTGGCTTGGATCCTTCCTCCAGTTATGCGCTTCCCTCCACTTTTGTTTCTCTTGGTGACTGATGGCTGGCCTTTGCTCATTTCCCGGGTCCAGCCCCCTCGACCTGGTCCAGCCTGGATTTGTCAATGGGAACATGTGCATGCTTCTCCAGGCCCAGGCTTTCTCGTCCATTCTGATTATTCCTCTTTGACAAGAGCCATCTCTGCTTGTCCACATTCCAAGTATTGCCTGGAATTTTATCACCAACCCAGGCAGAAAAGAAGGGAAGGGAAGGGGGCCATGTGGCAGTGACGTGTCAGCGTATCATTTTGAATAAGACAGTCCTGAATCAGAGTATCTGTTCAAAAACATACCTTCTCTCTGGGAAAATAGGCAGCAAACCTCAAACTGTGGTTGCCTAGGGATTTGGGAAGGAGAAGGTAAAGGTGGGTTTGGGGAGGGGTTGGTATGCTTGTTAGAGAGACCTTCAGCTTCTTCTGTAATGTTTTAGTTTTGTGTGTGTGTGTGTGTTTTTTTAAAAGAAGGAAGTATTCACACATTATTTGGGAAAGTTAAAGATAACAAATCATAAGCTTAGTAATTAAAATTTTTATTAAAGTATAGTTGATTTACCCTATATTAGTTTCAGGTGTACAGTACATTGATTCAGTTATACATAGTGAAGTGAAGTCGCTCAGTCGTGTCCGACTCTTTGCGACCCCACGGACTGTAGCCTACCAGGCTCCTCTGTCCATGGGATTCTCCAGGCAAGAATACTGGAGTGGGTTGCCATTTTCCTTCTCCAGGGTATCTTCCCAACCCAGGGATCGAACCCAGGTCTCCTGCATTGCAGGCAGACACTTTAACCTCTGAGCCACCAGGAAGCCCCAGTTATACATATATACATATATATATGTCTCTGTGTGTGTGTGTGTGTGTGTGTGTGTGTGTGTGTGTGTGTATATGCATTCCTTTCAGATTCTTTTCCTTTATAGGGTTTTACAAAATATTGAGTATAATTCCCTGTGCTGTATTGTAGGTCTTTGTTCACCTATTTTATATACAGTAGTATATTAATTCCAACCTCCTGATTTATACCACACCCTCCTCGCCCTGCTCCCTTTCCCTTTGTAACCATAAGTTTGTTTTCTATTGCCTGTAAGTCTGTTTCATAAATAAGTTCATTTGTATCATTTTTTTCAGACTCCACATATAAAAATATCATATGATCTTTTCCTTTCTCTGCCTGGCTTACTTCACTTAGATAATAATCTCTATGTCTGTCCATGTTGCTGCAAATGATATTATTTCATTCTTTTTTATGGCTGAGTAGTATTCCATTGTGGGCTTCCCTGGTGGCTCAGAGGTAATGAATCTGCCTGCCTATGCAGGAGATGCAGGTTTGATTCCTGGAACAGGAAGATCCCTGGAGTAGGAAATGGCACCTCACCCCAGTATTCTTGCCTGGAAAATCCTATGGACAAAGGAGCCTGGTGGGCTGTAGTCCATGATCTTGCAAAGGAGTCAGACACTACTTAGTGACCAAACAACAACAGTATTCCATTGTATTAATATACATTCCACATCTTCTTTATCCATTCATCTGTTGATGTACATTTAGAAATTTAAAAATAATCAACAGAAAGTTTAGTAAACTTTTTTGAAAAATAAAAAATTAATAAAAGCCACAGAATCTATGCATATAACATAGTGCATGAATGTTGGTGTATATACTAAAGATAATGCACTGTCTGAGGTGATCTGTTCACAGGCTAATCTTGTCTGCCCTGAACCAGAAATCATGTGCTGATCCCCTCTGCATTTCTAGCAAGAACTATGGACACTGGGGTGCACTGGCCCTGAGAACCGTTTGCTGAGCCATAGGCAAGGAACCATCACTTTTCTTAGAGGTGGTGATCTGACGAATGGGGAGCAAGGAAGGGGCGATTGGGCTGAAGTGAAGACAGAGAACTGGGCTCTGTCTGTGATACTGTTCTTTCTGGACATGAATGGCAGGTGTTGAGGTGCTTATTTCTTGCCCCCAAGCTCCCTGTAAGCTGCCTTCCCCACATGACTGCAGGGAACGCATCAGCAAACAGTCTTCTTCAAAGTCTCCCTGTGTGATGGAGAGTGGGCATCGCTGTCAGTCACGGAGGAGGAAATGTGTTCCTGGGAGCCGCCGAGTTCCACCTCATAGCCTGGTGAGCTCTAGCAATCTGCGTGTGGATTGTGCCTTGCTCCAGAGTGTACCCAGACTGGGGGTGGGGGGCAGTCACCCCCTCCTTTGAAACTGCTGTTCCTCTCCATTTGCTGTCACAGATGCCAACACAATTCTTGCTGCATTAATTTGGCTGGGAAAGTGAGGAAATGGCAGCGGCATTAATTAAAAATAATATGCCACCCAGGAGATCGCTTGAGATCACTCCTTCTCTTCATATTCCTCTCCATTCCTTTCCTTCCAACATAAAGCTGACGTTGTAGAGGTGCCAGAGAGAGGAAAATGTGATGTTCAGTAGAAAGACGATAGAAGAGCAAGAGATTTTAGAGAGGGGGCTTCAAATGTGATGAGAAACCTCAATCTCTGAGGCATCTGTAAGGCAGATTGTTGAAGGCACAAAAGAGAGGAGCAAAACAAAACAAAAAATTGGGGAAATAATTGGATTCCTGAAACTAGAAGGACAATGGGAGACTCAGAGAAAGTGATATAAATGGATAACTTTAAAAATAATAAAGAGAAGTCCAGTGGTTAAGACTTTGCCTTTCAATGCAGGGGTGCAGGGTCCATCCCTGATCAGGGAGCTAAACTCCCACCTGCTTCACAGCCAAAAATTAAAAGCATAAATAAAACAGAAGCAATATTGTAACAAATTCAATAAAGACTTTAAAAATGACCCACATCAAAAAATCTTTAAAAGAAAAAAGAAATCATTTAACATATTATCTGCAGTCAGGTATTTAAAAAATAGTAATAATAAAGAGAAATTAGTACCATCCTTCAAGAAAAGGGCCGAAGTCTCTTTGGAGAAGTGGCTGAGTCCAGGGTTGGGGAAGGAAATATTTAACTTCATAAGAAGGTCTTATGGGGCTGAAAAGTAGGGAAGTGTTCAAAACAACCAAAAATTCCAACAGTGGAGTGTATGTCCAGTGTACCTAAGAGCCAACTTGAAAGAGCTCCCATGGGCAAAGCTGGGGCAACCTGATCAAGAAAATGAATAACTGTAGCTTCAGATTATAGCCTTAGGCATAAATGTCCGTTAAGTTCATACTGATGTAAGTAAATGATTGAATACTAAACAAAAAAAATAGTGGAGGAGAAAAGACACATCTCTCATACAGAAGAATTCCAAATAATTTATGTATGTGCACCCCATTCATGGGGGGTGAAGAGTAAACCTCCATTCCTTTCACATGACCTGGTTAGTGACTTCTTTCTGAAGAGAATGATATGAAGAGAGAGAGAAGTCTGACAAAGGTTCCCTCAGCAGTGGTGATCAAGTCAATGTCATTATAGTTAAATCATAGTTAATAGCTTGGCTCCTTGATACGATGAGAATGATACTTGACCTTGGGGACCTTCCTCCCCAAAATCCATAACTCCAGTCTAACCATGAGAAACATCATCAGACAAACCCAAGTAGAAGAACATTCCACAGAATATCTGTCCCAAACTCCTCCAAGTCTCTCAAGGTCATCAAAGATGATGAACGTCTGAGAAAGTGTCACAGACCAGAGAAGCCTAAATAGACGTGATGACTAAATGTCATGTGATACTCTGGATGCGATTCTAGAACAGAAAAAAGAGGACATTAGGGGAAAAACTAAAGAAATCAAAATAAAGAATGGGCTTTAGTTAAAAACAAGGTATTGGTTATCACTGCTTAGAACCATCGGCGACCACTATGATGTGAAACTGGGTCCAGACTGAGAAGAAAACTCTTTCCAAGTGCCATCCAAGCCCTGAGGTTTCACAACGACTTCCATAACCATGCTTATGTTGTAAAAAATTATGGAGGCTGCAAGCTGTGGTTTTTAAATTTAATGCCATTCTAAATGCCTATAATTTCAGGTAGTCTCCTTTGGAAGTGAAAGCAATATTTTCAGCATGCCAATTTATTTGTTCTAGGCTTGTTGACAGAGTAGGATGACTGAACTGTAGCAGGAGACAAGCAAATGTGGGGAAGGATCCATGGAGTTGACACATGTATTATTCAAAATTAAACAGTCCTCATAAACTCACATATCTCCTGCTGCACCCTACAAAGTGTGTTTTTCTTTCCTGACTAACGTTTTCCTCTTCAAGCTGATGTTAGTCAGGAAAAGAAAAAAACACACTTCGTAAGGTGCAGCAGGAGACATATGAGTTATGAGGGCTTCCCCTGATAGCTCAGTTGGTGAAGAATCTGCCTGCAAATGCAGGAGACCCTGGTTCGATTCCTGGGTCAGGAAGATCCCCTGGAAAAGGGATAGGCTGCCCACTCCAGTATTCTTGGGCTTCCCTTGTGATTCAGCTGGTAAAGAATCAGCTTGCAATGCAGGAGACCTGGGTTGGGAAGATCCCCTGAAGAAGGGAAAGGCCACCCACTCCAGTATTCTGGCCTGGAGAATTCCATGGAATGTATAGCCCATGGGGTCGCAGAGAATCAGACACGACTGAGCGACTTTCACTTTCACTTCATGTTGAACTATTGACTATAAAGTTATTTTCATTTCATTATTATGCCTGGATTTCAGGGGACTTTCTAATAAATTCAGTCCTTATCAGTTAGAAGCCACCCTCCATTTGTCTCCTGCGTGGCCCTTTGTTTCCTAATCAAAATCACAACTTCTAAACAAAGTGAGAGGAAAGGATTTCTATTGTCGCAAACCCACTCGGTGCATGAGCAAATCAGAAGCAAGCTGGGACCACCACCTCTTTATTTGTCATGCTCACCAATTAAAAGGTGTCACTCTCCTGGTAATAAAGTATATCCTCATCCCTCTGGGTTCTCACTCTGGCCTCTTTTGACCTGGCTCTTTGTTTCATTTGCTAGCTGACATCACTCTGGTCTCAGACTCCAAAACCATCCAGGGCTCCACTCAGGTCAAAGCCCTTCGCTGTTGGAGGAAAACGTCAAACCCTTCCACCCTTTATTCCTAGATCACTGTCGCTGGAGCTGGTCACACGGTCAATGCCACATACACAGCTAATTCTGGAAACCTCTTAAAAGAGTCACTGCGCAAAGGGCAGCTGATCACACAAGGGCTATGCCCTCAGGAGTGTTCATTCACCAGAAGGGAAAGGCAGGACCAGAAAGAAATAGTGGAGCAAGAATATATTATCATATTAGTTCAAGTGCTCAGGTAATTGACTGAATAAACTGGGTAACTGCCACAGAGCCGGTGTCCCCGTGCTCCTGTATACAGAACTAGTGAGGAATTCAGGAAGACTTAAATATCAGTAGAGGACACGAACGTGCTTTGAAAACAGCACGTTCCTTGTTGCCAGAACTGGTTTGACTTCTGATCCAGCCCTTATGTTTTCCCGTAACTGAAAGATTCGGCAGCATGAGAAAAATGAATGCTTTTATTGAACTTCTGAGTTTCCGATATTTTACATTTACGGTCTCATTTGATCCTCATGACCCTGTGTTGTCAGAAAGGTGAGAATTACCTTCCTTATTTTACTGCAAAAGAAACTGTGCCCCAGGAGGTCATGTACTAGTCACTGAACTGGTGAAAAGTGACCCGAGGACTGGCATTTAGGTCTTCTGAACTTAGTTCTTAGGGTTTTAGTTCTTTACTAATGGTTTTATTTTTCTTCTGGGGTCTGAATTCATTTGACTGTCTGATGAAGTGTCTCCTAAAAATAGCGCACTTGCGTGCACATACAATTTTGCTATAATTTCAAGAGGGTCCTCACCACCCCGGGTGGAGAATCACTGTCCTGCCCTGTGTAATCGCCACAAAAATGACAGAGCAAAAAACCAGGAAACTCTGAGATAGGACAATAAGCAACTTGAAGATCAGAAACAAGAGCAAATTCATAAGTCCTTTTGCCAAATTTTCTTTCTCCTCCTGGGATATATTATCTCTCAGAGGGACTAGCATGTCTTGAAATTAAACATGTTAAAAAAATACCCTGGGGGCATATATGTAGAAATGGGAAGATACTGATGGAAAATAAAAACCTGAGAAGATCCTGAACTGAAACAATAGAGGAAAGGGTAAAATAATGGTCAATTATGCATTTTTAAACATGAACATTGTGCAATAAGCATGTTGTGCATGCTTGTGAAATCCACTGCTGTGAGCAGGGCTCTGCTGGAAGTAACGGAGGACATTGTTGTTGTTCAGTCACTCAGTCATGTCTGACTCTTTTGCAACTCCATGGACTGTAGCTTACCCGGCTCCTCTGTCCATGGGATTCTTGTCCAGGCAAGAATACTGGAGAGGGTTGCCATGTGCTTCTTCAGGGGACCTTCCTGACCCAGGGATCAAAGCTGTGTCTCCTAGATCTCTTGCACTGGCAGGCAGATTCTTTACCACTAAGACACCTGGGAAGCCCTCTGGTCGGACTGCCTGATGCTAAACAAACTCTCTGCTTCACTCCTGACATGCAATTTCAGAGTTTGTGCTTGTTCTAGAAAGCCTGAGCACAACTCCAGTGTTGAGTGTCTTGGGATTACCCTGGTCCCAGTTTCTCTCTTTGATCTGTTCTGTCTACAACCCGGGAGCTGCCTCTGTCACCATACCAATACTATCAAGACCTTGTTCTTCAAGGTGACTCTGTCCTATACAAGGGTTTGGAGGGAATTCATCTCCATTCCCTAATCTTGGGCTTCTAGGAGATGGAGTTGCAGCTGGGAGCTGGGAAGTGAGGATAAAATGAACAAGCACCATCAGCTGCTGAGCCAGGACTTGAAAAATAATTAGAAAACCAGACCCTCAAGCAAAGGTCAAAAATAGTTATCAGGCTCGCTGGCCAACTGTCCCCAGAAATTCCCTTGCCAAATTTCTCAGGCCAGCCCTCCCTCCTTCAGTTGCTCCCTGGCTCCTGCAGGACCCACTTCCACACTCGTCATGTCTGCAGATGGTGTTATTCAATGTCTTGATAGTGACAGAGGATGTTAGAATGGACCTCTGTCCACAGAAGTCACTCCAGGATCAAGTCAGTAATTTTGAAAATTGACAGGAGTTAACAATAACAAAATTGGTCCTTTCAGCCCAGTTACCTCAGTTATTTAAAGGATGGCACCTGTCGATTTGGTGATTCACCCTTAGTTTGGCACTCACCCAACAGATGGTCCATCCAGATACCGTCTACATCCTGACACAGAATCAAGAATTGCTGTTTATTCATTTGGCTGTATTAATGACCAATTTGTGCCTAGTCAGTTGGATTAGATCAGTGGGTTAGATCCAATTAGTTAATTCAAAAATCTTTTCCCTTTAAAAGAAAAAGCCACACCAACCATTTTTAGTGGGTTTTTTTTTTTTTTAAATCACATGTACTTATTCTACTGAAAATATCCCTGTCTATGGCAGGTTTAACTTCCCAGAAGTCAGAAACAGAATTCAAGATGACCCACGTGACAACAGACACAAAAGATGTGATCTGAAGGTGGGACGCAGAAGCATGAGAAACAGTTTGTACTGACATAGAACACAGGTTGATGAGAGGCCTATGCCAAGAAAATATCACATCTATGTTTAATGTGCTCATAACAGGCCTCCTAGTTTTATAGGGAAATATACTTTTGTAGGTTAATTCATGGTGGTTTTGAATAAAACATCAATAAATTGCAACCGAAGAGAAAAACGGAACTGCGATGCACAGAATCTACACATGAGTATCTGAGAGAGGCTGTAACATGATTATCTTTGGCATTCGCTTGGCAAACTCTTCATTATCACTCTTCTCAGGAAGTGCTAACCCAGTGTGCATTTCTTCGAGCTGTAAATCAGTGACGTCTTTCACTAAAAAGCACATAATGACCAATGACGTCGGTGTCCCTTGCAATTCTCACCCTCTTCCTTTCATAAATGTTTCAGTTTGGGGCCATAAAACTGTATAATTGGAACAGAATTCTAAGTCCATGTCTACAGAAAGTAACAGAACTATGAGAGCCACCCAGACTGTCACCTCTGACTGAGCTGTTAGGCAAATAGGATTTATTTCTTGTACAAATTCCAACTATAGTTAATCCCTGCTGGCTTTTTGGAGCTTTGTATGTGGAAGGGCTTTCTGAGGCTATGCCTGGTCTCAGCAGGAAAGGGTTCCATAATTGATTAGTGATGTCTGCCATGGGCACAGAGGGAGGGCATCATCTCGGAGATCACTGTTGTAGCCTGTCCTACCATAAGGAGTGACTGGATGCAATGCTATGCAGAGAAATCATATTTCATAGATCCAGCTACACACGTCCTTTGAAAATCGTTCAGTATAGGTTTACCAAGGAAATACACGACTAAAATGAGTTGCTTTGTGACTCAATCAATACAGGATGGCTTTGTATACATGAAAGGGGGAAACCTCACACTACTCTCAACCATTTAGTGCTGTAATCTGATCTTATTCTTAAGACAGTCACAATAGCCAGACTGATTCTGACTGTAGAGTTCTACATTTGGGGCTTAACAGTGGAAAAGTGTATGCATACTCACCTATCTTTGCTAATAATTTTGCAACAAATGTGGAGAAAACCACATTGGATAGCCCCACATAATCATAGTGGGAAAGGAGCCCCTTAAGGGGGCTGCTAAGGCATTGAGTTCACAAGCAGCTCACACATTAGGCTTAGTGCATCTCCGACGTTGCTTTGAACCTGCTAAGGCATCCTCCTGGCTGTGCAGCTCACAACCTAACTAAAAGTCTGTGTCCTAGCGAGTTGCTGGACATTTAGCTAAGGAAGAAGCATTTCTTTGTTGTTGTTTAGTCACTAAGGGTCTAGCTCTGTTGGGACTCCAGGGATGGTAGCCTGCCAAACTCCTCTGTCCATGGGATTTTCCAGGCAAGAATACTGGAGTGGGTTGCCCTTTCCTCCTCCAGGGGATCTTTCTGACCCAGGGATCGAACCTGCCTCTCTAGTGTCTCCCTGCATTGGCAGGCAGATTGGGACAACAAGTAATAAAGATTGAATAAATGAATGCAGATGTGAGTTAATCCTGAGCCAAGCTAGCCATAGGGATAATAGTTTTTGCTCTCACTTGTCTGGGCAACTAGAAGTCTGCTTAGAAAAGTGTCTAGAGGCTCTGAGTTCTTGCAAATTCTGAAAAGCTACAATTCTAGAGTTCTAACTATGCAGGATACAAACTTCCCTAACTCCACCTTTAGGTGGGGACCGCCAGGGGAAGACAGAGCACCCTTTCCTATGCTTCCAATTTGGAGTCTCTCTTCTTTCACTAGAGCAATTGCATTCAGTCTTGAAGAGGGCGTGAAAAAGAGTACTTATCTCCAACACGGCCTGAACTGCAATTCTCTAATATCTCTTTAATGAAAGATGGCAAACCTGACTGACCTCTCTTCTTTCCTTCTTCATTTGCACACACATTTTCACCTTGTGTTGTACAGCGCACATCACCCTTCCATTCATCATCTCTGTGGGCTGAATGGTGCCTCCTTTCCCCCACCCCCAAATTCATAAGTTGAAGTCCCCACCTCCAGTGCTTCAGAATGTGACCTTATTTGGAGACAGGATCTTTACAGAGGTAATAAAGTTAAAATGAAGTAATTGGAGTGGGCTCTAATCCAAAATGATTGATGTCCTCATAAAAAGAGGGAACTCAGAGACCCACACGCATACAAGAACATCATGTATACAAGACAGCCATCTACAACCTGGAAAAGATCCTTCCCTCACAGCTCTTAGAAGGAACCAACCCTGCCCATACCTTAATTTCGGACTTCCAGCTTCCAGGACTGTGAACTCATCATTTTCTGTTCTGCCAGCCACCCAGTTTGTGGTCCTTTGTGAAGGCAGCCCCAGTAAACTCACACAGCAGCTCATGAAAAATAGCTTCAGACATCTAGTGGCCAGAAGTTGCAGCTCACACATTCCTGTTCAGTGTCTATGCTGTGATATGTGGATTGCCTTAGCTGTTTGTTGTGTTGTAATAAACCATCACAACACTTAGTGGTTTCAGACACCTACAACAACACTAATCTGTCACTTCTCATGATTCCGTGGGTTGTCTGGGACTGAGATGGACGATTCTTCTTCTGGCCTTACTTGGGTCCAGTCTTTTCTTCACTCCACTAGGAGCTCAGTTGTGAATCAGATGCCAAAGGTGGCAAGCATCTCGTCTCCCCGGGTCTCTCTCTACGTGATGGCCTCACTCCTCATCACTGAACGTAACAGGCAGCCTGTGCTTCTCATATAGCGGCTCAATCTCAAGAATGCAAACGAAGACGTTGCCAGGCCTCATAATGGCTAAACTCAGACTGGCTGAGCATCAGTTCCGCCACATGCTGTCAGTCAAGACAAGTCACAAGGCTGGCCTAGCCTCAAAGGGAGGACAAACAGATGCCATGTCTTGTGAGGAGAAGTGGCCATCGTTTGTCTGCCACAGCTAGGTGGAAACCCTAAGCCAGAATGGAGACAGAAAATACATGATATATCCGTTAGGATTGCCTTTGCCTGCTTGTAGTAAAAACTCTGGATTCAAAAAGGCTTTGACACAGGAAGCTTAATTATCTCATGTCATTGGAAGACTGGCATTGTGAGAGCCCTGGGCAAAACTCCCTGAATGGCTCCATGATGTCCCTTCTGTGAGCTTCAGTGTATCAGTCAGGATGTGTTAGGATACCCTGCAATGACAGACCCAATTCCAGTGGTTTTAAGAAAAAAACGTGTATTTTCACTCAAGTTGCACATCCACGGTGGGGAACTATTCTTATTAACCGTGTGGCTCTCCTCACTGATATCACTTCTGGACAACAAAGCCACTCCCACCTGGAGCACTGCTGATCACCACATCAGGAGAAAACGAGAGCTCTACGGTTTCTTAAAGCAGTAACCGGATGCTCTGGTTCAGAACTAACATGCACCATCTTTGCTTATGATTTAAAAAAAAATTTACTTTTTATTGAAGGATAATTGTTTTACAGAATTTTGCTGTCTTCTGTCAAATCTCAACATGAATCAGCCATGAGTGAGTGAGTGAAGTCGCTCAGTCCTGTCCGACTCTTTGCGACCCATGGACTCTAGCCCACCAAGCTCCTCCATCCATGGGATTCTCCAGGCAAGAATACTGGAGTGGGTTGCCATTTCCTTCTCTGAGTCAGCCATGGGTATACATATATCCCCTCCCTTTTGAACCTCCCTCCCATCTCCCTCCCCATCCCACCCCTCTATGCTGGTGATTTTTGACCAGTGGTATATTAAGTCACTCTCCCCTCCTATTCACTAAAGGGCCAGGAATTGCAATTCTTACCATCTGCCTGGAAGAGCAGAGATATTTCATAAGTAGCACTAATGACTACCAAACTGAACAGCAATTTCAACTAATAACCAGTTTCTGTCCCTCCTTGGTCCACTCTCTTGCCACCCATAAGGTCATAACATCCATGGAAACACTTCAAAAAGTAGAGCAAGAAAAATGTCCCCAGAATCTGTCAACAGTTCCCACACTTCACATTGGCCAGAACTGGATCACATGTCCATTCTTAACCAATCTGGTAACAGGAGTGGGATTATTATGGTTGGCTCAGCAGAAAATCCCATGAATGGAGAAGCCTGAGGGGCTGCAGTCCATGGGGTTGCTATGAGTCTGACACGACTGAGCGACTTCACTTTCACTTTTCACTTTCATGCATTGGAGAAGGAAATGGCAACCCATTCCAGTGTTCTTGCCTGGAGAATCCCAGGGATGGGGGAGCCTGGTGGGCTGCTGTCTATGGGGTCGCACAGAGTCGGACACGACGGAAGCGACTTAGCAGCAGCAGCAACCCAACTGGGATCCACCTTCTAGAGCCAGGGATCAGGTCACTGTCTCCTGAGCCTACGAGCAGTCTGAAGTTGGTACAGGTGTCGAAGAAGATGATGCTTCTCAGGCACTTTTTAGTAAGTCACATACATCCACAAAGGAAAGATGTTTCCATACTATCAACAACTCAGGTGTTGAAATTAGAAGGAGAAAGAGGGTAATGAGTGTTGGTGGACCACCAGCCTGGTCAACTGCAAAGGGCAAAGTGTGAGTAAGATGTAAAGTGTACTGCATGCGGTAAGAGTTGGAATTGTTGCTGTTGTTTAGTCACCAAGTCATGTCCAACTCTTTGCATCCCCATGGACTATAGTCTGCCAGGCTCCTCTGTCCATGTGATTTCCCAGGCAAGGATACTGCAATGAGTTGCCATTTGCTTCTCCAGGGGATCTTTCTGACCCAGGGATCAAACCCATGTTGCCTGCATTGGCAGGTGGATTTTTACCACTGAGCCACCTGGGAGGCCCAAGAGTTGGAACAGATAATCCCTAATATCCTGTTCAATTCTGAGATCTACTATTTTCTGTGACATTGTTGATGTTACCTACCATCTACGAGTGTAGGGGTTCAGAACATATTTGTGAGGGTGGTCTGAAAAGACAAAGCAATTTTCCTTACTAAGTGCCACTAATCAAATCTTGTTAGAGTCCCACATGAGGAAGGCACATTTCCATCCATTGCTAGGAAGCTCCCAGATACGGAAAAGGCAATTTTGGAATAATAACAGACAGGTGAAAGCTCAGGGAAGAGAAAAGGAAGTGATTGACTTTAAAAATTGCACATAATTGAAAGTAGAGAATATTTTATGATTCCCAAATGCACAAGCATATGTTATGATTCTCAAATGTATATACTTTTCTTATCTGCTCTCTTGAGCTTAATCCTTGTGCTGAACTGCAGCACTTAGGGCTGTTTACATGGCCCTTAGGGCATATCAACACGGCCATTGCTAAATGCTGTCCTGAACCTGCCCTGTGACCAGCAGCTACCAGAAACCTACTTCATCCCTTCATCATATTTTACCTGGATTATCAGAAAGGTTTTCACATCTCTCTTCTCAGAAGAGTACGAATCGAGCGTTCCTTACTCCAGCAGACTTAGAGATCCAGGGATCCCGTAAATCTGACAGTCTTCGCTTTGAGTAAACCCACCAATAGTTCCCCATCGACTGAAGGATAAATTCAAGTTCTTTGGCAGGGAATACAACCCCCTTCTGCCAGCTTTATTTGCAAGACTCCCTCCGAGTTTATGCTCAGCTGCTGTCTCCCAGGCTCACATACCCTCATTCTTTCCTGTCTGCTGGGTTTTGCGAGCGATGGTCCCTCTGACAGGGAGTGCCCTTTCACTCTTGTTGACTGTGTTAACTTTCAGTCCTTCTTGGAGACTTTGCTCCTTACCTCATGGAAAAGGCTGCCTTTGACCCACCTTTCCTCTCCTGGTTGCCTCCTGGAGCACCCTGTGTCCCCTTTGTCATGGGACATAACCAGGGATAAGGTCCTCAACCTGTTATCTGCCTGCCCAATGGCTTACAGCCCCTCCTCCTTGAGGAAACAGTCTTGTCCATCTTTTATCTCAGCACTTAGCACCTGGGTAGAGAGAAAGGACTGACTAAAAAACGATCCATGAACAGTCATCAGAAAGAAGGTAGTGGCTGAGTAGAGAGAATCCGGGGGTGGGGTGGGTGGCAGAGGGTGTGGGGGAAGAAGGAGGAGATGGAGAGACAGTAGCAAGTGTGGGCTGCCAGGGGAGTTTGTGAAAAACCCCATCCCAGGATCCACACTTCCCTCTGGTGTCTGGGGATCGGGGTTTCAGACCTGTTGATGCATTCCAGATGGGGGAAGAGGCGCTCTGCCTCTCCTGCACTGAGGTCCTTGGTTCCGGTCACACTTGGGACTATATGGACAGCTTTGGGGACAATCTCTACTGCCCACTAGGGAGGATCTGTCCCCTGCCTTCAAGCTAAGTACTTGGGCACTTGCTCACAAGGCTGGGACGGGGCAGATTTTTGGACGTTACTTTTCTTTCTCATTTTCCTTCCTGCCCCCTCCTCCACCACCCCCCGCCCCGACATCATGGTCAGATGATGATTATAACTTCCCCTTGTGTGGCTTCGTGCCTTTGAAAGTTAGACCCAGGCCTGCTTTCTAGAGACCCAACTAGTAACCACGCAGGAATGCCCCCTTCTCCACGCCCCCCACCCCCACCCCAAGCCCCCATCAGCTAAAGCGAAGGCATTTCAAAGTTGAGTCTCAGAGACTTTTTCTAACTCTGTCCCGACGCTCTGGGGAAAGTCCCAGAAAGAGGAAACGAGGCCTGCCCAGGGCTGCCTGTATGCACGAGGGAGGATGGGGAACCGGTGGGAGAGCAGAGTGCCAAGGCGGGGAGCTCAGAGGCCCGCTCGCCAGCGGCCGGGTAACCTCAGGCGAGCCACGTGACCTCAGGTCTCAGTTTAGGAACCTGTAGCAATGGGCCTGACCGCGTCCCTCAGCTGCGAGCGTCGCCACTAGGGAGAGGCAAAGGCTCGCAGACACCCCAACACCCGTTCGGGTCGCGCACGCCCGGACCGGGGAGGGGTGGGAGCGGCCACGAGCTCTGGGCCGGGCCGGAGCGGGCGGTCTCCAGAAGGGACGCCCCCTCCTCACACCCCCAGCTCCGGGGCCCCTCTTCGCTGTGGGAATGAACCGGCGTCCTGGCCTCTGGTGACGCGGAGCTTGGCGAGGAGCTCGCGCGGCGAGCGGGGAGCCACGGAGAGGAGCGCCCCCTCCCCGGGCGCCCGGGAGAGCAGACGTGGGCGGCGGCGAGCGGCGGCCCCCCTCCGCTCCCCTCCCTCCCCCTGCCGGCCCGGCCGTCCCCTCCCCGCACGGCGCTCCCGCGTGTGCGGGTGTGTGAGTGCGTGTCTCCCTCGTTCTTCTCGCACACGCTCCGGCACTAGTGCAGGCGGCCAGCCGGCGGCTCCGGCTCGCCCGCCTGCCCGCTCCGGCCGCCGCGCCGCCGCCTCTGCAGTCGCAGCCGGGCATGGTGAGTGAGTGAGGTCGGGCCCCGCGCGCTCCCCCGCTCGCCCCCCGACCCTGGCCACGGCCCGCTCCGTCCCTGGGAACCGGCGGGGCGCGCGCGCGCGCGGGCCGGCGGCCGGGGATCGGGCGGCCGGTGCGCCCCGGGCCGCCGGGCCCCGTCTCGGGAGCGGGCTCCGCGCCCCTCCCGGCCCCAGCCTCGCTCCTCGAGGGCTGCGCGCTCCCTCCCCGCTCGCCGCCCGCCTCCCAGTCGCCCCACCCCCGTGACCGGCTCTCCGTCTTGTCCCGCAGGATCCGCCCGGACGGGGCCACGCCGCCGCCGCTGCTGCCGCCGCCCGGAGCCGCGCTTCGGGTCCCGCCTGAGCCAAGCCGCGCGCGGGGCCGCCGCTGCCGCCGCCGGCGGGGGATGGGGCTGCCCGGGAGGGCGCGCCGAGCCCGCGGGGGGAGCGCGGAGCCGGCGCGCAGCCTGAGCCCCGGCCGCCCGCGCTGGGCTGGTCCGTGCGCACCGCGCGCTGCCGCCGCCGCCGCCCGCCCGCCGCCCGCCCGCGCCCCGATGGCGCCATCGCCCAGGCGCCGCTGACTGCCCCGCGCCACCCGCCCGGCCCGCGCGGCCCCCCTCGGAGCCCGGCCGGCCCGGGGAGCGGCCTGCCGCGGAAGCCTCCCGCGCCCTCCCGCCCGGCCCCGCCATGGCGCTGCGGCGCCTCCCCTGCTGCTGCTGCCGCTGCTCTCGCTCCAGCCCTTGGACCTGCTGCCCGGAGCCTGGGGCGCCCGCGGCCGTGCCGCCAACCGGACCCTGAGCGCCGGCGCCGCGGCCGTCGGGGGCCGGCGGCCCGGGGGCGCCCTGGCCCGAGGCGGCCGCGAGCTGAACGGCACCGTCCGGGCGCCTGGCGGCCCGGAGGCGGGGAGCCGGCGGGGACAGCCAGCAGCGGCGGTGGCGGCGGCCAGCGCGGCCGTCACCTACGAGACGTGCTGGGGCTACTACGACGTGAGCGGCCAGTACGACAAGGAGTTCGAGTGCAACAACAGCGAAAGCGGCTACCTGTACTGCTGCGGCACCTGCTACTACCGCTTCTGCTGCAAGAAGCGCCACGAGAAGCTGGATCAGCGCCAGTGCACCAACTACCAGAGCCCGGTGTGGGTGCAGACGCCCAGCACCAAGGTGGTGTCGCCGGGGCCCGAGAACAAGTACGACCCGGAGAAGGACAAGACCAACTTCACCGTCTACATCACCTGCGGGGTGATCGCCTTCGTCATCGTGGCCGGCGTCTTCGCCAAGGTCTCCTACGACAAGGCCCACCGCCCGCCGCGGGAGATGAACATCCACAGGTGAGCGCGGCCGCCGGGGGTGAGTGGGGGCCCCGCCTGTTCCCCCAGCCTCTCTCCCGGCGGCTCACCCCCTCTTCTCAGGCTTCCCTGTCCTCTTGGCATCTCACCCACTGCCCTCCCCGGGCTGCCTCCACTCTCTTAAGTCAACTTCCTCCCCTGCCTCTTTGACAGGCAATAAATCAGAGCCTTCGGAGCCCTCTGCTCCATTTCTTCAGAACCGGGAACGCACGCTTTGGTTGGTAAGGGCATTTACAGGGCCAAATATATATTGGTGGAATACCCGAGTTTGAGTGTAAGACTTGGGCACCTTCCAATAATCCCGGGTGGGGTTCCAGGGTGCAGGTTTCATGGCAGGTGGGCACCTCGCTGTAGGCGCTTATTGCATTTGGTTTTCTGAATCAAGCCAGAGCAGTCATCTTGGATACAGGGAGCTGAACAGTGTTGGAACCTTACTGAAAAGAGTGTGGACTGAGTGTTCCCCGGTGTTTAGAGAGATGGGGGTGATAGGGAAAGGGAGCCTCCTGGGTAAGCAGGAATTCAAATCTGTGCATTCCGTCTTGACCAAGGGCAGATGGTTTCTGTTCATTGCATCCTGCCGAGTAGGATGCTTATCTGCCCTGCTGAGACTGGAGGACTTGTTCTTTTAAGCCCCGTGGGCAGAACTCAGAGTGAATGCTGCTTGCTATGTACAAGCCGGTGGGCATCTTTCACTGCTTACACCAGGGAAGCAGTGGGGGCTGCCTTCTGCCAAAACTTATGCCAAGGGCTCAAGATATGGTTGTCCAGCGTTCCACCCTGACTGTCTCCCCACCCTGCCACCCTAGCTTCTGGAGCACCCCTTGGGAGGTCCAAGCCGAGGGAATGGGGAAACCAGGCTCTCTTTACAACTCAGGAAACCATGCACCCAGGGGACACAAGCTCAGCTCTGATGAATGGCTGGACATGGTTCAGCAGAGTCTTTCAAGGAACAAACCCTGCCCTGGAACGTGCCTCCGTTTATGGCACATGATGTGGCCACTACCCTAGTCATGGAGACCACCCCCCAGACCAGCCCTCCTTCTGAGTTTGCCTGCAGGCTCCCACCCAGAGTCCTAGAGCTTCAGCTCATCTCTGCACTCGGCTTGTTATCCTTTTAGCCTGAAAACCTTCTTCCCTCACTGCTGAGGACATTAATCACCTGTACCTTGATGAAGAGAGAGAAAAGCAGATAGAAATTTCTGGGCATCTCTTTTTTTTCCCCTGGATACTAAGGGTGTTGAGAAAAGATGATGCTCTGTGGCTGTTTTTGAGTCAAAATCCACAAAGTATGAATACTTTAATATTGACAAACTTGAGTGTTGGAACTCAGCTTCCGAAAGGAGGTGGGTTTATTGTCATCGCTCATTAATCCTGAAGCACCATTGCTCCATCCCACCGCCACCTTGCCTCTCAGGAAGTAAGTCAGTGGCTGGAGGGAAAATGATGGAGGAGTTGTGACAAGTAGTTTGTGGTCAGTCCTGGTTCTTAAAAGCAGAGGGCCAGGGGGTGGAGAGCAAAATAAGGGCAAGGCACTCTGTCCTTCGGGTTTCATCTGGCAAACAATCCTCTCTCTTGGCTCCCCTTCCTGAAGCAGGTGTGTGGGGTCCTTACTCCTCTGCTTCTCCCTCCAGGTTCCCAGGGTTGTCCACCTTCGCTTTCTTTGACTGTTCTGGCCTCTCATCACCCCTTCCAGGCTGGCTGTTGTCTCCGGCTGGCTGATCCCCATGAAGCTTTCTTTGGGTTTCTCTTGTCCCCAGGCCGTTCTTGTCTGCACCCCTTGGGGAAACCTGTCCCTTGCCTTTTCCTCTACCTCTTACTGAGTTTATTCATCATCCTCTGGGAAGATGCAGGTGGCCTGAGGAGGCTGGCGCTGGCCTCTGTCCTGTGGGCTGTGACCTTGGAGGGAGACGTCCCTGTTGCCTCACCACACTGAATCCCCAGCCCACCCCAAACTAGAGTGACTAGTGTGTGTATGGGTGGGCGGCTCAGTGTGATGCCGTGGGGGCCATTTCTCTCCGAGCTTGGGGAGAGAGGGAGCCATGGGAAGGATGATGAGTTTCGGCCCTCAGACCATTATGTAAATGTGGGCTGCTTCTCTCTCAAATTCACCTCCTGATTTTATTCAGTTCACAGCACCTCTTCCAGCAGCTGCAGGCTCGCCTGATCAGTGCTTGGGAAGCCGTCGTGTCGATGCTTGTTAGGTAGGGGACAGAGCCCGTCTCTGTGTTTAAGGGCGTGAGGGAGGGGACGGAGCATGAGCGAGCCATCTAGGACACTCCCGAGTGACCTTGGGCAGATCAGAGAAACTTATTTTTCAGTTCTGGACCGCCTAGGCACATCGCAGCCCACCCCAACCTCTCCCTCGCCAGGCGTGGCAGGGTGAGTTTGCACATTAGCAGGAGTTGCCCACTTACTCCTGGGTGTGCCCGCATGGTACCGCCATGCTCCCACTTTGCTGGAGGTCGCTGCTTCCCGTCCCAGGGAGTTTGGGGTGCAGATTGTCTTGTTGGGCAGGGGAGAAAGAAAGAAATATTCACACTGTAATGAGTCCTCCCTGGAGAAAGTGAGAGAGAAGAGATGTGTACTCCTCGGAGGTCCACGGAGGAGGTGGGACGTGGGCTCTGTTCCGTACTCCTTGAAATAGTACAGCAAAGGCATTTCCTTTCTGAGACGGCAAAGGTTATTTGACTTGTTCCAGCGTGTGAGCCTCTGTGAAGATGGTAGATGGGCAGACGGGGCTGAGCGGGAGGGATGTTTGTGGGAGCGATAGAAGGGTCAAAAAAGGATGTGCTTCAGGATGGGCCATCTGTCTCCTCAGGAGTCCAAGCCTGGCTGGCCCTCAGCCTGCCCTGTGAGCACCCCCTCAGGGTGGGCTTCCCTCTCCCCTCTCCAGGCCCTGCAGGGAGGAACAGATTCAGTCTTTTTCAGAAGTGATTAGACCTTGCTGTCTGTGTGAGCCATCCCCTTGCACCCCGCATCTGCAGGAACCCACCAGCTCTCACACCGAGGCATGTGAGCACGGACTCTCAGCTGGACCCCAGGGCAGGGAGAGAGGTGGCCTTGGGGACCAGAGGTGGAGCCAGGCTCTGGTTCTGGAGAGCCCTGAACATCAGGCGCCTGCCTTTCCCACTTGGGACTCCACTTCCCACCAGTATCTCAGCCTCATCTGACCCTCCCTTTGCACCTGCCCAGGCTGAGACTCAAGCTGCCGGACCACAGGTCGTCCCCGCTGAGCTCAGCGTTCCCGAACAGCTTTGGCGACGCTTCCCTGGGGCTGTCTGTTCAGTGAGGGCCTGCATAGGCCTCCATGGGCAGAGGCTCTGCCCAGAACACGGCTTCAGAGAAGGGCTCCCTGTTGACATTCAGTTCTGAACCAGCCTGCTCACGTTCCAACCGGTTCCTTCCTCCTCCTCACCCTGTGTTGATTCATTAGAGTCTTGGAGATGAAAATCATTCTGAGGGAGGAACAGTGTGGCCTTTTTTTTTTTTTTTAAATGGCTAATGAGCAGATGGGTCAGGAAGCTTTTAGGATGCTGTAGGTGCAGTGGGTGAGGCCAGAGATGCCCGGGGTCCTCATTCTGGCTACCCAGGGATGAAGGATGGAGAAATTTAAGCTGCAGATGGGTGTGGAGAAGCGCTCATGGCTATGGGAAGAAAAACCTGAACTGATGTCATTAGGGAGAAGGAAGCGTATTCGTGACCCCAGGTAACCTAATCAAAATGGGCCTACATCTTGAGTTCTTCTGCTTATTTCTAGAAACATCAAGGGAACACTGTGTCCTACCTTTTCTTCCTAGAGAAATTAATTACAAACCCGAAGAGCCCTGTTTTGTCCGCACAGGCCACGTAATTGCGGCAGCGGGACCACTCTGCCAACTGATTTAGTGAGTTCTCTTCCCAGGTTCCTGGGCAATGAATTGTCAAATCACTTCAAACACTCCATGTTTTGAAGCACTGTGGGCTCACTAGAATGAATTGATTTAAACCGAGAGTCAACTTGTATTTTGTGTTTATTTTTTTAAACTTCAAAATATAGCAGTTTGAGGGAAAGGAAAAAAATGCATCTTGCCTTGGACTGAAGGTCGTAGCCTTGCATGTTTTCCATTTTCTTGGAGTTAAAAAAGCGCAGAGAGAGAGAGAGAAGTGAAATTGTGGAAGAATTTAAGAAGGCTTATGGGAGGAGGGGGTCAAGGGAAGGATAGCAGGAAGACAGAAAGGAGCAGAAACAGGAAAGGGAGGAAGGTGACTAGGGGCCAGAGGTGGACTGCGCTGCCCAGATCCCCAGCGCTGGGCTTCCTCCCGACCCCTGCAGCCGCATGCATGCGTGTTCAGTCAACAGATGAGCCTGCCCACCGGCTACTGGCATGGAGCATTTCAAATCATAAAATGTCAGCCTGTTACCTTTGACCCATGAGGCTAAGCAGAGGTCATTCTTAAAAGAAAAAAAAATATATATATATATCAATTCAGTTCAGTTGCTCAGTCGTGTCCGACTCTTTGTGACCCCATGGACTACAGCATGCCAGTCTTGGCTATGCCGAGTTTTAGTTGCAGCATGTGGGGTCTAGTTCCCTGAGCAAGGATCGAGCCTGGGCCCCCTGCATTGGGAGCTCAGAGTCTTAGCTACTGGACTGCCGGGGGAAGTCCCTAGGCAGAGTTCCTTCCTGAGAGAGTGGGTCAGCCATGCAAAAATCCTGGCACTTGGGGAGTCCTCCCTGGAACATTGTTTGCTGTCTTCCTGGGTGCTCCGCCCCCACCTCAGCCCTGGAAGGCGTGCACTTCTGTCCCCTTTCCTGCCCACCCTCAGAGCACGTTCATCTGGAGAAAGCTTCTGCTGTGGTCCTAAGAGCTCACCCACCGTTTCTGGCTGCTAGGACACAGGAGGAGAAATAGCCCAGTGCATTGTTTTCAGCCTGTTTTAATGAGCATGCGGTCGATTTCAGATCAACTGTGCAGGAAGCAGTGGTTAAGAGCTGACCAAGAGATGATCCCAGACGGACAGGCCCCGGGGTCTGGGAGAGAAGGGAACTACTCAGAAAGGAGCTCCCTCTTCCTAACTCCTCTGCCTGGTTCTCCATGGCCTGAAGGGGTGGCCACAAGGTCTTCAGTTTCGCTCCTTCCCTAGAATCAGTGAGAATCCCCACCGAGCGGTGGAAGGAGCTCTCAGCCCCTGACTGCTGGGTATCATCACTGGCCTTCTCTGCCATCCCCATCCCTCCACCCAAAGTCCCGCAGAAGCTTATCTTTGAAATTAGGATGAACTCAAGTGCATTTTGTCTTACATCCCTTGACAATATATATCCCATGGAGCCACAGAGTTATGGTTTGAACTTCCTAGTGTAAAGACCATCTCAGATGGGTGATGGGGACACGGAACTTTAATGGGCTTGATGAGGGCCTGGGTTGTGTTCATTTTTGTGCACATACTCAGTCTCTCGGTCGTGTCCAATTCTTCGTGAACCCATGGGCTGTAGCCCACCAGGCGTCTCTGTCCATGGAATTCTCCAGACAAGAATACTGGAGTGGGTTGCCATTTCCTTCTCCAGGGGATCCTCCTGACCCAGGGATGGAACTCGGGTCTTCAGTATTTCCTGTGCTGGCAGGTGGATTCCTTTACCACTGAGCCCAAGTTTATGTTTGAAATACATTTAAAAATGTGATCCCCCACCCCTTTTCTCTGTCTTAGGAAACACCTACCTTTTATTTCTCCCCCAGGTGACATTTATGACTCCACACTGCCAGCATCTTCGTTTTCAGATGCTGCAGACAGGGACGAGGGCTTGGTGGGAAGGTTCATCAGTGCCCTCTCAGAAGGTCTCAGTTCCTTGGCCTTGAGCAGGCTTATTTTTCACCCATTTAGGCACATTGCTAACCTCATCTATCTATCTATATTTAAATTTCTGGAAGTGAAACAAAAAATGTTCTGAAAAGTCAGAGTAGTACTTTCTTTTATTTTGTCATCCATGGGCAGAGCCATAGAGTTTTTATTGCAGTCTAGTCATTTAACTTAGCTGGCTGATTTTGTAAGCCACGCAGCTGGAGCCCAGGGAGGCCAGATGACAATGCCAAGGGGCCCCAGGGAGGGAATGAGCGATCTTGAACTAGAAGCCATGGTGCTGGTGTCCTGGGCCACCAGGTCAAGCCTTATCTTCTCACCCAGTGGAAAATCTCTTCTGTTTTACTTTATGTCTTAGTCATCACCAGATAACTTTCAGATATTTAGAGATGTGAATGACAGCCTTCCTCCCTCCTCCTACATTTTTTTCCAGCCTTTTGCTCATTCATTTTTTCCGTCCACTAAAATGACTTCCATTCACTTCCCTTGATCTCTGGCAATTTCTCCGAATTCCTTTGTAAAGGGCAGTACCCTGCTCTGAAGTTATTATTATGATCCTTTAATAAGAGCTGAGTAATGCAGACCATTTGAAGAAGGAAAGCACAGCACAAGCCAAAGAGTTGTGAACCAGAGTAAAGGGTTGTGGATAAAACTATGGGAAGAAATCTGTAATTAAACACACGGGTTGTGAATGCCTTCTGTCTCTCCCAGCGATGGGCGGGGATGCTGGAACCCACCAGGCAGATGCACGTTTCAGTTTTTGCCAGAGACCAGAGCACCCCTGATAGCTCAGCTGGTAAAGAATCCCCCTGCAATGGAGGAGACCCTGGGTTGATTCCTGGGTCAGGAAGATCTGCTGGAGAAGGGATAGGCTACCCACTCCAGTATTCTTGGGCTTCCCTGTGGTTCAGCTGGTAAAGAATCTGCCCGCAGTGTGGGAGACCTGGGTTCTATCCCTGGGTTGGGAAGATCTTCTGGAGAAGGGAATAGCAACCCACTCCAGTATTCTGGCCTGGAGAATTCCATGGACTGTATAGCCCATGGGGTCACACAGAGTCAGACACGACTGATTGACTTTCACTTTCAGAGTGCCCCCAGACATCCCTTGGCCCTCAAAGTGGGTGATTTCAGGCCTGTCCTCCAGGATGGCTCTATGACCCACAGAAACACCTTCACTGCTGCTCATCTTGCTCTTTCTCAGCTCTGGGCCGAGACACCCCAGGGCCAGGATGCATATAAATTGAGGGGACCAGAGAAGCTTCAAGGAGGATGACTGATGAAGCTGGAAACTTGGGCTCCATCATTCTGTTGAAATTCACCTCTGTGGCTTGCAGTTTGGGGCTTTTGCCCGGCAACATACCCAAGTCCTCCTGGGAAAGAAGCAGGATATACCTGTCCTTGTGTGTCATCCTTCTCGGTGGCCACCTTGGGAAGCCACCTGCTGATTCTTCCCCAGAAATTTTCTCTGCAGTTCCTCTCTTGGAAGTACTTTCAGAGCCCATGTGTGTTGTTTTGACTTTTCATCATGGTAGCATATTTTTATCCTCCTAGGGTAGATGGTTATAAGCATCGATGTCGTGGGGCTGAGGCTGATGAATGAAAGAGGTGTTTGGCTGGTTACTGATCAGAAAGGAGGGAGACCTGCTTACCCAGGGGCCGCGTTAGCTGCCTCCAAAGGCAGGTGCCCAGAGGAGGCATCCCGGTACTGAATGCATTCGAGTCCTCTGCTCGTGATAACCGCTAGGGAAAGGGCCCCTCCCCTACATGGAAGGGTGATTACTGCCCTTAAGAAAACAGCTTTGTGTTCTCCCAATGTGTCTCAGCAGACAGCAGAGGAGCTGGGAGAGGGGGTTTCCCTCCCTTTTAGGAGGTTCAATGTGCAGCAAAGGGCTCAGATAACCACCCAGAAAAGATTAAAAATGGTCTCACATTTCTGCATGAGATAGTAGACAGGTAGCCCAACTCTCCTAGTTTGTTTATGAGGGTAAAGAGACCCAATTTCTTTGGGATGCATGTGGCCAGGCATGGGAGTCAGAACCGGGTGCCTGCCATGCTCTGACTTCCCTCTCCTCCATCAGAAATGCCAGCACCTCTGCAGTTTGGCACTCAGATGAGGTCTCCGCTTGGGCTACGCAGCCACTGATGAAGCAGAAGTGTTTGCAAGCACAGAAAGATGGGGCATTGCTGAGAGAGTCCTTGTGTGATAACTGCGCCTCCCCAGACCTCCCAAAGTACATTCATTCCCGGGGCTGATCACAGAAACGGAGCCAGGGTGGGGCAGGCTGAGTTTAAGGGCAGGTGACAAGGAGCCAGCAGGTATAGCAGTTGTGGCCAAGTCTTGTTCCTCTTCGGTGCTGGGGAGGTGGTGGGCTGCGCTGCTGTGGGTGGGGCAGGGTGCCTTCTTCTCAGTCGGGAGCCAGTGGGTGCTGAGGGGGCTGGGGCAAAGCCTCTGCTCCCACCAGCCCCACACGGTCACTCTGGAGCATTCTGGGAGGGGTCAGTTCTGCTCTGCGGCTGGCCGTCCCCCTCTCTCTGCTCAGGTATCCAGAAGTGTCTCCCTGGAGCTTCTGATGCACGACCCCATCACCCGTCACTCCAGAAAGCTGGTGTTGAGGACCTGAGAGCTCAGTTAGGTGAGCACTCAAGGTCATGTGGATGAAGCAGAGGTTGCAGGGGATGGGGAAATAGTCAGAAGAGCACTCCTCCTCCAGGACTTCCCTCTGTACCTAGCATCCTGTGTGAGCTCACTGCATCCTTCTACCACCCTGAGTCTGGAGCCTGTTTAACAGATGACAGAATCAACTCAGAGAGGCCTAGTAACTTGTCCAAGATCACACAGCTAGTCCATAGCTGGCCACTGTCTCCTTTGCAGGCCAGCAGATCACTTGGCTCTCACCTTCCTGAACATAAATGAGTCAGTGATGCTTAGATTACTTGAGAAAGCAAGGAAATCATCCCCTATTGTTGTTACTCACTCAGCTGTGTCCAATTCTTTGTGACCCCATGGACAGCAGCATGCTAGGCTCCTCTGTCCTTCACTATCTGAGTTTGCTCAAAATCATGTCCATTGAGTTGATGATGCCATCCAACCATCTTATCCTCTGTCGCCACCTTCTCTTCTTACCCTCAATCTTTCCCAGCATCAGGGTCTTGTCCCCTGAGATGTGTCATTTCTGTAAGGGACCGGAGAATGAATGACCTAAGGGCCAGGGTACCTCAAATCAGGGCTGGTGGCTTCACCTGCATTGCATGCAGGCATAAGGTGCCTGAGGCAGTGAAAAGGGCTTCTCTTCGAGAATGGATTATGCTGGTGGAGGATTGTGAAGACAATACCAAGAAAAGGTAAAAGTAAAAACACAAAAAACACACTGGTTTTAATTGGAAAAAAAAAAAAAAGGACCGTAAAACAACTTCTCCCTTAAACCTTTGCAATATTGGAAAGGACGCCCCCAGAGCAATTCGGCAGGAGTCCTGGCTCCTGAGAGAAAAGAAGCGATTTGAGGGTCGAGAGGATGGACCTCATGCCATTCCCAGTTTTAATTACAAAGATGTACGACTCACAAACAACTCCATTTATCACAGGTCCCCACTCTGCCCCATTTATAACATTGAGCACAGCACTCGCCAGACTTAGAATCCCGGCCAGCTTACCCTGCCTCCCCGCTCTACTTCTGCTCTTTCTCGTCTTGATGTTCTGCGCCCATGCGTTCTCATTCCTCAATCTTCACTGGAGTTTCTCTGCTTCTCCAGGTCTCAAGCCATCTGTCCTGAAAAGCCCATGAAAAGGAAAGAGCCTGGGTTTTGCTCTCTAGCCCAGCCATCTTGACCACTGGTGGTGGTCACGGTCACGGTCACAGCCATGGTGGAGGTCCCTGGCAGAGCTCTCATTCCCGGGTCTGCAGCTTAGGTCCTTCACCCTCTGATCAAAGCAGATGTGGGAGTGTGGGAGGTTTCTGGGCACTGTTTGCAGCCCCCACCCTGGTCAGAGGGCCAGGAGAACCCTAGACCCTCTTGCCCTGGAGCCACTGTCCCCATCTCGGGACCCGTGGAAGCTGAGTTCCATTCGGGCTCTGGGTGGCCACGCACTTGGCCCCGTTCCCCAGCATTTGGGAGGGAAGTCACAGCTTTCTGCAGGCTTCACAAACACTCTCATTCTTCCTTGCTTTTTTGGCATTTGGTCTCGTGTACTGTTCCCATTAGCTCCGACATTAAAGTCTCATTACTTAGGACATCTGTCCTCTGGACAGAGTCGCCATTCCCTCAGCCAAATATCCTCTTCTGGGAAGGAGGCTTCCCACCCAGACAGTCAACACTTCCCTCTTCCTTCCATCCTCCTGGTCCAGCGAAGAGAGATTTGAACCCTGGAAGTAGGTGCCAGAGTGAGAAGAAGGGGAATATGTCCAGAACCCATCCACCCCCCGCCACCCCGGACTCTGAGGTCCTGGGGTACAGACCCCGTGATCTGGGGCAGGGAGGGAGCCAAACCCCATACTAGCCAAGAATATGTCTCCAGGAGAGCTTTGCTCCCTCAGACCTCTGATCAGCTTCTGGATCCTGTCGGTAGGGACTCTGGCCTCAGTCACCCCCATGTCTGGGCAACTGAAGGTGGCCTATGTTAACCAGCCCACGTGCTGAAGCTGCTCCAGAACTTTTGGAAGAATCTGGACTCCAGCCTCCTCTTGGACCTTCTCTGCCTTTTATTATATCCGGAGAAATCTGCCTGAACATTCCCAGGAATGCTGTCCCGTCGGCTCGGAAGGCTCTTCAGGCTAAGGGAACTCACTCAGCTCTTCTGTTCTCAGATCCTCAACAGCCAGCTTCTTACCCACCTCTGTGCTGGCGCTCCTCCCCCACCCTGAGCATCTGAGAAGAAAACCCGGCTTTCAGCAGAGGATCTGCTGCTTCTCCGTCTTTTAAGTCACATCATTAAAATGTTGCTTCTTGTTCCTTTCGGTGTCTTTCACCACCACGGCCTCTGTCTCCATCTGTCCTTCTTTGATTCCTCCTCTGTTGAGAGTTCTTTTATTCCTTCCCTCGCTTCCTCCAGTCCTCCTCCTTAAACTTGTCCTGCCCCGCTGTAACTTCATTAGACTGCATCGATTCAGACTCTGCTAATTCAAAATTTATCCAAATGGGACCTCGGCGAAGTTGCTTTTCTTTTCTCTGTCTGATGAAAAGCTGATGAACAGATTAATAGCTCAGATGAGACTGCAGGGATGGTACAGGGTGCATCCACCAGGCAGAAAGACAGACTGTTCAGGCGGGCTCTTCTGCAGACAATCGGCATGCTAATTACAAATAATTCTTATCTGTTCAATAAAGTAGCTCTTCGAAGATCAATTTTTTTTTTTAGCCTAGTTGGTAATCCTGAAATGGCCCAGGAAGCAGTAAAAATGCATTTCCTTTCAAGTGTGTTATAATTTCCACGTCTGTGTTATTGAGTGGGATTACTAGCCCGCCCCCATTTCTGCTGGATTGGTCATGCTTGCTGTCGGGCTGCTTCAGATTCCCTTTGAATTCCCTCTGGGGGCTCCCACTAATTTCCCTTCTTTTTTGTTTTCTGTTCTTTTGTATTTCCCTGAGGTTTTAGAATCCGTAAACTCTCTCGCTCTCAGCTTTGATGGATTGTGCCACCACGTGGGGCTCCCCTCACTCTCTTGGAGCACAGGATGACCAGCTGGGCATGAGAGGTTAGGGACCTAGAAGCAGACAGGATGGCTGGCCCTGTCTCTGGGTTTAAGAGGACAGAGATCTCTGTCTTGCCTCCGTCTGTTCTTTCCTTATTGTCTGTTCCTGCATCGCTGTCCCGACACCACTCTTTGGATTGACCAGGCAGCTTTGCACCCACTGTAGGACGAGACAGAATGTCCTTTGTTATTGTTCAGTGGCTAAGTCTTGTCCGACACATTCTGAAACTCCATGCACTGCAGCACGCCAGGCTTCCTTGTCCTTCACTCTCTCCCAGAGTTTGCTCAAACTCAAGTCCATTTGGCACAACACTCCAATGTTCTTGCCTCGAGTACCCCATGGACAGTATGAGAAAGGATGTCCTTAGAGGCACCCTTACAGGAAAGGACCTTGGCCTCTTTCCCTTGGCCTGCTTTGGTGGCTCTCAAGGGACCCCCAGCTAAGCCCCCCTTCCTCTCATTCCTGGAGGTCGGCATCTGTCTTTCTCTGCCTTAGAGTGTTTCCTGAAGATAGGAAGCAGGCTCATCACAACTTCTGTCACTTTCTGTGCCCGTGACCATGGGTGAGCCCCTCAGCCCTGCTCTGGCCTGTTGCCCTACTCTGGGGTAGGGGACTATCTGGTTGTGGAGGCGTGTTCTTCTCTGGCCCCTTCTGTTCTCAGCGCACCTGGGAGGCTCAAGTCCACAGAGATAACTCGTGTCCTTACACACGTGGCTCCCTGGGCTATAGGAGAAAATGCGTCTTCCTTGCACGCTCGACTCGTATAGGAATGCTCTCTGCACGTGGCCTCCTGTGTATGCTTGTCTTTAACATCTTAAACTCATGGGCCTCCTTGGTTCCCAGGGGCAGATGACACATTTTAGTGCCTCTCCCTCTGGGCGCCAGATGTGTCTAGAGCTGGGGCTCCCTCTCCCCCTGGAGGTGGTGACGTTCTCTTCCTCGGATGCAATTCTCGTTCAGTTAATTCTCGTGGGAAGCCAGTATTGACTTCCTTCTGAGGTCTGCCCACTGGAGCATGGGCTTCTCTGGTGGCTCAGCTGATAAAGAATCCACCTGCAATGCAGGAGACCCCAGTTTGATTCCTGGGTCAGGAAGATCTCCTGGAAAAGGGATAGGCTACCCACTCCAGTATTCTTGGGCGTTCCTGGAGGCTCAGTCAGTAAAGAATCTGTCTGCAATGCAGGAGACCTGGGTTCGATCCCTGGGTTGGGAAGATCCTCTGGAGGAGGGCCTGGCAACCCACTCTAGTATTCTTCCCTGAAGAATCCCCAAGGACAGAGGAGCCTGGTGGGCTACAGTCCATGGGGTCACAAAGAATCAGGCAGGACTGAGTGATTAAGCACAGTGGAGCAACCTCCATCCTTCGGTACCCCACCCTTCCAATAGTTGCATTGATGTGAAGGTACTTGAACTTGGAAATGGCAGTAATGTTTATAATTGTTTTTTTTTCAAAGAAGGAAGGAAAGAAGAAAGAGAAAAGAAAACAAAGAAAAGAAAAAGGGATATAGGAAGAAGAAAGAAAAAGAATAACTGAATCTTTTGGAGAAAACGTTGCCCTGGTCCGTCTAACCCATTTGCCCTTTTAATGCCTGGACAGAATCCTTGTTTTGCTTTTTGCGCCCTAGTGGAAGCCTGACTTGTGATGGTCTCGCAGGGAGGAACAGACACTCAGCACTTGGCTTGCAGAATCCAAGTTCAGAGTTTGGCAAAGCTGGTGTGTGACCAGATGCATTTCTGACCTCAGGCCTGAATGGAAAATATGGGCTGTAGGTGGTCCCTTCCAGAATGACCCGTAGCCACAGGCCTGCCATGTGGCTCCCTCTCCATGGCAGGCGTTTTGCCATCTGGCTTGCCTGAGTCAGCTGCCCGGCTCCCCTCTTCCACCTGTATACATGTGCTTTCCTCGTGGTTCTATCGGCTGAGCCTCTGTAGACCCTGTGAGGTTGTATTTAGATTTATTTGTTGGTCAAATATTTAAGTAGTGCTTACAAGGTACCGGGTTCTGTTCTAAGTGCTCTGCAAATACAAACTTGTTTAATCCTCGCAATAACCCTAAGAGGTGGATGTTCTTTTGAGGCCTTAGTATTTTGGCCTTAGTTTTTCAATAAGGACACAGAACCTCAGGGCACTTTAGCAGCCACTTCATGATCACCAGTATCCTGAAAGTGAAGTGACAAGTGTTAGTCACTCAGTCATGTCTGACTCTTTGTGACCCCATGGACTAGAGCCCTCCAGGCTCGTCTGTCCTTGGAATTCTCCAGGCAAAAATACTAGCCTGGGTAGCCATTCCCTTCTCCAGGGGAATCTTCCTGACCCAGGGATCGAACCCGGTTCTCCTGCATTGCAGGCAGATTCTTTACTGTCTGAACCGGCAGGGAAGACCCACCAATATCCTGAGTTGTCAGAATTCTGACCCAGGTACTCTGGCTCCAGACTCCCATATTTAGCTAGTAGGTTATAGCACCTTCCTCTTGCCTCTCCTGTAGATTTATGCTGTGCTTATAGCAAATCGAGAAGATGACTCCAACAGTATCAACAATAAGAGCCGCGGCAGGTTCATTCATTAGCTCATCTATCACCTGGCTACCCAAGTGGTCCTGCTAACAGATTTTGGTAGCATTTCCATTTTCCCATTTCCAAAGGGTAGCTGCCTTTCACCCATTCAGATCTTTGATGCATGCTCAGACAATCCACGTGTTTCTGAAAAAGTCTGTGCGTGGTGTAGAAGCTACCGAATTTCCTAGGCATGGGTAGATTTTCATGTGATTCGTGAGACAAGGGGCGGTGCCTGGGGAGGAGACACTATTAGGGATGAATTGCAGTTCCTGGGGATGTGCATCCAGTTCTGTGCCGGGCCTGAGGCTGGCTGTGGGGGACAGGTGCCCACGGGGTTGCAGGGATTGCCCTGCTGGCCTGAAAAGCAAAGCAGGCCAGCTGAGCTTTCCCCTTGCTGAGTTCGGCCATGCTTATTGGCCGTGATGAACTCCGACTGGGCCGGGGACAACTCGGACCTGGGGAACGGCTGGGCGCAGATGCACAAACATTGTTATCACAACAAAAGAGATTCTCGCCATCCATTTGGAGCCTCTGAGTATGTGGAGAGCAGTCTTGTGCGCACACAAAGCTGGCAGCTGTGTTTTTCAAGTGGACTGTGAGAGAACCAGGAAAAGGAGAACTGAATCAAGCCATTCTCCTTGGTCCATGTTTATTAAAAATATATTCACTTCAATTGTCTGGAGTGTGTGTTTCAGAGGATAAAAGCACCCTGGCTGCCCAGTAGATAAGGATGAAGCTGAGGGGGGAGAGAGGATGCTGGCTATTTCCTGAGTGGCAGGGTTGAGTAAAAGCTCAGTCATCCAGGACTCAAATAACCAGGATATTTCATTTAACCAGAGTACATCATCTACCCTCTACTTTTACAAGAAATAGTGCAGAAGTAGCATTGGTTTGTTCCACAGTTTTTATAGGAATTCCATTTCCCAGTTTGTCTCCATCCTACCGAGTTTTCTCTGTGAAGAGAACTAAAGATGAGGTTGGTGGCCCTCTCATGGAAGAACCTTGCATTTTTATAAGTAATTATATTCAGTATACACTACTTAATTAGGCAGGAATGCTTTTAGAAAATTCTTCAAAAACAAGTGTGTTCTCATTAGTCGTTAGGAATAAAAACATTAACCAGAATAGCTTATTCATGGAATAGTTCATCTGTTTGGCCTTTTATCATCCCTATCCAAAAGCATAATTTTTTTTCCTGCTCCTCCGGAAAAGAGAAAGGTCCTGATTAAGAGTCTCAACTCTCTGGCCTGCCTTGCTCTTGGTACTGAAAAACGTACTGAACACCAGCTAGACTGATTTCCCCGCTTCCGTGTTGTTTATGTGGCCCTGAGAGCCAGAGACATGGCAGAGGCAGATGGCTGCCTTCCATCTGTTCTGCTTCAGTGAGCAGAAATATACATGGGCTCTTCATGGAAAGTATGTGAATTGAGATCAAAAAGACTTCTGAGATTAACTAAGTGTTCCTAGCTTCCCCCCTTCATTTAAGGGGAACCTAAGTTTTCCTTTCTGCTCAATAAGTGATGATCAGGACAAAACAGTGCCAGGTATTTTATGGGGCACTCTTTTGCCGCATTTGTTTTCAAACTCGGAAACTCTGCAAAGTCCTGGGACTTCTGGATGGAGGGCAAGAACTCCGTAAAGTAGGGCTCGTGCAGAGCAGGGGTCTAATGAAGTGTACTGGTGTTCTACTCAAGGGTTTCATTTGATGGAAGATTGCCTGCTAGCACAATGTAAAAACTTTCATCGCTGTTGATTTTGATGGTGATAACTCACTGAGGTGAATAAAAATGGGCAGTTGGGTGACCACTGAGTTCTAAAGATTGAACACACTGTACAATGTCATATTCAGAGACCATTGTAGGAACATAGTCGGTAAAAAAGTAACTGTGATTAAGTGATGGAGGATTGGAAGGAAAGATGGATGGATGGATGGATGGATGGATGGATAGATAGATGAAAGGATGGATTGATGAACTGATGGAAGGATAGGTAGGTTGATGTTTGGGTAGATGGATGGGACAGATGGATGGATGAATAGATAAATGGGTGAATGGATAATTCAGTGGTATAAAGTCAGCCTCTTAGTTGAACCCACTTACATTTGAAATCTGGATTTACCGCTTATTAACTGTATAATGTTTGGAGTTAGAGTAGGAGAGGTTCAGAAAAAGAACGAGACTGGCACTCTACAGGAACAGATCACCTTTAATGAGGTGAGAAGGGGCAGCAGTCAGATTAGCGAGCTGCTGTACTTATCTAAGAAAAGAGTAAGTATATATAGGCATGTATGTAGAAAGCTACTGTCTTAAGGGGGCCTGTTCTCCAAGGTTGCTGGGAGTAATTATCTCTTAAATGGCTGGGTCAAGGAGTTCTGGAGATTGGCCAGAGGCTGGGCTGGGTTGGAGCTAGGCATAATCAACCTAAAGTCTATTTTTTTCTTCGGGTGAGAAAGTTCTTTGTTTTGCCTAGAATGGTGGAGAGGACCTGGAGGGGAGTTTTAACTCCAGGCTACCTTGAGCCATGAAACTTTCCTTCAAGCTGTGTGACCTCAGGCAAGATCTCTAACATCCCTTAGTCTTAATTTTCTCATCAGGTAACTATGGTTACCAATAGCACCTACTCTATAGGGTCCTTTTGAGGATTATATAAGATCACACATCAAAGAGTTTAGCACTATGTCTGGCACATAGTAACTGCTCAGTAAATTAAAGCCTTTAATTTCCCAAGCTGGCAGGACTATGAAGCAGAGTTATAACCAAGGTTTTCTTTACTTTCCTAATGTTGAGGGAGTCGTTTGCCATTTTGAGACAGATTTCATGTCTTGAATGCAAGTAGCACACATCAGAATGTTGACTGGGCCTGATCCCTACAGGAGTTGTGATAACTCAATACTTAGGAAAATACAAACGCACTTTCATTCCTTGAGACCACTGACAACATTAACCAAGGTGTTAAGTGAATGAATAATTGGTCTTGACCTGAACCACTCATTGACTAATTGTTTCTCCATGCCCAAATATTAACTGGCATTTGCTAAATTAGCAGACTCAGCTGGAAAGACTGGGAGAACTCATTCAAGCTGACAGTTCCTCGGAAAGTGAGATGTATAAAAAAGGCAGTTGCAGTGAGAAGGACATCAGGACTTCAGCAAAGAAGCCCTGAGTTGAAATTTCATTTCCATCAATGTTTCGGTCCTAGAATTAGCCTGAGCTTCAGTTTCGTGTTTAAAATTGGGGTAACCATAGCTGCAAAGGTTCCAGGTTTGGTACAGGAACCATGCTGGACAAGGCAGGTGAGGCCTTTAGAACCCGTTCAAGTATTCTCCATGTGTAAGATGCAACTCAGTTCAGCAGATGGTTAACACACAAACAATGAGTCCTGAAGAACATGAACATTTCCTGGCTTGAGTGTTCAGAATGACTGTTTTCCCTGCTCAGATTTGCTGCCCAATTAATTAACTCTCCCCTGCTTGCCACACATTCACGGACGCCAAGGAATCCATGTGCGGCGAACCAAAACAATTAGGTAGATAATTCAGGCAAAAAGCATCGCTTTGTTTCCTGTATCCAGATACTGCAGTGAAGTGGCTCTGGGGGAGGGGGAGGTTGGGGAGTTGGGATGAGCAGGACAGAGAACCAGATTCTTCGAGTTCTTAAATTAGAACCTCTGTAGTCCGCATGGGGGGTGGGGTGGGGTGGGGCTGCCCTTGGCTGGGAACCGGCTTCAGTCCTCACTAGCCAGTCTCCTCTCTCCCCCAGATTCTCTTTTCCCGGGAAGGTCTCTCTCTGATCCCTTCTCCCCGTCTCTTGCCTTCTGGATCTCTTTCTTTCTCTGAGTTTCTCTTTGACTTCGTGTCCCATTTTCTCTCTGGCTCTGTCTGCCTGCCTGTTTCTGACCCTTTGATTCCATTCCCTGCCCGGCTTCCCGGCTCACTGTCTCTGTTTACTCCATCATCTCTGAATCTTGCCCTCTGCCTCTCTCTGGCTCTGAGGCTCTGACTGTCTTCTCCTCTAGTTGGCTCCCTTTCTGTCCATCTCTCCCCCACCCCCACTTCCATTCCCTCTCTGTCTCTACCTCTGTCCCTCTGTCGCTCCCTTGCTCTCTCTCTGTCACTGCCTGACCTTCTCTCTCCCCTTCTTCTGAGTCTCTGCCCCTTCCTCCGATCCCTGAAAGAAACGGCCGCTCTATCACAAAATCCCCTTCATTCTTCCTCAGTGACCAATTTTCTTTCCTACGGTGAGAAAGTAGCTCAGGCCTTAACCCATTTCCTCCGGCGTATCCAAATTAATTAGGTGAGGCTGCGATCGCACATTTCAGAATTAGAGTAATATTTATTGAGCACCCTGGAGAGAAGGAGATGGAAAGTGGAGAGGAACAGGAGTGAGGAGAGAGGTCACTGATCTGAGGAGCTGAGGGAAGGGAGTGTGAGGTGATGGAGGGGGTCCCAGCACCATCCAGGAACAAGGACCACCGTTCTGGCTGCCTGAGGGTGCCGGGCAAGCGGACCACCAGGGGGCGGTGCTCAGGAGGCAGAGAAGCCTGCTGTGGGCGTGGCCTCCTGGGGACCACACAGGGCAGGGTCCCAGCAGCCTAGCTAGCCTGTCTGTTCAGCACCCGTCCTTCTCCTTCGACTGGGCAGCCCAACGCAGCCCTGCCAACAGGGCACCTGGAGAGGGTATCATGCAAGTCATTACCTTCAGGAGGAGACAGCTTGGCTGTAACCCAGTTAAAACTCCTTCTCCAGCAGCAAGCAGGGATGCTCTGGGGCACCTGACGCTCTCCAGAGAGGCGTCTTCCCCTTTACTTCTCAGCCCTCAGCATTGGCATGGCTTCTCAGGGTTGAGTACTGAGAGCCACCCCCTACCCACTGCCGACCAGTCCCAAGAGTCTTGATCACAGGTTGAACGTCTCTTCTCTGCTAGGGTCCTCCTCGGCCAATAAGCCTGGAGTGAATCTGCTGTGGGTTTGCCATTTACGCTGTCCATATGGACCAAAAGGATGCTGGGTTGAAAGCCCTACAAAGGAAGGCTGGGACGGGAGATACTCTTCGCTCCTTTCTTTCTTTGAGTAATGGCCGAGCAATGTACCAAGACCCAGGGATACATTGAAGGGGTCAGACACACAAGATCCCCTGAATTTCAAGACGTTCGTCTCACTGTTGCCAGCCCTACTTGTCCCAGTGTCCCGTCTTGGTAGATATTGCAGGAACTAGATTGCACTGAGCGCTAATCAAAGACCTACTTCATATAGTGCTATGTACATGTAGCTCAGAGTTTCTCAACCTCACCAGCACTTTGGGTGGGATACTTCTTTGTGGGGGTGGGGGTTGGGGGAGCTGTCCCGTGCAGTGTGGGATGTTTAGCAATATCCTTGGCCTCTGCCCACCAGCTGCCAATCGACTTCCCTCCACAGTTGTGTGACAACCGAAAAATGTTACCAGACATGGCCAAATGTCCCCTAAGGGGGCAAAGTCACTGTCATTCACGTAGATTTAGTCTTGACTTTCCAAAAACACGGACTTAACCACTTGACTCTGTTTTTTCTTCATAGATAAGAACTTGATAGGCAAGATAAACACAGAAAAAGAATATAAACTTTTTTTTTGGTAATAGTTGCTTTATTGAGATGTAATTCACCTACTATAAAATTCATCCTTAAATTTAGAAGTGTCCAGTTCAGTGATTTTTGTGCATTTTCAGAGTTCTCCAACTATCACCACTGTCTGGTTTTAGAATATTTTCATCATCCCCCAAAGAAAACCTGTACCTATTAATAGTCATGCTCCATTAACCCCTCTGAAGGCGATGGCACCCCCACTCCAGTACTCTTGCCTGGAAAATCCTATGGATGGAGGAGCCTGGTGGGCTGCAGTCCATGGAGTGGCTAAGAATCAGACACGACTGAGCGACCTCGCTTTCACTTTTCACTTTCATGCATTGGAGAAGGAAATGGCAACCCACTCCAGTGTTCTTGCCTGGAGAGTCCCAGGGACGGGGAGCCTCGTGGGCTGCCGTCTGTGGGGTCGCACAGAGTCGGACCCGACTGAAGCGACGCAGCAGCAGCAGCAGCAGCAGGGCGTCCCTGGTGGCCAGGAGGTAATGAATCCGCCTGACAGTGCAGGAGACGCCAGTTTGATCCCTGGTCGAGGAGATCCCTTGGAGAAAGAAATGGCAACCCACTCCAGTATTCTTGCCTGGGAAGTCACGTGGACAGAGAAGCCTGGCAGGCTACAGTCCCTGGGGTCACAAAGAGCTGGACACAAATGAGCAGCTAAACAGCGACAACAGCCTCTGGTAACCACCAGTCTATTTTCTACCTCTATCGATCTGCCGAATCTGGGTATTTTATATGCGTAGGATCATAAGCTATGGTCTTTTGTGATTGGCTTCTTTCAGGTAGCATGTTGTTTCCAAGGTCATGTTGTAGTATATATCAAAGCATCTTGCTTTTTTAAGGCTGAATAATAATACTTTGTGTGACTACACAATATTTTATTAATCCATTCATCAGTTGATGGGCATTTGGGTTATTTCCACCTTTTGGCTATTGTTAATAATGCTGCTATGAACTTTCATATACAAAGTTTGTGTAGGCATATGTTTTCATTTCTGTTGGTCATATACCTAGGAGTATTCTAATTGCTGGGCCATATGGCAACTCTATGTTTAATATTTAGAGGAACTACCAAACTGTTTACCAAAGGGCCTGCACCATTTTGCATTTCCACCAGTACTGTGTGAAAGCTCCAGTTTCTCCACCTCCGTGCCAACATTTGGAATTGTCTTTTGGTCATAGCTATCCTGGTGGATGTGAACATGTATCACGTTGTGTTTTGATTTGTGCTTTCCTGTTGACTAGGGATGTTGAGCTACTTTTCATGTGTACATTCTTTGGAGCAATGTCTAATTATATCCTGTCCGTTTTTAAATTGTGTTGTTTCTTATTGCTGAATTATAAGAGTTCTTTAAATGTTCTGAATGCAAATCTCTTAGCAGAAATATGATTTGCAAGTATTTTCTCCCATTCTCTGGGTTGGCTTTTATTTTCTTGGTGCTATTTTCTGATGTAGAAATGTTTTTAGTTTTGATGAAGTCGAGTCTGCAAATTTTTTTCTTTTGTTCCTTCTGCTTGGGTGTCATATCTAGGAAACCTTTGCCAAATCTGAGGTTACAGAGACTGACTTCTCAATTTCCTTTTGAGAGAATATAGTTTTAGTTCTAATATTTAGGTTTATGATCCATTTTGAATTAATCACTACATATGGTAAGAGGTGAGGGTGCAGTTTTGTTCTCTGATTGTGCGGATATCCATTTGTTGAAGAAACTTCTTTTCCAGTGATCATGGCATCCTGGTCGAAAATCAGCTGAACATAGACATATAGATTTATTTCTGGACTCTTCAATTTGATTCCACTGGTCTATACTTTTTTGTAATTTTTAACTTGCTACTTCCTTACCATGGAAAAATGGTAGGAACGTGTCTTTCATAAATAGGGTGAAGGAGTCTAGGTAATTTGTGTGGATGTGTGGTTAAAAAAATATGTAAAATATTGATCACATTTTGGAATTAAAAGGGATCTTCCAGGTCATGTTAGTTTAAACCGTTTGTTTTGCTGCTGGGGAATAAAAAGATTAAATTTCAATTTCAGAGGCTAACAAATCTGTCTGAAGATTCACAGCTAATCAGTGGCAGAGCTGGTATTAGAAGCCAAATCTCTCGATTTTGTAGGGCAGTGTTTTTTTCTTATTCCTAGGCCCCAGGTTTCCCCAAAGTTCCTTTACCAGACTAGTGAGGTTCTGTCTTTGCCTCCCTCACTTCTTGGTCCACAGAAGTGAGTGAGGTGGTGACGTGTGCGTGCTTTTCCTCCTAGAGCCTGAGGAAAAAAAAAGCAAGCCAGCACGAGGAAAGCATTTGGAAAATCTGAAATTGCTGTATAAATGCCACTAAATGATAAGATTGCCAGCTTGCTGCTCCTCTCCTAGGAAGGTTCAGCATGTCAGAGGCAGAATAATGAAAGGGAAACAACTCACTCTCAGACTCCTTTTAAACTGCTGTGGTTGTCACTTTTCAAGGAAGGGAGCAGAGTGCAGGGAGCTAGAAGGAAGCCGCAGGGTGGGCTGGGTGTGGCCAGATCTCAGGTGGGCTGGACTGGCTGGGAGAGGGCTGGAAGCACAGTGCTTCACCCATGCCTGAGAGACAGCCCAGGTACACGGAAGAGTTCTTGCCTCGCTCATGCAAAGAACTGGGCACCTGACCCTGAAATGACCATGTCCGATGGTGGTTCCTTGAGTCTCCTCTGAACATCCTGTGTGTCCCTGTTTTCTACCAACAATAGTATTACCTGTGATATTAACCTGCAGAGGGAGTCTTGTTCCAAACCAGGTGTGGGAGTGATTTCCCCTAAATGCTGAGCCGCTAGATGGTAGGAACTGTGTTCTCTTTATTTGACCATGGGCGCTGTGTTTTGTACTTATTTGGGTCACCTGTATAGATACACTCTCCTTGGTGTGTGTGTTTCGATGGGGAGGTTGATCCCCCTGATATTAATTACTTGCCACTGAACTGGGGGCCAGCAGTGACCACCTTTCACTGCAGCGGCATTCCTCATGGCACCTCCTGTAGTCTCTGCCTGGCAGAGGGGCTTATTTGGGGAGCCAACGTTTTGAAAGGGCTCAGAGTTCATTGGTATGAAATGAATCAAAGAAAGAAACCACAATCACAATCTTTTAATACCTGTCCCACCAGGCATGGCAGCCTCTCCCCTATATCCCCACTGGGCCCAACACCAGATGATGCTTTGGCTGTAACTGAGTACTGGGTCTCCATCCATCAAAGGGCCAGTGAAAGTCGCCCACCCAGCTTGCTCACCGGTTTGGTGAATCTCACTGTGTGATCTCTTTCTCTTTCAGGGCTCTGGCTGACATCCTAAGACAACAGGGACCAATCCCCATAGCACACTGTGAAAGAGAAACTATCTCGGCCATCGATAGCTCTCCCAAAGAGAACACGCCGGTCCGATCGGCCTCCAAAAACCACTACACCCCCGTGCGCACGGCCAAGCAGACTCCAGGTAAGTGAGCGCTGATCACTTTGCGTCTCGGCTGAGGCTAGTGAGAGGGTTCTGTGGTGTTTCTGCTTTAGCCAGGCAGGTCCTGGAGCCCTGACCTGGTGGGCCTGTGGAAGAGTCTGGGGAATGGCGTGGGGAGACCACTGCCAGTGAGTGTCTGGGCTGAGGGAGAGCTGATTGTTTAGAGCCTCTGGCATCTCTTGAGTGTCTGTGTAATTCTCTTCCCTGAAAGGAACTTGAGGCGGCCTTGGGGGTGAGGTATAGTCACTGTCTTGCCCACGTGGTGGGAAGGCAGACATTTGACAAGAAGTGGCTGCAATTAGAGACTGCTCGACTGTTGGAATCTCAAAAGCATTTCCTGTGGGTAGGGATTACGTCTGTGTTGTAGGATAACCCTTTCCTGTGCTCTGTGGATTCTCTGGATATATGAGTTGCTGTGTAATAACCATATGCTGGTGTTCTTCTACTTGGCCATCACTGTAACCCATATGGAACAATAAACAAAACAAGGGAATAACAATAAATAATATAACCTCACGTGTGTGGGGATCTTGTTGTGTGCCAAGTGTTATGCTGATCATTTTACATGTAGTGTTTCACTTACTTTTCACAGCAGCCTTTGAAGTGCTTGCATTATCCTCTTTTTATATATGAAACAGAAAGGCTCAATAATTTTTCCAAGGACATATAGTTAGTATGAAGCAAGCCTGGATTCAAACGGAGGCATGTAGGTAACAACAGTCAAGTCTAGAAAACCCTAGTATCCTAATCCAGTTTGGGACATTACTTTCTCAGAGTTTCTGAGAGGACTGTCCCCTTACAAGAGCAGCTGGGAAGGTCGTCTCTCATTGTAAGCATTACCAGACAGCCTACTTCTAGCCCCAGTCTCAGACATGGCTTCTGTGTTGATACTTGGATCTGAAATAATCACCCTATAGCTCTTCAGAGGCTGTAGGGGCTGAACTAAACCTGTAATAAAGATACGCAGTCACTAGGTGGCAATAGGTCTGTTGTGAATTCAAACTGTAGCAGACGTGCTATTGAGACCAAATTTATTAAATCAGAAATCACATACTTGCCTTTGAGGTAACAGAGTTAAGTCTTTGGAGACTCGGATAAAAATCAAGGACATTCACCTCCCCCAGATGTACACATATGAATATATATTTGATACAACATGTTGTGTAGGGTTTACGAGGTTCTTCCAAAGTTAAAAATCTCTGATTTAAAATTAAAGATGAGAAATCCACCCTTGCAAAAAATTCTAAGATGCATTTTTAGCCTGAATATCATAAATGTTTAAAATGTAAGTAATAGAAGGAACTGGCAAAACCTCGAGACCAGTGATTATCTCCCTTGCTGCATATTAAAATCACCTGGGGAAGCTCTTAAAAATGCTGATGATGCTGGTGTCTGGGTCCCACCAATTAACCAGAGTTTCTGGGGATGCTGCTGGCAGCAGTATTTTAAAAATCACTCGAAAGTGATTCTAACACACAGACAGAATAAAGAACAACTTGTCCAGATGGATTCCTTTATTTTATGAATGAAGACACTGAAAGGCTGTGCCAGTCGTTCTCAAATTTGGCTGCACGTTGGAATCACCTTGGGAGCTTTAAAAATTAAGAGTACCTGGGCGTCACCCCCAGAGATTATAATTTAATTGATGTGGGGGTGTGGCCTGAGCAGGAGGTGGGGGGCATGTTTCTTTCTAATAGATTGTCGTCGTTTAGTCGGGTCCAACTCTTGGCGACCCCGTGGACTGCAGCACTCCAGGCTTCGCTGTCCTTTACTACCTCCCGGAATTTGCTCAAACTCATGTCTTTTGAGTCAGTGATGCCATCCAGCCATCTCATTCTCTGTCCCTGCACTTCTCCTCCTACCTTCAATCTTTCCCAGCGTCAGGGTCTTTTCCAGTGAGCTGGCTCTGCTGGCTAAAGTATTGGAGCTTCAGCTTCAGCATCAGTCCTTCCAATGAATATTCAGGATTGATTTCCTTTAGGATTGACTGGTTTGATCTCTTTGCAGTCCAAGGGACTCTCAAGAGTCTTCTCCAGCACCACAGGTGATTTTAATATGGAGCAAAGTTTGGGGAATCACTGAGCTGTGGAAATTGCAGAAAGGTGCCATTCTAACTTGTTGTTGATTGTCTAATTTAAACTTGGTATTGTGACCATCTGCAAGGGGGCCTTTCTGTTTCTCCAAAGACTCATGGTTTGAAGTCAGGCTCTTCCAGAATCTTGTCTATGATTTTGGAACTTCAGGTCACTCTGGTACCCAAAGCATTCCTGGAAGTTTATCTTCATCCCTCTCCATTCTGCTTTTCTCTGTCTCATTCACAAACCAGATAGTTCCCAGTCTCTGAGTCTAGACTAAGTGGACAGTCTTGATTTGCCCTTAAATGCCTTCTACTGGTTGTGAAGATCTGTTGTTTCTTCTGGTTTCTGTACATATCCTTTCCTCTGTTGATTTGAGAAGAGAAGCTTATAGTTAAATGATTCACTCCTTTGTTTTGAGAAATCCCTCTCTGTATTTCTCAATTTGGAACTCTTCACTTGGCTTTTAGAGATGGGAATTGTTTCCTGGCCCAGAATGCATTCTCAATGGTTATACTTAGATTTAAAAGCAATTTCATAACCATCTGCAATGTCTACAACTTCTAATGGATACAACTGCTTTACCGAATAGCTGATCCTTTGCCATAGAAGACTGCGTTTTGAGCAGAAGTTTAAATAGAACTTTGTGTAACTGTTCAAAGTGGAGACTTGTTGTGATTTCACCACTGGTCAAATCAACAGATCACTGATCAGAGGAGTATTGTGGCAAGAGTCTTGTTGGGGGATCTTGAGAAAGACATCCAGAAATCTCGGGAGGCATTATAGCCTATGAGTCTGGATCAGCCACATCAGTATCACTTCAGAGTTTTTGAGAAATGCAGAATCTTAGGCTCCCATCTCACCTGCTTGAGGAGAATTTGCATTTTCATGAGCTCACGTAGCAAGTAACATTTTAAAAGCCCTGATATAACATGCCCTGACATAAATGCCTCTCAGTATTTTTTCCTTTTGTTCCCCTTTCACATGCTGTGTATGTGACTTTGCAAGTTTCTTTGCCTTTCTAAGTTTCTTCATCTGCCTTGAGGCTAATAGTACAGCTGTGTCAGCTCAGTTGACCCCGTGGACTGTAGCATGCCAGGATTCCTGTTCCATCACTAACTCCTGGAGTTGACTCAAACTCATGTCCATTGAGTTGGTAATGCCACTCAACCATCTCATCTTCTGTCGTCCCCTTCTCCTCCCACCTTCAATCTTTCCCAGAATCAGGGTCTTTTCAAAAGAGTCAGGTGTTCACATCAGGTGGCCAAAGTGTTGGCGTTTCAGCTTCAACATTAGTCCTTCCAATAAACATTCAGGACTGATTTCCTTTAGGATGGACCGGTTGGATCTCCTTGCAGTCCAAGGGACTCTCAAGAGTCTTCTCCAACACCACAGTTCAAAAGCATCAATTCTTCGGCATTCAGCTTTCTTTATAGTCCAACTCTCACATCTGTACATGACTACTGGAAAAACCATAGCCTTGGCTAGACGGACCTTTGTTGCCAAAGTAATGTCTCTGCTTTTTAATATGCTATCTAGGTTGGTTATAACTTTTCTTCCAAGGAGTAAGCGTCTTTTAATTTCATGGCTACAGTCACCATCTGCAGTGATTTTGGAGCCCCCCAAAATAAAGTCTGTCACTGTTTCCCCTGTTTCCCCATCTATTTGCCATGAAGTGATGCCATGATCTTACTTTTCTGAATGTGTAGAGTTGTTAAATGAGTTAAACCAAAGAGATCACTTAAAATAGATCCTGAACATAGCACACCTCTATATCAGCGATAGTGGGGCTATGTATAGTCACAACTCAAGGCAAATAAATCAAATTAATGATAGATATATAGGCATTGGTGTCCTTAGACCAGGAAGGATCCATGGGGTTTTATGCAGAATGAAAGCCCCTGGCCCCGAGCCTTCTGTGCTTGCCCCTGCCTATAGCACATCCTCTGAGGATGAAGGGGCTTTGGAGGGCTTTATGGGGCTCTTGCATGTCGAAAGCACAGGCTTGTTTGGTTTAGGGAGTGGACTGAGGGTCCTGCCTTAATCATAGTAAAAGCAATGATACCCCCCAATCTGGAGTACCCACTCTTTCTGGCTAGTCTGTTAGTTACTTTATTTACAATGCAAAGAGGATTCTGCAACATTTTCATATCTATAACATCTCTTATTTCCACATTGGCAGAAAATTCCTTTTCCTTCCACAAGAGCTCTTTATCCTAACTCTTCTAGAAATCCCTCTCCAGTTTTAAAGGGAGCTTTAATACTGGACAGTTACTTTGGACACGGAAAATCAGTGAAGCCCATTTCCATCTCCCACCTCTCAAATCTGGCTGCCTCTAGACTCTCACTGCTCAAAGTGTGGTCTATGGACCAGCAGTCCCATGAGAGCTTGTTAGATGTGCAGACTCTTGGGCCCTTCCCCTGACCTAGTGATTCAGAATCTGCATTTTAACAAGATCTTTAGGTGATTTGTGCACCTATTAAAGTTGGAGAAGATCCTGTTAGCACCACAAGCCTCAGCCTTGATGACATACTGGAATGATATAAGCAATTCTGATAACACTAATGCCTGGCCCTTACCTCCCAGGATTCTGATTGAATTGGTCTAAGGTAGGTTAGTATTTTTTTTAAAAACTTCCCACACAATTTCCTTGTTCAACAAACCAAGAACCAGAGCTAAAGGAAGATTGTCAAATAAGAAAAATGTCCTCAAGGACTGCAGAGTTTGAATTCACATCAAGACTCACAAAGTGGAGCTTGGCTGGTCCTTCTTAGTGAGCTGCAGGCTAAGTCTTCTCCATGGCAGGTGGGCTCAAGGAGCGGGGGGATTTTGGCTCATCTGAGAGAGGGAGAGGTCAGTCTATACCTATGTATGGAGTCCCCTGGGCAGAAGTAGGTGTGAGTAAAAATACAGCAGGCTCCCCATCCACAGATTCAACTAAGCTCAGATCCTGTACTGTGTTTACCATCCAAGGTTGGCTGAATCCTTGGATGTGGAAGCTGCAGGTACAGAGGGTTGACTTTGGGACTCAAGTATCCATGGGATTTGGCTTCCCTTGCAGTTCCTGGAACCATCCCTTGGATACCAAGGACTGACTGCATCAGAACTGATTGGCAGACCGAGCAGAGCTGGGCATCATGATATGTACTGTATCTGGAATTGCAGGTCCCTGAGCCCAGGATCTCAGAGACTTGCAGTGGCCTTGAGTGACCTTCTGGAATGGGAGGAGTGGGGACCTTGCTTGCGTGTTCACCTGGTCTGATTCACTCCTAAAGAACCTGTCTTGGGACAGCTTGAGGAGAGTAGGGGTACCTATCCCTCGGATATCATGTGTTGGGGTTCTAAAGTCTTGATAACCAACTTACCATCATAAAGAGTGGCTAAATTCCCTCCAGCTCCACACCACTGGGAGTTGTGTACGTGAGTTATCAGTCCTCTGCCTCCTGTCAAAGCCACCTGCATTAATGGCAGACCAAGGGAGCCAAGGGGCATGCCTCCAAGCTTCATGGAGACCAAGAATGGGGCTGGACAGTTGACAGAGGGGCTCTTAGTTACAGCACTGCGTGGCCCGGCCCCTCAGTGCTTCCTTGAGCTCAGACTCTCTTACCTTCTGCCTTTCTTTCTGGGATCCAGACACCTGACCCTGCTCAGGTCAGCATGTTCTTGCCTTGGGGTATTTCCCCTTCTCTTTGGTGGCAGGAAACTGTCCAGCATCAGATATTTGTGCTGTGAAAGTTCATGCTCACGAGAGGTTGACGACCTTCCCTAATCTCCTCATCTGCCCCTGTCCCCTGCTTCATTTTCTCCTGGGCACCTGCACCGTCTAACGCCGTAGACAGATAAGATCACTAGTTTATTGTCTCTGTCCCTATCAGAATGTAAGTTCCATGTAGGCAAGGGTTTGGCTTCTTCTCTGTGGCGTCTTAGATCCAAGAGCATTCCCTGGAAGCTCATTGTAACAGCACAGGGAATATTTGCAGGGAGTGTCAAGATGGTCCTTCACTTGGAAAGATGGAGGAGCCGGACCGCAGGCGGTCGTGACGTGCCTGGATGCTGCAGAGCTCTCATCAAGGTTGCATGACCCTCTGCTGCCCTGTCTGCACGATTAGCATAGGGGTGGCCACACTGACAGCCCAGTGAGCTGGTTATACGGTAGAGAGCTGAGACAGGAGGTGCCAGTTTCCATGCCTAGGCTTCACCCCACAGCCTTTCTCCTCCCATCCTGGGGCTGACCCAGGACTCCAGGTTCAGTGTGGCCAGCAGGGCTTGGCATATTTTTTCTGGAGCTTTGCTTGCTTCCATCTGTAGAATGGGTTAATAGTAGCGCTTCCCTCCCAGGGCTGCTATGGGGAGTAAAGGAATGTTAATACAATCAGAGAAGCATCTGACAGACAGAAACACTGTTTCAGGCCTACACGTGTTCCTCTGGTGATCACCAGGCCACGTGTGGCTGTTTGTGGAGCGCTTGAAATATGTTTCAGAACCTGACAAGATTTCAAAGAGTCTGTGTGAAAAAGAAAGAATGTTAAAATAGCTCCATAATTTTTTATTGATTACATTTGAAATGATAATATTTTGGATATATCGGGTTAAATAGAATCTATTATTAAAATTAATTTCATCTGTTTTTTTTCATTTTTTAACATGGTGACTAAGACATGTGGACTTACCTATGTGGGTCATATCTGTGATTTGCATCTCGTTGACACTGGACAGGGCTGCTTTAAACCATTAGTGGTGTGGGGGCCATCCCTGATGATCCGGTGGTTAAGGCTCCATGCTTCCAATGCAGGGGGCATTGGTTGGATCCCTGGTCAGGGAAGTGAGATCCCACATGCTGCATGGCCAAAGATTAAATAAAGTTTTGCAAATGTTATGGTGTGGAGCGTCTCCTTGAGTTCAAGTTTTGGTCTTGAACAAAAATTCCTCTCTGTTTGGGGAGCTTACACTGTAACTGAGGAGACGTAAACAGGTAAATAATTTCAGCGAGTGCTAAATGCTCCAGGCACAGGCAGGCAGGTGATGTGTCAGAAGAAGGCTGGGGAAAGGGAGGTCTGTTTCTAAAACATTTATTTTTCTTGAAATATACTTGATTTACAATGTTATGTTAATTTCTGTGGTATAGCAAAGTGACTCAGTTATACCTATGTATACATTCTTTTTCATATTCTTTTACGTTATGGCTTATCACAGGATATTGAATAGAGTCCCTTGTACTATAGAGTAGGACCTTGTTGTTTATCTGTCCTACATATAACAGTTTGCATCTGCTCATCCCAAACTCCCAGTCCATCCCTCCCCACCCCTTCCCCTTGGCACTTGTGATAGTGTGGTCCTAGGAGGTGGCATTTGAGCTGGCACCCGACTGACAGGGAGGAGCCAGCCATGGGGACATCCAGAGGAAGAACATTCTAGGCAGACAGACCAGCAAGTCCAAAGGCCTTGAAGCTGGAGCACGCCTGGCTATTCATGGAACAGAAAGCAGGCATAGGTGTAGAGTGTGGTCAGTGATGGAGTGGCAGGTGTGTGATGAGAATGGAGGGGCAGACGTGGGCCAGTCACGCATGGTCTTGGAGGCCATGGTAGGAAGTGTGGGTGTGATTTAACTATGCTGATCTGGTGTCTAAGATAGCCTTGGTTGCCGAGTAGTGGGCGTGGACTCTGTCGAGAACCAGGATAACCTGTTTTTGTTGTAGTTTAGTAGCTAAGTTGTGTTTGACTCTTTGCAACCCCTTGGACATAGCACTTTAGATGGCTTGGCCATCCTGACACATAGGATAACCAGTTAGCATTTCTAATAGAAAGATGGGCTAATGGGAGAGCTTTCTCTGGTTACTTCTCCCGCATGAAGACGCCCTCCCTGTAAAGAAGGCAGGATAATGCAGTGACAAAACTGGACACGCCAAGACCCAGATCCTGCCTGAACTTGGACCAGCTGATAGACCTCAGTCCAGGGCTGTTCAGCAGGCTTGGCAGACTTTTTCTGTAAATGTTTCAGACTCTATGGCCGTAAGGTCTCCATCGTAGCTACTCAGCTGGACCCCAGAGATACGTAAAAGAGTGAGCACCGCTGTGTTCCCATGAAATGCTATTTATAATATTAATAGAGGGACTGGGCCCATGGCTGTTGTTTGTCGACCCCTGTTCTTAATTTCTCCCTGAAAGCCCCAGGCACCTTCCAGGCCACCTCTGCTTCCATGTGACATGTGAGTGGGGGTACACATCCCTCACCAGGATGCTGTGAGCAAGTCAGAGGCCAGCACAGAGTTGTGAGCCCAGGAGTACCCTGTAAACATCAGGCCCCACTCCCCCGCCTCCCTTTTCTGCAACTCTGGTCAGGGTGTTGCTGGATCTTTGCTTTACAGCAGGTAGAATGGGGCCTAATGAGAGCTAAGGAATTACCATGTCCCACTAGAGTCCAGGGTCCCCAAGGTGGTTCAGTTAAAGAATCCGCCTGCCAATGCAAGAGACACAGGGGAGGAGGGTTCAATTGCTGGGTTAGGAAGATGCCCTGAAGTAGTAAATGGCAACTCACTCCAGTACTCTTGCCTGGGAAATCCCATGGATAGAGGAGCCTGGAGAGCTACAGTCCAGGGGGTTGCCAAGAGTCGGACACAACTCAACGTCTGAGCATAGGAGGAGACGCGGAGACCAGGGTCCGAAGCCTGACCTTCTTGGTGGTTATACTCACCACCTGGGTGATGGTGTAGAAAGTGTGCTGACTAACGTCATGCATCACCAGGAGGGTGCCCAGCACCCCCATGATGGCAGACTCGGGGTTCTGAATGTCTCCGTGGGTGTGGACATGCGCAGATTATATCTACTGCCGGGAGTGCCTCCTTCCCTTGTGTCTCAGATCCCGTTTATTTCTGGTCCTCAGACGCCCTGCTCTCGGGATCCACATCCCTGCCCCGATCTCTACAAGCTTGGTTCCTTTAGGTGTCAGTGTGCTCCCCCACCTTAAGGCAGAAGGGAAGCCCTCTCTCCATTTCACCAACGCTCCCTACCCCCCTCGCCGCCTGCTTCTCTCCTTGACAGCCGAGCGGAACAGTCGTCTACACCTGCTGCCTCTGCTCCCGGCTTGCTGACTTCCGTCCTCATCCCTGCGCCCCAGTGGCCGTGGGGGTCCCAGGAGCAGGCTCGGCTGGGCTCTGTGGCTGGAATGGGCCTCCCACACCTCCTTCCACCAAAACCAAGGCTCTGGCTGCCGGGACCCACTGGGTTTTTGGGCAGCAAGTCCTCCCTGGCTTCACAGGCTCCCACGATGCTCTGCTCTTCACTCTGGAACATTTTTTTATGTCTACTCTTTCTTAGCCTCCCTGTTCCTCCCGATCTCGGCTCCCCTCTCCTTGTCCTGACTCCTGGATGGGTCAGCCCCCTCCCTAGGGTGCCTGGCCCTGCGGAGTCGGGGGCATGGGTGTAGGGAATGAGTCCCAGCTTGGACCTCTATCCTGTGACATCTCCCTAAGACATGACCGCTGTCAGCCCAGCGCAGGACCAGGTACACGAGAGCTGTGTACAGCACACTAACAGTCTTGTGTTTGGGGGTCAGAACCCGTGTGTCCGGTGAGGAGGGGAGCAGTCACGCGAGAGAGTCACAGGAGTGTAGTTGACCCTGTGTTTGGTGTGAACAAACAGAGCAGATCAGTCGGTAGCCTGGAAACAGCAGTTTTCTGATTGCATTGAAGGAACCTTGGGTCCCGGATCTTGGGAGGTGACTGGCCTGTCTTCTTAGTGTCCTGCCCTTAGACACCCATGGCTTGTGCTCCCCAGGGAGGGACATAGTTGCCAGGAAGCCTGGAAACCCTGGTCTTTAAAGGATATTCACAACGGATGGTGCTTTTAAAATAATTTTAAAAATCTTTTTATTTTGTATTGAAGTATAGCCAGTCAATAATGTTGTGATAGCTTCAAGTGAACAGCAAAGGGACTCAGCCATACATACACATGTACCCATTCTCCCCCAAGCTCCCCTCCCATCCAGGCTGCCACGTGACACTGAGCAGAGTTCCCTGTGCTCTACAGGAGGCCCCTTGTTGGTTATCCATTTTAAATACAGCAGTATGTGCATGCCCATCCCGAACTCCCTAACTACCCCTTCCCCTCATCACCCCGCAACCAACCATAACTTCATTCTCTAAGTGTGAGTCTCTTTCTGTCTTGTAAGTTCATTTGTGCCATTCCTTTTTAGATTTATCCTCTTCTTTCTGACTTACTTCACTTAGTAGGACAGTCTCTGGGTCCATCCATGTTGCTGCAAATGGCATTATTTCATCCTTTTGATGGCTGAGTAATATTTCATTGTATATACCACATCTTTCAGATTTTTAAAGATCTTCCTTCTTTTTAAAGAACTTTCCACACAATGACTTAATTCAATCTTGTCACTACCCAGTGAGGCAGCCTGTGATCAGGCCTGCTTTGTAGACGGGGAGACTGAGACTCAGGGGCTTCAGAAGTCTGTCCAGAGTCATACCACCAGGAGGCACTGGTCTGGGCTCTGAAGGAGGGGCAGTCTGACCCCACAGGCCACACCCTGAGGCCATACTGACCGGAGGTGCAGACAGGGCCCTGGGAGCCCCCTTCAGCTCTGAGGAGCCTGTCCCTGCCCCTGGGTCCACGCCTGCCCTGGCTGCCTAGTGCATGGACTTGCAGCTACAAGGAGGACCCTAGAGGAGGCTGACGGTCTCAAGACATGAGCCTTTCAGCTCCAGGACAGACCTCCCTGCCACAGAGGGAGCGCTCACCCCAGGATACTTTGAGAAAGGGGACTGGGAGGAGCTACTGGGCATTTTTAGCAGGGAGTCAGTGGGGGTGAGGGGTGGGTGTTGGCCTTGGAATCTCTTAAGATTCTTCCTTTCTGAGAACGTAGAGGGTGTAGCTGGCATTTGAGGGCTGACCCTGCTCAGAGCCTGCTCTTGTGGGTCCTCCCATCCACCAGCAGGAAGGGGCTCAGGGACAACCAGTACCCGGGGCCCGGCTGGCATTGGCACGTGAGTCAGGAAGCTTGATTCCAAGCTCACTCACTCAGTGGCTGCGTGCGTGCATGCTCAGTCACTTCAGCCGTGTCTGACTCTTTGTGACTGTATGGACTGTAGCCCTCCAGGTTCCTCTGTCGATGGGATTCTCTGGGCAAGAATACTGGAGTGGGTTATCATGCCCTCCTCCAAGGGATCCTCTGACCCAGGGATCAAACCTGTGTCTCTATGTCTCCTGTGTTGCAGACAGATTCTTTACCCACTAAGCCATTTTGGAAGTCCCGCTTGGTGGCTATACCGACTCACCTTCCTCTTGGGATTCTGTGATCCCTCCCCATCCTCCACACCTTGGGGTCAGAGCCCAGACTTGGCCAGATCACCATCTGTCCTCAAGGCTGGACAGGTCATGAGCGGAAAAGTTCTTTCCTGCTTCAAAATTTAAAGCCATTTAGAAAGTGGGTCCTGAGCTGTGTTCCAGTCCTGGGTGGGGTGTGGGTGATGGCTTTTCCCAGCACAGGATTGCCTTGAGAAGGGAGGGGTGCACCGAAGCAGAGCCCCCAAAAGCCCAAGGAGCTACTCTCACCCTGGTCAAGCCAGCTGTGCCTGACACATCGTTCCAGCCCCAGGGCGTGGTCCTGCTCCTGCCTGGGAACTGCACGGGCTTGGACTGCCTGGCCTGGGAGGCAGCCCATGTGGGAGGCAGATGAGGCCTGACCTTAACATATGGCCAGGGAGCAAGCAGGGCCGCTGAGCTGGGCCTCTAATTACTCACTGCACCCAGAAAGCAGGAGGATTTAAAATACGTTCCGGCTGTTACCAGAGCGAGGTGCAGGGAGAGGGAAGGCACTACGGACAGGGTTAGAATTCACAATGACCGTGGTGAGTTGGCAAAACCGAAGACCAACAGAGCACAGTGCAGAGAGGACACGAGCAAGAAAGTGCGAGGCAGGCAGGGCAAACTGCCACAGGCCTGGAGGGAGGGGGGTGCATGGCCAGACACTAAGGTCGTGAAGGGTGAGAGCTCCTAGGGGCAAGGGGAGCCCAGCCTCTCCCCAGGCGGGCGCCAGGGCTCTTTTCCCCCAAGGAGCTCCAAGCCCATTCAACACAGTAAAGAATATTTAGGACTGATGATGGAAGAGGAGATAATATCCAGCCACCCATGCCTAGATGTGAAGCACCCATCATGTGCTGAGCCAGGCAATGGATAAGACACAGACCGGCCTCAGGAGCTTAAATCCAGGAGCAGAAAGACCAGACTAGACAGAGAAAAGATAACCAGCCACACAGACGCCTCATCAGAATCAGCCACGTGTTCAGAAGCTTCTCAGGGAGGGGCCTGGTTAGGGGCCAGTGCCTTGAAGGATGGTGGGATTGAACAGGATGGTGGAGAGTGTTCCTGGTCAGTGAACTGGGGGCAGCAAGAGCCTGGCAGGCAAGATTGCTTAAGGGTGATCAATGCCTCTGGAATAGTTGGTGTGGCTTTTCTATAAGCAGGCAGTGGTGATAAGACACTGGGTACGAGGCCAGAGGAACTGGAACTCTGTGTCCCATTGGAGCAGGCTGGCTCTGAGCAGGACTCTCTTCTTTTTCCTTCTCTAAACATAAGGGCTGTGTTCCTGGAGGGCAGGAGGTATGTGGGAAGGGGCGGGGGTGCCTGCTGGGGAGGTGCCATATGGCTCAGCTGGGCTAATGATGGGGATGGGGTGGAGGGGGTTAGACCCTGCAAGGGGTCTTGTGAGGGTCTAAGATAAGAGGCTCACAGAGCCAGAGACACTGGGATCACGGCCCCTGGCAGCGCACTAGGAGGAAGGAAAAGGGGAGGTCAGGTGGGACTCAAGATGCTCTGATCCTTTCATTCATACACAAACAGTTTTAGTCCTTTACTGGGTACCAGTCACCAGGGATGTGGGAGGGAAGAAAGCCAAGTCCCAAGTCACACAGCACTTACATTCAGATGGAAGAGACAGAAAAGAAACTCATAAACATACAACATAAATGGCAGTGTTGAGTGCTGTGAGAGAAATAGGGCAGGAAAAGGAGTAGTGAGTGATGGGAGCTGGGGGAAGAAGTCTGATTTGAAGAAGAGACCTCATTTCTGGTTGAATTACCGAGGCAAAGACCTGAATAGTGGAGGACAAGCCATGTGTGACCGTGAGCTGGGCGGAAGTGCATGCTGCCGGGTGTCTGGGGAACAGAAGGACCAGAGTGGCTGGGGTGGAGAGAGCCGGGGTAGAGACGAGGCAGTGGGTGAAGTCAGACAGGTGGGGCCCGCGGCCATAGGAGGATCTTGGGCTTCATTCTGAGTGTGATGGGAGCCATCGTGGGGATTGCAACAGAGGAGTGATGTGATTTGACTTGTGTTTTACAGAATCACTCTGCTCAGAATAGACCCTGGAAGGGCAGGGATGGAGGGAGGAGTTGGAGGAGATGAGAAAGCGATGGAGACTTGGACTAAGATGGTGGTAGAGGAGGGCCTTTGAAAGACTCAGCTTCATGGCTAATTTATTATTAACATCTTATCTTGAATAATTTTAAGCCAGTGGAAAATTTTCAGGTGATTGAATGATTCAGTGAACACCTATATGCTCTTCACCAGTTGTTGACATCTGCCTCTCTGTCTTTCCTCCTCCTCCTCTTCTCATCTTCACCGTCATCACCATCATCGTCCTCACCTCCATCATCACCATCATCGTGCTCACCTCCATCATCATTACCACCATTGTCAGGATCACCGTCAGCATCACTATCATCAGCAGCAGCAGAGACTGAACCATGTGAGAGTAAGTTGCAGATATGATCTCATGATTCTTCATTCCCCACTGTACTTCTATCCCTGGATCTTCTAAATTCAAGGATGCTTTCCTATGTCACCATGAAACAACTACTAGATTTAAACAATTCAGCTTTGTTGCAATACTAGGATTCAGTAGGGTGTGTGATGCATTTGAAAGTAGAAATGATGATATGGAAGGTAGCAGGGGAAGGCAAGAGTCATAGATGACTTCAAAGATTTTGGCCAGAGCAAATGAGAATGGCTAGGTCAGTGCAAGGACTTGGAATGAAGAGCTGAGAGCTCTTACCCAAAAGAAAGATAGGAAGGATCTGAGTGTTGGCAGATGAACTGAGCTGGGCTGGGGCTGACCAGTTCTCCAGTGGATGTTGCCACAGCAGTTATAAGGGAAGTTAGATAATTTGGTTTTCTTTCTCTCTCTCATATATATATATACACACACACACTCCATAGAGTATATATAGATATACATCCATATACAGACTTTATTCTCCCAGGGATCTAGACCTGAATTTAGCCCTAGATTTATCTCACCGTCCCTGGTGGCTCAGATGGTCAAGTATCTGCCTGCAATGCGAAAGACCCAGGTTAAATCCCTGGGTTGGGAAGATCCCCTGGAGAAGAAAATGGCAGCCCACCCCAGTATTCTTGCCTGGAGAAACCCATGGACAGAGCAGCCTGACAAGGGGTCGCAAAGAGTTGGACACAACTGAGCGACTAACACTTTATCTCACTGTAACTAAGCAACATCAGTAATGACCCTGACCTTAAGTTCCTCAAGGACAGGAACATGTCTGCTTTGCTTACTGTATTCATGGTATACATATCTTGGTCCTTAGCAGTCATTCAATAGCTATTTCTTGAATAAATGACAATGAATTCTCTTACTTAATACACTAGACAGGAGGCAGCAATTGTAATTGTATACCTGCAGAATACCTGAAATAACAGTTCTGATACAAAAGCAATTTTCTCCTATAAAAGAAATCAGTTCAACTATCCTTTGGCTCTGTGTTATAAGGGAGCTTCTTTTATCTGATTGCTCTGGCTTTCTAAGCATGTGGCTTCCACGTCATAGCCCAAAATGGCTGCTCCAGCTCATGCCATCATGCCTGCATTCAGGCATCAGGAAAAAGTAAAGGTCAAGAAGATCATGTTGCATTTTTTTGAGGATGCTTGCTTGAAGTTGCCATACCCTTCCCACTTACATCATGATAGCCAATGTAGTCTTTATCTTGGGTGGTCAGGTGATCAGTTAAAATATGGGAATTCTTCTACTAAAGAATGACTTGTCAGGGGACAACTAGTGATCAGAGTCATTGCATGGCTAGGATGGTACCTGGGGCTTTGTGATGCTTTCTTCCACAAACCATCGGTATAAAAGCTATTGCTGCTGCTGCTAAATTGCTTCAGTCGTGTCCGACTCTGTGCGACCCCATAGACAGCAGCTCACCAGGCTCCCCATCCCTGGGATTCTCCAGGCAAGAACACTGGAGTGGGTTGCCATTTCCTTCTCCAATGCAGGAAAGTGAAAAGTGAAAGTGAAGTCGGCTCAGTCGTGTCCGACTCTTAGCGACCCTATGGACTGCAGCCCACCAGGCTCCTCCGTCCATGGGATTCTCCAGGCAAGAGTACTGGAGTGGGGTGCCATTGCCTTCTCCAATAAAAAGGTATTAGAGGCAGTTAATCACTGTGGCTACCATCCCTGTTTCCACAGTAACAACAATTAGTGGACTATAAGTGCACAGGACAGGTGAAGCCACTGGGCACCCCTGTAGAAGTGTCTCAAAGCTCTGAAGGGGTTGGTTTCCTTACTTGGACTCTGATTAGGAATCCAGAACTTTACCCTGATAGCAAAGCCAACAGATTCCAGGCAACCTCTGTGGAGCATCCCCACCTCTGTGTCCCCAGCTGTGTGACTCCTTGTGGTCCAAAGTGAAGTGAAGTCACTCAGTCGTGTCCGACTCTTTGCGACCCCCGTGGACTGTAACCTACCAGGCTCCTCTGTCCATGGGATTTTCCAGGCAAGAATACTGGAGTGGGTTGCCATTTCCTTCTGCAGGGGATCTTCCAGACCCAGGGACTGAACCCAGGTCTGAGCCACCAGGGAAGCAAGGCAGTGTCCTATTCATCTTTGGGCTCCCACACCTTCACTGCCAGGAACTCTGGGCTCTCCAGCACCCTGTGTCCTAGCCTGTGCCTGCTGAATGAAGAGACAAAAATCAATTTAGATGATTCAGGAGTTTTACCAGATGCAACAAAGCGGATTCTTCCTAAACAGAACATTTGTGGAGGCTTTGCCAGAACTATCTAGAAAAGTGTGTTATGTGGCCATTGCTCTGGCCCAACCACCTCCCCGTGAGATGAGGCAGGAGCAGTGTCTTTGAGATAGAGACCCCTGAGTGGGAGAGAGAGGTAGCCAGCAGCTGGGTCAGAGCCCACACTCACCCCCCTCTCCCTGGCTTCTCGATTCTGATCTGTATTCAAGCTTTGTATTTCCCTTTGTGTGTGCTTAGCTTAGGGATTTATCACTGCAGCTTAGATCTGTGATGAAATAGATAAGCCTTCACTTTAATAAATGTGGCATTTCTTTCCCCATAAGAATTAGATGAAAGGAAGTGGGGCCTCAGAGGAGGCGGGGTGGGGCGGGGAAGCAGGTGGAGGTGGACGGCCAGGGCTACAGAAGACACTGCGGTCCAGGTGGCTCTGGAAAGGGGAACCCGGGGCACAGCTTGGGGTCGTTTTATAGGAATGTCATAAGAGGAACAGGCCTGTGTGTCCCAAGGAAAGAAACTGTAAGCAGCAGAGTCTTAGGCTTGCTATGGAGCCCTTCCTAGAGGGAGCAGTTTGGGTCCCCAGCTTGACTCCTCCTTCTGGTGCTGCTGCAAAGACACTTCCTATAACCCTTTGGAAAGGATGTGGGTGTGAGGTCAGGGGTAGCAGAGCTCTATCAGGTCATGCTTAGCTCCAGGGCAACCAGAGAAGCATATACCTGTTGTGGGAAGTGTGGGTGAGCTAGGTGACCTTGAGCAGAGATGTGGTGTAACCGCTCTGGACCTCTGTTTGCTTTTCTCTCTATGAGAGTATCTCTCGGTATGATCTTTGTGTGCATGCCCTAGTGGCTCCCATGGTAAAGAATCTACCTGTGATGCAGGAGACCCAGGTTTGATCCCTGGGTTAGAAAGATCCCTGGAGGAGGAAATGGCAACCCACTCCAGTGTTCCTGGCGGGGGAATTCCATGGACAGAGGACCTTGGCAGGCTACGGTCCGTGGGGTCGCAGAGTTGGACGTGACCAAGTCACTAACATGATCCTTGTGGAGACAAGAGGCAATGAATATAGTGCCACTAGCCCAGTCCAGGCGTGCTGGCTGGTGAGAAATCGTGGGAAAGCATTGGCGTTATTGGTATGGAATTTGGATCAGTGTCGCATAATAATTTTAGACTTTTCCTTCCATGACTTTCAGAGCAGGCAACTCTGTGGTGTGGGTCACGTGAACCCACTTTCCTAAGCAGCAATATGATAGGAATCCGTGGAAGTCAGTGATATGATTTTCGTCACCTGCAGATGACAGGATTAAAGTTCAGAAAGGCTGACTGACTTGCTCAGGATCACACAGCTTGGACGCGGCTGTGCAGCACCCCCGAGTGGTTCCAAGAGCTTGTAAAGACAGGCTTTCCCAACCCTCCTGGGCGAACATTGTGTCCAGCCCTCCTAGTAGTTTTCATTCACAGCCCTATGGTCACGGAGACCAAGAACATCACAGAACAGAGAGAGAGATGGGGCCAGGGCAGTGACCTGTATTTTCAGTTTTCATTAGCAGGATCATGCTCTCAGGGCTGTTGGGCAAACACCTGGCTCCTTAGATTTTCCTGCAAGGAGGCTCATGGTGACCTTCAGAGCCGTGAAGGTTTGGCTGAGGCTGGTCAGCAGCCTCCGGCCGGTGGGCTCACATGAGTCAGAAGGGCTGGCTGAGCACGCTAAACCTCGACATTCTCTAAGAAGGAGTGAGATGTTCTTCTATGTAACCGATCTTGAGTAGGAGCCACTGAAGACAGCAACCTTGGTAACAATTTTGTTTATGTTGTTGCTGTGTAAAGATTTGCTTAAGCACCTTACAGGTTTTTATTTTTTTGAGAGGGGGAACTTGCTCTGGGATGTATGATTGCTTGCTATGATTGAAATGCACTCCAGGTGTATCGAGAGATTCATTAATCACACTTACTCGTCTATTATTAATTGAGTCCTGACCTGATTCCAGGCATTGTGGAATGAATGATGGCATACTGTGCCCAAGGAGAACGTACAGTCTAAGTAAATAAGATGTGTACCCATGAAGAGTTACATATTGATATGAGAGTTTAAAATCTGCACAAAACTATGGTTAAAGAAATGTTCACTTGCCATTCCTTAGGAATAAGGTGCTGCCCTTAGGCCTACGGAGAGAGAGATTGACATACAGCATACAAACCAGCATGTGTTGCAGGGTACGCATGAGTGGTGTAGGGGCATTCATTGAACAAGGAGCAGGCTGCAAGCTCAAATGCACTCTTAGGCTTTAGTGAGTGCCTACTGCACACCAGGCCCCGTGCCAAAGACTGAAACGGTCTAGGGAGACAGCATGAAGGTGGTGGATACTGACTATGTCCTTGAAGGGTAGGTGAGACCTGCATGGTCTGAAACCTGGGGAGGGATCGGCCAAGGTAAACCCTTGGGGTGGATTAAGGAAAGGTTCCTATCAGGGTGAAAAGAGTGGGCTTCGTGGGACAGAGATTAGGCCTGCCATGCTCATACTGGGAGGGGGGGATGGATAGTAAGAAAGCAGATTAGACAAGAAGGTTGGAAACAGGATGTGGAAGCCTTGAATGCTAGTGTTTTTCCAAGGGCAATGCCTGAAGGGAACATCATAATGATGGTGGTATCCGGCATTCACATTTAAACTCACATTCTAAAACAGCTGGCTGTTTCTATTTTTGATTGTTTGTAGCTACTATATAAAAATACTATCAACTTTTATCTAATGCTCTTGTACCCTGTAAACTTGCAAATTTCCCTGTTAGTTTTATTAGTTTTTTCATAGACTCTGTAGGATTTTCTATGTAGATAATTATATCATCTACAATATAGATGATACATTAGATTCATTTATTAGGTACATTTTATTATTTCTTTTCTTGCCTTATTGCACTGGCTGGGACCGGTTTTGCAATTTTGAATGAAAGTGATAAAACTTTGTTCTTGATTTTAAGGAGAAAAAAATTTAGCCTTTTACGTGGAGATGTGTGTGCTACATATTTCAAAGATGCCCTTTATCAAGTTGAGAAAATTTCCTATAATTGCTAGGTTGTGGAGAGTTTTTAAAAATCAGGAATGGATATTGGTTTGTGTTTATTTCTGTATCTTTTTCTGTTTATTTCTGTATCTTTTTCTGTTTCTGTTGAGATGATTATATGGCTTTTTTCTTTGTTAATATGGTGAATTACATTGATTGGTTTTTCGATGTTCAAAAACCTTGCATTCCTGGCATAAATCCTACTTGGTCATCATGATTTCTTATCATTTTTATATATTATTGAATTTGATTTGCTGAAATTTGATTAAGAACATTTTGTGTCATTGCTCATGAAAAATATTGATCTGTAGTTTTATTTCTTTGTCATTTTGGTTTGGTTCCAGTGTTAATTCTCGTCTCATAGAATGTATTGGGAAGTTTTCCCTCCTTGATTTTATGGAAAAATTTTTGTAAAATCCCCTTATGAGGTTATCTGAGCCTGGGGTTTTATTTACTTTTTATAGGAAGATTTAAAATTAAAAATTCAATTTCTTTAATAGATATAAGATAATTATTTCTTTTTGAAACAACCAAGCATGGCTAAAAGATTTTTAAATTTATTTTTAAATTTTTATTTTTTACTTTATTAGAAAGATGGTAATAAAAGATGCTTTAAAACTTGATTCAAGTGACTGATCCAGAACATCCTCACAATGGAATTCATAAAAAGCCAGAGTGACCAGCCAGCTGTCTTGACATGGTATTAACATTCAAAGAGGCAACAGTCAAATACCTAAACATTATTAAAGAGTAATTAGAATCATTAATTGGTCTTTTGGAAGAAGAAATAAAGGGGTCTATGCAACGATTGTAGTAACAAGAAATTTTAAAAATTAAGATAATTTAAAATTAAAAAGTTTTTCTTTATCTTTCTCACTCTTACTTCAGTGTGTATCGTCAGAAGCTGCTTCCCTCAGCACTCTCCTTTCTCATAACACTCCCCCAAATTTAGCCAACTGGCCTCTGCAGGTCTCCCCTTGCCCCCTTGATTCTGTAATCTGCTTATGCTGATGTGTTCTTTGGAATTCTCTTGCTCTCCTTTTACCAGGACTTTGAACATCAGAGTAGAGTTCTAGAAGTGACTCACTGAGATAGAAAGGAGAAGGTGGGCAGGGGAAGAGGACAGATGGTTTGGATTAGATGCAGTCTTGTTGATTTCCCATCACACTGCGTGTTTACCATTGTGACCTAGTGCCAGAAATGGTTGAGCATCTCCCCACCCCCAAGCCAAGGGGCACCTGTCAAGCCCCATTGCAAGGAGATGCTGCCTGACTCAGACTCCAAGTCTACAAACTGGAATTTAGACATTTGCTTTGATTTTCCCCAGAGCCACATTCTACAAGCTTCTAGAATGGGGAGCTTAACACAGATTTTCATTAAAAAGCAGTCCTGCTGTTTATTTGTGATTTGCTCTAGGACAGTATAACTGGTGTGCAAAAATCACTGAATTTGAAGCCGAAGATCTGGGATGTTTTTCCCAACCAGATCTTCAAATTGTTCATTTGATAAAACTTTTTACTTCTCAGAGTTATTGAACTCTGTAAGATGTCCCCCACAAAAATGTTAGCTGTTACTTGCTGTCCTTTTAGACAATATATGTAATAAAATTCATTGCATTCACATAGCACTCTACAAAAGTGAACATATAAGTATGTATGTATAGTTATAAGTATATACATATCAGTTAATCATCTTACCAATCTTTTGAGGAAGAAGTAACTCTTTTCATTTGACAGGTGATTCTGTCTGAGATTCAGAAAGTTTAGTTAATGTGTCTGTTGTCACACAGCCTATAGGTATTAAAGCCCTAACTTGAACTCAGGTCTTCTGATTCAGGGTCTGTTGTTATTTCTCCTTCTCCATCCCGCCCTGATTACAGCTCAACCACTTATTTGTCTATAACAGAATTAAAACCAAGTAAGTCTGAGGCCTCATGCTGGATAAACTCAGGTACATGCTTATTGTTCTTTGGAATCTGAATTAAGGAAAAGAAGCTAGTCACTTTCTAATGGTGTCAGCAGGTACTGAACAAGGCATGTAACCCTAGCACCACACTTGGGGAACTCAGACCATTTGTCGCATGCAAAGATGTCATAGAATAATGCAGCTGCTCAACACTTACATTCTGTTGGAACAAGGAAGGGTTGTATAATGGCAGCAAGGAGCCATTTTGGATTTCAGTAGTATAAAACTCTAGTGGCTAATAAGCAAATTCCAATTTTGTCCTTCACTGTGGGGAGACATATCTCATATTTCTATTGCTCTTAGGAAAGCATAGTGGAAAATAATCTATAGAATCCTATAGCCTGAGCTTTATGTGAGGTTTGCAGTTTTGGCTTTATGGGTTTTTTGGTGGACAGCTGTTACCCAGTTCCTCTTTAGTTCTTCTAAGCTTTTTCACTCAGAAATTCTTGTGCTTCTGCACAGAAAATCTTCCATTAGAAAACTCTGACTTCCATTTCATCACCTCAGAACAACAACACATATGCACACATTCAGATAGACACACCCTTTGCTTTATTGACTATGCCAAAGCCTTTGACTGTGTGGATCACAATAAACTGTGGAAAATTCTGAAAGAGATGGGAATACCAGACCACCTAACCTGCCTTTTGAGAAATCTGTATTCAGGTCAGGAAGCAACAGTTAGAACTGGACATGGAACAATAGACTGGTTCCAAATAGGAAAAGGAGTACGTCAAGGCTGTGTACTGTCACCCTGTTTATTTAACTTATATGCAGAGTACATCATGAGAAATGCTGGACTAGAAGAAACACAAGCTGGAATCAAGATTGCCAGGAGAAATATCAATAACCTCAGATATGCAGATGATACCACCCTTATGGCAGATAGTGAAGAACTAAAGAGCCTCTTGATGAAAGTGAAAGAGGAAAGCGAAAAAGTTGGTTTAAAGCTCAACATTCAGAAAACAAAGATCATGGCATCCGGTCCCATCACCTCATGGGAAATAGATGGGGAAATGGAAACAGTGGCTGACTTTATTTTTCTGGGCTCCAGAATCACTGTAGATGGTGACTGCAGCCATGAAATTAAAAGACGCTTAGTCCTTGGAAGAAAAGTTATGACCAACCTAGAGAGTATATTCAAAAGCAGAGACATACTTTGCTGACTAAGGTCTGTCTAGTCAAGGCTATGGTTTTTCCTGTGGTCATGTATGGATGCAAGAGTTGGACTGTGAAGAAGGCTGAGCGCCAAAGAGTTGATGCTTTTGAACTGTGGTGTTGGAGAAGACTCTTGAGAGTCCCTTGGACTGCAAGGAGATCCAACCAGTCCATTCTAAAGGAGATCAGCCCTGGGGTTTCTTTGGAAGGAATGATGCTAAAGCTGAAACTCCAGTACTTTGGCCACCTCATGTGAAGAGTTGACTCATTGGAAAAGACTGTGATGCTGGGAGGGATTGGGGGCAGGAGGAGAAGGGGATGACAGAGGATGAGATGGCTGGATGGCATCACTGACTCGATGAACGTGAGTCTGAGTGAACTCCGGGAGATGGTGATGGACAGGGAGGCCTCGGGTGCTGTGATTCATGGGGTCGTGAAGAGTCGGATACAACTGAGCGACTAAACTGAACAGCCTACTAAAGAGTGGGCAAAGACATTTGTATCTTTAGAGATTATGTTCAGCTTCAGGTAACAGAAAACTGACCAACTGCAGCTGAAACAATAAGGTCGATTTTCTTTGTAGTCAGAAGTCCAGTGGTAGGTCTTTTCTGGAGTTGGTTCAGCTGTGCAGCAATGCCTCTTAAGAACCAGATGTTTCCCATCTTCCCCTTTCCATATTTTTGCTTCACCTTATGGTTATGACCTCATGATTGCAAGATGGCTGCCACAGCGTCAGCCTTTATATTTACATTCCAAAAGGGGGAAGGGCAACACCAGTGATGGTTATATAGCTGTACATATTGCTGCCCTAAATAATGTGTGTTTCATTACAAGGAAGGAGAGAGGCAGATTGACTACTGAGTGGCTAAGTCCCAGTATCTGCCCTATCTTTTGGTATAATTTTTTCCTTCTTCTTACAGGCTCAAAGGGACTCCCTCTTTGAGGAGTGGCTTCTGGTTCTGAGCTCACTGTAACAAATCTCTCTGCAATAAAATAATTTAGACATTTGTTGAAATTCATTCTTTTTATGACTGCAGTATTTTCTTTTAATGACTGCTGTATTATTCTTCTATAGCACTTTACAGTTTCACTGACATGGTTCCATTTAAACTCAACAAAGGTCATGAGGTGGAATATCATCTCCCTGCATCCTTCAAGAGAGGAGACTGAGACCCCATAAATTTAATGATGTGTTAGTCCTGGTCCCTCTCGTCCAGGGCTCTGTCCCACTGCCCCACCTCTGCTTCTGTTAGCCACAGTTGGCATGGCTCTGAGCAGATGCTACCCTGGGTTGACCTCCCTGGTTCAGGGGCCTGCCACTCATCTCAGGACACTGACCTTGGTGCCATTTTGCAAATACTTGCTCAGTAGCTCAGTCATATCTGACTCTTCGTGACCCCGTGGACTATAGCCTGCCAGGCTCTTCGATCCGTGGGATTCTCCAGGCAAGAATACTGGAGTGGGGTGCCATTTCCTCCTCCAGTTTTGCAAACGCATGTAGCATTTTGCCAACATGAAATCGACAGGGAAGAATATCCTGGAAAATATTGCCCAGGTTTCAGGTTTCACAGATTCACACACAGTCCCACATACACAGGCACCTGTAAATCTTCACAGAGGAGGTGCTGTGGCTAAGGCATCTGTTCATTACAGTTTGATCTGAGGAACTTCGGATGCGTTGTTAGAAGTCTGAGGTGGGATGAGGTTTGCACATCCCATTTGGTGTGCCAGACAGACGGGGCCAGACTCCGCATCCCGAGGCTGGGAGGAAGTAGCATGATGTTTCCATGAGTTGCTGCCATTTTCTCCCTTCCCTTCAGCCTGTTGCAAATAACTCTATTCTGGGGCAAGGGGGCAATGTTCTATGTCCCCACCACCACCACACCCTCTATGCCTTGAGAAGAGCAGCTCTTCCTTTGCAGTTGGAGAGGCATGTATCTTAACAAGGAGAGAGGGGGATCATTCCTTTGTCTGAAATAATGATGTGGAAGCTTTTGCCCTCCTCCAGGGCAGTCTTCCCTTCCAGGGGTCAAACCATGTCTTTTGTGTCTCCTGCACTGGCAGGTAGATTCTTTACTTCTCAGCCACCTGTAGAATCCTTGTCTTCTCCTAAGCCTTGAAATGCCACTTCCTCTGGGAAGCCTTCTAGGATACAACTCCTTCCTTCATCCACATTATCTCCTCCCGCTCCTCCACAGCTTTTGGCTTATATCTCTAGTTAGCACTCCAGTCATCCTGCCCTTTATCACAGTCCTGTGTCTGGATGTTCTTGGGATCTCTCCAGGGAAAATCATATCCGTCAGTGGGAAAGACTACTGATGAGGCAAAGAAGAATTTCTTCCATGAAAATGAAGACTCACATCAGTTTCCCTTCAAAGGAACCAGAACCCAGTCCAGGGACAGGCTCTTTCACAAGGTAAAGTGTCCATTCAGATTCCATAGGACCCTAGGACATTGTGTCCAGAATTTCATAATTCATTTACTTCGGTGACATGAATTTGGGAACTTTTCAGAATGTAGAACACGGCACATACCCCTGGAAGCAGGATCCTGGAGAAAGAATTTGAAAGTGCTTATTAGAATGATGGAAAAGAAGAGATGATAGCTGAATGGCTAGTATAAATATTTTGGCTATTGCTTACTGATATGAGAGTGTAGGAACCTCAGCTGCCAGACATGACTATTCTGTGCTCTTGATAGATATGGCTTCTGTTGAATTTTTCTCTTTTCTTTTACTTTAATAGTTTTTATTACTCAAGTAAAACATTTTCATTATAGAAAAATGTGAAAATGCAGTGAATGAAAGAAAAAATAATCTTACTCCTAGTCACCGATTTATATTTTGGTCTTTATTTGCATATATATCTGAAATTTTAAAATGAGACTCTACAGTGTTTCAAAACCTGTTATTTTCATTTCACCATATATCATAAATATCTTTACATATTAATAAGTATGCAGGAAGAATATACTTTTTAACAGCTTTTTTTTTTGTCATGAAAAATGTCAAACATATGTAAAAACATAACTGTCCCATGGTATCTGGGGACTGATTCTAGGACCCCTTCAGAGATCAAAATCTGAGTATGCTGAAGTCTGTTTTATAAAACAACGTAGTATTTTTTTTTGCACAACCTATACACATCCTCTTGTACACTTTAACTCATCTCTAGATTAGTTTTAATACCGAAAACAGTGTAAATGCCATATAAACAGGTACCCACACAGGGCAAATTCATGTTTTGTCTTTGGAATTTAAAAAGCTCTTTCAGTCTGTGGTTGGTTGAATCTAAAGATGCAGAACCTGCAAATACAGAGCACTGACTATGGAGAACCATATATACAATGAACCCCATGTACCGTCACCTAGCTCTAACAATTGTGACCTCACCACCAATCCCATTTATCCCTAGTTTCTTTACTACCCTCCACCCCAACACACATGCACACACACACACAAAACCACTGTTAAGCAGATTATTTGAAACAAGTGCTAGATGTAAAATTATTTCATCTGTGAATATTCAGGACTGAGTGTCTAAAAGAAAAGGAGTCTTGAGAAGCAGTCGGCAATACCATTACCTCATGTAAAGACATTAGCAGTACTGCCTTAATATCACCAAATACCTAGCCATTTAGACATCTCCTTCTGTACCCGCCTAGACCCTTTCCATAAAGCTACAGCATCATTTATCCATCTGGTATCTTGGTGTTGACCACAGATGAGAGTCCTCTTGTTTTCACTATTACAAATAATGCTGCAGCGAATAACTTTGATTTTTTAATAGCTTTCTAATTATTTTCTTAGGATAAATTGCTACAAGCGTCCTTGCTGAGTCAAAGGCTGTGTAGGTTTTTAAAGACTTTTATTCATTCACTCGACTGGTGAAGAGTACAGGAGACTGTCTAATGGTTCTTGAAGTTTTTCTAATTCTTCTGTATAAACTTTAGAATTATTTTGTAAAAATAAAAATGCAATAGAACTAGTTTTTATTTTTTATTGCATTTTTATAATAGATTTTAAAAGATTAATTTGTATTATAATACCAAGAATTCCTGTCCAAGAACAACCATTTCATGTCCTTCAGGAAATACAGTAAGTTTGATTCATCTGCATTGCCCACGCTTCTTTTAAAAGACCATGTATTTTATATAATTTTCCATAATGGTGACTAGGATTGCTTTTACGTCTTTCCTTCTCCTCTCTCTTTTTCTCCCTGATTCTCCAACTAATTGTTGCTGGTATAAATTACAGAATAAATACTATACATTTATTTGGTAATTGTCAACCTGACTGAAATTTCTTATTAGTTTCAGTGAGTTGATTCCCCCCCCACCTCCCCAATTAGTCTTCTTGGATTTTCTAGATCTGTATTCCTATCATCTGGTATTTTGACTCTTTCTCTTAAATATTCTTAATTTTTCTTTCTTTTTAAAAAGTTCTGCATTTTTATTATGACTGCCCTGGGTCTTCATTGCTGCTGGAGAGCGTCCTCTGGTTGTAGAGAGTGTGGGCTACTCTCTGGTTGCAGCCCGCTGGCTTCTCGTGTGGGGTCTGGGCTCAAGGGCATCTGGGCTCAGTAGCTGTGGCTTCTGGACTCTCGCTGCCCCACAGGATGTGGGATGGGACTGGTGTCCCCTGCATTGCAACACAGAATCCTAGCCACCGGGCCACCAGGGAAGCTGTCTAACCTTTTTGTTTCTATTTCATGTGTAACTACACTGGCTGCTGCTGCTGCTGCTGCTGAGTCGCTTCAGTCGTGTCCGACTCTGTGCGACCCCAGGGACGGCAGCCCACCAGGCTCCCCCCGTCCCTGGGATTCTCCAGGCAAGAACACTGGAGTGAGTTGCCATTTCCTTCTCCAATGCAGGAAAGTGAAAAGTGAAAGTGAAGTTGCTCAGTCGTGTCCGACTAGTAGCGACCCCATGGACTGCAGCCCACCAGGCTCCTCTGTCCATGGGATTTTCCAGGCAAGAGTGGGGTGCCATTGCCTTGCACTCCAAAATAAGGCTAAATGATGACTAGGATGGTTGGCATCACTTCTAACTTGAGTGGAAATGGCTCTATTTGTGGTTAATTTCTGCTTGATGGTGGCCGTTGGTTTGTAATTGATCTCAACTGGAAAATTTTTTAAATATTGTAAACATTTAATATGGAACCTTTCAAATAGTAAACATTTAACGGATGTTTTTATTATATTTCTTATTATATTTTTTTATCATGAAAAGAGGTATATCTTAATTTCCTTTCATTAAGATTGATTTTAAAATTAAGAATGGATGTTGATTTTGTTGCCTTTCTGGAAACATTTATTTAATTGCTTATTTTTTCTCTGATTTGTTAATATGATGTATTAGTGCTGATATATTCTTCATTCTCGGCATATAAAACCAGTCTGGCCAAAAATATGCTATTCATTTAAAATTAGTCTGGATTCTAGTTTCCTTTTAATACTTTAAAATTCATTCTTTATGAAGTATAGTTGATTTACCATGTTTCAGGTATACAGCAAAGTGATTCGGCTATATATATACGTTATTCAGTTTTATATATTAATCATGTTATTAAAATCTATCCTTATTTATTTCTATCCGTTTGATTAAATGTGGTAGAGATATATTCACTTCTGCTGTAACTGTTTTGTTGCTTCTTGTATTATGTGAAATTTCTGGTTTTAATAGATTAAGACAGTTAAATATTGGCATTTTTTATAACTTAACCTATACTTATAGTATTTTAAATATATCATATTTTTTTAAAATATATTTCATGTCTAGTACATAAGGGTTCATTGGACTTAGGTGTTAGCAGTGGATTATACCTTCTCTTATCTCTGCTGTTCTTTCCCTTGAATTCCACCCTCCATAACATTGCTATTGCTAGCCCTGTCTCTTTGCTTGTTTGCATTTTCCTTATATGTCTTCACTCGTCCCTCTTAATCTTTTCCTGTAACTTTATTTTAGGTACATCTCTTTTACGCAGCTTATCATAAGATTTTGTTTTGTGTCTCTATGTGAAAAGCTTTTTATTATGACAGAGGTGTTAAGCCTATGCGCATTCATTTGATAACCAATATAGTTAGTTCTTGTATTTTTAAATTTGTTTGCTTTCCATTTTTAAAACTCCTTCATTACTGTTTGCCTTCAGTTCTTTCCCTATTTTTGCCTCTTTTATTCTCCAGTGATTTGGAAGATATCCAGCTTATTTTTATTCTCCTGGTGCCTCCCCTTCACTTCCTCCCTTCCTCTTCCTTCTTCAGCTTTATTTAGCATAAAGGAAAGTGTGGAGTCCTGCATTCATTCATCCGGTCGATACTTATTATGGGACTTCCGTGTGCTGTGCACAATGGTAGGCAATGCGAGTCAGTGGTGACCAGAGCCCTGCTCTTACCGATTTATCTTTTAATGAGGGAGAGAGAATAAATATGCAAGCCAGGAAGTGACCAGAGTGATACTTGTGCACATAACTAGAGTCCAGTGACATGCTAGAAAGTTACTAGTGGCTTCTTGGGCTGGGTGCTCAGGGAGGGCCTCCATGTAAGTTTGCCAGAGCTGCCATAACAGAATAGTCCAGACCAGGTGGCTTACACATCAGAAACTGGGACTTTCCTGGTGGGCCCGTGGCTAAGACTCCGAGCTCCCAATGCAGGGGGCCTGGGTTTGATCCCTGGTTAGGGAACTAGATCCCACATGCTGCAGCTAAGACCTAGCACAGCCAAATAAATAAGTAAATAATTAAAAAAAAAAACAAAAGTAATTTTTCTCACAGTTCCGACAGCTAAAGTTCAAGGTCAAGGTGCAGCAGGGTCGGTTTCTTGTGAGGCTCCTCTCCTTGGCTTGCATATGGTCATTTTCTCCCTGTGCCTTCACCTGGCCTTCCCTGTGTGTGATGCTTGCGTGCATGCACTCTCAGTATTGTCTGACTCTTTGTGACCCCATGGTGTGTAGCCCGCCAGGCCCCTTTGTCTATGAATTCTCCAGGCAAGAATACTGGAATGGATTGCCATTTCCTTCTCCAGGGATCTTTCCAACCCAGGAATTGTTCCCGTATCTCTTACATCTCCTGCATTGCAGGAAGATTCTTTACTGTGTGAGCCACCAGAGCAGCTGTGTGATGGTTATCTTGATGTCTAAACTTCCTCTTCTTCTAAGGTCACCAGTCATTTGGATGAGGGCCCACCCTAAGGACTGCATTTTAATTTACTCACATCTTTAATGACCTTATTTCTCGGTCACATTCTGAGGTACAGGGTGTTAGGCTTTCAATATATGAAGTGTGCTAACCAGACCACCTGACCTGCCTCTTGAGAAATCTGTATGCAGGCCAGGAGGCAACAGTTAGAACTGGACATAGAACAACAGACTGGTTCCAAATAGGAAAAGGAGCACTTCAAGGCTGTATATTGTCACCCTGCTTATTTAACTTATATGCAGAGTACATCATGAGAAACGCTGGACTGGAAGAAGCACAAGCTGGAATCAAGATTGCCAGGAGAAATATCAATAACCTCAGATATGCAGATGACACCACCCTTATGGCAGAAAGTGAAGAGGAGCTAAAGAGCCTCTTGATGAAGGTGAAAGAGGAGAGTGAAAAAGTTGGCTTAAAGCTCAACATTCAGAAAACGAAGATCATGGCATCCGGTCCCATCACTTCAGTGGAAACAGTGTCAGACTTTATTTTGGGGGCTCCAAAATCACTGCAGATGGTGACTGCAGCCATGAAATTAAAAGACGTTTACTCCTTGGAAGAAAAATTATGACCTACCTAGATAGCATATTCAAAAGCAGAGACATTACTTTGCCAACGAAGGTCCATCTAGTCAAGGCTATGGTTTTTCCTGTGGTCATGTATGGATGTGAGAGTTGGACTGTGAAGAAGGCTGAGCACCGAAGAATTGATGCTTTTGAACTGTGGTGTTGGAGAAGACTCTTGAGAGTCCCTTGGACTGCAAGGAGATCCAACCAGTCCATTCTAAAGGAGATCAGCCCTGGGATTTCTTTGGAAGGAATGATGCTAAAGCTGAAACTCCAGTACTTTGGCCACCTCGTGTGAAGAGCTGACTCATTGGAAAAGACTCTGATGCTGGGAGGGACTGGGGGCAGGAGAAGAAGAGGATGACAGAGGATGAGATGGCTGGATGACATCACTGACTCGATGGACGTGAGTCTGAGTGAACTCCGGGAGTTGGTGATGGACAGGGAGGCCTCGGGTACTGTGATTCATGGGGTCGCAAAGAGTCAGACATGACTGAGTGACTGAACTGTACTGAACTGAAGCTGCTTCAGTCATGTCTGACTGTTTGCGACTCCAGGGACTATAGCCTGCCAGGCTTCTCTGTCCATGGGATTCTCCAGGCAAGAATACTGGAGTGGGTTGCCTTTTCCTCTTCCGGGGGATCTTCCCAACCCAGAGATCAAACCTGAGTCTCCCATGGCTCCTGCATTGCAGGCGAGTTCTTGACCACTGAGCCACCCAGGAAGCATTATGAATTGGGGGAGGGGAGAGGAGAGACACAATTCAGCCCGGAACAGCCTGTCTCAGGAGACAGCATTTCTACTGAGACCATTTTGGATGTGTTCTATTTGAGACATTGCAGCGGAGCTGTGCTGTTCACAGTTGTGTCTCTGGTGCTCAGAGCAGCCTGTGTTGAGATACAAATACGACTTTTCTGCACCTGTGGAGGAATGGGAGTGATGGCATCGATTCTTTGGAGGAGATTATCGAGCAAGTAGAGGACTGACAGCTAAGTGCTGCGTGTAGCCTGGAGACAGATGGGTGGGGAGGTCTACCCCTAGAGAAGAAAACCTACCGAGAGGGGTCGCTTGACAAGATGTGAGTACCCCGTGGAGCTCTGTGCACATGAGTTTAAAGTGAAACCAGTAAACCCAATTGTGCAGCTATCTTGGGGGATGTTCAGCTGTGTGGCTTAAGTAGGGAGGAGATAGATTTGATCAGCATCAGAATGCTCCACCCATGATGCTTTGAAATGCAGGTTTTATGGTGATGGATGGTGAAACCCAAGCTGGGCCAGCAGGCAGAGACATCTTGGGCAAGGGGGTGATGGCTGGAGAGAAAGCAGTGGGGTTTGTCCCAGGGACCTAGAGAGACTGAAGCAGAGGACTTGCTAGGAGGTGGTGCAGCGGAATGTTTGAATGGTGAACGTCGGGGTAGATTCTGGCTTTGAGTTAGGAGCCTAGGTTGGGTGGATGTCTTGGGGGAAGGCTCAGCGAGAACTGAGAACACTGACAAACGGCTCCTGGTGGGTAAACGACATGTCAGGCTCATTGCTAGCAGGCAGCTCAGGGTTACTGAGCCCAGTTCTGGGCTGGAGGGGGAGGAGGGAGCCTAGCTTCTCCTAAGGAAAATCAGACTAAATGTGGCACATGTCCTTCGTCCTTCTATGACCTAGGAGAGTTGCATCTTCTCTGGCCCCATGTCCACTGTTGTAAATAAGAGTGCCACTCAGTAGTAACCAATCAGAAATGACCACAATGCCTCATTGTGTTGGTGGGACCTTTCGTACCTCATATTCCTCGACTTAAAGGTTCTCTTCTGTAAAATAAAGCAGTTGGACCAGAATAATCACAGCTAATGTTTGCTGAGAATTGCTGAGTGCCAGATGCTCTTCTAAACGCTTTACATCGATCCCATTGCATTTTATTGTCTCGACAGTCCCATCTGAGGTGGGTACCAGAATTATTCCCGTTTTCCAAAGAAGGGTCTGAGAAAGGAGAATAAGTAACATACTATGAGCGAGTGAGTGAAAGTCGGTCAGAAGCATCCGACTCCTTGTGGCCTCGTGGACTATAGCCTGCTGGGCTCATCTGTTCATGGAATTTCCTAGGCAAGAACACTGGAGTGGGTTGCCGTTTCCTTCTCCAGGGGATCTTCCTGACCCAGAGATCAACCCCGGGTCTCCTGCATCGTGGGCAGGTTCTTTACTGTCTGAGCCACCAAGGAAGTTTCTTATCAGGATTCTAACAAATCACTACAGACTCTGTGACTTCAAGCAACCTAAATGTGTTCTTTTACAGTTCTGGAGGCTAGGAATCCAAAATAAGTTTTACTTGGTTAAAGTCAGGATGTTGGCAGAGCTGGTTCTTCTATAGGCTCTTGGAAAAGAATCCTCTCCATTGCCTTTTCCAGCTTCTAGAGGCTGCCTGCTTTCCTTGGCTTGTGGCCTTTTCTTCCCCCTTCAGAGTGCATCACTGCAGTTTCTATTTTTGCCATCTGATCACCTCCTCTCTTGACTCTGAACCTCCTGCTTCCCTCTTATAAGGATGCTGTGATCATATTGGACCGCCCATGTAGCCCAGAAAAATCTCATGTCAAGATCCTTACCTTCATCCCATCTGCAAAGTTCCTTTTGCCTGTAAAGTGGCATATCCACAGGGTTAGGGTTTAGGAGGTGGACATTTTGGGGGCTATTGTTCTGCCCACCACAAAAGCCCAAGACAAAGGATTCTAACCTGAGTGGTCCTGGCCCCAGGGACTCATTTAGAAAGGGCTGACACGTGGCACATGAGCCACCACTCTTTTACCCATGAAGCGTCAGCAGTTGACTGCAGCTTTCTTTCCCTCAGTATCCAAAGGCACCCTCAGAATCCTCCTCAACACTGTTTTCGGGGCCGCCCATCCATTGATCTGAATTTTCACGCATGGTGGAACCTTTATGCCTTCTCAGCTTTGATCTCATCTGGATCTGACATCTGAGATGTCTGTGTTTCCAGTGAGACTTAGAGAGTTCCCTGTAGCCAGACTGCGAGCTCTTCTTGGGAGAAGATTCCTCCTTCTGCAGGCTCAGAGGCCGTTTGTTGTTAACTCACCAGCTGTGGGTGTGAACGTGAACTTTGGAAGAGGAGATGGTTGTAGGAAAAGCAGTCTTCTTATCCTGATTTCCAGGCATGCTGGCCAGGAATTGCAGCTCTCCCTGAAACGCTTGCTGGTGATTTCAGAATTTGGGCCATGGGGGAAGGAGGAGGAAGCTACAGGGAGAACGTGGCTCCACCCTCCCCGGCCATCTGCCCTTGCTTCGAGAACATACTGTAATTGCCGAGCCCTGCCTGAGGAGGAAAGGGAGAATCACAACATGTTCACCCAGAAGAGAAAACAAACAGCCTTCGTATCAGGCGGGGGAGACAGTTTTAAAGGGTATTTGCGGGGCCTGAAGCCAAAGGAAGTCCCCAGCAGAGCCTCCTGGAAGTCTGTGCTCAGCCTCCTTTTGGGCCTTCCTGTTTCTGGGTATCAGAGCCTCCCTGCTGGTGCTGGGTTCTCTTCCTATGAGCCCCACATCAGATCCTACAAATGGACAGGGAACCATCCCTAGAGCTCTTCTTCCTCTGCAGCCTGTAACCCTCCAGCCTGTGGGAGCTGGAATCAAGCTATGAGCGCTAGGTTCCAAAGTGGATGCTGTGCGGTCCCACTCGGCATGCACCGTATCCTCCGGGACCACGGAGCACACACTCCCCACTGCACCGTTTTCCCCAGCTGGGTAGAAAACCCCCTCTCAGTAAGACAGGATGCTCCATTGTCTTTCCAATTCCCCGCTTCTTTGGGGGCCCCTCTGCTTTGCCATGGTCTCCTATCCTGATCCAAATGATTGCAGGCCTTGGGGTCAGCATCTCCTTAATTCACTCTTGCAAGGGGTAATGGCCCAAGGACTGCAGTTGTGGCTGGCCACCCTCGGGTCACACCAGCCATGAATTATCCTCTCTCCTCTTAATAGCATCCTTAGTGTGCTCTCACGGCAGCTCCCTCCTTCCTGCCTCATCCAGCCACAGGTGGCTTCCAGACACATCTCACATTTGCTGTGTCTTCATAAGCTTCAGTGCCTCCGAGTGAGGGACTTCCAACCTTCATGGCCTCATCGCCCCAGGAAGGTTCCTGTAGTCTACATGCATCCTTGTGGGTCAAGGTCAAGGTCATGCACGTAGAAAGGATGGAAATGCAGGTGCAGCATTTTCAAGGAAAAATGTCCCGCAGGGAAGGCTGTGAGCTGTAAGGGGTCCCCCAGCCCATTGCCTGCACCTGGCTTTGAGGGCTTCATGCTGAACCTGAAGACTCTGGTTGGAGTTTTCTTGAAGAATTCCCATTTTTATCAGGCTCGGTTTCCTGCCAGCCAAATTTAAGAAGTTGCAGAGAGTGAAACAGATCACAGAGTGTTATGTCAGGAGGAGGCACTTCCCAAGTTTATCCTATATAAACCCCTACTTTTTTACAGATGAGGAATTTGCCTAGAGGCCAACAGCCAGCAAGTGGCAGACCCGTGGGCAGAACCCACATCCCAGGACGCCCAGATCTTTGCTCTGCAAACTTTTCCACATGAGCACCTGTGCATCTGTCTCTGTACGCAGAAGTGCCTGGAACAGGCGAGTGTTTCTTTGCCAAGCGTGTGCTTTTGTAAGGAGGTTGAGAGAGAGAGAGAGAGAGAAACAGATGCGGAGGTGCTAGCCTGAGTGGGTTGACGGTCTCTGGAACATCTGGGCAGGTCCAAGTCCTCTTTGGCTTCCAACACTCATGGCAGCTCTGGGGTCCTAGAGCTGGTGCTAGAATGTGTATACATGGCTCATAACCCGTGTTATATAGATAGAAGCAGCCCCCAGGGGTCAGAGCAGAGGCAGTACCTCAGGGCTGGAGGTTGCCATAGAAACAGTGGGGGAGGGGTGGAGCAGAGATGGATCCAGGGAGAGATTTGGCATAGGTTTCTTGGTGGGAACAGGAACTTCCTGGAAGTTCTCCTGGAGTTTAGTCGAAGGCTGGAGACTCTGTCATTTGTCAGCAAGGTGGGCTGCATCAGGGGGCTCTGCATGGGTCCAGGGGCTTCCAGGGAAAGGGCATCTGGCTGAGATGCTGAGCCTGTCCCCATCTCAGTACACTGCTGTGATCTGCCTACACGCTTGTGTGATTTGAGTGTGTGTGACTGTGTGTGTGGCGTGGGTGTGTATAATTGTGTGTGTTATTGTGTGCACACATAATTGTGCAGTTGTACGTGCATGTGTGACTGTGACGATGTATGATTATGTGCGGGGGTGTGTATGAGTGTGCTTTCATCTCATCCCAACAGAAGGCAGTCAGAAAACTCCGTCTGTGGGAGCCCCATAGGGCCATACCTGGAGGCCGAGCCTGCAGTCATAGTCTCCGGGACTCAGAGGACAAGGAGGCTCATGGTCAAATCCATGACTACCTTCCATCCTCCCGAGACCACCCTCCTGTTTCCTCAAATGCCTGCAAAGCTGAGGGCTGGACACAGAGCTGGTGGGTGGGGCTCCCCCTCAGAGGAGTGTGCTGGGTTGAGCCCCAAGTCTCTGAGACAGAAGTGGAGACAGGAAATGTTGGGGTGACAAGCTCTCTGGTCTGTCGCATTCAGTTGGGTTTCCTAGAGAAGGAAGTGGACACAGAAGCACAGCGCAGGCCTAGGAAGGACTTCCTGTAAGTGCCCAGGTAATGAATTCCTCAGGCCTTCTTGTTTCTAGAAAGGAGAATGGAGGGCTTTCAGCAGTCAGATGCCCCCTTGGGGATGGAGCCCTCCCTTGGCAACGACACCCCTTCTCACACCGGGTAGGTGTCTTTTTCCTGGGGGAGTGGGGTCCTGAAAGGGAGGCAGAAACCTGATTGGTGATAGACCCCTTGGCTGTGGGTTTCAGCCTCGTAGGGATTTTCCCAGAGGCCTCGTTGTTCTGCAGATGTGACCCTGCCTCTAGGGTAGGGCCTCAGGAGATGGCAGTGCCCAGAGCTGGTTGAAAGCTGGCGTGTGGTGGTGGGGGGCAGGTGACGTCAAGGGAACCAGAAGGAGACAAGACAAAAGGGAGGGTCTGGTGGAAAACCCCATGGCGTCTGATGTCTTTTGTGCAAGACCTACTTTTCCTCTTACAGATCAGAGCCTGATGCCTGCTGTCGGAGGAAGGCCCAGCAGCACTGGCCTCCCGCACCGACCTCCACCTTGGGGTTTTGTGAGGTGGGGGTGGATGGTGTGGGGGAGCCTGTCCCTGGGGTGCTCAGGGGGAGAGGGCAGATGCTGGGGAGATGAGGATGGATTTTCAGAGGTGTTTTAAGCTGACTGGAGAGGAAGTGAGTAGGACATGCTGGATGGCAGAGGATGGAGGTATCAGAGGAGGAGAGGAAGGCCCTCAGCGAAGGCACAGCCCAGCTCAGTCCTGCTCTTGAGGGCTGTGCTTCAGTCATGACACAGAGGAAAGAGGTCGGTGAGGTGTGGAGCAGAGGAGAGAACACGGTGACTCTGGGAACCTTCCAGGGGCACTCCAGGCTGGGTGCAGGGGGCTTGGACCTGGGACCTGCCGCCCCTGCTCCTGGCCAGGAGCAAGAGAGCCTGTCCATCCTGCTCGGCTGCTGGGGGACCAACTTCTTGAAGACCAAATGGCACCATGAACAGTGGCCAGATAGGAACGTTCTCAGACCATGTGTTTCCACAGACAGCACAGAGGTGTCTCTTTGGCTGGCGCGCTGGGGGCTTTTGAGGAGTTTCTCCATGCCTCCCATCTTGTCCCTGGTTAAGCATAACACTTGCCAGGGGTGTACCTTTGGGCTAGTTCTTGAATCTTTCGTGTCTCATTTCCTCCTATGGAAAACAGAGCTCCAAAGAGCTCTGTTTGCATTATGTATGCAAGCGTTTATCAAGCACTTAGCATGTGGCCAGCATTCAGTAACACTAGCTGTTGCAAGAATCTCTGTACAGCCCTATTAACCATGAATTCATATTCATATAAGTACCACATATTAACTGGTGGAGCCTCCGGGGCTCCTGGAGTTCCAGGTAAGGAAACCAAGATTTCTGTGACTGTAAATAGATTTCTAAGATTAATAGGCAATGCACAGGAAGAGAAAGAATAAAGCTAAATCAACCCCAAACAAAAAGAAGTTGTGCTGGGGAGCCCCTGACGTAGGAGCAGGTGGCAAGGTCTAGGTCGCCTCACAGACACAGGCACAGTAAGCTGGGATCAGCTGGTGGAACCCCCTTAGTATGACACAGTCAGCTGCTTTAACAGACCCCAAAATGCATCCCCAAATGGAAGTTTCCTTCTCTCTTCTGTAACAGTCCAAGTGTGGGGGCAGCAGAGGCCTTGCCATTCGCTAAGCCTAGGCATCTTCTCTGTGATCGAAGCCGAGTCACAGCCCTCGGTGCTCTGGTCCTCGGGGGATGAATGGAGGAATGGAGGAGGCAGGGGACTGTTTCTCAGTATTTGGACTAGAAGTGGCACATGGTTATCTTGTCACTTTCCTTAGTGAGTTCATGGCTACATGTCCACATCCAATGGCAAGGGACGCTGGGGGTGCAGTGCAGCTCCCCACCTGTGGGTGGGTCTGCAGGTCTCCTCTCGTGGAAGCTGAGAAGGATGGATAGTAAGGGACAGCTAGTCTGTGATGGAGGCCTGTGTTCTCTATCACACAGGCCATTTGCAAAGCATCTGTGTCCTCATGAAATTTACCTGGCCTTGAGAAGGCGAACAGATATGCAGATTCTCAATATAACCCCTCATAATGGTAAGGCTCTGAAGAAAAATAGTGTAGGGGAGGGGTGTGGAATAGTCAAAATTGTTCCTCAGAGAAGGTTGCTGGACTCTTAGAAACCTAGTCCTTCTCCTCCTTCAGCAGATGAGCATGTTTAAGGTAAAGTAACTCTTAAAAATTTTATTATCAGTGAGCAAATAAAAGGAGTGTCCTTGGAAAAAGGCAGGTATTTTTCCCCTGGTGCCTTCAGATAATGCAGCAGAGTTCGATGTCTGAGCTGTCATGTTAACAGCCACCTTGGGGTGCAAGAGGAACACACTCAGATTCTTAAGTTTTTTTTTATCATGAAAGGTGGGGTTAGAGCAAGTCTCAGAAGGCCTGGTCCAGCCTTGAGTTTACAGAGGAGAAACCTGAAGTCCAGAAGGAAGAATTGTCCGCCCTGAATTTTAGCCAAGGTTGTGGCTTTTCCCAGTTCCTGTACAAGAGGATGGCAGAGGGCAGAGGTGCTGGAGGAAAGGGCACAGCTAGAGGGACAGGTTTGCTGGAATTCCATTGGTGTGACCTCTCCCCGCAAACACACAGATGCCTGCTTTGCATGACACCTGCTCTCAGCTCACATGCACACCCATTGTAGCAAAATGCCGTTTCCTGAATATGGCTGCAGCAGGCTTTTCTCCTTTCGACACCCAAGGGCACCGTTGACTCTCTCCCACTCATACCTAAGGCCAACCATCACAGGCTACCCAAGTCTCATTTCCAGGGTGTTTCACTGAATAATGCACTGAATACCCCAGATACCTTGCGCGCCCGTGTTTGCTAAGCCCCCTCATTTCACAAGCTGATCCGAAAAGCAATCAGGTTTGTCCAGCATGATTTGTTCTTTAATAAAGAAACTCTGCGATCTCACAGCTGATCTTTGCCCAGGGCTCAGGCTGTAGCCAGCCCTGGAGTTGTGTTCGGTAAGTATCCACCAGGGATCCTCTCCCTGCCTGGTGGCTACATCGGAGGCAAAGGCTGTATAGAGAATGTTCGTTATGTAAAGAGGAGACAACCTTTCAGAGTAGGAGCTCATGGCACCGTGACAGATGAGTTCAGTAAAGATGCAGGATACCCATTTCATACTTTCACCGGATATTAAACTCCCAGAGATGGGTCATGCTGGTGGTGGAGGCAAGTCATCCACAGGAGCATCCTTAAAGCAAGCGTTTGATTGCAGACTATACATTACTGGCTTTCATCCTTTAGAGAGAAGATGCTAGCTGGATCCAATTGCAAGTTGCTTTCTGCAATAACTTGAATTGATTCACTGGGCTGTGTCTCACCCTGACCCTGTATCCTTTCTGCCTGGATCCCGTTTATAACTGATCTGTCTGTTGTTTCTTCTTCAGAGGCAGGACAACAGCTGTGTGCCCACGTAAAGTCGTTCCCTAATGTCCCCCATCTCTGTCCTTCCGCGTTTCCTGGATGTGATAGCTCCTCATGTTAGATTTCTACCCCCTCTTGAGTGATCACTGGCTTCTGTTAAGTGGTTGTACCCTCAAGCAATGTCAATAATTTACAGAGCAGTTTGTCAATAACGTTCGTTTTTCATTAAATCCGGGAGTGTGGATGCTCACAACACACGCATCTGCTCTGTCTTGGATTTGCACGATGACTTCCTGAATTCGCTTTACAAACAGTGCTGCTTTCTCTTCTACGATTCTTCCCCTGCAGAGAGGTTCCTGTGGTTTGTCTTGGCTTTGGAGTTCCTGTACCCATTTCCAGGTCTGGTACAGAAAGGTCAGGAAAGGGCATTGGCTGTTTGGCTCACTCAGACGTATTGTTTTCGTCTGCATTGCCAAAGCGAGGCTCAGGCATCAGTGGTCCAGGGTGTATGAAGGGGATCGTAAGGGAGAGGAGGCGGGTCTACCATCTTTCAGGCTTCTGACCAGAAGTGGCATGTGGTCCCTCGTCACCTTCCTTAGGTGAAATCATGGCTGTATAGCCACACCTATTGGCAACGGAGGCTGAAGGATGGAGTGCATCTTCCCACTATGTGCCAGGCTGTAGGTCTCCTGTGAAGTGCGGGGAGGGTGGGGTGTGATGGACAGCTAGTGGTCTCCATCATGGAAGCTATTTACAAAGTTTGTGCCCTCATGAAGTTTACCTTGACTCGAAGAGTCCTGGGAATGGATTTCAGTTGGGTTCAGGGAACATTAAGGAATTCTGGATGGTGGGCGCATGGGGAGAGGGGAAGAGCATGAAGTCAGAGAGGACATCAGATCCCTTTATAAAGGGCCAGGGAAAGGGCCTAAGAGTTTATTCTGAGTTGGGAAGCTCATGGCGAATCCATAGCAAGGAAGAGACATGGTCTTATTTATGCTTTTAAAGGATCCCTTCTGGCTGCTACATGGAGAGGCAACTAAAAAGCATTTTCTTGGGAATCTTTGCACTTATGTGTATGGGATTTGGTTCCTGATTTTCTTGTGCATACTTGATAGTGTCAGGTTTTGGAGTCTTGGTTGTCCGAGTGAAAGCATCTTAATGCATTGTATTGCCAGTCCATTGTCAAACAGTACTAGTCAAATGCTCAGGGATACTAACCTCCTTTTTTCTATTGTGAGAATAATTTGAATAACATAGGTATGACACCTTTGTTCAAGTTTCAAAGCCTCATTTAAGGGGGAACAAAGTTGGAAAAAGTTCGTTAGTCAATAAGCCTGTTTGAGTTGTGTTTTGTTTTCTTTTTTGAGATGATATGGGGTGGGAGGTGGGAGGGGCTTTGGCATTGGGAGATCATGTACACCTGTGGCTGATTCATGTCAATGTATGGCAAAACAAATACAGTATTGTAATGTAGAATAAAAAAAATAAAAAATAAAAAAATAAAATAAACTACAAAGACTTCAAAAAAAAATTTAAACAATTAAATAGCCCATCCAATTTATTGACTCAGTTTTCAAGTGTATTACTCTCATGAATTTTATATTTCATATAAAAATATAAATTTCATATTTTATATTATAGCTTTATATTTATATATTATATTTACATTCTTATTTTATATCCTCTTTCTTATTGGTTTGCATATATATATATTTTGTTGATGAAATGTACCAGTTTTATTATTTTTGCATAGAATTAGGTATCTGACTTATTATTTGTACTTTTTATGATTTCTAAATTCATTAATTGCTGCTTTTATCTATGAATCCTTTTATCTTGCTTTCCAAGTTTTATTTTCTAACATATTAAGTTGAGAGTTTAATTTGTTAACTTTTTGTTTAATGATGAATTTATACAAAGCTGTCATGTTCCTTTTTATTATTGCTTTTGCCATGATCCCTAATTTTTGCTATGTATTATTTTCATTGTCATGATTTTTAAATAGTCTGTAATTATAATTTGATTATCTCTCTAATCTAAAAGTTACTTAAGATTATTTTTCTGAAAATAATTGCTGCTGTTTTGAAAGTGCATATAATTTACAAATGGATAAATTAAAAATAAAACCCATCCTAATCTCCTTTTCTACTTCTATATCAGTCCTAGGGATAACTTCTTTTAACAGTTTGGCATGCATCTAAATAGATTTTTTCCAATATATGGAAAACAATATACTATAAGCATATAGAGTTCATTAAAATGAAACAGTATACATGTCCTCTGAATTTATTTATTCAGTGATAAACTATGGCAATATATGTATCTCTCTTTTTTTAATGGCTATTTTATAATATGGGATACATTTATTTAATCATTCCCTTACTGATGGGCATGTGTTTGGATTGTCTGTTTTTAAATTCATTTTTTCTTTGCATACTTGCACAATAATTTCTGTGGAAATTCTAGGTCAAAATTATGCCCATTTTCTATTTTTATGTATAAAGGCATTGGTGTGCTCATAAACTGGCTGTCAGAAAAACCAAATATGGCAAAAAAAACCCACCCCAATCTGATTTATAACATTTGCTGATTTCTATGGTGTAAACACTGCCACCATGGCCAATTTCAAACAAGCAGCTATTCTCCAAAAAGTCCTGAATATTTAACTATGGTCTCTTGTGAGCTGGTATAAGCCAGTTCAAACCAGTTCCAGCATTCTACTGGGATAAGGCAAATTGCTTCCAAAATTATTGAGTTAACTTACAGTCATGCAATATGTAATTCTTCTCTCTATAACTTTAATAACCCTGAATATTAAGAATCTTCCTTTTTTCCAGTCTGATAGATTAAAATATTGCATTTCACTCTTGCCCACTCCAGTAATCTTGCTTGGAAAATCCCATGGATGGAGGAGCCTGGTAGGCTGCAGTCCATGGGGTTGCTGAGAGTTGGACACGACTCAGTGACTTCACTTTCACTTTTCACTTGCATGCATTGGAGAAGGAAATGACATGACTCCAGTGTTCTTGTCTGGAGAATCCCAGGGACGGCGGAGCCTGATGGGCTGCCGTCTGTGGGGTCGCACAGAGTCGGACGCGACTGAAGTGACTTAGCAGCAGCAGCAGCTTGCTACTTTGCATTTCTTTTCATGTGTTAAGTACTTTTATTTTTTTCTATGAATTGCCTATTCATATTATTTGCCTTGTTCTTAATTCAAAAACATTTTAATCGAACACCTTTCTCTATACTATGCGTTCCTCCAGCTGCTGGGAATACAGCAGTGAATAAGGAAGACTCTGTTCTCTGCACTAGCGAAGTTTATGTTCTAGGGAACAGAGCAGGTGAAATTATTGCAAGTTGAAAACAAACTATGAAATTAATAACCTGAGAGCCCAGTTAGAAAATAAAGGAACTGTCTCCTTCGATTGAACATCTTGGGGAGGCCCCCACATGTGTGTGAAGTCTCTTCAGTTGTGTCTGACTGTGAGACCCCATGGACTATAGCCCTCCAGGCTCCTCTGTCCATAGCATTCTCCAGGCAGAAATATTGAAGTGGGTTGTCATTTCCTTCTCCAGGGGATCTTCTCAACCCAGGGATCAAACCCATGTCTCTATGTCTCTTGCACTGGCAGGCGGGCTCTTTACTACTAGCACCACCTGGGAAGCCCAAGGCTCTCTGGAGTGATAGCATTTATACCAAGACATAAGTGTGTGAATGGAGAAGGAAATGGCAACCCACTCCAGTATTCTTGCCTGGAGAACCCCAGGGACAGAGGGGCCTGGTGGGCTGCCGTCTATGGGGTCGCACAGAGTCAGACATGACTGAAGCGACTTAGCAGCAGCAGCAAGAATGTAAAGGAGCCAGGCAGGCAAATAGTGAGTTAAGGGTGGGAGTTACAGGTGGTGTTGATGAGCCCACAATACCAGCATGTGCAAAATTCCTGAGGATTCAGGGAGAGTGGGGAAGAAGATCTGAGAAACCATAACCTAGTGATGGAGGAGGAGAGGTGAAGGAGATGTTGTGAGAAGAAGAGGGAAGGACCAGGCCACGCAGCACCCTGCAGACCACAGAGATGGACAGGATTTTATTCTAAGTGAGTGGTCATTATTAAAATCTTTTGAATGTTGAGGCAGTCCTGTTGCAAATAAAAATGTAAAACTCTCTTTTAAGCTGTACAATGAAAAAATTATAGGGAGGCAAAGGAGAAATCTGGGAGCCAGTTAAGAGTTACTGACCTTAGTAAAAGGGCTTCCCTGGTAGCTCAGATGGTAAAGAATCTGCCTGCAATGTGGGAGACCTGGGTTCGATCCCTGGGTTGGGAAGATCCCCTGGAGGAGGGCATGGGAACCCACTCCAGTATTCTTGCCTGGAGAATCCGCATGGACAGAGGAGCCTGGCAGGCTGTGGTCCATGGGGTTGCAAGAAGTCAAACATAACTGAGTGACTAAGCACACAAAGTGAAAAGTAGCCGTATTCCAGATCAGAATGATCAAGCTGAACAACTATAGGAGGAGCTGTTCAGACTGCATTCTATATCCTGCTGTAACTGACATCCCTGTGGATGGAAGGGATCAGTTGCTTTCCCCTTGTTGATTTTTAGCTGTCTTTTAAATAATAGATACACTTTGGTTACTATATATGGTACAGATATTTTTTCACAGTTGGTAATAACCTATTTTATGATTCAAAATATCAAAGTTTTAAATTTTTATGAAGTTGGATTTGTTGATCTTTTCCTTTATTACTTCAGAACTTGCTTGTAGCGTTTAGGAACATCTTCCCCTTTGCAGTTTTGTAAAATATGTTTTCATGTATCTTTTAGTATTTAGATTGGAAAAAAAAAAGCATGGATTTTAAAATAGTAATTTCTTTGGTCTATAAATACAGTAGGAAGCTTTTATTGTTCATATTTTTTCTGTGTGCCTTTATATCATTCCATGCTGCTTTTTAAATTGAAGTTGTGTAGTACATTTTGATGTCTGGAGGTACAAATATCCTCTCCTGTTCTTTTACAGAATGTCACTGGCTGTTCATATGCATTCATTTATATGACTTTTAGAATCAGGTTCTATTTTTAAAGAATGAGACTTGAAGCCTGAATGGAATTTATGTTTTAATCTGGGGAGAAGTAACATTTTAATTGATTTGTTTTCCTATCCAGTAATATGGTATATCTTTTTAGTTATCCAGACTTTCCTTCTTTCATTTCCTTCAGCAAAGTTTTCATAGATTTTATCATAGAGTTCTGATAGTTTTCTTGTGTTTATATTACAATCTAGTGTCTTATTTTTATCATGAAATAGATTTAATTCATTTTCACTTGGTTTGCCAGTGTATAGGAAAGCTCTTTATTTTTGTGTCCTTTTCCTCTGTCTAGTCACTTTATTGAATTTCCTCACTAGCTTTAATAGTGGTTCAGTTAATTGCCTTAAATTTTATAAGTAAATGATTATATCATCTACAAATAATGACAGTCATATATCTTCCAATTCAGTATTTGTTTCTCTTACCTTTTTTCCCCTCCTTAGCACATTGATTATAACATCTTTAAAAAGATGAACAATTACAGTGGGAATAGGCACTCTTTATAGAAATATCTTTGGGGATTCATCATTAAGTTAAACTTTTGCTTTTCAGGTTCACAAAAGTGACTTTTTAAAAGCAAATTTTTAAAAATGGCATTTTCCTGCACTCAGGGTGACAATCATGTGCTTTTTCTTTCCTATAACGTTGGAAATTTTATAGTATTTAAATTTTAAATTGTTGAACTTTTCCTGTATGCCTGGAATAAATTCACCTTGGCCATGGCGCTTTCCTGTATTGTTACACTGAAATTTAGTTTGCTGACATTTTATTTAGATTTTTTGCATTAAAATTTATAAATAAGTTTGGTTTAGAGCTTTCATTTTTCCTAATATCTGTTTTTGGTTTTGGTATGAGAAACCAAGCAGAATCTGATACTTCTCTTGTATTTATTACAAGGCATTTATCATTCAGACACAAACAATTCCTACAAAAAATTTTAATCTCTTTTTCTCTGCTCTGGTGTGGTTTAAATAGCAAGGAAATTATATCTTATTTAAAAGTTAGACAAAACTCGGTCATGAAGTAATGTGGGCATGGTGCATTTTGAGGCAACTGTCTCTGTGGCTATCTGTTCATTATCTTCTACAGTGATCTAGAGCCAAGTTTGTCTACTTTATTAACTTTTTCAAAACTTATTGGTATAAGTATGTTTAAAAATCAATTGGAAAGTTTTCATAGTAGCTTTCGTTACTTTTCCTTTGGCATTCTTTATGTACTATGGATTTTTGTGGGTTTACTTTCTCCAAATTAGACTAAATTTTGGAACATTTTGCTTATTGGGCTTTGCAGTAAATGAGGTTTGGGTTTATCAGGTCTGCTTTTTGCATTCAAGTAGTTTCTCCTTGGACCTTCCCTGGTGGCTCAGATATTAAAGAATCTGCCTGTAGTGAAGGAGACATAGGTTTGATCCCTTAGTCAGGAAAATCCTCTGGAGAAGGAAGTGGCTACACCCTCCAGTATTCTTTCCTGGAAAAGTCCGTGGACAGAGGAGCCTGGTGGGTTACAGTCTGTAGGGTCTAAAGAGTTGGACACAGCTGAGCGACCAATGCTTTCACTTTGGCTTTCTCCTTGTGTATGTATTAATAACATCCGTCCCTTTTCTTTAGGCTTATTCAGTTTTGTTCACGCTTATTTTCTTACATATGCATTTAAGTGTGTCACTTTTCCTCTGAGTAAGACTTTGACCACAGTTCAATTCAGTCACTCAGTTGTGTCTGACTCTTTGCGACCCCATGGACTGCAGCACGCCAGGCTTCCCTGTCCATCACCAACTCCGGGAGCTTACTCAAATTCATGTCCATTGCGTCAGTGATGCCGTCCAACCATCTCATCCTCTGTTGTCCCCTTCTCCTCCTGCCTTCAATCTTTCCCAGCATCAGGGTCTTTTCCAATGAGTCGGGTCTTTGCAGCAGGTGGCCAAAGTATTGAAGGTTCAGCTTCAACATCAGTCCTTTCCATGAATATTCAGGACTCATTTCCTTTAGGATTGACTGGTTGGATCTTCTTGCAGTCCAAGGGACTCTCAAGAGTCTTCTCCAACACCACAGTTGAAAAGCATCAATTCTTCAGCACTTAGCCTTCTTTATGGTCCAACTCTCGCATCCATACATGACTACTATTAAAACCATAACTTTAACTAGATGGACCTTTGCTGGCAAAGTAATGTCTCTGCTTTTTATTTTTAATATGCTGTCTTGGTTGGTCATAGCTTTTCTTCCAAAGAGCAAGCATGTTTTAATTCCATGTCTGCAGTCACCATCTGCAGTGATTTTGGAGCCCAAGAAAATAAAGTCTGTCACTGTTTCCACTATTTCCCCATCTATTTGCCATGAAGTGATGGGACTGGATGCCATGATCTTAGTCTTCTGAATGTTGAGTTTTAAGCCAACTTGTTCACTCTCCTCTTTCACTTTCAAGAGGCTCTTTAGTTCTTCTTTGTTTTCTGCCATAAGGGTGGTGTCATTTGTGTATCTGAGGTTATTGATATTTCCTCAGCAATCTTGATTGCAGCTTGTGCTTCATCCAGCCCGGCATTTTTGCATGATGTATTCTGCATAGAAGTTAAATAAGCAGGGTATAACATACAGCCTTGACGTACTGCTTTCCTGATTTGGAACCAGCCTTTTGTTTCATGTCCAGTTCTAACTGTTGCTTCTTGACCTGCATACAGACTTCTCAGGAGAGAGATAAGGTGGTCTTGTATTCATATCTCTTTCAGAATTTTCCACAGTTTGTTGTGATCCACACAGCCAAAGACTTTGGCATAGTCAAGAAAGCAGAAGTCAAATGTTTTTCTGGAACTCTCTTGCTTTTGCAATGATCCGATGTTGGCAATTTGGTGTCTGGTTCCTCTGCCTTTTCTAAATCCAGCTTGAACATCTGGAATTTCACAGTTCACGTACTGTTGAAGCCTGGCTTGAAGAATTTTGAGCATTACTTTATTAGCATGTGAGATGAGTGCAATTGTGTGGTAGTTTGAGCTTTCTTTGGCATTGCCTTTCTTTGGGATTGGAATGAAAACTGACCTTTTCTAGTCCTGTGGCCACTGCTGAGTTTTCCAAATTTGCTGGCATATTGAGTGTAGCACTTTCACAGCATCATCTTTTAGGAGTTGAAATAGCTCAACTGGAATTCCATCACCTCCAGTAGCTTTGTTTGTAGTGAAGCTTCCTAAGGCCCACTTGACTTCACATTTCAGGATGTCTGGCTCTAGATTAGTGATCACACCATCATGATTATCCGGGTCATGAAGATCTTTTTTGTATAGATCTTCTGTGTATTCTTGCCACCTCTTCTTAATATCTTTTGTTTCTGTTAGGTCCAGACCATTTCTGTCCTTTATCGAGCCCATCTTTGCATGAAATGTTCTCTTTGTATCTCTAATTATCTTGAAGAGATCTCTAGTCTTTCCCATTCTATTGTTTTCCTCTGTTTCTTTGCATTGATTGCTGAGGACGGCTCTCTTATCTCTCCTTGCTATCCTTTGGAACTCTGCATTCAAATGGGTATATCTTTCCTTTTCTCTTTTGCCTTTAGCTTCTCTTCTTTTCTCAGCTATTTGTAAGGCCTCCTCAGACAGCCATTTTGCCTTTTTGTGTTGACCACATCTAACATTTTTAAAATATCATGGTTTTAAAAGTTATTTTCTAAAGAATGTATACTTGTAGTCTGAATTCCACTTTTTAAAAATTATTTAGAAAAATTTCCACATTTGCATTTAAAGATAATTCAGATAGTTATGGTTTTGGCCATTGCTCACTTGTTAATACATAATTCTGATTTGAAGATAAGCCTCTTTTATGATTTTTACTTGAGGTTTATCTAGGTTTTATTTGTAGCTTTGTGATTGAATTTTTGAAATACTTTAAGGGTATTTGGGAAAAATGTAGTTTATGTTTGTTTGGCTAGTCATCCATATTTAAGTTTTGTTATATATAATGTATATATCCAGTATGCTTTTTTCTGCTTATATTTTAAAAGCCCTACTGAATTAGTTATATCTTTTACTGTGATTTTGTCAAACTCTTTTACTTCTTTCAATTTTGCTTTAAATATTTCTCTAGTGTATTTTCTTTTATTAAAAAAAACCATGCTTACTCATTTCTTTGGAAAAATGTGAAAGTATTAATTGCTCAGTTGTGTCCAGCTCTTTGCAGTCCCATGGACTATAGCCCACCAGGCTTCTCTATCCATGGAATTCTCCAAGCAAGAATACTGGAGTGGGTAGCTCTTCCCTTCTCCAGGGGATCTTCCCAACTCAGGGATCGAACCCAGGTCTCCAGCATTGCAGGCAGATTCTTTATCACCCGAACCATTTACCAAAACACGGTATTACATTTTATTCTTTTTGCTGCTTTTTAATTTTTTTTTTGTATTATCTGTTATCTGAAATAATATTTCTAGTCCTGATTCCTTATTAAGATAAGTGTATTATTTATTTTAGTTAAGTTCTTTGTTTTCTGCCTTTCTATATCTTTTTATTATAGACGATTTATGTGCATGTGTGTGTGTGTGTGTATATGTATATATAGACAGATAGATGTAGTTTGTTTTTACATCTTAGGAATTTTTGAAAAAAATTGAATAAATTTAATGACCACAGTAGGGCTTCCGATGTGGCACTAGTGGTAAAGAACCGGCCTGCCAATGCAGGAGACATAAGAGGCGAGCTGGATCCCTGGGTCAGGTATATCCCCTGGAGGACAGCAAGGCCACCCACTCCAGTATCCTTGCCTGGAGAATCTCATGGACAGAGGAGCCTGGTGGGTCACAGTCCATGGGATTGCACAGAGTCGGACAGGACTGAAGCAACTTCGTACATGCACGTGTACAATGACTACAATATAAATCATTATTTAGATTTTATTTATTTTTATTGATTTCTTTGCTAACATATCTTCCTTTCTTGTTTTGCTTTTGTATTGGTAGAGTCTCCCTTCCTTGTAAAAAACAGATTGAGTATTTGAGTGGCAAATCTACGAACTTAGGTGTTTCTGAAAAATGTATTTTACCACTCCAGGTTTTAATTCATTTCAGTTAAAAATTTTGTTTATACTTTTGGCAACAGAAAGTTTCAAACATATACAAATGGATAGAGAATAACCTGATGACCCTTTGTATATCTCTCCCAGTGTTCTCGTTTTATCTTACCGACCCTCACTCCTACGTATACTTCACCCTGGACTATTTTGAAGTTAGTCCCAGAAATCATATCATTTCATCCACAAATAATAAACATTTTAGTATGTATTTCTGAAAAGTAAAATACAACACTCTTGGAAACAACCATAATGACATTATCTTACTAAAAATTTAACACTGCTTCCTTATTGAATTCAAATTAGATTCAGATTATTTGAGTTTCAACACCCTAAAGTCATTGCTCCATTGTTTTCTCAGACCTCGCAGGTGAGAAGTATACTACTAAGCACTCTTTGTAAACTAATTTGACTTTTGCTTTCTGGAAACTGATGTTATTTGACTTTTATTTTTAGAATTCACATACTTCATGGTTCTCTTTATTTTCTGAGCTCTGACCACACTGGCCTTCTTTTAGTTTCTTAACTCGCCATGTCACAGGGTCTTTGCACAAGTGGTTCCCTCTTCCTAGAATGTTGTTCTCCACATACCCCATCCTGTCACTGTGTTCTTCATCATGTAGCCCAGAACTAGGTAAAATGGCCCAGAACTAGATAATATGCAAGTTAGGCTGGAAATGTGAATGCTCAGCTTTCCCAGCTTCTTTAACACAGTTAGGGAAATGAGAAAGGGAATAAGAATGAGCTCCGGGTTGGTAACCATGAATATTGGGAGAGATTTGATAATTTACAAGGTAGATCTTTCTCCATCCTTTAACTTTCAACCTGGCTATGATTTTACCTTTAAAGGGCAACCAATACAAGCAGCATAAGATGAGCCTTGTCTTGTAGCTAGTCTGACGGTCTCTGACTTTAACTGCGGTATTTACTCATATTTAGTGTAATTATAGTGAAGTTTAAATCTTCTGTCTTACTGATTGTTTTCTCTCTGGCTCCTCTGGCTTCTGCTTTGTTGTTGCTGTTGTTCTTCCTTTCCTGTCCCTTTTTAGGTTAATCAAGGTTTTGTTTTGCTCCTTTCAGAGATTCTTTTTTCCTTCTCTGGTCTTTACAGATAAACATCTTCAATTAATTTTGTGTGTGTGTGGTTGCTCTAGTGATTACAGTTTTACTAGATTTGAAAACCCAACTGTTATTAATTGATTTGCAATAAGTCATTCTCTTCTTGGAGATACTGCTGCTAAGTCACTTCAGTTGTGTCCGACTGTGCGACGCCATTGATGGCAGCCCACCAGGCTCCACTGTCCCTGGGATTCTCCAGGCAAGAACAGGTTGCCATTTTCTTCTCCAATGCATGGAAGTGAAAAGTGAAAATGAAGTCGCTCAGTCGTGTCCGACCCTCAGTGACCCCATGGACTGCAGCCTACCAGGCTCCTCTGCCCCTGGGATTTTCCAGGCAAGAGTACTGGGGTGAGGTGCCATTGCCTTCTGTCTTGGAGATACTAGTCCTGTATATATGATCATTTGGGGAGAATTTGCTGTATTTATAAATGGGCTGATTCAAATGTAAAATGACAGGTTTCTATTGGAATGTTTTCATCAAGTATCCTATCTAAAGATTTTCAGTCTTTTAGTACAAATGTGGAATTGCATTCATTTTTTAAAAGGCAAATTGGGCAGTGGGGTGGTATCAGTAGGATGCTTATTTTAGAGATTAAAGTTGAGGTTTATCTTTAGATTTTCAGGAACATTTGAAGGTTTGAGGGAGAAAGAGTTAGACCAGAAAAGGGGAATGACTCACTGACAGTATTGTTTTTGAAGAAATATTTTCAGGTCAGGTTAACCAGTCTTCTCCACTCTATGCCCACAGGAGCAAATGTTTCACAAGTCCTTTATCAAGAAAGTTCACAAAGGAACTTGGAATTCCATTCTGTTCCTTAATCTCTCACTGAGAACAGGGTGAGTTCTTTAAAATACCCACAATTCTAATTTTATTTAAACTTCATTAGCTTGTCTTAAAATAATTCCCAAGCCAAAGAATAATAGAAAACTGGCACTCATCACATCCAACCACCTTTATTTCAGTCATAAGGGACCTGAGACTTTAGAGAGGATCCTCAAGGTCACTGCTCATTAGTGGCCAAGCTGGGACTTGAACTTGTAGGCTTTGCTCTCTCCCACCCTGCGTGTCATGTGCTGCAGGTGCCAAACATCTCTCTTCTTCTATCTTTCCTTTCTTTTTACTCCTGGGGCTTCAATGTGGATTCAGTTCCCTGATGCACAGTCCTGGCTTTACCTGGGCCTCACCTGTTTTTCTTTTTTTCTTTAATTTTATTTTTAATTGGAGGGTAATTGCTTTACAATATCATGTTGCCTTCTGCCATACAACAATGCGAATCAACCCTAAGTATACATATGGCCCTTCCCTCTTGTGCCTCCCCAGCAGCCTCTCCCTCATCCCACCCCTCTAGATCGTCACAGAGCACCCGGTTGAGGTCTCTGTTATACAGCAGCTTCCCACTAGCTATCTATTTACACATAGTCGTGTATACGTGGCCGTGCTTCTCTCTCAATTCATCCCACCCTCTCCTTCCCCCTGTGCCCCGCAAGTCAGTTCTCTGTGTCTGTTCCTGCCCATTGTTTCCTAGATTTCGTATACATGCATTAATATATGATATTTGTTTTTCTCTTTCTGACTTCTTTCACTCTATATAACAGACTCTAGGTTCATCCACCTTACTAGAACTGACTCAAATGCGTTCCTTTCTATGGCTGAGTAATATTGCATTATATATATGTATGACAACTTTATCCGCTCATCTGTTGATGGGCATCCAGGTTGCCTCCATGTGCTAGTTGTTGTAAATAGTGCTGCTACGAACTTTGGAGTGCATGTGTCTTTCCAGATATCATTTTCTCAGGGTATGTATGCCCAGTAGTGGGTCCTATGATACTTTTATTTCTAGTTTTTGAGAAATCTCCATACTGTTCTCCATAATGTTGTATCAGTTTACATACCCGCCAGCAATGCAAAAGGCTTACCTTTTCTCTATACCTTCTCCAGCATGTATTGTTTGTAGATTTTTTTGATGGTGGTGATTCTGACAGGTTTCACTTACATTTTTGAACAGCTTTATTGAGCTATAATTTACATACTCTACAAGCATCCATTTTTCATTTACCTTTTATCACCTCCTGAAGTCTGGATCTCAGAGTGACTCAGGTGGTAAAGAGTCTGCCTGCAATGTGAGAGATTCAGCTTCAATCCCTGGGTCAGGAAGATCCCTGGAGAAGGGAACAGCTGCCCACTCCAGCGTTCTTGCCTGGAGAATTCCATGGACAGAGGAGCCTGGCAGGCTATAGTCCATGCGGTCAAAAAGAGTCGGACGCAGCTAAGATACTGACGCTTTTCAAATGGAGAAGGAAAGCTGTTTCCAGTTAGACAGCTGAGGGTGTGCCCTTGCACCTCAAGGTATGTACCCAGAAGTAGATGCCCTTGTATTTCCTGGAAATGACAACCTCACAGACCCATATTTCTAAGTTTCTGGACCCAGATCTCTTGGAAGTCTTTCCCCGCCCATCTGTAGCTCTTCTCAGCTTTGGTGCTGAGTTGTTCCCTCTTAGATTTGTGGAAGTGTGTCAGACTGGCACATGCAGGCTGTCGGATCTGATGCCTGTACACAAAGGCAGCTTTCCGATCCGCTTCCAGAACCCCTTTTCTGTCTCTGACACCCTTTCTTTCCCCCGCGCCTAGAAGGAGTGTTATCTGCGTCGTCTTTGACATAAAAGCAGAAGGAACTCGCGTGAATTTGTCCAGTAAACAGTGCTTGAGCACCGCCTGTGCTGGTTGCAAGGGGATGCAGTGAGTGGCCACAGCCCAAAGCTCTGCCCTCACAGAGCTCCCCGGAAATTAGGTGTCCAGCTCTGTGGTGGATAGAGCCCTTTACTTGAAATTCATAAATGCCTTTGGGTGACAGGTTGGAGAGTAGAGGTCAGAGGCTCCTTGGTTTACAGATGAGGAAGTTGAAACTCAGCAAGGTAATGGGAGTGACCCAAAGTGCCACAGCCAACTAGTAGCACAGCCAGAATAGGAACTCCAGTTTCCTGTCTCCCTGATCCGTTGTAGCCCAGTCTCCCCCATTTACCGCCAGTTTTGCTCCACAAAGCCAAGCAGACTGATCAGCCCAGGCACAAGCCCCAGAGTCCTAGCTACTGGCTCTCCAGCTCCTCACCCAACAGGGTCCAAATGGCCCTAAAAATATTTCTGAGAAACGTGCCATCATTCTCAGCAGCTTTGACATGTCAGGATATACTTGACCCAAACTGGGATCACCTCAGCATTGAAATGAAGATGTAGAGGCAAACAGAGCCAGGTGGGAATGTGTACTCAGGGGCTCTGGACTCTCTTTCAGCTGCTCAGACTGAAGGGGCTTGGCCAGGTTAAACTGCACGAGCTGCGGAAGCAGGACAATGCCGATACTTTTCTAGGACTGCCTCAGATAAACTGGGACAGCTGCAATATTTCCTAAGCAAACTAGGTTACCCTCCCGCTGCTGTGGCCGCCCGAGGGCATCGGGCAGCTGGGTGACCCAGAAATGGCCATCTCCTTGTCCGGCTCCATCTGGAATTCCAGCCCCTAATTCCAGGGCGCTGACAAGACGGGCTCTTTAGGTGGAAGCGAGCGTCGCAACAGCAAAGGGAATCAAGCCCATTCTTGTGAGAGGAAGCTTGTCTCAAACAGGAAGGGAATGAGGCTTTCTGACTGTCTTAGAACAAGACAGAATTAGGAAGTGAAATGACAATGTAGCTTCCCCATCTACTTTATGTTCTGTAGTCTGGAGAGGCAAAGAAAAATAATTATAGGAAAGTGTGCCATGTTAGGAGTGAAAGGAAAAGCTTGATGTCAAGAGACATTGATTTGAATCTCTATACTTGGACACATCACTTCCTCTGAGAGCCTAATTTTTGCAGTGATGTGATGAAAGGGTTGGCTTAAGTAGTCTCTAGGGGTCTTTCCTCCTCTGAGGGTCCACAGCTGTGCATGATCTCTAGTTAACAATAAGGGTTTCTACTCTCACTACCTGATGACCTTGGGTAGATCATTTCCCTGCCCTGAGGATCTCTTTCCCCATCAGAGAAATGAGCGGCTGGGACCAAGTGACCCCCTGGTCCTCTGTCTTAGAGAGACTCCAGGACTCCAAGGAGAGGAGGGGGGATCTCTCTCCACCTTACTGGTGAAATTTGTCAGCCGTGGCAGCTTTAAATCCAGTATGAATCCACTGATGCTACAGTAAAGCAGTATTAGTGTGTGACCAAAAACAATTAAAAGCTAGAACTCTTCAATTCAGACTTGTTCCAGAAGCATCACACACACACACTGTTTTAATACATGTAAAAGCATCCTTTAAAATAAACTTTAAAAAAATTTTTTTTGGCCATGTTGCATGGCATTTGGAATTTTAGTTCCCCGACCAAAAATCTAACTTGGACCCCCTGCAGTAGAAGTACAAAGTCCTAATAACTGGACCGCTAGGGAAGTCGTGAAAGCGCCTTCTTTAATAAATCAAAGACTCTTTCACTTTTCTTGAGGAGACTTACAGTTTATTTTAAAATAACTTTGTCAATTGCTAGTTCTACAACCTTGCCACTGTCTTTTAAGTGCTCTAAGCCTCAGTTTCTGCATCTCTCTGGTGGAGCTGTGTCAAGGGATTAGTGTGGGCAGCCAGTGAAGTACAAGTACAGCAGACTGGTTAGGAAACTGGGTCCTGGGCAGCCTGTGGGGAGCATAGAGTCTTCACAGCGTGACTCTAGGGTGGTGCCCTCACCTCCTCAGGTTCAGCTCTCACCATCAGTGGAGTGTGACGATAATAGGGAATAATAATAAAGACCCCAGAGGACTGCTGCGAGGTGATTCAGAGCACAGTTCTGAAACTAGATATGTAAGGGTTCGAATCCCTGTTCTGACATTTTCCGGTCCCGTAACCACAAGCGGTTTCATGAGCCTTTCTGTGCCTCGGTTTCTCCATCTGAAAATGGGAGTGATTGTGGCACCCATCTTATAGGGTTTTCTTGAGAATTAAGTTAATACATGCCAAGTGCTAGAACAGTACCTGGTACCTACGTAACAATAGGTAAATTTTGAGTGTGTGTGTGTGTTATAAAGTAAAAAACAATCGATAAGAGTAATTTAACAAAAATTAAACAAGAATTATGTCATAAAACAGTGTTTCTTGGTGGATCAGATGGTAAAGAGACTGCCTGCAGGGCAGGAGACCCGGTTTAATCCCTGGGTCAGGACAATCCCCTGGAGAAGGGAATGGCTACCCACTCCAGTATTTTTGCCTTGAGAATTCCCTGGACAGAGGAGCCTGGCGGGCTACTGTCCATGGACTGGCAAAGGGTCAGACATGACTGAGTGACTAACACTTTCACTTTCTGTCTTATGGAGTTTATATTCTAGAGGACAAAGACAGATACTACTTAAATACATACATACCTTGCTTTATTGTGCTTTGCAGGTTCTGCATTGTTTTTTAAACAAACTGAAGGTTTTGGCAACCCTGCTTCAAGTTGATCCATCGATGCCACTTAGTGTCTCTGTGTCACATTTTGGTAATTCTCGCAATTTTCCAGACATTTTTCTTATTAGTGTAGGCGTCGGAGTGATCTGTGATCGGTGATTTTTGATTCTGCTATTGCAAAAAGATCGACTCGCTGGAGGCTTTAATGATGCTTAGCATTTTTAGCAGTAAAATATTTTTAAATTAAGGTACATACTTTGTTTTTTAAGTTATAATGCTATTGCTTACCTCATGCTGCTGCTAAGTTGCTTCAGTCGTGTCCGACTCGGTGCGACCCCGTAGATGGCAGCCCACCAGGCTCGGCTGTCCCTGGGATTCTCCAGGCAAGAACACTGTAGTGGGTTGCCATTTCCTTGCCCAATGCATGAAAGTGAAAAGTGAAAGTGAAGTCGCTCAGTCGTGTCTGACTCTTTACGACCCCATGGACTGCAGTCTACCAGGCTTCTTCAATGGGAGTTTCCAGGCAAGAGTACTGGAGTGGGTTGCCATTGCCTTCTCACTGCACACCTTGTAGACTGCAGAACAGTGTAAATGTAACTTTTATATGGTCTTCCCTGGTGGCTCAGACGGTAAAAAATCCACCTGCAATGCAGAAGACCTGGGTTTGATCCCTGGGTTGGGAAGATCCCCTGGAGGAGGGCATAGCAACCCATTCCAATATTCCTGCCTGGAGAATTCCATGGACAGAAAAGCCTGGTGGGCTACAGTCTATGGTGTTGCAAAGAGTCAGACAAGACTGAGCAACTAAGCACACAATTTTTATATGTACTGGGAAACTGAAAGATTCGTGTGACTCACTATATTGAAATATTTGCTTTATTGAGGTGAGCTGGAGCTGAGTCCACAGTATCTCTGGGGTCTGCATGCAGTAAGTCAGGGGAGATAACATCTGATGGGGCTGAATAATGTGGAGCAGGGGAAGGGGTGATGGAGAAGGGTTCTCATTCTATCATCATCCTGAAGGAGGTGACATTTTCAATAAAGAGCTGAAGGGAGTGCACCTGAGCCCACGTGGTCCCCAGGGTTCCTTGAGGGGAGAACAGTGAACGTAAAGTCCTGATGCTGAAATGTGATATTGCTGCTCATAATGGTGATGATAATAGTCACCACAGTATATAAAACAGTGCTCTCATCTTGGATTCAGCGGAGGGCTGAGACATCTCTCAGTACTTTTGCCTCTCATAGTCCTCTAGGTTATTCTTGTCCACAGGTGCTTTAAAAATCACTGTTGATTGTCTTCAAAGAAGGAATTAAGAAAAGATTGCAGGACTTGCGGCTTTCAAAACTGGCTAATGGCCCCTGGTGCAGCCGCTTCCAACGTTCCATCAGGAGACCTGTAAAGACACAAGGAAGTATAGCCAAGCATGGACGGCTGAAGGCAGAGACTGTGAGACAACCTGCCATTAGACTCTGGAAAGAATGTCCACTAATTGCAAAGCTGTTGAAAAGGGATTAAAAATGCAAATTGGCTTCAAATGATCAGAAGGAATGTGTGTAGGATTAGCATTCACTGTTATTTTAGTGGCTGCCCATTATTGAGAAATCATAGTTATCAGACAAGCTGGGCACCCATATTCTTCGCAAGTGACAAGCTTTTGCCTTTCCCTTCTGTATTCTTCTGTGTGGATTCCAGAAAACAAGAAGGAGGCAAAGAGATGGGTGATGGTGCAACTGAAAATGGGATCCGGCTGCTTGCCACTCAAAAGCCAGCAAAGAGGCCAGGTTGGTGGGAAAGAAAGCTTGCTTTATTTTGGATTCCAGCAACTAGGGCAGGGGGGAGGGTATGGGCGTGGGGATGTATGCCTGTCCAGAGGTCAACTCCCAGCCACATACATACAACAAGTGGGCAAGAGCTTTTATAGGCCGAGGGAGGTGGCTACATGCAGAAACAGCACAGTTAGCTCTGACAGTCATCTTGAAATTGGTCATCAGTGGACAGACCAGCGTCATCTTGATTGTTTTAAGTATGGTTAAACTTGGGTTCCAGGGTCAGTTTGTCCCCATTTCCTTGAGGCCAGTTCTTGGAATTGTGGCAGCTTATGTCATAGCTACGGTCTGATCATCATGTAGTTAACTTCTTCCACCTAGTAGGGTTTTCAATATCTGTAAGACAGCTCACAGGATATGGCTCAGAATATTGTCTATAGCCCTGCAGGAGGAACTGAATGAAGGTCCTTGACTTTGCTGAATGACTAAACTATTATTGTTTAGTCTTGTTGTTCTGTCTTCTCTCGTGTCTGCATTTTCTCACTTCTCTGATTAAACTTATTCTTTGGTTAAAGTTTTTCCACAGACAAAAGGAAGGCTGAGCACATGGGAGAGGTGGCAAGGGCATGGACCATGGGGTCCTGCTCCATTCCTTTCAGTGCAACAACGCATCTTGGAAGCTGTGATGTCCACACGAGGAAAAAGTTTTAATTAGGGGTGGAATTAGGAAGAGCATCGGGAACCAATATGCTGGTTGTTACCACTCCTTTTTGTAGTTTTCATTAAGGAAGTCTTCAAAATCTTGTCAGTGGTGCAGGAGAAAAATCCCATCGCAGCCCAGCAGAATCAGCCATCCTGGTCTGGATGCTCAGTGGTTGTAGGGGTAGAAAAAAAACACCCTAAAATAGGACTATATTGGCTCATCGTGTGTAATGTGTCAGACACACTTGGATTAAGGTGCTGGAATGATGTTTTCATTTCTCAGTTTTCTCCTCTCTCTCCCTCCAACTTTCTTGACTTCATTTTCAGGCAAGCTGTTGCCATATCAAGGGAATGTGACCCCAGATACTCCCAAGTTGCATCATCCTTACAGTTTCGTGTCTCAGAGGAAAGCGAGACTTTTCCTTATATCTTCAGCAAACTTTAAGCAGATTCTGTTTAAAATCCTGGTTGACTTGTCTTGGGTTTGGCCTGTATCTAAACCAATTTAGGAGGACGGGAGCTCTCCGACTGGTCAGACCAATTGTGTGGTTGCCGTTCAGGGGCCTCAGGGAGGAGGAACCACCCGTCTGAGCCTCCAGGACGATGGGGAAATGCCTTGGAAAGAGGCTATGTGGTTCCTAAAGCAGATGAAAAGCTCTTGGCGGTTCCACCTGTGCTAGAGGCAATACAGGAGCAAGTAAAACTGACATCCAGAAAAATCTATGGTAATGAGAATGGCAGATGGAGAATTTTTCCAAATATTCTGAAGGCAGTGCTAGAGATGAGCAAAAGAGAATGAGAGAGATTATAGATAAAGAAGACAGAAAAGTAGCTACAATTTTGAACTGCTCATAAAGAAATTTCGTGACAGTTTTAGAGGCATAAGAATCAAAGATAACAAATGGATCACTTTCCCTAAGCTTCCTTGAAAAAGTGAAAGTGTTAGTCATTCAGTTTTGTCCGATGCTTTGGGGATCCCGTGGGCTGTAGACCACCAGGTTCCTCTGTCCATGGGATTCTCCAGGCAAGAAAACTGGAGTAGGTAACCATTCTGCTCTCCAGGGGATCTTCCAGACCCAGGAATCAAACCCATGTCTCCTGCATTGCAGGCAGATTCTTACCGCCTGAGCCACCAGGGGGGCTTCCCTGGGGTCCTTCTTCACAGACTAGTCCTCATTTCAGGCAAACACAGAGGGAAAGACCCTTGCCCAGAGTACCTTTCTAGGTGACTGGACTATACGGACAAGGTTTAAAAATTTAGGAAGCATTGTTATTTAAGATAATGTTGAAATGATTGTATATTCAAAGTACTAAAACTCAGGCTGGCCTTTGCCTTCTGTCTGATATCAAAGGCTAGAAGACAAAGGAGAAGCATCTCTTTGTTCTGAGTTTGTGAGCCAGGAACTTCATACCCAGACAAAACATTTTGCATGTCTGGAGACAATATGAAGTCATTCTTGGATGTGCATGGTCTTGGGAAATAATAGACCTGAAGTTCTAGCCAACTGAGAGATCCTGAAATTGGGCACACAGGCAGGCAGTCTTCATGATGAGGATGCCAAGCCTTCTTCTAGAGGTCCAGAACGGCAGCCCCTGTGCAGACCCCTCACCTGAGCCAAAAGAGCCACTCACAGGGGTGTGAGACATTGGGCTGTCACCTTGTCCCCATGGCATCTGGATAAAGCTTCAAAGGCAGGGATTTCTTAATTTCTTATTATACTTCTTTTTTTTTAAGATTTTTATTTAACGTGGACCATTTTTAAAGTCTTAGTGAATTTTTTACAATATTTCTTCTGTTTTATATTTTGGTTTTTGGCCACAAGGCATCTGGGATCGTAGCTCCCTGACCAAGGACCAAACCCAAAACCCCTGCGCTGGGAGGTGAAGTTTCGACCACTGGTCCACCAGAGAATTCCCTATTATGACCTTTCTTGATTTGGTCGGCTCTGTCATGGAATATCATAAATTCCTGTAGAAAAATTTTCTCCTCAGAAAAGCCAAAACAGGCCACATAAACCAAGCCCAGCATTTACTGCACTCTTCCTCTCAGTTGGGCCCTTTGCAAAACGCTTAATGTAAGTTATTTCCAGTTAATTTTGCCACTGAATTCAGAAGCCCAATTAAATATGATTTACAATTGCACTTGAGAAAGAAATGCAAAGATTGCTTCTTTTGTTCTGGAGAGGTAGGTCTGTGGGTGATTTTTTTCCTCTCCTTTAATTTTCTATATATATATTCCTGTTTCTAAAGACTGTATTAAGTAAAAATAAACAATATACACTTGAAATAGAGAAGACGGCATGCATTAAACCCAATGCATGAACTGAAACACACAGCCATACATAAAGTCACACGTAGATACAATGGACTTGCCTGCCTTCTCCTTCATGTACAAGCTTTTAAAAATCTCTTCCTGTATCTCTGTTTTCTTTACATAGCTTATATACATACAGTTCACTCTCTCTCTCTTACACACACACACACACACACACACACACACACGGATTTTGGTTACTTCTTTATTTCTGTCTTTCTCTCCCATTCAGCTGTTTCTCACACACACAAACCTCCAGTCTCATGGTTCATCTCTCTGCCTCCTCCCTCTGACCCTCCGAGCTCCGCACACAAACATAAGCCTTCAGTAGCTGCTTCTCACACTCTGTGTCTCTTTCATTCACAGACACGCACGCTGCCAGCCGACCTCAGTCACTTCCTGTCTTCCTGTGTTCACATCCATCTCACTCACCTCCTTCCCTCCCCCTGTGCATACACACACTCTCCTTTATTAGTTGTATACATTCACTACCACAGGAGTTATGGATTCAATTATCCAAATATCGCAGCCCTCCCCCGCCTTCTCTTTCAAGTGAGCATTCTCATTAAAACGTTACCCGTCTCACTGGCACCAACAGACACAAGTGCCAGAGTTGGGGAAAAATGAAAAGACAGTAACGTGTTTACCTTCCACCAGCTAGATGAGTTATCTGTGGGCTTTCTCTGGTTTTCCACCGGCTCTCCACCACTCTGGGCACCAGAGACTGGGAACAAGTTGCTTTTTGTCCATCCCTCTGGGTAAAATGACGAATTCTTTATCTGGGCACTTAGGAATAAACATGCACTGTGACCACAGCTTGGCGTGGATCCGTGGACCCCAGAAAGTGTTATAAGGGCTCTTTTGTTCCTTGTTATTTGGAAACTAGACCCAGCTCCAAGTCCCGCCTCCCATGATGCTGAGTGGACGAGGGCTAGGTTTGATGGAAGGGGATGAGCCCAGGCCTGCCTCCCTTGCTCCTGTTTGTCTTGCATTTGCTTTCTGTTCCCTTTGCTGTTTTCCCCCCTTTCCTGTAGATCAGCTGCTGTGAAATTCCTCTGGGAGCCCCCTCCTCCAGATTTAGAGTGCTGTCAACCAAAGCCAATAAAGGGTGCCATTCAGGGCTTTGTGACAGTATGGGATTGGTGGTTAAGGCATTTTGTTGCTTTAGAAAAATCATGGCTCTGAAGCCTGCAGGAGTGTTTTGGCATTGCTTCCCCAGCGGTGGTGGACGCCAGTGTGGTCAGCATGGCGCCCAGAAGTCGTCTGTGTAATGAGATGATGAGAGCGGGAACCTTCAGGGGAACTTCAGAGGGAGCTGAGTGTGCCGCGACTGCCCGTGGGTAGCTTGCTTCTTATGTGATGGGACCTCATCAGTCACCGCTCCCTCCTGGTATTGCTTCTGGACTTGGACTTGCATTATAGGGAATATTTGTGCCCCATGCCATGATGCTCAGGATTGGAGGATGGAGGGTTTCCCCTGGTCCACACAGAGAGGGGACCCATGAGATCCAAAGGGTTGAAGAGAGTGGCCTGATAAAGAGATAAGTATTTGGTTTGTCCTCAGTTCCTGAGACAGAGCTCCTAAAACTTGTCATTTCCTAAGGGCAAGGCGTGATAGGAACAGCTTTTGACTGTGCTGGATCTTCACTGCTCTGCCAGTTTTTCTCTAGTTGCGGTGAGCAGGGGCTGCTGTCTGGTTGTGGTGCGTGGGCTTCTCGTCCCGGTGGCTTCTCTTGTTGTGGGGCCCTTCAGGTGTGTGGGCTCAGTAGCTGAGGTTCCTGGGCTCTAGAGTGCAGGCTCAGTAGCTATGGCACAGGGCCTTAGTTGTCCCACGCATTGGCAGGCAGATTCTTTACCACTGAGCCGCCAGGGAAGCCCAGGAACAGCTTTTATTTTAATAAAGGGAGACTTGATGGGGCCATAGATAACAGTGTGTGGACTGGTCCACAGGAAGCCCAAGCCGTGATTTGAAGCTTGGAACTTTGCGGTCCTCTCATCTCCAGCCCTGACCTCCAGAGAAGGAAGGGCTGATGATTGATTGAGTTCAGCCGCCAATGAGCTGATGATTTTATCCATCGTTCCAATGTGATGAAACCTCCAAGAACCCCCAGAAAACAGGGTTCACAGAGTTTCCAGGTTGATGAACACACTGAGATACTGTGTAAGGATGTGTGCCTGGAGCAGATAGGAAGCTCCCTGTACCTCTCCCTTCACTCCCCTTGACCTGTGAAAGTGAAAGTTGCTCAGTCGTGTCTGACTCTTTGTGACGCCATGGACTGTACAGTACATGAAATTCTCCAGGCCAGAATACTGGAGTGGGTAGCTTTCCCCTTCTCCAGGGGATCTTCCCAACCCAAGGATTGTACCCAGGTCTCCTGCATTGCAGGTGGATTCTCTACCAGCTGAGCCACCAGGAAAGCCCCACCCCCCTTGATCTGTACACATCCTATAAGACTGTTCCTGAATTACATCTTTATAATAAACTGGTAACAGTAACTGAGGCATGTTTCTGAGTTCTGTGAGCTGTTCCGGCAAATTATTGAGCTGAGAAGGGGTCATGGGAACTCTATGTTTACAGCCAGTGGTCAGGGGCCAGGGGGAGGGGCATTGGCATCTGCAGTGGGGGCAGCCCTTTACCCACGGGATCTGATATGGGCTCCAGGTGGGCATTGATGACACTCAGTTGGTAAACAGAGAGCATGGGAAACCCACACACTTGGCGGTAGAAGGGTTGTGATTAAACACAGCTCATTGAGAGCATGGGAGAACCATTTTCCAGGGCCTGCAAGCCATTGTCTGCAGCAGACTCACAGGGTGGCCGTGTCCCGGAACTCAGCTACAAGGGGAGCAGCGTCCCCTTGGCTACTACACAGCCATCCCCCTCTGTCCCCAGGACAGCACTGGGTGTGCAGGTCTAGATTTGATACTGGAGCTGAGCTGGAGTCCTGGCTAGGACTGGCTCTCCCTTCAGGTCTGTCCAAGAGCAGGGAGGGGAGGGGCTGCGTGGTGCTCTGTCCCCTGCCAGGGGTCCCTCAGAAGCTTTCTGAAAGCCCACCACTAGGCTCTGGTGCTCTGAGCCAGTGCTGATGGGATCCTGGTCCAGGCAGGACTTGCCGGAGGATCTGTAAACCTTCCGTGGGCACTAACAGCGGCCTCTTCAACATCTTCCCTCTGGCTGCAGGGAGAGTGTGGTCTGTGCTTCTCAGAAACAGTGATAGTCTTGTAACCAGGTGATGCAGGTTTGAGTGCAGGGCTCTCTCCTCCGTCACTGAGCCCTATCCCCTGCAGGCTGGTCCTCGTGTGCCTGAACACCCATCCTGGAGGCAGGCAGCAAGTATCTGTTTGGACACTTGCTGTTCCCTGGAGACTCTACTCCACAGCAAAGTGCTGACTGCAGAGGGACTCTGACAGACAGGTGCTAGGTGAGCAAGTGAACAGATGAGAAGAGGTGTGGAAATGCTCCTTCTGATGCTTGATGGTGAAGGCATGTGGGCAGCAGAGTGGGGGTCCTGGTGCTGTGGGGCTGATGATGAGGGGTGTTGGATAAAGCGCCAAAGGTACCAAGTTCATGGTTCCTTCTTCCCTCGTTTCCCCAAGCCAGATCTGTAGAAATGTTCTTGAGGCAGAGAATCTCAACGCACTTCAGGACGAGAGAAAATGGGATTTTCTGCAGAAGTTATCAGGTACCCTAAGGTTCCAGTGAAAACAGAGGAAAGAGGGGCAGACTTGGCCTTTCTATCTACTCCTCATTAGCTCGGTGACTTTGAGTATGTCAGGGAGCCTGTCTGAGCTTCTTTTGCCTCATTTCTAGAATGAAAGTTGAGATAGTTTACAACCCAGCATTGGGACCCACTTGGAGGTCCGCATGAGCCTGCAGATGGTACCCTATAAACCTGTGGATGCTCTGCAGTGATAGCTAACTCCATGACTTTCTCTATTTTAAGGCTGTGGTCCTCACATACTTCTTTTACCTAAACAGCCTTGATGTGGGCTTGAGGCAGAGAGTGCATGCATGCTCAGTCGCTAAGGTGTGTCCCTTTTGCAATCCCATGGACTAACCCACCATACTCCTCTGTCCCAGGCAAGAATACCTGAGTGGGTTGCCATTTCTTTCTCCAGAGGATCTTCCTGACCCAGGGACCAAACCTGAGTCTTGAATCTCTTGCATTGGCAGGTGGCTTCTTTACCACAGTGACACCTGGGGAGCCTGGGGAAGGGTATATTGGGACCTTTAGGAGCAGCAAAGGAAGTCATTGGAGGGGAGGGGCAGAGGAGACAGTGAACCCCCAGGGCTCACGAGGCGTGTCCTACAGATGCCACCCTGGGATGTCCATGCTCACCTTGACCCCACGACGAAGTTTCTCCACCTCCCACACTCAGGACTCGTGAGGGCCAATGAGATGGGGGAGGGGAGAAGCCCCTCCACCTTCTGTTCTGCTGGGGGATGAGACAGGAGCCTGGCCGAGAGCAAGCCTTTCCCTGACCATCTCCCAGGACCATCCTGCAATTAAAGGCCTGACAGGTGCCATCTGTCCTGTCCTCCTCCTGTCGCCCAGGGCACAGGGATTCGGCGCTGGCACACTGTGATACTCTGCAGTGCTCGTGTCACCTCTGATTTCTTCCAGAAAGTCATTAAACAGACCCGTGTGGGAGCTGCTCCAGCGTCTGCAAACTTCCTCCAGGGCAAGAGTGCAGAGGTGGTAATAGCACGCGAGGATTCCTCAAGTTCAAGGGAGCTGGAGCCTGTGCACGGCGAGGTGGGAGGCGTGTGGAGTCAGAAAGGAGGAGCCAGACTTAAACCCACTCGGAGTTATCTTCTCTTTGCTCCACAGCTCCTCCATCTGAGCCTGAGCCCCAGAGCTTCCCAAGGACCACAAATCACACAGAGGGTTAGAGCACGTCTTAGCATAGGTTTTCCCTCATAACTCAGTTAGTGAAGAATCCACCTGAAATGCAGGAAAACCCCGGTTCGATTCCTGGATCAGGAAGATTCACTGGAGAAGGGATAGGCTACCCACTCCAGTATTCTTGGGCTTCCCTTGTGGCTCAGCTAGTAAAGAATCTGTCTGCAATGCAGGAGACCTGGATTCGATCCCTGGGTTGGGAAGATCCCCTAGAGAAGGGAAAGGCTACCCATTCCAGCATTCTGGCCGCAGAATTTCATAGACTATATAGTCCATGGGTTCACAAAGTGTCAGACATGACTGAGCTACTTTCACTCACACTCAGACTAGCTTAGGTTTTCCCCAAAGCAGTGTCTGAGGCTAGAGGTGGGCTTCAGGTCATTTATTAGGGAGGGGGTCCAGGCAGATGGGGCTTCCCATGTGACGCTAGTGGTAAAGAACCCACCTCCCAATGCAGGAGATGCAGGTTTGATTCCTGGGTCAGGAAGATTGCCTGGAGCAGGCCGTGGCAACCCAAACCAGTGTTCCTGCCTGGAAAAATTCCACGGACAGAGGAGCCCAGTGGGCTATAGTCCATGGAGTCACAAAGAGTCAGATACAACTAAAGTGGCTTAGCATGTGTGCCGGGGGATGAGCGATGAGTGGGAACGGAACATGGAGATGAGCAGGTTGTCCTCCAGACAGCTGGACTCCTGCCCCCTGGGACTCTTGGCACTTGCTCCATGACAGCCCCTTGGGAGGTGGAAGGGGACTTTGACCAGCTGTTACTAGTACCTGCTGAATTAGTTCCTGGCTCTTCTAGGTCGCACCCACATTTGATTGGGCAAAACCCCAAGGCAGTAAGGGAAGCAGACACCTGCCATGCTCACGTGTGAGGCTGGCACCTCTGAAATGCGTCTGTCACAGCTGCATGGAGATCAGGGGCCTGGAGATGTGGTGTGGTGGGTGAGACATTATCAATGACAGGGAGCCAGCACGCTTCCTGGAACACCTGGCTGCTCCATCTAGGCACAGGGAGGGGAGGATTTCGTTTTCCCCACAGACTCTCCGATTTCCTTTGTGAATCAGCCCATGGGTTCTGGGTTCCAGGCTGGCTCTGCTTGGCTGGGGACAGGGAGGTGCCACTGAACGCCTTCTTGTGACTTTCCTACCTGGGCTCTGGGACAGCTGTGTCCCACTGTTGTGCTACCGCTGCTCTGCGCATTTTTCTTATAAATGGGCTCCTGGAGGACAAGGAGCCATCACTGCTTCGCCTCTATTCCCCGAGCTCCTGGAGAACTCAGAGAAATTGCTGGTTCAGTGTTTATTAACTGGTGCATCCAGCAGTGGCCACGACGGAAAGTGCTTTTCCTCATGACCGTGGATTGAGCAGCAGGTAGCAAGGTCTGAGCTTTAGGCAGCCTTGGAAGAGAACTGATGGAGAGCCAATGGGCCACCTCTCTTGGAAGAGAGGTGTCCACTGGGGACCACTGCAATGACCCAAGAAGAGGTAATCGAGACCTGGCATCCAGGTGCAGGTAAGAATGATGTAGGAAGATGCAGTGTCGAGATAGATGCTTTTGGACTCAGCATCTGATGTAGGTAACAGGGTTAGCAGTGGGTGGAGGGCAGCTACACGGTCCCTGGCGGCTACATACAGACCAGTCAGTGGAGTGGCATCCTTCTGCTGTTCAAGATGTTGTGAAAAGTTAAAGTGTTATTTGCTCAGTCGTGTCCGACTATTTGTGACCCCATGGATTGTAACCCACCAGGCTCCTCTGTCCATGGAGTTTTCCAGGCAAGAATACTAGAGTGGCGAGCCATTCCCTTCTCCAGGGGATCTTCCTGACCCAGGAATTGAACCTGGGTCTCATGCACTGCAGGCAGATTCTTTACCATCTGAGCCGCCAGGGATGTTCTGCAGGTGTTGGGGTGACACCATCACCCTCTTCCTCCCAGCTCCGTAATTCTTTGGGCCTCTGGCCCCAGTGTGATGAGCCAGGAAGCAACCACTGGTGGAAAAGCAATCTAGACCCTGTATCCCAGAGCCTCGGCTGCTTAGCAAGTACCCTTAATCCCAGAAGGCTTTAAGGAAAAACTTATCAGTCTTTTAATTGGCTGTTCTGTGATTTGAGGTTCAAGGTGACTTTGAATTTTAACAGACAGCGCCACTCTTGTTTCCTTACAAACTAGTACAGAAACTGCAAAGAGATACATGAAGATGGTGAGCTGATTAAATGATTGAAAAACTGGGAATAACCTAAAACTGTAATGACAGGGATTAGTGAATTCATTGAATGATGTACATAAAAGGAAAAACATCGATGTGTATTACTTACAATACTGTTTAAAATTTTTTTTTTTTTTTTCTTTTTTTTTGGCCACACCACGCAGAATCTTAGTTCCTCAACCAAGGATCAAACTTGTGCCCATTGCAGTAGAAGCACAGACTCTTAACCACTGGACTGCCAGTGATGTCTCCTAAAATATCCTTTTTAATAGGGGCAATATAGATACCCAACAATAAGGGATTCACTAAAACAAAACAACCCCAAGATGTGTATGGTCCCATCCAGACAGTAGAAAATAATGAGACACCAAGTTACCCCCCCCATCCCATTAAACATGTTGGCATGTGTATGTGTTGACACGAACGTCTGTTTGTAATATACTGAATGAAATGAGCAAATTAGGAATTAGTACACACACCATGATCAAATTGTTTTCACTATAATTATTTCAATGTGAGTGAAAAGATCTAGAATAATCATCTCCAAATGTTTACTGGAGTTATTTCAATAGGGATTATAAGCGATTCACCCCCTTTTGGGGGGTGGTCTGCAGTTTCTATTTTTTTCTACATAAATTATGTTTCCTTTGTGTGTATAATAATTTTAAAAAGTTTTGGGGATAACTGAAAATTAGCAGCCCTCTCAGTGTTTACACAGTATGATCTAGTTATATTCTGCTCACCCTGCAATAAGATAAAAAAGTCTAACAGCTGCCACAGCCAGAAAGACTTTCTGCCAGGATTCCTTCCCAGCTCTCTTCTCCTCTGTATTTCAGGAGAGTGTAGGGATTAAGGGTGCAGGTGGAAGTGGGGTGAGGTCCAAGGATTTGGCCAGTAGGAGCCCAGAGGACATTTTTCCCTCTTGGTGTTTGATGGCCATGGAAAGGAGAAGTTCTGGCTTGGGGATGTGGACTTGGGACCTGGGTTCAAAGGCCTTTGTGGGTTCAGGAAGCAGAGAAAGATATTCAAGCTGGAGCTTGCATAGAAGTAAGACAGGACTTGCCAGAAAAGTCAGGAAAGTTCCAGAGTTGCTAGTAAAGAAGGCCCAAGAGAGAGACAAAGGCACACCCTGCTAGAAGCTAATTGCTACTCTAATTGTGTCGAGCTAATTAAGTAATGTAACTGGGTACCTGTGTTTTGCCAGCCTGTACGTAGCTCCCTTTACCATTTTAAACCTTGAGAGCACGTGAATTCTCATTGATTCCATAAGCGTGAGGATATAAGCTTGAGCACAGATGGATTGGGAATGAGCAGTGGCTTGGGGATTTGTAAAGTGTATCAGTTATCTATTGCTGGGTGACAGGTAATCCCATGACTTAGTGAATTAAAACAACAGCACGTTATTGTTTTTTGCGGTACTGAGGTTGCTGAATGGCTTTTGCCTGTGCTCACCCCTGTGGTTGCATCTGCTGGCAGGATGGTTGGGGGCTGGGCTTGTCTTTGCTGTGATCCCACCATTCAAATTTAGGCCTAAATTTCCTTGAAAATGAAAGTGTTAGTCACTCAGTTGTGTCCGACTCTTTGCAGCCCCAGGCTCCTCTGTCCATAGGATTCTCGAGGCAAGAATGCTAGAGTGGGTTGCTATTTCCTTCTCCAGGGGATCTTCCTGACCCAGGGATTGAACCTTGATCTCCTGCATTGCAGGCGGATTCTTTACTGTCTGAATCACCAGAGACACCCTTACAGAGTGGCAAAAGAGCCCAGAAAAGGCTAAAAGTGAAGCTTCCAAGCCACTAAAAGCCCAGACCAGATCTAGCAGAATATCGCTTCTGCTTCACGGTGTTGCCCCAACCACGTTGTGAGGCCAGCCCAGGTTCAGGAGGAGGAAAGCTGACACTCCATCTTGATGGAGTCAACAGTGCAGGTAGAGGAAAGGGAGGGATTGCTGATGATCATCTTTACAGACCATCCAGCGCAGAAAGCCTCTAAATCATATCCATTGCTAAGAGATGACACCCCATTTACAAGAAGGTCCCCTAACAATGCTGGGCTCATGGAATTCTTTGGCAGCACATCACTAGACTACTGGATATGCGGTAGTCCTGCATATCCAGGACTAGTCCCAATTAGTCCTCATGGGGATAAAAATGAAAAAAAAAGAAAGGTGCTGGTGTTATAAAGGCTGGGGCCCCTGGAACATTGCTGGTCAGCAGGCTGGTCCAGCGTGCCTCTCAGCCAGGTGGGATGCTGCCCAGAGACCCCCTCCGAAGTCTCTCCTGTGAGTGAGACTTGGTGAATGGCGGCAGCCGATCTGCCCCACGTCCTGGAGGAGAGTGGTGCTGGTCAGGTTGCTGAGATGCGCTCAGATACAGGCAACAGGGATGGGGGAGGTCTTTTGGGGACCAAGGGCTGGTTTTGCCTCAGGGCCCATGACCCCAGCATTCTATGGTATTATCACAACAACAAACAATAATGGTGATTGATGATGATGATGATGATGGTGGTGGTGGTGGAGGCTGCATATGTCTTGACTATTAGAATCCTCAAAACAACCCTATAAAGAAGATACTCCTGGGAGGCCCATTTGGCAAATGAGAAAACCAAGGCACAGAGAAGTTAAGTAACCTTAAAGTTAAGATAAAGTTAAGATGGTGCTGCACTTTTAACCCAAACCTCCTGGCTCCAGAGTCTGTGCCCCACTAACAGTCAAGGTCTTACTCTCCCTAATTTTGTGGTCCCAGCACCTTTGCTCATAGGATGCTCTTGGCAATCTCATTAACAACAGATCATTATGAGGAAGACTAGTGATGGAGCTGTTGCTTACATGGGTTTCTCCCAAAAAGAATTTGCTGCATCCTCTGGGGGTGGTATTAATGAGTCTGGTGGCTCAGATGGTAAAGAATCTGCCTGCAAAGCAGGAGACCTGAGTTTGATCCCTGGTTGGGAAGATCTGCTGGAGGAGGACATGGCAACCCACTCCAGTATTCTTGCCTGGAGAATCCCATGGACAGAGGAACCTGGCAGGCTATAGTCCATGGGGTCACAAAGAGTCAGACACGACTGAGTGACTAAGTACACAGCAATCCCTACTGAGTCTAGAATAAAGGGAAATAGATTTGAGGGCGGCAGGGTGCTGAGCCCCAAACTACCCATCAGGAAGTGAGAGCCTCGAGCCTTGGAGACAGGGTACCAAGTGTTCGTGCCTGAGGACAAACCAATGGACTGTGTTTTATCAGCCTGGCCGGCCCTGAAGCCATAGGGGTGGGTGAGGTGATTTCCATGGTTTCCCTGCCCCCACCACCTCACAGCCTGTGTTCCACCAGTGTTTCTGGAGGGTAGGCAGTGGGTTCCACCCTGAGGGGCTCTGCCACTCCCCCCAGCTGCCTGGCCCTGCTGTAGAGAAGAGCTCTGGGAGTCCTGAACCAGCCTGAGCCGTAGGGGGAAGGATGGAGGCTGGGGACTCCCGCAACCAGCTGGCTCTGTCCTCTCCCATCCTGCCCAGAGCTTCCAAGAGGCCAGCAAGCATCACCAGACCATCCTGTCTCTCTGGCTAATTGTCATCCAGCCTCTTGAATGAGCTCCCCACTGAAATCACTGCTGGAGTGGGGACTCCCTTCCTGCTTTGTTTTTCCTTGCCAACTCCAGACCCCCCACCCCCAACCCCAGAGGTCCTGCAGCCACCCCAGGGCCCAGAGAGGCCAAGGTGTCTTCCGGAAAAGCTGGATCCACAGAGCTGCAGCCTTAAGCCATAAAATATTAAATCACTGAAGAGCCCAAATCCTCTGGGAGGGGAAGGCTAGCCATCCATCACGAGGATACTGAAATCTGGGGGAGAGAGAGTGGAAGAAGAAGGAAAGCGCCCAAGACCTGGGCAGCTCTCAGTCCATTGAATGGCTAGGCCTGGCTGGGGTGCTGGGGATTCAGGGAGGAAGGACTCAGCCAGCCGTCAGTGTCCAGGATATAGTCTCTGATGATGAAGGCAGAGGACAGGAACGTTCCAAAGACACAGATGATTTTTCAAAACCTCATTCCCCATTAGCAGAAGAGTAACATCTCTGTACTAGTGAAGAGTAACATCTCTGTACTAGTGAGTACAGATTATGGGGTCACCCCCAAAAGAAACAACCAATCCCCCACCTCCTAGAGTCTAAGATGGACCTGGATTCTGATAGGAATTTTGTTAATTTTTTTTTGAAAGCCAAAGAATCCATTTTTAAAAATCATGTTCTGAATGACAGAGGGAAGAGCCCTAGAAGGCATTTAGGTGAGGTTCAGATTTGGGGGTGAATGCTCGCATGGTGACCATCAGCGCCACGCCCTGGCAACCACACGGGGTTGGGCATTGGGAGGTCTGGTCCTGCTGTCACTTGCTGTTCTGTCTTGGAGCAGGAGGAACTGTACCCGGGACTCCCCTTGCCTATTTGCATGACTGGGTACGTACAGAACGAATGATTTTGCACATATCTTGTGTTGTTTTCTTGAGTCCCAGTCCAGACAGGATTGCCTAGTAAGAGCCAGATAGTACCTGCTAGTACTGGAGGATCTCCCATGGAAGCGTGGGTTGGCAGCAGCTCACCAAGGGGATGGAGACCCCAGCAGCAGCAGTCCCAGAAAGAGCCTCCTGGCCTAAGTCTTCCTGGAGGTCACCATCAACCCCTCCATCCCCACCACAGAGCCCTGTTAATAATTTTTTTTTCTCTTGAGAAGAGACACATTCCTGGCAGAAATATTTATAGAAGGGCTGTTCTGTGCAGGAGTGGGCCACAAATCCTGGCTGTGAACGCCACGGGAAGGTCGTGCTTCTGGAAAGTTCGCCTTGCAGAGCAAGCCCTGCTCTGATGCTGGTTTTGAGGACACTCCTTACCCCACTTCCGATGTATTTTTCAGGCTCTGCACCTTCCGCATCTCTCTGGAAGCAGAACCAGGGGCAGCTGGGGCTGGGTGAGGACCTTGGGGCCTCCTGTCGAAGCCTCTCGCTTAATAGACCCAGGAGAACGAAGTGCCCCCACCCACAGCTGTGAGTGGCGGAGGACAGAACACAGGAGCTGACTTTACGCCTGGTTACGAAAGCGTGCCTAGACTCACACTGCTGGAACTCTCGACTCATTCAGATTCCTCTTTTCCCTCCTGTAGCTTGTCTGTGATTCTAGCTTGGAGCCAAATTAATAATTTATTTAGGATAGTAGCTGAAAACCGTGCGTCATCCTGACGTAGTATCTGCAAGAGGGAGAGAGGAGCCCTCCCTTCCTTGTCTCAAGCTGGGCTCAGCCTCCAAATCAATTTCCTGGGTCCTCTTTAGGAGGCAGGGAACTGATACAATTGGTCCGAGTGCTGGGCATTTTTATCCAGTGTTCATGAGGCTCGGTGACTTAGCCTGGGCCCCTCCAGAAAGCAGAGTCTGAATCCAGGGTTTACGTGGGGTGGTTCATCTGGGGACATGATCCTAACGGGTGGAGGATTGAGAGAATAAACAGGAAGGCGAGGAAGCTAATCCAGTGGTTAATGAGCTGGTGATAACTGTGGATAATGGGAACTCAGTCCTGCTGAGAACGTGGGAAAGGACCCTGAAATTGCCTGCCTGCGATGCTGAACCAAGGGTGCGTTTATCTCCCGAAGCCCATATTCAGAGGTGGTTCAAATCGCCTCACTCCAGATTTGCACATGGGCTGGAATGGCTGAGCAGGCTCCCACAACAGCTCAGAAAGCCCCGGGGCAGAAAGGAAGAGGTGCCAGGTGCAGCTGCAGTGAGAGGCTCTCCAGATACACCTGTGAGCGGCCAGCCAGCTGCCATCGTCACGACCCGAGCAGAAATGAAGGATGAGAAAAAGCTGGGGTGGGGCATGAGAAATGGTTGACACATTCACGCATAAAAGCAAAAGCATTGCTTTCATTTTCTTTTGCCCTCCTGTAGCTGAAACCTGGCCAGGGTTTGTGAGATCCTGAGATCTGGGTCCCCTCGACTTTAGGCTAACGCAGTGGTTCTCAGACTTGAGCTGTATCAGAATTCCCTGGAGGGCTTGTTAAACCCTGTATGACTGGGCTCCATACTAGAGTTTCTCATCCCTTAAGACTTGATGGACCTGAGAATTTACATGTCTACCAAATTCCCCTGTGAGGCTGGTGCTGCTGGTCTGAGAACCACAGTGGAAGAATCACTGGGATCAGTGATTAGTCTCAGCTCTGCTTACTGGTGATTTACTTGCTGAGTTGTGTCTGACTCTTGCAACCCCATGGAATGTAGCCTGCCAGGTTCCTCTGTCCACAGGATTCTCTAGGCAAGAATACTGGAGTGGGCTGCCATTTCTTTCTCTAGCCCTGCTTAGTAAAGACTGATAAAATGGGGTTTCTGGAGCATGTGCATGCGCGCGCACGTGTGTGTGTGTATGTGTGTGTGTGCCCTCAGTCGTGTCCACCTCTTTGCAACCCCATGGACTATAGTCCTCTAGACTCGTCTGTCCATGGAATTCTCCAGGCAAGAATACCAGAGTGGGTTGCCATTTCCTTCTCCAGGGGATCTTCCCGACCCAGGGATTGAACCCACATCTCTTTCGTCCCCTGCATTGGCAGGCGGATTCTTTACCGCTAGTGCCTCTTCTGGCATAAACCCACTTAATAAAGCAGTGCCTTTTCTCCATGTACCCATCTCGAACCCCACTCATATAGAATCGAAGGGTAGATGGGATGGGGCAGGATTTTAGCATTTCTGGCCACAGTACCACCAATCAGTGTCCCAGACTTCAATTTTACACCCCTCCCAATATAAAAAAATCATCCTCTCAGCATCTTCTATCAAATCTTTTTGGCAACAGATGCTGGTTTTGACTCTGCAGATTTGATGTGATGGGTAAATAAGGTCTCCAGCATTTTTTTAAAAACAGTTTTATCAAGATACAATTTATATACCATGCAGTTCTCTGATTGAAAGTGGATTCAGTTCAGTTCAGTTCAGTCGCTCAGTCATGTCCGACTCATTGTGACCCCATGAATCGCAGCACGCCAGGCCTCCCTGTCCATCACCAACTCCCAGAGTTCACTCAGACTCACGTCCATCGAGTCCATGATGCCATCCAGCCATCTCATCCTCGGTCGTCCCCTTCTCCTCCTGCCCCCAATCCTTCCCAGCATCAGAGTCTTTTCCAGTGAGTCAGCTCTTCTCATGAGGTGGCCAAAGTACTGGAGTTTCAGCTTTAGCATCATTCCTTCCAAAGAAATCCCAGGGCTGATCTCCTTTAGAATGGACTGGTTGGAGCTCCTTGCAGTCCAAGGGACTCTCAAGAGTCTTCTCCAGCACCACAGTTCAAAAGCATCAATTCTTTGTTGCTCAGCTTTCTTCACAGTCCAACTCTCACATCCATACATGACCACTGGAAAAACCATAGCCTTGACTAGACGGACCTTTGTTGGCAAAGTAATGTCTCTGCTTTTGAATATGCTATTTAGGTTGGTCATAACTTTTCTTCCAAGGAGTAAGCGTCTTCTAATTTCATGGCTGCAGTCACCATCTGCAGTGATTTTGGAGCCCCAAAAAATAAAGTCTGACACTGTTTCCACTGTTTCCCCATCTATTCCCATGACGTGGTGGGATAATTCAGTGGTTAATATATTCAGAGTTGAGCTACTGTCACCACGGTCAACTTTAGAACAATTCCTTTACTCCCCAAAGAAACCCCGTCCCCATTAGCAATCTCTTTCTCCATTTCCTCCAGCTTCCCCTCCTTCCAGTCCTAGGGTTTCTGTCTTTATATAGATTTGTCCATTCTGGGCTTTCCTATGAATGGATTCAAGCAATACAAAGTCTTTTGTGAATGGCTTCTTTCCCTTCACATAATGTGTTCTGAGTTCATCCCAAGAATCTTCCATTGTATGAATACACCACTCTTTATTGATTTGTCAGTTGAGGAACATTTGGGTTGTTTCAGCTTTGGGGCTTGTATGAATAATGCTGTTATGAACATTTGTGAACAGCTTTTTGTATGGACATGCTTTCAGTTGGGCTTCCCAGGTGGCGCAGTGGCCAATGCAGGAGACACGGGTTCCATCCCTGGGTTGGGAAGATCCCCTGGAGGAGGGCATGGCAACCCACTCCAGTATTCTTGCCTGGAGAATCTCATGGTCAGAGGATCCTGGCAGGCTACAGTCCAGGGGGTCGCCAAGAGTCGAACACAACTGAACAGCTGAGCATGCATACAGCTTTCAATTCCCAAATGTAGATAAGTGAGATTGGAATTGCTGGGTCCTACAGAACTCTGTGGCTAACATTTTTAGGAACAGTTCAACTGCTCTTCAAGGTGGCTGTATCCCCAGCAGTGAGTGAGATTTCTGATTTCTCCACATCCTCTTTAATATTTGCTGTTAATCTGTCTTTGTGATCATTGTGCCCTGGTGGGTAGTGTCTCATTTCAGCTTCAGTTTGCATTTTCCCAGTGGCTTGTGACATTGAGCATCTCTTCATATGCTTATTAGCTATTTGTATATCTTATTTAGAAACAAATCTTATTTGGAAATAAATCTTTAAATCCTTTGTCTAGTTTTTAATTGGGCTATTTGTCATTTTATTTCTGAGTTGAAAGGGGTTTTACGAACTGGATACAAGTCCCTTATCAGATGTGGGATGTGCAGTATTTTCTCTTATCCTGTGTGTTGCTTTTTAACTTTTCTGAGGCTATCTTTTGAAGTACAAAAGTTTCGAAACATGCTGAAATATATTTTATCTCTTTTTGCTTTTGTTGCTTGTGCTTTTGGTTTTGTATCTTAGAAGCCTTTGCCTAGTGCAAGCTTATTAAGATTTACTCATGTATTTTCTTCTAAGAGTTTTAGAGTTGTAGCTTTTTATTCAGGTTTCTGAGCCAACCTCATTCTGAATGGAATGTGGATATCCAGAGGTATCAGCACCATTTATTATTGAAAAGTCTATTTTCCCCTTATATAATTTTCTTGACATCTTGTTGAAAATCAGCTGGCCATAAATGTAAAGATTTATTTCTGAACTCTTTCCTAGTATCACACTATCTCATTTGCTGCTCTATAATATGTTTTGAAACTGGGAAATCTAAGTCCTTCAACTTTTTCTTTTTTAATTCATTCAGGATTGGGTTAGCTATTCCGGGTTACTTGCATATTCACGTGTATTTTAAAGAAAGGTTTTCATTAAAAAAAAATAAAAGTTAGCTGTAATTTTGATAGGAGGTACATTGAAACTATAATCAATTTGGGAAATGTGGCCATTTTAACAACATTAAGTCTTCCAGTCCCTAAACTTAAGATGTCTCTCTACTTATCTAAGTCTTCTTTAATTTCTTTCTACAGTATTTGTAGTTTTCAGGGTAAACTTTGTACATTTCTTTGTTAAATTTATTATTTTTGATGTTATTAAAAACTAAATTGGCTTTTAAAATTTTATTTTCAGATTATTTGAGGAAACAGTGGCTCAGAAATGTTAAGCAACTTGCCCAATGGTCAAAGTTGCTAGTGTATTGAAATGCAGCTGATTTTTGTATGTTGATCTTATAGCCTACATTTTTGCTGAATTCACTTAATCTTTTTAGTGGATTCTTTTATACAAGATCATGTCATATGGAAATAGTTTGATTTCTTTATTTTCAGTCTGGATGCCTTTTCTTTGTCTTGTCTACTTGTCATGGGTAGAATCTCCAGTATAATATATGTTATGAGTGTATATCATATCTTATTTCAGATCTGAGGGGCAAGCATTCTGTCTTTTATCCTTAAGTATAATGTTCCTGTGAGTTTTAAAAAATGTTCTTTGTCAGGTGAGCATGTTTGCTTTTATTCCTAGTTTGGGAAGTGTTTTTTATCTTAAAAGGGTGTTGGATATTTTCAAATGCTTTTTCTGTATCTGTTAGATGATTGTGTGGGTCCTTGGTCTTTTTCTTTAATATGATGTGCCATATTACATTAATTGATTTTCAGATGTTACACAAATCTTGCATTTCTGGGGTAAATCCCACTTGGTCATTGTGTATATAATCCTTTTTATATGTTGCTGGATTTGGTTTGCTAGTTTTTTATAAAGGATTTTCTATATTCAGAAATATCTAAGAAGTTTTACCTCTCTGAAATCATTTTAAGATCCAAAGAACCATTTAAAATGAGCTCTCAGAGACTCAAAGCTAGGTGATTGCTTGAAACATTAATTTTACTTTGAAAATATGAGTCTGTTTGAGAGTACTAGAAATTCTAGATTCGTAAACTGTTGATCCATCCTGAGATGGAATCACCTGAGGTAATCTAATAAATCAGTATTTCTAGAGATAGAGAAAACTGAAAATAATTTCCCCGAATAATACATCATTCTGTGCTTGTCTTTTGTAGTCTAGAGTAATATTTTTGTTATGATGAAATAATGATCACTTATGCCCATAAGAGTTTATTACTTGACATAATGAGTAGAAATGTTTGGGACTTTCCAGGTGGTCCCGTGGTTAAGATTCTCAACTTCCACTGCAGGGGGTTGCAGGTTGTGGGTTCCATCCTGGTCAAGGAACTAAGACCCCACATGCTGCATGGTGCAGCCAAAAAATGTTTAAAAGAAGAGTAGAAATGTTTACTTGAGCCTCAGTGATCTACTCAATATACCGATGATGACCTATTCATGAATACTCACATGATATCTATATATATATATAATATATATATAAAATTTTATGTAACAAATTGATATACTCATTTGTATTCAATAATATACTCATCATCTAGTCAAAAAACTGATGATCTTCTCATGAATACTTAGGTGATACAGTTCAGTTGAGGCAATGAGTTATTCTCTAAGAAGCAGTGGAATCTTTCCATTTTATGGAGCTTATAGGCACCTGCATTGCATGGTTGTAAAGGTGAACCTGCAACTTAAATCATATTATAACCATCAAGTTCATGTATGTGAACACACTGAGTTTAAGATGGTGGTGATATATCTTCCGTGTTTAGATAGTCACAAGAAGAGCAGGAAAGTAGGAATTAACTGAGGGCAGAGGTCAGGGCTGGAATGAAGAGTTGTGTGTCATCTTTTAGGGGAAAAACATGGATACAAACATAGGAGTGAGGACTGAGCCTGGAGGGATATCAGTGTTGGTAAGAGGAAAGCAGAAAGAAATAGCGTAGCTGATAAAGTTAAAGCAAGAGCAGTCAGAAAGGGAGAAGAATGTTGAGAAAAGCCAAAAAATCAAAATGTAAAACAGAAGCAATATTGTAAGGTGAAGGTGAAGTCGCTCAGTCGTGTCCGACTCTTTGCGACCCTGTGGACTATAACCAACTAGGCTTCTCTGTCCATGGGATGCTCCAGGCAAGAAAACTGGAATGGATTGCCATTTCAGCTCAGTAAAGATTTTAAAAATGGTCCACATGAAAAAATCTTTGTGGGGAAAAAAAAAAAGTAAACGGCTGAGGACAGGCCTTCAGATTTCCAACCAGGCAGGTCACATGGTAACTTTAGGGAAAGCGTGTGCAATGGTGCCTCTGCTGGAGAACCTAACAGGTGCCAGAACCTAGACCACATATGCCCCACACATTGTCAGAGTAATGCTCACAACTTTATAACCTAGATCTTATTATGTCCACTTCATAGATGAAAAAACAGTAGCTCGGAAATATTAAGTTAAACTGCCTTGAGGTCAAAAAGAAAGTAAACTGTATCTAGAATTCAAACCCAGTCAGATTGTAGAGGTGGAGCAAGTGGTAAAGGAAATAGAAGTGGTGTAGGTGCCCAGAGGAGTGGTCCAGAACCCATCAGCAAAGGTGGAAGCGGATTCAGAGAAGAGAGAGCTGTGCCCCAGGGGGAAGTGGACTCCTTTCCTTGAGAGCCCTATTGGGTAGCAGCAGAGGATGCTCAATGCTGCATCTAGCCTGGAGCTTGGAGGGCTTGGCCCCCATCACCCACTCTGCCCCTTTTTCACGAACTGACTTGATGCAGAAAAGAGAGATACATGGAACTGTGTAAAACCAAAACTCAGAGCTAAGTTCTGAGAGTAAGCAAGATTGTTTTCAGAGCTAATCGGTGATCTTTAACAGGATGTCAAATTCTATATTGTTTACAGAACAGAGTGATTCCGTAACAGTGATTTAATATACAGGGCTTATAGTAGCACTGTAAGAAGTATGTTCTAGTTGAATTAGCCAGCCCCTCTTTCATCCACGCATTGAGATGATGAAAATGCATTTAACTGGGCCCCGTTGCTTTGACATTTGTGAAGGTCTGGACAAGAGCCCGGAGAAGGCAATGGCAACCCACTCCAGTACTCTTGCCTGGAAAACCCCATGGGCAGAGGAGCCTGGTAGGCTGCCGTCTATGGGTCGCATAGAGTCGGACACGACTGAAGACTTAGCAGCAGCAGCAGCAGGACAAGAGCTTGGCTGAAGCTTAGCTTTGCCCTGTTCATGGGAATAAAAAGAATTTGTTGAGTTATTTGTTTATATACACAAGGAAAGGGATATCATAGCTCCTTAAGAGAACATACAGGATTCTTACGAACTTAACAATAACCATGCACCATCAAGGATATGCCAACTATAAATATTTTTTCTATTGTTAAAGCAGGTCTCCCAAAGGCAACTTCTTGACAATTCTTGGTTAGTTAATGACACTTACCACCCTCTGAGTAAAAAAAAAAAAAAAAACCAAAAAGAAAACCCAGCCAGTTAGTTAAATAAGTATGTAATTTCTTTTCACATATTCATTTTTAAAATTTGTTTATGTATTTAGCTGCTCCAGGTCTTAGTTGCAGCACGTGAATCTTTTCTTTTCTTTTTTTAAATCAGTTGTGGCATGCATTCTGTTAGTTGCAGCATATGGGATCCAGTTCCCTGACCAGGGATTGAACCTGGGCCACCTGCATTGGGAGCCTGGAGTCTTAACCACTGGGCCACCAGGGAAATCCCATCTTTTCACATATTCTATGATCCTAGTGGGGCCCCCTCACTCTTGATCTGAAATGGTGAATGAAGTTTTATTCCTTTTATTCTGTTGGTACTCAGCAACATCTGATCAAGCTTTCTTTTTTTTCTGTCTTTTTTTTCTTTTTAAAGAAATAGTTCCTTTGGGGCCTATATTTAGCATTCTACCCAATCTGTATATTTTAACGCTCAAGATCCTAAGTAGTAAAATAGAATATATATTTCATGTTTGTATCAAGAGTGCTCATTTCCAAACCACATAATTATCTCATTCTTCACAGTGATGAAAAGAGTTGAGCAAACACAGAAATAAATAACAGAACTGAAATCGGGACACTTGGCCATCGTTTTCTGGCTCCTTCTACCCATCTGGCTTCCCTGGTGCCAGGGGTGAGGATTAGGTGCACTGATCGCATGGGGACTGAGATATTAGGAAGAAAGGGGCTCTGTACCACGCTCCCAGAGGAGCTGAGGGCCACGTGTGGCTTGGGAGCCTTTAGTTAAATTTTATGCCACAAAAAAGCACACTGTCAGCCACACACGTCTGTGTTGTTTATGCTTTGCGAAGATATATAAAACCTTGGCTGGCTGTGAAAATTCTGCCAGCAGTACCACCCCATAGGGCAGGAGGAGAAGGAGGCGGCAGGGGATGAGATGGTTGGATGGCATCACCAACTCAATGGACTTGAGTTTGAGCAGGGTCCGGGAAGACGGTGCAGGACAGAGAAGCCTGCTTGCTGCAGTCCATGGGGTTGCAAAGAGTCGGACACAACTGAACTGCCACAGATCCTGCCCCACATCTCTCCATCGCGGATTATCAACGGATTCGTGCCTAAGGGACTTCCTTGGTGGTCCAGTGGGTGGGAATCCGCCTGCCAATGCAGGGAACACAGGTTTGATCCTCAGTCTGGGAAGATCCCACATGCTGGGGAGTAACTAAGCCCATGGGCTGCAAATAATGAGACCACATCCCCTAGAGCCTGTGTTCCTGCAACAAGAGACGCCGTGGCAATGAGAACCCCTCCTACCACAACCAGATGGGAGCCCCCACTCGCCGAAACTAGAGAAAAACCCAAGTGCAGCGACAAAGACCCAGCACAGCCAAATAAATAAATAAACTAATTAATTGTTGTTGTGTGTGTTTCTTTTTTAAAAAACTGTCCCTAAGCTAATTGTCTCTCTACATTATTTTGTTCAAGTTGTAGCTCCGATCGGCTCAGAAGGACACTATCAGCTTGTGGCTTAGACCAATAGCCTCGCAGGTTAACACCTCTCAAATTCCTCATTTTGGAGTAAATACACCAGTACAGAATTATTTGGCATTGTTGTCTCTGCTTGGTTGGCACAGAGCCCTTGGAGTCGGGCTTTTGTCACCCACCTCCATGGTAACAATGCAAGCTATTTCTGGTGTGGGTTTTATTGGGCAACACTTTGGAAGGAGACTGTAAATGCCAGCTACTGTGCCTCCCTGGGCTGAGTCCCTAAGCATCCTAGGGGGATTCGCAGGTCTTTATGTAAAGGCAGCTGCTTTGTTTACAAAGATCCAGGGCTTTCCAAAGGTCTCAGCAGTGTTCTGACTATTAGTCAGCTTCAATTGTCTGCTAGTCTGATGACTGATGGGAAAGAAGTAATGGAATAAAGTAAAAAAAAAAAAAGTAGTTACTATTCAAATGAAAAATTTCAAATCAGTAGCTTTGAGGCAGGTGAAAAGGAAGCCTGTAGAATCACAGGAATTCCCCAGGTAGTCCAGTGATTAGGACTCCATGCTCTCACTGCTGGGGGCCCAGGTTCAGTCCTTGATGGGGAACTAAGATTCCTGCAAGCTGCATGGCATGGCTGGAAACACACACACACACACACCACCCCCGCAAAAGGAAGCATATAGAAAGTCAATATAAACAAGTATGGAACTTGAATGAACTCAGGGTTAAAGCTCCCTGCATTCTTTTTTAAAAAACAGTTTTCTTTATTTATTTTTGACTGCACTGGGTCTTCATTACTGCCTACGGGCTTTCTCTAGTTTAGGTAAGTGGGGGCTACTTGCTGGTTGTGGTGTGCGGGCTTCCCATTGGGGTGGCTTCTCTTGTTTCGGAGCACAGGCTCTAGGAGGAGTGGGCTTCGGGAGTGGCACACGGGCTTAGTTACTCTGAGGCATGTGGGATCTTGCAGGACCAAGGATCAAACTCAGGTCGTGTGCACTGGCAGGCAGATTCTTAACCACTGGACCACCAGGGAAGTCCTGGGCCTTCTCGTAATAGATGCGAACGGAGTCCTGCAAGACTCAGAGGGGTCAAAAGTAGAGTTCAAATGTACTTTGCTCATCTAATGAAATTTTTTTACAATTTTTTTCACATTTGCTTTGCTACCCAACATGATAACTAGGGATTTACTAAAGCGCGTCCCCTTTTTATCACAACTATTATTCATTGCCAGCTAAGCAGCTCTATGTGGCTCTGATTACCACCAGTCAAGAAGGAAGAACATGAAAATAATTGATGGAATGGAGATTGGGGATTGCCATGTGGAGACAAGCAGGCCCTTCAGTTTGGGAAAGACAAAGGTCAGAGCAAGACATGATCAGAATCTGAAAATCATGAGACTGTGGATCCTGTGAGTGAGAACTGTTCCAAACATCAGTGTTTATCAAAGGAGGAAATATAACATCACCAAGATATGATAATAGACACATGGAATTTGCTGTCCATGGAAATGGTTGGTACTGATTGGGAGAAGGGAAACTTGATTAGCATTGCTCTTTAGAAAAACACCATTCTGCTTGCAGCAGTGGAACCGGCTACAGGACATGGTGAAGAAAAGATGAAAGGGCAGAAAAATTGTATCTGCTGGAAGGATTAGAGTAGATTTCACAGAGGAGGTGATGCTCGAGTTGAAACATGAAGGATGAGTAGAATTTTACTGTGTAGGTGCTTTGGGAAGCAGATCTCCTAGGAAAAAGAAAAAAACATGTAACAGTATGTAGATACACTCAAGATATTATCATTGTTTTCAGACCAGTACACATGACATTAGCATGATATTCAAAGATAAGCAGGACAGGAGGTGAAGGCAGGATAATATTTTATGTTATGCTAAGGAATTTGGCATTTATCCTTTTGTCAGTGAGGAACCATTAAGGCATTTGGAATAAGGGAGTGATATGACCAGTCTGATATGCTAGAAAGATTTCTCTGGTCACTCTATGATGATTAAGTAAGGAGAAGGGTTAGACTAACGACAGAAGAAACAATATTTTAGTGGAGCAGTAAGAGAGGATTGGGGCTTCCTTGGTGGCTCAGCAGTGGAGAATCTGCCTGCAGTGCAGGAGACATGAGTTGCTGGTTTGAACTTTGGGTTCAGAAGATCCCTGGAGGAGGGCATGGCAACCCACTCCAGTATTTTTGCCTGGAGAATCCCTTGGACAGAGGAGCCTAGCAAGCTACAGTCCGTAAGAGTCTGCAAAGTGTCAGACATGGCTGAAGCAACTGAACACATACATACACATCCAAGAGAGGCTTGGGGGAGGGAGCATAGAGCCGAGATATAAGAAGGAAGAATCTATAAGACTGATGACTGATTAGATACCTGGTGAGGACCTTGGCTTGGTTCCTTGAGAATCTGACCTTGAAAAGGGTCCTCACTATCTGGAACAGAAACCTGGCTTCAGGGCTTAAGCCAGTGTTGGTGACCCCAACCAACAAGTAAGTCATGTGCCTGGATAGAGGTGATACAGAAATTGAGTTCACACAGTTTGACCTCCAGCTCTAGCAAAACCAAGCCTTTAGTCAGCCCACAGCCACAGGGACCACCTCCCTCCCACATTGTTATGCGGGTACTCAGAGGGCACCATGATAAACACAAGGAAAAGACAGATGCTTTGAGGAATGGAGGGAAGATAATTTATCTGCTCATAATTTAAATTTTGATGTTGCTTTGAAATGGAAGACAGCCTTCCTGCCTTCTGGGACCAGATGCTGGAAAGAGACATCTGGTTATAGAGTTGTCTTGGGCATGTTGGATAAATTCATGTTTAAGTAACGATTTCAGGTGAACTGCAAGAAACACAGAAAAAGAGAACAGATCCCATTGTATTTTTCCCTTTCCTAAGAAAACTCTCGAACCCACGGATTTCTCAACCTCAGTACTTAGACATGTTGGACTGGATACTTCTTCGTGTTGAGGGTCTGGTCTTGTATATTGCCAGATATTTGTCAATATCTCTGACCTCTACCTAGGGCACCCCCCCACCCCATTGTGATGAGCAGGAATGTCTCGAGACATTGACAGGTGTCTCCAGAAATTGACAAATGTCACCTGAAGGGGCAGAATCACTCCAGTATAGAAACACTGCTCTACATTTCAGTGTTTCTCAAATTTCAAGGTGCCTAAGGATCACCCGGGCACCTCGTTCAAATTCTGGAGACTTCTTGGCAGTTCAGTGGTTAAGACTACGTCTTCCAGTGCAGGGGTGTAGGTTCAGTCCCTGGTTGGGGAACTAAGATCCCACATGCCTCAGGGCCACAAAACCAGAACATCAGTTCAGTTCAGTCCAGTTCAGTTCAGTCGCTCAGTCATGTCTGACTCTCTGCAACCCCATGAATCACAGCATGCCAGGCCTCCCTGTCCATTACCAACTCCTGGAGTTCACTCAAACTCATATCCATCGAGTTGATGATGCCATCCAGCCATCTCATCCTCTGTCGTTCCCCTTTCCTCCTGCCCCCAATCCCTGCCAGCATCAGGGTCTTTTCCAGTGAGTCAACTCTTCGCATGAGGTGGCCAAAGTACTGGAGTTTCAGCTTTAGTATCAGTCCTTCCAATGAACACCCAGGACTGATCTCCTCTAGAATGGACTGGTTGGATCTACCTTGCAGTCCAAGGGACTCTCAAGAGTCTTCTCCAACACCACAGTTCAAAAGCATCAATTCTTCGTTGCTCAGCTTTCTTCACAGTCCAACTCTCACACCCATACATGACCACTGGAAAAACCACAGCCTTGACTAGACGGACCTTTGTTGGCAAAGTAATGCCTCTGCTTTTGAATATACTATCTAGGTTGGTCATAACTTTTCTTCCAAGGAGTAAGCGTCTTCTAATTTCATGGCTGCAGTCACCATCTGCAGTGATTTTGGAGCCCCCAAAATAAAGTCTGACACTGTTTCCACTGTTTCCCCATCTATTCCCCATGAAGTGATGGGACCAGATGCCTAAAACAACACAAAACAATATATTATAAGAAATTCAATAAAGACTTGTAAAAATGGTTCAAAATGGTCTCAAAAAAGTTTTTTTTAGAAAAATAATACAGGTTCTGACTCAGTAGTTCTGGAGCGGAGACTCTATTTCCAACAAACTCCCAGGTGATGACCATGCTGGTGCTCTAAGGACCGCCCCTTGGGCAGCAAGGTCTTCCCTCTGCCTGGCTTTTCTCCGACAAATCCTCTCACTGCACAGTGTGGAGACTGGGGGCAGTGGGATCCTCCCAGGACCCCTCCCGCCTCTCAGCAAGGACCTTCACCATGCAGGGGGCCTCCTACTCCTTGTCCTGTTCTCCAAATTCTCGGTTGGAGAGGCATGGAGGAAATTAAGGAGGCCCAACCTAGCTTTATTGTCATGCCTCCAGTGTCCCCCTGGAAGCCTTGGAGAGGCCCAGAGCTGCTCACACACCAGCCAAGGCAGCTGCGAGTCAGTCCACGGAGTGCAGGTCGGAGGGCACGGCAGCTAATGGGACCAGATGGTCTTGTCTTGTTTGTAGGCACGTGCGTCCCCCACTCTCACACAGCCATTTCCACATTTGTCCCTTCCCTCCGGAAACAGAATGGCCATTTTTAAATGAAATAGCACTGAAGGCTCTCTTTCTTTCCAGTCCGCGCGCCATTGAGCCTTCCTATGTGAATACGTTTAATCACAGAAATTTCTTTAAAAGTCCGAGCAGCTGGCTTTATTAGGAAACCAAGGAGGGTCGTGATTTGAAGCAAAATGAAAAAATACCTACGCCCCACTTCCGGGCTTTCCCAATTGCTCGTCGGGTAAAGAATCCACCTGCCAATGCAGGAGACACAGCAGATGCCGGTTTGATCCCTGGGTTGGGAAGATCCCCTGGAGGAGGGCATGGCAACCCACTCCAGTATTCTTGCCTGGAGAATCCCATGGACAGAGGAGCCTGGTGAGCTGCAGTCCATGAGTCACCAAGAGTCAGACATGACTGAACAACTAAGCATGCAGGCATGCACCTTCCCTTTCATTCACCCTGGAGAAATGGATTCCTAGCCGAGGCATTATTTCCCATTAAATGCAAATAATTACAGGGAGTGTCATGTATTAAGCACTTAACTATCAACATATTAGGGTTAAAACACAGAAAGGCTGGTTGAGAGCCTGCATTCCAGGCCTCTGCACCCAGAGCTTTAGGGAGAATCAGCCAAGCACCCTTTGCAGGCCCATCTGTCCTCAAGCCCTGAAGGCCTGAGACGGGCTTGTTTGTTATCCTGAGACTTCCTTCCACCAAATCGAGGCCCTTCCCAACTGGAAACCCAGGTGTGGGCTTCTCTTTGCTGGTCTTCACTATTTTTATTCCAAAATAGACCTTTAAAAAAAAAAAAAATCTTTGAAAATGAGGCTGGGACTTCCCTGATGGTCCAGTGATTGAGAATCCACGTGCCAATGCAGGGGACACGGGTTCCATCCCTGGGTCGGAAGATCCCCTGGAGAAGGAAATGACAACCCAGTCCAGTATTCTTGCCTGGGAAACTGCACAGATAGAGAAGCCTGGTGGGCTACAGTACGTGGGCTCACAAAGAGTCTGACTTGAAGGAGCAACCAAAAACAACCCTGCCTTGAGGGCTCTCAGAGGCTCAGGCACCAGTCTGCATTATCCACGTCACGTGAGTTAGAAGGGATGCCCAAAGCCCTGCTCCATCAACCGGGTGAAGGCAGCTGCCTCCAGCCCGGCTCCCGCAGACTCCCCTCCTCCGTCTGTCTCACTTGGGTGAAGCCGGCTCCCAGAGCTGCCGTTGAGCAGATGCAAACACCCAACACAATGATTCTCTCCCCAGTCACAGCAGAGCTGCCTTCCTCTCCCCTCTTCAGCTGGAACATCTTATTTAAAGTTCACACTCAAGGAGACGAGGGGGTTGATGGCTAATTGCCCCTAAATGAGCAGAAAATCAGGCAGCCTCTTCCCGTTGGCTGACAGCTGTGGGGTCTGTGTCCATCTGTCCAGCCCCCACTGGTCCTGAAGCAGCCTGTGGGTAGAGGACCACAGCGGGTGAGCCACTGACTCACAACAGCCCCCTCTTCATTCAAGGAGAGCGGCACCCCAGCTGCTGCTTCAGTACCCAAGCCCCCGTGGTGTCCCCTTAAAGTTGCAGAGAAGTCATCCCTACTGGGCGAGGGTGGGGCTCATGTCAGTCTTCTTCTGTTCCTTTAAATGTCACTCCAGGAAAGCCATCTTCGTGGAAAGAGAGGAAGGTTTAGGGGTGTGGAGGCTGCGGAGACCTGGCTGGAGTAGAGTTGTGGCCTTCCTTCTCTGCTGGTGTGAGAGAAGGGAAGAGAACAAGCCGAAGAGATGCTGCACAGATTTGGAGACCCAAGGTGGCTAGATGATGCTGTGGCCCATCTTGCGTTGCGACTTTTTCTCTCCGTTTCATAGTAACCCCCTCCCATCGAAATGCACTCTCTTTCTAATATAGAGTATTTCGGATTATAAAAGGAGTACCTGTCCATAAAAGAAAGAAAGTTTGAAAAACACAGAAGTGTTAGTCACTCAGTCGTGTCTAACTCTTTGTGACCCTGTGGGCTGTAGCCCGCCAGGCTGCTCTGTCCGTGGGATTCTCCAGGCAAGAATACTGGAGTCGGTTGCCATTTCCTCCTCCAGGGGACTCTTCCTGACCCAGGGACCAAACCCTCCTCTCTTACATCTACCTGCACAGGCAGGTGGGTTCTTTACCGCTATCGCCACCTGGGAAGCCCGCACTGGGGTGGGTAGCCATTTCCTTCTCCAGGGGACCTTGCCGACCCACGGATTGAATCTGGGTCTCCCACACTGCGGACAGATTCTTTACCAGCCACCTGGGAACACAGAATAATATAGGAAATGACTCATAATCCCAGTAAACCTTTCGAGAGAAACCCCCGTGCATATCCCCCACCCCACTTTTTTTTTTTTCTTACAAAGATGTTACAATGTTACTTCCTGAGAATTTAACGCAGAAAAAAAAATAGTCTTCTAAAGATCACACTGAATGACTCCATGGCATCCAGCCTTGGGAAGTGACATGATTTATTTAGCCCTCCCTCCCCCATTAATCACATTGAGCTTGGTTCTCATTTGATACTATTATAAATAATACTGTGATGATAATCATTATACATAAATCTCTGCTGTGTCTGTGATTATTTCCCTTAGATAGATTGCTATGAGTGGAATAACTAAGTGGAAAGAGGTGCATGTTTTAAATATCTTATCATATCTTATGTCAATTACATCACTAATTGCCCTAAAGAGATTGTTGTTATTTTAATAAGTAGCTAAGTCATGTCCAACTCTTTTTCAACCTCATGGATGCCTCTCTTCTGAATTGCTTGTTCATGTCCACAGCTTGTTGTTTTTTTTTTGCCTCCTCCTGAGAAAGTTCATCTCTTCTTTATTCGCAGGAACTTTTTAAATGTACATTGAAACTATTGTTTTTAATTGTTTATGGGCAGATACACAACATAAAAGTTATGATCTTAACCATTCTTATGTGTTCAGTTCAGAAATGTTACATATACTCACATTATTGTGCAGATTGATACCACCATCCATCTCTAGAACTTATTCATTTTGGAAAATGAAAACTCTGTCCCTGTTAAACGATTCCCCATCCCCACACTTCCAGTGCCTGGCACTCATCACCCAACTTTGTGTCTCTCTAAATTTCACCCCCTAGCCACCTCCTGTACATGAAATCATACACTCTTTGTCTTTTAATAACTGCTTTGTTTCACTCAGCATAACGTTCTCTCTATTCATTCCTTGATTGTAACCTACATTGCATCTGCATCCTGGCCATTTTGAATAATGCTGCTGTGAACATAGATGTACATTGGTGGTGCTTTTTGACATATGTGATTCTAAACAGTTTTTTTCTTTTATTTATTTGGCTGTGTCGGGTCTTAATTGTGACACATAGACTTATTTGCTCCACAGTAAGTGGGATGTTATCCCTGGCCAGGGATCTAAACCACATCCCCTGCATTGCAAGGCAGATTTTTAACCTCTAAACATTTTCATAAAACCTGATCCATCCATCTTTCCTTTCCTTGGGCCCTCCTGTCTTGCTCAGCCAAGGTGGAGAAAAATCTTAACAAACAGTTTCTTCGACTTCTTTTACTAACACATCTTTCCCTATTAAATTCTAGACTCTTAACTGAAATGTGTTTTGATGAATGGTATATGTTCTCAGAATATTTTTGTTTGCAAGAAGCACCAACCCACTCGGAATACCTCGAATGAAAGGAACCTTATTCAACAACACAGGGATGTCTTGAGGCTGCAGAAACTCCTGGGCCTTGTGAGAGGAGAGCCAAGAGCCCCTCTCTGGGGCTTTCCTCTTCCCAACGACGCTCTTCTCTCTGGACCAAGTCTTTGTGGTCACATGTGGATTGGGAGTGTGCACAGAACCTTGCATGGGAGTGGCATCACCAACTTGATGAACAGGAGTTTGAGCAGGCTCTGGGAGTTGGTGATGGACAGGGAAGCCTGGCGTGCTGCAGTCCAGGGTTTCGCAAAGAATCGGACACAACTGAGCAACTGAACGGACTGACAGAACCTTAGAGTGTCTTGACACCAGCACTGACTCGGTGATTTGACATGTCCAAATACCCTGGCTGGGAGTGCTGCCGACTCTTTATATTCTTGAGAGCAAGAAACTGACCAGTCTAACACAGTTCCTGGGTTGGTTTCCCTGTGTCTGTTTTTCTTTTCTGGTTCAGTGAGCTCTGGCCAGGAAAGTGGAAAAAGTCACGTGATACAAAATACCCCAAACAAACAAAAACAAGGCTTCCGGGTCCACCGTCTTTATCAGGAAATTAGTGTGGTTCTTACGAAGGGATGCATGGCTGGACCGATCACCTCAGTAAGTCTGTAGGAAGAGACACTGTAGATGTCACTCTGGGTTTTTCCACCTTTTTTCTTTTTCTTTTTTTATTTGACTATAATTGTCCTACAGTGTTGTATGAATTTCTGCTGTGCAGCATTTTGGATCAGCCATATGTATACGTATATTCTCCCTCTCTCTGGAACCTCCTTCCCACAGCCACTATCTCCCTCCACCCTCTTTTTTTTTTCTCCACCGATTTGGAAGCTGACTTTATCATAGACTCATTTGTTAAATTTACTAGATCTTTATTCTGGGTTTTCTGTTTGCTTCCACTTATCTACTCTTATATTTATACCATACTTTTTTTAATATACTTATTTATTTGGCTGTGCTGAGTCTCAGTTGCAGCAAGTGGGATCTTTAGTTGTGGCCTGTGGGATCTAGCTCCCTGACCAGGGATTGAAGTCAGGCCCCTTGCTTTGGGATTATGGAGTCTTAGCCACTGGACCACCAGGGAAGTCCCTTGTAATAGTAAATATACTGTTTAGTAATGTTATAATACAGAATATCTGCTTTATTCTGTTATAATACAGAGTATTCTCTTTCAGCACATCCTTTTCCAAAATGTCTTGGCTCTTCTCTTGCATTAGTGCTTCCCAGATAGATGTTAGACTCAACTTGTGTCAGCTTTTTAGTTCATGTATGCATGGTTCTCGTGAGAATTATTTTTAAACTATGTTTTATGTTACCTGCAGGACTGCCCCAAAATTGCTCAGCCCCAGGATATTGGACACAATACTTTCTTTTTTTTTCAGTTATGAAAGTATAATAACACATTTACAGGAGACTTGGAAAATACAAAACAAAGTTTCATATAGTTCCACTATATATTACAATTATTTTTGAAGTAGATAAATTAAGATTTTAAGTGGGGTTTCAATATCAAACTCTCAAAAATTAATAGAATGAATATACAGAGAAGTAGAAGAATGGAGTAGACCTGAAGAGCACTATGAGTCAATTCAACATAATGAAAGTGAAAGTGAAGTCGCTCAGTCATGTCCGACTCTTTGTGACCCCATGGACTGTAGCCCACCAGGCTCCTCCGTCCATGGAGTTCTCCAGGCAAGAATACTGGAGTGGGTTGCCATTTCCTTCCTGACCCAGGGATCGAACCCAGGTCTCCTGCGTTGCAGGCAGATGCTTTAACCTCTGAGCCACCAGGGAAGCCCAACATAATGAAGATGCATACAATTTCCACACAACAGTCAGATACAAATTCTGTTCAAGTTCCCATAGACTATAAACTGGGAGACCCTGGAACATATCCAGGGACATAAAACAAGGTGCAAAAATTTCATGACTGACACCATATTCTTTTCACTTCTCACCACTGAGCTGAAATCTTGATCCTGTATTCCTGGGCCCAGTTCTTTTGAACACAATCTCCACTGACCTCCTTTCTGATGTTTTTCACGAATTTCCCTTTCTTACAATTTAATATGTCTTTATTTCTCTCGGCAGCCTGAGGCTGCTGAAAGGACACAGGCCTGGGATAAAACAATGTTTTACTCAAATCTTTCCTATTTACATGACGAGCTGTGCAGTTTGGGACAGATTATTTAAAGCAAGGAAGATTTTATTCTATTTACATGCTGTACAGAGGTAGTGACTGTGGGGTTGTTTCAAGGATTCTAGTAAATGAGATTTTATCTAAAGTGAATAGTCAAGTGTCACCTTAGACGTGCTGACCCTTTTTATTAATAGTCAGCCTTCTCTTAGTCGTTCAGTTGTGTCTAACTCTTTTGTGACCCCATGGACTGTAGCCCACCAGGCTCCTCTATCCATGAAATTTTCTTCTCCTAAACCTAGAGACTTATCCATTTCTTTGGGGTTTTGTCTGACTTCATCTCTCAGTGAAAATCATTCTTTTTACTTAAATCGCGACTTCAGTAGGAGTTCTGGGCTCAAACGCCTTGTCAGCTGTTGCACTGAGTTTATTAGTGGAATCAGTGTCTTCGGGCCAGCTGCTAAGATGAATACTCCCTGCTTCCCAGCCTGTTCACTGCTACTTTGGAATCCGTCTCCCTTGTGGCTCGGCCGGCACCAGCCAGCTCAGATGCTACAGCTTTATTAGAGGTAGAGCTTAAGCCTTGGCTCCAAAGCCTGTTCACTCCCACAGTCTTCACCCTGAATCCCGTCTCATCCTGTCTTCCTGGCTGGCTCCAGGATGCATTATTTTTCTTTGAAAGGAGCCTGCTGGGCTCTTCATTATCTTGGGGTCGGCTCTCCTAGAGTTACTTTCTCAATTTCAGTGAACGGTCTTGCTTGCAGGAAAATGGCAGAGGCCATTTTTTCTGAGCAGTGCTGTGTAGAGAAGGAAATTAACTAGACCTGGAGGCAGGCCGCCTTAGACTCCAGATGAGAGGTGGTGGTGGCTTTGACCAAAAAGTGAGATGGAGAGCCGTTGGGTGGGTATCAGATGCATTGTGCAGGTGGTCCTCAGGGGGCTCAATGATGATGGGAAGATGAAGTAAAGAGAGGAATCAAGGCTCTAGGACTGGGTAAGTGTGGTGAGGAAGAGTAGGTAGAAACCATTCTAGGAGCTATAGCAGTTAAGGTTTCTTCTGATGGTTGTTATGGATTGAATAGAGTGCTTCAAAAAGATCTGCTGAACGGTTTACAGTAGCCAGGACATGGAAGCAACCTACATGTCCATCAACAGAAGAATGGATAAAGAAGGTGTGGAACATACACACAATGGAATATTACTCAGCCATTAAAAGAATAAAATCATGCCATGAGCAGCAACATGAATGAACCTAGAGAGTGTCATACTGAGTGAAGTTAAGTCAGACAGAGGAGAGATATTGTATGACATCTCTTACATGTGGAATCTAAAAAGAAATTATAAAAGTGAACTTACTTACAAAGCAGAAACAGACTCATAAAGAACAAACTTATGATGGCTGGAGGCATTTGTGTGTGGGGGGGATAAGTTAGGGGTTTGGGATAGTCATGTACACACTGCTATATTTTAAAAGGATAACCAAAGGGACCTGTTGTAGAGCACATGGGACTCTGTTCAGTGTTATGTGGCAGCCTGAATGGGAGGGGACTTCAGGGAGAATGGATACATGTATATGTATATGGCCGAGTCCCTTCAGTGCACCTGAAATTATCACAACATTGTTAACTGGCTACACCCCAATACAAAATAAAAAGTTCGAATAGATCTGCTAAAGCCTGAGTCCTTGTAAATGTGGCCTTATTTGGAAGTAGGCTTTTTGCAAATGTAAGCAAGTGACAGTGAGGTCACAGAGAAGGAAGGGCGAAGCTCTGTCCATTACAACGGCTGATGCCATCGGAATAGCTGAGCAGAGAGATGGAAATATAAGCTGGACAGAAAGGAACTGAAAACAAAGCGTGAGGGCAAGAGAGTGACTCTCAGCAGCTCTTAGCGAATTATCTTTTGTAGAGCAGCAGAGAAGCAGGGCAGTGACTGGGCTGGGAGGGCTGGGGTCAAGGAGAGCATTGTGTTTAGAACTGTGAGTGTCTGGAGGAGCTGAAGTGTGGCTGAGCCTGTTGAGGGAGGCAGCCTGATGACTGGGAAGGAGTGCGGTGCTTTGAGGAACTAAGTCCTTGAGAAGGTGAGAGGGGGATAGGTATTAACAAGGGTGTTTCACCCACTTGGTAGGGGGAAGACAGAGGGAAAGGGTGGATGTCCACTTCCTATGAATGAGAGATTCCTTTCTTACCGCTCCAATCTCTTCATGGAGTAGCAAGCCAGGTCATCAGATGGAGCGATGGAGAACAGGAAGTGTTGGAGGTTCCAGGAGAAACCAGAAAAGACACTGGAAAGTGAAAGAGTGAACATTCTGTGGGGTGGAAGCAGAATCACAGAGGAACCAGTGCAGCCCGAGGGGAGACAGAGTGGCTTCCTTTTGATGTGACATGGTTGCCTCTGGCTAGGTCTTCACAAGTCTGTCTTTTCCAAAGCACATGCTCAGTCACTCAGTCTGACTCTTTGTGACCCCACGGACTGTAGCCCGCCTGGCTCTCCTCTGTCCATGGAATTTCCCAGGCAAGAATACTGGATTGTATTACCATTTCCTTCTCCAGGGGATCTTCCCAAACCAAGGATCGAAACCTCAACTCTAGCGTCTCCTGCATTGGCAGGTGGATTCTTTACCACCAAGCCAGCTGGGAAGCCCCATTTTCCAACACATGGGTAACGATTGCAGAGAGTACCCTAAACTGCCAAGGGATGACAATATTACCAGCATGAACCTTGGAAATTCTCCCCAAATAATGGGGAACAGAAAGACCTTTCTGGAGCTTTGGATAATTGTGAACCTAAGACTGTTTCTTTCCTTTCTGCCTGGAGTATTTTGAAATATTCAGTACAGTAGAGAAGGTTTGCCCCTCTAGTAATAATTATTATTCTAGTAATGACTTATCGAAGAAGTGTAAAATGCTCTGTGCCTTACATGCTGTTATGCATTTAACTTCAAATTCCTAACATCCTCATGAGGCCGGCAGCATTCCCATTTTATGGATGAGGATATCTGAGGCTAATGGTTTGTCCAGAGCCATATGGCCTGTGTCAGAGCCAGGCTGAGTTTTTGGAAGTCTGTGCTTTTACTATCTGTCTATTATTGAGACATGTCTGGGGTATGTGAATATAAATCTATTCTCATTGATAACTTCTAGGATATACACATTAGTTTGCACATTAAATTGCCTTCCCACTGAGAGATAGAGTCAGAAAAAATGATAGCCCCCCCACCCTGCAGTTCTTGCCTCTCCAGTTGGCTCCTCTGCTCTGTGTCTGTTGGACACATGGGTCTCTCTTGCATGTTTCAGAAGAGGTGGAGTCCTTTGAGCAGAGGGAGGAAGCATGGCTTTCCTAGAAGCATGATTGAATGAATGGAACCCCAAGAATATTTAGGTTCTGTCCTAAATCACTGATGAGTCATACTGGGACTTTGTATAATTATTGAACCACTCTGAGACTGTTGATTCATCTGCAGAATGGAGATAATATTAATGTGGTCTTTAAATAGTTTCTCTAGATAATAAAAGGCGTTCATTGCCAATGTCTTTATCAGGAAGGCCACCTGATAAAACTCTATAAGATGTTAGAGGTTTTCAGCATCCTTCCATTGACCCCCACTAATCTGGATGCACTCAGAAAGAAGCTCAGTGTTTTTGCTGGGAGAAGTCAAGAGTCAGAGGGGAAAACAGACCCCATCACACCATGGCTAAGTCACTGCCTGTAAATTTGCATTGTGATAACAAAAGAGACCCTAGTGGTCCAGTGGTTAGGACTTCCCCTTCCATTGTAGGGGGTGTGGGTTTGATCCCTGGTCAGGGAGCTAAGATTCCCACGTGCCTCGTGGCCCCAAAACCTAAAAAAAAACCCCATAAAACAGAAGCAGTGTTGTCACAAATTCAATAAAGACTTTAAAAATGGTTCACATCAAAAGAAATTTATTTTAAATATGAAGAGAGAGTCTGAGTGATTCACAGATTTCCCAGTTGACCCCTGCGTCTCTCCTAATCTCCTAAAAGGTTTGGGACATCTTAGGAGTCTTCCCTGCCTGGATCCTTTGCCCCTTCTCCCCAGGCCTGCTTCAGATCTCTTCTTGGCCAGGGTCCTGGCTTTCAATGAGATAGAACTGAAATGGTGTCATAGTCAGAGACGGGAAGTTTTGGTTAGATGCTGGGCATCTTTCCAAGGGGATTACAGCTAGCACATCTGAAGAAAAAATAAGTAGCACACTGGGGTCTCCTGAAATAGAAATCCACCTCTGTACCTTCCTAGGTACAGAGGAGGCCATGGGCTGCATGGGTATAGGGAGAGCTCTGATCTGGGAATGTGCGGATTTTTGTCACAGCTGGTAATGACCTTGGACTGTTTGTTCTCTCTCCCGAGCCCGTTTCCTCATCTGTAAATCTCGAGGCTAGAAAAGGTGACCTTGAACCCTCCCCCAGTTCTAAGATTCCCTGATTGCATCCTGATGGCTGGGGGAGGAGGAGGGCTTCATCCTTCTAAAACCCCTGAAAATTGATGCCGCCACCAGTAAATACTCTCACTCTCTCTTACTCCCTTGGTAAATAATTAGGATGCACTAGAGATAGGGTTTTCAAACTTTTATTTTTGAGCCATGTGATGCTTTCTTTAAAAGAAAAAACCCTACAACATATATAATATACAAGAGAGTAATATACAAGAGAACACAGCAAAGCCTACCTATTGCAGTGGATGAAACTGACCTAGAGTTTGCCCTTGACAAATATAGAGACCTCTGCAGAGTATATGGGGCTTCCCTGGTGGCTCAGACAGTAAAGAATCTGCCTGCAATCCAGGAGACCTGGGCTTGATCCCTGGGTCAGGAAGAACCTCTGGAGAAGGAAATGACTACCTGTTTCAGTGTTCTTGCCTGGAGAATCCCATCGGCAGAGGAGCCTGGTGGGTTGCAGTCCATGGGAGTGCAAACAGTTGGACATGACTGAGCAACTAACACTTTCACTTCACACCGTGTACCTATTGATGTTTTTTGTTTGTTTGGTTTGGTGTCAAGCACAAAGTACCAGTTTTCTTAAATACAAACCAGCAAAACTGATGATTCAGAGGACATTCATCTGAATGGAAATGGTTCTCTTATGAATGACTCTGTAAGATTTCTCACTAATGTCGTGGTGGTTGTTATAGTTTAGTCATCCAGTCGTGTCCAACTCTTTGCGTCTCCATGGACTGTAGTCTGCCAGGCCCCTCTGTCCATGGGATTCTCCAGGCAAGAATACTGGAGTGGGCAGCCATTCCCTTCTCCAGGGGATTTTGCCCACCCAGGGATTGAGCCTGTGTCTCCTGCATTGGCAGGTGGATTTTTCACCACTGAGCCACCTGGGAAGCCTAGTGCCATGGTTACCAACCTGTAGTCTAGGTTCTGCCCCACCCCCACCCTGCTTACGATTCTCTTTCATCTGTATTTGATGAGAATCCCTTGTTTTTCCTAGGGCCCAATGATAATAGGATGAAAAGCACCAAACCAAAAGTCAAGGTCGGGGGTTCATTTCCAAAGTTGTCTACCAATGTGACCTTGACAATGCCTCTTTCCCCTCTCTCTGGTTTACATTTCTTTTTTTTCCAATGAGCGTATCGGGCAAGGTGGTTCCCATACTCTTCTGGCAATCTGGAATTGCTTACCTCAGCCTTCATAGCTGTGAACACCTGGCCTTCACCAGCTGGGCTGCACACCTGGCCCCCTCCCCAGGTCTCCAGGCTACAGAGTCAGCAGAGGGAAGACGCCAGAGGGGAAATCTTCGGGTTTGCCTGGCGTATTTACCAACAGCTCCACTAACTGCACAGACTCTGGAGGAAAAAACCCCATGTGCTTATGTGAGCAAGCACTTGAATTGTCACATAAAACAAAGCATTCCCAGTAGCTGTTCTCCAGAGACTTTTAAACTAGTAAATAGTCACTGTCAGTTCAAGCTGCAATTAGACCTGGCCTGCCCCCAGTTTACACTGGTAGAATGAGCTCAGAGAAACTTTATTCACTCAACCAAAGGTGACTGTGTGGAGGAATGCAGGCCTCGGGACTCTCAGCCCCAGATCCCTCGTGGAGCCGTGGGTGTGGGTTCTTGGGAACTAGAAGAGCCCTAGGATTTCCTGGAGGAAGAGCTCTCGAGCCAAATAGTAAAACTCAGCTCTCTGCAGTCCTGCCCTTGACTGTCTGTCCTGAAGTCAGCTTGAGGCACATGCAGAACAAGAGGACCCCAGGGAGTTCCCTGCAGGAGCTAAAGGAAAGACTATGGTCTTGACGTGAGTAGCAGCTGCCATATATTGAGGCTTATTGGTGCAGAGAATCAGACAAAACAATTGACACACAGGATCTCGTTTAATCCTCACCACCCTGCTGCCAGGTGGGTATTAGTGTCTGTGTTGGATAAATGCCTTGTCATTTACACAAGGAAAAGTGGCCCCCCTCACATCCTGGCCCCTATACTTCTTTTTATAAATGACATTTATTAGAGGTGGGTTTTTTTCATATGAGGAACTACAAAGAGAAAAACAAAGAATGGCCCATGATTGCACTCCCTAATACCAGATAACCTCTGTCAATAGTACAAAAATAAAAATAACACGTATACGTGTTTAGGAAATTCAGATAGTAATGGAAGTGATAAGGCTCAGAGGTAGGGACATTCCTGCTGGTCCAGTGGCTGAGACTTCGTCTTCCAATGAAGAGGATACAGGTTCAATCCCTGGCCAGGGAGCTGAGATCCCACATGCCTCGTGGCCAAAAAAACAAAAACAAAAACAGAAGCAATATTGTAATGAATAAAGATGTTAAGAAGCGGTCCATATTAAAAATAATCTTTAAAAAATTCAAAGGTAAAGACATTTCTTTCTTCCAAACTCTCTCCCCAAAGGAAAGAAAGTTTTAGTATTTTGGCTTCATGATTATTTGCAGAAAAAATTTTTTTTAGTATAAAGCGGCCTACCTGTAATGGGTCTCTATATAGACTCTCTGTGTATAGTATTTTCATTCTTACTTTCTTGTGTTGTCCTTTAGTGGCTAAGTCAGCTTTGCGATCCCATGGACTGTAGCCCTCCAGGCTCCTCTCTGCCCATGGGATTCCTCAGGCAAGATTACTGGAGTGGGTTGCCATGTCCTTCTCCAGGGGATCTTTTCTTGCATTCGCAGGTGGATTCTTGACCACGGAACCACCTGGGAAGCCCATTATATAAAAGGAATGATACTGAAACGTTGCCCAACCCTTCCCCCCCTCCACTTTTTGTACCTTAAAGCTCTTCCCACATCAGCATGTAATGCAGCCCTTCCTTATCCTTTTTAACAGCTATGTACTATGTACTATTCTATCACTTGGATGCTTCCGCCTATTGACAGAAACTACTGTAACCCGTGCTTCACAGTACTACCTGGAGCTTCACTGGTTGCTCAGTTGATAAGAATCTGCCTGCAATTCAGGAGACCTGGGTTCGATCCCTGAGTCAGGAAGATCCCCTGGAGAAAGAAATGGCAACCCATGCCAATACTCTTGCCTGGGAAATTCTGTGGCAAGAGGAGCCTGGTGGGCTGTAGTCACAAGAGTGAGACACGATTTAGTAACTAAACCACTGCCACTTGTCTAGCCTAGTTCATACATTATGGAAAAACTTGAGAGCATACATGTAGCGGAAATTCCTAGCACTGAGATACTGAATCAATGTCCTGTCCTTCAAAGAGACATCACTAATTTATCCTCCCACTGGCAGCAATGAGAGAGCTCATTCCCCTGGCACTGAGTCCCCTTGAATGCTTCAGTTTTGCCAAATCGATTTTTTTTTTAAGATAGCTATGTTTTGATTTGCATTTTCTTAATGATGAAAGGAGTACGTCAAGGCTGTATATTGTCACCCTGCTTATTTAACTTCTATGCAGAGTACATCATGAGAAACGCTGGACTGGAAGAAACATAAGCTGGAATCAAGATTGCTGGGAGAAATATCAATAACCTCAGAAATGCAGATGACACCACCCTTATGGCAGAAAGTGAAGAGGAGCTAAAAAGCCTCTTGATGAAAGTGAAAGAGGAGAGCAAAAACGGCTTAAAACTCAACATTCAGAAAACGAAGATCATCATGGGAAATAGATGGGAAAACAGTGGAAACAGTGTCAGACTTTATTTTGGGGGGCTCCAAAATCACTGGAGATGGTTACTGCAGCCATAAAATTAAAAGACACTTACTCCTTGGAAGGAAAGTTATGATCAACCTAGATAGCATGTTTAAAGCAGAGACATTACTTTGCCAGCAAAGGTCCGTCTAGTCAAGGCTATGGTTTTCCAGTGGTCATATATGGATGTGAGAGTTGGACTGTGAAGAAAGCTGAGCGCCGAAGAATTGATGGTTTTGACCTGTGATGTTGGAGAAGACTCTTGAGAGTCCCTTGGACTGCAAGGAGATCCAAACAGTCCATTCTAGAGGAGATCAGTCCTGCGTATTCTTTGGAAGGAATGATGCTAAAGCTGAAGCTCCAGTACTTTGGCCACCTCATGCGAAGAGCTGACTCATTGGAAAGGACCCTGATGCTGGGAGGGATTGGGGGCAGGAGAAGGGAATGACAGAGGATCAGATGGTTGGATGGCATCACCGATGCCATCGATGGACATGTGTTTGAGTAGACTCCGGTAGTTGGTGATGGACAGGGAGGCCTGGCGTGCTGTGATTCATGGGGTCACAAAGAGTCTGAGCGACTGAACTGAACTGAACTAATGATTATTGATGGGCTTCCCAGATGGTGCCAGTGGGTAAAGAACCTGCCTGCCAGTGCAGGTAGATGTAAGAGATGCGGGTTTGATCCTTGAGTTGGGAAGATCCCCTGGAAGAGGGCATGGCAACTCACTCCAGTATTCTTGCTTGGAGAATCCTCATGGACAAAGGATCCTGGTGGGCTACCGTGGTCCACAGGGTTGCAAAGAGTCGGACATGACTGAAGCAACTTAGCACGCACACACGCAGGATTATTGATATAACGGAGCTATTCGTAACTGATGGGAACCCCCTTTCTCCCACATCAGACCGTAGGATATTACATGTGTTTTGATGTTGGTCTGTGGCCTGTTTTCTGTGAAGAAGATCATCAGTGGAGTGGCTGCAGAGCAGGGTCCCAGCCAGCACCGTCAAGCTTCCTTCCAGCTTGCCAGAGACCAGCTCCCCCGTCTGTTCTGAGCAAAGCAGTCCTTTGCAAGGAGGCTCTAACGATGGAGCACTATTTCCCCGATAAAGGAAGCTGCTTCTGGTTTTATTTTATCACAGTAATATATTTTATTGCCCCATTTGCATACAGATTTTCCAGGGCAACTCCAGTGTTACTCAAATTTATTTCTGTCAATAAAGACAATTTGTTAAATGTTATGTATAATCTAATTCACTAGTCTTTTCTTAATGAATTTCTGGATTTGTGTACTGTATAGATTACAAATAAGCACATCCATGACTTTAGAAATTCTATAGTTTTACTTCTTGCCTGACAGATTTCGTCATTAGGCAGCTTTTTCCTTCTCCTAGTGAAGACTGGAGGGTATGTTAGTCTCTGGGTTCTTAAAAACTGGAATTTCTTTGTTTCCTTTATTGTTGGAGAATAATTTGGAAGTGAATTAAATACTTGGGCATTTATTTAATTATTTATAAAATTTATTAAAATTTAATTATTTATAAATTTTATAAAAAATAAATACTTGGGCTGGGCTTCCCTGGTGGCTCAGAGGTTAAAGCGTCTGCCTGGAATGCAGGAGATCCTGGTTCGATCCCTGGGTTGGGAAGATCCCCTGGAGAAGGAAATGGCAACCCACTCCAGTACTCTTGCCTGGAGAATCCCATGGAGGGAGGAGCCTGGTAGGCTACAGTCCACAGGGTCACAAGAGTCGGACACGACTGAACGACTTCACTTTCATTTTAAATACTTGGGCAACAGTTCCATCTATGTATGTATCCATCATCTATATAATCTGTGTATTCATCCATCATCCATCAATGTGTCTATCTATAGCTATCTTAGAAACAAAATAAAATAATTGAGTCAGACATGTCCACAGAAGTATCTGGGTTCCTAATATCAGTATTGATTACATCCAAGAATTTCTTGGTACTTATATAACACTATATATGCATATATTTAAACAATGTGGTGGTGTGTTATATGTTTTTAAATTTATTTTTAATTGAACAATAATTGCTTTACAATGTTGTATTGGTTTCTTGTGTACAACAGCGTGAATCAGCTATAAGTATACATATATCCCCTCCCTCTCACACCTTCCTCCTGCCTCCCCCATCCCATCCTCTAGGTCATCACAGAGCACCAAACTGATCCCCCTTTATTATATAGCAGCTTTGCATCAACTATCTGTTTTACACATGGTAGTGTATTTATGTTGGGGTTTCCCAGGTGGCTCAGTGGTAAAGAATCCACCTGCCAATGCAGGGGACACAGATTTGATCCCTGAGTCCAGAAGATCCCCTCCCAAGGGAAATGGTAACCCACTCCAGTATTCTTGCCTGGGAAATCCCATGGAGAGAGGAGCCTGGTGGGCCACAGTTCGTGGGTAGCAAGAGTCAGACACAACTGAGTGACTGAACACACAGTATATGTGTCAATGCTATTGTCTCAGTTCATCCTGGGCAGGAACAGAGATGCAGACATAGAGAAGGGACTTACGGATACAGCAGGGGAAGGAGAGGGTGTTGCAGGTTTTAAAACTCTCTCTCTATGATGTCATCCTGTTTACCTTCAGCTAGTTGAGTGTGGTCCTTAACACTGCAACTAAGAATGCTCCATGTTAATACTTAGAGCTCTGGTTCATTTCAGCTGTGCAGAGTTGAATAGGGTTACATTATATGAATATACCTTGAGGTGACTCATTGGAAAAGACCCTGATGCTGGGAGGGATTGAGGGAGAAGGGGACGACAGAGGATGAGATGGCTGGATGGCATCACCGACTTGATTGACATGAGTATGAGTGAACACCGGGAGTTGGTGAGGGACAGGGAGGCCTGGCATGCTGTGACTCATGGGGTCGCAAAGAGGTGGATACAACTGAGCGACTGAACTGAACTGAACTGAACTGATTTATCCCAAGAGTTCTTTCCCCAGTTTATCTTTATTAGAAACAATATTGCTCGTGAACATGCTTGCATGTATCTCCTTATGCACACATTTGAGGATTTATCTCAGGCACAGACCTGAAGGTGAAATTGCTGGTTCTATGGTGCATCTATCATCAGCTTTGTTAGCTGTCACCAGGGTTCCTTCCAAAGCACTTGCACCAGTTTACACTCCCACCAGAAGTGTGCAAGAGTTCTTGTTTCTGCCTCTACATGCTCAGAGTCCCAGGAATTTTTATTTTTGCCAGTCTACTGGGTGCGAAATGTTACCTCATTATGGTTTTAATTTGAATTTTCCTGATTACTTTTGAGATGGAACACCACTTTATGCATATTGGACCTTTGAATTTTCTCTTCTGTGACTTACCTTTTCATCTCTTTGGCCTGTTTTTTTTTTTTTTTCTATTGAGTTGTTTTACTTTCTTATTAATTTGAAGTTATTTGTGTATTCTGGATGTTAATATAAACACATGTTTCTACCCATTGACTTACAGTTTCATGATTGCTTTTGAAGTATCATAGTTTAACTCTTTCTGGTTTATGAACGAGCACAGATTTTATTTTCATTACTGGTTAATACAGAAGTCTCAAATTGTTAAAGTTCAATAAAAAGAAGTGTACCTTTGCTTTTAGAAGGTGATTTAACCAGAAACAGATACAGACAAAGAAACAAACTCAACCAAGAAAGAAAAAACACTTCTTGAATTTTTTTTATTGAGGTATAATTGATATACAAAATTATATTAGTATTTGACATTTGTATATAATACACTGCAAAATGATCATTATAGTAAGCCTAGTTACCATCTGTCACCGTGCAAACATAATACAATATTATTGACTACATTCCCCAGGCTGAACTATATACCCCCATGATTTATTTATTTTATAGCTGCAAGTTTGTGCTTCTCCATCTCCTTCATCCATTTTGTCTCTCCTCCATCCTCTCCTGTCTACTGAAATAATGGTCTCAAAAGTCTTTAAAAGGTTGCTTCACTTTCTGTAGGTTTAGTGTTTTATGAAGTTGGTTTGCATTTCTCCCTTTTTTTCTAAATGGCATTTCACTAGCGAATATATCTAGATATCGATCCTTCTAATATATGTCTGATATTTGACTAAAGATTAAAGTCTTCTATCTGCTCAAAAAAGTCTTTAACTTTTAATTATTGCTTCTGAATTATCCCTTCTGTTTCTCTCCTGGGCATCTTATTTCAAATAGATAGTAACTTCTAGAGTTGTCCTTTTTTTTTTTTTTTTTTTCATCTTTTCTCCTGTCTTGTCTCTCTCTCCTTCCCCACTGAGTACCCAGTGTGTCTCTCTCATTGGAATTGACTTCACCAGCTTCTTCAGTATCCATACTCTCGTCCATATTTACAACTCAGGCAAACTGTCTAGGTTACTTTGTTTCACTCCCATAGCTGTGGGTGGAATTTAACCAATGCAAAATTCTCATAAATTTTATTAAAGTCATTCAGATATTACCTCATTTCCCCCTCCTATTTTTTATAGCACATTTCTTTTACAGAGAAACTTTCTGTTTACTCAAAGCTGCTTTCTTTTGAAAAAGAAAAAAATATATATATATATAACTTATTTACTTTGGCCACGGTGAGTCTTTGTTTCTGCATGGAGGCTTTCTCTCATTGTGGGGGCTCCTCTTGCTGAGCACAGGTTGGGGGGTGTGCAAGCTTCAGTAGTTGTGGTGCACAGGCTTAGCTGCCCTGGAGGAAAGTGGCATCTTTCTGGACCAGGGATACAATCTGTGCCCCTGCCTTGGCAGGTGAATTCTTAACCACTGGACCACCAGAGAAGTCCCACCTTTGTGGGACCTGATTGAGGGCTGTGTGTGTGTGGTGTTGACACGTGGATGTGTATCCACGCTACTTGAGTATGCTCAGAGCACCCCTAGCCTCTACTTGGAGCTCTCCTGGATGTAGGGCCATTTCTCCGGAACTGCAACTTGGGCAAAATTTGTGCTGCTGTGGCCTTTTACCTTGATGCCCAGCATCAAGTCATGGGGTCAAGCATGGGGTCAAGGCTGCAGAGGAGAAGAGATTCCCCGGGTCCCGGCTCAAGTCTCAGAGAAGAGTCACATCTACACTTGTTCAGACCGAGGGGTGAGCTGGCTTGGGGAGGGCTATAGAAAGATTGTGGATGTAGAGATGGGTACACGTGGTTGGGATCCAGGGTCTGCCACTGCCTAGCTCCGTGAACTTAGAAAACTGACCATTGTTACTCAGGGCTCTTGTGAGGAGGAAATGAAGCCAGGTGTGCAAGAGAGAACTGACAAGGGGTTTGGAGTCAGCAGATCAGGATGCTATGTGGAAAATCTAAAAAGAAATGATACAAATGAACTTATTTACAAAACAGACTCACAGACTTAGAGAATGAGTTTATGGTTGCCAGAGGGTAAGGCTGAGGGGGGAGAGATAATTAGGGGATTTGAGATGGTCATGTATACACTGGTATATTTTAAATGGATAACCAGTAAGGATCTGTCGTGTAGCACAGGGAACTCTGCTCAATATTATGTGGCAGCCTGAATGGGAGGGGAGTTTGGGGGAGTATGGATACATGCATATGTATGGCTGAATCCCTGATAGTTCACCTGAAACTATCACAACGTTGTTAATTGGCTATAGTCCAATACAAAATAAAAAGTTAAAAAAAAAAAGAAGACTGGGATGCTAGTGATGGCTCAGTCATCTTCCAACTTCCCACCCTTGGCCTCAGGTTTTCTACCAATAAAATGGGAGAATAATATTTTAATAACATAGAACTTACAATGCAGTAATGATTAAAACTTTAAGAAAACTGTGTATGAATGATCTTTGTAAACTGCATAATGCTACAGAATGTTTGCTGTTGTGTCACACAGATGAAACCATGTTTTCAGAGGTTCTGTCCCTCTGTCTGGCCCACAGTAGGGATCGGGTGATTGAGTTGGCTTTGAGTCAGCTCAGCCCCAAAGCAGTAAGCAGTACTTAGCCCTGAGGGACCTTGTTCCAGCTGACAGATAAGAATGAATGATTTCAAGTAGCAAAGGTACTGCTTTATGTGCCATCTCTCTCAGTATTGATTGTTTATGAAAAATCTTATTTATAAGGAGCACAAAATAAACCAAACTCTGAAGGATGTATCAGAGGTTCTGAATTAACGAGGTCCAAATTTATGAGGGTTCGGAATTGCTACTTCCATTTCTTACCTTTCTGTTGTTGGGAGGGGCAGTTGGGGGAAGTAACTTGTTACAGGACAAGGGTGCCCCTCTTCTTGGGACTTGTATCATACCCCTCCACACTCCCTTGTCCTTCTCTCCTTCATCCCTCAATGAAGTTGCATTTTTCCGGGATGAGAGTTGAGCTTCTGGAGTCGTGACATGGCTTGGGATACAGGCAGAAGCCTCTTAGTTCAGCTCCAATAATTCTTTTCTATAAAATTCTGGGTTGTGACTACAGTCTTTTACAGCCAGAAAGTTCCTCGTGGAAAGCTGTGTGCCCCAAGGAAGGAGGTATTTATTCCAGAGTGGAGGATGTATGGGAGACAATGGTAAAATTCTTTTATATTCCTGATGCACTTGGATTACAGATCTCAGAGTCTGGACCTTGGACTCAAGGTCCAGCAGCAGTATCATCAGGGTGACCGGATAGAAATGCAAGCTCTTGAGGCCCCTCCCAGATCAACTGACTCAGAAATTCTGGGGGTGGGGCCCAGCAGGCTTTAACCTGCCCTCCTGTTTTTCCGATGTACACACAGGGTTGAGACCCTCTGATCTGAGAGAAGGAAGAAACTGGTCCAGCCAGACTCCACTCTTCAGAGGAAGGGTGCTGGAGTCCAGGACCTAAATAGAGGGTGGGGCAAGGCACCCACAAGGGCTCCAGCAAATGCTCACTGCCTCCTCTAGGGCAGTGGTTTTTCTTCCTTGTGCGAAAATGTTAGTCACTCAGTCATGTCCAACTCTTTGCGACCCCCATGGACTGTAGCCTACCAGGCTCCTCTGTCCATGAAATTCTCCAGGCAAGAATACTGGAGTGGGTAGCCATTCCCTTCTCCAGGGGATCTTCCCAACCCAGGAATCAAACCCAGGCCTCCCACACTGCAGGCAGATTCTATTGTATGAGCCACATGAGAACCACCTGGAGACCTCCTTAAAGAAAAAAAAAAAAACCTCTCCTGATCAACTGAATCAGAATCCCTGAAGCAATGTTAAGACATCGGTATTTTTAAAAGCTTCTGGATGAATCCAACATGCACCCATTTTTTGATATCTAACGCAGAGGATGCATCGCTAAGAAAAAAATGTGATTTAGGTTATCTACATGTATTGTACATTTTCCCATTAGAAATGTATTTCACCTACTTGTATTATAATGACATGCTCATTATAGGAGAAAACTTGGAAAATACTGAAAAGCTGAAAGGAGAGAAGAAATAAAACTCGTGTTCCAACTATCTAAAGGTGGTAGTCGGGGTCGGTGTGTTTTCTTCCAATCTTGTTTGTTGTTGTTGTTGTTTTAAACTACACTGGTTTGCATTTTTACAGAATTGTGGTCATACTTACTATACTTTTTACTTAACTTTGCATCTTAGGCAGTCTTCTCAGTGTTTAACTGTTAAGTACAGTTTTTAACATGGTCTTATGGCAACATGACATATATGTGGCTTTCTCCACTTTCACATGTACATACTTCAAGATGGCATTTAGAGAGGTCTTTCTTTATAATGCCTGTACTTCAGGGAACTGTAAAATCCTACATCAAATGTCAAAAGCAGAACAGTAACTATTTTTCTCTTTGCATGTCTTCTCCCAGGGTCTAAGACTTTTCTTCACCCTAACCCCACAGGTAGATGGAGAGAGGAGGCTGGAGAGGGATAAAATCTTACTGCAGAAAGTTGAAAGAGAAAAGCACATAAATATTTTCCCAGTGTTTCAGAGCCACCGCCCTACTTGTCAGCCTCGGTGACGTTGGATTTCTCCTAAGCCACAAGGCTATAGTTCATAGGATGAGGTATGATTCATAAACATACACACACGTAGAGTATTTCGATCAGAACCACATTGCTATGCTTCAGGAAGAAAGAAACCAAAGGAATAAGACAAGAAAAAGAAAGAAGGAAGCTGGGACAAAGCAAAGGATGGTAGGACAAGTTCAGCTCAGACTGAAGTGCTGCTGTGCTGTCAGAAATGCCAAAGTCAAGCCCTTTCCCCCACCTCTGCTTTCAAAATAAGCTTCCCAGAACTTTCTTCTTTGTTGCAGTTATATGTGCGTGTATGTGTGTGTGTGTGTGTGTGTGTGTGTGTATATATATACACAATATATATGTGTATATATTTAAATTTTAATATATAGAGTATGTAATATATATTATATATGGCATACTTCATATATATGTTATATATTTATAATATATATTATATATAAATTTATAAAATAATATAATATATATATATATCTATCTTCCTTGATTGCTTCGACCTTCTGACTCAGCTGCTAGTTTGAAACTAAGTTCACCGCCATTGTCGAGTGAACTGGAACAGCAGCGTTTGTCTTCTTGTTGGTGTCATGGATGCGCCAGGTAATTCTGCCCCGTCTTCTTGCAGGACATTATGGGAAGGATGCTTACCGAAGTGGAGGACCTGATCTCCATAACTTCATCTCATCTGGATTTGTCACATTAGGAAGAGGACACACGAAGGGTACAGTGGAAACCATTTTTACTAAAATACAGAGGTTGCCTAGGGAACCCCGATCTGAAAGGCGAAGATGGTGTGGAGGCCGGAGGCTGGTCCGGGACAGGATAAGTGGGGTGGTTCCGTGGCTGCTTACCCTGATGACATGCGTGGCTTCACAGGTGTGACTTTAGAAGGCAATAATAGACTCCCAAGAGGCATGCGTCCTGCCCGCCCACGGCGTGGAGCAGGACACAGATGCCCGTGGCTCCCCATGGGAGGGGGCCACAGGCGGCATGCCGGGAAACACTGCTGACGGATGCGAAGTGTTCCTTCTCCTCTTGGCTATTATTCCCCTTCCATCTGAAAGCCACATTTACTACATCGATGTCAACACTCTGTCCTAGGGGGTGTTGAAGCCGGCATGCATGTCGAGAGTTTCAGCGTCCTAAGTGTGTCTCTGTAAACTCTCCATGATGGGGACACGAAGGTAGAGGTTACACAGACCTTCCAGCCACAAGCTGAACTCTAACGTGGCATTTCTGCTGAGCTGCTTTATGACCTAGCCGACAGCTTGCAGAGCATCTGTGCAGGGGGTGTGGCATCCTCGATCCTGTCTTTTGTTTCAACAGAGTTCTACTAGTCTTGTGAGCATCCTGTCATACCAAGAGTAACTGGATCCCCAGCCCTTTGATTACCTTCCTAACACCTGTGTACTGTGATAGACAACTGTGAATTCTGTTGTAGGGATGGTGTATCCCTGTCTTCCTCTGAAATATGTGTTTGTTCCAAGTGTGAGTGAACAAGGAACTTTGCGATTTTTTTTTTTTCTTACATTCCGTGCACCCAATTTTAAAATTCCCTATGTGATGTTTGTTCATCCTATAGAGTAAAAAAAATTCTGTATCTGTCTATGTATTTTCTGTTGTGTCTCTTTGTGTCTAAATAAAGTTTATTGAGGATTCAGGTGGCATTTTTGGCTACTGAGAGTTGCAGAATCAAATTGGAACCAGATAACTTGGGAAGGGGTTTTCCAGTAAAAGACACAATCCTAGACATCCTAGACACACTCATATCAACTCAAGGCTGGGATGTGCAACCTCCGTGTCATCTGCTTTGGGATAAATACCCATCACTCTGAAAGAAATTAGAGGGGGAGCATTTTCAACCCATAATAAACATTTCTTATCTCACATAGTTTCTGCGGGTCAGGAATTGGGGAGCAGCTCAACTGGGTGCTTATGGCTCAGGGTGTCTCGTGAGGTTACATTCATACCTGCTTCCAAAGATGCTGCTCAAGCCCCACGCATCCTGCCTCGTGGATGGAGGGGCTGAGGTGGCGTGTGGGTGGTGGGTCGGTGAGACCCACACGTCATGAGCACTTGGTGAGTGATGGCTCTTTCATAGAAGATCCATGTTGCAATAGAGGAAGCCATAAAAAGAAGATGGGGCAGAAACTGACAGCACACTGTAAGTCAATTTAAAATGGTAATGTATGTAAAGTGTGTAATACGTATATATGGCATACTTCATATATACCTTTAATTTTTTTAAAAAGAAGACAAATCAGGAGTTGGAGCATTTACTACAGATGAGTAGGGTCTGTCCTTCCAGAGAGGAAGCTCAGCCTCCTTAGATAATTTTTCAAAGTCTGTCTTACTGAACACCCCTATGGAGACCCTCTGCTCTTTGGGCGGTTTGGTTAAAGATGTCTCAAACAGGGTGGTTCTTTTTGAGTCTGCAGGAGAGAGCCTGAAGACTCTTTTCCAAAAGCCCCACATGACCATACTGTATTACCATGACCTCCGCCAGGGTCCAGGCCACACCAGGCCTAGAGTCCTTCTGAGTGGCAGTGACAGCAGGTATACCTGTGCTAACCCACACTGTCCTTGGTCCTTTCCACCCGTGTGTGTGTGTGTGTGTGTGTGTGTGTGTGTGTGTGTGTGTGTGTGTGTGAAGAGAAAGATGGACCGATAGATTCTTTGCTGACAGACAGGAGCCTCAAAGTGAGCCCCCTTTGGAGGAGGCAGGCACTGCTGCCCAGGTCGGCATTTAAGCTGAGCACCTGATGCGTGCCAGCTACTCCTCTAGGCCCGAGGATGCAGCCGATAGACTTACATGCCGAGAGAGATGCCAGACGTAAAGGAGTACATCTACTAAGCATGTCAGGAGTTAGAAGCTATGGGGCAAAATGAGGCAAGGAATGCAAGAAGAGCTGCAGGTGTTGAAAAGCACAGCCAGATGCTTGAGAATAAAAGTGGCATTTGAGCAAAGACCGAAGGAGGTGAAAGGTCAAGTCCTCTGGAATTTGGGGGAGGGTCTCTCAGGTGGCAGGAACAGCTGCTCACTGCCCCCACCCTACCAGCTGGCACAGGGATTGCTGAGGCTGGAGCAGATGGGGCCAGGCTGTGGGCAGGAGTGGGTGAGGTCAGAGCAGGGCTGGCCCACCAGGGGCCTGGGGACCACTTGGGAATCTGGTTGCCACTCTAGGTGGAATGAGAAACATAACACTTGTGACCTGAAGCATTAGGAAGACGATGTCAGTGGGAGGACCGGGGTCTTGGCAGAGGCTGGGGCTGATGTGAATTCAATCTGGCTTCATATTTTTAGAGGCTTCTTAATCAACCATGTGGGCAAGTTCAAGGGAGATGTCCTGGCTGGGGATGTAACCGTAGGAGTTTCTGGTACAGGAAGCTGGATGCTGGGTGACATGGGTTCCCCAGGGTGGGCGAGGCTTCCCAAGGAAGCAGAGGCTCCGGGAAAGAGATGAGGGTGGGAAGGTGAGGAGGGACCTGCAGAGGAGACCAGTCAGGAGTGGGCAGCCAGGAAGCAAGAAAAGCAGGGCTGGGTGGCATCTTGAAAATCAAATGGGGAAAAAAAAATCCATGTTTCTGGGAGAGAGTCATCAGCTGTGATAAGGTGTGAGAGGTCGGAGGAGATGAAGCCTGAGAAGTGACCACAGTGTGACCCACAGTGAGGAGGTCACTGTGAGCTTGGCAGGGGCGATGTGGGGAAGCCCTTCCGACTGATGGTTGCAAGAGACAATGAGTGATGCCTGCGTTGTGCTGCTACAGGATCTGAGCAGACTGAGTGATGGGAAGATGAGGGTTCATTATGCACGTCTCACTATTCGGGGAGATGTTTGAAATATTCCCTAATAAAAGTTAAAAGGGTTGTGAAAATAATCTTTTATTATTTAAAAAGGGTGAAGAGGAAAAGGAGACTGCAGGAACAAACAACCCTCCAGAGTTCTCAAGTGAAGGGGAGTGGAGAATGAGGGAGGAAGCTAGAAAGGAGTGTGATGTAGAAACTCTTCTTTTTTTGATGTGGGAAATCATAATACATATGATATTTGTATGCTGATAGGAAAGGTCCAGTAACAAAGGGCAAATTGATTATGCCAGAGTGGGAAGGATGTGTTTCAGAAGTGACATCGTTAACAGGCAAGAATAAGTGGCATCTGTCACCCGGCAGGGGAGGGGCTGGCCTTGTCTAGGAGCAAAATCCGCCCAGAGTCACAGACTTCAGGTGGGGTATTCAGTCACAGATGCACGCAAGTGGGCATATGTGATCCCTGCTCAGTGATTCAGGAAGCAGGGTCATCCAGTGTATTAGGGTGACCAGACATCCCAGTTAGCCCAGGGCTGTTCCAGTTTTAGCTCAGAAAGGCCTGTGTCCTAAGAAAGCCCTTCGTCCAGGGCAGATGAGGTCAGTTGGTCACCCTTCGTGTGGACGCGTGAGCAGGTGCAGCCTGTCGTTTCAGAGCATCTTCCACACCCATCTCTAAGAGCTCAGAGAAGTGGGATGAGGATGCTGTTGCCTGGTGCTGGTACCCACACAGCCTCAGAGGCCTTGGGATCCCCCTCAACAAGATGGAGACAAGGCCAGAGCCCTGTGGGGGAGCATCCCAGACCCACGGAAAGACCCTGGATGTATTGCTTCATTCTGTCTAGATGGCATTCCCTGGGACTAGGCTGGGAGTGGCCATTCCTGCCACAGAGCACACTCTCCATCGTGTCTGAGGCAGAGAATAAGGCGAGATGTGTAAATGCTATGGGGGTGGTGGGGGTGTTGGAGCCAGTGCTGAGATCAGAGCTGGAGAAGTAACCATCCTGATCCAGTTTTGAGGGGCTCAGCAAGGAGGGTAGTGGCAGAGGTGGCACCCCAGCTGCTCAACCCCCAAATCCAAGGAGGAAGAGGAACAACGGCAGCTAGGGGCAGGGAGCTTGGGGGAATTCTAGAGGCTGGCCAATGGCACCTGCTCCTCAAGAAGAGAACAAGGCCAGATACAGGTTTTAACACTCACAAAGGCACATGTGTCAGCCAGTGAGGAGTCTGGGAAAAAAGGTCTACCAGGGCCAAAACATCAGGGCAGAGGCCTAGAGCCTTTTGATCAGCATGATGGGTGGACATAGGAGGCATAAGCTTCCAGTGATGACGAGGTCTGAGGGTAACAGTGGGGGTGGGTGACTGAATGGAGCAGCGGGTCAATTGCAGGAGTCCTGCTTTGGCTCTCTGGTTCTGGGTGGGCTTTGCGGTCCTCCACTCCCAGCACTGTTCTGCTGGGTTGTCTGCCCCCAGCCCTGGTCTGAGCCCCGCTGCTGGCCTGAACCCCAGGCACTCATGGGCCCACGCCTCTCCCCTCCCAGCAGCCCATTTGCGTGCTGCCATGGTCGCCTGTAATGCAAGGTTTGAAGTTCGATCTGCTCTTCTAGAAATGACAGAACAGGGTGCATTGGCCTCTGCCGAACCAGAGACCACCACCCCCGCCCCAGGATCTGACCACCCTGTAGACTGTGGCAAGGAGACTCCTGTGCCATTTGGCTCCAGAAATCCAGCTTAGATATTTCCACACTCTGGGGAGCCAGGGGAGCAAGTGGGCTTGACTATACCAAGGTGTTTGAGGGCTGGACTCCAAGAGCTCAGGAGGCGTCTGGTCACCATGGCAACAGTGAGCTGGGAACTATAGTGAAAGCAAATGAAGGTGGCCTCTGAGAAGCCAGCACCACCTGGGAGTGTTCTATCTTGTGCCTCTCCGTAGGCTGGGGGATCCAGGATGGAGTGGGAGGAGGCCAGAGAACCTCTGGAACTGGGCTGAGGGCAACAAGGCTCTAAGCTGCCTACTGATGGTTCTGATCCACTCTTTTGGTTTCCTCTGCCTGCTGACTCCTGATTAACCACTGAACAGAGAACCAGGCCTCAGTGTGCTCAGCTTTACTCAGTGGTACTTTGCTCGCTCCGTGTCAGCACACACAGACCACCTCTAAGCCTCACACTCAGGGGAAATAAACGCATAGCATCAGTGTGCTGCTATGTTTTGTCAGAATTGAGCCAACCTCACCTGGTGGCTAATTGGTCAGAATTGATTGCATCAGAAGCAAGGATGGATCTGCATGAATGTTGAATTTGGCACTCACCCAGTGAATCCCTTTCTCCATGTAACTGCTGTTCAGACAGAGGAAAAGAAAATAAGACAATGCAAAACCCAGGGTGGTCCCTCTGGGAGCTGCTCGATGGACCACTTCCACTTGCAAACTTAGCCATTTTGCCTAAAGGCAGCTTTTCCACAGAACCATCTTTTCCATGTTAGTCTTACTGACAAGCACACCCCTGACTCTCCAGGAAGGAGTAATGGCTCTGTGTCCCTCCTCAGTGTGGCCCAGGACTCCCTCTCCACTGAGACTAGTTTTAGCAGCAGTTAAAGCCTTTTAAGTCAATCTGAGAAGCACAGTGCCCAGGGCCCACTTCCTGAGCTGCCCACAAGTCCACCTCTGAGGTGGGACCACCCAGTTTACCACTGAGAGACTCACTCAAGGCATCAAGATGTCCAGTCCACAAGTTTTCCATCCTTTTCAGGGCTGTTCTGGGCTTCCCTCGTGGTTCAGATGGTGAAGAATCCATCTGCAGTGCAGGAGATCTGGGTTTGATCCCTGGGTCAGGAAGATCCCCTAGAGAGTGTAATGGCAACCCGCTCCAGTATTCTTGCCTGGAGAATCCCATGGACAGAGAAGCCTGGCGGGCTACAGTCCATGGGGTCTCAGAGGGCTGGATATGACTGAGCAACTAACACTTTCACAAGAGCAGTTCTTAGGTTGAAAGTATCACCAATTCAAACTAATTTGGTAGAGGTGACACAGAGAAAGATTCCCATCCATCAGGCCATTGGCTGAGTCCTGGACTGTACATGTCTGTGTTTAATGCTTGCTTGTGGGCACCACAGTTGGCCCACATCGGATACACGGCCAGTCCATTGGGACAGTCTGATGTAAGGAGAGGGGGATGTTACAGAACCGAGGAGAAGGATGTACTGTGAATCTTGCCTTGGCAAGTTTCATCTCTTACCTGTAGGGTGTTCTCCTCCAGGGAGAAGTAACCCATGTAGAGCTAGGTCTTAGTCTCCACCAGTGGGGCAAGAGAGAAGTCTCACTGGTATACTGGGGTCAAGGAAACATCCCTCACTCCTCGGCTTCTGCCAGCCTGACTCCTTTTCTGATCAAACAGGAGGAGGAGGCATACAGGATGCCTTTAGCACCCTGCCTCTTAATAGTCTCTTTCAGCCTCATTGGGAGAAGATAGAAGGTCAAGGGGGCTTCTCCAGTGGCTCAGACAGTAAAGAATCTGCCTGCAGTGCAGGAGACTCAGTGTTGATCCCTGGGTCGGGAAGATGCCCTGGAGAAGGGAATAGCTACCTACACCAGTGTTCTTGCCTGGAAAATTCCATGGACAGAGGAGCTGGCGGGCTACAGTCCATGGGGTTGCAAAGAGTAGGCTACAACTGAGTGACCTTGAGAGAGAAGAAAGATCAAGTTCTTTGTTCGCAGAGGCCAGCTGGCCCAGCCAGAGGTCTTGCAGCTCTGGGCTCTGTTCTTATTTTTCCGTCTCCTGCTAGTGCCAGATCCAAGGTTTCTCTTGCCGTGACCCATAGCTCAAGATGACCCCAGGCCAGTACAGTCTCTTCCTGGCACTGGTCTTGGCACTCACCGGTCATCCAAGTTAGGAATCTCCCCTTCCCAGGAGCCAGCCCTTGGCAATGGCTTCCTTCCCTCTCTGCTGCTCATTGCCAAGTCTTAGGAACCCTGACAGCTAAGCTGTTAGGCTATCCAGTCCTGGAAAAGAGGTGGCAATGCTATCTCCGCCAGCTGGAGTCTGTCACCAGGAGAGGATGCTTCTCAATCAACAGCTCTCAGGACTTCACGGCAACTGTATATTCCTAAAACTTGAGGACTGCTAATTAGGGCTTTCCCAAGTGGCTCAGTCGTAGAGAATCTGCCTGCAATGCAGGACACTGGGGGTTCGATCCCTAGGTCAGGAAGATCCCCTGGGGGAGGAAATGGCAATCCACTCTACTATTCTTGCCTGGAGAATCCTATGGACAGAGGAGCTTAGAGGGCCACAGTCCATGGGGTTGCAAAGAGTCAGCTGAGCACGCATGCCCATACCTAAGCTTTGAGGGTGAGGCAAAAGGACCTCCTAAGACTCCAGTGACCTGCTCAGAAGTCTGAGTCATAGGGATTTATCCACTTCAATGAAACTTAAGTATTAGTTGAGCAAAGATAAGTACAATGGTGCCTGCCTTCCAGAAACCAGGCAGTGATTCTTGCCAAGCAAACAACTGAGAGGTGCCAGGAATCCTGATCCTGAGAAAAGCAGAAGGGGTTTAAAAGAGGAAACCATTGCCTTTGAATGAAGGAGTCCTAAACAGCCACCTGTTGGGGACAGGAGTGGAGATGGTCCTTGCAGGGCCAGAAGAACTTGAGCCAAGACTGGGGCAGGGAAGACACTTTGTGTTTCTGGAGCAAAGGCATGGATGTAGAAACGCCAACCACGGAGGGGTCCAGGGGCCATAGCTCACCCCCCATGGGAGTGCAGGAGAGTGATGGGCCATTCCACACCTGTAGTGGGAGGCAGGAGAGTGATGGGGTCATGGCGCATCTGTAACGGCATGGCAAGAAAGGAAACTAGAAAGGTTGGGGAGAGGCAGAGTCCTGAGCTTCCCAGGCACAGGATAGACACAGACTCAGTTCGAAATTCTAGCTGATGATCACTACCCATCTCCTTCCCCTCCTCCTTTCTCCTCTTCTGTCTTCAAGATTGGTGGATTTTTGCCAATATACAAGTGGATGAATGAATGAATGGATTGAAACAGCACTGACCTGGGGGTGGGGAGCCCTGAGATGTTGTTGCAGGTGAATGTGATCTTGGGGAGAATCGGTTTGCTTCTCTGCACCTGCCGCTGCCTACCTGTAAACTTTTCTGCAAGATTCCCCTTTATTTTCTTGAGATTTTGGAAATGCAGTTCCAGCGTTGCTTTGCTCTTTATGGTATTTTTTTTTTTTTTAGAAACCTGATTTTTTTTTTGAAGCCTGACAGTTTATTCTTCTGATTTGTAAGTTATCTTTTCACTTGAAAGCCTTGATAAATTTTTATTTTTGAAGTCTGTAAGTTCTAGAGGACATCAGAGATGATCATGCTGAACACATTTTCCAGGTACCTGGTGGCCTGTCTTGATAGGTACCATCCAACCTGCTTTTAATTTAAAGAAAGTTTAGTTGAATTTTACTTTTGTATATTAGTTATCTTCCATGGTTTTGTTTTTCTCTTGAATGGGCTCTAAATATAGGGACGCTGTTTTTCCTCTCCTGTCTTCCAGTGCCGCCACATTCTATATGACTTGTTTTGCTTTCACTAGTTCATTTTTATTCTCTTGTTTGCCTCGTGCCTTTCTCATCCATGCCTTTAATAAGTTTTGTTTTGGCTCTCTTCTTTCCTAGGCATCTTGTACTTCAGTCTTCATTTTGTCTTTTTCTTTCACATCTTTCCTGTGTTCAGTGAATTCGCTCTAAATTTCTGTCTCCCTTTTGCCACTTGTTTTTAATGTTTTGAAGTTCTGTTTCAAGGTGTTTTTTTTTTTTAAATAACCACAAATGTGTTTTTAAATCTAACTCAGTTGAGAATTTCGTGTTCAGTTTTCTTTTGCTTCATGTTTATTTTTATGTAGGATTGGAAGAAAATTGTTATTAGCAGAGGTGTTTGAAGTCTCTTCTTACGTTTTTTAACGGTAGATCCCCGTGTGTTTATTCCTATTCCTTCTATCTGTTTTCTTTATCTGTTTGGCTGCACTGGGTCTTAATTGCAGCATGCAGGCTCTACTGCTCCAAGACATTTGGGATCTTAGTTCTCTGACCAGGGATAGAACCGGAGTCCTATCAAGGTGAATGCCTCCAAGGCATTTCAAGGTGAATTCTTAACCACTGGCCCACCAGGGAAGTCTCTTATCTATTTCATGACTGGTGGAAGTGACCAGATTCCTATTATAATGGTATCTTTTCTACTAGCATAGAAAATGCAGTTCATCTAACAGACATTATTATTAGGAAGGAGATGAATGTCCTTAGACATTTTTGTTTTGTCTCTTGGGGCCCCATTCCCCCTTGCTGTGGTTGTTCTTTTTATCAGCCAGTCTCCAAAGATTCTTCCTTAACTTTTACCTTCTTCTCACCCAGATGCAATATTTCAGAAGACTGCCGCTTGAATTGCATGTAGTCAGTACTCTGACCTACCAGACCATTTTTCCTGTGTTTGCATACTTAGGGTGAACTTTCTCATTTTGACAGGAGTTTTAGATCATTCCTAGGCTTGCTGCTACCTCCTTCTCTGCTCTCTTTCATATAATTTATTTTATTTCCAGGCTGACCTTGTTCACCACAAGGCTTGTAGAGGGGAATAGAAAGATAATTTGCTGAGATTTGTTACTTTTGCTTCTTTCGTTCAGTTCAGTCACTCGCTCACTCGTGTCCAACTCTTTGCGACTCCATGGACTGCAGGATGCCAGGCTTCCCTGTCCATCACCAACTCCCAGAGCTTACTCAGACTCGTGTCCATCAGTCAGTGATGCCATCCACCCATTTCATCTTCTTTTGTTAAATGTAATTTAGAATCTGGGCATGTTCTGGTTATGTTGAACACACAGATAGAAACAACAGAGCTAGAATGAAGGCCAGGGCTCTCTGCTTATGATGCTTTTGACTGTATCATACAACAGAGAGATGGAGAGGGTTTGTGGAATATGCCGGCAAATGCATAAAGCTACGCACATGCGGCAAAGTCTTAGCTGATCACCTGGAGCACATGGCCTTATGTTGTATGTAATACAAGAGTTACTTTCTGCTTTTGCCACTGACTGAGGAAAACCTAGCTGGTGATCGTGAGTTCTAACTGATATAGAACTAAATATTATGTCATTGACAATAGAATTCTGTTGTCACCCTAGAGAGGCAGATGAGGAGGATGGGGTAGGGGTGGGGCGCTTGCTCATTCAGTATTTGCTGTGGCTCGCTGGTTCCACCCTCCAGAAGTTTCCCCATTTCCCATGATCTCTCTTGGCCATATCTGAAGTGGGTGTGGAGGAATATGTCTTGAGAATGATCCAGGTTTCTTAGTCCACCATTTCCCAGAGAGTCAGAGGTCTCAAGGACTGTTTAAAGCAGAGGTCTCCAACCTCCGGGATCTAATGCTTCATGATTTGAGGTGGAGATGTAATAATAATAGACATAAAGTGCATAATAAATGTAATGCAGTTGAATCATCCCCAAACCATCCCTCCACCCCATCTAGGTTCATGAAAAAATTGTCTCCTATGAAACCGGTCCCTGGTGCCAAAAAGGTTGGGGGAAGGCTGGCTTAAGTAGAGGATCCCTGTTCCTCTAGTAGTTCACTCTGTAAGCAGGAGGTTTCTTACCTAATTGATTCGCATCAACTCCAAGTGCTAGTAAACGTACATTGTTTTTGACTCTCAGTCCTCAGAAGTGCTGTTCCCTTTGTTCCAGACCTCTTTCTCCCACTTAAGAGAGGTGTTCTGAGCCCACCAGATTCACTGTTAGGGGAGACATACCCTTACTTTACTCCTGAGTCACTTCTTTTTAAAATAATTTTTTAAAAGAGCTTTTACTTGCTTTTGGCTGCATCTCAAGGCATGCAGGATCTGAGTCCCCTGACCAGAGATGGGACCCATGCCCCCTGCAGTGGGATCCCAGAGTCTTAACCACTGGACCACGAGGGGGGTCCCCGGAGTCACTGTATACAGTTAAAATGCGGATCTCCTCAGGTAACGTGGGAGGGGATCGGAGCAGGAAAAACAGCACAGCGGCTTGTAAATACTCCCACTTCGATGTGATGCATGGGACCTCCACTCACATCACTGGCCAGAGTTAGCCATGGGGACATGCCAGACTTCAGGAGTGCAGAGAGATGTGTCCTTCCGGCACTGGGAGAGGCAATCAGATACTGCCTAGTCTGGGGTGTGTCGCTGCTCAGTGGAAGCTGTAGGCTAGGCGGTTGAGATGGACTCCTTCCCATAAGGCAGTGAGAAGGGGTGTCGTTTGGAAGATGCAGGGAAGGTGCAAGTCCTTCCTTGGGTCAGGATCAGGCAATACTTAGTGACTGCACTCGGTGGAGAGCTCTGTGGTACTCTGCCTGGACTGACTGCCTCACAGCCTCCTCCTGTCTTTGGTCCTCAGTACCCAGAAGCATCTCCTTCGTGAAAAGGCAGGGCTAAGACAGAACTCATCCCATGTGGCTTGGGATTGCTCAGTGGCCACGAGAGACCATGTTTCTTGCTGGTTATGCTAATACAGCTGAGGCTTCACAAAGCATTCTCACCGAAACCCACACTCCCCGGAATCACTCAGTTTGTTAGCCATCACTAAGACTCACCTTTGACTGAAGAAAGTTCAAAAGCTATCAGGTCACAGGATGGAGTCCAAGCAAGTCTTTGCACCCCAATCTCTTCCTGTGGATTCAGGTATGTCCTAGGAGCCACTATGATGCGAAAAGGACTAAGAACCTGATTGTTTTACTTTGCTTGCCACAGACAGGTTCAAGAGCCCACTCTGGAAGTTTTACTGGGGAATACAATGAAGCTGCTGGCCCCAAAATTGATGAGTTGGATTCTTGGGAGAGTGGTCAAGGACCTAGGGCCCTTGCATCAACACTACACAGGCTCTGGGAAAGCCCAGGTGGAGGGGGGGCTTGCCTGAGAGTCGAGGCTGCCATTTGGGTGGTTGGAGGCGTGAGTGGCTCAGACAGGTGCTGAGACTCAGCCAGCCTCTTCTTCATTTTGATTAATTGGTTTCTCTTTTGTTTTATGGGACTTGACAGCACTGGTTGTGGCTTTCCATGGCTGACTACCCCCAGAGTACCTAATTACAGAGAAGAGTTTTTAAAGCAACAATGAACACATCTTCTAAATATGTTCTCAATCCGCTCCCCTCCCTGGGTGACTGGAGGCAGAGGAAAAGGAGGGCTGGAGGTATTCCCAGAGGCCTCTTGTCAGTCAGTCCCAGGCAGGTCCCACTGGGGCCAGTCAGGGGTACCAACCCTGGGAAATCTCAGGGTGGGGGCAACAGGGGGCGGGCCTGGCTGCCCCAAGGCCACACCTTGGGCTCAGGAAACCCTCACACCTCTTGTCTTATTCTTGCTGGTGAGGGCTGAGGCACCACTCAAGTCCTAGGTAGGAAATTATACACTTCAGCCAAAGAAGCAAGGTGTTCTGTCAAAAGGAAAAGAAAAATATTAGAAGCTTCCAGGGAGATCAGAGCCAGACTCAGTGAAAACTCCTGGCACAGGTGATTCTGAGACGCTCTCCTTTGTTCTTCTGAATGAACAGAATGGTTGCAACAGGACTAACAGACTTTTTATACATTCATCTACTTAGCTAACAATCCATTCATTCATCTATTCACCCATTCATTCATTCACCCATCCATCCATTCATTCATTCTATGCATTTGACCCAGTGCCAGGTTGGCAAGAATCTCACTGGGCAGGGCATGGCATCGGGGCCTTCATCTGCACTGAAGACCAGAATGAGGGTGGAGCAGAGTCTCAATACCCTGCTGGCCCAGACACTAAAGTGTTTCCCACTCCATCCCAACAGAGGAAGAGGAGAGAAAATGCCTGTGATTAAGTCACATTTTTATTTCTCTCTGGCCGGTCACCTGTTTGCCTTCTCCCTTCTGACAGTGCACCAGGGCACTCACAAGGACTCCTCAGTGGACAAACTTTCTTAAAAGAACTAAGGATGCCAAGGACGGGCACCAGGGAGGCACTGCACGCACACACACACACACACACACACACACACACACACACGTGTAGACATGCGCAGATAAGCACAGCAGATGTAAGCTCTCTGTCCTTCAACTTTCTGGAGAGTCACACTGAAGTTGAATCGTTTAATAGGACAACAAGGATGTAAACCTCTGGGTCTGTTCATCATCCCCATCTCTTCCTTCTGTGAATACAAGGGGCTGGACAGCCCTCGTACAGAATCTCTGAATTGCGGGCTGCTCCTCCTCCCAAGGCAGGCTCCCTTTATGTGAGAATGGGGAGCTTTCACCTCGCCTGCTCCCCACTTTCTGCATAAGAGCAGTCTTCCCCAGATCCTTCCATGGTAGACCCTCGTTTAACTCTCTCTGCAGAGTAGGGCAGTGGTTCTCATCTCCACTTGCTTATCAGACTCACCAAAGCTTAAAAAAGAGTTGCAGATGGAAGACTGCATCTGAAACCTCTTGACTCATCATTGTCAGAAGTGCAAATCTGTAACTCTGAGAAGCTTCCCAGGTGATTCTGATGCCCTGCTGGGGTCAGTGCAACACAAACTCACATGTGCATCTGATTCACCTGGAGATGTTGTTAAAATGCAGATAGGTCTGGGGCAGGGCTTGTGATACAACATTTCTGACAAGCCCCTGGGGTTAATGCTGGTCTGGGAGCAAACTTTAGGTGACAAAGGTGGAGAGTTAAGCTTCTCAACTTTGGGCACATCTTAGAATCCTCTGGGGATCCCAGGTGGCTCTAGTGGTAAAGAACCCATCTGGTGATGCAGGAGACATAAGAGACACAGGTTCTATCCCTGGGTTGGGAAGATCTCCTAGAGGAGGGCATGGCAACCCACTCCAGCATTCTTGCCTGGGAAATCCCATAGACAGAGGAACCTGGTGGGCTACAGTCCATAGGGTCACAATGAGTTGGACATGACAAGCAACTTAGCATGCACACCCAATGTCCAGGCTGAACCCCCGACCAACCCCTTGAGTCATAGTATCTGAGTCATGTCTACACCTTCCCAGGTTTAACTGCATGACTGCCACTGAGAAGGGCTGGTCTGGGAGCTGTTTCCTGCCAGAGTGGGTCTGTGATTCTGCTGCTTATTCCCCATCCCAGCCACTCTCCAGAATCCATTTCCCACCAGCTGGGCACCGCATTTTCTTTCCAGCCGGCTAGACAATACATACTATCATCACAGAAGAGCTTGAGGAAACATATCTGTTTCTAAGATAACCAACAGCGACATTAGCAAAGCCGGTACGTTCAGTATATTCCCTGCGCACTGAAGATTAATTCCCAATTGTTGGTTAATGATTCCTTGGTTTCTCTCCTTCTCCTAGAGCAATCTGTGTTGTACAGTTACACAACCACAGAGGCACGTGGTACAGAGACCCACCACATGTATGTGTGTGTGCCCAGTTGCTTCAGTCGTGTCTCTGCAACCCCATGGACTGTAGCCTGCCAGGCTCCTCTGTCCATGAGATTCTCCAGGCAAGAATACTGGGGTGGGTTGCCATTTCCTCCTCCAGGGAATCTTCCCAACCCAGGGATCGAACCCTCGTCTCATGTCTCCTGCATTGGCAGGCAGGTTCTTTACCACTAGCGCCACTTGGGAAGCCCACATGCATGCGATGAATCAATCACTGTCCCTTCATCTTTGACATCCTGTCTTTTCCATCCTCCCTCCTCCATCCTTAAGAGGTCTAAAGAATTAGTGTCTTGGTACCTTCTCCAGTATTGCTGCCTGGAGAATTCCATGGACAGAGGAACCTGGCAGGCTACAGTCCGCAAAGATTTGAGCATGACTGAGTGATTGACACTTTCCCTACCTCTTCCACCTTCTTCTGTACTTCTGGGCTTTTGTACCCCTCATGGCTCAGAATGCCTTTCCCACCTTGCTGGCATGATGGGGACCCCTTTGGCTTTCAGTTCAGTCAGACGAGGATCAGCACTGCAGTTCTAGGCAACTCTTCTGCACTCCTCCAGCAGCCCATGGATGTCTATTATCAGCCTTAGTCTCTTGGGCATTACTTGATTCTCTAATCAGTTTCACCCACTGGACAATGAGCTCCTTGAGAGCAGGGGTGGCTTGCCCACCTCTCAATCTACATCATCTTGCACACTGCTCAGAACACAGCAGAAGCTCCAACCATTTTTATTGAAAGCATCAATGGTTTCTCTATTTCTTTTTTTCTGGTTTCTCTACTGGATTGTATAAAATGTACAGAAAAGGATCTGTTTCAGCAAGACTGGCATATTCGCTCGAACTGGTTCATACCCAACAAGCATCTAATTGGACTGCCCAGTCCTTCCAAAACTCTGCCAATCATTCTTTTGTGTGAATAGGCACAGGTGATTGGTTCTAATCAAAGTCATTAGGGTGGCTCTGGAATGATCCCACTGCCATATGTAGATAATTACGGCAGAAGTCTAAATTTTGGGTGTTAGCCAATCTAAATGGCATTAGCATGAGGAATTAGCATAGAACTAAAGGAGAAGGATGGTTCGGTATTTGGACATAAATAATAACAGCTAGAGCTTATAGAGCATTTTTCTGTGTGCCTGGCACTCCTCTAAGTAGTTTACATGTATTAATTCATTTACTTAACATAATAGTGATGCAAGGAGAGAAGTACTATTAGTGCCTCAGTTTTATAGGTGACATATAGAGATATTAGGACACTTGGCCAAGATTATCTAGCTAGTATTGGTAAGTGGAAGAGTCTCTACTGGGACCAGGTTGTCTAGCATCAGGCCTGTGTTATTCATGGGGATAGCAGATTTTCTTTCTTTTATTTAGTTAAATATTTTTATTTATTTGCTGCTTGTGGGCTGTCTCTAGTCGTAGTGAGCACGGGCTACCCTTCGTTGCAGTGTTCTGGCTTCTCTTGTTGTGGAGCACAAGCCCCAGGGTGCATGGGCTAAATAGTTGTTGCATATGGGCGTAGCCGCCCTGAGGCATGTGGGATCCTCCTGGACCAGAGACCGATCCCATGTCCCCTGCTTTGGCAGGGGGACTCAACCACCGGACCATCAAACAAGTCCCAACTTTTTCTAAGCTACAACTTGAATCAAATTTCTCAGTATGACTGCTAACATTCCCACTTCGTTCATGTGTTAGTAAGATATCTCACTTGCCCCCTGAAAGTGGAATGGACCATCAGGGTTCTCCATCTTATTAGAGTGAAAGTGTTAGCTTTCACTCTAATGTTAGCTGTGTCTGACTCTTTGCAACCCCTTGGATGGTAGCCCGCCAGGCTCCTCTGTCGATGGAATTCTCCAGGCAAGAATATCGAAGTGGGTTGTCATTCCCTTCTCCAGAGGATCTTCCTGACCCAGGGATCAAACCCAGGTTTCCTGCATTGCAGGCAGATTATTTACCACTGAGCCACCTGGGAAACCCTAATTATCAATCCTCAAGTTTTAGAATATACAGTTTATTTTTTCTCTCTCTTAAATACACACACACACATACACACAACCATCTCTAGGGAAATAGAGACTTAGGAACCTTCTGTGGACAACTTATCTATAAACTCAAATTTACTCAGAATGAGAACAGAACAATTGCTCCCCTAGAATTTTTTTTTGTTTCTGGATGTAAGACTGGGGTGATAGGATCAGGAGTTTGATTGATAGTTTCTGAGTCTGAATTTCTCCTGTGAATGATACCACTCTTTGCCTTATTTGACTTTTAGGAGGCCAACCAGGAACCTAGGGTCCCCTCCAGTCCCCTTCCTCCTGGAGGGAATGAGAGTGATGGGTCCTTTTCACACATTCAAGGACCTTTCTATGAAATGAATCTGCCCTTGTTCCTGGGTTTCTCACCATTTATGTGTACCATTTCACTGGTGACCTCACATTTGAAAAAGCCAAGACTTGGCATTGATATTTCTGCATGGTCATTTCTTTCAAGATGGGCTCTCACCAACATCAATAAACAAATGGGACCTGCTGTGCCCAGACCAGGTAGACACACCGCCTCTTCCTACCTCTGAGGTCAGTGGGAGAAATGGGGAGCTGATGTTTTTCACCAGATTCTCTACAGCAGACTCTTCTTCTGCCGAAGGAAAAATCCAGCAAGTTAAGAACATCACAATAGCGTCTGTATTCTCAGTCCTCTTTCCAACCCATGAGACTTAATTTTTAAAAATTAAAACAGCATCAGTGTCCCTAGAACAATGATTCTCAAAGTGTGGCCCCCATACCAGCAGCCTCGGCTGCACCTGGGAATTTGTTAGAAATGCAAGTCCTTGGAACTTCCTTGGGGGTCCAGTGGTTAAGACTTCACCTTCCCATGCAGGGGGTGAGAGTTCAATCCCTAGTCAGGGAGTTAAGATCTTGTATGATTCACGGCCCCAAAAGCCAAAACATAAAATAGAAGTGAAACTGTAACACATTCAATAATGACTTTTAAAATGGTCCACATCACATGCACAAAGGAACGCCAATTCTTGGACTCTGCCCCACTGAATGGGAAACCCTGAGTGTGAGGACCAACAGAGTGTGTTCTAATAAGCGCTTGGGTAATTCCGATGCATGTTCAAGTTGGAGAGCCACTGTCATAAAGAATTAAGATATATAATGTTAAGATATGCTTCTTAATTGATGACCTCACCCAAGTAGATGGATGCGAAGAATCTGTCACTCAAGTATCAAGTCCTTAGAGCAGATCTCAGCGGGTGTTACCTAGAAATGGAGTTCTGTACCAGGCATGAAGCTTCCATCAAATTCTAAGGGGCTAGGCATTAACTGCTGGGAAACTGAAGCCATCCATTCATTACTAACCCCAGAAAAATACCTCCTCACTGTACAAACCATTATTTCCCCATTGATCAAGGCAGGTGGGATGTGGTTGGAGGCTGATGATTAATTCAGATGGTTCTGACTTGGAAGAGCTCAGCTGTCTTCCTCGCGCACAGCTGTCTTATTGAAGCTGTGATATTAAAACGGTGAAAATTTCTGAAAGCTAATTTAACCAACCGACTTTAATCACCCAGGGTGACAGGACATGCTGAGAAACTGTAAAGACTGGAGCTTCGGTCAATTTCGAATGTTATCGCTTTTGACGGGGGCCATTGCAAGACTCACCGAGCAAATGGAATGGGCACACTGCGATCTTTCAAATTAGTTACAAAGATCCAAACATAAAAAGCGGGACTGATTTTTTTTTTTTCCTGAGCATAAAAATTTATCCTTTCAGAAATAATTAATTTGATAAAATTACTCATTAGGCCCATGTGTCATTGTGTCATTATAACTGCAGTGTCTAAAATAACTTTTCGCTTTTCTTTTCGAGGAAGCCAGTACAGATTCTAAAAGTTATGTACCCAATTAGGTCAGGTACTAAGTAACTTGCCTTTCCAATACAGTTCTATGGAGAATACTAGTTATAATTACCCTCTCTAAAACAAGAAGGAAAGAAGAGAGAGGGGGAGGAAGAAAGAGAGAAAGGAAGGAAGACATTGAATATGGGTTCAAATGCAAGGTTAGGATGGACATGTACACTCTGCTATATTTAAAATGGATAACCAACAAGGACGTACTGTATAGCGCAGGGAACTCTTCTCAGGGTTATGTGGCAGCCCGGATAGGAGGGGAGTTTAGGAGAGAAGGGATACATGTATATCCATGTAGAGCCAAAGGGCTGACTGTCTTTGCTGTCACCTGAAACTGTCATAGTACTGTTAATTGGCTATGCTCCCATATAAAATAAAATGTTTTTTAAAAGCAAGTATTCCATCCATGTTGTACACATGAACTTTATAAACCAATAAAATTTATTTTTACCTTAATAAATTTTTAAAAGATGAAACTGAAGGTCATCATACTCACGGGATCCATAGTTCCAGGTTCATGGGTCTATTGTCCAGGGCTGTCTTCGTAAGTAACTGACATGTCGCGTCTGTTTGATAAAGTTAGTAGTTTGGGGAATATCCCCTCATCCGTTGTGATAGTCGAGTCTAACTCTTTGCAATCCATGGACTGTAGCCCACCAGGCTCTTCTGTCCATGGGATTTCCTAAGCAAGAATACTGGAGTGAGTAGCCATTCCCTTCTCCAGGGGGTTGAATTCAGGTCTCCGGCATTGCAGGAAGATTCTTTACAGTCTGGGCAACCAGGGAAGCCCCACATGGGTAACATCATAAAGAATCAGTGGTTCAAGGCTCCTTTGGGGGACACAACCACAGTTTTCCTGGGTAGACTACTGGTGTGGCCTAATATGTTGTTTCTGATACACAGAGATTGGGTCATTTTCCTTTCTCTGAGTGCAGAGGCACCAAAAACGAAATGTTTCTACGTCACTGAAAGCAGAGTGGTAAAAATTTACAAGGCTTCCAGAATTATTTGCATCGGTGGAGGAGCTCAGCTCTCCACCAACCCTCCCACTGGCAGCAGACACAAGCTGTGGGTTAAGACCGAGATGCCTTTCAGGCTCCCAGGAGTCTAAGAACCAGCCCTGATTCTTAGACTCCTCTTTAAATCAGCCTTGATGCTCTGAAGGTGCAATCCATAGGGCCCAGCTCTAGCAAGGAAGAGTAACTCAGGTTGGCTCAAACCTCCTCTGTGCAGTGTTAATGTCCCCAGTCGACAACCTGCAGAAGAAATTGGATGAGTTGATCCAATGCCCTAAAGCAGTATTAATCCTTGAACATCATGTTTTCCCAGCAGGTCCTTCACCTCTGTCTCCTTTTGTTCCCATAACAAATCTACAAGGTAGGTTCTACAACTTCCTGGTGCTGATGCAGAAAAAGAAAGTTAAAGAGAATAAGTGCCTTTGCCCAACTTTGCCTGACTATTGCACTGCAGAGCTAGTATTTGAACTTGTTAGTAAGGTCTAACTCTCCTTCTTCCCTGGTCCTTGTTATGAAAGTGGGTCACCCCAGTAAACTGCCCTCTGATAACCTGGCTGAGTGATAAGGTAGACGTTCATCAGGCAGATGCTGACTTTAGCATCTTCCCTGACCCATCCCTTAGTTCCAGGATGCCCCAGGCATCCTCTGTTCCACACTGATTGGCTCCAGGAATAGTTTAGGAGGGAGTGGTTGTCAGAGTGTGGTCTTTGGACCTACAGCATCCATATCACCTACAAACAACTTACATGAATATGTATAACTGAATCACTACTGTACACTTGAAACTAACAACATTCTTAATCAACTGTGCCCCAATATAAAGTTACAATAAATAAATAAAAATTTTAAAAAGCAAATTATCAGCCCTGGCCCCAGAGCTACTGAATCAGAGACTCTGGTGGTGGCGCCCAGCAGTCTGGGTTTTAACACCTCCTCCGGGTGGTTCTCCTGCTTCGAGCAAGGTCTGAGAACCATTGGTCTAATGTATCCCTTCGTACAAGCGAGCACAGAGACTGAATTTGGTCTCCTTGGTCTCTCCTATTTGCTCCCTCACTAATTTTCTGTCTTTCGTGTATTTAAGAAATTTCTTAGATTGACTTTGAAACCCCTCATATTGGTTTTGTTTTGCCAAAATCACTTCTACATCTCCGTCTCTACTTCTGCTTTGCAGATAGGTTCATCATTTTTCTAGGTTTTACATATGTGCGTTAATATATGCTATTTGTTTTTCTCTTCCTGACTTACCTCATCCTGTATGACAGGCTTTAGGTCCATCCACATCTCTGTATAGCACAGGGAACTCTAATCTATGCTCTTTGGTGACCTAAATGGGAAGAAATACAAAAAAAAAAAGGAAGGGGGATATGTGTATACATATATATAGCTGATTCACTTTGCTGCACAGCAGAAAGAAATACAGCATCATAAAGCAACTGTACTCCAGTGAAAAAATTTTTTTAATCACTTCTAATTCCCTAAGGCTATCACAGACACCTCTCAGGCCCAACAGGGAGAACCTCTCCATCCTGGGGAAAAGGGTCTCTTTCCCCACCTTGTCAAGATGACTTGGATTTTCTTGTGGGTACTTAGAGATTTACTCACCACACACATGCACTCAGGATTCCAATATGTGTGTGTGTGTGTGTGTGTGTGTGTGTGTGCGCGCGTGCGTGTGCCTATGTGTGTGTTCAGTCATGTCCAGCTCTTTGCAACTCCATGGACTATAGCCTGCCAGGCTCCTCCATCCATGGAATTCTCCAGACCAGAATACCAGAGTGGGTTGCCATGCCCTCCCCCAGGGGATCTTCCTGACCCTTCCTGATTGAACCTGCAACCCTTGTCTCCTGCATTGACAGGCAGGTTCTTTGCCGCTGAAGCACCAGGGAAGCAGGATTCCAATGTGTGTGTTCGAATGATTCCCAGACTTCCTGGGATACAGTGACTCGAAAAAAACAAAACAAACAAAGCAAGAACTCTGCCTCTCCCTTCTGTTTTATCTAATTAATGACTGCCTAGCATTTTATAATTCCCTTTTGAAACGAGAACGTGATCTTCTATTAGTTACCTTTTCCCTCTAAGGGATACTTGGAGAAGATAAGAAACTCTTGTCTCTGAATATGTGAGGCTGTTGCTTATTAACTGAAAGATGTAGTAGAAAAGATGAGTTTTGGAATCCATGAAACTGAGTTTAAATGTCATTTCCACTTTACCAGCTTTGAAGCCTTGGGGAAAAAAATCAGTTAAAATCTCTGAACATTCCTCTTTATTTTTAACATGGAGAAAATAATACCACAGAGGGCTGTGTGAGAATTACAAAGTATGAGAGTGAAGTGGTTGGCATGTCGTAGGTGTTAAATAAATAACAATGATGACTATTACCGTGGAGAATGAAATGGTTTTATTTCCTCAGGCGCAGAGGTAAGGAAACCACCTGATAAATGTGATGTATGTTCCTTAAGGACCAAATTGGTTCCATGGTAAGGAATATACATGTGATTTCTATATTAAAACTCTATTAACATTAATATTCTACATTAAAATTCTGTTTACTCTCTCCTACATGTTTTTGAATTTTTAAGATAAAGCATGATTTCGGAGGAAATTTAGACTTGAATGAACTAGCTTCATTGCTCTGAATTCTGGATATTCCACCAGCCCCACCCTTGTATATTATTTATTTATTTATTTTTATTGAAATATAGTTGATTTACAGTGTCATTAATTTCTGTGGTACAGCAAAGTGATTTGGTTTTGCTGATTTTGTTCGGACTTGTTTATTTTTGTCTGCAGTGCAATTTTTAAAAATATATTTAAACTTTTTATTTTGTACTGGTGTATAGCAGATTAGGGCTTCCCTTGTGATTCAGACAATAAAGAATCTGCCTGCAATGCAGGAGACCCAGGTTCAGTCCCTAGGTTGGGAAGATCCCTTGGAGAAGGAAATGGCAATCCATTCCAGTATTCTTGCCTAAAGCCTTCCATGGACAGAGAGCTTGGGGGCTGCAGTCCACGGGATCTCAAAGAGCCAGACACGACTGAGTGACTACACTACTCTAGCCGATTAACAAACAACGTAATAGTTTCAAGTGAACAGCAAAAGGACTCCGTCATACTTACACACGTATCCATTCTCATTCTCCCCCAAACTCCCCTTTTTAAAATATTCTTTCCATAATGGTTTATCATAGGATCTTCTTAAACTGGAGGATTTACAATGCTTTACAGTGTTGTGTTTGTTAGTTTCTGCTGCACAGCAACATGAATCAGCCATATGTATCTAGAGATCACCTCCCTCTGGAGCCTCCCCCACAACCCCCCTCACCCCCCCCCATGTATTTTATCTGTTCCCTTTGCTCTTAGCCGTATTTCACAGGAATAATCTAGAAAGAACTGGGAAGCACAGCTGTGCCAGGGATGGAGGTAACAAATAGGCAGATTATGTTTTAAGTGGATGTGACAATTAGAGGGGTCTGCATGCAGTGAGAAGCCTGCCAGAGAGCTTGTGCAGGGGATTTTGCAAAGAGACAGGACTTAGCTACCCGTCACATCCTTCCCGACCATGGGAGCCTGGGGGCTATGCTTCTCCGCACTCCCAGGTCTGTAGAGAGGTACTGCTGCTGCTGCTGCTGCTGCTGCTAAGTCGCTTCAGTCGTGTCCGACTCTGTGCGACCCCATAGATGGCAGCCCATCAGGCTCCCCCATCCCTGGGATTCTCCAGGCAAGAACACTGGAGTGGGTTGCCATTTCCTTCTCCAGCGTATGAAAGTGAAAAGTGAAAGTGAAGTCGCTGTCGTGCCCGACTCTAGTGACCCCATGGACTGCAGCCTACCAGGCTCCTCCGTCCATGGGACTTTCCAGGCAAGAGTGCTGGAGTGCTGCCTTCGCCAGCAGAGAGGTACTAGGGCCACTTTAAATGACTGAGTAGAAGAATGAATGAATGAATGCACGTGGCTTTTACAGCATGAATGCACGTGGCTTTACAGCCCCGGGTCACTCCCCTCTTTCAGTATGCCATTCTACAACCTGTCATCACTGATCCCCCTGACTCCTGCCATACTTTCAGTAACACTCCTTTTCAGCTGGGATTGTGTTAAGCTGAAAAACTGAAAACTTGGCTTAAAGCAAGAGAAGTCTGTTGACCTCAAAAGCCAAGCAATTGGTGCTTTCCCTCATGGCTGCTTCAGTGCTGGAAAGTTTCAGCTGTCCCATTCCAGCGATAGATAAGTGAAGACAGAGGAGAAGAGGACCCCAAGAAACTTGCCTCTGTAGCACTTCTCTATCGCAGCTAAGAAGCCATGCCCATACTGGGCGTTGACAACAGCCATGTGTTAGTATGTAACTGACATCCATGCGGGAGGCATTTTGGGGTGGCTCAACCAGACGGCTTGTTTGTTGGTGGGGTTTTCTCATGTGTCCGAGGTTGGCAGTGGTCAGTGGGGTGGATCAGTTTCTGTGGATGGGGCGTCTGCCCACGTGTCTGGCATGATGCTGCAGCCTCACCTGGGCTGGTTCTGGCTGCAGAAGAGATGTGCGTACAGGGCAGGCTGGAGAAAGGAGGTCATCGTCTACCGCAGACTCATTAGCCAAAGTTGAGCTGACCAAGTGAGGGCCTGGCTTTGCCTTCCTCCCTCCCCTCTTCTTCTTCCTCCTCCTCCATCTTCTCTTCCTCTTTTATAAGCTTTACCAGACACTATAATAGAGACTGGCCAGGGAAAAGTTTGCAGGGAAAGGGTATTGGGATAAATCACTTTGCAGCTCCCACCCTATCATTTAACCCTCATCCTTGACTTTGCTAATAAACTTCTTGGACCAGCATCCCCATTAGACTGTCAGAGACCTCAGTTCCAATACACTTCTATCAGCATATCCCTAGACACATTCATTTATACCCAAGCAGCCTTTGAAATGACATTGGAGTCCCACTGTAGTGCTGGAGCAGGGTGAGTGATACAGAAAATATGTCTCTTTTTCTTTCCTTGCCCCTCCCTGCCATTGAAACGCCAGTCAGTGCAAACTCTTCCAAAGCAACAGAGCATGGAAGGGCCGCTCTGGCTCCCTGCTACTTTATTAGCTCAGGAACACACACTCAGGGAAAATATGAAGCAGACTTTAAAATACCCGCATATAGTAATAACGCTCCCTATGGATTCTTATTTGAAAGCCGAACAATTTGTAAGTGGCATGTAAGTAAATATCAGTCTGGATACAGAAATGTGCTGGCTACATTGGTGTTCCAATAGCTATATATACCCCAAGGATAAAGAAGGTTATTATCCACAAAAGGATAAAAAATAATGGATCAACTCAGGTTCTCAAGTTCATGAAATAATAATGAACATTTATTGAGCACTTACCACATGCCTGGTAATATGCAAACCATGTGATACAATCTCATTTAACCCTCAAACTGTTTAAGAAAGGAAATAGCTCCATTTTACAGATGGAGAGACAGAGGCACAGAGAGTTTAGGTGTCTTCTTCAAGATCAGGGATTGGAGAATCGGGGTTCAAATTCACCTCCATCTAGCCTTAAGCGCTGGCTCCTGGCTATTAGAACACTCTGCGCTCTGTTTATTTATCAGCCATGGAGCAAAAGTAATTATGAGTAAGCCTAGAAAATAATTTACGCTTTGTAGGTTTCAGCTGACAGTCTTGACTGACTGAGAGCCAAAATGATTAAAACTCAAATGAACGTGCAATTACTCATGGATTCTAATGACCACTGTGTTGTTGAATGAAGTAGAATATATTAAGTCAGAGAATTATTGATAGTTTTAAAAGGTGTAAACAAGAGCCTTATTAATGAAGTTGTTCACTAGCTATGTCATCTATGTACATTAAACTACACTTAACAGGCCTGGGTTTAATTGTGGGCTTTGTGATTGTTGTTTATTGTTTGATTTTTGTGCTACGGGATTTTGGTATGATCCAAGAGATTAGTATTTCCTAAACTATGGTCCACAGAATAGTAGCTCTGTTATATGTTTGTAAGGGTTCTATGAATCAAATACACTTGTAAAATGTAGGACTCACTGATATTTAAAGTTTGTTTCTTGCAAGGTTTATTATAGGGGTTCTTTTGCATATTGTCATCTGCACGTTGTAGGTTTCCAAGAGAGCAGTACAGTCCGCTTTGTCGGTCTTACTGCGCGATGAGGAATCCTGACTATTTAATTGCTAGTTAACCTGGTCTCATTGTGGGTGAGCAGTGTTCACAGTGTCAGTTCAACTGTCTAGATCGCTAGTTCCACTGGTAAATATCATAATATTTCATGTGTTTTGAGATTATTTGCTTCTCATTCTCCTAAAAATGATTTTCATTTTAAATTTTATTTTAAAAATATTTATTTTTATTATTTATTTATTTAGTTGGCTGCTCTGAGTCTTAGTTGGGTCACATAATTCCAGTTCCCTGACCAGGGACTGAACCCAGACCCCTCTGCACTGGGAGTGCAGAGTTTTAGCCACTGAACCACCAGGGAAGTCCCCAAGTGATTTTCATTTTCAGTGAATATTACTTTGCTTTTAAATATTTAGGACTCCTCATGTTTATTTACCTAAAAACAAATAAAAATGGCATGTATGTGTCGACTTTTAAAACATCAAAGAAAATATTCATTATACTCTTTATGTTTATTGATTATGTACAAATATAAGATGTACCTTCACTTGGGTATTATTTTGTATTTCTGGTGCTAAATTCAAGAAAGACATAAGTAAACTGAATTGTGGGAGGAAACTAACATTTTTGAAAGTCCCTTTTATGTCTGACTTAATCCTTTCAAAACCCTTTGAGGTTGTTTTTCAAATGCAAAACCCGCATCTCACATACATCAAACTATTTCACTTCACACAGCAAGCAAATCATTTAGGGTTTGAATCCAAACCTATGTGACTCCAAAACGCACATTCTGTTTTTTACAGAAACAAACCAAAAGAGGATTTAAAATAAAATTACAGAAAAGCTACCATTTGAAAAGAGATCTGATTGGCAAACTAATAATAATAGTATTGGCAACAATTGTATTACTTCCTTGTGACAGAATAGGCTAAAAGGGGTTGTAATCAGTTTTTGTTGCGGGCTTCCCTGGTAGCTCAGCTGGTAAAGAATCTGCCTGCAGTGCAAAAAAAACCTGGTTCGATTCCTGGATGGGAAAGATCCCCTGGAAAAGGGAGAGGCTACCCACTCCAGTATTCTTAGTCTTTCCCGGTGGCTCAGCTGGTAAAGAAACCACCTGCAGTGTGAGAGACCTGGGTTCGATCCCTGGGTTGGGAAGATCCCCTGGAGAAGGGAATGGCTACCCACTCCAGTATGCTGGTGTGGAGAATTCCAATGGACTGTATACCAATGGACTGTATAGTCCATGGGGTTGCGAAGAGTCAGACATGGCTGAGGGACTTTCACTTTCAAGCCAAGAAAAGTGACTAAGAAACCAATCTGCTCTATTCACTAGACTTGAAAATTAAAGAATAGTCCTGAAAGCTTGACAGGGTTATTTTCCAAAAGGTCAAACGACTAATTCACAAAATAGGTGATAAAATTATTAACTCTGTTACCACTAAGAGATGGTTTATTCTAAGGATGCAGATAAACTGAAGAAGTAAATGGATGCATTAGTGAGTGGTTTTTGTTTGGAACTTCTAATTGCAAGACTATGTAAGACAATGATGCTCAGGCAAATCATGCCCTTGGGTACCACCTGGTGACTAGCTAGAAAGTCTGTTCAGTAAAATGGCACCTTGTAGATTCACCTCGGTGTGTTGGCAAAAGTGGACGAGACTCTCTGGGACAGCTCTTGCCTTTCATAGATGGGGGACCAGTTTGGAGAATAACCTTCACTCCTATTAGGGCTCAGCTAAAATGTTTCAGATCCTCTTCTAAGCAAATCACTGCTGGCATTTTGGTCATGGTAGAAGCAGAGCTTCTAGAAACTGAGCTAGAGTGTGGGTCTTTCCTTCAATTTATTTTTAATTGGAAGATAATTGCTTTACAATATTGTGTTGGCTTCTGCCATACAACAATGTAAATCATCCATAAGAATACATATATCCCCTCCCTCTTGGGCTCCCACCGCTCCAGTCGCAAAGCACCAGGCTGGGCTCCCTGCACATACACCAGCTTCCCACTGGCTATCTGGTTTCCTTATGGTAATGCATGATGTTGATGCTGCTCTCTCAGTTCATCCCACCCTCTCCCTCCTTTGCTGTATCCAGAGTCTATTCTCTGTCTGCCTCTCTACTCCTGCCCTGCAGATAGGTTCATCTGTACCATTTTTCTAGATGCCTTATATATGTGTTAATATACGAAACTTGTTTTTCTCTTTATGACTTACTTCACTCTGCATAATAGGCTCTAGGTTCATCCACCTCACTAGAACTGACTCAAATGTGTTCTTTTTAATGGATGAGTAATATTCCATTGTATATATGTACCATGATTTCTTTATCCATTCCTTAGAGTCTACATCTTTAAGAAGTAAACTAATGAACAGATCAGAGGTCAGAATGTATGCTTCTATCTGAATAAATTAATCATCTATTGTTATCATCAGGGAAGAGATCCAGGAATTAGCTTGGTCCATTTTCAGGAAAGGGCAGCAAATAGAGGTATTCAAGAAATGTACATTAGCCTGTCTTGTGAACAGGTGTACATGTGCAATATGGGCCATATTAACTTAACCCTTGAACTTTAGGATGTTAAAAACAGGACCTTCAGAATGTTAAAAGTAGGAGCAAGTATGTCCAAAATATCACCACAAAAACCAAAAATGTGAAATGTAAGTCATGGTTCGCCATGCTCTGTAATAGTGCATTTTTTTTAAGTCGTTATCAGTAGAGGACTCTTTTTAATGTCCGCATCCTGGTGTCCAAATAATGAAGGCCTGTCGTACCATCTCTGTTACTCTACTTGGCTGGAATTTTCTCTCTCAGTTTCATACAGGGAATGACATTTTATCTTGGTAGATATTTTATCATTTTATTCTTCTTAGTTCCATCTGGTTGGGGACCTCTGTCACACATTTTCTCCCACCTACCCTTCACAACCATCAACTTCTCTTATTTCTTTGTTCTTTTTCATCTCCCCCTCCTCTAAAACACACACACACACACACACACACACACACACACACACACTTTGGCTTGACTTCTAGCTCTGCTCCCCAATGGCTATATAATGTTTGACAAGTCTCTTAACTTCTTGGAGGCTGTTTCCTTGTATACAAATGAGAAGTAATAACTGCCCTGCTCACATCACTTTGCCTGCTGTAAAGTGCTAATATAAGCTTGTTGTTGCCATTATCAATATTCTACCCCGCCTTCTCTACTAGAACATAAGTGTCCCAGAGGAGGCTGTGGAAAGGCTGATGGGGAAGGCGCTCCTCTCCCCCCGCCCCCACCCACCTACTTTCACCATCACATTCTTGGGTTTTTGATGGATTTGTGCTTTTCCCTTTCAATGACTTGAGTCTTGTTTCCCTGGTCAGTGCAGACCATTCCATTTCTATGCCATTTCCATTTGTTCAGCAGGTACAACTAAGTGTGGCGTGCTTGTCTTTCCATTCCTCTCTAACCTGGCTTTCTTCCTCCCTACCTGGAGATGCAAGGCTGCCATGAGTGTCAAAGGTCCTGGGCGTTACAAGGCTTAAAAGGAAGATGGGGTTGGGAGGGATGAGGGAAGGGATAATTGGGGGAGTTTGGGATGGACATGTACACAGACAGATAGCCAACAAGGACCTACTGTGTAGCACAGGGAACTCTGCTCAATGATATGTGGCAGCCTGGATGGGAGGGGAGTTTGGGAGAGAATGGATACTTATAAATGTATGGCTGAGTCTCTTTACTGTTCACCTGAAACCATCACAACATTGTTTGTTAATCAGCTATACTCCAAAACAAAATAAAAAGTTTAAAAAAATAAAAAGGAGAAGAGAGGGTAAAAGAGACGAGAAGTGAGAAAGGAACATCGTTAGGACAATTTGGATGGTATCGGGATAATTCCAGAACTGGTCCTCCACTGTTATCACCAACTCACTTCAGAGGTGTGATTAAATCATTGTTAGATGATCTTGAGTGAAACCATTAGGGATTCACACGGAGTGGAGACATTTTTATGTGGCTTTTGAAAACACTGTGTGAAGACTTCTTAATTTCTTTAAACGTAGCCAAGAGATTTTCTTATTTCTATCCCAAAACCACCTGTAAAAAAATAAGCCCCGCCCCCAAAGTAAGCTATAAATGTAATTAAAGCATCCCTTTGAAGGGAGAGTTAATGAAAAATAGCATTGGGCTGGAGCTCAGTTCTGTCTTTATCTTCTATTCCCACCACCTTCTTCCTAGGTAATTAATCAGAAATAATAATCATACATCTCTCTCCAGGCTAGAGCACACCTCCACATTCATCATCTCGTTTGAACCTGGCCACAGTCCACTGGTGACATAAAACAAGCACATGGGACTCAACTCGGGGCAAGTCCCCCTCTTCTGAACCAATTGTGCTGCTTTTTATTTTCCTCTGAGAATTTATGTTATATTCACTAAGGGTAAACATTTCTTTTTTAACAAAATTATTATTTATGGACTTATTTTTGACTGTGCCAGGTTTTTGTTGCCGCACATGGGCTTTTTCTCTAGTTGAGGCGAGTGGGGTTACTCTCTAGTTGCAATGCAAGGGCCTCTCATTGCAGCGGCTTCTCTTGTTGTGTCTCCAGGGCTCTAGGGCACATGGGCTTTAGTAGTTGTGGTACATGGGCTCCGTTGCTCTGTGGCATGTGGGATAGGACCAGGGACTGAACCCATGTCCCCTGCATTGGTAGGCGGATTCGTAACCACTGGACCTCCAGGGAAGCCCCCGACTGTGTCAGTTTCAGCACACCACTAACCCTTGTGGTGTCCATCTGTTCGCGCACATGGAATGCAGATAATAAATTCCCATGTGGGCATTTTGAGGGTGAAATAAGACAATGTGTATAAAAGTGCTTTGCAAAACCCAAAGCACCACAAATAAGTTTGTGGGATGTTAGGAACCAGGGAAGAAGTTTAGACCTTCCACTTGTAGGGTTTTAAGCAGGAAAGGAATACAATGGAGTACCATCACATAATTCAAAGACTCGATAGCAAAGCTGAAGATGCAGGCTCATACAAGATCCAGGAATCAGTGAGAGGCTAGGAGACAGAGCTGTAGCTGTAACAGGACACTAGAGGAGTGTAGTCAGGCTGTTTCCACAGTTGGTCCCACTGCTGCTACCGCCAAAGAAGTTGACACGGCCACCACGCAAATGAATTCTAAGCAGTCACTTGCCTTATAGCATCATCTGCTCTAGACGTGGGTGGACCAGTTGACTGGCCAACTTCAGATCACTGCTTGTACTCTGACTGCCAAGAGGCTGAGAGATGGAAACTCTTCTATACTGTCTTCTATACTAGGAGGCAAGATTCTGTCGCTTACCTCTCCTGGAGTTTCTCCCTGCATAGGAAAGGTGTTCAGAAGTCACTTTGAGGCCCCTTTGGATTAAATGACCTACTCTAGGGCCGCAAGCAATTGGACTAAATCCCACCTCTCATCATTCTCAGCCTCCTAGACCTTTCCACCATCTTGCTTCCTCCTATAGGCGTGTTCAGTCTTTGAACAAATATCGAATCTCTCCCACCAACCATGCATTGCGGTGAGGTGTCTCCAGCTCTCCTATTTTGAGATTTTATGATGAAGTGTTTCCATGCAGCATTCCCCTGGTGATAAAGCACTGTGTTGAGAACATTGTTTTCATGATGGAATTTTAGAGAGCCTGAAATTTAAAATGAAGATTACTATCAGAAGGATCCTGCAGATTCAGCAGAGAGGCAAGGCTGGAAAAGATAATTCACTCAACCAAAAGGAAGAGGGAATAACAGCACCAGGGGGCTTCTCAGGTTCCATCAGTGTCCACTGTTCCACTTCAACTGATAAATCAAAACAGATGTCACACAAGTCAAGGACTTATAGCCCATAACAAGCTGTTTCCATACACTGTCTCCACTTTGCCTGTGTCCAGCACCAAGAGGTAGAAAGAGTGGATGTTCTGAGAGTCAGTTCAAGGCTGATATCCATAAACCAGTAAATAAACAGTGGAAGGAATGTTCCTCTTTCTCAAGGCTTACTGCCTTCCCGTAGTTGTTGCTGGATGAGAAATCGAGGGGCTGCAGATTCCTGAATGTGTGTGTGGCACTTTAGTCGTGTCCGATTCTTTGCAACCCCATGGACTGTAGTTCACCAGGTTTCTCTGTCCATGGGATTCTCCAGGCAAGAATACTGGAGTGGGTTGCCATGCCCTCCTCCAGGAGATCTTCCCAACCTGGGAATTAAACCCACATCTCCGGCACCTTCTGCATTGACAGACAGGTTCTTTACCACTTGCAGATGCCTATAGGATGGCAAATAAGTATCTTAGACTGAGTTCTCTAGAAAGTGGAGCTTGGAGCAGGTTGTTAGGTATTAGTATGTGGGGAAGTACAACCCCAGGGGGCGGGCAAGAGAGTGCAGGAGAAAACAGGGGTGAGTCAGGAAAGATAGGAAGGCCAATTTAAGGGATTGTGTTGTGGATTTTACAAGAAGGGAAGTTGATTGTTCAGTTTCTTAGGGTGTGTTCAGAGAGGCCACCTGAAACCATGACACAGTTTTGTTTTGTTCTTTTTGCATTATTTTTGTTTGTTAATTGGAACATAGTTGACTTAGAATGTTCTATTCATTTCTGGTGTAGTGATTCATTTATATTTTTATATATATATATATATATATTCTTTTAGATTATTTTCTATTTTTTATGGCAAGATTTGAATATAGTTCCTTATGCTCTATAATATATATGTTACAGAAGAACTCAGGTGAACTTTTGGGCCAACCCAATGTCTACAGTAGGGCCTCGCTGTTTATCTATTTTATACATAGCAGTTTGTATCTGCTAATCCCAAACTCCTTGTTCACCCCTCCTCAACACTGCATGCTTTAATAGTCCATCTTAGGGTAGAAGGGAAGAGAATTTTTATGCTTGTTCTTGTCTCTCTTTGGTGAAAGTTGTCCCGTGTGATATGGAGTCTCCTGTATGTCTGGGTTTACTTCTGAGGCCCTTGAGTAGCCACCTAGGAGGCCAGATCCCTGGGACCCAGGAAGGCAGCATCCATGGCACAAGCCACAGTCCTCAGGCTGAGTCTGTGATCAAAGTGAGCCAGTGGCCCTCCCCATTCCTCCACCTGCATCCTCTGGGCAAGACATCACGTGTGTCGCAGAGAGGCTGTCTCATGCCTCAGTAGCAAGAGGAGAGCCCAGAAATTAGAAGCAATAGGCACACACGTGGGGGAATCCGACATGCCTGTGACTGGCATGGGGGACCTAGAAGCAGTCACTAGAGAGACTCCAGTCAGCTAAGTGAGTGGAATGTGATGAAAGAGGCACAGAGATCAAACACCCACTCTGCATCTACAAGAAGGCATTTGGGCCAGGAGGCTTGACCATCAACAGGAAAACACAGCCAAGGGTATCTGGAGAGGTAAATCAACTGGGTTACATACACTAAGTCAACTTGAAAATCCTTTCACCACACTGGATAGAACACAAATGAGTTAAAATTCATGGCTGAACTTGAAAGGGGAAAATGCTTAGTCCCAGAAAAAAACAAGGAAATTAAAACAAGGTTAGTCAATGTAGGGGACTTGTTTTCTTGCTACTCTTGGAGGTTGGGGAAGAATGGGTTTTGATACCTATGGGAGAAAGGACACAAAACCTTAGGCCTGAGCAAAATGAGAAGCATAGACTCATGACTCTCAAAGGACCCCATCCCTCGAAAAACTAGAAAACGTGTTCTCATCAGCATGAGGCAGCAAGAAAGAAGCTCTTCTCTCTCTGCCTGCATTTGGCAAAAAAAAAAAAAAATCTTTTGAAAAATAAAAACCAGGACTATATTTCTTAGAGGTTTAAGGTCTGACTTCATGTTGCTGAAAAGGTACAAGGAAACCATCAAGGTGAAATATATCATAAAGCATAAAAATTGATCCTGAGATAGTGTTACTCCTAGGGTGCTCAGTAGAAGCACAAACAGAAATAGAGTGGAAAGGCATATGGCAGGATTTCTGAGAGTAAAAGAACATCTTACAGAAGACCATTTCACCATACGGCCACACCAACTATCTAATAACTAGACTTCCTGAACTTGAACAGAGCAATTGGAAAAAGAATATTAAAAGTGTACTTAAAATTATTGAAAATATAAAGAAAAGGATTTGTCCCACAAATAAAAGATGAAGATCATATGAAAAAGAACAAGAAACTTTGAAAAAGAACCACATACAACTTTTAGACATGGAGAAAAGCAGAAACTAGACTTTAAAGCTGAGAGACTAAATAATAGATTAAATACCACCAAAGAGGGAATTAGTACATTAGAAATAATTCTGAGGAAATTATACAGAATTATACAAAATTATAAAGAGAGAAAATATAAAAAGAAAAAATTAGGTTAAATAGCTTAAAATGTATAGATCCCACCTGTATCTAATGTATATTCCAAAGGAAAAGATAATAGAGAAAATATGGGAGAAACGGTATTTGGATAAATAATGGTAAAGTGTTTTTCCAGCATTAGTGAATGACCTGAATCCATGATTTCAAGAAACACAGTGACCTTCAGCAGGTGAAATAATCAAAACCCCAAAATCACAAGTAATATTATAAAACAGATAGAAATTAATCTGTCATTAATTTACTCAGGAACAAATTTGAACTGGCAGGAGACTTCTCAGTATATACACTTGTACCAAATAATGCTGTGATGAAGCAAAATTACCATCAACTTAAGGGGCTATACAACTAAGTCTCCTACATTGGAACAAATTCTGTTCTGAGAGCTTGTTCATAAGTCCAATTTGTTCATAAGTCCAACAAAGTTAGGCTAGGTACCCAACTAACACAATCAGCTGTATAGTACTACACAGTAATAGGTTTCTAATACATTCACATCTTTGAAAGTTCACAACTTGAAGGGTTGTATGTAGGTCATATGTAACCAGCTAAACTATCATTCAGGAAGTGAGACAAAATAAACACAGTTTTGCAGAAATAAAGGTTAAGAAATCTACCTCTATCAACATAAATCTCAAAATACAATAGTGAGTGAGAAAAGCAAGCTCCAATAGGATATGTACATTATGATTGACATAAAATCATAAAAGCCAGCCTTGAAGTATCCATGTTTTTTATTTAAAATGCAAAGTGATATTGAGAAACATACAACCACATGTAAGATAGTAGTTGCTGCCTGGTAGGCTAGACAGGATGCAGAAAGCATGGAGAAGGCAGTCGGACTTCAGCTATAACAGAAATGTCTTAGATTTTTTTGTAATAAAAGAAAAATCTGCAGGAAAACTGGAAAACACTAACATTGATTCAGAGTAGATGGAGGGTCATAGTGTCTATTTTACTTCTGTACACTTTGTGTGCTTGCAATATTTTCAAAATAGGATTTTTTTTTAAGAAATAAACCTACGTCAACAAGGAGGAAGACGAGAATGGAAGAACAAGCCAGATCTAAGTGGGAAGAGGCGACAGAGAGAGAGAGGTGGATGTCAAGTCCAGGTCACGTTCCCACTCCTGTGGCCAAGCACAGACGTCCCCTCTCTGACTCTCGGTCTCCCCATCTTTGAATGAATCGCGGTTGGAGCTGGTTATTCAACAAGATCCTCTCCATTTCCAGCACTCCTTTGCTCCACTTACTTCAAGTTTTCAGACGGCCATGCTCTCGGATATAAAAGTGGCTTTCACTAATGTAACTGTATTACTTAAAACTCCCTTAGCTTTAAATGACAGGAAATTCAGCCCAAATTGCTTAATAACTAGCAAAATGTAGGAGTGATTTCCCAATAAGGACAGTCTGAGAAATTTCAGCCTGTTTTTAAAAAAAAATGTTTCAAATAGATTTTAATTTGAGGGGTCACTTTGGGTTTACAGCATAACTGAGCAGAGTGGAGCAGAGTCCCCAGACACCACTTCTCACCCTCCATGGTCTCATTCTATTTTTTTTCCCTCTTTGGGACGAGTCTTGTGGAATTTTCCTTCCCCGACCAAGGATTGAACCCATGTAGTGAGAGTGACAAGTCTTAACTATTGGATTGCCAGGGAATTTCCTGGTTCTTTTTTTTTTTTTTTTTTTTAAGAAATAAGTTAGAAGCTTGAAAACAGCTTCACGGAGTAGGCAGTCTCTTATTACACAGAAGACAGAAGGTGAGAGCGAAATCTTAAAAGTGAGGAGCATTCTAATTGTAAAATGGAGCCATGCAGAGATAAGCACATCTTTGGCTTCCAAATTCCAGTATTCATGATCAGAGACTTACTTGCTTGAAATATATAGTTTTAGGATCATTCAAATGAGTTCTAATTAGAACTACAGGTGAGAATGATGAACATTACAGGCCATGCAATGTTATCCAATAGTAAAAATGAAACATAAGTGGTTGAAGAAGGGGTTATGTAGACTTTTAGAAGACAGCATGTGCCATCAGAAATAGAAAGTGAGAGTCTGTAAACCATTTGTCTACATAGCATTGCAAGAAAAGAATACATTTATTTTTGGATCACTCTCACAACTTAATACATCAAAATAGATAAATCTTAATAATTTAAACAAACATAATTGCGTTTACACAAGGTAAGTGAAGTTAAAGTCGTTCAGTCGTGTCCAACTCTTTGCAAGGCCATGGACTGTAGCCCACCAGGCTTCCCTGTCCATGGAATTCTCCATGCAAGAATACTGGAGGGGGTTGCCATTTCCTTCTCTAGGGGATCTTCCTGACCCAGGAATCGAACCAGGGTCTCCTGCATTGCAGGCAGATTCTTTACCAGATGAGCTACCAGGGAACCCCTCTCTTATACAGAGTAAACCACCACAAAATTGTAATTATCTTCCAATTAAAATAAATAAATAATTTTTTTAAAAAGCACATTCTTTCCACTTAGCTCTGTCATTAGTGCTATTTGCCCAATATTTTCCATTCTGTCCACTAAAAAGGACACAGCACTTTCTGGCCTTCTTGTGATGTGGGTGGGTGGGGGTGGGCAGGAGGCCACTTCTGGCCATGTATCATGAGTAGGAGTAAAAGTCTTACAATATTGGGATGGTTTTTGCCATACATCACATGAATCAGCCATAGGCATACATATGTCCCCTCCCTCCAGGCCCAAGCATTTAACTACAGGACCCTGCAGAGGCCTCTTTACCCTCTACCATCAGTCCGGTTTGATTCCCCGAGTGACTGATGAATGGACCCTTTCATCCACCCCTTTAGCAGCCCCTGGTGGGCACCTGGTACCACAAAAAAATAAATGTGTGTTGTTTGAGGCCACTGTGGCTTGGAGCAAGTGGGATGCAGTCTCCTGGCTGATGTGTCACTAAACAGAAGATGAAGGAATAGAGTTGGGGGTGTGAGGCTGCCTGAAAAGGGGCTCAGTGCTGTCTTAGGGCCTGCAGGAGGGTGTCCACAGAACACACCCTCGCCTCAGTTACCTGCACTCCATACTGCCTGCATAGAGACCGGCTTCTATTTCTGGACACACCTGGATAGAATAACCAGTGGCTGAGAGCATCGCTCCGAGGCAGGCTGTGAACCCGGCCGCCACGTTCACTCTGAAGGCAGCAAAGAGCAGGAACAGAGCGGGAGCCTGTTACTGCTGCCTGAGCCTATTGCGATGCACACAGAGCGGCAAGAGGCTTTCGAGAGAGGATGAAGGGAGCCATATCTTTACAACACAGCTTGCCACCAGCTTGTCACCAAGGGGCCTAGGTGGCTGCGGCTGGCGTTTGCTGAACAAGTCTCCCTTTGGCTGGGCTGGGGGCTGGTTTGCACAGGATTGCGATGTCAAAATCGGAGATGGTCTGGGGAGGGTCAGAAGCACAGATTAACATGTGAACTGAGCATCAGCCACCCGCACGTTCTTGCACGGGGAACTCGTCTCTCCCACTGTCAGCCTGGCAGCTTGATTCCTTCCAGCCATGTGTTCCTCTCCACTGTCTTGGGTACCACTGAGGAATTTCACAGGCTCATCCACGCACGACTCCTGGATGGATGCAGTTCCCTTGGGAGGTGGCTGCATCCTCCATATAGGCAATAGCAGAGATGCCCTCTCCCTTACGTCTCTGTCCAGTTGGTCCATACCTACCCCAGCCCTCAAACATCCCACCACACAGGGTCCTATGGCTGCCTCAGACTTGGTTCAAAGATCTCAGTGTATCAACTGAGTCAAAGAAGGATCATTTTTAATGACATACAAGAGCCAGTCTTTCCCCTTGGTCTAAGGACAAAAGCCCTCTTTCCTGAAGGAGTGACCACATGGACATCCCCAGCTCTGAATTTTACTTCTTTGTCCTCAAATCCAAGACATTTTTCCCCTAGCAATGTCATCTTCAAATTTCCATCACGTGACTTTGTATCCACCCTGCAGAAGCCCAAGAGTACCTGTTCCCTGGGTGTGGCGCATCATCTTCCAAGGGAGATTTAGGTACTTTAAGTGAAGAACAAAAACAGAACAGCTCTTCCCTGACCTAATGTGTGTTTTCAGTGTCCCCCTTGGACAGCATTTGAAGAACTGCTTCTGCTGCTACATTGAGTTGAAATATGAATGGCCTAAAACCAACCAGTCCCGCCCCTCGATTAAAGCCCCAGTATATAGCAGTGGAGAGAGACATACTTCATGAGTAAAAACTTCAGAAACTAGAGGCCTCTTACTAGACTCTTGAAAAATAAAGTAAACAGTGTGGACTGGAGTCCTGTGTATTCGAGTTGAATCCTGGAACCACAGCTTACAAGACTGTATAACTTAAGCAGGTGATGCCACTGCTCAAGTTAAGCAAACAAGCCCAACTAATCCTAATGTCCTCTGAAAGATGGGACCACACATAAATAATGCACCAGGGAGGTTACTGGACACTTAGGAACACTTGAGAAACATTAAGAGAACTTCCCTGGCAGTCCGGTGGTTAAAACTTTGCCTTTCAATGCAGGGGTAGTGAATTTGATCCGTTGTCAGGGAGCTAAGATCCCCCATGTCTGGTGGCCAAAAACTCAAAACATGAACAGAAGCAACACTGTAACAAATTCAATAAAGACTTTTTAAATGGTCCACATTAAAAAAAAAAAATTAGTTTCCCTTCCACTGTCATCTTCCCTTCATTCTGAGTAATCACACACCTGCTTCCTGAATCATCAGAAGGCAACTCTGTCTCCTTCTATCTCTGTGTTGGTCTAAAGTTTTTCAGCACTTTGGGGAGAGAGGGATTTATGGTTTGACAGTCATGCTTTCTGATCTTTCACGGAGAAGAGAGGAGATTCATCCTTTTTATGATTCAGAACCTACTGAGATCAACCCTCTTTGTACTTTGATGTAGGAAAGGGGAAGACAGCCCAGGTGGGATATAGTGAGGTGCATCCCAAGTAAGCAGGAGGCAGCCTATGGGTCCTGAGTGCGGGGCCGCTCCGCAGAAAGAGAGAGGCAGTGGAACTTCCCTCAGCAAGGCTGAGGGGTCCCGAGGAGAGGTGAGCCTGCTGTCCGCCAACCCAGCTGCCCGCCCCCCAGCCCGCTCCTCCCCCCGCCCCCTCCTCCACCCCCTCCGCCCCCCACCCCCTCTGCCCCCAATCAGACACGACAGGGGTACTGTCTGAGCAGTTCTGCTTAATTGTCGTAAGCTCTCGGTTTATATAGGCAAGCAGAGGGTTTTTCGAGGACTTTCCATAGTTCTACCAATCAAGTTAAAGGTCAGATTACCACGTGCTTACATCATGACAGGGGTCTATGGTGATCACGCGTTGTCCACGTGCACCGAAATCAAGAGAGCCAATCAAAAATTTTGACAAACAACATAGACCACGCCCTAATCTCTTCTGCCAGGCGCCATCTTAGCTCTAAACCGCAAAGCTAGCCCTTCTTTTTATGGTTTCCCATTTAGGGCCCCACGCTGAGTTTGCTGGCATGGAGAATTCATTCATTCACCCATTTATTCCATATCCATCTAGTACTTTCTCAGTGCTGCGCACTCTACCAGGTCCCCAGGAAGCAAGAAAGAGCAAGACTGGGAATCTGCCCTCTAAGAAGCTTCTCTCCTTTAGGAGCCACAGAAAGGGGAAGGAGGTGTAGAAATAGGAGGCTGATGGCAGTCCAAATCAAAAATTCACTAGTTCATCATCTGCACCAAATGCTAGCCAACAATTCCCACCATCCAGGCACTTTTGTGGGTTTCTTTCAGGAGAGAGGGGATGTGGAAGAAGGATGAGGGCAAATCCAGCTTGTAACAGGAGAACCTACTAGTCCTTGATTCCCGCCTTCTCCTTCCTCCTTCATCTGTGCACTCTTGTCAGAACTGAACTTGACTCCAGGAGCAAATGAAAAAGCAGAGAAGGATGGTAGCACGGAGACTTTGGAATCGGATCTAAGTAGCCTCGGGGCTATTTATTTAAATTTTGCTGTAGTATTTACCTCTCTGTGGGTTTGAATAAGCATCAGTTTGCACATCTCTACCGGCTGTAAGAATCAGGGACAGTGTAGAGCAAGTGCCTGAAATATATGGCGTGAGTGCTAGGTCACTTCAGTCGTGTCTGACTCTCTGCAACTCCATGGACTACAGTCCACCAGCCTCCTCTGTCCATGGGATCCTCCAGGCAAGAATACTGGAACGGGTAGCCATGCCCTTCTCCAGGGGGTCTTCCTGACCCAGGGATTGAACCTATGTCTCTTAAAGTCTCCTGCACTGGCAGGCGGGTTCTTTACCACTAGGGTCACCTGGAAGTCCCGAAATATAGTGCACGCATACTCAGTGACTCAGTTGTGTCCGACTCTTTGTGAGCCCATGGGCTGTAGCCTGCCAGCCTCCTCTGTCTGTCCCTGAGATTTCCCAAGCAAGAATACTGGAATGGGTTGCTATTTTTCCCTCCAGGGATCGAACCTGAGTTTCTGGCATTGGCAGGAGGTTTCTTTACCACTGAGTCAGCTGGGAAGCCCTGGGAGGTCGAAATGTAATAGCAGCCCTTTAACAAATGGAGGTTCTTTTGTGTTCTTACTGCAGCTGCCTTTGCTACTCCTGATCTGTGTCGAGTACCCAGTGTAGCTAGAGTACCCAGTGTAGCTAATGACCAGAGTCTGGGGTTTGGTCCTTCCTACCCCAGACACCAAGCATGCTCGCCTTACAACTCCATGGAGAAAAGGAAAATCGGTGGGGCGGGGGTAAAAACAGCCTGGGTCCAGGGAGAAAGGACCAGTCAGGAGGCAGGAAGTAGAGGGACCTGCTTGATAAAGGGGAGGACAACCGTGGAAAATGAGAAAAGGGGAAGGGGCAGAGGAGAAGCTGAATCCCTCAGCGCCATCTTCCCACAAACCTTCAGGCCCTTCGGTGAACAAAGGAGCTTCCCCGCTCAGGAAACCCACTCCACACCCATCTCGGACCCTTCTCAGTTCCTCTGCTATCAGGAAGCCAGGCTGCAGGCAGAGCAAGTGTGTCCCCAAGGCCGCCTTCCCTGAAATAACCAACCTGGCACTAGTGGTAAAGACCCGCCTGCCTGTGCAAGAGACGTAAGAGACGGTTTGATCCCTGGGTCGGGAAGATCCCCTGGAGGAGAGCATGGCAACCCACTCCAGTATTCTTGCCTGGAGAATCCCATGAACAGAGGAGCCTGGTAGGCTATGGTCCCTAGGGGCACAAAGAGTCAGACACGACTGTAGCGATTTAGCACACAAGGTAAATTCAGGAGAGCAAAGAGTGAAGATTTCAAACTACTCCCATGGGGAAGGGTTGAAAAGAGACGTCTATAGGGATAGAGATGCGATCATCTTTCACTCGGATGAGAAATTCAATTTTCTAAAAAAAAAAAAGACTCACCTTAAAAAAAAAAAAAAAAAGAACCCATCAGGGACAGGAACATCTCTGAATTCTTTCGAGTAAGAAAGGTGTGAAGACATCTAAACCACAGGAGTGAAACGCTATTGGCAGACACCCTAGAGCTTAAGCTTGGTGAGATTCTCCTGGGGAATGGCATCAAATTCTAAGAGTCACTTCTTATTTGAGGAAAAAAAGACTCGAGTTGCTGTCCAAAATGTGCCCCATAGTGTTATGTATGTGGTGGGGAGCAGAGACAAAAACAGCATCAGAGTCAAGATTCAAACCCCAAATACTTTCATCTCCACTGTGAGTCTCATTTGTTGTTTAGTCACTCCGTCGTGTCTGACTCTTTTGCAGCCCTGTGGACTATAGCCCGCCGGGCTCCTCTGTCCACGGGATTTCCCAGGTAAGTGTACTGGAGTGGGCTGCCATTTCCTCCTCCAGGAGAGCTTCCTGGCCCAGGGATCAAATCCAAGTCTCCTGCATTGGCGGGCGGGTTCTTTACCACCTGGGAAGGCCACGAGTCTTAGTGTTAGACATTTTCACCTACACTAAGATGACATATATTCTGAGTCCTGCCACTTCTTCACACTAACTTCTTTTGGGCGGACAGTAACCGGTGTCCGCTCCCAGGATGAACGCCAATGACTCTGCGCTGGGGCTCGTGTATAAGAAACGTCGAAGAGAGCCTTCTGTGAGCAGAGAGCTGCTCCGTGGACATCTCGCCCTTGCTAAATGAGAGAACGCTGAGGGCTTTCTGTTCCTAACAAGTGCATGCCCAGAGCAAGTCCTCAGCACAGATGGGGCAAAGCTACACGGAAAATCTGTCACTGCTCTGCCTCCTGTAGGAAGGCCCTCCTTCCTCCCTTCTCCCCTTTTGGGCATACCGTGCCTTCTTCATGGCCATCGTCACCTTCACAACCCCAGTACCGTGCTTTGGGGTTGCTCACCTACATGCTGGCATCTGAAGCTTGGCATGCTGTTATGGCTCAGTGTTGCTGTTGTCCTGCTCTTGTAGCTAAAGAAATAGAGCTTCAGACTCACAGGGCGGTGTGTGACCACTGATCAGTCAGGGAGGGGGAACTTTCCAGCAAGGGTCAGTCTGAAGCTGATCCACTCGGATGTGCCCATCAGTAGAGCCTCCCAAGCTTCCGGCTTTTTTTTCTTCCGTGCATCCCCATCTTTCCCTCGCCCTCAATTCACAAGCCTACCTATCCTTCTTGTCATTGTGTCACAGCCCTGCTCTTGAGAGAGCAGCAGAGAGAAACCTGTGCCATGAAAAGCAGAGTCTGTGGGTCCAGGGGACCTGAGTCCCAGTCCCAGCTCAGCCTTCCCCAGCTGCATGACCTTGGTTTCCTCACCTGCCAGTGGGACTAATAATAGTAACTCCCTCAGAAGGCTGTTGCCAAGATTAAATAACACACTTAAAATACTTAGTGCAGTGCCTGACATATGCTGAAAAGTGTTAAGTATTACTCACTCAGTCGTATCTGACTCCTTGCAACCCCATGGACTGCAGCCCGTCAACTCCTCTGTCCATGGGATTCTCCAGTCAAGAATACTGGAGTGGATTGCCATTCCCTTCTCTGGGGGATCGTCCCAACCAGGGATCGAACCCGGATCTCCTGCATTGCTGGCAGATTCTTTAATAGTCCAAGTTACCAGGGAATCCCCTGCTAAAGGCTCAGTACTAGTCACTTTTGCTAGTAGAGTCCAGCGATAGAAGTTCACTTCTGAAAGGGATATCCTACAGACAGCATTCTCCCCACATATGGGCATGCTGGGAGGGAGCTTTGGAGATGGGGAGACTTGGAGCCCTTGGCGCAGGGGTCCCGCGCACCAGCGAGCATCCAGATTAATGATGCCTCACTTGCCATCTGCCATCTTCCTTTTAGCTGAGCTCATTAGCACCTCAGGCAAGGAAGGGGGAGGAGGTCACGCTAAATCCTGCCCATCTCAGTGCTTAGTAGAAAGAGAAAGCTAAGAACCAGATCAAAGTTGGGTTGAAGCTGAAGAGCCTGCGATTACGCTGAGGTCTGCGGTGCTCTCTCTTCAGTCTTGGGTATTTGAGTGTAGGCTGCATTTGACAGTTCTGACACACGCACTTGATCCGGCCTGAAAAGCCTCGTCTTTTGGAGCCTTGAAGGACGACAGCCTGGGATTTGAAGGTTTTCTTTTCCCCTGCAGATCCCCAAGCCCTCAGACAAAGCTGCATATGTTGGCAGAAAGTGGTGGCCAGGAACTTGCACAGCTGGTTTCTGGTTTTGGCTGCATCTTTTGTTATCTCTGTTTCCACATCCCCTTCTCAGAAATGGGCAGGATGGTGACCCTCACCGGGAGAGAGAGAGCATATTGGTGTCTATTCCTCACCTAGCATCTCCTTTGCAAATATTTATTGAGCTCTAAGCTACATATTAATGTTAGTCACTCAGTTGTGTCCAACTCTTTGTGATCCCATAGACAGTAGTGCCCCAGGCTCCTGGAGAATCCGTGTGGATTCTCCAAACAAGAACACAGGAGCAGACAGCCATTCCCTTATCTGGGGGATCTTCCAGACCCAGGGATTGAACCCATGTCTAGTGCATTGGCAGGGAGATTCTTTACCTTGAGGCAGGCACTCCTAATACTAGGCATATTAGAACTTATGTCCTACTACTTCTCCCCTAATAATATTAATGAATATCCACTAGCATTAATTCAGTGATTATCTGTATGCCAGGCCTTACTTGGCTTATCTCTTTTAATCCTCCCATCTACCCTATACAGAGGATACTACTATTATGTCTATTTTTCACACAGAGAAACTGAATCTCAAAAAGTATGTGTCACTTTTCTACACCCATACCCATGAAGCACAAAGATAATGGGGTCCATCACTTGCTTTCAAGAAGCTCAGAGTCTAGGGTGATTCTCCACTATCATAATTGCAATATGATATTATCTGTGCCATAACAGAAACAATAACAGATAAATTGTTCTCAGAACAAAAAGAATGGAGGTGTCCATTTCGCCTGTTGATGAGAGCCAGGGAGGGTTAGGCCAGAAAAGAGGCACAGAATCCATGACGTTTGAGTTGTATGTAGAGGCACTTTTCCTTCTGCAAGGATTTGGAACAACTTATTGTAAATGACCCCTGGAGAAGGAAATGGCAACCCACTCCAGTATTCTTGCCTGGAAAATCCCATGGTCAGAGGAGCCTGTCGGGCTACAGTCCATGAGATTGCAAAGAGTCGGACACAACTGAATGACTAACGCATATACAGTTAACAAAGATAGAAGCTTACCAGTTCCATGGAGAACATGAATTTCTCAGTGTCAAATTCTAAAATAAATGTAATGCATGATGCAGGTAAGTCGTGTAGAAGGCAATGTGAGTAACAATTTTATAGAAAACACAGGTGTAGAGATATGGTTTTTAAGAAGACTTTTTCAAAACGGTGAGGCTAGAAGTATAACACTAAAATGAAACTCAGTGAAATTACTGAAAAGATCTGCATAGCACTTAATACTCCTGAAAGAAGAGGCGTAATTGTATGCGAAGCATCACTGTGCATACTCGCACATAAGTTCTTACAAAATAACTTGAATTAATTAAAAATTAATGTTTTAGCAATGCATGTATACCAGTATTAATCAAGCATATTAAATCCCAATTACACAATAGTTTTGCTTGTGAATGGTTTTGCCCTCGGTCATGGGATATTTGTCCTTTTAAAATTTGATTACATTCAGCAAACAGTGACAGAGCCCCTACTGTGTGTATGCTGAGTGCTGGTGATGTGGAGGTAGAAAGGACACCCCCTTAACCTCTAAGAGCACAAAGGCCAGGAGAAGAGAAGACAGTAGACAAGGAAAGTTCTAGCCACGTAAGCAGTGGAAGCCACAGGGTCCCAGGTAAAAAAAAACCAGATGTCTTATCCACAAGTAGACAGGGGATTGGAGAAAGCTTTTTAAAGGAGATGACCTGCAGGCTGAGTCTTGAAAAATGGGCAGGAGTTGGCCAAACCGAGGGCTTCCTAGGTGGCGCAGTGGTAAACAATGCACCTGCCAGTGCAGTAGATGCAAGAGACGCGGGTTCGATCCCTGGGTTGGGAGAATCCCCTGCAATACAAAATAGTGACCCACTCCAGTATTCCTGCCTGGGGAATGCCACAGACAGAGGATTCTGGCAGGCGGCAGTCCACAAGGTTGCAAAAGAGTCGGCCACGACTGAGCGACTGAGCACATGGCCGAACCAGGGCCCAGTGAGTGAGAAGTGATGCTGATTGTGGAGGGGACAGCCTGGACCAAAGGGAGGTGGGCTTGGATGAATCTGCATGTCTTTTTAAAATCTTATTTATTTTAATTGGAGGATGATTACTTTCCAATATTGTGCTGGTTTTTGCCATGTATCAGTATGAACTGGCCATAGGTATACAAGTGCGCCCTCCATCCAGCACACCTCTCCCCACCCTATCCTTCTAGGCTGTTACAGAGCACCGGCTTTGGGTGCCCTGCTTCATGTATTGAACTCACACTGGTTATCTAGTTTACATATGGTAATGTATATGTTCCAGTGCTATTCTCATCCCACCCTGTATGTCTTTCGTGGGGTGGTCCCATGAATCTGGGTGTGATAAAAGCACAGAAATCAGGGACTTCTCTGGCAGCCCAGTGGTTAAGACTTCATGCATCCAGTGTAGGGAGCACAAGTTCCTTCCCTGGTCGGGGAACAAACAACACACGCGCCACACACACACACACACACACACACACACACACACACACATTCATTCACTGGGCTTCCGTCTATGCTGGGACCTTTTCCCAAACAAAGATTCAGAGCCTTAGGAACTCCGGAGCCTCAGCAGCTCCCCGTCCTGGTTGCTGCCGCTCTTCCAAGCCTGTTGTGCTAATTACCGTGACTCTGACCTTTAGAACACAACATTCCTAATCCAGTTCCTCAACCTAAGCCCCGGGAAGGCAGCTGTCAGCAAAACACTCTTAGACAAGCGCTGGGTGAAAAGAAACTGCAGCAGGCCGGTAAAAATGAAATCCACACGTGGGCAGATGTCGTGTCTGATGTCATGTCCTACTATGTCCAGCCCAGGAGAGAAGTCTTGGTTTTACTATCTGAACATCTCTGACCAGTTAACCCGATCTAGCTTCCATTCATGGAGCTCATGAGATTTTCATCCTGTGTTTGCCTTTGTGATCTTGTGCAAGACACTGAAAGTCTGAGCTGCAGGTTCGTTGTCTTGCAAATAGGAATACATGTGCCTGCTCCCCTCCCATAGAAGTGAGAGAAAGCCAGGAAGATAGGACTTCCAGAACTTTCTACTTCTTTTGGTCAGAGCCCCAAAGGGGCAGGCCCAGTCTCATCCCCAACCCTTGCCTCCTTAAAAATCTTCAAACTGTGAGCTTGCTTCTGTTCAGACTCTTGGAGTCCCATCTGAGCGTTCTCTGAGGTTGGGCGCCATCTTGCCTCTTCCAGTGGCAGCAGAGGACCATGACTTGTGCCTCAATAATAATGAAGAACCAACTTCTGATGTAAATAAAGTCACAGGTGTGAAAAACAAGGAATGCGCTTTTCAGCATGAGAAACAGTGTCACCTACAGCATATGGTTTTCTGCGGAGGGAAGGAAATTAAGGAGAAGGAAGGATCTCTGAATGAAGGATGAAATCCTCGAAAATTTAGGGTTGGACTAACTCACCCAAAATGGGGCTGTTGTCTCATTTCTAAAATACTCTGAGGAAAGTGGTATAATCTGTGGAAATAACGAGCAGTTGAGTGTTCTAGCTTAACTATGCTGACCTCAGAGAAGACCCCCAACTGCTCCCCAGAATGGGCTGAGTCAGCCCTGGGGATGGAGCCCCCTCCCTCCAGTTAATGCGGATCTCTCAATGCCAGACCCATCAGCAGCTCACCCCACTGCAGCCTCTGCAAGGTTCTTTCCTCCTCTTCCAGCTAAATGTTTTCAGAGAGAAGGTGGGCATTTCATGTCTCCATATATAATAATCTGCTGATTTGTCAGGCTCCTCCTTGGTCCTCTGTGATGGATTCACAGGAGAGCAGCCTTGTTACTTAAGTCCTTATCACAAGCGTTGTCATTATCTCCTCGACAAATTGTTCTTCTTCATGTTTTCTTCCACTCTCAACCCCAGTGTTCCATGGTTGGCATGATCTGGGATGGATGGAATGCCCCCATAGAGTACGAAGGGGTTAAGTTCTGATGATGAAGGGCTGATAAGCTGACAGAAGGCTTATCAAGCAAAAAAGACAGAAGTGGGCAGTGGTCCTGGGCATATGATAATAGTGCTTCTTACTTTCTGATGACACTTGGGACTCTGATGTCATGGTCTGTTGTGTGTCCCCAGGACACTTGGTATGTTGAGACACACAGTGGAAATATATTAACTCCTTCATTTATTTTTTTAATTGAATTATAGTGATTTATAGTGTTGTGTTATATTTCTGTTGTACCACAGAAACTAACACAACATTGGAAAGCCACTAGGTTGTTGTTGTTCAGTTGCTAAGTCATGTCCAACTGTGTGATCCCCATGGACTGTAACCCACCAGGCCCCTCTGTCCATGGGATTTCCCAGGCAGGAATACTGGAGAGGGTTGCTGTTTCCTCCTCCAGTGGATCTTCCCGACCCAGGACTGCATCCGGGTCTCCTACATCACAGGGAGATTCTTTACCACTGTGCCACATGGGAGGCCCCAACTAAAGCTGCACCAGCTTTAAAGCAGGGATCTCATCCAGGCCGTCTCTAGTTGCTGGCACTTAGTAGGTGTTTTAAGAATACTCAATGAATGAATGAATGCACACACAGATGCATTGCACCCAGTGGTGTTCTTCATGAGAACAGCACACAGACCTCCATAGTTTGCCCCAGAATAGCCCAGAAGTGATGATTCTCACTCACCTTGCAAAGAAACCATGAGAGGGTCTTGCATTTCATTTTTGAAGAGTCTACTCCTCCCCCATCAGGGCAGTGCGTCAGGGGCTGTTTCAGTCTCTGATGATGGACCACTTCCAGACCCTTCTCATCATCAGAAAGTTCTTAGCATGCTCCTGCCCTCAAACCCATAAACATCATGTGATGATATTCTCTAAATCACTGCTGTGCAGAGCTAACCCCGCTTTCTCCTACCAAGCATGAAGGACTGTGGTTTGACAGCAGAAATCCAGAGAGAGGAGTCCATGTTATCTTAAAAACACCCGTCCCCTCAGTCACACCCTCTGAGTACCACGATTCCTACCAGTCTCATACCTTCATCTTGGTTTAAAGTTGTCATAGTTGGAAAACTCTTCATCAATATAAACCCATCTCTTTATCTTTCCAGGGAATTTTGTACCAGATGAGTCGGGAAGGTGTTACTGTGCATGCAGGAGGCATTTACTAACTGTACTTTTTGTTTTCTGGGACAGTTAATACATTTAATCAATAGCAAACAGTGAGCAGAACTAACTACATTCACTAGACAGTCCTTCGGCAGCGTTTGTTCCGTATGACACTGAAGAGCACATTTTTAAAAAGTGAGTGAGTGGGAGATGGAAGACCAGAGGGCAGACAGAGGCTAAGTCAGTGCCCCCTGGTCCCCCACCGACCCACTTCTAGTCTCTCATCATACAGAGTCCTACAGGCTGTGCTCAACACAGAAGCACCTGGAAGAGAGGTGTTTTGTCTCTTTTTTTTTTTTTTTTGCTCCCTGGGGCAGTGACCACCCAGGGGTGACCCCTGTTCCTAATTCACCCAAAGGCACCCAGTGAGCTCGCAGCGGCTCCATGAACACCCTCCTTTGCAGACGGAAAAGAACAGAAACTGGACTGGGACTGAGCGAAGCTGTGTCTCAGCCTGGGTTCTGTCTCTGAAACCAGAGTCTTCCCTCCTCTGGTCCCGGCATCCACCACTGGCAAATGATACATGCAGAGGCCAGAGCTGTTTCTCACAAATTCCATTTTGTAGCTGCAGAGCCGTGTCCTCAGAGGAAATTGTTCTCAAAGCCAGTAAGTCAAGGAAATAACCTTGAGGATGTCCTCTGGGAGGTGGGCAGGGGCCTGCCCCCGGGCCCCCACCATGGGCCCGCCATGCCCTCTGCACACTTACATGGTTAAGGACCATGGGGGCCGACATCTGTCTTTAACTCTGTCTTTAGAGCTGTGTTCCTGTGACTTTCTAAGAACCTGCCCAGCAGGAAAAATATCCCCTAGAGATGGTAGAGAGCTGCACACAAATGAAAATAATAAGACCTGTGATTCCGCTGTGTGGCCTGGCCATCCGACTGAGCAAGACTTTCCAAGCCATTCCTGCAGACCCTCAGCTGCCAGCTGTCACTCACCTACCTCTCTTCGCTGAAGCTTCTAGCTCTTTGCTTCCACCTATGAGCCCATCCAGTCCTCTGCTGTTGGCATACGCTCCCCTGATATTGAGAGATTCTTAACAGAAGCCCGTCCCCCTGTCAGTTCAAGCTCCCTCAAGGGTCTTGCACATCTGCATATCTCTGCCCCACTGAATATTCATGGTGATTGGCTGAATATTTATTATGCCAGGAAAACTCCACAGGGTCCTGTCTTCTCCCCTATCGGCAAGCAGTCACTCTAATGCGTGCAGCCTTCCTTGGGCTGTGGCTTCAGCCCCTAGCACTGTCCCTGTCAGTCCTCTCTCTGCCATGGGCATTAATTCCAAGCTATCAGTCTTTTATGCCTTAGCCCGCCTCCACCTCTCCCAGAATCATACTCCACTTTTCTGAATGATGCTCCCACTGGCAGAGACCACAGTTACAACTCAGGTTAAGCACCACCCTCCTTGTAGAATATTAATAGAAGCTTTCCATGAATTTCATGAGACTAGTTTCTGCACAAAGAGACTCCAGCTTTCCAATGATGTCCAATGTGGTAACAATAGAGGAGATACTGATGCTTCACCCAAGTTACACTGTCAACAAAACAACTAGTGTTCATTGAGCACGTACCATGTATTAAGTAAGATGTATTATAGATTCTTGACAAGGCTTATCTTTCTTAAGTCAAATGAGTATCTCTTGAGTAATGAAAGAACTCTCTTGGGCTTCCTTTTTCTCCTCCATAAGCTGGAGAGACTGGCTGCCCATTGTGATGTTACGTGGATGAAATGAGGAAAGAACACCAGCTTTGTGGGGCTAGTTGGTGGGCACGGCCCTCATCAGCTGCCCATCTCTCTCCCTCCTCTGGGTTCAGTGCCAGGGAATAGAAAAGGTCTAGGGAGCCAAGTGTGAGCTCTGGAAGCAGGCATGGAGGGGACAGCAGATGTTTCTGTGGCTGTCCTGTTGATAGCGGTCGACCACGAGCTAGTGATGACAGATGAAGCCATGTGCTGGGAGGATCTGCAGTCTTGGGGAAAACGCATCATAGACACAGACAGTCCTGATGGCTGGGGTGAGGAGTCCCCTCTGCAAAATCATAGGCTGGACCAGGCCCCCTTGTTTAGGGCTAAAACCACCTTGTGCCCTTGTACCAACTGGGCATCCACTGGGCATCCAGCCCCAGGTGCAATGCCCTTACCTGGCCTGCCTGAGTCCCCTGAGGAGCAAGATGGCACCGTGATGCCCCCAGACTTAGACAGGCTCCCTGAAGATCCCTGGCCTTCCCTCTGGGTGGCCTTTGGTTGGTCACCCAACTGTCCTGAACCCTGATATCCCACTTGACAAATGGCTGTAACCCTTGTCTGCATCACTGGGTTGACATTAATACTGAATGGAGTCTCGCGTGAAAGATGCTGTGAATAGAAGACCAACTCCCAAAGCTCCATCCATCATGAGGCCTTCCCCTCCCATGCAGGAAGATCCATGTACTCCAGCGCCCTGCCTCCTGAATCTTAACAACCCACCCCATTATCTCATTTCTCACTGCCTGCCCGGGATAGTAAAGAGTTATTCACTAGTATCTGTCTACCAGACCCATGTTGATGGGGCAGGCGGGTGGCCCCTGGATCTTACTCATCTTTCATCTTCACTTTGCCATGAGGAACACAATGACTGGCACATGAGAAATGCTTGAAGAATGTCCAGTGAATGAAAAATGAAGACCCTTTTTCTGCCTGGACTCAGAACCATGTGTTCTCTTTCACATGCTATTCAGAGTCTGGAGGAAAAGAAAGCGTTATGGTAAGGTTCACACTCAGGAGCCCCAGTCAAGCAAGCTGGTGATGTGAGTGGAAAATACTGGTTTGTTCAAGTTTTTCTGCACGATCTTACAGGAAAACTCCAATGAACTTTTTGGCCAACCCAATAACAGGAATAGTAGAAGAGTTGAAATCATGACCCCAGCTCCTTCCTGCCATCATCACTTTGAGGAAACTGGATGGAGTCTTTGAAGCAATTGCTTCTCATCCCTGAAATTGCTTCCTGGTCTTACGGGCAAATCCTTGAAATGGCTGCAAAGAGTCCCAGCTGTTTAATATCCAGCCGCCGATAAGAGCGATTGCCCATCCAACCCCAGAACCCAGACGAGCTCAGGAGGGACTGTGGATGGCCTCGGCCACAGAGGTCTCAGACAAATGGCTGCCCGGCAGATCGGTCCACATTAAGCCACAAACATGATTAAAGGCCAGAAAATAGGACCTGTGAGGAAAGGATGAAGCCATCCATTTGATATATTGTGAAGGAGAACAAATAACAATGAGCAAGTCGGTGGAAATTGTCTACAAGAAGGATGGAAACACCCAGCAGGAAGAGGCCAGAACAAAAGAGAAAGGCACGGCAGGCCATATGGGGTGTTCGTCCAGACATAGGAAGGACTTTTCCACTGCCTGGCAGTCGGCACAGTTAGGCGCCACGATGGCCTCCAAGAAGGAGCCTTATAATCTGATTTTCTTGGTAAAAATGATGAAACCAAGTCTAGCAGAGAAACCCAACAATGTTTGCATCTGGGGCTGAAAAAAAAGAGAGTGATCAGCTTTTATACTTCCTTCTGAGCCGTTCCAGGACTCGGATAATCCACTATACAGGATGTAAGGGGAAGAGGGTCCAGAGAGAATCCCAGATACTTAATTTCTGATGGAACAAAGCCCACCCCTTGATGGGGGTCCTGATCCCGGCCCCGGGGCATGGGAGAGTCTGCAGAGAGGTGACAAACCTCTGACTATGTCTTAATCTGTTAGTGACTGACAGCCAAAATCAATGGACTGTGGCTGGGATAAGGAATGTGCTCTCGACACAGAGGCATTGTTTGTTTTTAGCATCAGTTTTATCAATTGATTTGTGAATGAATATCTCATGGTTTCTGTCTTCATCAGGAACTGTTAGTATACACAGAGTGTGTATTGCAGCTGTTAAAAATAACTGAATCTGTTAAAAATAAAAACACTGACAATAGATATAAAAAGCATCTTTGGATACACAGTTCAATAGAAAGCACTCTCATTTTAATGTTTGCTTAGGATTCGTTTTATAGTAAAGTATAGTAAGACACCTTCTGGAGGAGGAAATGGCAACCCACTCCAGTATTCTTGCCTGGAAAATCACATGGACAGAGAAGCTTTGGGGGGTTACAGGCTTACAGGGGTTGCAAAAAGTCAGACATGACTTAGCGACTGAAAAAACACCACCATAGTAAGACACGGAGATATGGAAATGGCTGTCATGAAGGAGGAAGTTCTGATATTTTCAGAATCAGAATCTTAGAATCTTAGAATCGGAAGGCAAAAAAGGCTACAAGGAGAAGCACCAGGGTCGGTCAGGAGGCAGGCAGAATGATGGGGAAGCATGTAATTTCTGCAGGCAAGGCAAGGCAAATGGGTTTGAATAATCTGAATAATTTCAGTAGGCTCTGAGGCACAGGGGCTGTCCTTAGCTGTCTGTCTAGTGAGTAAGGCAGGTGGGTAGTGGTCCAGGCTGTAAGACACATGGAGGAGATGGGGGAGGGGGTAAGGACTCTGAATTGGTTAGTTTGCACAGGAAATGTGTGTCCACAGGTGAGTCACCCACTATTCCTAAGAATTTGCAAACACAGGTCAGCGTGGCCCCAGCTGCCAGAGTATCCAGTATACAGAAAAGAAGGGGACTTTCCTGGTGGTCCAGTGGTTAAGACTCTGTGCTCTTTGTTCTGCAAAGCATGCCCTGGAGGAAGAATGGCTTGTCCAGTGAGGATGCGTGCTAGCTAAGAATGCATACTGGCTGAGGAGGCCACCAGGAAGGCTTTGTCCCCAGGGTGGGCCAAGAGGTGTTTCAGGATCACAGATGATCCTTATCTTAACCCAGCTGTCTACCAAGTAGCCTCTGGGAGTAGACCAGACAACCAATGAAACTACCCACAGCTGGACCCAGGATGGAGAGTTACCAGCAGCATCGTCTCTGTAGCCTCCACAAGAGCCTCCTCTGACGTCCCTCCTTCCAGAGATAATAAATACAGCCAACAATGTTTTGTCAACCACAGCACCCTATGTCATTTTCGGAGGCAGCTCATTCACTTGACATTGAATTTGTTGAACACCTGCTAGATGCAGGCATTGTGTGCAAGATGCTGGGGACACAACAAAAAAATAAGAAACATGGGTTGTGCCCTTGTTCAGTAGAGGGAGAGAGATGATAAGTAAACAAAATAATTAGTTTAGTTAAGTACACATTGTGTAACTGCAGTGACAGAAATCAACAGGGGTGTGTGGAGGAAAATAATAAGGTGGGCCTATTTGGAGAGATCAAGTTGGCCTTTCTGAGGGGCCAAATTAAATGGAGATGGGAAAGCTGAGAGGAAGGCATTCTGCAAGGCAGAGTCAGTGCTTTCTACACAGATGGAGCTGAAAGCAGAGACCCCAGTGCAGGAAGAGCACCACTTATTCCAGGAACTGAACTCTGAGGAGCATCAGTTCAGTTCAGTTCAGTTCAGCCGCTCAGTCGTGTCTGACTCTTTGTGACCCCATGAATCGCAGCACGCCAGGCCTCCCTGTCCATCACCAACTCCCGGAGTTCACTCAGACTCACATCCATGAGTCGGTGATGCCATCCAGCCATCTCATCCTCTGTCATCCCTTTTCTTCCTGCCCTCAATCCCTCCCAGCATCAGAGTCTTCTCCAATGAGTTAACTCTTCACATCAGGGAACTGAAATTTCATTCTATGGGCAGTGGGAGGATTCGAAGCAGGGGCATTGTGATTGCATTAATGGGGTTGGTGGGGAAGGCTTTTATGTTTTGTTTTGTATTTTTAGTCACACTGTGTGATTTACAGGATCTTAGTTCCGTAAGCAAGGATTGAACCCATGCTGTTGGCAGTGAAAGAACAGAGTCCTAACTATTGAACCACCAAGGAGTTCTCTAAATTAATGTTTTTTAAATTTATTTTCTTCAATTTTTTTCATTAGCAGCACCAGGCAGCATGTGGTATCTTCTCCAACCAGGGATGGAAACCATGCCCCCTGCCATGGAAGTTCAGAGTCTTAACTACTGAACTACCAGGGAAGTCCAGTTCATGGTTTTTAAAAGATTGGTTTGGCAGCTCTAAGGAGACTGAATTTCAGGGAGGAAGACAGGGAGCAGAGCCACCAGCTAGGAGGCTGCTGAATGGGGCAGTCAAGAGAGCGAGGTGCCCTGGGAAGCAGGGGGACTGGGGGCGCTGTGGCCACCACCCCACAGATGAAATGCTGGCTCCACCACCTGTTGAGGTGGGACCCCCAACAAGTCTCGTCACCTGTATGAGCCTGTCTCTGCATCCACAAAGTAGAGATAATAAACTTCCAAAGGGGACTGGATCAACGAGATAATGTCGTAAAGCTCTTGACACAGGACTTGGCAGACAGCAAGCTCTCAGCAAATAATAGCTGCTATTTTTCTTCACTTTACGAAATGACTCCTTTAAATAGTGAAAACCCTTCAGGAATCTTTTAAAGGGGTTTTTGTTTTTTAAAATACAGAAGAATAAGAAGAAAATGAAAGTTGCTTACATCGCACCCTTTATAATGATTAAAAGACAAAGTAGAAATTGCATCCCCTTCTCCTCCAGTCCCACCCTCTATTACTTAAAATGCCTCCAGGAGAATTTTTTTTGAGATATTTTGCCATGATTTGCCACTTATCTAGGTGTGTCTATACACACGTTTTCAGATGAAAGCGAAAGGATGCTATCCATGTTGGTCTGGAATGTGTTATGGGAGGTTATGTCATGGAGAATGTCCTTGGTCAGCTCATTCAGCTCAAGTATGTTCTTGTTTTCATGGCTACGTAGTACTTCACAGTATAAATATGCCAACATTTATTTATCCAGTCTCTTGTAGATGGACATTTAGGTCATAATCCTCACAGATCTTATTATGCAAGAAATCTTTTGCTTCTATGTTCGGTAAATACATGCCAAGCACCTACCTATAAGGCATTTGGGAAAGAGCTGTTGCATTAAAGATGGTTTAGAAGATTTTGTTTAAATTTACAAGGCACCCTAAGCTATATGATCAATAAATCTGGTAGAGTTTTCTTCCTGTTTGTATGAACTCATTGTCAACATCATGATTAGTTCAGTCCCCTGCCCACCTGGGCCCTAGACCCACTGCTCAAAGGAGAACCTGCTTCTCATGGATGTGGAATGTTAGAGAGGAGAGATGGCAGGCTTCCCAGGTGGTGCTAGTGGTAAAGAATGTGCCTGCAATGAAGGAGACAAAGGAGACACAGGTTCGATCCCTGGGTCAGGAAGATCCCCTGGAGGACGGCATGGCAACCCACTCCAGTATTCTTGCCTGGGAATTCCCATGGACAGAGAAACCTGATGGGCTACAGTTCATAGGGTTGTACGTAGTTGAACAGACCTGAAGTGACTTAGCATGCATGCATGGTGGAGACATGGCATTTTCCATCTTGCCTGAGTGATTTTCAATCCTATGGAACAAGGTAAAACCAGCCCTCTCTCCCTGGTCATAGCTTTCCTTGGCTCGTGACCCCCACTCCCCACCGCCACCATCACATGCTGACTCCCTTGACGTTAATGTGTTGTGTTAACTGGAAAAGGAGCCAGAAAGCTCAGAGTCCCATGGGCTGGAATACCCCTCCCCTCCTTGAACTGCCTATTACTGAACCAAAATATTCAGGTGATCAGAACTTAGTACCCCTCCCCCCATACACTCATCTGTCTCCTTTTCTGAAGAGTTTTCCTAGCTCTCTGTGGAAAAATACGGTATTAAGTGGTACAAAATACTAGATATAAAATAAATAAGATACAAGGATGTGATGTTTAATACAGGGAATATCAGTTCAGTTCAGTCGCTCAGTCGTGTCCGACTCTTTGCGACCGCATGAATCGCAGCACGCCAGGCCTCCCTGTGCATCACCAGCTCCCGGAGTTCCTCAGACTCACGTCCATCGAGTCCGTGATGCCATCCAGCCATCTCATTCTCTGCCGTCCCCTTCTCCTCCTGCCCCCAACCCCTCCGAGCATCAGAGTCTTTTCCAATGAGTCAACTCTTTGCATGAGGTGGCCAAAGTACTGGAGTTTCAGCTTTAGCATCATTCAAAGAAATCCCAGGGCTGATCTCCTTTAGAATGGACTGGTTGGATCTCCTTGCAGTCCAAGGGACTCTCAACAGTCTTCTCCAACACCACAGTTCAAAAGCATCAATTCTTCGGTGCTCAGCCTTCTTCACAGTCCAACTCTCACATCCATACATGACCACAGAAAAACCATAGCCTTGACTAGACAGACCTCAGTCGGCAAAGTAATGTCTCTGCTTTTGAATATGCTATCTAGGTTGGTCATAACTTTTCTTCCAAGGAGTAGGTGTCTTTTAATTTCATGGCTGCAGTCACCATCTGCAGTGATATTGGAGCCCCCAAAAATAAAGTCTGACACTGTTTCCCCATCTATTTCCCATGAATCGATGGGACCAGATGCCATGATCTTTGTTTTCTGAATGTTGAGCTTTAAGCCAACTTTTTCGCTTTCCTCTTTCACTTTCATCAAGAGGCTTTTAGTTCCTCTTCACCTTCTGCCATAAGGGTGGTGTCATCTGCATATCTGAGGTTATTGATATTTCTCCCAGCAATCTTGATTCCAGCTTGTGTTTCTTCCAGTCCAGCGTTTCTCATGATGTACTCTGCCTAGAAGTTAAGTAAGCAGGGTGAAAATATACAGCCTGGATGTACTCCTTTTCCTATTTGGAACCAGTCTGTTGTTCCATGTCCAGTTCTAACTGTTGCTTCCTGACCTGCATACAGAATTCTCAAGAGGCAGGTCAGGTGGTCTGGTATTCCCATCTCTCTCAGAATTTTCCAGTTTATTGTGATCCACACAGTCAAAGGCTTTGGCATAGTCAATAAAGCAGAAATAGATGTTTTTCTGGAACTCTCTTGCTTTTCCCATGATCCAGCAGATGTTGGCAATTTGATCTCTGGTTCCTCTGCCTTTTCTAAAACCAGCTTGAACATCTGGAAGTTCACGGTTCATGTATTGCTGAAGCCTGGCTTGGAGAATTTTGAGCATTACTTTACTAGCATGTGAGATGACTGCAATTGTGCAGTAGTTTGAGCATTCTTTGGCATTGCCTTTCTTTGGGATTGGAATGAAAACTGACCTTTCCCAGTCCTGTGGCCACTGCTGAGGTTTCCAAATTTGCTGGCATATTGAGTGCAGCACTTTCACAGCATCATCTTTTAGGATTTGAAATAGGTCAATAGGAATTCCATCACCTCCACTAGCTTTGTTCATAGTGATGCTTTCTAAAGCCCACTTGACTTCACATTCCAGGATGTCTGGCTCTAGATTAGTGATCACACCATTGTGATTATCTGGTTCATGAAGATCTTTTTGTACAGTTCTGTATTCTTGCCACCTCTTCTTAATATTTTCTGCTTCTGTTAGGTCCATACCATTTCTGTCCTTTATCGAGCCCATCTTTGCATGAAATGTTCCCTTGGTATCTCTAATTTTCTTGAAGAAATCTCTAGTCTTTCCCATTCTGTTCTTTTCCTCTATTTCTTTGCATTGATTGCTGAAGAAGCCTTTCTTATCTCTCCTTGCTATTCTTTGGAACTCTGCATTCAGATGCTTATATCTTTCCTTTTCTCCTTTGCTTTTCACCTCTCTTCTCTTCACAGCTATTTGTAAGGCCTCCCCTGACAGCCGTTTTGCTTTTTGCATTTCTTTTCCATGGGAATGGTCTTGATCCTTGTCTCCTGTACAATGTCACGAACCTCATTCCACAGTTCATCAGGCACTCTATCTATCAGATCTAGGCCCTTACACCTATTTCTCACTTCCACTGTATAATCATAAGAGATTTGATTTAAGTCATACCTGAATGGTCTAGCGGTTTCCCCTACTTTCTTCAATTTAAGTCTGAATTTGGTAATAAGGAGTTCATGATCTGAGCCACAGTCAGCTCCTGGTCTTGTTTTTGTTGACTGTATAGAGCTTCTCCATCTTTGGCTGCAAAGAACATAATCAATCTGATTTCAACATTCTAGGAATCAGCAAACTAAAATGGACTGGAATGGGTAAATTTAACTCAGATGACCATTATATCTACTACTGCAGGCAGGAATCCCTCAGAAGAAATGGAGTAGCCATCATGGTCAACAAAAGAGTCTGAAATGCACTACTTGGATGCAATCTCAAAAACAACAGAATGATCTCTGTTCGTTTCCAAGGCAAACCATTCAATATCACAGTAATCCAAGTCCATGCCCCAACTAGTAATGTTGAAGAAGCTTAAGTTGAACGGTTCTATGAAGACCTACAAGACCTTTTAGAACTAACACCCAAAAAAGATGTCCTTTTCATTATAGGGTACTGGAATGCAAAAGTAAGAAGTCAAGAAACACCTGGAGTAAGAGGCAAATCTGGCCTTGGAATACAGAATGAAGCAGGGCAAAGACTAATAGAGTTTTGCCAAGAAAATACACTGGTCATAGCAAACACCCTCTTCCAACAACACAAGAGAAGACTCTACACATGGACATCACCAGATGGTCAACACCGAAATCAGATTGATTATGTTCTTTGCAGCCAAAAATGGAGAAGCTCTATACAGTCAACAAAAACAAGACAGGGAATATAGCAAAAATAAATAATAAATTAAATAATAAATAAATAATAAATAATAAATTATATGGAGTATAATTATATGGAGTATAATTCATAAACATATTGAATCACTATATTGTACACCTGCAAGTAATATAACATCGAAAGTCAACTTCAATTAAAAAAAAAAAGATCCTTAACCTAGTCACATTAGCAAAGTCCCTTTTTGCCATGCAGGGTGACTTTTGCACAGGTTTTGGGAGCCATTCTTCAGCCTGCCGGTGGCTGTGTTTGCATCCCCCACATCCATTCCTGAGTCACACTACAGTTTACACGCTCATGTGTCTGTCCCTTCTCTCCCCATCAGACATCCTCTTTCTCTAGACCATGTACCCCAGACCCCATCCCTCTTCTCGGTTCATTTGCTGAAGCATCCCTCACACGAGAGGTTTTATAAGCACTTGTTCTGAAAAATGTGACGTTAGGAGGGTAAAATAAAAGCAGAGAGCAGGAAACAGTTTCTAAGCTGATGTCAGATATTGTCGATCCCAGAAATTCACTGACCACTGCCCTCCACAGAGATCTTCTTCCGGGCCACGCTTCCCTTGAGCTGGCCTTCTGCAACCTGCCTGTGCTTTTTCCTTCTGCTCATTTATGATGGACTGATGCAGGTTCAGTTCTTCATCCCCATCACTCCCTTGTAGGCTTACTTTTTTTCACTTCCTGGATATTCAGTCAGTTCAGTTCAGTCGCTCAGTCGTGTCCGACTCTTTGCGACCCCCGTAAACTGCAGCACGCCAGGCCTCCCTGTCCATCACCAACTCCCAGAGTTTACCCAAACTCATGTCCATTGAGTCGGTGATGCTATCCAACCATCTCATCCTTTGTCATCCCCTTCTCCTCCTGCCCTCAGTCTTTCCCAGCATCAGGGTCTTTTCAAATGAGTCAGCTCTTCGCATCAGGTGGCCAAAGTATTGGAGTTTCAGCTTCAACATCAGTCCTTCCAATGAACACCCAGGACTGATCTCCTTTAGGATGGCCCGGATATTACAAAATGCCTTCTAAACAGAGGACTACGTCTCTAGATCTTCCCTCTCAGCAGCCATAAGGAAACCCCAGAACTTGAAAAAATTACAGGTTTTTCTTCAACATGGACTATCCCTCGAGCTAATTTCAGTGGTTTCCAGGGAACATTACCAAGATATATGTGCAAGCCAATCAAAATCAAAGTGAGTTCCTATGGGTAGGCTTCCCTCAGAGCTTAGTTGGTAAAGAAACTGCCTGCAATGCGGGAGACCTGGCTTCGATTCCTGGGTCGAGAAGATCCCCTGGAGAAAGAAACAGCAATCCACTCTGGTATTCTTGCCTGGAAAATCCCATGGACAGAGGAGCCTGGCGGGCAAGAGCTGGACACGACTTAGCAACTAAATCACCACCATGGGTAGGAAGATTTATTTCCCCCTAATTTCATTCATTCATTCAATGAGTATGTATTTGTTGGTGTTCAGTCGTTAAGTCATGTCTCACTCTTTTGTGATCCTAGGAACTGTAGCCCACCAGGCTCCTCAGTCCATGAGATTTTCCAGTCAAGAATACTGGTGTGAGTTGCCATTTCCTTCTCCAAGGGATCTTCCCGACTCAGGGATCAAACCCAGTCTCCTGCACTGGCAGGTGGATTCTTTACCACTGAGCCACAAGGGAATCTATTCTGTCCAGGTACTGCTCTTGGCCTCAGGGTTATAATGACGAACAAGCTACACATGGTCTCTGTCCTTAGAGCATTTATGGACTAGCAGGCTATGCACACACACACACACACACACACACACACACACATTCACATACATTCAACTTCAAGTAGAGACCACCCTTCCCCTTATTTATGAAAAACAAAGATCATCTCCAATATTTTTCACTTTGACCTCATTAAGACCCTGAGCTCAAAGACTCCCCAGTCTCTTCTGCTTTTTATTAGATGGCAAAAAACCATGCCAGCTGACTGTGTCTCTACACGAATGAAGGAAAGGGAAGGAAGGTGGGGCAGGAGAGGGGGCGTTTCCCCAGGATTCTCATGGTCAGATGTAATGTAGTTCAGAGCCTCCGTCCAGCCCACGTCAGGACTTCTAACAAAGGATGCTTTTGCTCCCTGTCTTAACCAGTGTGTCCTTCTTCAGGGGGTGGAAACTACCTGGTGGATTAGAGCACCTCTTCTTGCAGCCTCTGTTGGTAGAAGAGGAAAACAGTATCTGTGTTCCAAGGGCTTCGTTTGGCAGAATAGATGCCATGTGAGTTTCTGAAAGTGAGCTTTGCTCTGCGTAAGCCTTCCTTCAGAGAATGGAGAGTCAAGCCCCGTCTCTCTCTTCAGACCTCCAGTGTGTGTGCAGCCAGCATTCTTGCTTCTGATCCGAACAGCATCTAAAACCTTTAAAGCTTTCAAAATCTCCTTGCTATTAGTGGTTGGTTTATTCTTTTCCTCCAAAGCTTATGGAAGCATAAAATTTTAAAGCTGGAGGGGACCTCAGAGAACAGATGCACTATTTAATTTATATTTTTAATTTTCCCAGTTCAACATCTTGAGGGAGATAAGTTTATCCATCACAGCTTCCCTCTGCTCCCCCGGCTTCCACTCATGGTCCACTCACCACCGGGGCCTCCCGCCCCCACCCCGCTCCCAGGGCAGCTCTCGCCTTGAGCTCTCTCATACTCCTCGCTTCCCTGACACGCCATCTACATGGATGCTGGGGATTCTCTGTCCATGGTTCAAGTGCAGTTGAACTTCTTTCAGCTTCAGGCACCGTAACTGGGTTGTGAAGGGACAAGCTGCACACAGAAAGGCCCAGATTTCATAAGACAGGGATGGGATGAGATCCACCGGGGGCATCCTCCAGGGTGTAGCCTGCATGCAAAGGCTTGCAAGAAAGTGGGTTACTGTGCCTGGTTTCTATTAGGACAGTGAGAACTCAGGAGGGCTGGAGGCCCATTTTCATCTGAACACTCACCTTAGGAGAGGGGGCCCTGTTACCCCAAGGTCATTCCCAGAAGGAGGGAATACCAAGACAGTGCCTGGATTGGTCAGCGCACCGGCCGGGCCAAGCTGGATTCCCAAAGGGGGAAGCTGGAAGCCTGGCGTGGTTCTGGGAGCTGCAGCCACAGACTGCTCAAGGCCCCCTCCACCAGGCTCAGCCAGTGCAGGTGGGTGTCTTGGGGAGGGCTTGGGACTTCCCTGAGCTTACCATGGAAGACCTCACTTTTCTGTACTGGCCCAGTGCAGTCAGAACGCACATGGGCTGGGCCCAGGATGGGGTGGGGGTGGGTGGGTTCCACCCTTAGCTTTGCATTCATTGTAGGGCTGAGAATGCATTTGACTGGGGGCAGCCAGCCCTCCCAGAATCAGGGGCTGAATCTGGGGAGGACACCTCCTGACTTGTCTGCTGCTGTCCCCCACCAAATCCTGGTTCACCTTCATCAGGCCAGTACTGCCCTCCCTTCCAAACCTACCTGACTGGGAAAGATTGTCCCTGAAGAGGCCCCAACCTGCACCCTCTCCTACCTGAGATGTCATGGCTTCTACCATTTCCTCTGAAGATTACATTTGGGGTCCAGAGAGAAGGAAGCTTTCAGCTCAGGCAGAATGATGGTCCCAAAGCTGCCCACGTCCCAAGCCCTGAAACCTTGTATATGGTGTTTATATAGCAAAGGGATTTAGGACTGAAAGACAACCCTGGATTATCTGGGTGGGTTTAACATGCTCACAAGGGTCCTCATATAAGGAATTGGGAGAGTATGTGTCAGAGGGAGAGGCAGGAAGATGCTACATGGCTAGGTTGGAAGATAGAGGAAAGGGCCATGAGCCAAGAATACAGGCGGCTTCCAGGACAAGAGAACAGATTCTCCCCTGGAACCTCAGAAGAAACACAGCCACATGACACCCCAGTTTCAGCCCAGGAAGAACTGTTTCAAACGTCAGTGTTTGTGGTTATTTGTTATAGCCCCAGTGAGAAGTTAATATGGCCCCTTGTTGTTGCTGTTGTTTAGTCTCTCAGTCATGTCTGTACTCTTTGTGACCCTATGGACTGTAGCCCTTCAGGCTCCTTTGTCCATGGGATTCTTCAGGCAAGAATACTGGAGTGGGTTGCCATTCCCTTCTGCAGGGGATCTTCCCAACCCAGGGATCGAACCCACATCTCCTACATTGGCAGGAGGATGCTTTACCACTGAGCCACCTGACAAGCCCCAGTACAGCCCCTAAGAAGGAAGAAAACAGCGAGCGATGCCCATGGGCCACCATCTTTGGTTCCCTGGATCGTATGGGCCCCATGGGAGGGTCCTCAGCATCTCCACCCTCCTGGACCTGTGTCTCCAGCCCCCTGCCCCTCCTCCTCCCCATCCTCTGTCTCCCCCACCTCTTTGGTGCCCAGCAGAGCTGCTGATCTAGACTGAACTGCATCGTGGGGAAGCAGGTCTCTCCTCTTGGGGTTCCTGTCTGACCTCCACAGCCAGCCCTTCCAGCTCTGGCTTCCCTTATCCTGGATGGTCAAGGTGCTGCCTCTACCTGAAGCCTCTGTTCATGGTGCTGGGCCACCTCAGAGCACCTTTTCTGTTTTCCTCATTTCATGGCCCATTACGAGCCCTTAGTGTGAGGGGATTCCAGGAGGTTTGTAGGGAAGGCTTCTTACAGAGCTCAGTCCCCAGGGGCACATACACAAAAATGCAACACTCCCCACCCTTCCACTGAGAAACAGTGCCCACCTTAAGGTGATTCCAAGGTCACCCCCACCCTCCTTCCATTTGAATTCTCTTTCAACCAGGATTAGGAGACATGGTCCTAGGGAGCAGCTAGGATCCAGCCTTCCAGAGGGGTCTTCTCTCCTCGTTCTCCCCCAAGAGCAGGTGAAACAGGATTAAAATGAATAACAGGGCAGACGCGAGGGAGACAGTGATTCTATTTGGTCAGCACCAAAGTCACCTCTTAGCCTTCGGGGAATGTGTGGTGGAGGGTGGAAAAGATTTCCATTTGCCCTGACAAGTGTGAAAAGATAGGACTTCCCAGGTGGCTCAGCTGTAAAGAATCTGCCTGCAATGCCGGAGACCTGGGTTTGATCCCTGAGCCAGGATGATCTTCTGGAGAAGGGAATGGCTACCCACTCGAGTATTTGTCCCTGGAGAATCCCATGGACAGAGGAGCCTGTGAGCTACAGTCCATGGGGTCACAAAGAGTCGGACACGACTGAGCACACACACAAGAAGTATGGAAAGACAAACACAGCATTCAAGAATTAGAAAAAATATTTTAAAAATATTTAGAAACATATGTAAATAACAGATGGCATTTAATTTCATGGAAATAGAAGAGGCCACACATTTGATCAAATAGGAGCTAAACCAAGAGGAACAGGATGATGCCCTGAAGGTGTTTCTAAGGGCAAGGTGGGTTAAGGGGAAAACACTTGGAAGCAAATGATGTCTTTGGAGATGGCAGGGAGAAAAACAGATTCCACAAGAAGACATCAACAGGGGACTTCCTGGTGCTTCAGTGGTTAAGACTCCTGACTCCTGACTTCTAAGGCAGGGGATGTGGGTTCAGTCCCTGGTAGGGAAACTAAGATCCCACATGTTGTGCAGTGTGACCAAAACAAGCAAACAACAAAAATTACCAAACAACAGAGATAGTGAAGGTCAAGGGATGTTCCCCAGATGTTAAAGGAAACAGGAGGAAGAGATGAGAGTAGGCAAAGGGAAGGCCTGGGAGTTGGACCTTAGAGAGTAAAACCCAACATTGAGATAAAGGAAATTCTTAAAGAAGAGAAATTCATTAAAAAAAAAAAAAAAGGAAACAGAGGATAAAATAGGACAGAGTAGAAGGAAACGTTCCTGAATTTAGAAACACTAGAATGGGGAGATGGAGTGAACTCTCCAGGTCCAATGAATTGAAAGTAATCCAATGCATAGACAAACATTGATGGTGCTTCTTTCATTTCAAGCATAAAGAACTTGACAAATGTCCAAGCAAGGGATTTAAAGAAGAACAAAGCTATCCACAAAGAAGCACTAGTTCAATTTGATGCAGAGACCTCTGTAACACAGAATGATGTAAATCCCAGAAGAAAGCAGCTGAAAAGCAAAAGAGAGAGAGAGACAGCAAGAAAGAAGAAAGACAGAGGCAGGTGGGAGGCAAGGAAGACAGAGCTGGATGCTGCATAGAGAAGGAAAGGTTTTGATCCAAGACCAAGAACACACCTAACAATCAAGGTGGTGTTTACTCTTCAGTACCATGGTTTTCTCAGAGATGCAAAGATTCCAAAAGTATACTGTGCAGTTTCATCCTTAAAAAAGTGCACCAAGGTGTATACCTAACAACCAGAAGCTGAGTCAAGGGTTCACAAGAGAAGACCATGGCTCTGGTGCTGACCACAGAGATCATTTAAACAGGCTTGGAAAATGATTGACAGCACAGTTACAAAACAGTGCAAATATTCTTGAAGGGGAAATAAAGCGGAATTTAAGGATACTCATTTATCAGTGTTAAACAGGACCCCAAATTTGATAGCATACCAAGTCAATCTGGGAAGAAGAGAGGAAAAGATGTAAATATGTGATAATATTTGGTATTGTTTCATTATTGGTTTTGATAAAATAAAACAATACAAGTTTGACAATATTTGTAAAACTGAAAGTACTCCCACATTCCGGGCAGATTCTTTACCAGCTGAGCCACAAGGCAAGCCCGAGAATACTGGACTGGGTACCTATCCCTTCTCCAGTGGATCTTCCTGACCCAAGAATCGAACCTGGGTCTCCTGCATTGCAGGCGGATTCTTTACCAACTGAGCTATCAGGGAAGCACCAGTAACTACCAGTAGAACTAAAAATAACATTATAGGATTATAAATATGGTCCCATAAAGCTAATGGTATGAAATAAGCATCAAGGAAACATAAAAGCAAAAAACCAAAATGATAATAACAATAATAATGCAGAAATAAGAACAGGTCATATATATATATATATAAAAGATAAATAGCTTCAACTCCATTGTTAAAATACAGACTTTCAAAATGGTTCAAGAAATAAAATTTAGTTTGTATTACCTACAAAAAATACACCTGAAGCATAATTACTGCAAAAATTTTAAAATTAAGAGCTGGAGAGAAAAATACCAGATGATGGGGGTGGGGGGAAGCAGTGGTGCACAGAATTCAAGAGATAAATCATTTACAGGATAATCATTTTTTACTCATGAAATAAATAATCCATAATGAAGATCTAATAGACCCATATCTTCATGTACATAACAACATTATATCAAAATATCTAAAGCCAAAACATAATTTTTTAAAAACTGACAGAAACAATAAAGGGGAGCATTTCTTAAGAAATCTAGAATTCAAAGAATAAATAAAGCCATAGTTATCTGCATAAATATTCAATAATTAAATATTTACATCACTAACCTACAAAGAAGTCAAAATATTTTCTTTTCTAGTGGCCGTGGGACATTTACAACATGTGACATATATTGGGCTATAAAGAAAAGGTCAGTGAATTTATTGAATAAAAATGAATGAAAACAAATAAACCACCCATTCACCTCAGAATGTAGAAAGATGCAATTAAATAATCCTTGGAAACTTGCAGGGTATAACTGATAAAAGCAGAAATGAATAGATTACAAACAGAAGGGATCAGTCAATTCAAGAATTATGGCTAAAACAAAATACAAATAAAATATACAAAGAAAGTGTCCATGGATGAGAAAGAGCTAGAAAGAGAGAGAGAGATAAAGACACAAAATAAGGATCAAGATAGAGGAAGAAACCATAGATACAGAAGATATAAAAACAGAAACTTCATAGGAAACATTAAATGATCAAAATTGACTTGTTTAAAAATTTAGAGGCTTGAATAGGTGAAAAATCATGGCAGAGAGTGAAGAATCTGTCAGTGAACTGCCCCTCGAAAAGGAGCTGAGCAGAGAGGCTTCCTTGGCGGTCCAGTGGCTAAGGCTTCACGCTTCCAAAGAGGGGACCTGAGTTTGATCCCTGGTCAGGGAACTAGATTCTACATGCCACAGCTAAAAAGTCTCCATGCTGCAGTGAAGACTGAAGACCGTGGTGCAGCCAAAATAAAGACATACATGAAAATAATTTTAAGAAAAGAAACGGAGTAGAGATAAATATGCAGTGGTAATAGAGCCTTGTGCTGCCTGACATCAACACATTCATGACATCTATCTATTTTGATATTACTTCCCCAATTGGAAAAAAAAAAACAGAAGTTTATTATTTTACCCTCACAATATCAGCCTCCTCTTCCATCAGGTAACTTAAAAATGATCATGGTTTTGTTTCTTCAGCCTCATTCTATCTAGTATGCTCTCGATTTTTGAAAACGAGAAACCATTCTCCCTGATGGGTAATCCGTGGAACAAAAGTTTGAAATTTTTGTTAATTCTCACAATATTTCAAACTTTTTCATTATTACTATACTTGTTATGATGAGTTGTGATCAGTGATCTTTGGTGTTACTATGGCAAAAAGATTACAACTCAATGAAGGCCCCAATGATGATGAACATTTTTCAGCAATAAAGTATTTTTCAATTAAGGTGTCACATCTTTTTAGACATAACTCAGTCGAACCCTTAATAGACCGCATTCCCTTCTCCAGGGGATCTTCTGGACCCAGAGATCGAACTTGGATCTCCTGCACTGCAGGCAGATTCTTTACCATCTGAGCCACCAGGGAAGCCCCTAAAAGACTACAGTATAATGTAAATATAAATTTTATAGACACTGGGAAACCAGCGGATTCATGTGACTTGCTTGTGGTGATTTGGAACCCGACCCCAAATCTTGGAGGTCTGCTCTTATGCTTCTTTAAGGCACTCAGGGAACAGGGAGGGGCTTTTTGCCAAAAAGCCAAGAGCAGTCTGATGGCGACACCAGGCAAGGCTCTGTGCACAGGCACCGGGGGCACTCTTAACATCCGCATCCTGGATGGGCAGTATCCTCTCTTATCACTTATTCACTGTCGCTGTCTTGGCCCAGGGTCCCTGCAAGGAGGCAGAGCCTATGGAAACATTAGTGGCCTGAGGGCTGGTCCAGGCTCCTGAGGCCTTGGGCACTGGGTGAGATGCAGAGAGAGTCTTCAGATCATTATTTCAGTGATTGTACTAACGACTTAGGAGAGCGAGGGGGTTCAAGCTGGCCCCATTCCGAAGGCAGGACCCAGAAGACAGAGGGAGAGAAAGACTGGGAGGGGCGACTGCTGCGCCAGCACTTTTGAAAAACTCTTCTCCTAAATGGCTCTGGATCTGTGTTTTTCATTCAGGCTGGATGTGCTGAGGCGTTTTTCATTCGGCTCCCTCCCACCCTACCTTCCCGGCAAATTCCTTCCCAGCGCTGTTGATTTCTGTCTTGCGACCATTATGGAAATCTGGCTTCATTTCTCCTCCTAATTTATGATCTTGTTAACATGCCCGCATGCCAGATGGTCCTGTTCTTCAGGTTGGGAGATAATGAGATAAACAAAAACTGCTGTAAGAAGCAAATAGGGAAAGTTTTTGCCTTGAATGGGCCGCTCTTCATTCCTACAAACGTCTCCCCAGACCTCAGCCGCAGCACTCTGGAGCCCTAAGCAGGTGAAGGGCGCAGTGGTCCTTGGGTGGCCCCTGAGAGGCGAGTTCTTTCTTCCAAGAGGCTCTCTGTGCTCTGGAATTAAGCCCCAGAAAGAGACACGGTATCACTCTGCCTTCCTCTGATATAGCCCTGGAACCAACTTGTCCTTCCACATGACTGCTCACTGCTCTCAACACGCTTAGCACTTGGACTCTTAATTGCTAATTTTTCTTTTCCCCTGCTACTCTGTGAGCTCCCAAGTCTTTTCCCTCTGAAACCAGAATGTCATGCATAAGGCTGCAAGTGGAGTTAGCAGATAATCAAAAAATAATTATGAGACACCTCCACTAAGTCCAGCTACAGAGAAGAACAAAGAGTTGAATGAATCAATATGCCATATACAATATAAACCACCCAACCAACAGATCCAAAAGATGTGTTGCAAAGACCCCGGCCCTGGTTGGGCACTGTGCCCCTTTATCTTTGAGGACCCTTCCCAGGTCAGTCGGAACACCACCCACGGTCAGACCATAAACAGACACTGAGGAAGTGATTTTTCATAGTCTTCATCCACCCTGAAACGTGGCATGTGGATGCTGGGAGGAGTCTCAAGGGCCATCTGGTCTACCTCGCTTGCTTTCCTGAGCCATCCTTGTACTAACACACAGGAAGAATGAATCTCCAACACCCACCACAGAAGGGGTGCAGAGAAATAGGCAGACTGTGGTCACTAAGTTCACACAAGGAAACTGAGTCACTAGTACAGTTGGTGGCTAGCCCAAGTGTCAGCCAACTACCACTTCAGGCCACACATCTGGTGCCATCTGCCTTCACAAGTAAAGTTTTATTAGACCATAGCCATGCTATTTGTAATTAGCCATGCTATTTGTAATTAGCCATGCTATTTGTAATCTATTATCTGCAGTGCTTTTAGGCCACAATGGCAAAGTTGAATAGTTGTGACACAGAACACATAGCCTACACTCTAGCCCCTCACAGAAGTTCACTGAGTCCTTGATCTCAGAAATGCACAGGCAGCCCCATTCATGCATATGTCTGGGTTTGTATGAGCACTGATGGATCATGACCATGCCTACCCTCAGGAGGCACCAAGGGCCACTGCAATGAATGAATGGGCAAATGGACGAGTGAGTGAATGAGTGAACAATCAAATGAATGGAAGGAAGGAATGAAGCTCTCAGTTTTGGCAAAGTTCTCCCTTCTTCTCTTGGGCATTCAGAGGATATGACAATCACTGTGCTGAGTCCAGCCTGCAAATTAGAGTGAAAAGTCGATTTCCTTTGTTGTTTTTTTCACTGTTCGCAAAATAAAGTTTCTTACTAGCTTATCACTCTTAACCACAAACAGCGTTCCCAGGGAATGTTGTGGGATTTGGCTAGGAGGAGGATGGGAGCAAGGGAAGGACCAGCCACAGTCTTCGTCCTAATCCAGCTACGTACCCGGGAAATATCATGAAAGCCAAGAGAACAGAAAAGAAAAGCAGCACCCCCACTCAGTAATCCACCCCCGAGATTATGCTCCAGCCAGAAGCCGGTGCTGACAGAGTTCCAAATAATAGGATTAGCTTCAGCCAGAGTGTCCCAATGCCCCTGACTCTTTCTAAGGCTGGAAACATTTCAATTTAGCAATTTGCTAATGCCAAGACCCTATTGTAAATATCCAGTCTCTGGCCTGCCTAATTCTTTTGAATTCCAGCTTAGAATGAAATTAGCTTGCACTGCCCCCTCCTGAGAACCTAGGGTCTAGTCTTAGAGATGTGGCTCTTCCTGATAGCAAGTCACCAGTGACAACTCACCTTCTGGCCAGCTGCCCCGAGGGCCCTAAAGTGCCTCTCAGCAAAGATTATCAAGAGCTCAAACAAATGTTTGCCTAAATTGCTTTAAAAGGCAAAAACCTGTTCAAATCTCATTCAGACTAAAGAGCGGAGAAAAAAAAAAATCTATCATCAGATCAGTTTTTGTTTTGGCTGAAAGCATTGGGAATAGCTCAGATGGTAAAGAATTCACCTGCAATGTAGGAGATCCAGGTTCGATCCTTGAGTCGGGAAGATCCCCTGAAGAAGGGAATGGCTATTCACTCCAGTACTCTCCTTGCCTGGAGAATTCCATAGACTAAGAAGCCTGGTGGGCTACGGGCTATAGTCCATGGCGTTGCAAAAGAGCTGGACACAACTAAGCGACATGACTGAGCGACCCACACTTTGCGACCGGGACTAAAGAACCTGGAGCTTTGTGATGCTACAGGAGGAGAGCTAACTTCCCTGACTTGGCCTTGTCCAAGGCCGGTCCTGTGAGCGCTCAGTGGGCGAATGGATAACTAAATGAGCACATAATAGCTCAACAGTGTCCACAGACTGGCATGAAGGACTCTGTGGTGCTCACTACACTGGTCGGAATCAACACATTCACTAGTGAAAGGGACCCTTTATAGTGCTGGAAGGGCCTGGGATTCTGGAGTTCAGGCCTGGCTGGATCCAGGTGTACAGATGGTATCATCAGTCATCTATCTCTTGTCTCTCTGTTCTGCACTGCCGCCTCCTCAGGCAACTTCCTTCTTCCAGGTTAGCAACCTCAGGAGAAAGAGAGTATATTCTTTCCAGCAATGTAGGCTGAGGCTTACTGGCCCTGACTGGCCTCACTTGGCTATTTGCCCATCCCTAACTCTGTCTCTGAAGCTGTCTTATTTTCTACTGTGGAGTGGGTAGGTCTCCTGCTTTAAATCTTGCTTGTGCAGGCTCTCCTCTTTGCTCACCCTCCTTGGCTAGCTTTCAAGTTCCTAAATCCTCATCCTAGCATAATCACACCCCTCCTCCAACCCTAACCTACACATCCCTTCCTTGAATCCCCGTATCAGCCCCTCCATTTACTCCCAGACCAACTGTGACCTCTTAGCCACCATGTTTTCCAAGACCCCGGTTTTTATGGCAATCTGTCTCTTGGCACCTGCTCCCACATTTTTCTCCTTCTCTCACTCTGACTCTTGAGTCCCTTCCTCCTTTTAAACTACTTTCACAAATCTCCCAATCTAATCATACTGAGTTTCTGAAGTGCCCTTATTCATCATCACTTAAAATTAACTCTCCCTTGAGTATATAGACTTAGTTTTATTTGCATATAATAATAACAGAGTGTAGTGCTTAAATATATTTTCTGGAGTTTTTATCTCGTGTTCTTCACATCCATCTGCAAAGTAGGCAGCGTCCTCATCTGCCAAATGAAAGAAAAAGCAACTCTGAGAGCTCCAGGATGCTCAAGGGTAGATGGTAGGAGGCAAGGGTGGCAGCTGGGGTGGGATGGGGTGGTGGAAGACACACATACCAAGGCCACACGGATGCCTAAATGAGAAGCCAGTCTTGCACAGTGGTTCTCAAGCTGGGACAGTTTTGCTCCCCAGGGACAGCCAGATGGGCAGGAGGAAGCCAGGTTACTAGCCTCACTGAGTCAAAAACCAGAGATGCTGCTAAACCTCATAGGATGCACAGAACAGTCCCTCCTCAATTCTCCCCACCCACACACACAGCAAAGAATTATCTGGCCTCCAAATGGGGGTATTCCCGTCTGAGAAACCATGGCTTAGGAGTTTCTGAAAATAAAAGTTTCCATCCACATCTCCTAAGGGCTGTCCCTTCTGTTCTCAGTCATACACAAAGCAAATCAGCCACTACCATTCTTTCTTCGTTATCAGAAGAAGGTTGGGAATATACAGGCCGGTAGAAGGAGCCAATGTAGGGGTGTGGGCGTTTCCCAGGTGGCTCAGTGGTAAAGAATCCGCCTGCCAATGCAGGAGACTGGCGTTCGACCCCAGGGTCGGGAAGATCTCCTGGAGAAGGAAATGACAACCCACTCCAGTATTCTTGCCTGAAAAATCCCACGGAGAGAGGAACCTGGCAGGCTACAGTCCACAGGGGTCGCAAAGAGTCGGACACGAATGAAGGACCCGCTCTGCCCGCCATCCACCCTTGTTTTCACAGGACCATCGCATGCCAAGGCTTTGGCCTGCTCTCCTAGGTACTGGGCAGAGAGCTGGAGTAGCTGCTTTGCTCAGGGCTGGGGGTGCCCAAGGGAACGGAGGCAGGAGGAGGCGGAGGGGACAACGGCAAGTGATGGTCACCATGGAGCAGATGGCGAGCCCAGGGAGGATGAAGGGGAAGGAGAGAGTGAGAGGGATGCGTGGATGTGCGCACTTGGGCGGAAGGAGATCTGGGCATCCAGGGCCATGGAGGAGGGAGGGGCCTCCCTGCCACCTCTGAAGCTTCAGGGAGTGAGATTTTAATGTGAGCCTAATGAAGGCAGAAGCAGTTTCCATTATTCACACTCTGCTCCAGCAGCTTCTGAGCCCACACGCTCCACTACCCTCTGGAGAGGTGCAGCCACTGGTGGTGTCGGGTCCTGACTTGCTACAGAGGGAAGGGCAGGTGGCTAGACTCCCAGCCACCTGTAGTCAGACCTGGGCCAGAGGCCTTCCTTGAAGTTTCCTGTCTCGTTTCCTCCAGAGTGGTGGTGTAGCGGGGAGTGCCAGAGGAGGGTCTGTTGATGAATCCATGGGGAGCTGAGAGGCCCAAGGAAAAGTATCCATCCACAGGGGCATTTTCAGCTCAAGGGCCTCCCTCCATCCACCTGCGGGTTTGTGAGCCTGTTTGGGCCTCCCAGCAGAAGCGGGACAAGTGCAGCTGTGGGCCTCAAATTTGGGTCACACACTAGATCCCAGCCTGACTGTGGACAGGGGACGGAGACCCTCCAGGGATCTGGGATCCTCTGGTGGCCCTTCCGCCTGGTTCCACTGTCTTCCTAGGAAACAGTCTCTCAAGGAAAAGTCTCCTCAGCACTGGAATTCTCTGGAAGTCTCAGCCAGTCACTGGATGGTAGGTCAAGGCGAGGGCAGCCTCCTCCTGAGGGTGGACCCCAGCTCCGGGTCTCCCTGTGTTCTCGCGCTCCTCGGGGTCCCCAAGCCCCGCTCCCCTCTGCTTCTTTACGGTCACACAGTCAGCTCTCTTCACAAGTTCCACGCCTCTCTGCTCTGCTCTCCCAGTCTCTTTCCCAACCTCCATACCAGAATTCCTACAGCAGTAGGAAGGGACCCTGGAGGGCAGCCTTCTGGCAAATGGGGACCTTTACCAGATTCTGTAAACACTAGTAGCTAAGTGTTCCAGGAGGGTAATGAATGTTCAAGAAGCTCTGAGTCAGGGCTACTATGAGCTCATGGGAGCTTTCTTACCCATAGCGCAAGGTCACCTCTGATTTCTGTGGCCATTTCAGTGGTCAGCCAGAGACAGTTCTCTCTCACTCACACACACACACACACACACACACACACACACACACACACACACACACACACACCTTCCTCGCCCCCCCTCCCCCACCTGCCCACCCCTCCAACCTCTGGTTCAAGAAAGGCCACAGGTGCTTCACCTCCCACCCTCAGCAAGGGGCCAGGCACAGGGGTGCCATCCAGACTGCCTCAAAGCCAGAGAGCCATATTTGAATTCCAGATTCCCAGTCTCGCCAAACTCAGAGCCCCCTGTACTCCCCCCGCCCAGCCTGAGACAGCTGCCAAGTCCAGGAGCCCCTCAGAGATCCTGACTCAGGGCTCCTGTCAGATGGACAGCGATGAACAGGAAATAATGTTTCACCACACACACACACACACACCATTTAAAAATGCTTCCTGTACTGAATTCTGTTCTCCCTTGTATTTCTTTGTCTACTTGTCCTTTTTTATACTAACTTCTCATTTGAGTCAAAAATTATTTCACTGGAGAGGTGGTGATTAAATCTGATAATTAAGAGAAATACCAATTAAGTCAGGCTGGGCAAGCGGGCAGACCTTCCTCATGTCGATACTAGAGACTAGGGCACGTCCAAGGGCCCCTGTCCCCCAACCAGGATCACATCCACGAGCTGAATGCATGGGGTGCTTTATCCCAGTGGAGATCCCAGTGGAGCCAAAGGGGGCTGTGGCAGGAGCAGAGGCGTTATGTCCCCACACCCTTGAACAGCTGCTTCATTCCTCCCTCTTCCTATTTTGTCAGAATTCCACCCCAGAATTAAAGTGCCTGCCAGCCCAGACCCACCCCCCCAATCCCGTCCTTGTCTCTGTCTTGCCTGTCCATTACTTACTGTGCTTGCCCAGAGCCCCACCACTGTGTCGCTGCCCAGACCTGGCCCTGCATCCCCTGAAGCTGTTACCTAAATTTCTAGTTACTTACCAGCTAGAGTGCCTATAGGCAAAAACGCACTACCTCTGCATCCACACAGAATGGTCCAGTCAACAGGAGACTTCAGAAGGCGGAGGTGAGAACAGAGTTCCTCCAAGTATGATCTATTGATTCTTTGCATCAGGGGTTCCCAGAGTGACTGCTTAAGATAATGGGACGCTCAGCTGGGATGAGACTTCCTGGTGGCTCAGATGGTAAAGAATCTGCCTGCAATGCAGGAGACCTGGGTTCTATCCTGGGTCAGGAAGATCCTCTGGAGGAGGGCATGGCAACCCACTCCAGTATTCTCGCCTGGAGAATCTCATGGACAGTGGAGCCTGGTGGGCTACAGTCCATGGGGCCACAAAGCCTCAGACACAACTGAGCGACTCTAGCTGGCTTCACTAGCTAGGATGAAGTGGCTAGAAAATTAAACTGGAGCCACGGCATGGAAGCTCTCGGATGCCAGGCTAGGTTTATATCGGGCCTGGTTGGAGGGTAGTATCTGAAACGCAGTGTAGGGTTTTCTCCCACTCTAAGCCATCCTCCAGAGAAGGCAATGGCACCCCCACTCCAGTACTCTTGCCTGGAAAATCCCATGGACAGAGGAGCCTGGTAGGCTGCAGTCCATGGGGTTGCTAAGAGTTGGACACGACTGAGCAACTTCACTTTCACTTTTCACTTTCATACATTGGAGAAGGAAATGGCAACCCACTCCAGTGTTCTTGCCTGGAGAATCCCAGGGACAGGGGAGCCTGGTGGGCTGCCATCTATGGGGTTGCACAGAGTCAAACACGACTGAAGTGACTTAGCAGCAGCAAGCCATCCTCTGATACTAGCTGGATGTCTACAATTCAACTCACTTGTGATGCTCTCTACCCAGAGACTGTGGATGATGTCAGATTCCCCAGGTTAATAAGGGCTGAGTCCTACAAGGCTGCCCCTCTCCTTTCCACTTCAGACCTACTCACAAGTCCAGGTTATCACCCAGGCTTCTGGCTATAGGTGGGAGGTTCCTCTGACCTCTCCTTAAGGTGCAATGAATTTGCTACAGCGGCTCACAGAACCCAGAGAAAAATATTTTACTTACTGGATTACTTACTTCTTTTTCTACCTTTCTACTTGTTTTATATCAGTTTATCATAAACGGATGGGGGCAACCCAGGTGGCTAGTCATAAAGAATCTGCCTGCTGGTGCTGGAGACGTGAGTTTGATCCCTGGGATGGGAAGATCCCCTGGAGTAGGAAATGGTAACGGACTCCAGTGTTCTTTCCTGGAAAATTCCATGGGCAGTAGAGCCTGGTGGGCTACAGTCCATGGGGTTGCAAGTCAGACATGACTGAGTGACTAAACACACACACACAAATTATACAGGAATATCATCAGTGATATCAGGAGCAACCAGATGGAAGAGCTGCACAGGGCACGGTGTGTAGGAGCTCAGAGTTCCCACGTCCTCTGAGTGTATCACTTGCCCAGCACCTCCATGGGCTCACAGAACACTCAGAACCCAGCCTTTGGGGTTTTTCTGGAAGCTTCTCTACGTAGGCATGATTGAGTAAATAATTGACCATTGGCAATTGGTTCAACCTCCAGCCTCCTTTCCCCACCCTGGAGGTCTGGGAGCAGGACTCAAAGTTCCAACCATCTAATGACTACAGCGGTTTCCTGGTAACCAGCCCCAGGCTGTGGGTGGGGGTCCAAAAATCGCTTCATTAGCATAACAAACGACACCCTGATTGCACTCCTTCCTTAGGAATTCCAAGGGTTTTAGGAGTTCTTTGCCAGAAATGAGGTGAAGATGAAATGTATATTTCTTATTATAAATCACAACACCACAGGGGATAGGGACAGAGCTGAGCCGTGATAGGTTAACCCGGTAACAGGATCAGGCCAGATTCCTCAGGCTAAGCTGGTGGCTCTCTACCGCATGACTGTGCATTATAATCACCTGGGAAGCTTTTAAAAGGCTCAGTTCTCAGGCTGACGTCTAGACCAATTAAATCAAAATGTCTGGAGTCAGGAGTCAGTCATTAATATTGTTCAAAGCATTCGATATGCAGTCAAATCAAGGACCATGGGAGGATGATTTACCTTCTGATGAGAGTGACCAGCCATTCTGAGTCTTCCCAGGAATGTGGGGTTCCTGGGAGGTGAGAAATTCAAGGTTAAACCAGGAAAGTTTCAGGCAAGTGGGACAAGCAGCTGCCTCTGCCTGTGGCCACTGTGCAGGGCTCTGCCTGCCGGAAACCCAAGCCCCAGGGTGACGCTGTCTGGTCCAAGGTCGAGCTGGTTCTGGGTGTTAATCACCCAGCACGAGCCTAAGGGTTCACCACTTTGGAGCCCTGTGACCTTGACGGGATGACTTCTCCCCGGACACTTCACCACCTGGTCTCTGTCCCTGCAGGTCATAGGTTGAGCTACACTGGGCGAGCTGTGTCTTCCACACCTGGCTTTTGGTACCCACGGGGGGCTGCTGCCTGCATGGCCGTCTCCCATTCTTAGAGGACAGGATGAACTCACCTCTTGGTCTTCTCTTCTAGGACCCAACAAGCCTCATTAATTCCTGTAATTGGTTCTGAGCCCCTTCCTTGTCTTTGCCATCATGCAAATAGCATCTGTTTGCTTGCCTTTAATAGCAGCATTTGGGTCTATATCCTTTTCTATCCACTGGAAACAGGAGAGATTAGTATTTAAGTACCTGGCCTCTGAAATCAAACAGACTTGAGTCAGAGCCTTGGCTCATCATTTACGGGCTGTGTGATCCTGGCGAGTTACTTAACCTTGTTGAGTTCAACTGTAAAAGGGATTTGTGAAAATACCTACATCACAGAGCTTGTGAAGAATGAATGAGGTCAGGCAGGCGAAGTGCTACCACCGTGCTTGGCACACTGGGCAATGAATGAAACACAGATGAACAGGAAAACCACAACTCTTTCTGCCCCACCTCCCAGTCTCTTTGTGGACCCAGTATAATCTATAGCCGACCCAGCAGAACTTTCTGAGATCATGGAAATTCCCAATATGGTAGCCACAAGCCGCATATAGCTACTGAATACTTCAAATATCACTGGAATAACACAGAAAATGAAATTTTAAACTTCATTTGAATTAATTTAAATTGCCATGTGTGCTTCATGGCTACCATTTTGGATCTATCCTATATGTGTGTGTGTCTACGTATATATAAACATATCTGGGCCAGTGGTGACCTATGGATACATCTTTGCTTTGTACGAGGGAAGAGCTGGTATTTAGAGCAAACCAGGCTAAGTGTGGTATAAAATATGTCTTGGGTCGGGTATGGGGGGGCGGTCTCACCTTAGGTCAGTTCACCTTTGTGCCTCAGTTTCGTCACCTATAAAAGTTGGCTGGTTGACCACTGTTCCAGGACTCCTCCATCCAGGGCTGCTGAATATGAGCACACAGGCTGTGCCCAGCACTGCTGCAGACAAGCGGTTCCACGCACTGAGGCAGCAGTGTGAAGCGCACACCCTGGAGTTGTGCGACCTCACAGCTTGCTTCTATCCCTGAATACGCTGGGGCTTGACAAGGCTGCTTTTCTAGACCATCTCTTTGGAGACCTCCTGCAAGGGGCTTTAAGGCCACTTCAGAATGCAATCTGGGCAGGAGGTAAAGGGTGCCTGCGTCAGGCGTTCAGTCAGATTCCCTTGGTCAATACTGCCTGGACCAATGACTCAATGCTCTGCCCCGGTCTCAGCCTCCAGAGACATGCTGCACATGTTTGTAGCCACTATTTAGCAGGGACTAATGTGAGGCATTGCTCGTAGACACGCAGCCTTAGTGCACATTAGCACCATAGCACAAATGAGCCCGTCCTAAGGTGCTAAATAGCTGAGGGATTCTTGCTAAGGCAGAGAGCTATTTGGAGCCTGTCATTGCCTAGAGAAGGAGACCCTGCAGGACCTGGTTGGGGGTGAAGCTGAAAGGCGCGTATGTGTGTATTTTGGGGAGGAGGCGGTGGGGTACATGCAAAAGAGCTGTAGGGGGGTGAAAGATCCTAAAAGAAGGGACAGTGGTACTCCCCCGCCATTTCTTGGGCAGCCCGTTCTGCCAGGGCTCTCCGCCAACACCCTGGACAACGATGCTGCCCCCACCACCTCTTCCCAGGGTCCTCCATTTCCTCCCAGTTCAGGGAGGCAATGAATTCTAGGCCCTGTGGACCTCCTGCTCCAGGGTGGGCCCTGGGGTTTCTGTCTCTGCCCTTCTCTTCAGAAGAGAAGCTTCCGTTGGCTGGATGTTAATTATGCATCCGTAGGAAGCCAGCCGTGTGTCGCTGCAGCTCAGGGTGCAGCCCCAGCTGTTTGCAGCCAAAGCCCCGGAGGCCCACAGAGCACGCTTGTGGCTGCAGGATAGCATCACTGCCACACCCACCCTCCCCCAACCCTCTTCCTCCTTGGTAACAGTAATGATAACAAGGGAGTGAAACTAACAAGGGTTTATGGAGTGACTCTGCCAGGCTCAGTGCTGAGCACATCAGATCTGTCACTTCACCGCATTCTCCAGCCAGCCTAGTACAGATGAAAGGATTCAGGCTCAGAGAGGTGAAGTGACTCGTCCAAGGAGCAAAGAGAATTCAGATGGTCCCAAGGTGGGTGCTTCTTGAGTACTGGGCAACTGAGAAAACAGAGAGAGTGATCACAGTGGCCACCTAGAGACATTCAGAGAAAAGAGCCTCCTGTCTCAGACCCTTCCAAGGCTCAGAGGTAACTTGCAGACAGGGTACAAGAACATAAGGCGTCTTATTCCCTCTCCTGATGGTGGAAAAGGAGAGGGAAAGAGAGGGAAAGGCAGAGATGATGGAGGAATTGCCATGTTCCCTGGCCACTGCTTTGCCAGGCAGTGGCCAGTTCCTTGATACCCATCATCACTTTATTTTTCCTAGTTTCCACTTTGGTGTTTTGAAGTCCCTCTAGTTGAGCCTCAGAAACAAAGGAAGAGGCTGAAATGTTTGGACTTGAACCTTGTGGAACTTCAGTCCAATCGCTCTGACATATAAAGCTGTAGAAGGCTAAGACTAAACGCATCTTCTACGAGTCAGGCACCAGGTTGGGGGTTGGAGTCTATAAAGCAAATGTGATGTCACCTCTGCCTTTGAGGAGCAGGCACTCGTGGCTCCTAATTCTAAGAAGTGTGCCCTGAATGCCTTGTGATGGCTTTAGGCACAGAGCCGGGTCTCAAGGTGTCTGGTTGCTGGCTTTGGGACTGGTCTCTGGGGGTGACAGTGGGGTGTGGGTAGGGGGGTGTCTGGGAATATCAATTACCTTCTTTCAATCATTTCCTGTATATTTTATTTCTTCAGAAAAAGGTGCTATTGTGCACAGGGAACTCTGCTCGAGGTTATGTGGCAGCCTGGATGGGAGGGTATTTTAGAGGAGAATGGATACATGTATATTTATGGCTGAGTCCCTTTGCTGTTCAGCTGAAACTATCACACCATTGTTTATCTGCTATACCCCAGTACAAAATTAAAAGTTGATAAAGAAAAAGATGCTATTAAAAGTCCCCTGAATTTCCCTCTGTAAGAGCTGGCAGGAGTCTAGAGGGCAACTAGCCAGGACCATTATGTCATAAGTGAAGACACTGAGACTCAGAGAGGTTAAGTGACTTGTCCAGATCACCCAGCTAGTCAGCAGCACAGGCAAGGCCAGACCCCAAGGCTGACAGCTGGAGGTTTTGATGGCAGTTCGCACCATGCAGGAGCGATGCCCTTTGCCTTGTATTCAGCTCTGGAAACTTAGTCACCAAATGTAACTCAAACAAAGCAGAAAGAGGCTCCTGTGGGGCCATTTTCAACCTCTGGAGAATGGAGGTGGGGCTGGGGCTGAGGCTGCAGGCGGAGGAGGGCCTTCGATTGTCTCAATGTCACCAAGGTTCTTGAAGAGTGTGCCTCCAATGTCCCCGCTGTCTTGCCCGGTGGCTCCTGCGACTGATGCTCGCTTTTCTTCCCCTCATTATCTCTGTGGTCACCACTGGCTTCTTTCCTCCCCTCAGAGCCTGGCCTCGGAGATGCTTCTGGTAAGCTCTTTGAGGTTCCCTGGACCTTTCACCCTCGGAGATGTAATAAGGCTTTGTATACCACTGTCATTGTCAACTGTAACACAAATGGCTGGATTTTAATTGATGACATTTATCAACCGACATCTGCTCTCTGTATCTCTGTGTAGGAATGCACTCCAGATGTAGCCAGCTCTCCGGCGGCTGGGATCTCTATTCTCCATGTATGTGTGTACTCTGTTGGTCTCTCTATGTACAAGTATGTTAATGTGTACTCTCTCTGCAGCCTTCTGATGTCTCTCTCTGTGTGTATTTAACCTTGTACTGATGTTCACGATGTAATAAAAACAGAACCAAAGAACGCAACGCCTTCTGGCGATTTTTAAACCTAAGGGAGATGTTCATTTATCTGGGATGGATGCTCGAGCTATTACCGAAAGGCAGCGGGGTGGATAAAACTTCCCATCGACCTTGGAAGGGCCCCCTGAACCTCTCAACCCTCTGTTGAAGGTCGGCAGGTGAGAAGGGGCTCACGTATGAGGAGGAAGAGTGCCAGGCTGACCTCACAAACCTTGTAGGTGAACTGTTCTGATCCAGAGCATTCTGTGTGAAATCTCAATTTCAGGAATGAGGCAGCTGCAAGCAGACTGAGTCTCCTGGTGTCTATGGAAGCTCCTGGCCCTGGGTCTGAGTAGAAGCTTTAAATGCTTCTGCAAAATCTGACCTTGAGAAATTGCCCTTCCAGATGTTATGAGGAGGCTGTCCCTCCCTCTTCCCTTGCCCTTTCCACCCTGGTCACAGAAGCCCAAAGAGAATTTGATCCATTTAGGAGACCTATTCCAAGTTTTGATGTGGTCTGTAGTAAAGGACTGAAGCCAGCATTCCTGACCTTGGTCCACCGGGGTTGAGCCAGCCCTTCTGGACATCGCGATGTGCACCCTGCCAAGTGAGGCTCCTTGGTCACAGCCCTCAGGTGGTACTCACAGGTGGGTGCCATGTAAGAGATGATCACACAGCATCCTTCTCCGCTGCCTCCTCGGCTGTGTGATCTTATGGCTTCCTTCTTATTCATCCAGTAAATACTGAGTTCCCTACGAGTTCCCTCTTAGTTACTAGTGATACTAACATGAACAAGGCAAAAATGGTCTCTTCCTTCCAAAGTTTATCTTCCAAAAAGAAACCATCAATGACTAAGCATGTAAATAAGACAGATGTGAACTGTGATAAGGGTCATAAGGCAATTGGATACAGTCAGTACACGCTTTTGATAGGAGATCAAAAAAACACTGCCCCGCCCAAGGAAGAAACACATGTTTTTAGAATGATGGGGAAGAGTTAGCCTTGACAGTTCCAGGCAGAGGTACACCACTGGACAAATGCTTTGAAGTGGGAATGGACTTGCTGTGCTTGAAGAATAAAAATGGGGGCTCGTTGGGCTGGAGGTATGGATGAGAGAGGAGAGCTGGGTTCAGAAAGGAAGACAGAACCCCAGAGAGAGTCCAGGTGTCATTCTGAACACAAGGAGAAACCACAGGAGGATGCTGACCCTCCCTAATACGGACTGCATTTATACTTGGAGCTGACAATTTGTTTGAAAAAGTGGATGTGAGGTGTGAAGGAAGGAGAAGAGTCAAGGTTGACCCTAAGATTTTGGTCTAGGCGACTGGATGAAAAATGGGGCTGATGAGTCAATACATCCTCTCACCTCCCTGACTCAGACTTCAGACACCACGTGCCCACCCCCAGTCCCCTTACTGTTCTCTCCCCATCTGTCACACACACACACAAGAGGGAGGGAAGGTGGGAGGGATGGAGGGAGGGTGGGGAGAGACCTGAACCTTTCCCACAAGGCTTTCTCTCCTGCAGTCTGTCTGGCTCCTTGCCTTTCAGGAGGGAATTTCTTTTCCAGGTGATCGTATTTATTAAGTTTCAACAAAGCACTCATTTGTCTGAGTATTACATTAAAAGAGTCTAAATCAATCATTCTCATTTATAGGAATAATGAGCTTTGGGGACAAGGTTTTATACCTGAATGGGATAATAATGCTGTGTTAAAATCCTTCCAGGAAGGTTTGCTGGCATCAAGCATTGACTGAGTCTCGAAGGTGGGCCAGGCGGAGTGGATGCAGGCACCACGCCTACACAACCCCAGTCTCAGACCCTCCGGCTCAAAGCAGGGTGTGAAAACCCAATTCTTTTTTTCTGTTTGATGATTTATTTTTAAACAGTTGTTTTTAGTTCACTTTTATTGGAGCAGAGTTGATTTACAATGTGGTGTTAGCTTCTGCTGTACAGCAAAGTGAATCAGATACATATATATATATATATATATATATATCTCCACTCTTCTTTAGAAAACCCAATTCTTTAGCTGGAGGTTTATACAGACCATGGGTGTAGGCAGAAGTTGCTCAGATATTGTCAGGAGACCCTGCTCCTCAGACTTCACCCCAAGCCTGTTAGCAATCCTGGGATGGGGAGGCCAGACTGAGGGTGATGCCCTCAAAAGCACACACTCATGGTCAACCACAGCATTGCACATGGTCTATACCTGCGTGATGGACCATCTACAAAGCATTTTCGACCTCCCTTGACTTCTCAAAGCAGTGACCATGCAGACGGGACATGGAACCTCAGGAGTCATGTCCCAGGTTCCTTGGTTTCCTGGGGGTGGAGTCAGAACCAGCACCCTGCCAGAACCACAGAGAGCTGTTTGTGCTTGAGCGCTCAGTCCTGTCTGACTCTGCAACCCCATGGACTGTAGCCCTCCAGGCTCCTCATGGGATTCTCCAGGCAAGAATACTGGAGCGGGTTGCCATTTCCTTCTCCAGGGGATCTTCCCAGCCCAGGGATCGAACCTGCGTCTCCTGCACTGGCAGGCGGGTTCTTTACCACTGAGCCACCTGGACAGCTGTTCACTGGGGAGCAAAGAGTCCCCACTCACATCCTCTGCAGCTCTGCTTGGCCTGGCAACTCCCTCCCCTTAAGGTCATCCAGACTCTGAGAGAGACCAGGGCAAGCACACCGACAGTGAGAGGACAGGGCAGACGCGCCCTGGATGGAATGGGGTGAGTCCGACAGGGGGGTGTCCCACTCTGGGGTAGAAGAGAGAAAGCTGAGGTGTCAGGGGAAGGAAGACAGCATGAGGGGACGACAGATCACTCTGCGCGGGAGGTATCCTCTATGCCAACTGTCGAGGGAGGAGGAAAGCATGGCGTTCTACTGACCGCTTACGCCTTGGGGAGAGGAGCTTTAAGTAGCAGACTTGAGGTGGGAGGTCGGGGGAGGGTAGTACCCCCTGTGTGTCTGAAGCTCTGTACGACTGGAACCCTCCAGGGATACCGGTAATTTGGCATCTTCCCAGCCTGGGGGAGCCCTGTCCCTCCCTCACGTCGCTCGCTGCCCCCTTCCCAGAGCTCATGCCTCTGACTCTTCCTTGGTATCACAGGTTTAGACGTCACCATCTCCAGGAAGCCTTCCCTGATGCCTTCCCCTAGGTCCCCCAATAGGACACCACAGAGTGATCTGTTCATAGCTCCATGGAGTGCCCGAGTGCTCAGTGAGGCCTGGAGTGGGGGAAGAAAGGAATCAGATTCTATCCTTGCTTCAATCAAAGGCCTTCTGGGTTGGACAAGAATTGTCCCAGGCCTCAAAATGCAGAAACAGCCACACAGTCGACCTTGCCTAGCGATGAGGTTGGCCCACAGTGATGGAAGTTTCTCATATCCCTGTGGCTGTCTTGGTAATGCTTAAGCCACAGATCTCAGGCTCCATCCACCAGGTGAGTTAAATCCTTGTTCACCCGGCTCTGCATGCAGAGATTCAGAATGTGTCCTATTGCGGGACCCTGTTTGCTGTGGAGGACACAGCAAAATACAGGGTAGACGTTTAGGAGAGGTGGGTTTCCATCCGAGTCTCGCCACTTGCCAGCTGTCTTGGACTGGGGTACATAACTCACGTCTACCTCCAAATCAAGTACAGAAAGCATTGTATGTTAGCATTCACCCCGCCCAGTGCGTGGACCGTGAACCGTCTCACCAGATGATAATGCGCCATCGTTCTCGCTACTGATGGAGTCAGTGTGGTTGGTAGCTGAGGCTGGGGCTCTCGAATATTCCACCTGGGTTCACACCGCAGTTGTGTCACCTTCTAGACGTGTTGCCTCCTGCTCTGTGCCTCCGTGTTCTCACCGGTTAAATGGAGGTAGGAACAGCAATCCCCACCTTGCAGCTGTGACCATAAAATGAGAGGGTGTACGTATGAATGGGTCTTAGGAGCTTGCCTGGTTTTTAGCAGGAAACTTAGTAATGGTGCAGCTCATACTGCTGTGCCTGTTCCTGTCACCTGTTTATGTTGCCTAAGCATTCAAAGTGAAAGAAAGTGAAAGCCGCTCAGTCGTGTCCGACTCTTCGTGACCCCGTGGACTGTAGCCCGCTAGGCTCCTCTGTCCATGGGAATCTCCAGGCAAGAATACTGGAGTGGGTAGCCAGTCCGTTTTCTAGGGAATCTTCTCGACCCAGGGACCGAACCTGGGTCTCCCGCATTGCAGGCAGATTCTTTACTGTCTGAGCCATCAGGGCAGCCCCAAGCTATGTACAAGTAGGTTACAAAAAAGCAAAACTATGTTCCTACCCTTCCATCTTATGCAGGATCCCATCCCAGGGAACCCTCCTGGGCAGAGCCCTGTGAGGGAGGTACCAGCGAAGGAAGAGATTTCTGCTTAGAGACGATCCTAATCCAGAGGGTGGGTCAGACACAAACGCAACTGACACATGGCTGGTAACAGCCCGTCCAGTTCCGAAGGAACAGACAGACCAGAGGCACAGAGGATGGAGACTTTGGAATTTGGTACAAAGAGCCCTGAGCTAGGAACAAGAGATAGGAATCCTAGTCTCCCTTCTCCTGCTCACTGAGCAAATTATAATACATCACCACTCTGACCCTCGGTTTCTTCCTCTGTTAGAGAGTTTGATCCCCTGAGGTGACTCTCATTCAGTTTGGACACTCGGTGATTTCAAAGTACAATTTAACATTACCCACTGTTTTTAAGAAACCTCTATCTGGAAATCACCTCCTTCAAGGAGGTTTTGATGATCTATGTAATAAAGTACCACTGCCTTATTTGTGCTCTTCACACAGAATACATTCTCTCCCACCTTTGAGCCCCGAGGAATAAACCCTTCAGGTGAATCTGTTTGCCTTCCTTTCACACAAATAAAAATGGTCTCACCTTCTGGGTTCTTCTTTTGCCCTTGCTACCAAGAAACTCACAGATAAATAAATGCAGCACCCAACTACCTAGCTCACCTCACACACCCACTAACTACTCATGCTTCTACTTCTTGTGGAGAATTTTGTTCTTTGTTAACCTTTCATGTCTAACTTTGAAACTGTTTGTTTATACCTTATAAGTTGAATCAAGTCCACATGGAAACTGACAAAATTTATTTCACTTTCATTTTTCATTCTAAGTAATTTTTAGTATTCCAACAACATACGTAGATTGTGGACAAATTAGAGAATGTGAAAATTGAAAAAGCAAATAAAAATGCCAACAATCTTACCAAAGATAACCTTTTATTATCTAGCCTTCCAGATTACTTTCCATCCAAATAATTAATATAACTAAACCAGAGAATTGTATTCTATTATGCTCTTTTCAATCTGCATTTTTTTCACCTAACCTGTATAAATTTTTTAATTATCTACATTATGCGTTGTAAAGGCAGGATGGTAAAGTTCCATTGCTTGGAGTTCTGTATTTTGTTTGACAAATCTGCAATTGCTAGACACTGAAGTTGTTTCCAATTTTTTGCTGTTCTCAATATTTTACAGAGAACATGGTCAATTATTTTCTTGGGATCTATTCCTATTAATGAAATGGCTGGACAAAATGGTCTATATACTTTTAAGATTTTTGATGCATATCACTGGATTTATTTCCAGAAATTATGTAGTAATTATATCAGAGTAACTTTTTCCTTTCCCTTTTCAAAGAAACATGTATTATTTTATATTATGTTTTTATTAATTTTTAAACCTAAGAGGAGGAAAATGGTATCTATTATGTAGGCATTTCTTTGATCACTGAGGCTGGATATTTTACTATATGTTCATTAATGAATTTTATTTCGTTTGTTCAACAAATATTTATGAATCACCTTCTAAGTGCAAATCACCTTCTAGTATTTCCCCTGTGAATTTTTTTGTTAATATAGATATGTTCTTCTAAGAACTTTTATTATGTTTTTTATTTTATACTGGATATGGCAACTAAGGGAAGATATTGTGACCATCTTCCCTTCCTGATGCAGAGACTTCTGCTCTGGCTGTGTGCTCTGAAACATTCCTTGGCCAGAGCTCTCTGTTTAGTCTTTAGGAGCCCCCATCCCTCCCATCTTCATCTGAAACAAAGTTCCAACTGAGAGGGGATCCTCTCCAAATACAGATTTGTAAATGCTGTGACCTCATCCCAGGTCTTCAGCATGAAGAAGCTCCCAAGTCTCCATCGTCCCTCCAGGGTTGCACGTGGAAAATCGGGGGCCTTCTGCAGAAGAGCACGTGCTGCCCCTACTGCAGGGATCCACGATGGAAAGCTCAGGAGGCATCTGCCCGGCCAGCCTGGCTGTTGGCAGCAGATGTCAAAACAGCGCCTCATGATGAAACCTCAGGGTCTAATTCCACACGCCTTCAGACGTTTCATTTAAGATCTTACATTGCAGTTCTGGTTCTGCTACTCACATCCTTAGAGTATGTGATAAGCCAGAAGGCTTATCAAAAGTATTTCTTCAAAGCTGGCGAGGTATCCGCCAACAACTGGCTTCATCTCTGTTTCATGTCACAGGAAGGGCAGGGCTGGAACTAGGGCTTTTCGATTACACGCAAAGAAGTGGCATGGCGCCACGGTCAAGGGAACAGGCTCTTGGTCTAAGTTTCCTGGTCTCAGGCCCCACTGTGTATCACACATTAATTATGTGAATATTGGCAGCAGCCTGATTTTATTTTTGTGCATCATTGCTTCTTTGTAAAATGGAGCTTGTCAGTATTGTGAGGCTGAACAAATGAAGAGAACTAAGATGCTCAGAACTGTGCCTGGCACGTGGTGACAGTGGCCATGCCCATTATTGCTAGAAATCATCGGCGAGAAACTGATGGACTCAAGCGTGTGCGCTTAAAAAGAAAAAAGGCCGAGAAGCAGTTTTACTTATTAAGCTAGAAATACACACACACACAAATCCACATGTGTAACCTGTACAAATTCATCTCATTTGAAATTTATGGTTACAGATCTCAAATGAGGGTCTGACTCTCTCAGCAATCCTATTATTTTTCTTCTAAAACTGTTCTCAACCCAGGTAGTACATGAGGGGGTATAACTCATTTAAAGTTATAGTAACTTTAAACTCTGGGTTAAAATTACATTGTTTTTAACTAAACTATAGTTAAAACTATGGCTACCCTGGACCCACCCAAGACCAATTAAATTGTGATCAGACAGGGAACAGGGAGCAGGCATGAAAATATTTGGAAAGCCCTACAGGTGATTCTAAGGTGCAACTGAGAAGGAAAGACTTTCCTTAAAGATGATCATTTCAGATCTTCTCTCTCCTCCAATCCTTCTACCTTCTCTTCTCCTTTCACCTCCCAGCTGGTAGGCTTGCTTCCTCCTTCACGGAGAAAACTGAAGCCATTTGCAGGAGCTGTCCTTATACTGCCATTGTGAAAACCACTGAAGCCCCTGCCTGTTCCTTCTTGAGAGATGAAAGGGGCCAACTGCCCACGCGCCATTAGAGTCTGAGCTCTTCCCCTCCCCCTTCATCAGTCGCCCTCCCCTTTCTGCTCAGCCTTTGCCTCTTCCTCTCCACAGAATCACTGCCAAAGGCACACAGCATCCCCTGGTTTCTCTCAGCTTAGGGAAGAATACCACCACAATCAAAACCAAGCCTTCTCCTTGACTATGTACCCCCTCCAGCTCTCACCCTCCCGGCCCTCCATCAAAGAGCCCAGAGCATGGTTCAGGTTCTCAGCAGCCAAGGGGTGGGGACAACTCAGGTGTGTCCATCGATGGAAGCACAGATAAAGAAAATGTGCGATTTTGATACATGCTAATTTGACATAGACTACGACATGGATGAAACTTTAAGGCCGATATGCCAAGGGAAATAAGCCAGTCACAAAAGCCAAATACTGGCTGAATTCCACTCAAATTCACAGAATCAGAAAGTAGAAAAATGATTGCCTGGGGCTGGGTGAAAAAGCAAGGGAGAAGTAGGGCTTAATTGGTGCAGAATTTCAGTTTGCAAAGATGAAAACGGAGTTCTGTAGACGGGTGGTGGTGGTGACGGTTGCTCAGCACGGTGGATGTACTTAATGCCTTTGAACTGTGCTCTTGCACATGGTTAAGATGGTAAAATTCACATCATGCATATTTGCCACAATTAATAATAATAGTTATATACACACAGTGTCCTCACACTAACCTCGCATGTGTTCTTCAACCCACACACAACCACTCCGGGGTCTGCTTCCCGCACCGCACTCCACCAATCCTGCTCTGGCCAAGGTCACCTTGACATGCATTTTTCACAAAGCCAGCAACCACCTTCCCATCCTCCCCTCACTTAACCTCGCTGAAGTACCCAGCTGTCTTCCTGAGATGCTCCACTCTCCTGGTTTCCATGACATCACACGCTCTCATTTTTCTCCTCTTATCTGGCCCCCCATGCCAAAACCCCAAGCCGCAGGCTGAGGTCACAGAATTAAGGGTTTCCTCTGTCCCTTCTTGGATCTTCTGTCTCCAATCTGTTATTTCTCCAGGGGAATGCATCTCCTCTCATCATTTTATATATGTTTATTGAGGTTGGTGACTCTCACAGCTTCATCTCCAGCCTCAACTTTCTCTCTGAACTCCAGACTCCTAAACTCCAGACTCCTAAACACACTTTCAGTGTGCACGTACTATGTTCACAAGGGAACTCTTGACGCTACCTTCTGCTCCCGAATGGTGCATCCAACATTCTTCCCCACCTCAGCAGAGGTTGGGTTCTCCACATTTGAGTAGCATATCTCATTTCTCTCCTTCCCTCCTTTCCTATCTCCAATCCATTAGCAAATCCTGACAGCTCTCCCTTCAACACGTGTCTGGAATCTGTCCACTTCTCTATGCGTCCATCACCTCTTTAAGTCACCTTCTCTTTTCTGTTAGATTATTGCAGTAGCTTCTTTTTTAAAAAAAGAAAATAATTTTTATTGGACTATAGCTGCTTTACAAAGTTGTGTTAGTTTCCACTGTACAGCAAAATGAATCAGTTATATATATACATGTATCCCCCTCTTTTTGGCTTTTCTTCCCATTTAGGTCACCCAGAGCACTGAGCAGAGTTTACTGTGCAACACAGAAAGTTCTCATTAGCTATCTATTTTATACATAGTATCAGTAGTGTACATGTCAATTCCAATTTCCCAATTCATCCTAACCCCTCTATTACCCCTTGCTGCTGCTAAGTCACTTCAGTCATGTCCGACTCTGTGCGACCCCATAGACGGCAGCCCACCAGGCTCCCCATCCCTAGGATTCTCCAGGCAACACACACTGGAGTGTGTTGCTATTTCCTTCTCCAATGCATGAAAGTGAAAAGTGAAAGTGAAGTTGCTCAGTCGTGTCTGACTCTTTGTGACCCCATGGACTGCAGCCCACCAGGCTCCTCCATCCATGGGGTTTTCCAGGCAAGAGTACTGGAGTGGGGTGATCCATATATTTTGATCTCTACATCTGTGTCTCTATTTCTGCTTTGCATATAAGAACAGCTATATCATTTTTCTAGCAGTAGCTTCTTTTGCTGGTCCAGGGTCCTGACTGATTGTTCTTCAAGCTTATCTCAAGCCTCTCTGCTCTTTGCCCTCAGCCACAACGGGTCACCTCAGTTTTGCCACCATGCATATGCTCAACCCAGTTTAACTCTTTCCAACCCAGTGCCTTTATACACACAGTATGCACGCACACACTCTTCCTTCCCTTACAATCCTCCTCTTCACTCCCTGTCCATGCACATAGTGAGTCCCTCTCATCCTTAAGATCTCTGCATAAATGTTGATTCTGCAGAGAAGCACACCTTTCTTGATCACATGCAATAAACAGGCATCACCTTCTGACAACATCCATTTCTTACATCTAGTTGTTACTATTTTAGATGTTATCACCATCAACAATTTGCCTACTTGTTAACTCTTCATTACCTATCACTACTAATAAATACTGGACTCCACGAGCACAGGGTTTGTGTCTGTTGGACTCATCACTGAGTTTCCAGAGACCCACCAATAGTGTCCTCTTGGGACATGAATCAATATTGCCAGGAGAAATATCAGTTAACCTCAGATATGCAAATGACACCACCCCTATGGCAGAAAGTCAAGAGGAACTATAGAGCTTCTTGATGAAAGTGAAAGAGGAGAGTGAAAAAGCTGGCTTAAAACTCAATATTCAAAAAACTAAGATCATGGCATCTGCTCCCATCATTTCATGGCAAATAGATGGGGAAACAGTGGAAACAGTGACAGACTTTATTCTCTTGGGCTCCAAAATCACTGCAGATGGTGACTACAGCAATGAAATTAAAAGATGCTTACTCCTTGGAAGGAAAGTTATGACCAACCTAGCTAGCATATTAAAAAGCAGATATGTTACTTTGCAACAAAGGTCCGTCTAGTCAAAGCTATGGTTTTTCCTGTAGTCATGTATGGATGTGAGAGTTGGACCATAAAGATAGCTGAGTGCCAAAGAATTGATGCTTTTGAATTGTGGTGTTAGAGAAGACTCTTGAGAGTCCCTTGGACTGCAAGGAGATCAAATCAGTCCATCCTAAAGAAAATTAATAGAATATTCATCCAAGAAATCAAAGAATATTAATTGAAGGACTGATGCTGAAGCTGAAGCTCCAGTACTTTGGCCACCTAATGTGAACAACTGACTCATTGGAAAAGACCCTGATGCTGGGAAAGTTTGAAGGCAGGAGGAGAAGGGGACGACAGAGGATGAGATGGTTGGATGGCATCACTGACTCAATGGACATGAGTTTGAGTAAGCTCTGGGAGTTGGTGATGGACAAGGAAGCCTGGCATGCTTCCATGGGGTCACAAAGAGTCAGACATGACTGAGCAACTGAACTGAACTGGGACATGCATGGTTCGCTCATTAAGTCTTTAAGGGAAAAGGGACTTAATAAGTTCATTTATTAAGATTATGGTATAGAGTCATCATGTAACCTGATGCATTATATTTAAAGCTTGGGTTTATACTGAGGTTGACTTTTCTGGTCATGTTCCAGAAATTTATAATCCTGAATTTTCCCTATTTATTTACCTTTAAGGTCTTTTTTAATATGGACCTTTTTAGTGTCTTTATTAAATTGTTACAATATTGCTTCTGTTTTATGTTCTGGTTTTTGGCCATGAGGCATGCCCACATGTCTCAGCTCCCCACCTCCCCATGATCTCAGCTCCCCAGCCAGGGATCAAATCTGTACCCCCTGCACTGGAAGGCAGAGTCCTAACCACTGCACCACCAAAGAAGTTCCCCTAGTTATTTATTGACTAATAAAAATTTAATGCATTAAGACAGCTGATCTCAAACCATATGCACCAATGGATTATATTACTCTTTAAAGCAAGTTTTTGAGGGTAATAATTCAATATATGGTTTGTACTAAGCAAGATTTTTTAAATTATAGTTGATTTACAATGTTGTGTTAATTTCAGGTGTACAGCAAAGTGATTAATTTATTTATATATGTTTAAATCTTTTTAGATTCCTTCCCTTAGGTGCTTACATGCCTGCTCAGACACTTCAGTCATGTCTGACTCTTTGTGGCGCTACGCACTGTAGACCACTAGGCCCCTCTGTCCGTGGGATTCTCCAGGCAAGAATACTGGAGTGGGTTGCCATGCCCTCATCCGAGGGACCTTCCTGACCCAGGGATCAAACCCCTTTCTCTTGCATCTCCTGCATTACAGGCAGATTCTTTACCCACTGAAGTACCTGGGAAGCCCTCTTTCCTTTTAGGTTATTATAAAATACTGAGTACAGCTCCCTGTGCTATACAGTAGGTCCTTGTTGGTAAAGTGAAATTTTTATAAAAATAAGATTTTATTTGGTATCCATTTCCAGAAATCCCCAATATCAACTTATCTTCATGCTTAGCTTCAGGCAAAACCCTCTTAGGACTTAAGGCTTCAGATCAGCCTGACTTCAACAATATTTGAAGCTCATTTGAGGCTTTTCGGCTATGAAACTTCAGAGGTTATTTCATATAATGGCTGGCTTTCAAAAACTAGTTATGAAGACACCAGCTAGACCTTAGCTCTTCTCCTCCAGCTTATCTTTTCTTTCTTTGAAGAGGCAGAAGAGGAAGAGTGAAGAGGGAAAATCTACTTAGGAAAAGATGTGCTTTGTACGTTAAGTGTTTAAAATAAATCCAAGGGTCACCACGGAGATCTGTCTCATTAACGGATGACACGGTTCACGTTGTTCGGACTGTGCTTTTGTTCCACACTCCAGTGAAGTCTTTCCAACAAGGACCTCTTTCTACTGAGTGGCAGACAATCATACTTTATGCATGGGCTTCTGGAAGCTTCTCTGCCTTATCAAGTCCCCAGACATGCCTTGAGATCACAGATTGCCTTGGGTTCCTTGTTTCCAGAGCCGTTTTCCAAAAACAACTGGTACCCTTTGCTTGAAGAGACTTTTTCAAAGAATATTTTAAACAGTCTCTCAACAGATGTTTATACCGGTTTCATCTTGCATATTGGCAGTGAGTGTTCCCTGGGCCTCGAAATAATAAAACAAAAACAAAACAACCCCAGTGGTGAGTTTTCCGGGAGCCACCAAGCAAGTGTGTTAGTGAACCGGCACAGACGGTGTGTACAGACTTGTTCTAGAGCTGGGCTGAGAAGCTGGAGAGATGAAAAAGAAGAGGAAAGAGAGAAATGAGAAAGGCATCCTGTTTGCTCTGGTCGGATCTGCTGCCACTGCTCCAAGGTTGCTGCTCCCTCGTCTTCATTTCTGGCAACTTATTCTTGATGTTGTCTGTGGGAGGATTCAAGTATGCAAAGGGAATCTGACAAAACATCGAAAAGCATAGCTGAATAAAAATGCTGAAAGATTGCTGCAGAGGCAGGCAGCTGTCTCTCGTGGGCCAGGCAGACAGATAGACCTGAAACAGGAAAGAGAGCGTTTGCTCAGTGCTTGAGTGAGACGTTGAAGGTGGCACCTGGGGTGTGGCCACCAGCCAAGAGTCAGGCCGATGTTAATTACACAAACTAGGATGTTCTAATGTGGTGTGTATGCCTGCTTGTGTGCAATGCACTGATGTTCACTTGAAATGTGCTTCTATGGATCTGCTGGATTCTCTACACAGTTATTTACCAGTTACAGTCTCTGAAGTCTCTGAGAAGAATATATGCACGCTTTTCAGTCTGAACCGTACAATGAGGTCACACTTGTGCCATCTGGGAACAGGGCCTCCAAAACTCCTGAGCAAGAGACTGGATCCTACCTTTGGGGTTATGAAACTGACAATCGTTATTAATGGAATCATATGATAACAACTTGTGGCAGAGTGGGGCAGAATAAATGACCCTTTGAGAAACACAAGTTGGTGGGGGTTTTTCCCCCTCTAAAGATTAATAGTCTGACTCTTTGCAACCCCATGGACTGTAGCCTACCAGGCTCCTCTGTCCAGGCAAGAATACTGGAGTGGGCAGCCATTCCCTTCTCCAGGGGATCTTCCCTACCCAGAGACTGAACCTGGGTCTCCTGCATTGCAGGCAGATTCTTTACCAATTGAGCCATCAGGGAAGCCCCAAAGATTAATATTGTCCAGAATTATGAGGAAAATGCTCTGGAGGAGGCTGGCTTCTGGAGGGTATGGATTACAGATGAGATCTAGAAATGTCTTTTAGAAACAAGACACTTCTCTGAGTAGTGGGCTTGTAGGTTGTTTTATTTGAGTATAGTCCTTTTTCTGTAATTTCTGGTATTTTGCCACAACATCAATCTGATTTTTTTTTTTTTTTGGTAAATCTCCATTTTCAAAGAGAAGACATTGGAAGTGATTTGGCTGTCTGATTTTTAGATCAGCATCCTGAAAAGTAACTCATACATGTTTGAAAGGCTTGGAACAAAAGTGGAAGACTAGCTTGTGCATAACATAGGCAAGAGCAGCAGAGTTTGGTAGCTACTGTTTTATCTGACTTTTGCTGTTCATCTATCTCTGACCTTGCCTCAGAAGGGGTTAAAAGGAGACTTTCCAAGGCAAACAAGGGCTTCCCTGGTGGCTCAGACAGTGAAGAACCCGCCTGTAATGTGGGACAGCTGTGTTCAATCCCAGGATCTGGAAGATCTCCTGGAGAAGGGAATGGCAACCCACTCCAGTATTCTTGCCTGGAGAATATCATGGACAGAGGAGCCTGGTGGGCTACAGTCCATAGGGTCGGAAAGAGTTGGACATGACAGAGCAACTTTCACTTTCCAAGGCTAAGGAGGATTTTAGAAGGGGAGAGAGTAACACACAGGTAGAGACAAAGTAAAGCAGGAATTAAGTTAAACTGCACTCACCCGTGTATTGCACGTGGCTGTTCTACAGTAAGAGCCAGCCAGAGACATGGAGTCTTCTCTGGTATGCAACTCAAAGTGTCTAGAAGAAGAAAACAACTCCCTCAGATAAAAGATGTCTATTTCTTGGTATGAAGATTGGTCTTCTTTGTCCCAGTGGTTTTCTTAAAGCGCGCATTACCATGTAACACCACTGGAGAAGGGAATGGCAAACCACTTCAGTATTCTTGCCTTGAGAATCCCATGAACAGTGTGAAAAGGCAAAAAATAGGACACTGAAAGATGAACTCCCAGGTCGGTAGGTGCCCAATATGCTACTGGAGATCAGCGGAGAAATAACTCCAGAAAGAATGAAGGGATGGAGCCAAAGCAAAAAGCAACTGGATGGATCCACATATCCAGCTGTGGATGTGACTAGTGATAGAAGCAAGGTCTGATGCTATAAAGAGCAATATTGCATAGGAACCTGAAATGTTAGGTCCATGAATCAAGGCAAATTGGAAGTGGTCAAAAACAGATGGCAAGAATGAACATCGACATTCTAGGAATCAGCGAATTAAAATGGACTGGAATGGGCGAATTTAACTCAGATGACCATTAGATCTACTACTGTGGGCAGGAATCCCTTAGAAGAAATGGAGTAGCCATCATAGTCAACAAGAGTCCAAAATGCAGTACTTGGATGCAGTCTCAATAACAACAGAATGATCTCTGTTTGTTTCCAAGGCAAACCATTCAATATCACGGTAATCCAAGTCTATGCCCCGACCAGTAATGTTGAAGAAGCTGAAGTTGAACCGTTCTATACAGCCAGCAAAAACAAGACGGGGAGTTGACTGTGGCTCAGATCATGAACTCCTTATTGCCAAATTCAGACTTAAGTTGAAGAAAGTAGGGAAAACCACTAGACCATTCAGGTATGACGTAAATCAAATTCCTTAAGATTATATAGTGGAAATGAGAAATAGATTTAAGGGACTAGATCTGATAGAGTGCCTGATGAACTATGGAATGAGGTTCATGACATTGTACAGGAGACAGGGATCAAGACCATCCCCATGGAAAAGAAATGCAAAAAAAGCAAAATGGCTGTCTGAGGAGGCCTTACAAACAGCTGTGAAAAGAAGGGAAGTTAAAAGCAAAGGAGAAAAGGAAAGATATACCCATTTGAATGCAGAGTTCCAAAGAATAGCAAAGTGAGATAAGAAAGACTTCCTCAGCAAAGAAATAGAGGAAAACAATAGAATGGGGAAGGCTAGAGATCTCTTCAAGATAATCAGAGATACCAAGGGAACAGTTCATGCAAAGATGGGCTCAATAAAGGACAGAAATGGTATGGACCTAACAGAAGCAGAAGATATTAAGAAGAGGTGGCAAGAATACACAGAAGAACTATACAAAAAGATCTTCACGACCCAGATAACATGATGGTGTGATTACTCACCTAGAGCCAGACATCCTGGAATGTGAAGTCAAGTGGGCCTTAGGAAGTATCACTATGAACAAAGCTAGTGGAAGTGATGGAATTCCAGTTGAGCTATTTCAAATCCTAAAAGATGATGCTATGAAAGTGCTGCACCCAATATGTCAGCAAATTTGGAAAACTCAGCAGTGGCCACAGGACTGGAGAAGGTCAGTTTTATTCCAATCCCAAAGAAAGGCAATGCCAAAGAAAGCTCAAACTACCTCACAATTGCACTCATCTCACACGCTAGTAAAGTAATGCTCAAAATTCTCCAAGCCAGGCTTCAGCAATACGTGAACTGTGAACTTCCAATGTTCAAGCTGGTTTTAAAATAGGCAGAGGAACCGGAGATCAAATCGCCAACATCTGCTGGGTTATCAAAAAAGCAAGAGAGTTCCAGAAAACATCTATTTCTGCTTTATTGACTATGCCAAAGCCTTTGACTGTGTGGATCACAATAAACTGTGGAAAATTCTGAAAGAGATGGGAATACCAGACCACCTGACCTGCCTCTTGAGAATTCTGTATGCAGGTCAGGAAGCAACAGTTATAACTGGACATGGAACAACAGACTGGCTCCAAATAGGAAAAGGAGTACATCCAGGCTGTATATTGTCACTGTGCTTATTTAACTTACATGCAGAGTACATCATGAGAAATGCTGGGCTGGCAGAAGCACAAGCTGGAAGCAAGATTGCCAGGAGAAATATCAATAACGTCAGATATGCAGATGAACTCCAGGAGATGGTGATGAACAGGGAGGCCTGGTGTGCTGCGATTCATGGGGTCTCAAAGGGTCGGACACGACTGAGCGACTGAACTGAACTGAACTGAATTTAACTGAACTAATGCAGAGGACACGACCCTTATGGCAGAAAGTGAAGAGGAACTAAAAAGCCTCTTGATGAAAGTGAAAGAGGAGAGTGAAAAAGTTGGCTTATAGCTCAACATTCAGAAAATGAAGATCATAGCATCCGGTCCCATCACTTCATGGCAAATAGATGGGGTAACAGTGGAAACAGTGGCTGACTATTTTTCTGGGCTCCAAAATCACTGCAGATGCTGTCTGCAGCCATGAAATTAAAAGATGCTTACTCCTTGGAAGGAAAGTTATGACCAACCTAGATAACATATTCAAAAGCAGAGACATTACTTTGTCAACAAATGTCCATCTAGTCAAGGCTATGATTTTTCCAGTGGTCATGTATGGATGTGGGAGTTGGACTATAAACAAAGCTGAGTGCCAAAGAATTGACGTTTTTGAACTGTGGTGTTGGAGAAGACTCTTGAGAGTCCTTTGGACTGCAAGGAGATCCAACCAGTCCATCCTAAAGGAGATCAGCCATGCGTGTTCATTGGAAGGAGTGATGCTAAAGCTGAAACTCCAATACTTTGGCAACCTGATGCGAAGAGTTGACTCATTTGAAAAGACCCTGATGCTGGGAAAGATTGAGGGCAGGAGGAGAAGGGGAGAACAGAGGATGAGATGGCTGGATGGCATCACCAACTCCGAAGGACATGAGTTTGGGTAAACTCTGGGAGTTGGCGATGGACAGGGGAGGCCTGGAATGCTGCAGTTCGTGGGGTCGGAAAGAGTCAGTCACGACTGAGCAACTGAACTGAACTGAGCCATGTAACACACCAAGCTATCTTGAACAATGAGGTTCACAAGACTGGTCCACAAACCAGCCTTCAACAGACTTCAGAGTGAATGTCAGTGAAAAATGATGACAGCGTTACACAGTGCTGGGAGCACCCTGCTCTCTGCTGACCCGATTGACCCAGATGTGTCAAGGGCCTATATTTCTTTCCTACAATTCTCCCTGGCTATTGTCTCTTCCAACCAAACTACTGATAAATATTGCATGGTAGAGCTGGAGACTGTGCTCCCAGGCAGAGCAAATACTTTGCGGTGTGTAACAGACTTTGAATCTGAGAGCAGTTCCCATCTGCTTGTGAAAAGGAAAAAGCCTGGCAAGAATGCCCGACTCTTTGTTAGAAAGACTTGAGTCAGAGATGTGCCCAGGGGCTTCCCTGGTTGTCCAGTGGCTAAGACTCCACACTCCCAATGCAGGGGACCCAGGTTCAATCCCTGGTCAGGGAACTAGATGCCACATGCCACAACTAAGCATTCACATGCCACAGATAAAGGTCCCGCACGCCACAACTGGCCTGGCCAACAGAACAAAACAGCAACAACAGAAACACAAAAACAGCAAAAAAATCAAAACGTTCCACAAAGGCACTTTTAAAGAAAAGATGCCCCAGACTATTGCCACGGACACCAGTGTTTTCCATCTGCTCCTCGTGGATACATATGGACGACCAGAGCATTATATCTGCACTGCCCACTCCCCACCTCCCAAAGCAGGGCCAAAACCATTTTGACTTTTGGACATCTTTGACCACATGCCCACGCTGAGCAAATAAAACTCCCAACACAGAATTTCTAGTTTGAACGCTGCCACATCATGACACTTTCAGGGATAAACAACATGCAAAATGAATAAGGTAACTCATATGAGATTTTACACAAACTGGAGAAAAGCTAGGGACTATCAAAATAGTAACTTCAGCTGTCTGGAAAGTGACCTGTGTCAGGGATTGAGAAAGTTTTTTTTTTTTTAACAAAAAGAGAGCAAATATTTCTGGTTTTGCGGGATATACAGTATCTCTCTTCACTACTCAAGTCTTCTGTTCTAGTAAGAAAGAGTCACAAACATTCCTCAAACAAGTGGTGCAGCTGGGCTCCAATAAAACCTTGCTTCCTTTGCAAATAAGTCATCAGTACCATTTTTCTAGGTTCTACATGTACGCATTAATATATATTTGTTTTTCTCTTTCTGACTTACTTCACTCTGTATAACGGTCTCCGGGTTCCTCCACATCTGAAAATGGCACAATTTCATTCATTTTATGGCTGAGTAATATTCCACTTCATATATGAGACACAGACGTAGAGAACAAGTGTATGGGTCCCAAGAAAGGAAGGGGAGTGGCAGGATGGCTTGGGAGATTGACATATATATACACTTTTGTAAAAAATAGATAACTAATGAGAACCAACTGTATAGCACAAGGAAATCCACACAGTGCTCTGTGGTGACCAAAAAGGGAAGGATATCCAAGGAAGAGAGGGTATATGTACGCATGTGGCTGACTCACTTTGCTGTGCAGCAGAAACTAACACATAATTGTAAAGCAACTATACTAAAACAACAACACTATAAAAAAACCCACCAACTTTGTTTCCAGTGTTTATTGGAGGTCAGATTTGGTCCACAAACCATAGTTTGCCAACGTTGGATCTATGTCATTCTTCTCGGCAGTGATTACCCAGAAAGACTTGCTTTCTCATCAGGTTATTCCTAATTTAATCATCTAATAAAATAAGCAACATAAAAATTCATTCAATTTTAAAAGATTGACTAGCCTTCTCATCTTAATATGTGTAAGGATGCTGTGTGCAAGTCATCCAAGAGTAGACTCAGAGAAATAACAAACAAAACCAAATTCAAACCAATCTACTCAGCTGGAGAATCTCACTGGATCCGATAGTAAAACTGTGGTGCAGCTTTTATACTTCCATCCAAACCATTAATCTATGTGGGACTCTTACAGCATAACCCTTACCTGATTCCTATCCATGTGCCCATCAAATCTTTATAGGGTGTATTTGTTTTCTGCACAGATTTCCTCACTGACCCAGAAGACACATTCTTTATATCTTTATGGGGATAGCCAAGACTAACATCTACCATCCTGCATAGGACATCTTGCCCTGGTGAAACCCCAAATCACAGCTAATCGAGAGAGAAGCTAATTTTTCGGGTAAAATGTCCAGGAAACACATAGGTCTGCAGTGTGCAGTGGTGAAGGGTTGCCCTTTTGGAAGATAAGATCGCCACCTGAGATCCAGGCAGGTAGCAACTCATCTGCATGCTTGTTAAGGTCAAAAAGCCAGTGAGGCATGGAGCCCATCATGCCAGATGCCCCTGGAGCAGCCCTGGAGATACACACCTTTCTGGAATTCTCCATCCTAACTTGTTTTTAAAACTCAGCTGCCGGACGCCAAGTAAAAAGGAGCCTGAGGTTCAACATCAGAGCAGTGACTTGGTTTTAGAGAGACAGGTGGGCGCCCGCTGGTGTCATCTGGAATGTGGGCATCCACAGGTCACCCTACACCTCTGTGTTGGACAACTTTGATCCAACTGCCCAATCGATTAGCAAGCCCCTTCCTCATAGGTTTATTCGCAACTATGTGGTGGCTGGTTCATCAGTTTTCTTTTCAAAGATGAAGAACTTTTACATTAACTTTAAATATATAAAGGCCTCAGTCGTGTCTGACTCCTTGCAACCCCATGTACAATCCATGGAATTCTTCAAGCCAGAATACTGGAATGGGTAGCCTTCTCCAAGGGATCTTCCCAACCCAGGGATGGAACCAGGCCTCCTGCACTGCAGGTGGGTTGTTTACCAGCTGAGCCACAAGAGAAACCCAAGAATACTGGAGTGGGTAGCCTATTCCTTCTCCAGCAGATCTTTCTGACCCAGGAATTGAACTGGGGTCTCCTGCATTGCAGGCGGATTCTTTACCAACTGAGCTATCAGGGAAGTCCAAAGTGCCAGGGAGACACTTCCAAGTTTCAGTTTTCAGGGGAAGTCATAACCTCCTAAGTTGTTTTTGGCTACTTGCTTTACCAATCTAGGCACTTATATCCACTGTACTTGAAAAATATGAAATAATTACAAATAGATGTTCTTATTTTTAAATGGACATAAACAGTAAGTTCCTACTGTATAGCACAGGGAACTATATTCAATATTCTGTGATATTCCGCAATGGAAAAGAATATGAAAAAACTACATATATATGTATAATTGAATCACTGCCATGCAGCAGAAATTAACACAACATTGCAAATCAACTATACATCAATAAAATTTTTTGAATTAGTAAAAATAAAATTTGTAGGATCTACATAAAGAATACAACATATATTTACTAAGTAAGGTACATAGTGTTAGTCGCTCAGTCGTGTCCAACTCTTTGCGACTTCACGGACTGTAGCCCACCAGGCTCCTCTGTCTATGGAATTCTCAGGCAAGAACACTGAAGTGGATAGCCATTCCCTGCTCCAGGGGATCTTCCAGTCCCAGGGATCAAACCCCGGTCTCCTGCATTGCATGCAGATTCTTAACTGTCTGAGCCACCAGGGAAGCAAGGTACATAGTAAATGATAAATGAGGAATATATACTGTCTCCCTAAATGGGAAAACAAAAATCAGTTATCTTCAAATTAATCTATAAATGTCATGTAATTCCAAACAAAAATCTAAATTTGTTAATTTCACAACATAATACTAAAATACCTCTGAAAGCCTAAATGCTTGAGACTAATGTGTACATACACACATGAAAAATACAGGTGGACATTTGTACTGTTAGATATTTAGATATTTAAAGGTAACATGATGGAACCATCATTTCCTGGGAAAGGTATATTAAATTAACCCATCATGATGATGAATTAAAAAAAAATAAAGGCAACATGAAAATTTAACAATCAGAATGGTGTGAGAGTGGGAGCAAAATGACAGAATAAGCACCTCGGAATTTCGCCTGGGATGGATTGTGGACAACGTGGAAAGCGCTGAAACGCAGACTTTTGGTGGAAGTATGTGCCCACTTAATAACAGAGACCCTGCAGCCTGCATGAGGCCAGCTTCACCTGATGACCTAGCCCAGTTCTTCAGTTTCTTTTATAATCAACGGTTACTTAATATTTCACAAGATAGATTCTTAGTCAAAATATCGATTTCCCTAGTTGCTCCTCTACTATCAAAATGGCCTCAAAACTACTGGATCATTTCTGGACATAAGTTCATAGGTGGTTCGCCCTGCATACCTCTCAGTGGACAACCTTCCCTTACTATCACTTTATCTAAATATCCTGTGCACTCAGCCACCAAAGATGTGGGCTTCCTCGATAGATAATTCTTTGGTGTAAGATTAAGATGGATTTGCATAAAAGTGAGGAAAGGCTGTGTTGGACTTAAAGTTAACCACTTTAAAATGAATTAAATTCTTATCTCCTGACCTAACACAATAAATTTCATGTATACTGAAGACTAAAACACCCAAATTGAAACCAGAAAAGAAGAGAAAAACCAATATTTGCACCATCTGGGAATAGGAATGATCTGTTTGAGCAGATCTCAATACTAAGCTCAGAGTCTGTGCCCTGGAATTGCTTTTGAATTATAAATTAATAAATTGCCAAAGAGACAAAACAGAGAAGAAAATATACCCAAGTCTGACTGCATTTGAATTTAAGATATTTATGAGTCAAAAATTAAAAGGCAAATGCTTTTAAAAGAAATGGATGTGTGATAGATGTGAGAGCAATCAACTCTATATGCAGAATTTGTTTTTTTAATTTTTAAAATTTTCTTGGCCATGCTGCACAGTATGTGGGATCTTAGTTACCCGTCCAAGGATCGGCCACCATGCCCTCTGCATTGGAAGTGTGTAGTCTTATCCACTGGGCCACAGGGAAGTCTCAGATACATTTAAAGAATAAAAATAAGTCATGATCAAACATATATTAAAGATATTTCCACTGTGAAACATAGGAGAAATTTAAAACATGAATAACATCAGTAGGAATCAATGAAATACAACCTTTTAACTTGGCGAAAACTACTCGCCACCACCAAAAAATAATGCTTGTGATATACAAAGTGAGGGGAAATTAGCAGTCAAAAGATATATGGATCAGCACAACATTTCTGACAAGAAATTAAACCAAAATCTTAAGAATTACATTCCCTCTAACCTAGAAACTCTGATTCTAGAATTTTTCCTACAGAAAACAATTAAGACCGGCACAGAGTTGTGTAGAGATGTATTGTTTATAATACCACTGAGATGGAAACAACTTAAATATCTAATAACAGGGAAATGGTAAAGCAAACAAACCACCACCCATTAGATTATGATGCTCTTCTATGCGGCTGAATGCCAAGGGACTATGTACAACTGTCATGGAAGAGTTCATTACTGACTTTGAAAAATATCCACAGCATTTTGTCACTGAAAAGTCGCATCCCAGAAGTTTGTTCAGCTTTTTGGTTTTGGTGGACAAAATTAGACATTTTTAGTTCATTTTTATTTTCTAGTTTTTCAACAATGACCTGTAAATTATATGCATACATGCTAAGTCACTTCAGTCATGTCCGACTCTTTGCAAACGTATGGACCATAGCCCTTCAAGCTCCTCTGTCCATGAGGCAAGAATACTGGAGTGGGTCGCCATGCCCCCCTCCAGGGGGTCTTCCCAACCCAGGGATTGAACCCGCGTCTCTTACATCTCCTACATTGGCAGGTGGGTTCTCTACCACTAGTGCCCCCTGGGAAGCCTTGTTAATTATATAGGTTTTTAAAAGTGTATTTATTTGGTTGCACTGGGTCTTAATTGTGGCATGCAAGATCTAGTTCCCTGACCAGGGACTGGACCCGGGTCTCCTGCATTGTGAGTGTGGAGTCTTAGCCACTGGACCGCCAGTAACAGCTGGAATTGTCTTCAGCGGGGAGACAGCTATAGTTTCAGAGTCTTCCTGGAACCCAGGAAAGGGTCGAGGGTGGGATGACTCCTCCACCGGACTGAGCTTTGTCACACCTGAAGGAAGGTCTCAAAACGCCAAGGCATCAGGTAGCATGGCTGACACGCCTGTTTTCGAGGCTGGTCATTTATTTATGATGTTCTTCTTGGCAGCAGCCTTGCTGTACAAATCAGGAAAAGCAGCAGCATGTGCCTTTTCACAAGCAAACAAAGGCAATGCTTTCTAGCAAGGGAGCTGACCTCTGTGATGACGGTAGATGTCTCTCAACCTAACAAGCAAACCAGCTTCACAGTGGAATTGTACAGCAAATGGCAAATCTATTAATCGTCCTTTCTTCCCCACTGGGGATATCAGCGAATGTTTGTTATTTTACTGTAATATTCATATGGCCAGGATTCCCGGGAGACCAATAAAGTCTGCTCAGTTGTCTTAGTAACTGATTTGAGTAGAATGTGCCTGTGACAAGATCAGCTCTGATGGATTGGGGAATAGAACGGCAGCTCAGATCCAGTTGGTGAGGGTTGAGATGGTGGCTCTGCGGCCTTCTGTTGAGGTTCACCAGCCTGTGCCCTGACCAGCAGCCATGATCTGGGCAAGCTACCACTTATGCCTCAGTTTTCTCACCTATAAAATGGCAATAATCTAATTTCCTATGTCCTGTGTGTGCAGTTGCTCAATCATATCTGATTCTTAGTGCCCTCTGAACTGTAGACCACCAGGCTCCTCTGTCTATGGGATTCTCCAGGTAGGAATACTAGAGTGGGCCCTCCTCCAGGGGATTGTGCCAGCCCAGGGATCAAAGCTGCATCTCCTGTGTCTCCTTCACTGTAGGCAAAGTTTTTACCTGCTGAGCCATCAGGGAAGCCCTAAGAGATTAGAGTACTATGTGCAAAGGACTTAGTCCCTTTACGAAGTTGTTACATTAATGACATTGACATTCATCAACGGCTCCATGATCTTCCCCATCCTATAAATGCTTTCTTTTTGTTTGTTTTTCATTTTATTCCAGTCCCTGGTGTCAAGAAGATCCCCTAGAGAAGGAAATGTCAACCCACTCCAGTATTCTTGCCTGGGAAACTTCATGGACAGAGGAACCGGACAGTCTATAGTCCATGGGGTTGTAAAGAGTCAGACACAACACAGTGATTAAAATAAAAAAAAAGAGAGAACCTAGATCCCCCTAGAAACTCTATCCAGCTCTGTAACTGATGCTGCAGACAAATCTCTGCTTGGTTGTTCTAGCAAGAGAGCAGCACAGGGTCGAGTTAAAGGACACTGTGTTTGGGTTCTTTAGATGTGAGCTGGAATCTGGGGCCAGTCACATATATTTTGTGCCATCCTGGGCAACTCTGTGCTACCAACGAAATGTGAATGACCTCATAGAATAATGTGAAGTTTCAGTGACATGATACTTGTCAGTTAGCACTGTAAGTACCTGACACAACAAATGGTAAATGATAGGGAAAAATATGATTGTCTTTTCCCAATACAGTAAGACTCCATTTATACTGGGAATTTTAACAATGCCAGTGTGGTTTCTTGGGCCAGTCATGAGGCTTAAAATGTCCTCCAGTCGGTATTGTAACTTAAAGAACAAATGTGTCAATTAAAAATGGACAATGGAATATTACTCAGCCATAAATAAGAATGAAATTGAGTTGTGTGTAGTGGTGTGGATGAACTCAAGGTCTGTCATACAGAGTAAAGTAAGCCAGAAAGAGAAAAACATTGTATATTAATGCATATATGTAGAGTCTGGAAAAACGGTGCAAGTGACCCTATTTCCAGGGCAGGAATAGAGCCAAAGATGTGGAGAATGGACATGTGGACATGAGGGTGGAGCGGGGAGGCTGGGATGAATGGGGAGGTGGGACTGGCACGTAGCCACTACCATGTGTGGAATAGGCAGCTAGTGGGAAGCTGCTGCACAGCACAGGGAGCTCAGCTCTGTGCTCTGTGATGACCCGGTGGGCTGGGATGAGGGGCTGGGAGGGAGGCTCAAGAGGGAGGGGATATATGTATATGTGTAGCTGATTCACGTTGTCCTATAGCAGAAACTAACACAACATTGTAAAGCAATTACACCCTTTTTTTTTAATTAAAAAATTAAAATACAGACCCAGATCACACACACAAAAATGGCACTTCTTAAAGGGAAATACAGCTCCATGTCAGGTGCACTCATGGCTCATAGTAGTTACAGGATGCAGATCCTCCAGTGACCTACTTGTTCTTCGGGATATGTTGGGGTTTCCCCATAGACTATAGGCCCTCTAAATATCAGTCTTCCCTCAGTTCTAGTCATTTCAACTGGAGTCGCCTTTTGCAATACTGAGCTGCTTTGTATCACCCAGCAGACATGCTGGGTGCCTAGATCAAGCTCAGGAAATTGTAGGAGGGGGTGCCTACAGCTGGGGGTGAGAAGAATCTGGAATTTGCCATTCAATCTCCCAGCAATTGTGCGTCCCCTTAGGAAGCCCACCTGATGGGCCAGCTTGGCCCAGTATCAGAGGCCAAGACCACCCCACTCTCCCCTAGAGCCACCGCATCACATACCTGGAGCTGATACCCTATCCCACTCCAGGTAACCCCATGGCATCCAGGGTTGACTTCCCGCGGGTATGATTCAAATAGCTCTGGGGGATGCGCTCCAGTCTTTATTACCAGGTGGACCGTCAGTCCGCTGGAGTCGAGGGGCTGGTACATACTCCTTTTCACAGTGATGTGACCATAACTGCTAGCAGAGCACACCACTCAGGTGTCTCCAGGCCTGGATGAACCGCAGTTCTCCTGGAAAAACAGATCCCAGCAGGTGTCAGGCAGCTCTCCCATGGAGCCCCACGTTTGTCTTTTTAAGTGAATCTGGCAGAAGACACATTGTTTTCCTGTGTGGCATGACAACCCATGTTTTCAGGCAGCAATGAAAATGACAGTTGTTGCCAGACGTGGGGAAGCAGAGCAGGGGAGGAGCTGATATGAAGCCAGACTCCCCAGAGGGGACCCTGAGTCAAAGCCTCTGAAGAGGAAGAAAGAATGGCATAGGCATGGATGACCTCGTGGTGTCATTGGCAACCAACCAGTTGTCTTCGGAGGAATTCCACCTTCAGACACTGTGACTCACAGGCCTGCCTCTCTGCATCGACCTTATCATGCCACCACGATAAGCATGATGAGCATCTTGCTGGGGTGCATCAGAATGGCGACTAATCCTCAAGAAGAAGCGGGAAATGTGGTCTGGATTTGAGGTAGGGAGGCAAGGGTGCCTTATTCCTCCACACACACTCATATTCAAACGCATACAAAATATTACAACCCACATGCTTGGCTACGGGCCCAGAAAATCTGCCATTCCGAGCTGAAGAAGAGAGAACGGAGGACAGGCGATCCAATCTCATTGCCAAGGCCTCTTGCCCAATCTCGGCCACTTCAAGAGAGGATTCACTGACACTTCCATTCATCATTCTAAGAACTGTAAAGTGCAACCCCCCTGGGGCCCAGCCTGGGGGAGGACTGTGTTAAAGTAAACACAAAAGAAGTACAGTCCTTCTCCACCTCCAGCAAGGTTCAGTGTATTCACAGCCGCACAGAAGTGCCCTACTTGCAGAAGCGTTTCATGGTCTTGGAAAGAGGGAAAGAATGCTACAGAGAAGTGAAAAAGCAAAATGACATGCGATTCGGCACCAAAAGCAAGTGGGTGTGGCCAGAAAGGCTTGTGCACTGGAGAGCCTGAGGACAACTTTATGCAGATGAAACTGGAGTTTTATCCTCACAGAGTGGAAGGATTTGGAGGAAGAGAGGGGCGCAAGAGTGATCTAGGTGGAAGACATTTCTGTGGGTGGGTTTTTTGTGTGTTTTATTTTTTTGTTTGTTTCGATGTGGACCATTTTTAAAGTCTTTGTTGAATTTGTTACAATATTGCTTCTTCTCCTTTTTTTTTTTAATGGTTTGCTTCTCTGGCTGTGAGGCAATGTGGGAATCTTAGCTCCCGGACCAGGGATCAGACTTGTGCTCCCTGCAATGGAAGGCGCAGCCTTAACCACTGGACTGCCAGGGAATTCCCAGGCAGAAGATGCTTTTGAGGTGCTGATGTGGGTTGGGAATAGTGGAGAGGAAACCAGTCGATAGAATTCACTGGTTTGCTGGCTGAGATGAAATAGGCCTAAATCATGGGCAGCTCTGAAATGCAGTGATATCGCCCGCGTTTTTCAAAATGTGGTCCAGATTCCAGTTGCAGATGCAGGATGCTTTCAAAAAAGCTAATTCCTCGTGCCTGTCTCAGGTCACCTAACTCATAATTTATGGGATGAGAGAAGGGCTCAATTTTTTTAATAGATTCCAGATCACTCTTAGGTATAGCAGTTCAAAGGTCTTTGCTGTTAGGCATCTAAGCTTTAGTCTATTGGTAGTTTGTAATACTTAGAGGCTAAAGGCCAGGGTGAAATTGGCATTGAAGAAAGACTAGCCTACTTGGCCATAATAAACAATGGAATTTTGCCATTTGCCGCAATGTGTATGGACTTGGAGGGCATTATGCTAAGTGAAATAAGTCAGACAGAGAAAGATAAATACTGTATGATACTGCTTATATGTGGCATCCAAAAAATACAACAAACCAGTGAATAGAACATAACAGAAGCATACTCATGGATACAGAGAACTTAGTGCTTACCAGGTGGAGAGGGGCAAGATAGGGGTGAGGGAATAGGAGATACAAACCATTGGGTATAATTTAGACTCAAGGATATATTGTACAACATAGGGGAATATAGCCAATATTTCATAATAACTGTAAATGGAAAGTAACCTTTAAAAATTGTATAAAACTATTTTTGAAAAAGAAAAATATCATATATTAACACATATACATGGAATTTAGAAAGATGAGGCTGATGAACCTGGGGCTTCTCTGGTGGCTCAATGGTAAAGAATCACCTGCAATGCAGCAGATGTGGGTTCAGTCCCTGGGTCAGGAAGATCTCCTGGAGAAGGAAATGGCAACCCACTCCAGTATTCTTGCCTGGGAATGACATGGGCAGAGGAGACTGGTGGGCTACAGTCCATGTGATCACAAGAGTCAGACAGGACTTAGCAACTTCACCACCACCATCACTGATGAATCTATCTGCAGGGCAGCAATGGAAATGCAGACCTAGAGAACAGGTTTGTGGATATGGTGGGGGAAGGAGTGGGTGGGATGAACTGGGAGAGTAGCTGGAAACATATACATTACTGTATATAAAATAGATAACCAGTGGGAATTTGCTGTATGATGCAAGGAGTTCAAATCTGGTGCTCTGTGACAACCTGGAGGGGTGGGAAAGGGTGGGAGGTAGGAAAGAGGTTCAAGATGGAGGGGACATATGTATACCTATGGCTGATTCACGTTGATATACGGCAGAGACCAACACAATAGTATAAAGCAATTATCCTCCAATTAAAAATAAATAATTTTTAAAAAGAGACTATTCTAGCAGTAGCGCACAAGGTGGATCCATACGGGCAAAGACTGGAGGCAGGGAGGAAATCCCACCCAGGGTGTGGTGATGAGACCAGAGATACGAGGGTCTATAACCAATATGCATGTTATCTCTTTGTTTTGTATTCTCAGGATCCCATTGATCACATCACTTGGGTACTATTCATACCCTGCAAACTTCCTGTGACTCACTAAACAGAAATTACTTTTGCTACATCTCTCATTGAATTCATAGCAGAAATGTCCAACACCAAGCAAATCACTCTTGTCTTTCACCTTCTTCCCCTCCCAACCATGCGTATAAGCAAGCACACAGACACAGAACTGCACGCACACACGTGTAAGCACACAGTTGATTGCTCCCCAGAGAAAACTAGCCACTTTCCTTAGCAGCTAAACCAGACAACACTGCTGGGGGCTGGGGGCGGGGGGAGGAGGCGGGACGGGGACTCATTCTGCCGGCTCTAGAAACTTCCATGGCTACAGAGGCCAGGTGGTTGCAGAATCTTCTGATTCTAAGCAACCTGTCCACAATGGATGGTCCACGTCAATGCTCTCAGTGGGCACAGGGCTCCGCCTTGCTTCTTGGCTTCCTCCAAGCAGCCTTGGAGCTCTGATGGAGATTGTTTCGTCACTTTGTGGTCTTGTCAGCGTATCGATCTATGAGTCCTAAGCACTAATTAATTGTTATGTTATCCAGCTCGATCCATCAGGAGGCTGATGGCCTTGACTGGGCACTGTGCCAAGGCCCAGGACTCCCTGAGGAGGAGGGACAGGGAGACCAGTAATTGAGGGAGTGGAGATATGATCTGTGGATAAGTCCAAGGGGAGACAGGATGCCTGTTTCAACAGACTGTATACGTGTCACTGCAGAGAGGAGCTCCAGACTGATTCCTGGAATCGTTAGCCTTCCTACTCTCAATCCTTAAGGAAATCAACCCGAAACAGTCATTAGAAGGATTGATGCTGAAGCTGAAGCTCCAGTACTCTGGCCACCTGATGTCAGATCTTTATCTGACATTGGAAAAGACCCTGATGCTGGGAAAAATTGAGGGCAGGAGGAGAAATGGGCAGCAGAGGATGAGGTGGTTGGATGACATCACTGATTCAACGAACATGAGTTTGAGCAAGCTCCGGGAGATGGTGAAGGACAGGGGAGCCTGATGTGCTGCAGTGCATGGGGCTGCAAAGAGTCGAACATGACTTATCGACTGAACAACAACTCTGTACATCACGAATTCTGCCTTTGACCCTTCCATATTAACACCGAGCTGCCCACACACCCCATAACTCCATATTATCTAGAGAAACATCTGCCCACCTCCTCCCACCCCCTCGCCCTCCACCATCTTCAAGATGTATTCTTAATAGAGGAGCATTGGTCACAATGAGTGAGTGCATCTATGTTGGACAATGACCACCCCCTCACCACACACACACACAAATAGTACACAGATTTAACAAAATTCCTATCAACATCTCCACAAGATTTTTAAAGATACAGACAAATTATTCTAAAATGTATACAGAAAGGCAAAAAAACCAAAAACAAAAACAAACAACCCAAAATCCCTAGAACAGTTAAAACACCTTTTAAAAGGAGAAATAGGACCTCTCTGGTGGGACGATAGATAAGAATCCACCCGCCAGTGCAGGGGACATGGGTCCAATCCCTGGACTGGAAAGATTTCGCATTATGTGGGACAGCCAAGCCCGGGCACCACAGCTACCGAGTCCGTGCTCTGTGACCCGCGTAGAGCCAGCCACTGAGCCCGCATGCTGCAACTACTGAAGCCTGCGCTCTGCAACGAGAGAAGCCACGGTGACGAGAAGCCCAAGCACTGCAACCGGGGAGGAGCATGCGCTCCCTGCAACCAGAGAAAGCACACAGGGCAGAGAGTACCCAGCACAGGCAAAAGCAGAACAAATGAATAAACATTTTAGAAAAGGAAAAATAAAGCGGAAGCGATCGGTCTACTCAACTTCAATAAATATCATGTAGCCACAGGAAGCAAGACTATCTGGTTATTAGCAGAGGAATGGACATGTAGCTCAATGGGACAGAAAACAAAACCCAGAAGTAGGCCCACAGAAACATGTCCAGCTGATTTTCTGACAAATGTGCAAAAGCAATTATATGGAGGAAAGGAGTGTTTTCAAATACAATGCTGAAGCAACTGGACATTGGATAGCAAGCAAAGAAAACAAACAACAAAAACCCTCAACCTGAGTCTCATACTTTTCATAGAAATTAATGCCAAATGGTTAGTGCACTTAAATGTAAACATGAAACTATATAAACATCTAGAAAGAAAGGAGAAAAATCTTCTGACCTAGGGCTAGAAAATGATGTTTTAGACTTGGCACCAAGAGCACAATCCACCAAAAAAAAAAAAATTGACAAATTAGACTTCATCAAAATGTAAAGTTTTGTTCTGCAAAAGACTCAGTTAAAAGGATGATAAGATAGGCTTCAGTCAGGGAGAAAATATTTACAAACCATGTATCCTACAGATAACTATCGTCCAACATATAAAAAGAATTCTCAAAATTTAACAGGAAAAATGTAAACAATCTGATTAGAAGGTAAACAAAAGTAATCAAGAGACGTTTCATTGAAGAAGATAAACAAATGAAAAATAAGCACATGAAAAGATGTTTAACATCCTTAGTCATTAGAGAAATGCAAATTAAAGCCACAATGAGATATCACTCCATAACTATCATGGTTAAGAATGGCTAAAATAGAAAACAGTGACAACACCAAATGCTGGTAAGGATGTGGAGGAACTGGATCACTCATTCACTGCTGGTGGAATGTAAAATGGTGCAGCCACTCTGGAAAACAGTTTGGCAGGTTCTTAAAAACAAACAAACATGCCACGCAGTTCCTAAACAATTCAACAACTGCACTCCTAAGCATTTATCCCAGATAAGAGAAGACCTGGACACAAAGACCTTCACGTGGATGTTTATAACAGCTCTATTCATAATCTCAGAAAGCTGAAAAGAACCCCGATGTCCTTCAACAGTTGAACAGTTGGTACCGTGGCACATCCACACCGTGGGATATTTACTACAGAGAAATAAAAAGGAATGAAGTATTGATGCATTCCTGAATGTGTCTCCAGAGAATTATGCTTGACAAAAAAAAAAAATCCAGTCCCGAAGATTACATACTGTATGAATCCATTCATAGCAGTCTTGAAATGACAAAATTAGAAATGATGGATAGGTTAATAGTTCCCAAACTTCCCTGGTGCCTTAGAGAATAAAGAGTCTGCCTGCAATGCAGGAAACCCGGGTTCGATATCTGAGTCTGGAAGAACCCCTGGGGAAGGGCATGGCAACCCACTCCAGGATTCTTGCCTGGAGAATCCCCAAGGATAGAGGAGCCTGGTGGACTACGGTCCATGAGGGTCACAAAGAGTCATATATGACTGAGTGACTTCAATTTCACTTCAGTGGTTGCCAGAGGCTAGTGAGGGGATGGACGAAGGAAGGAAGTGGACGTGGCAACATGAGGAATTTACCTAGTGATGGAAACCTTCCATATCTTGACTGTATCCATGTCAATATTCTGATAGAGTACTCTATTTTTGCAAAATGTTACTACTGGGTGAAACTGGCTAAACAATATACAAAACAACTATATTGTTTGTGAATCAGCGATTATAAGTTTTAAATTTTTAATTTCTTTATCTGGCAGCATTGGGTTTTAGTTCATGGCATGTGAACTCTTAGTTGTGGCATGTGGGGGCTAGTTCCCTGACCAGGGATCAAACCCAGAGCCCCTGCACTGGGAGCATGGAGTCTTAGCCACTGGGCCACCAGGGAAGTCCCTTAAAATTTTAATTTTAGAAAACAGTACAGTAAAGGCAACATTTATTTTGCTTGTAAATCTCCAATTTGGGCAGGGCTCAGTGGGTATGGGGGATTTAGGTGGCTCAGATGGTAAAGCATCTGCGAGACCCAGGTTTGATCCCTGGGTTGGGAATATCTTCTGGAGAAGGAAATGGCAACCCACTCCAGTACTCTTGCCTGGAAAATCCCATGGATGGAGGAGCATTGTAGGTTACAGTCCATGGGGTTGCAAAGAGTTGGACAGGACTGAGCAACTTCACTTCACTTCAGTGGGTGTAGCTCATCTCTGACCCATTTGTGTTAACCTGGACACCTGCAAGGCTGGGGGCTGGAATCATCTGAGGTCTTCCTCACTCACACATCTGGAAGTTGATGCTGCTTATTGATGGAAACCTTAGGCCAGCCCCCTGAAGTCAGATTTTGCACATGGTCTGGACTTCCTCACAATATGGTGGCTGGGATTGAAGTGTGAGTGTTGAAAGAGTGAGCCAGGTGAAAGCCTCGTCATATTTTGCAGCCTAGCTGTGGGAGGCATGCAGTGTTATTTCTGCTGCACCACGCTCACTGAGGAAGCCAGGAGCGCCCTCCAGTTTCAAGAAAAAGATAATATATTCTATCCAGTGGGGGAAGGGGAAGGTTTCAGGAGAGTGTGTGGGACTAGAAATATAATGTGGTACCGTCTCTAAAGACTGACCTTCTCTCTTCCAAATTGACAAGACTGGCCACAGCTACCTAGCTTACAAGTCATGTGTCCAGCCATGCAGAGAGATCAAATCTCTCTCTTTTAACGGTTCCTGATTTCTGGAGAAGGAGCTCCAATAGGCCCAAGTGACTCAAGTATTCATACCTAGCCAAATTAACCATGACCTAGAGTTTGAGCCACGTGGAGGGCAGTCATATCACACATACGCCTGTATAATAGGGAGATGAGGATATGACAGTAGAAGGAAGGACAATTTTTCTGAACCAGGAGGACTCACGTTTAACCATCAAGGCAACCCAGAACACACCAAAGCTCACAGGTAAATTTTCTTAAAATTATACTCTTGTCAAGAGACAAGGATAAAATAACATGACACAGAAAGGTTAGATACAAAAGGATAGGCAAAGTTTATCAGCAAATGCAAACAAAGAGAAAGCTGGGTTGGCAATATAAATATCAGATCAAGCGGACTTACAGCCAAAAAAAAATAAAAGGCATTAAATAGGACAGAAAGGGTTCTTTAATGTTGATACAAGCCACAAAAAGACATAAACACCATGAGGTTTTTTTGTGCTGAACAAGATAACTGAAATATGTAAAATCAGGACTATAACATATACAAAGAAAATGACAGTAACTCAACAATAGTGGGGGCTTCCCTGGTAGCTCAGTTGGTATAGAATCTGCCTGCAGTGCAGGAGACCCCGGTTCAATTTCTGGGTTGGGAAGATCTGCTGGAGAAGGGATAGGCTACCCACTCCAGTATTCTTGGGCTTCCCTTGTGGCTCAGCTGGTAAAGAATCCTCCTGCAATGCAGGAGACCTGGGTTCGATCCCTGGGTTCGATCCCTGGGTTGGGAAGATCCCCTGGAGAAAGGAAAGGCTGCCGACCTCAGTATTCTGGCCTGGAGAATTTCATGGCCTGTATAGTCCATGGGGTCACAAAGAGTCTGACACAACTGAGTGACTTTTGCTTTCACTTTCAACAATAGTGGGAGAGTGGGGATACCACCCTCAGTCTTTGACAGATTAAGTAGGCAAAGAAAGAGTTGGGGTAGAGAGGAGCTGAATGATACATTTCATGTGTCTGATTTAATAGGTATGTGTCAATTTTATACTCTATGAGAAGAAAATAATACCTTTCCTTAAAGAATTCATGAAACATTCACAAAAATTGATCATATATGGGCCCACAAAGGCAACCTAAGTCAAGTCTCCAAGGCAGAAATTGTACAGGCTCCATTCTCTGACCGCAATACAATAAAACAGAAAATTAACGGCAAAAGTTCAAACTGACAAACCCAAACACTTTGAAATTTAACAACTCTGCTACAGAAATCTTGGGTCAGAGAGAAAAATCAAAGCTGTAATTACAGATCATTTAGGGCTTAATAGCAATAAGAACATTGCATGTCAGCACTCATGGGATTGTGCCAGAGACAAAATCAGAGCTAGAGACCCGATATTTTGATAGAAAAGAGAAAAAATAAACAGACGGAAGATTCAAGCTCGAAAATTAGAAAAGAATAACGAACCAAAACAAAGAAAATTAGGAGGCAGAAATGAACAGATCCAAAAGCATAAAATAAAGATATGAAGGGATAAAAAGCTCTGATATGTAAAGGGTTAGTTATTTGAAAAAGAAGAATGATGGGAATAAATTGATGATCCAAAAAATATTAAGACAGGATGTTAAAACTGAGAAAAGAAATATCGTTTCCTGTATAGAGATTTTTTGAGGGTATGTTACACTTTCAAGCCAATAAAGTTTCAAATGTTCAATGGACTTATAAAAATGGAAATTACAAACGGAAATTAGAATTAGAAAATGTGAATGAATCAATATGTAAGGAAAATGTTGCCAAGTCTGAGAGACACAGTACATAAGGATGTGGGCTCTAGTGCCAGCTTGCCTGGACTTGAATCCCAGCTTCACCTGTTTGGCAAATTATTCAACCTCTCCAAACCTCAGTTTCCTTAACACTAAATCGGTGATGATAACAACATCTATCTCTCAAAGCTGTTGTTGTGCAGTCAGTGAAATGACAAGCCAATTCCCTACCACTGTGCAAACCAGACTCCCCAAAAGATAGCAGGCATTTTTCTTATTGCACTCTTTCAAACTTTCAAAGAACACGTCTTTCATATGCTCTATTAATAGTTCCAAGGCATACAGAAAGATGAACAAGTGCACTTGATTTTACAGAATCATTATCTTGATACAAAAAGCCCTGCTATGTTCGCACAAAAGTGCAAATTTTCTTTATGAATACATAGGAATTAAATAAGATGGGATCCAATGTTGTAATGAAAGATGAGACACAAAAATGAAACAATGTATTTCCTAGGAATAGAGGAATAGTGCAATAGGAAGCAATCCATTAACCCACTTCATCACAGCACAAGGCAACGGTCATTGTGTTGACCAAGAAATGCTGTTTTTCATTATTTGCCTAAAGAAGTAAGACATGGACAAAGAGTTGTGTTCAAGGCTGTTTGGTGTAAATTTATTGAACTTTAAATAATCTAAATACACATTAATAAGGGAATGTTTATAAACATATACATGTATATAAACATTATGTTTAAGTCATATGTAGAAATACACTATAGGTTATTCTATAGAAAGGGCTATTGTGAAACCATATAAAATATTTCAAAGACTATTTGAAAACATGAAAATATATTCAAGATATGTTGTCCATTAAGTATAAAAGAAACTGATTAAAAATAGAAAATACTTACATATATGGAAACTACACATATTTATCTTTGTGTGTATATATGTACATGTATGTATGAACATTAGGGTTGTTTCTTTTGTTCTGTAAAAATGCTACATGGAATAATAACCTTATGCATTTGTTATTTAATGAAACTGTAATGATCAAATCACCATATTTTCTCTATTTTAAGCACCATAATCTGATTCTTACTTGTGCAAATGAAAAATGCAAATTGCTACTCATTGCGATTTAAGTTTGGGTGTGTATATGTGTGTATGTAAACACACACATAGTAATTTATCGGGGGAGGGAAATAAAAGATAACAAAATATCATAATGGCTATTTGACAAGGTTTAATTTTCTACCTCTGTAGATACTTTTGCTTCATTTCAGTATGTGAAAAAAAAATCAAATGTTGGCAAAATATCTGATGTGAGATTCAAACAAAAGGAAAAGCCCTGCCCTTTTAAACAAACTATCTAAATTCAAGACATTTATCCTGTTTGTAAACTCATGTGTTAAAAAAAAAAGATAATTACTTCAAATAAGATATTTGAGGGGTTTTTCACAGTGTCTGGAAATCAGCAAGTCAATATGTCATGTCTGACTCTTTGCGACCCGTGGACTGTAGCCCACCAAGCTCCTCCATCCATGGAATTCTCCAGGCAAGAATACTGGAGTGGGTTGCCATTTCCTTTTCCAGGGGATCTTCCCGGACCAGGGATTGGACCCAGGTCTCCCACATTGCAGGCAGAAGCTTTAACCTCTGTGCCACCAGGGAAGCCCCAATATATATCAATATTGATATACTGCAATGAAAATCATTGCAAAGATTAGTTTATAAAGGTATGTGAAAGTGTTTAGCGCAGAGCCTGGGGCATATCTGGGTACGAGGAATTATTAAATGAACCTGAATCATCTCCCTTTCCTAGAAACACCTAGATTCTTGGATAGAAGATTAGAAGTGCTTCTCTCTGGGACCTCCCTGGTGATTCAGTGGTTAGGATTCCATGCTTCCAATGCAGGGGGTGCAGGTTCAATCCCTAGGCAGGGAACTAAGATCCCATATGCTGTTCAGTGTAGCCAAAACTTTTTTTTTTAAGTGAGAAAAAAAAAGTATTTCTTTCTGCCACTTTCCACTATTTAATCTGAGTTCTCTCATTACTTGCAACTGCTTTATTTGATGCTGCCATATTGTATAAAAACAAATAAATAAATGACAATAACAACAAAAAACAATGAAGCTGGTTTTCTCCTTGCCTCCAGAGGACAAGCAGAACAAACTACCCTTTATCTCTCTTCCTAGATTCTCTCTTCTTGGTTAAAATCCAGATCCAGGGTAGAGTTGGTTCACTGTCTGTCAAATATCTTTTCCTTGGAAATAACTTAATATTCTACTTTGAGAAGGTAGAAGGTCTTCATGTGAGAAATGGTGGCTTCCTACCCCAAACTATATTCCACTGGACAGAATCCTTAATATCTTGCTCTGAACCAAAGGAATGATATAAATAATTCCATTGGTATGGGAAATCTTGTCTGGTTGTAGTACATAGGACAGTTTGTCTTGGAAATAGCTAGAGACTAGAACTAAGAGAAATCTGGAAAAAAGATATACTGTGGGCCTGGATTTAGGAGGTTGCCATATGAAGAGAATTTGGGCATTCACTGGATGGATATGGAAGATGAAAGGAGGGAAATGGTGAATGAGAACTGAAGTTTCGCTTTAGCTTTCCAAGCCCATGGAACATTAGTACCATGGACAGGGCTTGAGCAGCAGAGGATAAAATGATGAGCTCACTTTAGGATGCAATGGTTTGGGTTAAGAGCAGGAATTTCATAGTGACAGATATAAGCAGCTTAAAATCTAACCCCACAGACCAGATAGATCTCAGGTCAGAGGTGTAGACTTGAAACCTCTCAATTTGGCTAAGAAGATAGACCCCCAAGTCTTTGTGAAGACTCCTGAGCCTCATGATATACTAGTATTTAGAGAATTAAAGAGAAAAGGGGATGTAGTGAAAGAGCTTAAGGATGAGTAGCAAGAGGGTATAATGCCAAAGATAGGAAAGATGATTTCATCCAGGAAATGGAAGCAAATCTAGACCTAAGAGGATGGCAGGGCTGTGGCCCATGGTTTAGATAAACTAAAGCTAAGACCTCATGCCTCCTCCTTCCTTTGCTTTGGTTGAAATAAGATGCACATACCAGCAAAAAGCAAACATACAATGTTGAACTGAAGCAATAATACAATATTGAACTGTGCTTTGGTGGTGAGCCAAATCTTCATTCAGTTTTAGAAGCCTTGAACTCCTGACTTTAGCAACTATGACTCTATTCATTGTGTGGCTTGTTCAATCAATGTGGACTTTTGCATTAATTAAAACCAATGTTTTTGAAATAGCGGGCTGTGTCACTTATAGGCAGGACAGAGACCAGGATCCAGGACTCTGGATCCCAGGCAATCCGTGGTTCATGTCAGCTTACTACCTCTCAGGACACACCCAGATACTTGTATATAATGACCCAGGACAAATTAAAGCTCTGTAAGATGCAAGCACCTTACATTAGGGCATCCCTTTCCTATCCAGCCATGCCCGAACACCCTCCCCCCCGTAAAGATCTACTTGCTCTGCTCAGTCCTCTATCCCATGTATGTATATTTGCCAAATGTCCCCTAGTCTCCATTCTTCTCCTCCCACCCCAACAAAGCTTCTGACGCTGGTCAGCCAGATCGACAGGTGTAGATGGGTCACCACGATGACAGAGGAAGCCCTGAGGCAGAAAAAGAGAAACAGAAGCATCAGAGGAAAGACCCTGCCTTGTTTCCAGGGTATGCAAAGGCCTGAGTTTCTTGGAAGTGCCTCCTTTGACTCAGAGAAGCATAGCAGAGGTCAACAGAGATGCTGCTGTGTTGAAGAGACTACGCAATTCCTGAACTCGTCTTTAAAAAATTTTTTTCTGTGATTTTCAGGTGATCATCAGTATAACCATCCGATTTTAAGCAGCGCTACCCAGACCCCTACACATGGTGAGAGATGATTGAGAGCGTTCTGCATTCCATCCTCATCCCAAGTGGCTCCATCCTAGCTACTGATGCTGATTACGGCATCAAGCATTGTCACTGGCTCACTTAAGCTAACTAAGGTGGTGTAAGGAGCCGGGTATCCGCCCCTCCTCCAGGGCCACGATGACCCACTCTCACTTTTAGATCATTGCCCCCCTAATGTCTGTCTCTGATATCAAAGTGATCTCCTGCCATGAAAGGGGAAGAGAAATCCCTTTCTTAATCCATTTCACTTATAATCTTGATCACTTCTTGCAGCCATAAATTCCATGTGTCCACAGCAAGGAGTGAACACTCTTCTTTGCCAGGGCTACTTGTGGTGCCGTTTAGGAATGACATGAGATGTGGAAAACTATCGATCCTCCCCCAAACTAATTAAGATTGGATAAAACTCAAAATCAAACTGGATGACTTGAGCTGTAACTTCCGACAGAGGAAGAACCTGAATGCTGCAGAGCATGAGTGTGTCAGCAAAGTGCCAAAGAGTTACAAAACCATGTTTCCCTCTTATGTTGTTAACACCCTCCCATCAGATCACAACTTATCATTTGCAACTGCAGTGAAAAATTATTTTTGGTACATGCTCAAAACTTGATAGAATGCAAGACAGCCATATAAATTATGAGCTATCAGTCATTCTTCTGTCTTTGCTGTTAAATAATGAAAACATCACTAAATTTTAGTGAGAGAGAAACTCAAAACAAAGATAAATTCTGCAGCTCACCTGGCAGAGAGATCTACACCTCTCATGTCAGACTATGCTCTGTTTCTGCAGTAGAATTTGGAGAACAAAAGTGAACTATCTTGAGGTCCCCTCCAGTGCTAGGCTCCTAATGAAAATACATGATGAAAGCAACAGTTTAATAAAGTGTTTCAAATTGCAGGGTCTAGGAAAAAGTAGAACTGGGGGAAATCAGACTGCTCACACTGATCAGCTAAAAGAAGCTGGTACCACCAGTGATGTTGACAGTAGGAATAGGAAGAAGGGTTCAGCTAAGAAATATCTGGGAGAAAGAATTGGGAAGTCTTAGTTACTAACTGAATATTGCTGATAAGAGTCAATTATGAATGAAATGGCGAGTCATGATCAGTGAAAGAATGAAAGGTCTTATGAAAGCAATCTAAGAAATCAGGAACACAGCCAGTGTTGCTGCTGGGATGGAGCTGTTGACGGTGAGTCTGGATCTGGACATCGAGAGCTGGATATGACTACAGGATCTGCAAGGAAAATCATTCAGTAAGGCAGTTAGAAATACAGACATGAAGTCTGGAGGAGATAACAGCCGAAGATGTAAGTTATGCTTTGGAAGCAGCAACAGAAGTCTTGGGAGTAGGGGCAATCTGTGCGAGAAGGCTGAAAGAGAAAAGCAGAAGGCAGAAGCAGAAAGCCTGGGGGACGCCCGTGGTGATGAAGCAGCAGCGGGAAGAGGATCCAGAAAAGGCAAGCGAGGATGTCTGCTTGCTCAGTATCATTCTGAAAGGCTAACTCTGAGTTGGTATTCCCAGAAGGAGCCTACACAAGCACAGCCTCCTGAATACAAATGGAGGAACCAATCTTTTTTTTTTTTTTGCCTTTATTTAATTTACTTTTGCCTTTTCATACTGTTCATGGGGTTCTCAAGGACAGAGTGACTGCTGAAGTGGTTTGCCATTCCCTTCTCCAGTGAACCACAGTTTGTCAGACAGAACTCTCCACCATAACCTATCCATCCTGAGTGGCCCTGAATGGTAGGGCTCATGGTTTCACTGAGTTACTCAAAGTTGTGATCCATGTGAAATTTTATTTATTGATTTATTGCTTTTTAATTGGAGGATAATCTTTATAGTGTTGTATTGGTTTCTGCCATACAACAATGAGAATCAGACATAGTTATATATATATATATATACACACACCTTAATTATATATATCTTCCTCTTGATATTAACACATATATATGGAATATAGAAAAACAGTATTGATGAACCTATTTTCAGGGAAGGAATGGAGATACAGATGAAGAGAATGGACTTAAGGAGGAAACTTCCTTTCCTCTTCCTCTTCCTGTCTTCTTTTGCCACCTGATGCGAGAATATTGAGGATAGATGAGACCCAGTACCTGCACTTGAACAGCTTGCAGCTCAGTGGAAGCAGGGTTTCCTCTTCATTCCTTCCTTGGATGTTTTACTTTTCCCAGGAGCTGGCAGAGCAACTCTCAAGAGAGGAGGCGACCTGTGTCTACTTGATTAGCCAACGGGCATTAACTGAATTCTTATTTTGGGCCAAGCGCTGTGAAGGCATCAGAAAAACTGGAAAGCAAAACTTCTGCTGCCAAGGAGACGGCAATCTTTGGAGATCAACAAGACCAACTAGAGTCAGATGATGAGAGACCACATAGACACTAAACTGGCTGTACTGACCAGAAGAGCAACAGGGCTTGAAGACCAGACACCACTCCAGGCTGAAAAGATGTCATATTGTCACAGCAAAGAGTCTTAAGGGAGGGAGAATTTGGATAGAGGAAGAATAAGGAGACGATTGTGAGAGGAGAGACAGCGTGAGTGAGGGGGCAAAGGCAATCAATCACGGTGGAGGCAGAAAGCAAGGAAGGGTTGGCCTTGGCTCCGTGGCAGGTTTGGGTAAGAATATCCAGAAACGTTATTTGGAAGTGGGTGAGCTGCATGATGCCCTCGGTAGAAGAGAGATGCCCACAAGCAGAGGAAGTTCATTCTTTTCGAGCATGGCCCAAAGTGAAGACACAAGAGCTAAGGGGCTGGTAGCTCCTTCCCAGCTCTCGGTAGCAGTGCTCCTGGCTCCCTACCACTCCTCCCTGGCACCAGCCTCCTCCATGCTAGGGAGGCTCTTTCTGTACAGCATGTTCTGATCACCCAGGGATGTAGAGCATCCCCCACCCCCTCACATATGTACCAAGCTGGCGTGAATACCTGATCATTGGCTGGGCTTCCCTGGCTCCATCCCCAGAGTTGAGGGTACCATGAGGGTGGGAAAGGATGGAGAAGACAGGAGTTCCCTGTATTGAGATTGTCCTTGAACAAAGCCTAAAAGAGTTTCTCTTTGTCTCAAGGTTCTCTTTGCTAGGGATGGGGAACCACAGTCCTCTGATACACTTGTCCAAAGTTAGAGCCTGCCCCTACTTGGGAGTCCCAAGCCAGGAGGGATGATTTGAGAGCCACCCAGCTGCCTCATTTCTGGGAATGGTACCACTGTTTCTCCAGCAATCCCTGTTGACTTCTTGCTATACATCAAGTCATCCAAGCACCAAGGCATGCCTGTCTTCCTGCCCGGGCTCTCCATTCCTTCTCATCTCCCAGCTTCATGGCCACTCATCACCTATACCTGCATTTTCTCTCCCCCCATCCCCTGACTCCTGTAGTATTCCTAATCTGGCCCCCAGAGCCCAGACCAGCTCATTCACCTCATTAGTCATTCATCTCACTTCTCTTTGGTCTTTTCCCCCATGTCTTCCCCTCCTTCTTTTCTCCAGGTCTGGCATTGAACAATCTCCCTTCTCTCTCTTAGACTTTGGAACCTCAAAGTTCTGTCTCAAGGGATGGAGGGAGAAAACAGAATGACACGCTAGACATTTTGCCTACATTCTTTCCTCCAGCAGTTGAGAGATGGCTAAGGGGGATTCAGAGGAAGGAACTGGAATAAGAGGAAATAGCTTTGCAGGTCACAGTGCCTTGTCAGGAGCAGGGCTTGGAGGAGGCAACGGTGGAAGGGGCGGTGTGAGAGGTGTAATGACCCATGGACAGCGTGGGTTGGAGTCTCAGTGGAGCTAGGTCCTGGACCCAGTCCTAAGGGCATGCAGATGAGATCAGTCACTCTCCCTCCTTCTCCTTCAAACTTAGATTTTTCTGAGCCTGAGAACTCGTTTGCCTAATACTATTCACACCAAAATGAATGATTTTATGGCCCACCTCCTCAGCTCCCCCAGTGATGTACTGGGAGAAAGAGTCTGCCGTTCAAGGAAGGGTGACCTGTCATTATGGCCAGTGCAGCCGAAAGCTCCTGCCCCCCGGCTTGCTGGCCACTGGAGCTGAGCAGAGGGAAATCAAGTCACCAGATCATCTGTGTCCTAGCACAGGGTCCCAGGAAAGCAGGATGGGCTCAAGAGTTGGAACCTGGACACATTCCTCCTGCCTGCCCCTGCAAAACGTTGTCCCCACTAACACCACGATCCCTCCCTTCTTTTGCAGAAAAGCCTCGGATGAACAATATCTTGACATCGGCCACCGAGCCCTATGACCTCTCCTTCTCACGCTCCTTCCAGAACCTGGCCCACCTGCCCCCATCCTATGAGTCTGCAGTGAAGACCCACCCCAGCAAGTACTCATCCCTGAAGAGGCTAAGTAAGTGGGATATTTTCCCAGGGCTGGGGGCTGCTTCCAAGGCCTTGACATCTGGTGTCTCACTCTCTTGCCCCACACCTGAGGGCATGGGGTGGGGTCCCAAGAACAAAGAGAAAGTGGAAGAAGAGAACAGACAAGCCCCCTCGTTTTTGTTTTTAGAGTATGAGTCCATCTTCTCCCTCAGTAGAGTGGAGGCCAAGGGATCCTCAGACCCACATTCCCATGGGAGGCAGTGGTTTAGCTCATGCACCACATTAACTGCAAGAGAAAGCCTTCCCCCAGCCTCACCCCACACCTACCTTCTTCAAACCTTGGGCCTCCCTTGCTCTCTGTCTTGGAGTAAAAGTGATCAATGCCAGAGCTTTCTCTGAGGCTCTTCCCAGAGACCAGGGCTTATGGAAAGGCCTATAAACCAGCTCTCTGCCTAACTCCATCAGCGCTGTCTTGGGAACCTGAGACCCCTCACTCCCGTGCACACATTCCATTTCATGAGTTGAGCCCAGGTCATCCCATGGTCCCAGCTCTGCCATTTGAGTCTGGGGAGGCTCTTGAGACTGACATGTTTCAGATGTTACAGTATCAAGAAGGTATATGGTAGGAGGAGTCCTCTCTTCTAGCTTTCCAGCTCTTGGACCTTTTGCCCCCACTGCCTAATGAGTCTGTTTTGACGACCACCCAGCTACAGGGCTGAGCATGCACTTGAAGGTACAGAGTGACCTTACTATGATAGCAGTTCAGCTCAGGAGACAACATTGGCCACCTCCAAAGTGGCACAGTGAGTTTCTATGGTTAAATGTGGGGAATCCCACATTCTGCAGAGATCTGGAAGACTGTCTGTGGGAAGCCTCACTTCTCACCTATGGGGTAAGGCAGGTTCGTCCTGGGTGAGTTCAAGGGGAGCTTCAGGATCGAGGGAAAAGCGGAGCATCTGAATAAGGTGCACATATGGGGTTGCCCTGGGCTGCTCGTGCTGCGGGCACAGGCGAAGCGTGTGTAGAGTTGATCCTGTGCCATGTGTTGGCTTCCCAGGCATAGGCTGTTACTCCAGAGAAGGTGTTAGTATGTTCCTAAGTAACCAGGAAGCATTTTCACAAGTGCTTCCTGGATGAAGCATCCTGCTTTATTCTAGCAGGAGGCTGGTTCTCAACCCTGTTTCCTTGGACAGAGGTTCTGAATCTCATCAGAAAGCTGCTGGCTGCTACCTGAGAGCTTCAGCAAGATCCAGGGAGCTCTTCTGTTTGGGGACCATGGTATGGCAGAAGCAGTCCTGGAGCAGGAGTTCAGGGTCATAGGCTTGTCATGGAGTTGGCTCTGAACTCCACAGGGACCTTGAGGGAGTCCCTTAACCCCAGAGTGGGTCCAAGAAGTAGGGGCATCAGCATTGCCTGGGAGCTTGTTGGAGAAGTAGGCTGATTTGCAGACCCACCCCACAGCCAGGTCTGAATCAGACTCTGCATTTAACATGACCCCTGAGGGCTTCCCCGGTGCCTCCATCAGTAAAGAATCTGCCTGCAATGCAGGAGACCAGGCTCAATCCCTGGGTCGGGAAGATCTCCTGGAGGAGATGGCAATCCACTCCAGTATTCTTGCCTGGAGAATCCCATGAACAGAGGGGCCTGGTGGGCTACAGTTCATAGGACTGCAAAGAGTTGGACCCGACTGAGCGACTCAACCAAGCCAGCCCGAGGACTGACTTGCAGGCGCAGTGGAGAAGCACAGCGTCGACCCCTCTGGGCTGCATCACTCCAGTGCGTTCCTGGCTTCAGCACTGCGGTGTCCGCCTCGGCTCACTCCTCTCTCTCTTGCTCTCACCCTGTCTCTCGCCTGCAGCCGACAAGGAAGCTGACGAGTACTACATGAGACGGCGGCACCTGCCTGACCTGGCCGCCCGCGGCACCCTCCCCGTCAACGTCATCCAGATGTCCCAACAGAAGCCGCTGCCTCGCGAGCGACCCCGCCGGCCCCTCCGGGCCATGTCGCAGGACCGGGTCCTTTCCCTGGAGCGAGGCCTGCCGGACGACTTCGGCCTGCCCTACGACCGCCTCCTCTCGGACGAGCAGCTGCTCTCCACGGAGCGCCTGCACTCCCAGGACCCGCTGCTGTCCCCGGAGCGGACGGCCTTCCCCGAGCAGTCCCTGGCGCGGGCCATCTCGCACACGGATGTCTTCGTGTCCACGCCTGTGCTGGACCGCTACCGCATGACCAAGATGCACTCGCATCCCAGTGCCTCGGATAACTCGTACGCCACCCTGGGCCAGAGCCGCACGGCGGCCAAGCGCCAGGCCTTCGCCTCGCGCAGACACAACACCGTGGAGCAGCTGCACTACATCCCGGGCCACCACACCTGCTACACAGCCAGCAAGACAGAAGTGACCGTGTGACCGGCGGGCGCCCGGCGTCGTCAGGGGCCTGGACGGAGCCCCTCCCCTCGTCCTCTCTGGCTGGGGCTGGGGGTGGGCCGCCTCTCCCAGAAAGCCATACTCCTGGGACTGGGCCGGTGGCCTGGGATCTAGAAGTGTCACCCTCACTGTTCCAGAAGAATCGGAGGGGAGGGAGGAGAGGGGAGAGGCCCCTCGTCTCCCCTCCCCTCCCCACTTTCACCAAGTCCCTTTCAAGTCCCACGTCCCCCTCCCCCTCCTGGGGGGCTCTGCTGCAGGTCCATCCGCCAAGAGACCCTGGCCGGAAGCTGCCCGCCTGGATTTGACTTGGCCGATGGGCTGACGGAATAGGCTCCACGGTCTCTTTCATTCACCTAAAACCGCATCACAGAAATCTTAGTGCCTAAAAACTGCCTGCTCGCTCTCAGAGCCAGGGAGCTGCTGTGTCCATAAGCACAATAATGATTCTCTTCTGCCCGCTGGAACTCTCTGGTCCCCACTGGGTGGCCCTTCTCTCTGCTGACTCCCCTGTGCCCCTCCCTCAAGCCCCAGGACCTGGAGGGTGTTCCCTTCCTTCAGCTGCCGCCCCTTTCCGGCTGGCTGCCCCGCCCACAAGACCCCGCCCCACCCACAAGGCCCTGCCCTGCCCCCAGCCCTAGATTCCATCCCTGGGTTCTCTGGGGCTTCCCTCTGGTCATTCCAGAACAGAGTAGGGATGGGGTGCAGGGGCTTTGGGGTGACTCTCTCCAGCAACCCAATGATCTCCACACTTCCTCCAGGCCTCTGGGTCTGTCTGAACCGTGACCTGCCACTCTGGCCTGCCTTCCCCTCCCTGGCTCTTCTCCCAAGAGGCTCTGCCCCCTGGCCCGAGAGCAGCTCTGGGGAGCCCACTGTGACACCTTGGGCCTTGAAGGCTGGCCATTCCTCTAGCCCAGGGCTCCCGCCACACGCACCAGGCAGGACAGAGGCACTGGCTACTAGGTGGACAGCCCAGCCCCAGGCAAAGGAAGCCCCCAGGCGGTTGTTCTGCACCTCGACCTCTCCACTCTCCGCATCACTGACTCCCCACTCCACGACCTCCGACCCTTGTGCTTGGCCCCGTCTCTGTTTAGAACCTGCTCTCTGCCAGTTTCCCCTCCTGCCGCCACCCTGTCCCCCTCGCCCCACATCTCCCGTCTTCCTACAGCTTCAGGACTCTCTCCTGGCTGCTGCTTCTTTCTCCAGTGTCTCCTTTGGATCTACCGGACAGAGACCAATTAGCAGACGCAAATAATGGTACTCCAGGCTATTGGTCTGGGGGCTAACTGGGTACCTCCACAGTGCTCCCCTACGGGGGCATCCGGCCTCAGGCACATCCATGCCCTCAGCTCTATTGGGAGGTTGACCTCACCCTTGCAGTCCATCTCAGCCTCTTCTCTGCCTCCAAAGGGTGCGGGGGTAGGGGGGCAGGTGGGGGTGGACAGGGTGTGACACCCACCTGGAGAGCAGACAGTGAACAAAGTAGCATCTACTACCAGAGACCAGAGCCTGGTGGGGGGTGGGGAGAGAGAAGGCTCCTTTCTCTGGGCCAGGATACCTCCCTGGGCTGGAGCTGGGGGAACTGGCTTCAGACTATTGGTCAAAGGTATAATACTACAAATGTGACAGCCGCCGCAGTCAGACTCCAAAAGCAGTGACTTTAAATGAGGTTTTAGATTCCCCAGTTCCACATACAACATGTATGACCCTTTAAAAAGCAGGGGTGGGGCAGGGAGAACGCCCCAGGGTCAGCCCTGGGAATTTTTAATCTAATCCACAGAGAAATCAATTGACTGATTCCTCCTACTTTTTCAAGAATTCCAAAGCTCTTGTCCTCCCCTCCCTACCACAGTACTCACCATCACATGAATCACGAAGGGGACTGAGGCTAGGAGTGATGGACACTGCCCTGAGGTCCCCAAGGGAGCGGTGTCAGTGGGGCTGTGAGGCTGTGAGGTCAAGGATAACTCTCTGCTTCCCTTCTTGACAAACACATAAACCGTCTCAAGGGCTGGTCCCTAAGGGTTTATGAAGAGTTTGCTCCAGAAGATGAAGCTAAGAGGACTGGGCTGGAAGGAATCAGCTACTCCTGGAAAGGAACCTGTGTCGGTCACAGCCACTCCCCTTTGCCCACTGCTCTCTAATCCAGTCCTTGGCCACTCCCCTTGAAGGCTGGTGCAGAGCCAGGAAAGGTCGTGGGTGGATGTGAATCTATAGAAACATAGACCGGAACCAGAAACTGGTTCTCATTCATGTCTGCAGCATCCTCTCTGCACCAAGTTCTCCAGCCCTCAGGGCAATGATGCATCTGCCCAGCCGTGTGTGTCTGTGGGGTCTGTTTGGTAGGTTGATTCTGAACCATTTCTCATCCCAGCTTTCCTGCTGCCCAGTTTAAAACCCCTGGTTGTCGGTTGGATCAAAAAATTTCTATCTGACCCTTTACTTCTTTGTAATGATTCTTCCGCTTCACCCTTGAGTCTGGAAGGAGGGAGGGAAGGAAGGAAGAAAATAAGAGAAAGAGGTCTACAGATGAGCTCCAATTCAGTCCCCTCATTTCAGGATCCATACAGTGATGTCTTAACTGGGATACAGCAATCTCTGGTTTATCAGTCGTGCCATCCATGTTTGTAGGAAGAGCAAAGCTGCATTACTGGACAAGTTCTTTTAGCAGAGAGGAGAGAGTTCTGGGGCTGGAACCCAGGTGTCCAGACTTCCAGCACCACCAGGCTGGTGGCCACTACCCCACATGGAAGGGCTGGCCCTTCCCCCACAATGGAAGCCCTGCTCTCCCACTAAGGGTAGCCCCAAGCCCGATGTTTGCCTTGGCTTGTCTGGCTCTCTAAGTCTCCATTGCTCTGCTGGGGAAACACTGGGGTCTGCATGGGTTCTCTCCCGCCCTGAAGGTTTGTGCAGGGTCAGCTTGGCCTTTGATGGTAGCCGAGCTCTCACTATCTGTCATGCCCTTCTACCTTTCCTGCCTTGCTTCCTCCAGTGAACTCCTGGCTCCGGGAGCTCGTAAGTGACAAACGCTTTCCCAAGAATTCCTTTAATCCCCTAAATGGACTTTCACCCACAGGGCTCCCCAGTGTCTTGGGCGATGGGCTTGCCTTCTGAAAAGCTCCCACCCTTCTCTTCATTCAGATGTCTCCTCCCCTCTTTCCACTCCCAGCCCAAAACTGACCTCACTCTTCCATGCTCCTTCAGCCCTTCCTCCTCTCGTCTCCCTGGCCCCAGTCTTCTTTCATTAACCTCTCTCCATCCCCAGTTTCTTTTCCCTGGTCCTGCTGCACTATCCTGTGGTTCTAAAATGTGGAGCTCTCAATGAAGACAGTCCCAGAATGAGACATTCTTCAGGTCTCTGTTGGCCTCATTGGTTTATCCTTTGCCTCCTGCCCCCATGGGATAAAGGATGGAAACTACTCTGTCAGAGGCATCATAGGCAAAGACTGGCTTTGGTTCCTGCAGCTGGCACGTCCCTGAAGCCCCTGCCCTGGCTTGCCACTAGCCCAGAGGCTCCTGCTCTGGCCAAAGATTCATATCCTTGAGGGCTCTCGGCCACTGTTTCATCTCAATTATGCCTGTCCTGCTTGTGTGTATCATAGACCTCCCTTTGTCTCCAAAAGATGAGAGAGCCTCATGACTGTCTGAGCTTGGAGAAATATCCATTCCAGTAAGCCCAGTAACCCTACCACCAAACAGTCCACTTTCTTCAGAGATACTCTGTCTGCCCCAGCCTTCTGCCTCAGATTCCAGTCAGAGGCAACTGTGAACTTGACCTTCAGGTACTGCTGGTGAACAAGATCCTAGGAAGCACCTGCGCTATTCCCCCCATACTTTCCCTCCACCCTCCTCCCCAAACCTGGGAAACTTGGCTTTGGAGTATTTTCTAGGAAGGTCATTGTGCTTCAGTGATGCATTTTTCAGGGTTCCTATGTATTATATATATATATATATATATATATATATATATATATATATGCGCAGCATTTTAGTGACAGATTTGATATGAGAGCTGTGTCTTCCCGTGCTCTGTATTTGATTTCAGAAGGCAGCATACTACAGGAGGAAAAACCACGGGGTGGAGGCTCTTGGAGATTTCCTTCCATGCTGGCTTTGTCTCCGTCTTGCCACGTAACCGAGGACCAGCTGCGTTCTCCCTCAGCACCTCCTTTTACCACGTGTGAAGTGGGGGCTTTGACCAGATGAGCTCTGAAGATCTATCCCACTCATACATGTAGGGCTCCCGTTCCCCATTAGCACCCCCTCCTCTCAGCACCCCTCCCCTCCCAGCTGGGCCGCACACACCCCATTCCACGTGCCCCACAGCAACATGGTCAGGTGCCCTGGGCAGCCTCTGTACTCCTTCCCAGAGCCCGGGGCGGGCCTCATGGTCACAGCTACCCCAGGACACTCTCCCATCTGAAGATGGGGGGCCCACCCGTTCAGGGGGCTACCAACCTGGTGTCCTGGAATCCACCCCCAACCCATGCAGACACACCAGTGTCACCCCAGGTGTCTGAGTCACTGGGGAATTCTGAAGTGCTCATCTTGATGTGGTCCTTAGAGCTGGAGGGAGACGGTTCTGATTTCCGAGATGGCATGGGCTAGAGGAGAGAGATCCAGAGGTTGGCCCACGGTGGCATAAAATCTGTATCTGATATCAGCTCGGTGATGCATTCCAAGCCACGGGGGAGACAGAATGCATTGCAGGGAATCTGCAGCAGTGGGTGTCACGTCTCCCACCAGAACCTGTGTCCTGAAGACTGAGTCCAGACACGGTGCCCCGCACCACCTGGAAGAGGGGGAGGCACCCCCTGGGCTGCCAAGAGGTGGGCACCCACCCTATCCTAGTACCTCTCTAGCCCCTCCTCTCGGGACACTACCACCCTCCCGGTGAAAGCTTGAGAAGAAGCGAGAATCGAGAGCACAAGTCAGTACCACCGAACCCGTCCTGTAAATCGGCAAACACATCCACCATCCATCAGTCAGAGAAAGGACATCCTGCGTTTCCTTAACGCCCTCCCTCCTGGGGGAGAGGAAGACCCCTGCTCCTCTCTGCTGCCCACTCCTGCCATGACCTTTGAATGCCACTCCCTGGGAGGACTCAGTCATTTGCTTTGTAGTGGCAAATATTCCTCTAGTTCTATAACTCAACTAGACATTTTGTAGTAAAGAATTCTTAAAATTCTCTAATTAAAAAAAAAAAAAGCAATTCTTACTGTAATATTTTTAGTTTGGGGACACAATTTCCTAAGGGGGGGATTAATGAACGTTTTTATGCATTAGCCCAATTTATGGATTCCATGTTTATTACATATGGTAGTACTGACGAGAAGTACCTTTCTATCTCTACCTTTGCCTGTTTCTTCATCCCCATGAGTAAGCTTCATGATGAGCAGTGCTCCTGTAACTGCCGCTTCTGTACAAATCTCATCGTCCTACTTACCCGTCAAAGCACATTCTATATGTACTGTAAACAGGTATCACTTTAGTAAGATTTAGTCTTAAGGATTTTTCCACTTTTGTCAGTAACAGATATTTATGGATTAAAAAAATAATAAAGCCGTTTCAACATAATCTATGTCTCTTAAAATAGCCAAATAGTTTGCTTCTTCAAACACAGAGCTAAAGGTAATTTTAAAAAAATCACAAAAGGATGTAGACGATCATTGATGGGAGAAGAAACAAGGATTGACCATGGGAATGAGGGAAATTTTAGGGTGATGAAAGCACTGTAAAACCTGATTCTGGTGATGCTCACAACTGTATAAATGTACTAAAAGTCATCAAGTTGTATAATACAATGGGTGAATTGTATGATGTGCAAATTAGACTTTAATAATGCTTTCAAAATGGTGAACAAAAGAAATGTGGGAAGGCAGGCTTAGGGTAAATGCCAGTGGATAAGGTGCACCAGCTCAAAACCGAATCAGAAGTGACAGTCTTGTGTGGGTGTCCCTCGTGGTCCAGTGGTTAAGACTCTGTGCTTCCACTGCAGGAAGCGAACGCTGGATCCTTGGTTGGGAAAATAAGATCCCACAACTTTGTATCCATAATCATCTACTCTAGCCTTATTATTCTTGGACATTAGGTCTTAGTTTGCTTTTAGTTGATTACAAATCTTTTTACTATTCTCATACATAATAACACATAGCCACACATATTCTAAAGCCTCTTTTGCTCACTATGACAATCATTATTAGGGTGGAATCCATAGTTTCAGAGTTAGTGCTTGTAGTTGCCATGAGTGACCAGAGTAAAGGTGGCTAAACATCCATGCCATTTTAACCAGAGAATCAGGTTTTACAGTGAAAACTGATCTAGATCTGGAGTCTTGCTCAAGACCTCTTTCTCTGGACTCATTTCCTATTTTTATTTTCTTTGGCCCATATGCGCTTTTGCTGCTAAGGTCATCTATTGTTCTGTGTTTCTGAATTTTCTCCATAACCTAGATACTGGTGGGCTCTGCTTCAGCAAACAAAATATTGCCAGACAGGACATGACTTTTGCCAACTTCAGCACCTCCGTATTTCCTAGAATTCACAGTCAGTCATACTCACTTACTAACCGCCGGATTCCTTTGCAATCAAAACCCTTCTTCTTAGCTGTGTTATTTTAAATCTCTTTATTGGGACTTCCTGGAAGCCCAGTGATTAAGACTTCACCTTCCAATGCAGGGGGTACAGGTTCGATTCCTGGTCAGGGAGGTTAAACCCCATGTGCCTTGCAGTCAAAAACAAAACAGAAAATGGAAGCAATACTACAACAAATTCAACAGAGTTTTAAAAAATGGTTCTCTTTTAAAAAGCACAAAAATCCCTTTATTATCTCCCACCAATGGCATTCTTTACCTAGGACAAAGTTACAAATCTGTTTACTATTCTAATACATAGTAACACAAAACCACACATATTCTAAAGCCCATTTTGCTCACTACAACAATCATTATTACAGTGGATTATGTCTAAGTCCTGGTGTCTCTAAATCGTGATGACATACAGCAAGCACACCCACAATTATAAGTTTAGCAAACCTTCATTACTCTATGTTCATTACTGGAAGGAAACCCAAGGGAAAAAAATTCTGAGATGGTGAAAACAATTTTTTTAGAGACATGAAATTTAATTACAATGTTTACACATGCATGGGATTTCCTGGTGACTCAGATGCAGGAGACCCAAGTTCGATCCCTAGGTTGGGAAGATCCCCTGGAGAAAGGAATGGCTACCCACTCCAGGATTCTTGCCTGAAGAATTCCATGGGCAGAGGAGCCTGGCAGGCAACAGTCTGTGGGGTCGCAAAGAGTCAGATATGACTGAGCAACTAACACTATACTACTACCTCACATACACAGAAGGGTTAAGTTAGACTATCAACATGTTCCCTCAGAGAAAATCACTGGAGACCTTCCCTACTGACTAGGTAAGAATAATGTGCAATTAATATACAAACAGTCAAGACATTTGAGTCAGAGAGTTCTTAACATAATGGTGTTTGAAGGATTCTTCTCTTAAACTGGTTAAACATCCACTTTTTAAAAAATTTTATTATAGTTGGTTTACAATGTTGTGTTACTTTCTGCTGTACAGCAAACTGATGCACTTATACATATATATACACATTCTTTTTCATATTCTTTCCATTATGATTTTATCACAGTATATAGAATATATATGTAAGAGGTTAAGGAAAAATCCATACTTTTTAGCCAACCCAACAGTTCCCTGTACAATAAAGTAGGATCTTATTATTTATCCACCTTCTATAAAATACTGTGCATTTGTTAATCCCAAACTTCCTTTCCTTCCCTTCCCCACTTCTCCTCCCGCTTGGCAACCATAGCCTGTTCTCTATAAATAACCACTTTTAAATATCATTAACGTGAACAACTTGTTCAAATTCTCCTCTTTGATTCTCATAGGTAAACCTCAGTTTGGCCTCTATCACCATTGTCACTGATCCCAAACTGGTGAGATCTATAAAAGTGAGAAAAAAATGAGGTCTTAATACACCATCATTAATAAGCCAAGGCCAGAGAAAACTAACGTTGGAAGCATTGAGATGCCAGGGGTCTCAGCCAGGCTTTCACCCTCCACATCGCTCTGAACACTGACCTTTCTCCTCTGGCTGAGCATGAAGGAAGCAGAAAACCTCTAGGGAGGAATAAGAAAGATTTTCCTTCAAGACTCTACGAAGAAATCCAACAGCACTAATGGTTTGGGCTGCAGAGGTGTCAGGAGTGGAAAAGTCAGAAAGAGCAGAGGTTGGAATGAATGCTTAGGAAGTTCTAGAATGAGTGAATCAGTAACTTTTACACCAGGGGTATGTGGCCCAGTGTCATCACTGGCCCTTGGTGTCCTCATATGTAAAATTTAGGATATTAGATGAACAAAACTAAATGAAACAAAACCATGGCTGATATATTTTATCACTGAATTAGCACAGCACAATACTCAAATTTCATCTGGGCTTCTTGCTCGCCCAGTGAACTTGTAAGTATCCCATTCTGCTTGGCCTTGCCATCTCACTAGAGTGCAATCAAAGAGTACCAGACTGGGTATCAGAAGTTCTGGTTCACCTTATTACCTCTGCCGGCATTTTGCTGTTACCGTGAAAGACATCTTTCTCCTCTCCAAATCTCAGTATTCTCATTTAAAACAAAACGAGTGGTCCAGACCACTCTAAATCTCTAAAAATCCTTCTCAGCTTTTTAAGGCTGTCTCTGTGACTTTGTCAGGACTCTGCAGGGAGCCGGTAAGCTCAGGGAGCATAAGTCTCAGCGGAAGGGTACAGTGGGAGCGCAGAGTGATGGAATGACAGAAGAGAACCGCTGGCAGGAACCATCGCTTATGAAATAGCATTTCCCCAGTGACAAGCATGGCTACCCTGCGTCAAGAAGATGGCTACGGAGGAAGAGAACGTGTTAAGCTTCTGGAAGAATCAGGTTCTTAGAAAGCTGCCTCTTCTGTTTAACTTAACTTCTTGTGATTTCCCAAAACCAGCAACCTACTTATTAAAAAAAGAAAATCCCAAAGAACGCATTTCCACAGAAAGTCCTCAACAGTTCATTATTTTCCTGTGTTTGCCCATGGATACACAGCTCAGATGTATGTTTCAGGACAAGGACTCTCTCCGAGACAAGAAGTTGTTTCGCCTCCAGCTTTAGTCTCAACCCCAAGGCCAAGTTCTGGAGATATGCATCCAGTGTAGAATACTGGGGCTACTGCTCCCCAGTGTATATGCACTAACGGTTCTTTCTTGGACCATTGATGAGCTGCTCCTGCTGGTTCACCATGGCAACCATGGAAAAGCCCTCCCCCACTACCCAAATGATACTAGTCCATACATCAGTCTTCATTTCAGACTTGGAGAAAAAACAAACACTGTCACTTAACCCAGTGTGTCCACAGCAACATCAGTACCATTGGGAGCTCTTGGCAATGTACATTACCAGTCCTTCTCAAGAACTACTGAATCAGAATCTCTAGGTGAGCCTCCAGAGTGCTTTTCCACAAGATTCCTAGGTGACTCTATGCACACTTTGAGAAGCCCATTCTCTGCATTTTTTTTTCAGTTTGAAATTCTATAATCCTATGATAATAAAGCATTCGAATTCAGGGGATCAGAGCAGCCTTGATTTATGTAGCCAAACAATTTCAGGCAACCAGCTTCAGCGAAGAGGTCAGAACAAAGATGAGTTTACACAAGCATTTACTGTAGCACAGGGAACTATTTAATATCTTGTAATAACCTATAATGGAAAAAAAAATCTGAAAAATACATACATATAACTGAATCACTTGGCTGTACACCTGAAACTAATACAATAATGCAAATTAACTGCAATGTTTTTTTTTAAGTGAGTTCACAGAGGATTAACTATTTGGGAAATAAGAAACTGAAGCAGGGCATATAAACTGTCTGTGCATGCATGCGTGCTAAGTCACTGAAGCTGTGTCTGCCTCTTTGTGACCCTATGTACCATAGCCCACCAGGCTCCTCTGACCATGGGTTGCCATCCCCTCCTCCAGGGGATCTTCCTGACCCAGGGATCAAACCTCCATCTCTTATGTCTTCCGCACTGGGAAGTGGGTTCTTTACCACCAGCACCACCTGGGAAGCCCAAAACTATTTGTAGGAAAGTTTAATAGAAGAACAAATAGGTTGATGAGAAGTTTTCAAGACTGCACAAACCTGCTGCTGCTGCTGCTAGGTTGCTTCAGTGATGTCTGACTCTGCGTGACCCCATAGACAGCAGCCCACCAGGCTCCCCCGTCCCTGGATTCTCCAGGCAAGAACACTGCAGTGGGTTGCCATTTCCTTCTCCAATGCACAAACCTGAGAGTGTTCAAATGTGAAGAGAAAGGAGAATCAGGTGAGGATCGGGACCCAGGACCAGATCCATTCCCTGGGGTGTAGGAGGAGCAAAGGAGGAAGAGCGGCTCCTCTGGAACTTCTTAAGGAAGCAAGATGGAGGCCACTGTGAAGGAAACGGGAGGGGCTGTGTGGGGAGGTTTCCCTGGAGGGTCCCAGTCTTCTTGGCGATGGATGATGCAGAATCACTGAATCAGGCAGGATAGGCTGGATTCTGCTATAGTGATAAACAACTCTCAAATCTCCTTCATCAAAAGTTATTTTCTACTCGCACTCTGCTGCAGATCAGCGGGGGCTTCTTTCTGTGGTCCTGCCCTGTCCTTACTCGAGGGCTCAGAGGCGGCTGGAGCCCTTACTGTCTGTCATGTTCCCTGTCCCGCCTCCCAGCCACCACCTTCCAGAGATGAAAAAGAGAGCTGTGGAAGGTCTGGCCAGGATCTTTAAAAGGTAGCCAGAAGTGACATCAGTCTACTCTGGGCTGCTTACACAGTCGCACCCACTCCAGAGGAGCCAGGACATGTGGTTTATGACCTTCCAGCTAGAGGAGGAGCAGGAAGTATCTAGTGGGCAGCATCAGTGACCATCACAGATGCCATGCTGTGCTGACAGCCAGAGACTGGGAATTTACAGCGGCAAGTGGTCCTCCTCTGTGGCAAAACCCTCAAACTGTTCCCAGGGTTTAAAGCAGCTAAAGCTTTCCTGCAGCAGATTTGCTCTACGTAAAGCCAGTGGCATGTCCGTTGTTGTTGTTTAGTCACTAAGTTGTGTCCAACTCTTTGCGACCCCATGGACTGTAGACTGCCAGGCTCCTCTGTAAATGGAATGTCCCAGGCAAGAATACTGGAGTCAGTTGCCATTTCATTCTCCAGGAGCTCTTCCCAACCCAGGGATTGAACTCGCATCTCCCACATTTGCAGGTGGCTTTACTGAGCCACAAGGGAAGCCCAGTATGTCCATAGCCATTTCAAATTGGTTAGCAGATGTTTTAATCAGGAGTCATTTGGTTACAAGAAACAAAAAGTCATTGAAATTAGTCAAGGCAAAAGATGAGAATATTATTTTAATAGTAGTAATAATATTTAATAATGATTATTTATTACACTAAATGAAAATAAATTTAATACTAATTATCATTGTTAGATATAAAAGCATCTCACAGGATCTAACTCTTGAATGTATCAGTCAGTTCAGTTCAGTCACTCAGTTGTGTCCAACTCTGTGACCCCATAGACTGCAGCACGCCAGGCCTTCCTGTCCATCAACTCCCAGAGTTTGTGCAAACTCATGTCCACTGAGTCAGTGATGCCATCCAACCATCTCATCCTCTGTTGTCCCCTTCACTTCCCACCTTCATCTTTCCCAGCATCAGGGTCTTTTCAAATGAGTCAGGTCTTCACATCAGGAGGCCAAAGTATCAGAGTTTCAGCTTCCACATCAGTCCTTCTAATGAATATTCAGGACTGATTTCGTTTCAGAATATATAAGTGGGCCTATTCAAAGCTAAGAAGTTTAAAGCCATCCAGGGACTTCCCCAGCAGTCTTGTGGTTGACTCTGCACTTCCATCTCAGCAGGGTGTGAATTCGATCCCTGGTCAGAGAATTAAGATCCCACAGGCCCAGCTGTGCAGCCAAAATGTAATAATAATAATAATAATAATAATATACTAACTTTCAGTGAACTTCTTTGAAAAAGAAAAAGAAAATAATCCAAAACCCGAGCAACACTCTCCCTATTTCATTTCCTTCTCTTTGCAAATTTCCATTCCTCTCACATGTGTTTCCTTTCACACATGGCTGAACCTGACTAAGGTGACACCTTCCGCAGTCCTATCTGCATACTCTCCTAGGTCTAACCCAGGTAGCAAGCTGACACAGTCTCTTTGTACCTCAGTTCCAAAAGTCTGGGAAAAAATCCAAAAATCTCTATAAACGATTCCCCTTGTGTATTGGTTATCCACTGCTGCATGACAAAGCTCCCCAAATTTAATAGTGCAAACAATTCTTTACTGTTGCAGTCCCTCATGGTTCTGAGAGTTGTCTGAGCTCAACCGCACAAGACTCACTAAGGGTCCCTTATGTGGTTGTGGGTGGTGGTTGGGATTGGAGACATCTCCATGGTTTCCTCATTCACCCGTCTGGCCGTTAGGTACTGGTCTCGACCTCAACAGGATTACCTATTGGAACCCTTACATGCATCCTCTCCATGTGGCCTGGGCTTCCTTACCACATGGCAGCTGGGTTCCCAGAGCAAGTATCTAGAGATGGGATGAAAGAGAGGGAGTAGGCATAGGGAAGATACGGAGAGAGCAAGTCAGGTAAAAAGCTGTAGCATGCCATGTGCTGTAGCCTCAGAAGTTACATAGTGTACTCTCTAAGTCATGGAATTCTGCCCAGGTTCAAGGGGAGGGGACACAGATTCCACTACCTAAAGAGATTGTAGCAAGGTTTCATTGTAAGAAAAGCATGCTGATGGAAGGGACGGCTATGACCATCCTTGGAAAATGCAATCTGTCACCTTTTGGGTCAAGAGTCTATCTCTGGTCCCATCACTGTGGTCGGGGAACGTTGGATCACATACTCCACCACCCCTGGAGTTGTAGACAGCTTTCTGAAAAAGAACCAAAGGATGAGTCCGTACCCTGAGCAGTCTCTTTACAGTGGGACATCCTTGAGATATTGGGCTTCCCTGGTGGCTCAGAGGTTAAAGCGTCTGCCTCCAATGCGGGAGATCCGGGTTTGATCCCTGGGTTGGGAAGATCCTCTGGAGAAGGAAATGGTAACCGACTCCAGTATTCTTGCCTGGAGAATCCCATGGACAGAGGAGCCTGGCAGGCCACAGTCCATGGGGTCGCAAAGAGTCAGACACGACTGAGCGACTTCACTTCTTCTTCTTGAGATATTAAGAAAGCAGCCTGCAAACATAGCATCTACTCTTTAATTCCAACATTAAGACTCCAGAGAAGACAAGGAACAGGATGTGATAACAGTGAATTCTGTGAAATTGTGTTAACATATTTCCTGACAACAGAGTGATGATTTTAAACTGATGGTTCCCCACCCCCACTGGTTCCTTTTACCCCTACTCTATCTCCCGCCAATCCAAACAACAGTAACCCACCTCCTCTCTGCTTCTAGAGAAAAGCTAGAGACCAGAGAAAGAAGGCTTGTTCAACCTTGACTCTCAAAATTGACTTTTGTCAAGCTCACAGGAGCAAAACCTGTCATGTAATTGCAAGAGCCACAGAGTGGAAAGAGAAATTGTTTCCTATGATATTGAAAACTGACCTTTAAGTATCAATGAGCCCTGCTTGATAAGAAACCAGAGTAGATTGCATATAGAATGTGGAGGGAGAGTCCTTCCTGGCTGTACAGGACAGAGAAAAATACCTTCCTGCATCAAGAGAAGAGATTCAGGGAGAATCACAGAAGACAGCAAGAGAGCAAGACACATGTATCTCTGAGAGTCCTGATCGTCACCACTGGCTGGGCTCCTATGGATGGAGGGACAAGGGCAGGGAACAACAGAATCCTCCAGACAGACTGGAGGATCTGAGGTCAGAATGGGCTTCTGCTCAGCTTGGGGGAGGAAAATTCTTGATGAATATGGCAGGTATGGCAGCTTGCAAATGGTAGCAAGACAGATCTATACAGAGCAAGCCCTGCCCGAGCAAGCTCTTCCCCCACCTTGAACTCCAGGCTCCCACCTCTCAGAGACACTCAGGTGACAATGAGTGCCCTGGCTAGGAATCTGAAGGATATGTCTGAAGATTAGGAATTTCAGATCCCACGACAGCATGGAACCACTGTTACAGAGAAAGGAAGAAATATCTGTATTTCTGAGTTAAAGTCATGAATTTTAAACCTGGGACACCCATATCCTGAGACCCAACATCTTTCAAGAGTGGTTCTCAGTACCTCTTATTTTCTTAAGAAGGTTTGACATATATATAGCACCATGTGTAAAACAGCTAATAGGAACCTGCTATAAAGCATAAGAATCTCAGCTCTGTGCTCTGTATGACCTAGCGGGATGGGATGGGGAGCTAGAAGGGAGGTCCAAGAGGGAGGGAAAAAATAAATAAATAAATAAATAAAATAAGTATATATATATATATATATATATATAAAATAGCCAATTCACTTCATTGTACAGCAGAAACTAACACATTTGAATGCATTTATATTCCAATTTTTAAAAAAGTATTAAGGATCCCAAAGAACATTTTCTTGGGTGGGACATATCTATATACATGTATTACACTATAAATAAAAAATAGAGACCATTTAAAAAGCTATGTATTAAGCCATTTTAAAATAAAAACAATAAATCCATGATGTGTCAACATAATAACACACTGCTGTGAGAAATAACTGTTACTTTCCAAAAATACAGCAACAAGGGTGGAGTTACTTCAATCTTTTGCAAGTTTCCTTGTATCTGACTTATGAGAAGATATCTAGATTTTGATATGTGCTTCTGCAGTTATCAGATACTTTGTACACCACCCCCTCAGAGGTAGGGGAGGTGGAGGATTGACATATATGTACTACCATGTGTTAAACAGCTAGCCGAAACCTGCTTTAAAGCACAGGAATCTCAGCTCTGTGCTCTGGGCGACCTAGAGGGATGGCCTCACTCACAGAGGAACTGGCTGGAAAAGCTGCCCCTTCTCCACTGTCACTGGTCAGCCCCTCCCTTATCAAAGGGACACTGACAAACCCCAGTATACCTGAACTTAGGCCAGGAAGACGGTTTAGTGTTGCATTAATTTGGAATTGTTAATGTTCTTATGAACTAAGCATATTAATTATTAAGCTGTGAAGTGACCAAGTGACTTCTTATTTTCTAAGAATAACCTTGAAAGTAGGGGACAGAAGGAAGGAATTAAGTTGTAGGACTTACTTGCTTAATATTATATAAACCATGTAATGATTATATAGATAAATACATCTGGCATGGGACCTTTGCACAATGTCTTGGATCAACGTAGAGGAAACATTCATGGAAAAGCCTCAAAAGAGGGTCATAAAGCTGTAGTAATGAGAAACCATGACATCCTCAATGGACTACAAGAAGACAAGGCTTTAATATGTCAGAGGCAGAAAAATCCTATGGAGAGCTAGGATGGGAAGGGAGAAGGTGGCACACAGACATGTGATTCTCCGTCCTCCATCATCCTGGCCACCACGTGGTGCCTCACACGCCTCTGGGTATTAGAGCCCACTGCATGCCAACTCCCAGCGCAGGTGCATGATGTAGACCAGACCCAATTAAAAGTGAAAGTCAACTCTGTCATGTCCAGCTCTTTGCGATCCCATGGTCTATACAGTCCATGGAGTTCTCCAGACCAGAATACTGGAGTGGGTAGCTGTTTCCATCTCCAGGGGATCTTCCTAACCCAGGGATCCAACCCACGTCTCCCACATTGCAGGCAGATTCTTTACCCTGCTGAGCCACAAGGGAAGCCCTAACCAGTCCGATTCTTTCATTTCTAAACCAAAACTTAAAGAGAGAAAATTCCCTCCTTCTCAAGGAATGGGTCTTAATGATATGAATCTAGGGCTACAAGTAGCCTTATCCCCCACAGTATGGAGAAAGAATACAGAAAAGAAGAACAGTGATAGTTGGAATTAAGTCAAGGCATGATTCCCAAGCACTCTGCATGTATTAATTCATTCAACCCTCCTGTTGTCTCCTCGTGAGCAGGAACTACGGCATGCCCCACTGTTAAGGAGTCTGGCCTTATCCCAAGAAAGAGACCGAGGCCCCTAGGAAGCATGGTGACAAGATCAAGGCTCTATTTCAGAGGGATCCCTAGGACTCCACTGCATGGAGGGATTGGAGGACTTCATGCTGAAGGCGGGGAGACCAGGGAGACTCACGTGGATCCAGTGCTGAACCAGAACTTTCACCCTGTCCTCAAAATTTCAACTGCACAGGGGAACACAGGGGTCTCTTGAGGACTGAGTCATTTTCTGATGATTAAAAACCATATTGAGTTATCCACATCATTAATGTTTTTACAAAAATCTGTAGATTAGGACTTACATCGTGGTCCAGTGGTTAAAACTCTGCCTTCCAGTGTAGGGGGAACAGGTTTGATCCTTGGACTCAGGATTCTACATGCCACACAGTGAGCCAAAATATATATATGTGCATACAAGTATACCTGTACATATATGTATATATACACATAAGCTAATAAACTACTTGGCAGTAGCTAGTAATTGTCACAAGTCCCCCTTTTCTATTCATCATTCATCTAGCACTGTGATTATTCTGTTTATACTATCCTTTAAAAAAACTCTGAATCATATGTGTGTATAAAATGCATAGATAAAAGAGTAAGTAAATAATAGCAACAAATCAATTATCACTAAGTGGTGGGGACTCTGTTTGATTTATAGTTCTTTCTTTAAATTCTTGATAATTTCTAGTTTTCTATAATGAGCACACATTACTTTTATAATCGGAATATAATCAGCATAGGCAATGTTATAAACATCATAAGATCATTTTGTATATAAATGTATCTGTGTGTGTGTGTGTGTGTAGCAAAATGATTGGAAGAAAGTGACTCTTAACTATTAAGAGTGAGTTGCTTTTAACTATTGGTGGTGAGTCTAGGTAATTTTTAAATTTCCTTTTACTTGTATGCATCTTCCTAATTTTCCGTAATGAACATGCATTCCCTTTATTATGGAAAAAGTAAAATCTATCCTTTTAATTTTTAAAATAAGTGGGGCTGGAGGACTCACTGAGAATAAAGATGCCACATGTTTCCTGAAAACAAAGTGGCAAACATAATCATCCTCCAGCAGAACCTCCTCTACAAGGGAGACCCATTGCTCATCCAGGGTTTGGCTTAAACGTAGATTCAAGCACCAAACGGAGAAGGTGTACTGGGCACACACCTTAAGGGGCAGAGTCGAGCATCATCTGCTCTGACCTTTGCCCTCCTTTTTCTTCCTTTCCTGGACCCAGCTTTGACAGCTCTCTGATAGGCAGAGTCCATCAGCCCCACTTGCAACTGAGGAATTGGTAAATCAGCAGTTGCCGCAGGGGGCCAGTGGGCATTGAGTGGCTGCTGTTCCCCTTGCAAAAAGCACACCCTCTCTGGTCCTCCTAGTCCTCCTCACTCCCTGCTTTATCCTTTATAAGACAATAACTCCTACCTTCGAGAAGACACAATTTCTAGACTATCTGTAATGTTGGCCCAATATAGACAAGTGAGACCCCTTAGGAGGGAGAGATGATTTTAAATCAGACAGCACAGCACACCTCTAGTAAATCACTACGACGTAAAACAGCCAGCCTAGAATGGCCTGTCTTTAATACATTAAAGGATGAAAAGTACACTGATTTTTAAATGTAGCAATTCATTTAAAATGTAAACATTCTCTGGGCCAGTATGTTCTGGCTAAACACAACATGTCTGTGAACCATGGTTGGGTTGCTCAACTGAAAATATAGAAGCTCCGAGTCAGTCAGTCAGAGCTGGGCTTCCTTATCCTCATACATCCGTGGCTTAGCGTGATAGCTTAGTCACTAAGTCATGTCTGACTCTTATGACTCCATGGACTGTAGCCCTCCAGATGCCTCCATCCAGGGGGATTCTCCAGGCAAGAATACTGGAGTGGGTTGCCATTTCCTCACCTGAGGGTCTTCCTGACCCAAGGATCAAACCAAACGCCTGTCTTCTACATTGGCAGGCAGATTCTTTACCACTGAGCGACTGAACTGAACTCTTTACCGCCGAGTCACCAGGGAAGCTCCAACTCATCTGTTCAGCTCAGTTCAGTTCAGTTGCTCAGTTTTGTCCGACTCTTTGCGACCCCATGGACTGCAGCACACCAGGCTTCCTTGTCCATCACCAACTCCCAGAGCTTACTCAAACTCATGTCCATTGAGTCAGTGATGCTATCCAACCATCTCATCCTCTGTTGTCCCCTTCTTCTCCTGCCTTTAATCTTTCCCAGCATCAAGGTCTTTTCAAACGAGTCAGTATCAGGCGGCCAAAGTATTGGAGCTACAGCTTTAGCATTAGTTCTTCCAATGAATATTCAGAATTGATTTCCTTTAGGATGGACTGGTTGGATCTCCTTGCAGTCCAAGAGACTCTCAAGAGTCTTCTCCAACACCACAGTTCAAAAGGATCAATTTTTCAGCACTCAGCTTTCTTTATAGTCCAACTCTCACATCCATAGCAGTGTGACATCCATAGTAGGGGTGACTATTGTAAAACAAACAAACAAACAAACAAAAAAACCACCACAGCTTTGACTAGACAGATCTCTGTAATGCCTTCGAAAATTTTGGGGGATATCTGTTATATCCTAGAAGTAACTTGGCCCATCTAGTTCTATGTGTCCTGTTAGGAAGGGCGTTGTCCCCTGAAGAAGAGGAAGAGAGTGGAAAAGAACTGAGAACTTCCTGTTTCCTGGAGAAAAATCAGGAAAGTTATCTTTGCATATGAGAGCAGATAACAATGAGATAAAGAATCAAGGATCTTTTCTCTTCTCCTTAGTTCCGGGGACCATGAAGAATAGACTTCATTTTCTAATCACAACTCTTTTCCAGCCCCCTCCTCATTCTACACCCACCCACATGACCAGCTCAGGGGTGAAGAGAAATTTTCAGATGTTTGATAATACATGTCCTACTTCATTTCATGATGCAGTCACGACTGAAGATATATATTTAGAAAATATGTAATCACCCCACCGGAAGGGTTAGCACCCCAGGCATCTGAAATATACTATTTCTTTCAAAATCAAGAGGCTCATAGCCCAGGACTAAAGTGAATGCCAAGCCCTAAGAATTCTCGCAATCACACACATACAAAAAGAGCTGAGAATGTGTGCTTTCTGCAGCCTTCCTTGTCTGCCCACCTGTTTCCTGGGGTGGAAAATGTACAGTTACACTCTATAGATTATTATAATTAAGTGGTGTGCAAAATTCGTTTCTTTAAAAATAGCTTCATCGACTCTTCATGGCGTATTTCTGTGAGACAAGCCTACGTGAAAAGCAAGTGAGGATGGTTATTGTTCAGCACGTTTAATTAAGTAAGTATTTCTTTCACCCTTCTGGGAATTAAACGTTGAATGGTGAATAAACACAGGGAACTGTGCCTGTGTTAATTTCTGGTTCACTGCCTCGATTTAAAAGCAGGGTGAAATTCAAGAACGGAGTCCGTGATCTGGAGTCCTTATATGACAAAGCAATGGGAGTTTCACCCTTCACGTGGCCTATAGGAACTGTTCCAGGAAGAGGCCCTGTTGTGTTTTCTCTCAAGTGTCTCCCTGATGGATTCCAAAATACATCTTCATCTCTCCTCTTCCCTGAAGAAATCTTTCTTTCCTTGACAGCTGTATCAGTTGTGACTCGTAAGTAAGAGGGACAGCAACTGGCTTTCTGGGGAGGGGATGTCTTTGCTCATGTCCATGAAGAGTCCAGTGTGGACTCAAACGGTGTTGTCAGCAACTGCTTTCTCTTCTCCATTTCTTTCTTTTTAAAGTTTATTGCTTCAATGGGCATCCTTTGACAGGCTTTTTAAAAACTGTTTTAATGCTAGGTTAGCAAAGAGGCAAAATAGATAAGTAGATGTTTTAAAACTCTTTATTTTATATTAGATATAGCCAATTAGCAGTGTTGTAATAGGGATTCATGGCTGAATCCCTTTGCTGTCCATCTTCAAATCTTGCTCCATTTTCCTTTTTCTTTAAAAAAAAAACTTTTTTTTTTTTTAACTTTTGGCTATGCAGTGCGGCATGTGGGATTTTAGTTCCCCAGGGACTGAACCCATGGCCCCTACGGTGGAAGTGTGGAGTCTTAAGCACTGGACCCCCAGGGAAGTCCTTTTGCTCCATTTTCAGATGACTCTTCCCCTCATGGTACCAAGGTCCAGTTCAGTCGCTCAGTCCTGTCTGACTCTGCGACCTCATGAATCACAGCATGCCAGGCCCCCTGTCCATCACCAACTCCCAGAATTCACTCAGATTCACGTCCATAGAGTCAGTGATGCCATCCAGCTATCTCATCCTCAGTCATTCCCTTCTCCTCCTGCCCCCAATCCCTCCCAGCATCAGAGTCTTTCCCAATGAGTCAGCTCTTCACATGAGGTGGCCAAAGTACTGGAGTTTCAGCTTTAGCATCATTCCTTCCAAAGAAATCCCAGGGCTGATCTTCTTCAGAATGGACTGGTTGGACCTCCTTGCAGTCCAAGGGACTCTCAAGAGTCTTCTCCAACACCACACTTCAAAAGCATCAATTCTTTGGCGCTCAGCCTCTTCACAGTCCAACTCTCACATCCATACAGGACCACAGGAAAAAACATAGCCTTGACTAGACGGACCTTAGTCGGCAAAGTAATGTCTCTGCTTTTGAATATACTATCTAGGTTGGTCATAACTTTTCTCCCAAGGAGTAAGCATCTTTTAATTTCATGGCTGCAGTCACCATCTGCAGTGATTTTGGAGCCCCCAAAATAAAGTCTGACACTATTTCCACTGTTTCCCCATCTATTTCCCATGAAGTGATGGGACCGGATGCCATGATCTTCGTTTTCTGAATGTTGAGCTTTAAGCCAACTTTTCCACTCTCCACTTTCACTTTTATCAAGAGGCTTTTTAGTTCCTCTTCACTTTCTGCCATAAGGGTGGTGTCATCTGCATGTCTGAGGTTATTGATATTCCTCCCGGCAATCTTGATTCCAGCTTGTGTTTCTTCCAGCCCAGCGTTTCTCATGATGTACTCTGCATAGAAGTTAAATAAGCAGGGTGACAATATATAGATACAATATACAGTGTCCATCCACTTCCCTTGATGTACTCCTTTTCCTATTTGGAAGCAGTCTGTTGTTCCATGTCCAGTTATAACTGTTGCTTCTTGACCTGCATACAGGTTTCTCAAGAGGCAGGTCAGGTAGTCTGGTATTCCCATCTTTCTCAGAATTTTCCATAGTTTGTTGTGATCCACACGGTCAAAGGCTTTGGCATAGTCAATAAAGCAGAAGTAGATGTTTTTCTGGAACTCTCTAGCTTTTTCAATGATCCAGCGGATGTTGGCAATTTGATCTCTGGTTCCTCTGCCTTTTCTAAAACCAGCTTGAACATCTGGAAGTTCACAGTTCACGTATTGCTGAAGCCTGGCTTGGAGAATTTTGAGCATTACTTTACTAGCATGTGAGATGAGTGCAATTGTGCGGTAGTTTGAACATTCTTTGGCATTGCCTTTCTTTGGGATTGGAATGAAAACTGACCTTTTCCAGTCCTGTGGCCACTGCTGAGGTTTCCAAATTTGCTGGCATATTGAGTACAGCACTTTCACAGCATCAAGATGGTCCCATTCAAATCAGTTCAGTTGCTAAGTTGTATCTGACTCTTTGCAACCCCATGGACTGCAGCACGCCAGGCTTCCCTGTCCTTCACCATCTCCTGGAGTTTGCTTAAACTCATGTCCATCTGTTAGGGAAGCACACTGATTGAAACTACCCACCCTGGCCAGGCACCATAGTAACCATTTGCATGAGTTGTTTTATGACAGGAGATCCTGCTAAGGAATACAGAAACTAATAAGCCACCACCAACCAAAGAGTTTGGGAAAGGTAGAAAGGAGACATGGCGTGTTTGTCCACTTCCCAGAATCCCTCTCGCTAGCATCCATCTTGGCTGAGCAATGCATGCACCACCAGGAAAGACTCTGAATTAGAATGATTGGCCAAAGACCTCTAGGAAACTAATCCCATCACCATAAAACCTGAGACTGTGAACCACAGTCTGTGGCAGAGCAGTTCTCCTGGGTTCCCTTACCCTACTGCTCTCCACCCGGGTGCCCTTTCCCAATAAAATATCTTGCTTTGTCAGCACATGTGTCTCCTCAGACAATCCATTTCTGAGTGTTAGATAAGAGCCCAGTTTCGGGCCCAAGAAGGGGTCCACCTTCCTGCAACACATCGAGTTAGTGATGCCATCTAACCATCTCATCCTCTGTCCCCTTCTCTTCCTGCCTTCAATCCTTTCCAGCATCAGGATCTTTTCTAATCAGTCAGCTCTTCCATCAATATCTTCTCTAAAGAGTCAGTTCTTTGCATCAGGTGGCCAAAGTATTGGAGGTTCAGCCTCAGTCCTTCCAATGAATACTCAGGATTGATTTCCTTAGGATTAACTGGTTTAAAGCCCTGCCCTTATCCTTATAGGTTCAAGTCCAAGAGGAACTAGAAAGACATTATTTATCCCAACAGTCAAACAAAAGCCTTGGGTCTGACTCTGCTATTTTGATGGAGTCACATGTTGTTTAGTTGCTTAAGTCATGTCCAACTCTTTTGCCGCCCCGTGGACTATAGCCCACCAGACTCCTCTGTCCATGGGATTTTCCAGGCAAGAATACTGGAGTGGATTGCCATTTCCTTCTCTGGGGGATCCTCCCGATCAGGGATTGAACCCACATCTCTTGTGTCTCCTACATGGGCAGATGAATTCTTTACCACTGAGCCACCTGGGAAGCCCCAGTGTGGTCACATGTCCATTGCAAAACTGGTGACTGCCCCAAGGGAATGAAATAATCCTGTTAGCTTAAGCCAAATCACATAGATTCTTTACCCACTGAGCTATTGGGCAAGTCCCCTACTCCAATCCTAGCAAGAATTCTCATTTCTCCTTTTAAGGAAATCTGCTTATCAAGTCACCACTCGCTCTTATCCATCTACAGCTTAGCATTCACATTCTAACCTGTCATTCCTCCAGACTCTGCCCTGTGTATTCAAAGCCGAGCTCTTGGAATTAAACCAAAGGAACAACACAAACCTTTTCTCCCCCCTTAAGTGCTTGGCTTTTACAATATAAGAAAAGAAGTAGCATGGCTTTCATCGCTACTGTCTCTGCTCTGTGTTTAAAAACGATTGAGAAATTCAATGGACTGTTTCAGGCTGCGGTCACACTCCCGAGGCATTAAATGTCACTAACTCACCAAGTAAAAGAGCCACAGGGCACCAAGCAAACACACAGGAATAGAAAACGTATTTCAAAACGCACCTCCTACTTGTAATTGTTAGCACACGCTATCGGTTTACTTGATCAGAAAACCAGACCAGAGAGTGCCAACGGAGTCAAAGATTCCCTGCAAGAATAAATCGTGCTGTGAAGAAACTCGTCATTATGAGAACCAAACAGGCTGTCATAATTTCAGGAAAAAAATCCATTCAATGGGACATTATCTATATCTAAAACATTTTTAAAATCACAAAAATAAAAAGGAGGACAAAAACTTCCTTAAACAATCATGTCGTTTCAAAATGTTACCTACAAAGGATCAAAAATCAAGCTGGCTTCAGAATTCTCTCCAACAATGAGTTTTAGGAAACTGGAATAATTTCTATATAGCTTTGAACAGAACACGGGTATTATCCTACAATGGTATACCTCTCTAATTCTGGGCTGGAGATGTGGGTTTGGGGGCCATTAGCATGCCATCTATGGGGGTTGCACAGAGTCGGACACGACTGCTGTGACTTAGCAGCAGCAGCATAAAGGCAAGAATTGCTGCCTTGGATGAGTAAGTTCATACAAGGAGACATTTTAAAGTGAGAGGACTAGGAGCTCTGAGAGATGCCAGAGCAACACCTATATGGAAGGGATGGGCAAAAAGAGATTATGAGAGGAAATGGCTGACAAGATGATGCTGTCATGGAAGCAAAGAGATCAGTGAATCTGGACTCTCCTGAGTTGAACAGAGCCAAGAAGTAAAGTAAGATAGATCTCATGAGAAAGAAGTCATCAGTAATAGACTTAAGTAAAAATTTGTAAAATTGATCAATTAACATTTTTAAAATATGTGATATTTAATCTTAGAAATCTAATGAATTATAAGCATTTATTCCCAAAGTCCCATGGATAGAGGAACCTGGAGGGCTACAGTCCATGGGATCACAAAAGAGTTGGAGACGACTCAGCGACTAAACAACAACTGAAATGAACTGCCCCACAATACTCAGAGTATAAGAAATGACACATCCTTTTCTATTTTTTATAATTGTGAAGTATATCATACATACAAAGAAGTACAGAATTACGTACAGTTTAAGTAGAACGATAAAAGGAAAACACGTAAGCCAGGTTAAGAAATCAAACATTACCAGGAACATAAAAGCTCTATCCCATGTCTCTCTGACCCCAACAAGAAGGGATCAAAATCCAAATTTTGCGATAATCACCCCCTCCCTTTTCTCTAGATGACTACATACACACACACACATATATATATATATATATATATATATATATCTGAAAATATATTCTTTGTTTCATTTAGGTTGAAACTCCTAATAAATATACTCTAATATACTCATCTGTAACTTGCTTTTTTTTGTTCAACATCATGCCTTTGAGATTCATCCTGTTCATGCATGCAGCTATAGCCTATTCGTTTCTACTGCTGTGTAGTACTTTATTCTATGAATAGTGTGTGTGTGCTCAGTCGCTTCAGCTGTGTCTGACTCTTTGCAACCCCATGGACTATAGCACACTAGGCTCCTCGGTCCATGGGGATTCTCCAGGCAAAAATACTGGAGTGGGTTGCCATGCCCTCCTCCTAAGGATCTTCCTGAGTGAGGCTCAAACCCGCATCTCCTGCGTCTTCTGCACTGAGCCACGGGGGAAGCCCCTATGAATAGTGCACCATAATTTATTTATACATTCTATCATGGATGAACACTTGTTTTTCCCCCTAATTTTGCTATTATGCACAGCATAATAATCAATATTCTTACATGTATCTCCAGCGTGGAGCCCCAAGTAGTCTGGACTCTCCTTCTGTATGTATCTAATATATCTGGCCCACGACGTTTGACATCTTCACTTAGGGCATTCAAAGTGGCTGGGAGGAGACCATTCTAACAAGGCACACATGTTCTTTGAATGAAAACTGAATCATTACTTTCAAATATTTGATACAGGAAGGTTGATTTAGATTCAGTATCCACTAGCAGCACACAAGAAATCTCAACAGAACATTTGTCAACAAAGAAAAGGAAGAGCTGTTAGATTATGTAAATATAATGTCACCTGTTCACTTTCGACTAATTCTAAAAGGCTTTAAATTTTGCGTTACTTGCTTGCATGAAGAAACCTTGTCAATGACGACTCTCCAGAATGTAAAGAGATCATTATTTAAAAGTGTTACACAGGAATTGTGCCCAGCCATTTCAAGCAAAACATCTGATATACAAAATGCAATGCCTACTGAAGCAAGTTCAAGCCTCTTAAAGAAATGACAATTATTTCATCTGAGCAATTACACAGATTCAGCATCTTCCTTAATACCTTCATAGTGGCCAGCCTCTCAGAGAGCACCCAGTGGTTCTTATGCCCTGGTATTCACATCCTGGCTTTCACAGGGAATAGGGTGAAACTCTGTAACTAATGGGATTATTGCAGAAATGACAGTGTGGGACCTTCGAAGCAAATCATTAAGAGACACTGGGACTTGTCTTGCTCTCAGATCACCAGGGCTAGGGGAAGGCAGCCAAGGTGTTACAGACATTCAAGCATCCAGGGAGAGCTCCACATGCTGAGAAACTGCAGCCTCCTGAGAGTTAGCACTGATTTGCCAGTCAGGGGCACGAGCCATCTTGTAAGTGGTTGCTCCAGCCCGTCAAGCTTTCAGATGATGTAGCCCCTGATGTCATCTTGTGTGAAACATTATGAGACATCCTGAACCAGAACTACCCAGCCACACTGATCCCATATTCTTGACCCACTATAAACTGTGTGAGATAATACAATAGTCTATTGCTATTTTAAACTGCTCCCTTTGGGGGTAATCTGTTACACAGCAACAGATAACTAATATATACTTGTAACTTTTACTTTTCATACCATAATTCCACAATAGAAAGACAATGTTTTCAGTAAATTCCATATAGATGTCCCCCTCAATCTCTTTCTAAAATGGAGACAATGTAATGTTCAACAGAAAAAAAAAAAAGCAAAACCTGACATCTCCAGTGTCCTGGAGCCTTCGCTCTCAGACACTTTGAGTCATCACCACAGGCTTCTGTGTTTATTATTTTATATACTGGGCAAAGGGACATAGAGAATGAAAGATAAAATGGGTCATGAAGGGGGACGAGGAGGCAGGAATTTTGTCTAAAGAGTTTATAGGGACTTAATGGCGCTAAATTCTCTCTACACACAAAGCATGAGCAGGACTCATATCTGGAGTTGCCAAGCATGAAAACAAAAAGGATGCCTTTCTATCTGCAAAATTAAAACCCAACTAAACTATGATATATGTAAGAAGCCCCCAACATTTCTATTTTTCTCTGATGTTTTTTTCAGAAATGTCAACTATCAAATCCATTTTAAAAATTGTTTCAGTGCTTCTGCTTTGTCCATTCACTCTTGGTTGGTCTGCCTACTGTTTAATCCAGCACTGAGAAAACACACTGTACAAACTTAAAGATTCATGGTGTAAAGTGGACACTCTTAATCACAGCACCTTCCATGCCCCAGTTATTATTAAATCAATCATTTTACTTTCCAGCCACTGGTTTTTCCTGAGGGGCTCTTATTAGCCGAGCCTCCTTGAATATAAGTGCTTCTTCTGTTAATATTCCTTGGAAGCCCATTATAAATGCTCTTTTACCCAGAAAGTCTGCATTCTCAGATTGGTGACTAAAGTTAGGCTGGTAGGACAGAGAGGGACTCACTTCAGACCTGCAGGCTTCCAGTCTCACAGGTTGTCCCCTTTCTTGTCCCATTCTCACCTAACAGGCACACAATAGGCCAGACTCTTTATATCCTGATCATGGAGGACTTGGCAGGTAAAAAATGCTAATTTCTAAGGTCAGGGGAGGTGCTTCACATTATATCTTTCTGAAGACAAGATCCAGACATAGACAAGATCCCCAAAGGATGGGGAGGCCCTGAAGACACTACATATTTAATAGCGCTTTGCTGCATTTGCTGATTGCTAGGACTTGCCTAGCGATCCGGTGGTTAAGACTGCACGCCCCCCAGTGCAGGGGGTCCGGGTTCAGTCCCTGGCCAGGGAACTAAGATCCCACATGCTGCACAGTGCAGCCAAAAAAATAAAGTTTTTAAAAAGAACTAACCGCTGCCATACTCATGGAAATTAATGTGATGTCAGAGTTCGAGGCCCCATTTGTCAGATTAAGCACACTTAAGAAACGAACAAAGCAGGACAGTAAAACTATTTTACTTTTTCATAATTGGTATTAGAATTCTAAAGCTAAGCTGCCTAATATGACAGCTCCTAGCCACATGTGATCATTTCATTTTAAATTAATTAAAATTAACTAAAATGAAACATCCAGTTCCCCAGTAACACAGCACATTTTAAATGCTCAGTAGCCATACAAGCACTGTTATGAAACATTTCAGTTATCATGGAAAAGCTATAAAAACTTGGTTGAATTCCCTTACGTTTGACATTGTTTTACCTTTGCATTACACATTTTGGGAGCAGGTGGGAGAACCATAATACTTTCAGTGACTGGAGACCTCTAAAGAATTTAATGTGACTTTGGCCAGCAGCCTCCTTTACCAGCATTTATACCTTTGATCGCGCCTCCACGTACCTCATCGAAAAGCCATTGCCCTGGACAGTCACACGCGAGCACCCCGAATCCGCTAGATTAGACTGGAAACCAGCCCCACCCCCTCAGATGGTCTCCTAGCAACAGAGACGCGACCCCGCCCCTTCCCCTGCCGAGCCTCTCCTACCTTATTGGCCTAGAGGGGGCGGGACCGGGAGTCAAGTGTCCAATAGGAGGGTAGCGGAGGAGGGCGTCCTGGCCGCGTCCCCGTCGCCTGGGAAACCGCGGCATCCTGGTTCGCGCGCGATGCCGAGCTCGGAGGAGCGAGCCGCGCAGGCTGAGGACAACGCGGACGGGGAGCCCGGAGCCGACCCAAGGCTGCGACTCCTGGGGGCCTATGTGGCCCGGAGCCTGCGGCCGCCCGCGGGCGCCTGGGAGCGCTGTGCGGGCTCGGCCGATGCGGGGCAGCTGCTGCACGCCTTCCTGGGACAGGGGGCCGCGGAGGGGCCGCGACCGCTGCTGGTGGTGCGGCCCGGGCCTGGGGGCCTGGCGGTGCGCATGGGGCTGGACGCAGGACCTGAGGCCGGCCCGCCTCGGGCTAAGGGGCTTTTTCCTGCGCACCAGGCCTGAGCCGCCAGGCCCCGGCAGCCTCCGCGGGGCAGTGCTGTGCGGGGACCTGCCCGCCGCGCCGCTGGAGCATCTGGCCGCGCTCTTCTCTGAGGTGAGTAGGCCCACCGCCCCGCCGGCCGCCGCCGGGGAGGGGGGGGAGAGCAGGGGGGCGGGGCAGGGGCGGAGCCGGAGAACCGGGGCGGGGCCTCGAGAGCCGTTGGGAGCTGAGTTTGAGGAGCCGTGAGTAAAATAGGATGGGCGGGGCGATGTTGGAGGGCGGAGCTGGCGGGAAACTAGGACCCTGGGCTGAGCTTGGAAACGGAAGCTGAGGGAAATCTGAGCAGGGGTCGTGTCAGAGTATGGATGTCAGGGAGCTTGCTTCATTCCTGGTCTGGATTCAGGCCAAAGTCTAGGAGAGGCTAGAGTCGGAAGAGGGCCTGGATCCTGACCTCTCTTTTGAGACCTTATCTCTGAATCCCCCTATATAAACTGGCATCGCAAATGATAGGGAATACTAGACCCAGGGGCATCTCCTATGGATGAAGGAAAAGAGTTAAAAAGAAGAGGTGGTTCGGTTTTGATTTTCATCTCATTCATGAACCGGAGGTCAGCCCTGTGCCCAGGTAAGCAGCTGGGACATCATATGAAATGCCCAGCAGGCATTTGGACGGGTCCACCCGGAGCACAGGGGAGGAAGAGCTCCAGGGATTGGATTACGGGGGCTTCGGTGGCACCACAGCAGAAGACTCGAGAGGGCAGGGGTGCCTGGGAAAGACTTTGGGACATTTAAAACTTTCTGGAATGTGAGTAAAAGCTTTCCTGGAAGTGAAGTGGATGTGCCTCTGGAGGCTTGATCCCCTGCTGTATCATGTTCCCTGTGATAGGTACTGTGGGGAGCACAAAAGAAATATGACAAGATCCCACCTGTGGACGTCATCATATATATAAAATATTTAAAGCTAGTAGACTTTCCAGGTGACACAGTGGTAAAGAAGCCAACTGCCATTGTAGGAGTTGTGGGTTCAGTCTTGATCAGGACGATCCCCTGGAGAAGGAAATGACAATCCACTCCAGTATTCTTGCCTGGAAAATCTCATGGACAGAGGAGCCTGCCAGACTGCAGTCCATGGGATGGAAAAGAGTTGGACACAACTGAGCAACTAAGCGGGTGTGTGCACGTGTATACACACACACACACAAAGTTGGCCTCAGTGCTTGAACTGGGTACTAGAGGCTCTCTGCTACATCAGGTGTTGGGACTTTGGTTGCTCCATTAGGAAGCTGTGGGGAGCAGGAGTTCCAGAAAAGGGTTACGGATGACCGAGGAGCTCAAGGGGACTTGGGGAAACTAGATTGTTCAGTAGATATGGGAGTATTTCAATATTTTCTTATCCCAATGGCTTTATTGTTTGTTTTCTGAACATTATCCATCCCTGTAGGAATCCAAGCTTGGTTCACAACCCCTCTTGAACAGTGATGATGGAAAGAAGTGCATGACAATGAATTCACCATTACCAAAGGGGAAATGGAGGAGAGATAAATTAGGAGTTTGGGATTAACAGATTAACTATATACAAAATAGATAACCACCAGAGACCTAATGTATGGCACATGGAACTAACCTCAATATCTTATAATAACCTATAATGGAGAAGAATCTAAAAAGAATATATATATATAGGCTTCCCAGGTGGTGCTAGTGGTAAAGAACCTGCTACCCAATGCAGGAGACGTAAGAGACCCAGGTTCAATCCCTGGGTCAGAAAGATCCCCTGGAGGAGGAGTAATCCCTAGGAAGGAGAGTAATCCCTAGGAAGGAGGAAATGGGCGACACAGGGAGGTACAGGGGTAGACTGAAGACTTGATTTCTACTATAAAGCTTTTGTACTTAAAAAAATTTGCACCATGTAAATGTGTTATCTGTTTTAAAAAATCCAAATAAAATATTTTTAAAAATATCTCAGGACTTTACTTGAATTTCTCAAAACCTCGTAACAGCAGACCCTGGACCACACAACCCAGCCCTGTCCAGTCCACTTCTTTCACACTCCCCAGAGTGGATCCAGGGCTAATTCAGGATCTTGCTCATCTCAGTCTCTTGAGCACCTTCTCCCCTCCCAGCTGTCCTGCCCACTCTCATCTCCACCTTTGGCTATGAGCTCCCCTCTCCTAATACCTTCCCATAATACTGCACTTCCCAATAATATTGCACAAAATGTCCCCAAGCCATAAACTATAACTTTGTTTTTGCCCCATTACACCAATACAAGGTAAAAAGCAAGTAACATCCAGGAAGCGTTTGGAGAAAGAAGTGAGGGAATGTGGTAACCAGCCCTGCTCCCTTTTTCCTCCTCTCTGTGTCTTTATTCACTGCAGCCAGCCAGGTTTCCTTTCCTAGGGCTCTGGGGCTTGGACACTGTGTTGGAAGTTTGCGGTTTTGGAGAGGGAGTGTTACCGATCCTTTCCAATCGGGTGTCCAGTCGGATGGCCCTCCAACTAGGTCATTCCCTTGTCCAGTGCCGGCTAGTGCCAAGTAAAGGAAAACAGATTCAGCAGAAGTGGGAGAGGTAGAACTCTGAAAAACCCACGTGCTCTCCAGGTGTGGAGTGGGGTGTGGCGCACCGCTCAGGGTGGACGGCGTGGGCGGGGCTGAGTGGGAGGAGCAAGCATGCGCAGAGTCTCCTGCGTGGTGGACGCATAGTGGGTGGCGACCCTTGGTCATTTTGGACTTTTCTGGTTCCAGTAGTTTCTGTACGTTTCTCCCTGGCCATTTCTGGAGATTCTGCCTTAGTTCCTGTTAACTCATTGTTGACTGGGGGATTTTTGAAGAAACTAATGCCCGTAGCCAGCAATTTTTATTTCAGCAGGCCAAAAATTAATTCTGTCGTTTTCCTAACTCTCTGTGGGTTACTATATTCAGTATAGGCGTGCCTGTAAAGTCTAATAATTTTTAACGTTGTCTCCAGTCCACTGTTGTGTAGAAGCAAAGGAGTGTCCTCCAGCACCGTGAGTTTCCTTGTTACTTTCAGTATCACTCACTAAGGTTTTCTGTTGGTCTAATATTCACATCGTGTGAATCAGAACTGTATTCTGAAGAAATGCTATTTTCAGAGACACTATTATATATGTCGCTCAGATAGTCAGGGAACGTATATGCATAAAATTCACCGAAAAATTCCTCTTCACTCAAAATTTCGCCATGCGCCATCTTTGAAACGGAGAAGGCAATAGCATCCCACTCCAATACTCTTGCCCGGAAACTCCCATGGACCGAGGAGCCTGGTGGGCTGCAGTCCATGGGGTCGCTGAGTCAGACACGACTGAGCGGCTTCACTTTTATTTTTCATTCTCATGCATTGGAGAAGGAAATGGCAACCCACTCCAGTGTTCTTGCCTGGAGAATCCCAGGGATGGCGGAGCCCAATGGGCTGCCGTCTGTGGGGTCGCACAGAGTCGGACACGACTGAAGCGACTTAGCAGCAGCAGCAGCAGCAGCAGGAGCATCTTTGAAAATTTCACGTTTAGAATATACACAGGATTGGAACAAAGAACTAACAGAGCAAAATGTGAATGATAACAACATTCATAAGTTGTATCATGAACCGTTAATCAATTTTAAGCTCTAACAGATTCACTCGGTGATGTTAATTGTATCACTCTCTAAAAGCATACTGATACGTTTTCTGTCAATAACGTTTGGGTAACAAAAGACATACTAATACGTCTCTAGTCAGTAATGGCACCATTTCCTTCCCCGGAAGTTCTTCTTGGACCAGGGATCCAGGAGAAGGCAATGGCACCCTACTCCAGTATTCTTGCCTGGAAAATCCCATGGACGGAGGAGCCTGGTAGGCTGCAGTGCAGGGGGTCGCTAGGAGTCGGACACAACTGAGCAACTTCACTTTCATGCATTGGAGAAGGAACTGGCAACCCACTCCAGTGTTCTTGCCTGGAGAATGCCAGGGACGGAGGAGCCTGGTGGGCTGCCGGCTATGGGGTCGCACAGAGTCGGACACGACTGAAGCGACTTACCGGCAGCAGCAGCAGTCAGTAATGTGTTAAGCAAGTACAGCTGTAGATGAATGGATTGGGAGCCAGAAAGGGGAGGCTATAGGTTGGTTTTCTGTAGAAGTGAGGGTCTGATCTCCCATGGTCTCAGCCTGCAATGATTTGGAGCAGGGCTTGCATTCCCAGCCAGAGCCTGGCTGGGTCGTGGTGGTGAAAGCCCCAATGGTCAGTGACAAGGGCCCTGGCCCTCTGACTTTGCAGAAAAGAATTCCCTAAAGACCATAAATAGTGAAGCAAGTAAAGTATTTTCTAAGAGGAAAAGAGTACAGTACATGTGGATAGACACACTGGTGGACTCAGGGAGAGAGTCGCTGAGTCATATGCTTGTGGCAGTTTGAATAAACTTTTTATGGCATATTTCTTCCAGGTTTCCCTTGGCCAGTCATTTTGATTTGCCTGGTTCACTGCCCATATTTGGTTTATCTCGGGATCCTCTCAGGTGTGCCCAAGCATCCCTTAGCCAAGATGGATTTTACCGAAAAGGCATCTGGGTAGAACATCCCTTGGCATAACTCCCCTTTGGGCTCGAAGGAGCCTTTTCTATGCATGTGATGTCTAGGAAGTTGCCTGACTTCTGGAACAAGAAATGTGTGATCTGTGCAGGGTCCAGCCTCCTCCTTAATTGCCCTGCTGTTCTCATCTTGGAGTTTCAGTCCACAGGAAATGAATCTCCAATGGCTTTACCCCAACTCCCCCAGGGCAGAGGGTGGGGAGCATCTGCCTTGTGCCTCAGGTCCTTTTCCCGAGACAGGAGCATGGATGAGGAGTCTGGGGGATCCAGGTTCCAATCCTTGTTCTGTCAAGTTTCTGCAGTGTGATGTGAGCTCCCCTCTGTCAGAATCAACACACCTTGCAGGCTTGTCGTGAAATTAAAAATAATTTATCAAGACACTTGAAACAGACTATGTTAGCATCCCCAAATCCAAGCTCATACTCCTTGCCACACGGCAGGCTGATAAATCGAGAGAGAAGACCTTGGAGCAAGGACTAGTGACTCTATTAGAAAGCTGGCAGTTTGAGATAATGGACTGGCAGAACCATCTTTTCCGAGGGAGAATTTAGGCTGCTTTCTACTAAAAGGGGAGGGAGTGTGGCTGTTCATTGAAAATTTCTTGGTGCCTGAATCCATTATTCTTGCAGATGTTCAAGTGGGTCTGGTCACATTGTAAGCTTCCAACTGGAGAATTATTATTCTCTGTTCTGCAATTTCTTATTATACCTTGAAAGGTCAGGCTTGGGCCGCAGAGCCTTGTGAATGGACTGTCATGTGTATTACTGGCTATGGGCAACATCCTTTTATTGATACAAAGAGACAGAGCCAACATGACTAAGACAGGCAACAGAGTACAAAGACAGACTAAAAGGAACTGATCCCATGTAGAGTCAGGTTTCTTCTCTGTTACATTGGGCTTCCCAGGTGGTGCTAGTGGTAAAGAATCCACCTGCCAATGCAAGAGAGGCAAGAGATGTACATTCAATCCTTGGGTCAGGAAGATCTCCTGGAGAAGGAAATGGCAACCCACTCCAGGATTCTTGCCTGGAAAATCCCATGGACAGAGGAGCCTGGTGGGCTACAGTTTATGGGTCAAAAGAAGAGTTGGACATGACTTGGCAACTGAGCTCACGTGCGTGCGCACACACCCACACAAGTACACACACACACACATATTACTGAAATACTGATATAACAAAATATAGTAATAAAGTCTAAACTGGCAATAAAATAAATAGATAAAATAAATACATAAATAAAATGGCCTTGAGACCACCTGTAGACAGAAGATCATGCTTACCTGCATTTGTCCTGCCCCCCCTTTTTTTTGCCTCTTGGCCTTTGTGACAATTTCAGTCACTCATATTCACCCTGTGATTAGGAAGGAATTCTTGCCCTAGGGTTCTGCTGAACACACAACATGGCTGAACACACAACACTGGACAGATGAGACTGCTCACAGGTTATTATCAGCGATGCAGTCCAGAGGAGGAGGACTCTGTGCCAGGCAGGGCCACATAGGGATTGCATGTGGGGACAGAGTGAACGACCAGGAAGTGTGGGAGACAAGTTTTATACTCTCCAAAGGGTGTAGGGCCCAGTGGTTCCTTGGGGAGGATGGGATTGGCTTGAGGGAATATTCTGTTGGCTGGCAAGAAACTGAAGCCCACTCCCCAGGGATGAGAAGCAGACATGCCTGGTGCCCCTGATAAACAGGGATGTTGGATGAGGGACCTTCTCTGCAGGAGCAGAGTGGGTAGGGAAACTTGTGACTGGTTATTGCAGCTGCCCCCATCCCCACCCCCACCCCCACCCCCAATTTTACCAGATGTCAAGGCAGTACATAATGTTTATTTCATAATGTTAGGTATTAGCTGTTAGGTCTTACCAGACAGGGAGACCTGCAAAAGTTTGTACATAGCTCTCTCGACCTTCCTCAGAATAGTCTTCCTTTTTTAAAAAAATTTTATTTTGTATTGGGGTATGATAGCTGATTAGGGCTTCCCTGATAGCTCAGTTGGTAAAGAAATCACCTGCAATGCAGGAGACCCCAGTTCCATTCCTGGGTCAGGAAAATCCCCTGGAGAAGGGAAAGGCTACCCACTCCAGCATTCTTGGGGCTTCCCTGTGGCTGAGCTGGTAAAGAAATCACCTGCAATGCAGGAGACCTGGGTTGGGAAGATCTCCTAGAGAAGGGAAAAGCTACCCACTCCAGTATTCTGGCCTAAAGAGTTGCATGGACTGTATAGTCCATGGGGTCGAAAAAGTCAGGCATAACTGAGCCACTTTCACTTCATAACTGATTAACTGCTGAAGCTGAATTTCCAATATTCTGACCACCTGATGTGAAGAGCCAACTCATTGGAAAAGACCCAGGTGCTGGGAAAAATTGAAGGAAAAAGGAGAAGGGGGCGGCAGAGGATGAGATGGTTGGATGGCATCATTGACTCAATGGATGTGAATCTGACCTAACTCCGAGAGCTAGTGAAGGACTGATTAACAATATTGTGATAGTTTCAGGTGGATGGCAAAGGGACTCAGCCATACATATACATGTATCCATTATTCCTCAAGCTCCCCTCCCATCCAGGCTGCCACATAACATTGAGCAGAGTTCCCTGTGCTACACAGTAGGTCCTTGTCCGTGGTTATTGTTTAATTGCTAAGTTGTGTCCAACTCTTTTGACCCCATGGACTGTAGCCTGCCAGTCTCCTCTATACATAGGATTTCCCAGGCAAGAATACTGTAGTGAGTTGCCATTTCCTTCTCAAGGGATCTCCCTGATGCAGGAAGGATCAAACCTGTGTCTCCTACTTGGCAGGCAGATTCTTTACCACTGAGCCACCTGGGAAGCCCCCTTGTTGATTATCCCTTCTAAATATAGGAGTGTGTACACATTGATCCCCAAACTGCCCAACTTCCCCCGCAGAATAGTCTTTCTTTAGGGTTTCAGAAGTTGCCCACCTTTGTTTCCTGTGCACATCTGTTCCAGGTTGTCATCCCTGTCCTGGCCAATGAGAAGAACCACCTAGACTGGCCCTACGTGGTTTCTCAAGATGTCCAGCGGCATGCCTACAGCCTCCAGGGTGACCTCCTGGTCCTTCTTGAGCAAGCAAAGGGAAAAACCCTGCTGCCCCTTCCAGTCGGCTCAGAAAGCATGGGCTCTGAAGGTTCTGAAGTCGAGGCTGCGTAAGTACCGCCAGGCTGGCCGTATGGGCCTCGCAGACAGGGGAGATGCCAGTTTATCTGAATGTTTCCTCTACGACTTTTCTGTCCCTGACTCTGTATGTCTCCTTCTGCACACAGCCCACTGTTGGCCAGCATCCTCGGACTGTGTGTTCCGTGCTGATTACCACCCTCGCCCCAGTACCCCCATCCAATTCTCTCAAGGCTATCGCGGCAACATGGCCTTCTTTCCGCTTAGAACTATCTGAACACTGAGAGCAGCCACACTGATTCCAGCATTTCCCTTATCAGGACAGTGTCTCATCATTGGCAGAGACCCAGGTCCAGTCTGGGAGACAGCACGCCTCTTCCCAGCATTTACTCAGCACATCATGTCGCTGTCCAGACCCTCTACCAGCAGCAGCTGGAGAGTGTTTTCAGGTCCTGGCGACTTTTTTTCCCCAAGTAGAAACAAATCAGCTTTGCTGAAGCTTGAGGTCCTTGTCTTCTAGACTTGGAGAGGCCTTAAACCCTATGGCTCTTCTCCTTATAGCAGTGATACCCACTGTCAGCTTCCACTTACCATTCCAGCCCTGAGATATCTTTGCTTCTGTCCTGTGGGGATTTTCTTCTTTTTCTTTAGAATCAGGCTATGTACCTAAAATAATATGTCTGTTTTTTAATTGTCTTCTAGTAGGCATTCTATATGTTTGTGGCAACAGTCCACTTTCCTTCATGAGTTCAGTCTGCCACATTGCTGGGACTTCCCAAACGTATTATCTATTCAGGGCCCATGATTTGATCTGCAGAATGAGTATTGACTGGGATAGAAATAAACTTTACAGTGAGTTTTTTCATATTGGAAGTAATTTGCTATGTATATAATTTGAAGCCATCCCAATTAACTGGAAAACTTATCGTGGCTTCATAAAAATATACAATTTTCAAAATAAATACCTTCAAATGACCCTTCTTCTGTTACTTTTCTCTTTGAATATAACAACATTCAGTGTGAATGTATAATCATTGTGGTGTTTGTCTCCCTTTGTTCAAATCTGATAATTTCCTGAGAGGCTGGATCGTATTACTGGGAGGTGAGTATCTTCTGCCTTTAATATCATCCATAATCACTTGTGCCATATCATTGCTCAGCAAATATGAACTTAATTAAATGAAGTAAAGGTGGGTTTCTGGCATGAAAAGTGCAAATGACAGATTCTTTCTCACCTGTGTCCTGTGTTCTCGGCATGCCTGTGTGTGTGCTAAGTCACTTCAGTAGTGTCCAACTCTTCACGACGCCATGGACTGTAGCCCTCCAGGCTCCTCTGTCCATGGGAGTCTCCAGGCAAGAATAGTGGAGTGGGGTTGCTGTGCCCTCCTCCAGGGGATCTTCCCCACCCAGGGACTGAACCCCTGTCTCTGCCATCTCCTGCATTGGCGGTGGGTTCTTTACCACTAGTGCCATGAACAACTGTCAGTTCAGACTGTATGAAAAGGCAACCAGAATGTATTTTTGATTTTCAATCCTTTCCAAACATCCCTAGTTAGTTTATTTAAAAGATGTATGAGGGAGAACACATGGGAATTCCATTCTTCACTGGAGAAGTGAGGACAAAGAATTGTAATGTTCGGACATCTGACAAGTTGCCTGATGGAGGAGGAAGTAACCTGTTTCTTCTTGCTGAGTCGGTCAGAACTGAGAGCAGATGCGGGGCAGGGAGATGAACCTGATCCTGGGTAGACACAAACTCTTTCCCAAGGACAGCTGATCTTCCCACAGAATGCACTGCCTCATCAAGCAGGGAGCTGGCTGGCATTGGTGGGATTCAGGTAAGGATTGGGGCTCCCTGGTGGCTCAGATGGTAAAGAATCCGCCTGTGGTATGAGAGACCTGCATTAGTCCCTGGGTCCCGAAGATCCTGTAGAGAAGGGAATGGCTACCCAATCCAGTATTCTTGCCTGGAGAATTCCACGGACAGAGGAGCCTGGTGAGGAACAGGACCCCCTGTCCATGGGGTCACAAAGGGTCGAGCACGACTGAAGTGACATGGCACAGAGAGTTAAGCTCTTCCCTGCATCCCAGGAGACTTGTTGTCTCTTTCGCAGCTTGGATTCTACGGACAAGTCCGTCATCTACGCCATCGAGTCTGCAGTGATCCAGTGGAGCCACCAAATCCAGCTGGCACTCAAGAGAGAGTCTTCGCAGCCGCTCCTCCAGGGGGAAAACCCTACCCCAAAGGTGGAGCTGGAGTTCTGGAGGACCAGGTGGGCACAGACTGGGACCCTGGGAGCAGATGCCTCACAGTGGAAATGGGCTGGGGGAGGTGGCTACTGAGTCCGGTCCCACCCCCAGGGTCTCTCATCAGCCCTAGAGCCAACAGCTTAGTGTCATTCGGGTCAAGGCAGCTCTTCTGTGTACTGGGAGGTGACACTTTAGCCAAAGTTCAATGGTCATGCCTCGTTTCTTGAGCTGCAGTCAGTGTATCTTCTGACATTTCTTCAAAGGCGCTTTCAGCCACATGTAAAGTTAATGAACTCGTTTACACATTTTCTTCTACTTGTCTGCTCCCTCTCCTTGGGCAGTCAATATACACACTTTTTCTTTTTCTTTTTGTAGGGTTTAGAGAAAGAGAGGGGTTTTGGCAGTACACTGCTGAACACTGTCTCTTAGATTCCAGGCGGTCATTAGGAGGGCTGAAAGTCCATCATGGTGTCCCAGCCCCACAGGTTCCAGAAAGACCTAATTATCCCCCCTCTTCCTCCCCATTTCCTGGCTCCTATTTATCACTGTGCTGATTAATCTTCTCAAAAGGAGATAGACAGACTGATGTGTGAGGGGGACCACCCTGTCCTTGCATGTCACGTGACCAGGGATACCAGTAGGGCTCCAGCCCCTTTTGCATCCCATGCCGAGATGCTCCATCCTCTTGTCTGGTTTCCTGACCACTCTGCTGACCTACTGTGGGGCCCTTCTCCAGCAGCCTTGCTCTGACAACACTTCTCTCACCCCACCCAAAACCTCACTGTGAGAGCTAATGACCTCCAGCTGCTGAGCATCTGAGCTTCCAGATGGTCAGCAGTGTTCCCTGCTGTTACCTCCTGCAGCTGCTCCTTTGAACCTGTGTCCAGACTGAGGCTGTTGCCCTTGCTGTTCTGGGAACAGAGACCTTGGCTCTTTGGACTAGAGCGTCTGCAGAAGCACCCTGAGGCAGACCTCCTCTCTCCATCTATCTGAAGGCCAGTCATAGCGGCATGACTGTGTTCCCTGACGTTGTTCTGGACTGATGCTTCTCCTGGTGTTGCAGGTGTGAAGATCTGGAATACATTTATAATCAGCTGAGAATGATAAAGAGGAGGGGCATGGTGGGACTTCTGGACAAGCTTCAGAGCAGCTACTTTCCAGCTTTCCAAGCCATGTTCCGAGACATTGGAGCAGGTGAGGGTCCCCAAGTATTTTTCATACACACTCTCAACTTTCTTATTTAGTGCCGGCTTATCTTCCTCTCTGCTTTCAGCAGCTTCCAGTCCTCGCAGCCCTCCGACCTGAGATGGTTTAGCACATCGGCAAGAATACCAAACCTAGAAGGAAAGTAGCCACCCTGTGCTCTGTTTGCATTTCCAGAGCTTTGAGACCCTGGCAGAGTCACTTAACCTCTCTGAGCTTTTGCGTGTAATGCATACGCTTGCCGCCTGCTTCCCTGGGCTTCTGGGAGAGGATGTAAGTGTGAGTTCTTTGCTGACTATAAATCATAATCCCTCACCTCTGGAATTCATGTCCTTCCACCCCCAGCTTCTTGGAAAGTCTCTGTTCCATTTCTACCTCCATTCTGCTTTTCCTGTTCCTCTTTGTGTCAGATGGGACTGCAGTTTCCTGGTCATCTGAGCTCCAGACAAGACTGGCCCTTGTCAAAACTGCAAATCCAGCAGAGTCTATACTTAGAAGTAGGTAAATCCTTTCAGGGCTCCCTCTCCCCTCATCAGTGCACTTCACTTCTTTCTCCTCTCAAACCTCCTCCCGGCTCTTGGGTATTGTAGGCTGAAATAAGCTTCTAAAGGTGTTTGCAATCTCATGTTATTTAAGGTTAATGTCCGGAGAAGGCACTGGCACCCCCACTCCAGTACTCTTGCCTGGAAAATCCCATGGATGGAGGAGCCTGGTAGGCTGCAGTCCAAGGGGTCGCTAAAAGTCAGACACGACTGAGCGACTTCACTTTCACTTTTCACTTTCATGCTTTGAAGAAGGAACTGGCAACCCACTCCAGTGTTCTTGCCTGGAGAATCCCAGGGACGGGGGAGCCTGGTGGGCTGCCGGCTTTGGGGTCGCACAGAGTCGGACACGGCTGAAGCGACTTAGCAGCAGCAGCAGCAAGATTAATCTCAGCAGTGATTCTCAAATGCTTTTTCTCTATCAGAGCTCTTTCTTTAAATGCAATCTCCTGTGTCAGTCCAGAATGTAAAACTTGCCAAGGTGTATTTGCTGTGCTAAAGAGGGAGTGTCCTGTGTCCAGAGCCCATTGGTGGATCCCTGTCCCACCTTCTCTTCCTTATGGTGTAGGGTTTGGAAACCATGCAGATGAAGGAATAAAAGTACTGGTGGTGGAGTTTCTGACTTGTGCTTTATAACAGAGAATAGCTGGCTTAAGAAGCTGGTCTCTGAGGTCCTTCTGGACCCTAATTTCTCATCCCAGAGGCCCTCTGCCAGCACCTAGAGCTGGCTTGGAATGGGGTTCCTACTGGGGCCCCAGTTTATTGCTTCTCTGAGAGGTTTTGTGTCTCAGAGCAATCAAATGTTGTTTCCAATTTATACTCCAATTCAAATGAGGTAGTGTCCCCAGAAGTGATCTGTGTACCACTGTTAGAATGAGAGATAGTTGGAGTAGATGTCTGGGCAGGTGTATTTTATTTTTATGTTTTAAATTTAATTTAATTTATTTTTTAAATTGGAAGATAATCTCTTTACAGTGGTGTGTTTCTGCTGTACAACATGCATCAGCTATATGTATACATTTATCTCCTCCCTCTTGAGCCTCCTTCCTATCCTCCTCCCCGTCACACCCATCTGGGTCATCACAGAGCGCCCAGCTGAGCTCCCTGTGCTAGACAGCAGCTTCCACTAGCCAGCGCTTTAACACATGGCAGTGTATATATGCCAACGCTACTCTCAGTTCATCCCACCGTCTCCCTCCCCTCCTGTGTCCACAAATCCATTCTCTATATCTCCATCTGTATTTCCTGCCCTACAAATAGGTTCATCAATACCATTTTTCTAGATTCCATTATATATACATTAATATACGATATTTTTCATTTTCTGACTTACTTCATTCTGTATGACAAACTCTAGGTCCATCCGTATTTTAAAATACGCAAAGCGTAACTCGTTTTTTTTGGCATGTGATGCGAGTTTTCCATTTATGGTTTTATAGAGATTTAATGGTTTCATTTTATATGATTTTATTTACATTAAAATTAGAGTCAAATTAGGGAAAGGTATGAAGTAATACTACAGGTTGTAGGCAGTCATGACAAATATCATAAAGGGGATGTGCCAAGGACAGAAGTTTGAGGCTCTGGAATAAAACATATAATAAAAATGTATTTATGAGTTTATTATTTAGAGCCCCAAGTATATTTTTCACATTAAAAGATTATAGAATACAATCATTCACATTGATTAATAGTAATAAAAGATTTGGTTCCCCAGACCCACCTTCTAAAAGTTTTTGCAAAAGAATATATTATGGCAATGAAAAGAAATTAGAAAAAAAAACAATATCATCATAATTGTCTCAGAGAAATACCACTGTAAAAATAAAAATCCTTGAAATATATAACTCAATCCAAATAAAGGATTAAGAGGAATTTTGATCATAGTTGCCAGGTAGAGACTTGGTCAGAAATTTTGTTGGGATCTTCAGAGAATAAAAATATTTTAGCTGGTACCTGATTTTCCTCATTTCTAATTTAATTGCAGAGTTTTTGTCCTTATTCTGCAGATAGTATGTGCTTTGCACAGAAATACTGTATGCCACGATCAGGGTAGTTCTTTGGCTCACAGATTGGACAGAAGAGAAGGGGAGGAAAAGATATAGTCCTGGATTGGTGGGCACATGGGGAGTAAAGAAGGAGGTTTAAAGAACGTAGAAAAATGTGTGTGAACAAGATTTTCTGAAGTACAATTGATTGGGCAACAAAGAACCTTGGGAACAGTAAGGGTATCTTGGAAAGGAAAAGACCAGGAGAGTAAAGACCAAGTAGGGAGTTCCTGCCTCTGGCCGCTAGAAGGCAGAGTTGGCACAGTGCGGCCCAGTTGCCAGTCCAGGATACTTGTGGGTAGAAGCGTGTGGAGAAAAGGGCTTCCAGGTGGTACTAGTGGTAAAGAACCTGCTTACCAATGCAGGAGACATAAGAGACATGGGTTCTGTCCCTGGGAGGAAGATCCCCTAGAGGAGGGCATGGCAACCTACTGCAGTATTGCCTGGAGAATCCCATGGGCAGAAGGGCCTGGTGTGCTCTGGTCCATGGGCTTGCCAAGAGTTGGACACGACTGAAGCTACTTAGCATGTGTATGTGGGGAGAGAAGTAAAGTCCAGAGGTGTTCTGGAGCTGGAACTGGCTCTCGGGTTCCCATGAGAGCCCGTTGCATGCAACCCTTGTCAACACCCACTCCCCAGCACTCAGTGACATCAAGTTAGTAGCTTGAGATCAGACACGGTGGGAAGATGAGGAGTATTTACATCCCAGAGATTGGCAAATGCTAAAGGCTTTTGGGATCAAGGCTTTTGTCCCAGAAGAGCTTGTGGTTAAAGATTTACCAGCAAACCACACATATTTCTGTGCAACTGGGGTTTATATTTGAATCTGTTTTTTTTTGTTGTTGTTGTTTTGGCCACATTGCCCAGCCTGTGGGATTTTAATTCCCCAACCAGGGATCAAACCCAGGCACTGTGCAGTGGAAACACGGAGTCCTAACCACTAGGCGACCAGGCTATTCCCTATATTTGCATTTTTTAAAAGCTGTTAGCCTAACTCTGTATCTTTCTTCATCTGCCTTGTGAGCCAGGGTGACTGCACCCGGAGTAGATGAGCCAGCCCTTAAGTGTTGAGCTCTTGAAAATCAGGGGAGTGCGTACTTGTATGATTAAAGGAGATTTTTCTTATTAAAAAGTACAACATGAAAAGGCAGCTCCCGTGGTGTGATGCTGTCAGTTTCTCTTCCCTCAAGGCACAGATGAAAGCCTGAGCATATGCTCATTGGAATGACTGTTGGATTCTGACACCCCCCACCCTACAGTGGTTCTGATACTTCCATCAAACCCTCCCATTTAAGAATTGCTGTTCTAATTGATTTACCATGACATCTGTCTTTTAAAAATTGGGTTCACATAGCCCTTCCCACAACTCCATTTGGGGTATAAAGCTTGATATACATCCCAAACTCTGATGTACATACCCCAAACTCCCGTGTGTAGTGAGCCCCATGACCATCAAGCCAGGGGTGCAATGTAATAAACTTGGGAATAATCCTGCTTTTGGTCAGCTGGGCAGGGCTGACTAATTAACTGGTAGACTCAAGACAGGTTATTTAGGTCTTAATTTTTTTTTTAATTTTCAGCAATTTTTATCAGATGGTACAGTGGTTTTATTTATTTATCTATTTATTGGGCTTCTCTGCTAGCTCAAGTGGCAAGGAATCCACCTGCCAGTGCAGGAGATGCAGGTTCTATCCCTGGGTCAGGAAGATAGATCCCCTGGAGGAGGAAATGGCAACCCACTCCAGTATTCTTGCTTGGAGAATCTCATGGACAGAGGACCCTGAAGGGCTACAGTTCTTGTGGGGTCCGGACACAACTGAGCAGGCAACAAATTACAAAAAATTATAAAGAAATTTATTTGTTATTTTTTGACTGCACCACGCAGCATGCAGGATCATAGTTCCCTGACCAGGGATTGAACCCATGCCCCCTTCATCAAAAGCCCATTGGTCACTGGACAACCAGCGAAGTCCTAGGTCCTAATTCCTTTGCTAACAAAGTGGAAATAATGAAGCTACCTCACATGATTTTCTATGAGTTTTTCTATAAGTGGGATGCTATTTGGTATATTGAAACTTCATTGAAATAATGAAGCTACCTCACATGATTTTCTGAGTTTTTCTGTGAGTGGGATGCTGTTTGATATATTGAAACTGTTTACTAAATAGTATATATATTTTGAGTTTCTTTTAGAATGAATACAGAGCTTTATCAACATAAAGTAACCCAAGACCATCTGCTATCACATGACAGTGCCGGGTTACCTGTCCAGGAAAGAACCAGCCTTCCTAAACACCCATTTCTGGGCCTTTGCATCCCCTCTAAGTGGCTCTGCAGAATTAGCACCCAGAGCTACGGTTTTCCTCCTTTCCCCTCTTGGCCACCAGAGGATGGCAGATGGAAAATGCTCTCCTTCCTCAGCTTTATTCAACGGAAATGGCAGGAGGTTTTCCTGGCTTTGAAGACCAGCAGAGCCTTGCCACAATCAGCCTGAGCCATTTCTCTATTCCCTGTGACTTGTCCTCCATATGAGCTCAATGAGATTCTTTATTGGCAAATATTTATTAGAGATGTGATCATGCACGCAACACCTCCTTTGGTCCAAGCACTGAACTAGCCGTCTTGCTGCTTTCACAAGAACCCTTTACATGAGTGACTGTTCAGCCTGTTGTTGAGATTCAGACAGAATAGTCATGCCTGAGATCACACATTTGATGTATCGGCATTTGAAGGCAGATCTTTCTGACTCTTCAAACCCATCCTCTGTCATCCATCCCATATTATCCCATATTTGAGCATGCAACAAATTACAAAAAATTAGATAAAGAAATTTATTTGTTATTTTTTGGCTGCACCACACAGCATGCAGGATCATAGTTCCCTGACCAGGATTGAACCCATGCCCCCTTTATCAAAAGTCCATTGGTCACTGGACAACCAGAGAAGTCCTAGGTCCTAATTCCTTTGCTAACAAAGTGGAAATTAATGAAGCTACCTCACATGATTTTCTATGAGTTTTTCTATGAGTGGGATGCTATTTGGTATATTGAAACTTCATTGAAATAATGAAGGTAATACCAGCAAACAGGCACCAAGCATTTTCTACACACACACAGAACCAGAGGGCCTGGGCTTGGGAGGGCCAGGAGGCCATCCAGATACAAGAATTCTGTAAGAGAGGCTCCTCAGACCCCTCTCCCAGCTGCCCAGGGCTCTTCTGATTTCAGTGTTTCCTTGCAAGAGCTGGCCAGCCTCTCTGCTCCCTCAGCCCAGGACGAGATCACAACCCTTGTTTTCTGATCCTACATGCCCAGGCCCCAGGGCTCTGCTCGGTGGGTGTGAGCCTCAAGCTGGTACTGTGATGGGTTGTCTCCCGTTCCTTCCAGCTCTGACGGAGGCGCGGGACATCTACACGCACCTGATGCCACTGCGCCGTCACCTGGAGGACCTCGAGAGCCTGGAGTTTCCCGACGTGAAGCCCCGGCTGCGGCCCCTGCTGCACGTGGTCTGCCTGATCTGGGCCACGTGTGAGTCTTACCGCTGCCCCGGGCGGCTCACGGTGCTGCTGCAGGAGACCTGCAACCTTCTGGTCCAGCAGGTGGGCACCCAGCAGCCCCCAGCCTTACCCCAGGGGCTGGATGGCCCACGTCTCGAGAAGAGTAGAGTGTGCATCTTTTTTTCAGAGCAATGATGAGGGCCCAAAGGGTTCTCCTCTCGTGGCTCAGACAGTAAAGAGTCTACCTGCAATGCAGGAGACCCTGGACCTGGAAGATCCCTTGGAGAAGGGCATAGCTACCCACTCCAGTATTGTTGCCTGGAGAATTCCATGGACAGAAGAGCCTGGCAGGCTATAGTCAATGGGGTTGCAAAGAGTCGGACACATTCTCAGACTTGAATTGCTTTATCATCATATCCAGTAACTCCCCAAACTGTTATCAGTCCTGCTGGGGTGCTTTGGAGGACCTGGGTTTGGGCACAGGGTAGAGATGGTGAATTCCAACCTCCTTCAGGATCTTTATCTATATATATGATTTTGTTTATATGTTTACCTGGCAGCACTGGGTCTTGGCTGCTGCATTCAGGCTTTTTCTCTCCTTGCAGCGAGGAGGGGCTGCTCTCCAGTTGCAGTGCGTGGGCTTCTCACTGTGGTGACTTCTCTTGCTGGGGAGCGTAGGCTCTAGGGCACACAGCTTCAATAGCTGTGGCTCCTGGGCTCTGCAGCACAGGCTCACTAGTTGGGATGCACTGGCTTAGTTGCTTCCTCCCCATGTGGCATCTTCCCGGATCAGGGATGGAACCCGTGTTTCCTGCATTGGCAGGTGGATTTTTACCATCTGAGCCACTAGGGGAGCCCAGAAAGCCAATGAGTCACAACAAAAACCTGGAAAGGATACCTGTCCAGCCCCAGGTGTCCCAAGAGAAGTCTCACTGTGTTCCCTTGTCTCAGACTGGTCACTCGCCATCGCTGAGCCAGTCACTGACTGTGGCTGGAACCCAGGTCCCAATCCCTCTGTGGGACTAAAGAATGGGGTCCGATGTTTCCTGTATTAGGCTTCTGGTATGTTTTGCATGGGCAGTCACTCAGTGAAGAGCTGTAGGCTGGGCAGAGTCGAGGGCCATCCTGCACCTGCAGCCAGGCTTAGTGCCACTCACCTGTCTGCCCTCCAGGCCTCCCTTTATCTCTGCCCAGAAGACCTCCTGAGAAGTGAAGTGGAAGAAAGTCAGAGGAAACTGCATGTGGTCGTGGACACCCTGAGCTGCTTCAAGCAGCTGTTTCAGGACAGAAGGGAGAATCTCCATTCTTACTTCAAAGAAAACCAGGAAGTCCGCTTGTGGGATTTCCAGTCCTCCTTGGTCTTTGTGCGATTGGACGGCTTCCTAGGGCGACTGGGCATGGTGCAGGTGAGTGTTCTCCTCCCGTCGGGCCCCTGGTTCCTTGCAGGAGGGAGCAACCTAGGGATCCAAAAAGTAGCAGCAGTAACAAAGAATGAAATATTGTCACATGCAGCATCATGAAGGGATCTAGAGAGTGTCATATTGAGTGAAGTAAGACAGGCAGAGAAGAAGTACCATATGCTATCACTTACATGTGGAATCTAAATAAATAATACAAATAAACGTATTTACTACACAAAAACAGACTCATAGACATAGAAAACAAACATGATTGCCAAAGGGGAAAGAGAGGTGGGGAGGGATAAATTTGGAGTTTGAGGAGTAACAGATACACACCATTATATGTAAAATAGATAATCAGCAAGGACCTACTGTATAGCACAAGGAACTGTACTCAATATTCTGTAATAACATATATGGGACAAGAATCTGAAAAGTATATGTGTGTGTATATTAGTCACCAGGGCTTACCTGGTAGCTCAGTTGGTAAAGAATCAACCTGCAATGCAGGAGACCTGGGTTTGATCCCTGGGTCAGAAAAATCCCCTGGAGAAGGGAATGGCTACCACACCAGTATTCTTGCCTGGAGAATCCCAGGGACAGAGGAACCTGGTGGGCTATAATCCAAGGGTTGCAAAGAATCAGATATGACTGAGCAACTAAAGGACCACTATCATATATGTGTGTATGTATATATATGTGTATGTAGATACATGTATATGTGTGTGTGTGTCTATATATGTGCATATATATCTGAATCACTTAGCTGTACATCTGAAACTAACACAACACTGTAAATCAGCTATACCTCAATTTTTAAAATAAAGTGTAGTATTTAAGATTTCGAAAAAAGAAAAAAATGAGGAAGAGAAAATATTTACCAAATTAATTTTTAAGAATAGCCACCTTTCATGGTATCTGGAAATCCTATTTTATTCTCTAGTGGAAATTAAGTTTTCTTTTATATCTAATTTTCATTACATTTTATGTATGGGGAATGCAGGAAGAGAATTATAATGTATCTGCAATTCTGGGGCTGTGTCATTAGGTCAGTATCTGGCCTTTCTTTTCTTTATTTCATGTCTGTCTGCTTAAAGGTAGGATGGCCAAATAAAACGTGAACAAGTGAAAAGCAGCAAAGCGCAGAGTAAGAAAAGGTCCGATAAAACAGGGTGATCAGCCTGGCATTGGCTGGAAGAACTCATGATTCAGTAACTTACTTACAATAGTCATCATATGATGGTAGTTCTACTAGAAGTTTAGGAAATTCTAATCATAGTCTCGGGAAGAAGTCTCAAGGAATCAGCTGACAAATTCAGTTGATTTTCACATTACGCATAATCTTCTTGCTAGAGGTCTCATGGGAAACGGCCAGTGAACTGACCTGGATGCAGCTGGCCAGGCCCACAAAGCCACTACCTTGAACTTCTTCACTTTACCAACATCAAGGTGGCTCCAAAAACTACATGACTAGCTTGAGTGCTAAGTTGCTTTAGCTGTGTCTGACTCTGTAACCCTATGGATGGTAGCCTGCCAGGCTCCTCTATCCGTGGGGTCCTCCAGACAAGAATAGTGGAGTGGGTTGCCATTTCCTCCTTCAGGGGATCTTCCCAACCCAGGGACCAAACCCGCGTCTCCTGTGTTTCCCGCATTGGCATGTGGGTTGTTTACCGCTTGCACCACCTGGGAAGCCCAAGACTAGCACGAATCCCTGTACAAATGAAATACGACTTTTGCTCAAAGTCGTTACTCTTCTCCCCCAGTTGTTTAAAAGTCAATGCGAACGTTAGTTTAAGGACCAAGTTAAGAAAACATGGGCCTGTCTCTTTTGACTGTTTTCCGCTTCAGGATTTAGTGTGATTACCATGTGTTTGCATGCTTTGCAGCTCTGTATCTGCTGATGAAACTTTGCAGGGAGAGTAGTGGGTATGACAAAATACATACTTTTCCTAAAATTAATTTGGGAGATGCAGGGTCAAGTTCAAGATTAGGACAATAGCCAAGGAGACTGAGAAGGAATCAGAAGCATGTTTCTATCCATGATCAGCAGAGATTTGGGGTGAAGAAAAGGGCTGTATTGAGAGGAGGTAGTGAAGGTAGAGGATTAGAGAAGATGAGACGGAATCTCTTCACTTCAACCCCCAAAGCATAGTTCCAGCACTGCCATGCTCTATGTACCAGGCTCTGAGCTGGGGCCCTGGGGGCAGGACGATGGCTTGGGTACAGTTTTGCCTGTAAGAAGCCCATGGACCAGAAGACATGAAGAAGGCAGAGACTGATGGAGGAGATCCAGGGATGGGAAGACAACAAAATTTTGAAGCTTCACTGAGGTGTATTAGGTGCCATGATAAAAGCAAAGTGTGTGTGTTAGTCACTCTGCCATGTCCAACTCTTTTCCACCCCATGGACTGTAGCCCACCAGGCTCCTCTGCCCGTGGGATTCTTCAGGCAAGAATACTGGAGTGGCTTGCCATGCCCTTCTCCAGGGGATCTTCCTGACCCAGGAATCAAACCCAGGTCTTCTACATTGCAAGCAGATTCTTTACAGTCTGAGCTACAGGGAAGCCTGATAAAAGCAAAATTGGTGTGATATTGGGAGCAAGAAGAAGGGGTTCCTAACCCAGAGGGCCTCTGAGAAAGTGGGAGAGTACAAGAGGAAATAAATTTAGAAACTGGAGTAGGAATTCTCTGGGGGAAACGAAGACTGGTGAAGGTGGGAACAGAGACAGAGAAAATGTAAGAGCCAGAAGGCCAGGCCCTAGATCTTATGAAAGATGCACCTTAAATCCTTCTCTGGGATCACAGAGAGTATAAATAATCGACACCTAGCTTTTTCCTAAATGCTTTGTTTTTGGCACCATTTCCACTATAGCCCTGAAGAGCAGCCTCTCTTCTCCTTCTTCACCATTCTGTCCCTCTCCTCTCCAACACCAACCTGTTCACTCTCTTTTAACTGGAGGTGACAGAGACTCTCTCACTCCTGCCTGCCTCTGGCCACCAGGGCAGACAACCACCTTCACAGTCTCCCTAGCCCCGAGGATCGTCCTCGCAGTGGAAGCCAGGGAGCAAAGCTCAGCTCTGCAAGGCTGTTGGGCTGTGGCCTGGGGCCCTGCACACACGTTAATGATGTGACTTTGCATGTAGACAGCTATCCTGAAGTTGGGCGCCTAATCTGCTGGGTTTATCCAGTAACCACAAGCGGCCCTGGCCACTAGCCTCCCCGGAGTCATTATCCTTGCAAGAGTCCACTCTCTGGCTGCTTTTTCTTTCTGAATCAATGCACAGATGCATAAAAAGCAAAAAGCAGTTGCCCCAGTTTAATTAGAAGGTGAGTTGAATGTCACCCGGTCCTGCTCCTGTTCGCCTGGTAAGTTTTCTGTCCCTGGCTCTGGTTCAATTCCCTGCTCTTAGGCCGGATGCCTCCACTTCTTTCTCCACTCTTTTCCCCTCCACCCTTTCCCCGCTCCGTCCCCCTCCCCCTCCACCCCCCCTCCCCCTCTGCCCCCTCTTTCCTCCCTCTTCCCTCTGCCCCCCTCCCTCTCCGCCCCCTCCCCCCTCTTCCCCCTCCTCCCTCTTCCCCTCTCCTCCCTCTTCCTCCCTCTGCCTCCCTCCTCCCACTTGCTTCCTTTTCTGCTGGTCTCCCTCCCTTTCTCTGTTTTCCTCTTCCTCTTGTTGAGTTTCTCTTAACTCTCTTCACCCTGCATTTCCCTGGTTCTGCCTTTTGCTGTGGCTGTTCCTTTACCTCGTCCGGGCATTTCTGCCTCTTTCATCTTTCATCTCCTAAACATTTGCTCAGATGTGCCCCCTGTCCCCTGTCTCTCCTGTCTCTTCCCCACTCAGCTCGGTGCAGCAAGACACAGGCTATCGATCGGCTCTGGGCATATTTCACATCGCCCTTTAGTTAACATTCTGTGTATCTCTATGATCGATGCCTGTTTGAGATGGGGTTAATCTTCTCTCCAGCAAGAATTAGCATGAACCCAGCCTTATTCATCTTGCCGTTCTGTATACTTTGTGGCCCCTAAAATATGGGCAGCTGCAACTAATAAATACATGAAGCCAAGTTAATAAAATGATTTCAGTGCATTTCCTCTCTGCCTTCTCACAAGGGTGAGGTTATTTAGGGGTGGTTTTTAATCTCCATTGTTCTATTTTCCCCTCCGATTTGCCTGGCCTTTTTTTTTTTCCTCTTTGAAACAGGAAAGTTTTATTGTACGTATGGATTTTCCCCCTCGTTTGCTATTCAGTTGCTCAGTCATGTCCGACTCTGCGAACCAGACGGCATGCAGCATGCCAGGCTTCCCTGTTCTTCACCATGTCCCAGAGCTTGCTCAAGCTCATGTCCATTGAGTCGGTGATGACATCCAACCGTCTCATCCCCTGTCATCCCCTTCTCCTCCTGCCTTCAATCTCTCCCAGCATCAGGGTCTTTTCCAATGAGTCAACTCTTCGCGTCTGGTGGCCAAAGTATTGGAGCTTCAGCTTCAGCATCAGTCCTCTGGGCACCTGCTAAATGAAAGTGAGGGCAGACTGCCTGGCCAGAGGTCCTGACTTGCTGAGCTATCCTGCAGGTCTGTCTGCAGAGGCATGTGGAGTAATTGCATTTTCTGCAAACCTTGTCCTCCTTCTCCTCTTCCTCCTCCTCACCATCCCCATGATGCAGGTAATCTCTTAGAGAGCCAACCCCTGGGAGGGAAAGGAAGAATAGACCAAGAAAGAATTAACATCTTTCAAAAGCCAATCTCATGTCAGAGCTGCAGCCTTACAGCCTTGGAAAGAGCTGGGTATCAGTACCTCTAACAAAAGAGCATCATTACTTGTGACACAAAAATGAACTTGCTCAGAGTCATAGGCTCAGCAAGGCTTAGCTGGGATTCATACCCCCAGGGTACAGGGTTCCAAACACTGTCTTTCCACCAAATGCAGACATCTCCCAGCAATTATAAAGATCTGTTCCCCTGCCTCCCTTCCTGCCTCTCTCTCTCCCTTTTGAGAGCCCCACACTGGTTTTGTGATTTTCTTCTGCCCCGACACACTCTATTCTGTATTTGCACACACTATTTTTACCACATGATTTCTCGGTCTTTTTTTTCCTGAATAAGTCATTTGGGTAAAATTATAATTCCCACTCCACGAAAGGGCCTTACTAAGGAAATCCCAAAAGTATATACGGTCTTTGCAATTTAAAGGAACAGTCAAAAATTAAATGGAAAAGTCTTCCACTGCCTCTGGGTGTGTTTCCCCACCCTGCCTTCCTGTGCACCCAGACACAACACACACCATACATATAGACACACACTGCACATACACGCACACCACACTATGCATGCACAAACGCACACACACCACATTCGTACATACAGACGCACTGCTCATAGACACACAACACTACACATACAGACACACACTGCACATATGCACAGCACACTACACACACATACACACCACACTCACACATGCAGACACACTGCACTTAGTCACACAGTACCACCCACACATTACATACACCACACACACATTGCACATACATACTCACTACACACACATGCGTGCATACATAGCACTGTGTACGCAACGCTGCAGGCAGTACATGCACGCAGACACACACACACTTTGTTGTTGTGCTGTAACATTGCAGATTCTGCAACTGCCCTGTTTGTGTTTCCACCCCCAGCCTCTCCCCTCCAACAATGCAGTAAGTAAGCAGCTTGGAGAGAACCCCCACCTCTTTCACTATGAAATTGCTGTAAAGCTGTTATTCTCTTGGAGGTGGGATGCTTTCCTGCTGAGGCTCCATGAGCAGTGATTAGCAGGCAGTTAGGTAATACGCTGACCTAATCTACCACATTTCCCTTGCTCTTTCCACGTCTCCAGCCCCTCCGCCAGCTCCTTTCATTTGGGTCTAATTGGGCTGCTTCCCTTTCAGCCAGGCCTGAGCGCTTGGTCATGTAGGAGACCATTAGCTGCATAAGGTCGACTGCCTTCAGAAGGTAAAGAAACAGTCTTTTTCCCAATGACCTTTTGAGATTCTCGTCTGTGAATGTCTGCTTTGTGTTCGCCCTTAATGAATTCTGAAGACATTTCTTTTAAGATGTGCAGCCTCTCCTGAGAACAGGCTTGCTGTTTGTGGGGCCACATCACCCCATTAAAGGTTGCACAGTTTTCAGAAGAATAGGGCCCAGTCAATCCCGCCAGCTGCCCGGGACCCTCGCTCTTTGTGGCTTCCACCTGGAAAAGAGCACCTGAGTATCAGCTACTGTGCACATCTCGTAGCCACCAACCTGATCTAATGACATTGAGGTGATGCTAATTAATTGCAGTAGGTACTGTTCACTGAGGGCTTCCCTGGTGGCTCAGATGGTCTGCCCACAATACAAGAGACCCAGGTTGGATCCCTGGGTTGGGGAAATCCCTTAGAGAAGGAAATGGCAATCCACTCCAGTATTCTTGCCTAGAGAATCGCATGGACAGAGCCTGATGGACTACAGTCCATGGCATCACAAAGAGTCAGACGTGACTGAGTGACTACACTTTAACTTTTTTTTTCCACCATTTATTGAGGGCTTCCCAAGTGGCTCAATAGGTAAAGAATCTGCCTGCAATTCAGAAGTCTCAGGGGATGCGAGTTCAGTCCCTGAGTAGGAAAGATCCCCTGGAGGAGGAAATGGCAACCCACTTCAGTGTTCTTGCCTGGAGGATTCCATGGACAGAGGAGCCTAGTGTGCTACAGTCCATATGGTCGCAAAGAGTTGGACATGACTGAAGTGACTTAGCGTGCACACACACCGTTTATTGAAGTTGTACAAAGGCACTTCCCATGTAACTCTGTAACTCGTCTGCAGATCAGGAAAAGGAGGATTAGAAAAATTAAGTGTCTTGCTTTAAGTCGCATAGCTGGTGAACGGTAGAACAGGGCTGTGTGAACCCAGGGGTCTGTGCCCCAGCACTCTTCCCATGATGCCCTGTGTCCTACCCCTGACCTTGACATTTTCAGCCTGAATACAGCATCATGGATTTTGTGTGTTTACAATGGTGGTGGATAAAAATGAATATTTTTAAAATTTAATCTAAATCTCTCATGGGTTTAAGTGGCCTTTTATCTGTTTTGTGAGGACTTTTAAATAAACAATGGAAAGAGCTTACATTTAAATATTTTAAGAATCAAAGATATAGTCGCCATGATTTCTGTAAGTGTTTCTATGATTGTGATTCAACTTCCTGCCTGATGCAGGAATCTTCTTTATGATACCTCTGTGACATGACACTATACTTTCAAAATCCACCCAGAGGGACTTCCCTGGCAGTCCAGTGATTAAGCCTCTGAGCTCCCAGTGCAGGGGGGCACGGGTTCAGTCCCTGGTTGGAGAACTAAGATCCCGCATGCTGCATGCTAAGTTGCTTCAGCCATGTCCAACTCTGTGCAACCCTATGGACTGCAGCCCCCCAGGCTCCTCTCTGTCCACAGGATTCTCCAGGTAAGAATACTGGAGTGGGTTGCCATTTCCTCCTCCAGGGGATCTTCCCGACCCAGGGATCGAACCCATGTCCCTTACATCTACCTACGTTGTCAGGCAGGTTCTTTACCGCTGGCCCCACCTGGGAAGCCCACATGCTTCATGGAGCAGCAGAAAAGAAAAGAGCTGTGAAATACACCCAGATCTGGGGAGCTTACCACCTCTCTTAGCAGCCCAGTGTATGGCTGGACCTTTCCAGGCATGAGATGGTTCTGTTTCATGGAGTAGAACCACACGAAACTGCCGTTTCTTATAGATCAATATGGTCAAAAATCAGAAATTTTGTAAGTTCAACCTACAGGTTGACCCCAAATCTTCTGCTTTGTCCTTTTCACTCACTTTCCTTAGTTCTGCCCTCAGCTCAGGGCCATGCAAGGTTCTGCCTTGCACTTGACCACAGCTCATCAAACGTTCAAAGTCACAGTTTTTCCTTGCTTCCTAATTCTCTGTTCTTGTCTTAATTCTCTTTATTTTATCCAACTGCTCTGAGTCCAATGTTCCTAGAATCTCTACCACCCTGTCATCTCTCCTGGAGGTCCTGTCACTAAGTCCAAGGTCAAAGATGATGTCTTCCTTCATTCAACAAATATTTCTTCAGCATCTTGGACTCTTCCAGGGATGGAAAAAACAGTGGGATCTCTGGGGTGTTTACAACCTACTGATAGAGGTGGATAGGAAATAAACAATATAATGTGATCCCAGATAGTATATTATAGTGCCAGAGAGTGATAAAGAGTTCTGAAGAAAAGCTTATGCAGGAGAAGGGCATACAGAGTGAAAGAGAAAAGTAGGGTAAGAGTCTCTTTTATTTGGGGGAGGGGTAAGGAAAGGATTAAGACCTTGAACTGAACCCTAAATAAATGTATTGACCATCATGTGTTTATTAAGCAATGCAAATATCCATTGTTTCTAGTGACCAGAGTTTCTCCAAAAATAGAATGATTATATAAGTATTCTTTTGAGGCTTCCTGTTCTTTCAGTGGTAAAGAACCTGCTTGCCAGTACAGGAGATGCAGGTTTGAACACTGGGTCTGGAAGATCCCCTGGAAAAGAAAATGGCAACTCACTCCAGTATTCTTGCCTGGGAAATCCCATGGACAGAGGAGGCTGGCAGGCTACAGTCCATGGTGTCGCAGAAGAGTCAGACATGACTTAGTGACTAAACAACAATATCTATGGATTTACCTGTTAGATTGAAATTGAAACAACTTTCAGTGACCACCCAGGACTGTGCTTCAAGAATTCTTGAGAAATATAACAAAATTATCATCTAGTTTTCTGACATAATCAAATACATTGAAATGCATCTGTCTTTTAAAATGGTTAGGAGGTACCTCCTAAAAATTGAAATTAACATCCACAAACTTATGAAAAATGGGTATCCACATGACATTCCACAGCACAAACACAGTACATTTCTCCTATCAGAATGACACAAATTACTACTGAAGTCCATTTCATTTGAATCAAGTTGATTGCTATTTCCTTCCTGCATACAAAGTCAAACGTATGTTTAAATAAAGCCTACCCCCTTTCCCCATCTTTGGCAGGATCTTCTAGTTTGGGTATACATCTTCCTTCAGTTGGCTGTTTCTTCCTCCTCCTTTCTCCCAGTTCAGTCCCTGGCTCATCAGTTCAGTTCAGTTCAGTCATTCATTCATGTCCAAATCTTTGCGACCCCATGGACTGTAGCATGCCAGGCCTCCCTGTCCATCACTGGATTCTACTGAAACTCATATCCATTGAATCGGTGATGCCATCCAACCATCTTATGCTCTGTCGTCCCCTTCTCTTCCTGCCTTCAGGCTTTCCTAGCATCAGAGTCTTTTCATATGAGTCAGTTCTTTGCATCAGGTGACCAAAGTATTGGACCTTCAGCATCAGTCCTTCCAATGAACATTCAGGACTGATTTCCTTTAGGATGGGCTGGTTGGATCTCCTTGCTGTCCAAGGGACTCTCAAGAGTCTTCTCCAACACTACAGTTCAAAAACATCAATTCTTCAGTGCTCAGCTTTCTTTTTAGTCCAACTCCCACATCTATACATGACCACTGGAAAAACCATAGCTTTGACTAGATGGACTTTGTTGGCAAAGTAATGTCTCTGCTTTTTAATACGCTGTCTAGGTTGGGCATAGCTTTTCTTCCAAGGAGTAAACTTCTTTTAATTTCATGGCTGCAGTCACCATCTGCAGTGATTTTGGAGCCCCCCAAAATAAAGTCTGTCACTGTTTCCATTGTTTCCCCATTTATTTGCCATGAAGTGATGGAACCAGATGCCATAATCTTAGGTTTCTGAATGTTGAGTTTTAAGCCAACTTTTTCACATTCCTCTTTCACTTTCATCAAGAGGCCCTTTAGTTCTTCTTCACTTTCTGCCATTAAGTGTGGTGTCATCTGCATATCTGAGTTTATTGGTATTTGTCTGGCAATCTTGATTCCAGCTTGTGCTTCATCCAGCCCAGCATTTCTCATGATGTATTCTGCCTAGCTGAGCAAAAAGGGGACTTAGATGGCTGTCCAGGGCTGCAAGGATGAGTATCCACCTGAAAATGCAGGAAAAGTCAGCCACTTCTTACAACTTCCTGGTGCCTCTGTCTCTGCTGCTGGGCTTGGTGTCTTAGTGAAAAGCAAGAGGTGGATTGCCCCCTGCTATCCTGATGGGTTAGCACAGAGCAGTGGCCAGTGATATGGACATTCCCTGGAATGATATCAGGACCTACTGGGTTTCCAGTCTTGGGTCACTTTTCCCTCTTCTTGCCCTTCATGGTGAAGGCCCACCTCCCAGGGATCCATGTCACATGTTTGCCAAAATGACACAAAGGTACCCCAATCTCCCTCTTTGCTGCTAAAGAGCTAAGCACACAGATTGGAAGGTATTAGCAGGAAGAATGCCTTGATTTAGAGACTTTGTGATTTTCAATGGGTAGTTGTGATAGATCAGTTCGATGCAAAGTTAGATGTGTTCTCAAGGCTCCTCTCCTATCAGAAGTGAAGCGTCCTCGATAGACTCAAGCAGCATCACCGCCCCCGCCCCCACCCGGGGCTCTAGGTTGTATCGTCACCTGTCACTTGATCCAGAGCCCTGCTGGGAACTGCCACGTCAGTGGTGACCGTAACACATACTCACTGCCTATTTACTGGGTGCCATCCTGAGCCTACACTGACTTGACTCACTCTCACTGTTGTTATCCCAGTACAAAGATGTCAGGTCATCACCCACCAACACCCAGCCGACCACAGGGTCTACAGTCCCAGGTACGCTCAGCAGGGCGTACTGATGTCTTTTCTTGGCAGAAGTCATTGCTGAGAATGTTGGTGCCACCTCTGAGCTTGTCCTCAAGACTACTCAGAGGATCCACTTTCTGGTCAGTACCTTCCAAGACAGCTGTCATTCTGGAACCACACAACATGGTCCATTTAAAATTGGTTTCTTAAATGGGAATGAAGCCACCGGCCATGTAAATAGTGTTATTATTGTATTTTGTTATTTATGAGAGAACACAGAAAGAGGTTGAAGCATAAATTTGGTTTTCGTGTGTGAGTAAATTTTATTTATTGGAATTTTCTCTTTGTTATCGCATGTCACCAAGAGTTATTTATATCAGCCCAATCTAATAATAAGGTTACAGAACTAATCAGGCTTCACATTTTCCTAAGCAACCGCCACCCCCATATAATTTCCAGCCTTTCCTGTACCAATTTGCGCATCATCCACTGTTGTCGTCCTCGTTATCTTAATTCCATTGCAAATTGTCTTCACAGGATCTTCTGAAGACAACTTTGGATTTCCACAAACTGGAAAAGCTTGAGTTCAGTGGTATCAGAGGGAGTGCCTTGAGCCAGCAGGCCCAGCAGATGTACACCGAATTTCAAGAGATGTACAGGGTCTTCTCGGAGTCTTCCTACGACTGCTTGGATCTCCAAAGCGTGGTAAGGCTTAGAAGGGCCACCTTGCAAGCTTTGTCTCTTTTTCTCAAATGCCTGCAGCCTCCAGCCTGGGGGATTTACTTGCTTTTCCCCTGTGCGTTTTCTTTGGCTCTGTGGTCCCCATGGTTTATTGGCAGAGACCACTCTTAATTATCCTTTTGTGTCAGGAAGGAAGTCAGGGAGGGTGTTTTCCAACTGCTGACTTCTTCAGACTGAAGACACCCAGGGTTTCAGAGATGCTGAGATGGAGATGGGGTGATGGTGGAGGCTGCAGCCACTCTGCAGCTCCCAAAGCTTGAAGCCTTGAGCAGCACCTGCTGTGTGAAGGCCAGGCACACACCCAGGCAGAATTTCATTAGCGGCCCGCAGAGGAGTAAGTGATGCAGTAGCCCAGTTTTCTGACCAGACTCTAGTTCCCAAGAGAGACCTCAGGATGAGGCAAGGGCCAACATTGCATTTTCCAGGATCAGGACACAAGAGTCCACATCCCACCTATAGTGCAGGAAAGCTGAGACCAGTGAGTCCAAGACTGCAGGAACCAAAAGAAGCAAAAGGGTCAGTACAGAAACAGGGAATGGCTGAATTACTGGAGAAGGAATTTTAAAGTACTTGAGGGAAAAGAAAAAAGCAATTGAACAAGAATCTGCTCTGAGCACCTTCCAGTGTCTGCATTCATGCTCAGTCATCAGTTGTATCTGACTGCAGTCCCATGGACTGTATCCCACCCGGCTCCTCTGTCCTTGGAATTCTCCAGGCAAGAATACTCGAATGGGTTGCCATTTTCTCCTCCAGTGGATCTTCCCGACCAAGAACAGAACCCGCATCTCCTGCACTGGCAGGTGGATTCTTTACCACTGAGCCACCTGGGAGCCCCTTTCCATTGTCTAGGGGGATCTTAGCTGGCCAAACCCAGGAAATGGAACTTTCTAAAAGTTCTGTTAAAGTAGAAAAAAAGTTGACGTACAAAGCAGGATCTATACTGTATGTTTTCTACCATGTGATAAAACAATACAAAACAAAATCCTGTACATAGAGAAGTGTGCTCCAGTGTTACTCTGGTTGGGTTTGGGAAGTAGAGAAATACTACTATGTTTTCCTACTTTTCTTTATCTTTTCATAAAAGTATGCATAGCTATTGTAAAGCAATAATAAGAGATAATAATTTCACAAATTAGGGATGTTTCTCTGAAAATCAATGTTCTCTGAAAATTGCTACATTCGAAGAAAGAGTGTGCTCTGTGTTGCTGAATAAAATACAGTTAATTGGGACAGGCTTATACTAAAAAAATCTTTGTTGATCTGAAATTTAAATTTAACGGGCATCCTGTAATTTTATTTGCTAAATTTGGCGACCGTGGGGACAATGGCTAGCTGCTGTCTTAAGCAATTAAGTGTAGTTAGAAGAAATAGTGTATAGTTGTTAAATTAGCTTACTTTTCTCCTAATAGCCATATCATTTTGTTTACACTGAAAAGAACAGGATTTTCACTTGAGGGAGGAAGGGAAGTCGGGGGCAATGACGAAGTAGCCCCATTGCTGGGGCTGTTGCTGCCAAGGTGGCTTTCAGGGTGGCCTGAGCTGGTGCCGCAGGTGAGAGAGAAAGGGCTGCAGGAGCTGGAAGTGGGGACACAGAAGAGAGGGACAGGGTAACAGCCTCACCTCCAACTCTTTACCATTCTGCCTCGAGTGACTCAGACAGTAAAGAATCTACCTGCAATGCAGGAGATGTGGGTTCGATCAATCCCTGGGTTGGGAAGATCCCCTGGAGAAGAGAATGGCTAACACACTTTGGTACTCTTTCCTGGAGAATTCCATGAACAGAGGAGCCTGGAAGACTACTGTCCATGGGGGTCGCAAAGGGTCGGACACAACTGGGTGACTAGCACACACTAATACTAGAGAGTCTAGAAGAAAAATGCTGCATTAATAGGGCAACTGTATATGTGGATAAACACTGAGGCACACCATAGTGAACTGTAGAAAATCAAAATATATCCTTGGTGTGACAGATTAATAGGGAAAAGCATTCCGGGATTGTCCTTCAGAAAATCATGTTTTCTTATGTCCATTTGCTGTCTCTTCAGGAATTTGAAAAGGACATCTCTGACTTTAATCAGAGAGTACAAGACCTCGACAGGAGGCTGGGGACTGTCTTTATTCAGGCCTTCGATGACGCCCCTGGCTTGGAGCACGCCTTCAAGGTTTGTACGGGAGGGGGAGCTAGCCCCTCCTTCCCCACCAGTGCTGCACTCTCCCTGCCCTCTCAGACAGGGATAAGCATATACTTCCAACTGTTTTGTTCCTGCAGAGAGGAATCGTTGCTGTTGGTCTAGTAGAAGCAGTACTGTGGGTGTCCCAGGGCGAGAGAGCCTGGAGCCTGCAAAACTGGGCTTCTCAAGTTGATGGCTCAGGTTTTTCTGCAAACTTGATGATGTAAAAAATACCTTGTAATTGAATTTCTTCTGGATTGCTGTCTTTGGGCCTTACCTGTAACCTGGGTACCTATTAAAGTGAAGAAGCCTGCTGTGGTCACCAGGGCTGTTTTGACTGCTGCTATCAGGTCAGTTCAGGCTGACCACTGAAGCATGAATAGAATAAGAAAATGTGGGCCCTTGCCCTGTGTTGCCCAGATCAGATGGTGCAGGAATGTGCAGGAGGCAGTTCAGGATGATGAGTAGATAAATGACTACAGCAATGAGCAATCTAGGTCCTGAGACTGAAGGCTTAGGGAAACAGAGCAGGTCTTCCAAAAACTATGAAGAAACTTACTCTGTAAAGCCTGAAGGATTAGAACCAGGACTAATCAGGTTACAAGGAGGGAGAGTTTGGCTCAAAAGAAGAAACAGATCTCTGCTAATGCTATTTAAAGATGGAATAAACTTCCTTGAGTGGTAGTTTTCAGGCGCTGAACATGTCTAAACATAGGCTGGATAACTGATGGGACAATCACAGAAGAGGCTTAAACCCAAGATAGTGAGTCCGTAATGTTCTGGAACACTGGATACATGTATATTTAATTCACTCAAGAATATACATATGTATTACATACCTGCTACTCCATAACTCACATAGGAAGCATTTTAGAATTTCTCCAACTATTTATTTTCAAGAGAAGGGCTTATATGAAATAATAATAATAATAATTACCATTATGTCATAATCATTACTCCTATGGTCTTCCCATGTAGTGTTAGTGGTAAAGAACCCACCTGCCAGTGCAGGAGATGTAAGAGACACAAGTTCAATCCCTGGGTCAGGAAGATACCATGGAGGAGGGCATGGCAACCCATTCCAATATTCTTGCCTAGAGAATGCCATGGACGGAGGAGCCTGGCAGGCGACGGTCCATAGGGTCGCAGAGAATTGCACACAACTGAAGTGACTTAGCACTAATTGAGCTATTTGGGATGTTACCACTCAGGTAACTGGTGACGCTGGAACCCCATTTCTACCTTGAGGATGTCCAGCCCCATCTCTTTGGTAAATCCCTGTGCACCACGAATTTCAAGATGTCTTCAAGGGTCTCACATATACTCTCAAGTTGCGCTGTCTTTGACATCATCTTTGTCTACAATGCCTTTGTCTACAGTCTCCCTTAAAAATGTCCTCTGCCCAGGAAGGTGCTTTGGGGATCTTATTATTGCTGTCCTGATGATCCCCACCGTGACAGCATTTCCGTTTAGGCAAGGGCATGTTTCTCTGGGTTCCCAAAACGCCAATCCTTGCCCATCGTGATGGAGCAAGATTCTGGGCAGAAACATAGAAAAGCCTTTGCACACCCTTTACTACCAGGTCCTGAAGCAGCGTTGCTCACACCCTGAGTCTCAAAGGGCTCTCACAAAAGCAGACCCTTTTTCTCTGGGCTCTGACTCCTCTTCTCAACAAGCTCCCTGCCCAGCCTATGGACCTTGTAGGAGAACTGTAGCCATTCAGTCCCTTCTGCCTGCTTGGTTCTCTTTGGAGTCCAAGAAACCAAAGCCCTTCCTTCCTCTGTTAGCCCAAACAAGAGCGCCTGTGTTCATAACTTCATGCAAAGAAGTGCCTTTTCAGGTTGTGTAGGGACTGAGAGATCCCCTGAGTCCAGATACCCCATTACTGCTGTAAGACCGTCTGACCACTAGGTGTGCCTCAGTGTATGTGACCCAAAGCAGTGTGTCCGGGCCAGAGAACCCAAGCTGGACGGTGCAGGTTGGCTCAGTGGTCCCTCAGCCCACCCCCTCCCAACAGGATGTTTGAGCCAGAACTCGGTGAGAACTGCTTTCTTATGCCTCTGTGGAGGGAGAGCTCCTTTCTGCTGTCTCCTGGGATCTGGGTGATTTGGGGTTGGAAAGCAGGGTGGTCCTAGTATTGTTGTATCCTAAACACAACTGAACTCATCCACTTTGCCCTGACCTTGTCTCAGGACACCATCACAATCAGAGAAACAGTGTAGCAAGCAGGAGATGACGAAAAGCATTTTAGCATTTTGATCCCACTGTTCCCACCAAGGGGGCAGGGCGGTCATGATGCACAGAAAGCATCTTCAAAGTGTCCTCGAAACCATCACCTTCTGGGGGCAACTGCTCTCTGAAATTCTTTTCTTGCCCCCACTCTCAAATTTTAGCCCTCCTGATTCTCCCCAACAGCCAGCCCACTTAGCTTCTTGTTTCTTCTCCATCATCACCCTCCATCTCTGCATCAGGCCTTTAGGATGTATATCATATCAGCTTGCTCTTTCTGACGCCTTTCATTTTCTCTTTGTGTTACCCTCTACTCAGCTTCTCACAACATGAGAGGAGGGTCCAGTAGGTCATTCAGCACACAGGGATCCCTCCTTCAGAAACAAAGGTGAGATGGACAGGCTATGAATATCTGCCAATTCTTTTTTCTTCTTCTTCTGCTGATTCTTAATTGTCCATCCATGACCCTCTTACCTTGGAGGCCAGACGTATGAAGGAGAAAACTGGGCTAGAGGATTAGTGTAACGATGGAAGGTTGGGTCTGTGACATTTCCCCATCTTCTCTGCCTCTTTTGCAGCTGCTGGCCATAGCAGGAAGCCTCCTGGAGAGACCAGTGGTAGCACGGGATGCCTCTGAAAGATACCTGGTGCTCATTCGCATGTTCAGCGAGGACCTGGATGCCGTGAGGCTGATCCACAGTCAGCGTGTCCAGGAGGAGGCAGAGCATGGTAAGCTTGCTGCCAGGAGACTTGGATGGGGCCGTCTATTAGCAGAAGGGGCACAGGTCCTCTGGTTACACGTCTGCTGTGGCTCTAGGACATTCTCCAAAAGCACAATCTTCTTGCACGAAGTTCTAGACCATCTTGCACGATAGTCGAGTTCACTGAACTGTGCGTTTCCCCGTGTCTGGGGCAGGTTTGGCAGACTGACCCAGACCAGTGAAGTCCTGACCGCTGCCTCTGCTCAGTGGAAACATCAGCGTAATATATGAGCTGAACCTCGATCCATGTCACCACACTGATTAACCTTCAACATACCTCGATTCCACAGTAGATTTGCACATGTATGAGAAAAGGTTCTCATCCCTTTCAGTGCCTTACCAACCATGCTTTTGGCAGGAGAAGGCATCAGGAGTCTGACAGTGGGCAGTTACACACCAAGGTGTGGCATCTCTGCTGTTACTGCGGTTCTTAGATGCCCTGTCTCCTCTGTTTGAAAGTCAACCAGTTCAGTTCAGCTTTGCAAACATTTCTTAAGGCCATCCTGTATGCACGGTCCATTTGTGGGCGCTGCATGCAGAGGCCAAGGGAGAGAACAATTACTCCTAAAAGGTGGTTCTTCAGGGAAGAACCACCTTGGCATAAATGGAGTTATGAAGAACTGTAGCAAGGGACTTCCCTGGCAATGCAGTGGTTAAGACTGTGTCCTTCCACTGTAGGGGACATGAGGTCAATCTCAGGTGTGGGAACTAAGATCCCACGTGCCAAGAAAACAAAGCAAAACGACAAGAAAAAAGATAATGTAGCAAAAGAGGATGGAGGTGGGAGGCTGGGAGGTGGGAGGAGAGGTTACAGAGATGGTGGCCTTGTGCTGGGCCCTGAAAGATGAGGAGATGCACAGCCAGAGAGAAGAGGACACGGCCTGGGAAGCAAAGGCACACAGGCGGTAGAAGGTGACTAGCTGGCCCTGCCCGTAGCCAGGCAAGGTGTATACAGGGAGATCAGGTCAGCCATTGAGTTTGGGATCAGGTCGTGAAGTTCTCTGAGCACCCTATTAGGGAATCCAGAGTTCCTTATTCAGGGAAAATGGGAAATTTTCAATAGTTTTAAGTGCTGGAGTAACAGGACCACTCTGTCGATAAACAGGTTTCACAGTAAGGTCCTTAAGGATGGAGTTCTCTGAGGAAGTCATCCAGAAATTCTGTTGGCCTCAGCTTTACACGGGGCTATCCCCATGACATTGGGGACCATCTCTACGGTGTATGGGACCACCCCCAGGATACAGCGGGTTGCCCATGGGCAGAGCGGGGCTCAGGGTGAGAGCTGCACTTGAGTCTGCTGTGCCCTGTTTCCAGGGTTCTCCTCCGTGCACAAGAACATGCCCACTGTGGCTGGGGGCCTCCGCTGGGCACAGGAGCTGAGGCAGCGCATCCAGGGTCCCTTCGACAACTTCAGACGCATGACACACCCGTGAGTACCCCGTTCCTGAAAGGCAGGTTCATTTCACACTTCTGCTGTCTCTCTGAATTTTGAGCATCATAGCAACTTGACTCAGTTCCTTGAGGCTCAAAGATCATCTTCTTTTCTTTCCATTTCCAGCAATCAGGTAGTGTCTTAGTCTGTTCAGCAATACCATAGATTGGTGGGGAAGAGCACTTATAAATATCAACAATCTTGCTTTCTTAGTTCTGGAGGCTGGGATGTCCATGGTCTGGGTGCCAGCAGATTCAGTGTCTGTTCAGGGGGACCAGCTTTCTGACTCACAGATGACCGTCCTCAGACTTGGCAGGAGGGACTTGAGAGCTGTCTGAGTTCTCCTCATACAGGCACTCATCCCATTTGTGAGGGATTTGCCCTGTGACCTATTCTCCTCCCAAAGGCCTCCCTTAGGCTTCAGCATTTGAACTTGGGGAGGACACAAACATTCAGTTCATAGCAGCCAGGTAGCTACTGGCCAAGGGCTTCCCTTGTGGGTCAGTGATAAAGAATCCACCGCACCCACAGGAGATGTGGGTTCAGTCCTGAGTCAGGAGGATTGTTTGGAGAAGGAAATGGCAACCCACTCCAGTATTCTTGACTGGGAAATCCCATGGACAGAGGAGCCCGGCAGGCTACAGTCCATGGGGTCACAAAGAGTCAGACAGGACTTAGCGACTAAATGACAATAAACAAACACCACACCATCTAAAGCCAAGGAGAAACAATGATGTGAGAAATCTCCCAGCTGTTGGAAAGAAGCTGAAAGCCTGGGGGTTCCCTGTAGATTCTACATCACTTCATGGTGAGGAGTCAAAACCGCTTTTAGTAGCCAGTTCATAAATATATTACAGAGTATACACACAAATGTAAGTTCATGATTAAAACAAATGAGAATTTTGTCTCACAAGCGTGAGACACCCAGCTTTAGAACCAGCAAGTATTCCTCTCTTTTTTCAAACTCAATACTAGTCAAGCCATCGTGCCTGTGAGTCACATCTGCCCACTGGGAAATCCATCTACTTCATCTACACTGTCTGAGCGAGTCCTTCATTTTGCAGACGGAGACACCGAGGCAGATAGAAATGAGGTGACCTGCCTGGAGTCCAGAAAGAACAAAGACAGAAATGGAACAGGCATCTGGGTCTCAGGGGTCCTTGCCCAGAGCTCTCCCTGGGGCTCCCCCAGCCACAGGGAGCTTAGTCCAGGGTCCAGCTGAGCCCCCATCTTCTCCCTATATGCTCCTTGCTCTGAGGTGAGAGGGAGAGGATATGAGAACAGCCAGGGAAGGTGGCAGGGCTTTGTCTGGGAATGTGTCCTGTGGGAGCTGTCCTGGTCTAGTTCCCTGGGGCAGACTCCGAGGCGTGTGTGCAGGAGTTAACAGGGATGCTTTAGGGACCAGTGCCTGGGGCAGGGTTTCAGGGGGATACGAGGAGGGGCAGGAACCAGGCAGAGGAGGAGTTGAGCTGCAGCACAGCTGCCCAGTGGGGAAGTCTGACCCTGTAGGGTTGCCTGGCCTTTGTCCCCTACATCAGCTGGTCATTGGAAGTGGCTGTGGGGTATGAGGGGGTGCGGCCCTGGGAGAGGAGGCAGTTCTGTCTGGTCGGCTGAGACTGTTCCCAAAGAGGGAGGTGTCATCAGCACCCCGAATTCTTGGTGAAGGGAGGTTGGGGGTGGCGGGTGGTCCCCATGAGGGCATCTGAGTGGCACCCCACCATATCCTCCATGCCTCCCATGAAAATATCCACTTATTTTAATCATGAACTCACATTTGTGTATATACTCTATCATATGTTTATGAACTCGTTTGTCAACTCTTCACCATGAAGTAAAGCAGAATCTACAGGAGTCTGATGCACTTATTTCTGTGGCTTCTCCAGCCTGCTAGGGGAGTCACAGGGGCTGAGGTGTGAGAAGCCACTCTTGCCTCTAAACTGGTTCCTTCTGTTTTTTTAAATTGGTGGCTGTACACTGCTGTGCCAGGTTCTGCTGTTTAGCACAGTGAATCAGCTATGGAAATCCATATAAGTAAGGTTCCCTGTGCTACACAGTGGGTTCTTGTAAGTTATCTATTTTATACACAGTATCAATGGTGTATGTATGTCAATCCCAACTTCCCCATTCATCACACCACCACTCCCGCCCCCTTGGTATCCATACCAAGTTTGTTCTCTATATCTGTGTCTCTGTCTCTGCTTTGCAAATAAGGTTATCTTTACTGTTTTTCTAGATTGTGCATATGTGCATTAATATTCAATATTTTTCTCTTTCTGACTTCATTCACTCTGTGTGACAGTCCATTGGTCCATCCACATCTCTGCAAATGACTCCATTTCCTTCCTTTTATGGCTGAGTAATATTCCATTGTGTCTTTGTACTACATCTTCTTCATCTGTTCCTCTGTTGATGGCCATTTAAGTTTCTTCCATGTCCTGGCTATTGTAAATAGTGCTGAAAAACAATGGGGTGAATATATCTTTTTTTTTAATTATGGTTTTCTCTGGGTATATACCCAGTAGTGGGATTGCTGGTTCATATGTAGCTGCATTCTTCTTCAGGTAGAAACTGAGATCTGGGGTCAGGAGACTTGTGGAAACCCCAGGGGTCCTGAGGGGAGGGCTGGTCTGAACCCACCCACCTGGTCTGAACCCACCCCCTGGTCCTTGCTGTCCTGCAGACGCCTCTGTTCCTCCACCAGGAAAGGGAATCAAGTGACTGGGAAAAAGCCAGGAAATCCAGTGCTTTCTCTGCAGGCATGAGGGCATTTATCGAAGCTCAGGGGAGCTTGTGAAGAAATCCTGTGTTGGCTTAAAGAGCAAATGGGTTTTAAAGAATCTTTGCAATAAGCTGCCTCATTTTGTCAGCAGAACAAACAAGATCCTCCAACACAGTTCATGTGAAGGTTTCTGAAAATTATGGACACTTCAGCTTTCACAGGAGCTGGACTCTCTTTTGTGTTGTAAAGAAGCGTCAGAACCAGGGAGCAAGTGTGGGTAATAGCACCTCTGTGGTCCCCAGTGGACCTGGAGAAGCCTCCGAGCATGTGTCTGCACACGTGAGCGTATGAATATATGCACGTGTGTGTCTGTGTGCATGTATGTGTGTGGTGTGTGCTCAAGTTTGGGGATGCGAGAGCTGGGAGGGGCCCTCACAGGAACACGGCAGCGCTTCCCTGGCGGCCAGTGGTAAAGCATCTGCCTGCCAGTGCAGGAGACACGGGTTCGATACCGTGTCCAGGAAGATCCCACGTGCCTCAGAGCAGCTAAAGCCCTGCAGCACAGCTATTGAGCCTGTGCTCTAGAGCCTGCGGGCCACAGCTACCGAAGGCCACGTGCCCTAGCGTCTGTGCTCCGCAACAGGAGAAGCCACTGCAAGGAGAGGCCTGTGTGCCGCAGCTAGAGAAAGCCCATGCAAAGCAACAAAGATCCAGTGCAACCTGAAATAAATAAGCTAATAAAATACTCACAAATCACCTCCGCTCACCACCACCTCCTCCCCCCCAAAAAACCATGGCAGTGAGTAATGAGCAGAATTTCCCATTACGTGTCCTAGATGGATTTCAGAGAACGGAAAATATATAAGTATATGTTCAGTTATGTGTATAACAAGGCTTAAATATCTGGGGATGTGTATACAAATAGTTGTTTTATATATTCAGTTATATGCATATACACATACATGTATGTAATGTTATATAGTTTTTGTTATAATGTTATATACAGTTTTGTTCTTAAATTCAGGAAATTGCAGCATCTAGAATTTTTCTTTCGTGTCTCAATCTCCCGTTAAGTTTTTGAAGGACTTCATTTTCCTGGGGCACGACTGAGTGGCCGGGGCGAGGGGGCTGGTGGAGGCCCTGGAGGAGAGGGGCTGTCCTGTCACCTGACCGCTGCCTGTATTTGGGGAAGCACACCTGCCCTCTAGTGGCCAATGGAGGATGTTCAGGAGGAAAAGCGGCAGGCTCATTCAGGGGCCTTTCCCTTTGGAAACTGGACCGGGAGGCTATTCAGTCTCAGGCTGGCTGCAGTTGGTCACTCAAGTCATTATTTCAACTTCTAACTCGATGTCATTTTTTTTCTCCCTCTTTTGTACGGGTAGTTGCATGGAATCTGCCGAAGCAAAGCGTATGATACAAAAATACGAAGACACGCTCTCGTTGCTGGAAAAGTAAGCCGCTTCTGCGGTTGGATTTTGTAAACTGAGGCCCCTCCCAACACCCGTTCCCTTCTTCCCCCCACCCCCTGCCCCGCTCTACCATGTCCCGCGCGCTCCCGAGTGTGCCCATGTTCCCCAGCGGCAGCGAAGCGTCCCCTCCGTGTTTCATGTTACAATCACGATACAGCGAAAACAGTGCTTCTGGGTCACACACACCAGGTCCCGGGGGACGCGGCTCTAGTCTAGAAACAGATGCTTTTCCAGGGTAGCTTTGAGGGGAGCGAGTTTTCTAACTCGGCAGAACTAGAGGCGGGGTGCTCCCCATGTCTCCCCGAGATCAGGGTCCCGGGAAGTCAGTCGCTGCTCTCTAAGCAGAAGGTAACATTTGGCACTACACGAAGAGACAGTAGGTTAGAAAAAATACTGCCCGAGTCCTTTTATGGAGAAAGCACAAGAATGAAGCTTCTAGATGGGCTCACAATCGTCTGATCTCTCAAGGGACAGGGTCCAGATACAGCCCACGTCTTGCTCCTTCTCTCTGCTGGCTCGTCTCCTGATTCAGGAGAGATGCATTAGCTGGGCCATCCCCACCTACCAGGTCGCCCACGTTCTGTCCCTTCGACTTCCCAAATTCTATCTTCCAATCTGCCCCTCCTCTGTGTCCCCACCCCCTACATCTTTAGCAGAGACCAGAGCGTCTTGAGCCTGAGCTGCTGCAGCAGCTCCTCCGAGCCTCCCTGCTCTGGACCTCTGTCCCTCGGTGCCCACATCGTCATCGGATCCCCTGTCCCCACACCCCGTGTCCCCACACACCCCTATCTGGGAAGCCTCTCAGTGCCTCCATCATCTCCTTAATGTGAAATGAGTAATGCTCCCTGGGGACGTCCCTGGTGGTCCAGTGGCTGGGACTCCACATTCCCAATGAAGGGAGCCCCAGTCCCATCTCTAGTCAGGAAACTAGATTCCCCATGCCAAAAGAAGAGCTTATATGCCTCAACTAAAGATCCTGCATGCCACAACTAAGACTTGGTGCAGCCCAATACATTTTTAAAAGAAGGCAGAAGTGCTCGCTGATGTAGCCTCCCTCTCCAGTCCTGGCCCCCGCCCCCTCCCCCCTCTGACCTACCGTCTACTCACCGTCCCCAGCACGCGGCACACAGCCTGTTGCTCCTCACCCTAGTCCACCCTGCTGCGCCTGCTGTGAACACTCACTCCTCCATTGCTGCCCAGCCTCCATTCATCCTCTGAGACTCAGCAGACTGTTACTTCGACTCCGCCTGTGTGAGGCCATCCCCGGCATCCTCTTTATCATCCCCACCCACTCACCTTCTTCTGCCACTCAAAGCCTGCCGCCTGTACACTCCCTGGCGTTATACTCGCTGTGTCCTCCACTGACCTGGGGTTGTAGCACTAGCTACATTTGTCGTGGGGTGTTTATTCATCATTTCATCTCCCAAGCCCAATACCTCAGTGTGAAATGACTGACCAGTGCATGTCCATGAGCTATGTGAAGATTAGTATGCGAGCAAACCTTACTCAATAACTTCTTCCAACGTTTCCTAAGTCTAATGGCCACTTCCCTTATCCCCCAAAGATCACACGGAGCCTCTCTTTCCACCCTCCTATGATTTAAGTTATGCCACCTTTAGAAATGAGGGGTTACGCGTAGAAGCTGCCGTGCTTGACGGAGTCAATGACTCTGACTTCATAACGTACTTAGATATTTTACAAATTAGCATCTTCAATTCATGAGACATACGTCTTAAAGACAGATATAGAGAGGTTGGTGTCCCTGGTGGTTCAGCAGTAAAGAATCCTCCTGCTAGTGCAGGAAACGCAGGAGATGCAGGTTTGATCCCTGGGTCAGGAAGATGCCCTGGAGAAGGGCATGGCGACCCAGTATTCTTGCCTGGAGAATCCCATGGACAAAGGAACCTGGTGGGCTATAGTCCATGGGGTCACAAAAGAGTAGGACGTGACTTAGTGACTAAACAACAATGACAGAGATGCTATTTTATATATACATCTGTCTATATAGATATATCTTCAGTTAATCATTGCCAGATGTTGGGGGAGCTGGGAGGGTGCTTATGAGGTGCCTATTTTCTCTGACCTCACAGGTATGAAACAAGACTTTATGGGGACTGGTGTCAAACAGTAGCAGAGAAGTCCCAGTACAACCTTTCACAGCCACTTCTGAGACGTGACCCGGAGACAAAGCAGATCACTGTCAACTTTAGTCCACAGGTAAGTCGATGGAAGGAACTTCCTTTGGTCTCCAAGAGTTGCATTTTTGACTCTGCTGATTTCAAAGGCCAACAGGCTTTTTGTAAGAATATGCAAAAGGTGGTCCAAAGAACTTGCACCCTGATTTCCTTTTTTGGGGGAGTGAATCCTAGGCTGTAGCGTTTTCTTAAGTTGTCCACTCTTCATGTTTTCCTCCAGGGTTCCTTAGTGAATTTGCTCAGATGTCACACAACAGAAAATACTGCAAAATACCACTGCTCTTTCGGTATCAGAGTCAACTGGACCCACCTTATCTTTTATTTTGTGGTTGTACATTTGAAACGGGCCTCTCTACTGCAATATTATATAAACAGTCCACATTTTATTCATTTTTGTTTTCATTTTTTACATATAAAAATTTTAATATCTATCTTGAGCTTATTTCAGTATAAACTAGGAGGCTGAGGTCATTTCCCAGCTTAAGGATGAGCCTTTGTCTTAGCGTTGTCAGGGCAGCAATGAGAGCTGGCCCAGAACCACTGGAAGGAGAACTGGGAGCCCAGGAGTCTTGATATGGAGGTGGGGCTGGGGATGGGGGATCGGGCTTGCTCTGGGTTTTGTCATCTGCCCTTATATGCATCAGTCCTCAATCAACTCCGAGATAACACAGTAAATTAGCAAGGGATGAAGAATGGAATGTCTGGAAACCCTGCCAGAGGCCTCTGTCTTTTACACAGGACCACATCTGCCTGGCTTTTCCCTTCTGCACTTCCCACTAAACGCAATACCTCCCCTCAAGAAGTTCAAAGAGGCCTGTGTGACGCTATTTCCTGACCCCCTAGTATATTAAACCTTTAGAATAAGGATTCCCTGGTGGCTCAGATGGGGACTGAGACAATGTGGGAGACCCAAGTTTGATCTCTGGGTCAGGAAGATCCTCTGGAGTAGGAAATGACAAACCCACTCCAGTATTCTTGCCTGGAGAAGTCCATGGACAAAAGAGCCTGGTGGGCTACAGTCCATGGGGTTGCAAAAGAGTCCAGACATGACTGAGCAGCTCTCACTTTCACTTTAGTATATTAAAGCACAGAGCATGGCAGGAAAGAGTTACAGAAACTAAGGGATATTTCCAATAATTATATTTCACAACTAAAGTTGTAAAACAGGCACCTCCTCTCAACTCTGCCAGTGTCTGTGACCACGTATCTGACCTTGTGGGGGGGGGCAGATGGTTCTCATGCATGTGGGTGATCCTAATCCTTCCCCTGACCACCCCCCAGCCCCCAACTCCCACCACAGAGCATGGCTCCGCAACCAGGGACCAACCGTTCTCATCATGGAAAGTGATAGTTGCTCAATTGAATCCGACTCTTTGCAACCCATGGAACTATAGACCGCTAGGCTCCTCTGTCCATGGGATTCTCCAGGCAAGAATATTGAAGTGGGTTCCCATGCCCTTCTCCAGGAGATCTTCCTGACTCAAGCATCAAATCCAGGTCTCCTGCACTGCAGGCAGATTCTTTACTGTTGGAGCCATGGAAGCCCCTGTTTTCATCATCCACATGGCCCAAAACATCAAGCTAGAGCCCCCCTTGGCTATCACTGGCGTCTTCTTTCTCAGGTTTTCCTCTTCTTATTCTTTGTGATTTACAGATTCGGTAAGTCTTAGTGCTTCCTGATCATCTTCCTTTTGCCTAATACTCAATTTTCCCTTTCAGAGAAGATTTAAGGAACTAGTAGAAGTTAAAAAGAGACCCAGAAGGCCCTCTGGGGTTCCCCGGTCCTGACCTATATTGCTGCTATTCGATATCACTGAACCGTAGGAACTCACATCGACTCTTTCCTCCAGCTGGTTTCCGTGCTGAAAGAAATGAGTTATCTTCAACCCCAGCAAATGACGCACATCCCCGAGACAGCAGCAGCCATGTTCTCCTCCAGAGAGTTCTACCGGCAGCTCGTGGCTAATTTGGAGTTGATGGCAACTTGGTACAACAAGGTTATAAATACTCTGCTCGAGGTGGAATTTCCATTAGTTCAGGAAAAGCTGCAAGATATCGATCTCTGCCTGAGAGCTGCAGAGGAGACGCTGAGCTGGAACACAGAAGGTAACAGGCCTCCACCAGGAGTCTGGGGAAAAGGCTGAGAGTCAAGATTCTAATAAAGTTGGTAGAACCTCACTTTACTCCCTGGTTAACCTGATTTGGGTTTGAAGCATGACTCCATGCTCTCGGATAGGTATCCAAAGCAGAGAGGACATGGAGGAATGGTGTCCCTCTTCTGCCTCCTCTGTGTGACTAGGAGGATTGGACATCTTTGCTACCACAGTCTGGGGAGTTTGCGTGAACTCACCCATAGTCTCAAGCATATACCAGGCACCCCGTGGAGGAGGAATTAGACTATATTAGGTGGCACAGTGATAAAGAATCAGCCTGCCAATGCAGGAGATGCAAGAGATGTAGGTTCGATCTCTGGTCAGGAAGACTCCCCTGGAGAAGAAAATGGCAACCTACTCCAGTATTCTTGGGAAATCCCATGGACAGAGGAATGTGGCAGGCTACAGTCCATGGAGTCACGAAAGAGTTGGGCTTGACTAAGTGACTGAGTGCAGCTAAGCACACATCACTGTAACTCTCTCTCTCTTTTTTTCCCAAGTAGTAGAATTCTGGGTGGTTTATTTTTTTCTTCTTTCTACTTTCATTACTTTTTCTTAGAAAGTGAAAGTGAAAGTCACTCAGTCATGTCCAACTCTTTGCAGCCCCATGGAATTCTCCAGGCCAGAATACTGGAGTGGCTAGCCTTTCCATTCTCAAGGGAATCTTCCCAACCCAGGGATTGAACCCAGGTCTCCCCACATTGCAGGCAGATTCTTTACCAACTGAGCCACAAGGAAAGCCCAAGGGAAGACTTTTTCTTAATTGAACCAAAAGCATCTTAAATAAGGGAACTATGCACTTACTTTTCTTATACCCTCCAGTTCAATTGCATAATTGGAATTGGAAGTGGCTTCCCAGGTGGCTCAGATGGTAAAGTGTCTGCCTACAATGCGGGAGACCCAGATTTGATCCCTGGGTTGGGAAGTTCCCCTGGAGAAGGAAATGGTAGCCCACTCCAGTATTCTTGCCTGGAAAATCCCATGGACGGAGGATCCTGGTAGGCTACAGTCCATGGGGTCGCAAAGAGTCGGACATGACTGAGCCACTTCACTTCAATTCCATAAACGTTCATTGACTGATTAATACATGCAGGGTTCCATGTACAGGACTGTGGGGAGACTATGATCTGTGAGTTATAGGGGAACACCACCCTCACCCTCAAAGAACATGTAACCAGGGTTAGTGTAAGGGGTGGCTTAATGATATAGCTAGGATGGAAAAAGCTCTGATGATAAGAAACTAGCCTGTGCAGAAAAGTCTTATAAAATGCACAAGTATGAAATCCCTATCTTTCAGAGCAATCACACCTTTTGCTCTGCCACTATAAGCTATTTCAATTAATGCTGTTTCTTTTGGGGAGCAGGTATTTGGGATTATGTCATTCAGATCACCAATAGTATTCATGATCTTGAACAAAGAATTCAGAAAACTAAAGACAATGTGGAAGAGATTCAGAGCATCATGAAAACATGGATGTCACCAATATTTAAGAGAAAAGATGGGAAAAAGGAATGCCTTCTCTCTATGGATGATCAGCATGATCAAGTGGAAAAATATTACTGTCACATCAAAGAATCTGGCCTGAAGATCCATGCCCTTGTGCAGGTAATAACCAGCCTCTCAAGCACACATCCCACCAGTCCAGGAAAAGTGCCAAGGAGAGTGTTTGGGTGCTAGAAGTGATTTGGGAATTAGAACAACCAACAGATGCTGTATCTTCTGCAGTCATTGGTAGAAGTTAAAACTGATAGCAAAAGAGCTAAAACTAATGGGTGGAGAGAGTGCCAAGTCACATTCTGGTATCAGTGTGTCAACATTGAAGCTATCTTAATAATGACACCACTGAGTTGCCACACACCTTAACGTCACACACAAAACCCCAACGGGTAGAAGGAGATGCCAAGTGCAGGATCCTAAATTATCCACTGCACTGTGAGTGAAGTGAAAGTCGCACAGTCGTGTCCGACTCTTTGTGACCCTGTAGACTATACAGTCCATGGAGTTCTCCAGGCCAGAATACTGGAGTGGGTAGCCTTTCCCTTCCCCGGGGGATCTTCCCAACCCAGGGATCAAACCCAGGTCTCTCGCATTGCAGGTGGATTCTTTACCAGCTGAGCTATCAGGAAGCCCCCCAAACTCATCCACACAACGCAGTGTGGCCCTCCAGCATCATCTTCATGACCTAGCCCTACTGAGCCTGGAGAGACACAAGATGCACTCGACACAGAGAAGGAAAAACGCAGAGCACTGCTCTTCCCCGGTGGCTCAGAGGGGAAGAACCCAGATCCCTGGGTCAGGAAAAGCCTCTGGAGGAGGAAATGGCAACCCACTCCGGTATTCACGCCTGGGATATCCCTTGGACCGAGGAGCCTGGTGGGCTACAGTCCACGGGGTCACAAAAGAGTAGGACGTGACTTAGCAACTGAGCATGCATGCCCTTCATGCAGTAAGGCTCTGCCCTGCATTGTGAGCAGGGAATCCTTGTGTCTTTTCACCCAAGATGGACAAAGGAAAAGAGCTGTAAGTCATAAATGGCCACCAGCTCCAGTCTTACTGAAGAAGCCGTGGGGCAGTTCTCGTGGGTTGATCTCACACGCAGTCAGTAGTGAATCACAGTTGTTATCTTCGGATTGTTAATCTTTGGGTTTTCTGTGGTTTTTGAAGACCAATAAAATGTTGTACTCTTGACCTTTTAAATTTTCTTTATCTGTTTTCTAGTTTACTAATCTACTCTTTATCATTTCTTTCTTTCTAGTCGATTTGAGACTACTTTGCTCAATCCTTCTTTTCTAGCCTATGAGGGTAGGAACTTAAGCATATTGATTCCACCCTGTCTTCCTTTCTAATACAAATGTTTGATGATATAAATTTCCCCTCATGCTGCTTCCTCAGTTGCATTCTCCAAATTTGTTCTGCCTCATTCTCATTTCAATTTTAAACTTTTTCTCTTGTGATTTGTTCCATAACTCAGTGGTCACTTAGGAATATATTCTTTAATTTCCATGTATTTGGAACTTCTCTGGATAGCTTAGGCTTTCCAGGTTATTCAGTGATAAAGAATTGGCCTGCAATGCATAGGAGATGCAGGTTTGATTCCTGGGTCAGGAAGATCCCCTGGAGAATGAAATGGCAACCCACTCCAGTATTCTTGCCTGGGAAATCCTATGGACAGAGGAAGCTGGTGGGCTACAGTCCATGGGGTCTCGAAGAGTCGGAGACAATTCAGTGATTAAACCACCTCCACCACCTGGGTTCAGTCCACTTCACTGAGAAACTGCTCAGTCTTGTCCGACTCTTTGCGACCCAATGTACGGCAGCACACCTTCCAATGAATATTCAGAACTGATCTCCTTTAGGATGGACTGGTTGGATCTCCTTGTAGTCCAAGGGACTCTCAAGAGTCTTCTCCAACACCACAGTTCAAAAGCAGCAATTCTTCAGTGCTCAGCCTTCTTTATAGTCCAACTCGCACATCCATACGTGACTACTGGAAAAACCTTTGGAAAAGCTACTGGAAAAGCTTTGACTAGATGGACCTTTGTTGGCAAAGCAATGTCTCTGCTTTTTAATATGCTGTCTAGGTTGGTCATAACTTTTCTTCCAAGGAGCAAGTTTTTTATTTCATGGCTGCAGTCACCATCTGCAGTGATTTTCAGTTCACTTCAGTCGCTCAGTCGTGTCCAACTCTTTGCGACACCATGAACCGCAGCATGCCAGGCCTCCCTGTCCATTACCAACTCCTGGAGTCCACCCAAACCCATGTCCATTGAGTCAGTGATGCCATCCAACCATCTCATCCTCTGTCATCCCCTTCTCCTCCTGCCCTTGATCTTTCCCAGCATCAGGGTCTTTTAAAATGAGTCAACTCTTCACACAGGTGGCCAAAGTATTGGAGTTTCAGCTTCAACATCAGTCCTTCCAATGAACATCCAGGACTGATCTCCTTTAGGATAGACTGGCTGGATCTTGCTGTCCAAGGGACTCTCAAGAGTCTTCTCCAATACCACAGTTCAAAAGCATCAATTCTTCTGTGCTCAGCTTTCTTTATAGTCCAACTCTCACATCCATACATGACCACTGGAAAAACCATAGCTTTGACTAGATGGACCTTTGTTGGCAAAGTAATGTCTCTGCTTTTGAATATGCTATCTAGGTTGGCAGTTATTTTAGAGCCCCAAAAATAAAGTCTCACTTTTTCCTTTGTTTCCCCATCTATTTGCCATGAAGTGATGGGACCAGACGCCATGATCTTAGTTTTCTGAATGTTGAGTCTTAAGCCAACTTTTTTCACTCTCCTCTTTCACTTTCATCAAGAGGCTCTTTAGTTCTTTGCTTTCTGCCACAAGTGTGGTGTCATCTGAATGTCTGAGGTTATTGATATTTCTCCCAGCAATCTTGATTCCAGCTAGTGCTTCATCCAATCCAGCATTTCTCATGATGTACTCTGCATATAAGTTAAATAAGGAGGGTGACCATATACAGCCTTGATGTACTCCTTTCCCGATCTGGAACCAGTCTGTTGTTCCATGGCCAGTTTTAACTGTAGCTTCTTGACCTGCATACAGATTTCTCAGGAGGCAGGTCAGGTGGTCTATTACTCCAGTCTCTTGAAGAATTTTCCACAGTTTGTTGTTCCACACAGTCAAAGGCTTTGGCGTAGTCAATAAGGCAGAAGTCGATGTTTTTCTAGAACTCTTTCTCTTTTTCAGTGATCCAATGGATGTTGGCAATTTGATCTCTGGTTCCTCTGCCTTTTCTAAATCCAGTTTGAACATCTGGAAGTTCACGGTTCACATACTGTTGTAGCCTGGCTTAGAGAATTTTGAGCATTACTTTGCTCAAAGTAAGCTACCACCTGGGTCGCTTAATGAAATTGATACTGTGTAATTCCACTGTAGGCAGAGGAAACACGCAGCACAGATGGGAACCTGGCAGCAATTCAAACTTCCTGGCCATCTTTTGCAGTGCTGCTGTGTGTGTGCACGTGTGTGTATAAGATGTACCCCACAATAGAATACTATGATTTTGTTTTAAACTGTTAAATTTCAGTTATTAAGAATTCATCAATTCTTGTTTTATGATTTAGACTATAGTCTATCTTGGGCTTCCCTGATGGCTGAGACAGTGAAAAGTCTACCTGCAATGCAGGAGAGCGAGGTTTGATCCCTGGGTTGGGAAGATCCCTTGGAGAAGGGAATTGCTACCCACTCCAGTATTCTTGCCTGGAGAATTCTCTGGACAGAGAATTCTCTGGCAGGCTACAGTCCATGGGGTCACAGAGAGTCAGACAGCTGAACAACTAACACTTTCACTTTTCTTCATGATCTATCTTACCGGATGTTCCTTATGCAATTGACAATATGTTTATTCTTTAAATGCTGGGTGTAGTGTTCTATAAAATATCAGCTAGTTCACAGTGGTTGATAGGATTGTGCAGATCATCTGTGTGATTCCTCAGTTTTTTCCTCTATTTGTTCTACCAATTACTGAAGCTAGAATGAATAATGAATGAGCAAAGAGTGGGACGTGACTGAAGTGACCTATCACCGCACACAGTGCACATGGGAAGCTGGCAACAATTCAGACTGCCCGGCCGTCTTTTGCAGTGTTACTGTGTATGTGCGTGTGCGTGTGTAAGATATACCCCGCAGTAGAATATTGTAATTTTGTGTTTTAAAAACTTTTGGGGGAAATCTTTATAGTGTTTCGTATTTACCCACATAGCCACCGTTTCCAGGCTTGTTTTTCACTTCTGCAGAATTGAGTTAACATCTATGCTCATTTCTCTTTGGCCCAAAGAACTTCCCTTAGTAGTTCTTACAGTTCAGATCTGGTGATGACACGATCTCTCAGTTTTTGTTTATCTGAAAGTGTCCTTCTTTCACCTTTGTTTTTGAAGAAGTTTCACAGAATATAAAATTCTGTGTAGACGGTTCTGTTTTCCTTTCGGAAGTCATTTCATAATCTTCTATCCTCCAAACTTTATGATGAGAAGCCAGCACAATGTATATCTTTGTCCCTTTATATGTAATGTATTGTTTTTCTCAGGCTACTTTCAATAGATTCTAAACAGATTTTTTTAAATAAATTCTTTGTATCTTTTTCATTTAACCATGATGTGCATAAATAATTTTCTTTGTATTCAGGCTGCTTGAAGTTTGTGATATTTTTATCTGTTTTTCACCAAGCTTGAGGAGTTTTTAATCAAATTATAACATTCTCATCTACTAATTCCAACATCTATTTTATTTTCTGAGTCTTTTTAATGTGAAAGAAGTTTATTTTTTTCTCATAAAATAAGTCTAAGGAATAAACATCCCAAGATTGGTATGACAGTTATTTTCTAAGTCTGTTTTTACTGATTATTTTCTCTCTGTTAAATGTCACATTTTCCTGCTTCTCAGCGTGTCTAGTGATTTTTTATTATGTTCTAGACACATTGGATGCCACTTTGTAATCTGGGTGTTAGATTTCCCTTAAAGAACTGGTAGTTTTATTTCAGTAGGCAGTTGACTCAGTGGTGGTCAGCTTGATCCTGTTGAAGCCTTATTTTAAGCTTCTTGGGGAGAGTCTAAAGAAGCCTTACTCTAGAATAGAGCTCTAATCCTAAAGCATTGCATTTCTGGGGTCTCAACTGAAGTCCTGGGTTATCTGTTATCTTTTCATTATTTCTGATAAAACACTAACATTTTCCAGCACTATATGACCTTCACAAACCTATTCAACTTAGAGCCTCCAGTAACTGTTCTCTGCCTAGCCTTGCAGAATCTTGCTCTAAATACGTACAGCTTAATGCTCAGTCAGAGACCCAAGAGGAGTCAGCAGCCTCAGCAAATGCCAACTTCTGTCTTTTTCTGTCCAGCAGGAAGGGTGCTCTAATTGATGTCCACTTCTCTATGCCATGCTTTGGAAAGTGCCTCCAGGTAGAAAATCAGGTAGTTGTGAAGCTCACCTTGAATTTTCCTTTCTCTTCCAGATCATATCCCAATACTGTTATCCAGTTACCCAAATAATTATTTCTTGTATCCAGTTCTATAGTTGTTTGTAACAGAAGGGAAAGTCTGATCTCATTCTTCTCTCTTAGCCAGTATCAGAAACTTGAGCTATTTCTTTCTGGTTTATAGAAAATTCCAACATATTTGCTCCTTGTACCATAGTAGATTTGATGTAGAAAGGTAGAGTTAGCTGTCTTGATATGGTGACAGTAGAAAAGATATAGAACAGCTCTGCAAGGCAGTTATGACAACTACAAGTTAACTGTAGAAGCAGACAGACGTGAACATCTTAGTAACACCTAAGAACCACTCTGCATTGTCACTGTGCTATCATTTGCAGATGATGGACTCCCACTAAATCTTTAAAATTCTTAGGAAGGAAAGGTGTAGGTAATGCATTTTAGAAAATTTTAGAGTTTTGACATTTAAAAGCAGAAAAATGAGATTTACAATCTGGCAGTGTTTCCTAAAGGGGTAAGTGTGAGTCACCTAGAAAATTTACTTTTGCAAAGTGGTAGCCACTTTCTTTGAAGATACACGATAAATGGAAAGTTACTGTAAAAAAGGCTGAATGATGAAAATAATGGTGAGTAAATGGGACACCTATACATGGTCATGTATGGATGTGAGAGTTGGACTGTGAAGAAAGCTGAGTGCTGAATTGATGCTTTTGAACCGTGGTGTTGGAGAAGACTCTTTGAGAGTCCCTTGGACTGCAAGGAGATCCAACCAGTCCATTCTAAAGGAGATCAGCCCTGGGATTTCTTTGGAAGGAATGATGCTAAAGCTGAAACTCCAGTACTTTGGCCACCTCATGCAAAGAGTTGACTCATTGGAAAAGACTCTGATGCTGGGAGGGATTGGGGGCAGGAGGAGAAGGGGACGACACAGGATGAGATGGCCGGATGGCATCACCAACTGGATGGATGTGCGTTTGCGTGAGTTTGAGTCAACTCTGGGAGTTGGTGATGGACAGGGAGGCCTGAGAGTCGGACATGACTGAGCGACTGAACTGAACTGAACTGAACTGATAGTTGCCATACTGCCAGGTCGGAGAGACTGTACCATGTAAAAGAAGGAGAGCCTATGTGTTTGTTTCTGTGTGTGCATTTTCCAAGTCACTCACTATGATAAAAGTTTTTAGTTAAATGCCAACAATACTCTCCAACTCATTTCTCTTTCTGCTTATTTTACTGAAATATGATTAATTTACAATGTTGTGTTAGTTTCTGCTTTACAGCAGGGTGATTCAGTTATATATACATATTCTATTTCATATTCTTTTCCATTATGGTTTATTACAGGATACTGAATAAGCTCCCTGTGCTGTACAGTAGGACCTGTTGCTCATCCATCCTATGTATAATAGTTTGCACTTGCTAACCCTGAACTCCGATTCATGCTTCCCCCACCCACCCCACCTTGGCAACCACAAATCTCTGTGTCTGTGAGTCTGTTGCTGTTTTGTAGATAAGTTCATTTGAGTCATGTTTTAGATTCCACATATAAGTGATATCATATGGTATTTGTCTTTCTCTTTCTGACTTATTTCACTTCAGTTCAGTTCAGTTCAGTTCAGTCGCTCAGTCATGTCCGACTCTTTGCGACCCCATGAATCGCAGCATGCCAGGCCTCCCTGTCCATCACCATCTCCCGGAGTTCACTCAGACTCACGTCTATCGAGTCTGTGATGCCATCCAGCCATCTCATCCTCGATCATCCCCTTCTCCTCCTGCCCCCAATCCCTCCCAGCATCAGAGTCTTTTCCAATGAGTCAACTCTTCTCGTGAGGTGGCCAAAGTACTGGAGTTTCAGCTCTAGCATCATTCCTTCCAAAGAAATCCCAGGGTTGATCTCCTTCAGAATGGACTGGTTGGATAATCTCTAGGCTCATCCACGTTGCTGCAAATGGCATGATTTCATTCTTTTTTATGACTGAGTAGTGAACATTATCCATTATAAATATGCACCTCATCTTCTTTATCTATTCATCTATCAATGGACATGTAGGTTGCTTCCTGTCCTGGCTATTGCGAATAGTGGTGCTATGAACATTGAGGTGCCTGGATCATTTCGAATTAGAGCTTTGTCTGGATATATACCCAGGGGTGGGATTCACTCCAGTTTATTTCTCCTTAGAAAGAAGTATTTCCCCTTTTCTAGGAAATGCTTTACGTGCTGGAACCTAGATTTCTGATGTCTTGAACTGTAATGCTCTCTGCCTTTAGTCTTCATTCTTCCGCCCACCCTACCTTCTGCTCTGATGCAGTTTCCTCTGCAGTGTGCATCAGCATCTATGAGGCACACGCTGCATCTGTCCGCATCCCCCTGAGAAGCGGGCCTGACCCTATCCTCCTTTCTCAGGGAGAGGTTGCAACATCATATTTCCTTTGTGGGTTAACTCTGTGTTCCTTTCAAGCAAGGGTTACACGCATTAGTTAGGAATGGATCTGATACACATATACAGGCACCTCTCATTTCATTGCGCTTAGCTTTATTGTGCTTCACAGATACTGCATTTGTTTTTTTTGTTTTGTTTTTCAGTTGATGGTTTATTGCAACCTTGCACTGAGAAAAGTCTAGCCATGCAATTTTTCTGTTGTCAAATTTTTGGCAATTCTTACAGTATTTCAAACTTTTTCATTATCATCATACTTTGTATCTGTGATCTTTGATACTATTGTGAAAAGATAATGATGTCCTGAAGGCTCAGGTGATAGACCGCATTTTTAGCAATAAAGTATTTTTAATTAAGAGATGAATATTCTGTTTGTAGACATAATATTGTACACTTAATAGCCTAAAGTATAGTGTAAACATAACTGGGAAACCAAAAACTTCGTGTGACTGACTTTATTGCAGTATTGGCTTTGTTACTGTGGACTGGAAACAAACCGGCAATGTAGCCAAGGTCTGCCTGTAATAGAAGACTCTTCATAACAGGGCGGTTTTTCTCTGTGTGTTGTCTTCATTCCCATTCATGATGATAAGAGCAGTCCTTGCATATTATTAAACATGGCTTATGTCTGCTCTTCTTTATTTTGCAGGAAAACCTGGGTCTTTTTTTAGCAGATTCAACTTCTGGTATCTGGAAAACTTATGTTAACTACATTGATGACATGTTGCTGGGTGGATTCTTTCTTGCCGTTGAGTGTTCCCTCAAGTACCTCCTGGAAAACACTGGTATTTAGTGGCTTATGGATGTGGGTTATTCCTGGGAAGGTAATAGTCATAGCATCTGTTGAGTTACAGTGAAGTGCCATTGAGTGCCCTGTGACTTTCCCCCAAAAGGTGTGAACATTTTGTGAAGTGTACACAGTAAAATAGAAAAGGCATTGTGTCTGTAAACTGTTCGAAGATAAAACACTTCTCCCTCTCCAAAACCCAGATGCTAAGCCAGGCTCTAGCACAGGGAAACCCGTAGCCAAGGTAAAAACTTGAAAGCCGATTTACTCTAGGACCTCCCTGGAAGTCAGTAGTGAACACTTTGCGCTTCCAGTGTGGGGGCCTGGGTCTGATCCCTGGCTGGGGAACTGAGACGCACACACCTTATGGCATGGCCAAAATAAATACGTAAGTTTCATGGTTTAAGCTGAATGTACTCCATCTCCGTGGCCTTTTGAGGACACAGGGAGTTTGTAGCAGCTGGCTTATGTAGAAGAACAGATGTTTTTCTGTGTTAAAAAAAAAAAAGAGAGACAAGAAGCTGGGGATGAGATAGCTTGCAGACGGGAAAGGTATATTAAGGAGGCAGTGAGCATTCTTTGAAGCTGTTAAAAGATAGCTAAGGGCTTCAAATTTATGGTTGATACACAGGGCCAAAGATTTTATAGTAAAGGTTAGTAAATGATGGGATGGAAAGGGGAGAAGAGTTCAGAAATAAAGTTGAATTAAACCTTTCACATTCTGGTAGATTCTGACATGCTCAGCAAGACTGAAGGAAGAGGTGAGGATGAGGGAGATGAGAGCTTAAGGAGCTGAGTAGAACCCAAGGAGAGAAATTAAATGCAGAGTTAGAATAGGTGGGCTGAGACCAGATCTGCGTATCCAGCCCCTGTAAGAAGCTGACGACACAGAGAGGAGCAAGGCCAGTGTTGGGGTAGCTCCACCCCATGGTCCTGGTAGGTGGAGTGACTGAGGTCAGAGGCAAGGTCTCTGCTTTCACAGTACAAGGAGACACAGAAGCAGGAAATGGGCTCAGGCCTAGTCAACAAGGTGGGAGATCACCTTCTGGAACCTCAGCGAATGAACGCAGGTGCCAAGACTGAAGAGCTGGTTCCTAGGGACCAGTGCCAGTGGCACTCATTTTGGTGGACTGACCCAACCTCGTCTGATAGTGGAGCTCAGAGACTCACCACTCAGCCCTCCTCTAGAAGTTCTAGGAAGATCCTTCAGCCACACTTGAGTGTGGGCACTGCACAAGGGGACTTGCCCCAGGTCAGTGTCTGTCCAGCCTTCCGGATCTGAGCTGTCTGATGTGTCACTTGTCCTCCTCTCCTGGGAAGGAGAGCCAGGGAGCAAGAGGGTGAGGACAGAGGATGGTAGCCAAAGTCATCTTCCCTCCATGGAAGCAGGAGGAAGGGAACACACGTCCTCCACCATGTATCGGCAGTTAAGGGGCAGGAGCTGGCCTTAGTAGCCGCCAGAGCTACGGTTGAAATGAAAAGGCGCTGGTTATCAAGGGGAGGTGAAGGAGCCTGAAGAGAATGGCCTCTAAGAGGAAAGTCGCCGAGACCCCTCACCATCACCCAGCTGGACAGCTGCAGTCACCTGGCCCACCTTATCGTCTCCGCCTCTCACACTTGGGCAGACTGGTTCAGTACCATTCCCATGGCTGGGTCTGGCTTCCCAGCCGCCTCTCAGAATCCAGACCTTGCCTGGGTTAACTGCTACCCACTGCGTCCGGAAACATTCTTCCTCTTCTCAACTCTTGCAGAGATTCGCTTGTGCCAAGGATGTGGAACCACCAGGGCCATGCAGTTTGTACGGTGATTGTGTCGGTGTTGCATCTGACGTAGGGATTATGGTCTTCTGTGGAGTTTCCCAGGTGGCGCTAGTCATCAAGAACCCGCTTTCAGGCAGCAGACGTAACAGCTGCGGGTTCGATCCCTGTGTCAGCAAGATCCCCTGGAGCAGTAGGGTGCAGGGTGCAGCAACCCACTCAAGCATTCTTGGCTGGAGAATCTCGTGGACAGAGCAGCCTGGTGGGCTACAGTCCTTAGGGTGACAAAGAGATACGGCTGAAATGACTGAGCACACAGCACTCGCCTGCTGCAAAGGCCCAAACTCTGTCTGTGGACTGTGGACTCTAAATAGAGCTACTTCTTGAGATGAGGGAGGAGATATATATATTTATATAATTATGACTGATTTGTGGTGTTGTATGGCAGAAGCCAACACAGCATTGTAAAGTGATTATCCTCCAATTAAAAAATTAAAGACATAAATCCACTTCTCACCTAAAATATATATGTATAAGAAAATAAGTGGTTGTTAATAAGAGTCTAAGCATTTATCTTGTACTTGGAACATCTTGTTCCATATTATATTTTGATTTAAATTTAGCAAGGCAGTTTAGTCTAGCAAGTAATCAGGGATTTGTTAATTATTTATGCTGTTTTTAAAAATTTTATCACTACAGGACTACAGAATTAAAACAAGTCCTGTTTTTACAGAAAAGGAGCAGATGGGGAGGGATTGTGACTGCCCTTTTTTCCAAGGGACAAACACACCCTTGTTCCCCTGGTGGCTGCCGATGGAATTGCCTGGTTTGTGATCAGGATGATGTCTGCCGCTTCCAAGAAACTGGCTTTGCAAAACCAACACCTTCTCAACCAGAGGCCGTACTGCCCCACGGAAAGCTTTGGGAACGTGGAAACGTTCCGGCTTGGGTTGATCAGTCACAGGACGTGCCCTCTGAGGACAAGGAGAGTAAATGCCCTGCCATGCCCTGATGCCAAAGCTCCAATATTTTAGCCACCTGATGTAAGAGCCAGCTCATTGGAAAAGACCTTGATGCTAGGAAAAATTGAGAGCAGGAGGATAAGGGGACGACAGAGGATGAGATGGTTGGATGGCATCATCAACTCAATGAACGTGAATTTGAGCAAACTTCAGGAGAGAGTAGAGGACAGGGAAGATTGGGGTGCTGCAGTCCATGGGGTCACAGCGTGGGACACGGCTGAGCAGCTGAACAACAACAGTAATTCCAGGACAGCCCTGCACAGGGAATTAGCCTGTTCAAAATGCCAGCGGTCCGTGCCAGCGGTCCATGCCAGCGGTCCGTGCCAGCGGTCCGTGCCCCTGTTGATCCGCACTGTAGGACTGCCACCTTCACCTTTTCTGGGGTTTTAGCAAAGTTTCTATTTGTTTCCTCAGACCGGAACAGAAACTCTAAAGGAAAGAAACGCTCAGAGTGCTTTCAAATCAGTGCTGCATTTTCACCACTTACCCACTCTCTTCTGTTTATTTCTTTGTATTTCAGAATGTAAGGCAGGACTCACCCCGATATTTGAAGCCCAGCTGAGCTTAGCCATCCCAGAACTGGTTTTCCATCCGTCGCTGGAGCCTGGCATGAAGGGCGGCTTCTGTGACCTGGTGGAGGGTCTCGTCACCAGCATCTTTCGCATAGCATCCTTGGTGCCCCGGCTTTCTCCTGAGAACGGCTCTCCCCACTATCAGGTACTGGCTCTGCGAGCGTCTCACCTGCCCTCCCACCAGACCTGGAGGCCCCTGTGAAATGCTAGTGTCACCCCTCCATTGCCATCTTGCTCCCCCAGGTGGACTTGGAGGCCAGGGCTGACCTGGCGGGCCTGCGGGCCGAGCTGATGGGGCGGGTGCAGGCCATGATGGCTCTCTGCGGCGACTATCGGAGCACCCTCAGCCAGTATTCCCTACCTCTACACGGAGGACCGGAAGGAGGCTCTGGGCCAGTTTCTGTTGTACGGGCGCGTGCTCACAGCCGAGGAGATGGACGCCCACACCGAGGACGGCATCCCAGAGAATCCTCCCCTCCTGCATCAGTTCAGGGCACAGATCGACTCCTACGAGAAGCTCTATGAGGATGTGTGCAGGCTGGAGCCCGTCCAGGTGTTTGACAGCTGGATGAAGATCGACGCGCGGCCCTTTAAAGCGTCTCTGCTGAATATAATCAAAAAGTGGAGCCTCATGTTCAAACAGCATCTCGTGGACCATGTCACCCACAGGTAACAAGGTCCTTCTAGCTTTTCTTCCAGCTTCCCGGGCTGTCGGGAACACCATGTTTTCAATCGATTTGACATTTTCCCCCAGAGGGTCACTGGTTAAATGGAAAGTTAGAACAGCCAGATGGGGGTTCCAAGCTTTTGGACACCAGCAGTAACTTTAGTCCTGTCCTCTCGTTTGTCCGTCAGACCTGGCCTCTTCCTGTTTTGTTTTCTTTCCAGCGCCCAGTGTCCAAAAGGCGCTCAGTACACGGTAAATACTGTTTGAGACAATAATAGCAGGTCAGCCCTTCCTGCACAACTCTGACTGCTAAATCTCTTTAAGCCTGAGAAGCAGAGGGTGTCTAATGGGCCTCTTAGATTTTATTTCTCACATTTACTCCTTGTCTCAGATTATCCAGCTGTGCAGCATGGAAGTCCCTAAACCTACACGCCCCTGATGCCTTTTTTTTTTCCTTATAATTTTATTTTTTCATGGCAGTGCTGGGTCTTCATTGCTGTACGGTGTTTTTCTCTAGTTGCGGAGAGAGGGGGCTGTTCTCTGGCTGCAGTATGAGGGCCTCTCACTGTAGGGGCTTCTCTTGTTGCAGGGCATGAGCTCTAGGGTCTGCAGGCATCAGTAGTTGGCGGCTCTGGGGCTTGGTACATCTGGGTGATAAGCTGCTTCACCCCATGCAGGGTGGGGTGGGATGAATACAGGGAGAGGGATCCAGCCAGTGATGGTTCAGGTTGAACCCCTTCAGAGAGCCCCTGTAATTGCCCAGGTAGACACCATCAGGGTTGAGCATGGGTGTGACCTTGAAGACCAGGTGTCCCCATAGAACATGAGCAATAGAGTGCTGGCTTATGAGGAAGTCAGTGATCCCCTGACAGACAAATAAAGAGGGTGTTTCTCCTGGGTGGACTTGTCCTGTGATGAATACTACCTTCTGCTCCCTCCCAGACATTGTCCTTCTCAGAACTCTAGCTGTGCAACTGACTGGATCTGAAAGTCTGCCTGTTCCCCCGTGGGCTTGGACCCCCTCCCAACTCCACCAGCCCAGCACTAGACTCTCAAAGCCTACTGCTGGGCCTAAAGGTAGATGAGATACACTTGCCCTTCAGTGTGGCCTCCAGACTCTTCCACCCCTGTCCTCTCTCAAAATCACCATCTCCACTGAGTTCTACCAGGCGGTACTGACGGCCACCTGTCTCGGCTGCAGTCACTGGCCAAAATCTTAGTCATGCCGCCCCTTCACTGAGGGTCACATTGTCCGGCTCACTCTCCCTCTCCCGTCCTACTGCTGATAATCATCCTCAGTGACTCAGCATCCACAGGGTGTCTTCATCACACCTGCCTCTTGTTTTCTCGACCTCTCTCTCCAATGCCTTTCCCTCCCCGCCCCCTGTTCTGTGCTGTGCTCTTGGTGGAGTGGAGGGAAAGGTGAGCCAATTCATGGCTTCCCCTTCAAACTCTCAGGATGAAGCATTCTGTCCCCTGACCACCACATGGGGTCTTTCCAGCTCTCTTACTTGGCAGCGCTGCTGCGCAAAGTTCTTCAGACCCATCAGTGTTTCCAGTCCACTGTTCCCGACACTCGATCAGGACGGCTCAGCGTTAATCACCGTTGCTCCCCAGCCCTGTCCCCACCTTGCAAAACCCTGACTGTCTGAACTCAGCACTCCACGTCTGTACCCAAGCAATTCATCCTGATGAAGGAGAAACACACCAGTGTTCTGACCAATCTCAGGTCAAATTTATGAACATAAACTTCAAGCAAGCCCCGAACATTTTCACGTATGCTTCCCAACTCCTCCAGATGCTTTTTTTTCCTCTCTTGCCTTAAACCTCAAATATCTTGTCCGCCCTTTTAGCCTCGCTTCTCATTTCCCTGGAAAATGAGAACCAATCACCAGAGAACTAACTCAGCTTTTCACCAATAAATCTACCAACCTACCTACATTTGAAGCCATACGTTCAACTACCTCTTTTCTTACAGTGAATAAGCTGCTTTTCTGACTGTAGCCTTCTTCTTCTTCTTATCTGATCAAAGACTGACATCCTTAAACACTCCTTTCATTTATTCTCCCCATCATGCAAATATATTGTCCTATCTGGCCTCTTAAAAAAGAAAGAAAGAAAGAAAGGAGCACAATCCCAGGAGTCCTTCCGCTATGGCACCCTTTCTGTGCACCCTACTTCACAGCACCGGTCCTCAAAAGGATCTCTATACTTGATCCCTATACTTTTTTTTTTTAAATCTTCCGTCGTCTCTCTTCAAGAAGTTTTATTATAAAATGTAATATACACAAGATTTAGAGAAAAATATTAAATACTCAGATTTTCCTTATCCAGTGAAGAAACAGGACATTAGCTACATTTTAATATTCCCTCTGGAAGAACTTGTGCGCACTGCTGTATTTAAAGTGGATAAGCAACAAGGACCTCCTGTACAGGAACTCTGCTCAGTGTTACGTGGCAGCCTGGATGAGAGGGGAGTTTGCGGAAGAATGGATACATGTATATATGTGCAGCTGCGCCCTTTGCTGTTCACGGAAACTATCACAGCGTTGTTAATTGACTATAGTGTGTGTTAGTCGCTCGGTTGTGTACGACTATTTGCGACCCCGTGGACTGTAGCCTGCCAGGCTCCTCTGTCCATGGGATTCTCCAGGCAAGAATACTGGAGTGGATTGCCATTTCCTATACTCCAATACAAAATTAAACGTGTAAAAAAATAAAAGTTAAGTTTTAAACAGTGTGAAAAATGAAATTCCCTTATGGACTCTTCCCTGATTAAATCCCTCTTCCTCCCTGCCAGTTGTTAGCCCTGCCCTAGTGAAGTCGCTGAGTCGGGTCCGACTCTTTGCGACCCCATGGACTGTAGCCTGCCAGGCTCCTCTGTCCATGGGATTCTCCAGGCAAGAATACTGGAGTGGGTTACCATTTCCTTCTCCAGGGCATCTTCCCGACCCAGGGATCAAACCCGGGTGTCCAGCATTGGAGGCAGACGCTTTAACCTCTGAGCCACTAGGGAAGCCCTAAATGTAACCTGATTCTTTTTTCATGACTTATATATGCATATATGTATATATATTTGTACACACAGGTACACATATTGAGATTTGCATTTTAAAGCTATAAAAATGAAACAATGTTGTATGACTGTATATCTCTCTGTGTCCCGTCTCTCTCACTCAGCTTTGATGCTGGAGACTCATCCATGTTGAGAGTGTAGCAGTAGCTTCTTCCTTTTCACTGCTACAGAGTGTCACATCATCTGAATATGCCACAGTTTATCTATCTGTTCAGTGGTTGGCATGGCTGGTTCAGATGGGTTCATACCAACAGGACTGTGATGGTTTCTCTTCTACAGATATCACAGTGTACTCAAGCCAGCATCCCTCTAGGGCGTATGCCTGAGAATGGGATTCCTGGGTCAGTGCATGTAATGCCCGCTCTCTGCCAGGTGCCTCAGCCATGTGTGAAGATGCCTGTAGCCCCACATCCTGGGTACCTTTTGATACAAACTGTTTAGTGCTGGTCCTTCTGGTGGGAGCTTAGTGGTATCTCATGGTGATAAATATTTTACATTACTCTATGAATAAAGTAGCCCAGCTTTCTGTGTTTTTGGATGAGTCATTATGTTTCCTCTTCTTTGGTTTTTCATAGCTCTTGACCATTTTTTATTGGACTATATCTTTTCCTTTTTCATATTTGGAAGTAATGCATATTTTGATTCTTTGGTAGTTGTATATATTGCAGATTTAGTCTCCCATTTTGCAGCCTGTCTCCCCTCTGCATTTATGGTATATTTTGATGAAGGGTTCATTTTTATGTAACCAGATGTGTTCATCTTTTCCCCTGTGTTGTCGTCTTTTCTCTTGTTAAGTCAACCCTTTCTTGTCCTGAGATCCTAGTGATACTCTCCTATGCTGCTGCTGCTGCTAAGTCACTTCAGTCATGTCCGACTCTCTGCGACCCCATAGACAGCAGCCCACCAGGCTCTGCCGTCCCTGGGATTCTCCAGACAAGAACACTGGAGTGGGTTGCCATTTCCTTCTCCAATGCATGAAAGTGAAAAGTGAAGTCGCTCAGTCATGTCAGACTCTTCACAACCCCATGGACTGCAACCTACCAGGCTCCATCTATGGGAGTTTCCAGGCAAGAGTACTGGAGTGGGGTGCCATCACCTTCTCCGATACTCTCCTATATCCTTACCTAAAAGTTTTACTTTTTGTGTTAAGTAGCTCTTTGTCTGTCCCTGCCTTAATATGAAACTGTCCTAATTATCATAGCTCTGTAATAAATCTTAGCTTCCCAGGTGGCTCAGTGGCGAAGAATCTGCCTGCCAATGCAGGAGATTTGGGTTTGATCCCTGGGTCAGGAAGATTCCCTGGAGAAGGAAATGGTAACCCACTCCAGTAGTCTTGACTGGGAAATCCCATGGACCGAGGAGCCTGGAAGGCTATAGTCCATGGGGCAGAAAAGAGTCAGGTACAACTTAGCGACTGAACTACAACAAAAATCTTGACATCTACCAGTGGAGTCCCCACCTTTTTCAGTTTCATTAGGGATGTCTCAACAATTCTTGGCCCTTACGATTTTACATACATTAAAAATTCGTTTGTAGAAGAAAAGATTCCATTGAGATTTTGATTATATTTGCCATGACTATAGATCATTTTGGGTAGAATTTTCTTCTTTCTAGTACTGAGTATTCCTAAGAGCATATTATCTCACTCTTTATCTTCTTTAATGACTTTCAATGAAATTTTATAATCATTACCTTTAAAAGCATTTTCACATCTTAAGATTTATTCCTTAATGTTTTATTTTTGTTTCCTAGTATAAATCATATTTCAGAATCATATTTTCCACAGAAATAAATTGATTTTTGTACACCGATTTTGTATCAAGGAGCTCTACTAAGTAGCTTGTTAATTCTAATAACTTATTTGTATTCTTTGGGATTTGCCATGTACATAATCATCTACAAATTTATGGAAATTTTATTTTTTCCTTCCCATTTTTTTAATGCAATATCACTATTTATCTGATCACCCTGACTAGGACTGTCAGTATAATATTGGATAAAGTGATAATAAGTCTTGTCTTGTTCCTCATCTTAAAGGGGATACTTTCAACATTTCATTACATGGTATAATATTCTGTGAGGTTTTTTTAATGGATTCTCTTTATCTGATTAAAGATGTAAACTTCTAGTCCTAATTTGTTAAGAGGATTTAGCATAAACGGTTATAACATTTTCTCGAGTGCCTTTTCTAACTCTATATACATAATTCTGTTTTTTTTTCCCTCAATATGTTAAAGTTGTGAGTATATTTTTGGTTTCTAATATTGACCAATCTATGGTTACTAAGATAAAATAACATGAAATATTGTCTTTTCGATATATCCATTGGTTGGTCTTATTTGCAGGTATTTTATGTAGCACTGACATGTCTGTGTTTGCTGAAACTGGCTTTCAGTTTTCCCTTTCCATATTGTCTTTGTCTGATCTTGCTCTGTGGTTTTGCTAGCTTCCTAAAATGTGTTAGGAAGTAATCCTTCTTGTTTATTCTCTGTAAGAGTTGGTGTAAGATTGAAATTCGCTGATCCTAGAAAGTTTGATTTAAATCTCCTATTGAATCATCTAGCTTGGTGTTTTCTTTGTGACAGGATTGTTACCTGTAATTTTTCTAATGTTTATAGAAATATTAAGTTCTATTCCTAAGCCATATTTTTCTAGGGATGTATCCATTTCATGTAAATCTTCATATTGTTGTCATGAAATTTGTATTATTCTCTTACCTGTTTATGTATTAGGGATGTTCCTCTTTAGATTTCCGTTCATTTCTATTGTGCTTTCTGGCTTCTTAATTAATCTTCCAAGTGATTTACAAAGAGTTACCTAATGAACCCATTGATCTTACTTATTATAATTTGATTTTTATTTTGATAAGTCTTTCTTATGTGTTTATTATTTCCTTCTATTTTCTTTGGGTTTATTTTCTGTCCTTTGACTAACTTAAAATGTGTGCTTTGCTTATTCATCTTGAGTCTTCATCTTTTTAATGTAACACTGAAAGTTATAAATTCCCTTCTAAGTACAATTTTATCTACATCTCACAGGTCTTAGTATGTAGATTTTCTTTATAATAAAGCTCTGAATATTTTTAATATCCATTAAGATGTGCTTATACTTTTTAATCTTAAAATATGGATTCTTCTAGTTACATTTCTGTTATTAATTTCTAACAATTCCATTTGCAGTCAGATAAAGTGGTATATGTAATAAAAGCTTCTGAAATTTGTTGAATTTGGTCAATTTTTATAAATATTCTATGCACATTTTAAAAGAATATGTGTTCTATAACTGTTGGATATAATGTTCTGTGCATGCTTACTGGATCAAACTCGTTTTCTTCAAATCCACTACAACCTCACTGCCCCTTTTTTTGGTCTGCTTAATTTATCAATTACTGAAACAACTGTTAAAAAAATCTTCCACTTTGATGGTAGAGTGTCAACTTCTTGTACTTCTGCCCTTTTTTGTTTCATTTATTTTATGTTATATGATTATACAGAGTTTGACTTTTTATGTCTTCCTGGAAAATTGAATATTTTAGCCACACATTAAAAATCTTTTATCACTAGCTATATTTCTTGTGTTAAAGTGTGTTTTGTCTTGTATTAATATAACGAAACCAGTTTCCTTTGTATGACATTTGCCTGGTGTCTCTTACCTTACCCTCTGGCTTTCAGTCTTTCTGTGCCTTTGTATTAGAGGAGATCTTCATAATTGGCATGGAACTGAATGTTGTATCTACCTTAATAACTTTCTTTTAACTGGAGGGTTTTCCTCATTAATGTCTATTGTGCTATATTTGAATTCATTTGTACCATTTTATTGTGAGCTTTTATTTGTTCTTTTTATTTTTCTTTCTTGCCTGCTTTTGGATGAAGTTTTTTTCATGTTTTCTTTCCTTTTTCATATTCCATTTTTTCCCATTCCATTTTTTCCCTTCTGCTAATTTGGATGTTGTGCTATCTAAGTCTTCTGTTCTAATAGTTATCCATAGCTATTCTTAAAAACATTCTTAAAAGAAATAAACTAATCAGTATTGTTACTCTCTTCACAACCAATACAAAGACTTCAGAATAGCTTGATCTCACTTGTTTATCCATCAAATTATATCCTATAATTCCAACTAATTTCAATTGTACTCTATTACTTATCTAAATTCCACAAATTATACTTTACTTTTATACACTCACTGTTTATTTAAATTTACCAACATCTTTGCTCATTCCATCTTCCTACATTACTGACTTGCTCTCTGAAGTACACCCATTAGAAGGCTCATTAAAAGGTTCTTTTGGTGAAACTCTCATTCTTTCTTTGTCTGAAAATGCATGTATTTTGCCTTCATTCTTAAAATCAATTTGTGGAAGAGAGAATTCTAGGATAACATATTTTTAGTAAATTTATTGAAAATGTTACTCCATTGTGTCTTGGGTTCATTTTTGGTCTTGCATGGTCAGCCACCAGCCTAGACTTTTTTTTTTCTTTAATAAAATTCTGTCTTTGCTCTTCAGCTAATTTTAGTATTTTCTTTTTCATTTTTGGTAATCTGCAGATTCATATTGAAGTACTTATGCAGGGTTTTTAAAAAATATTAATTTCACCTCGAGTTGGTTGGGCTTCCTTGATATTATATTTGGTGCCTTTCATTAATTCTAGGAAATTCTCAGTCAGGATGTCCTCAAAGATTGCTTCTTGCCCATTTGCTCTATTATATCCTTTTGGCCCTCTTATTGCACTTTGAAATATCCCCCATGTCTTTGAACAATTTTCATAGTTTTCTTTTTTTTTTTTTGTCTTTCTTCACTGCAGTTGAATAACTTCTCCACTTTTTCAAACAGCAGTCTAATTCTATCTTTTAGTTTTGTCTGAATCTCCTGTTTAATCCATTCATTGAGCTTTAAATTTTCATTATACTTCCCAGTTTTAGATCTTATATTTGGTTATTTTACAATTTTGCTTACTCATTTTAATACCCTCTCATTCTTCGCTCAAATTTATTTTTAAAAATTTATTCACTTTTTAAGTTTCAGAATACATTTACTAGATTAGTGGTAAGGAATCTACTTGCCAATGCAGGAGATGCAAGAGACATGGGTTCAATCCCTGGGTTGGAAAGATACCCTGGAGTAGGAACCGGCAACCCACTTTGGTACTCTTGCCTGGCGAAACCCCATGGCCAGAGGAGATTGGCGGGCTACAGACCACAGGGTCGCAAGGAGTCAGACTACGACTTATTGATTAAACAACAACAAGATCTTAAGATAACTTTTGATTTGTCAGAGAATAATGATTTGTTTCTTCTTGCCATAGATCAGAGTTAGCATAAAATCCTATGTAAAATTATGAGCTTCTTCTTTCTCCTGGAATTGCCCACTAACATAGCATGATGTGATCATTTTTACAGTGCTAGAACAGATATTAAAAGCTTCTCTTCATGAAATAATGCCACCATAGGCCATAATTTTCATGTTATCTGCTTCAGTAAGTTTTGTCACTTCTTGAATCCATCAATCGATATGAAGGTCCACATATCATCACAGATTCTGGGCATGTTTGAAAAGCCCCTGAAGTTGTTTCCATTCCTGGCCGATGAGACAGTGCTGACTTATGCTTGAACTTAAAGGCAGGTTGGGACTGGGGTAAGGGTGTGGTGACCTGTTGAGAATGTAAGAGGTTATCTAGGCTTCTGAAGGGCAATTCCTAATGAAATCATTTCTGTACTGACTGATACATTATGCTTAAAAGGAATAAATTGTTTTTCTTGGTCAATCTAGAATAGATGTCTGAGAAATAGCAGGAAAAGCACTTGTTCCTGGTACGTGGGTCAGAAACAATAAAGCAATCACTTAAATAAGAACTCTTTTGTCCTTTGACGTATCAAAAGTCACTAGCTTATATTATGCACCCGAATTCCAATATCTAAAATCTTCAGAGGTTTAATACAGCCGTTTCTGCTGGTTCCCACTCATGGTGATCTCTTTCCTTGTGCATGTTGTAACTTTCAATTATAAAATCATATTCCTTGGAGCTTAGTCCTTTGAGGACTAGATTCTTGCTTCATTCCTCCAGAAAGGATGTTCGTTTTTAAATTAAATCATGAGTCCCATCTAATTCTCACAATAACCAGTGAGAAAGAAGTGGTGTTTCTAATCTTACAGATGAAGAATCTGAGGCTCAGAGATATTAAACGACTTGGCCACACATCTAGTAAGTGTCAAAACTGAACCCAAGTATGTATGAGCCTAAAAGCCATAGTACTTATTTTCCACTTAAAAAAAATAATTTCAGATTCACAAAATAATTTGTAATATTATTCACTGTGAGATTATTTCACTTTGAAATGATTTCACTCTGAAATAACTTCAGACTTACCAAAAAGCTGTAAAAGCAGTACAAAGACTTCTCTTTTACCTTCACTCTACTTTCCAAAGATGTTACCTCGGTAACATCCAAGGTAACCATGGTGCGGTCATTAACACTAGGAAGTTAGTATTGATGTAGACGGTGTAACTAGTTTGCAGAGCTAGCCACATTTCACCAGTTGTCCCAATAATTCTCCTTGTCTCCTGTGTCTCCTCCATCATGGAAGGCTCAGTCTTTGTCCTTTGTGACCTTGACACAACTGAAGAGGGTTGTATCTCATCATCAGGCTATGGAGAGTTTTCCGTAATAATAACTATTATGTTGGGGAAATAAATTCTTTTGAGGAGTGGAAGGGGAATGGCTGCTCACATTCTGTTTGTTCTCCATAGCCTGGCCGACCTTGAAGCATTTATTAAAAACAGTGAGAATGGCTTGCTCAAGAAAGTCGAAAAAGGAGACTTCCAAGGACTGGTTGAGGTTATGGGGCACCTGATGGCTCTCAAAGAACGACAGAGCAACACCGATGAGATGTTTGAGCCTTTAAAGCAAACGATTGAATTGCTGAAGAGCTATGGACAAGAATTGCCGGAAAGAGTGTTTGAGCAGCTGGAGGTCACTGCAAAGTTTATGTTTTCCTAATAAAGGAAATAGGGAGACAGTTTGGGGGTTTCAAAGTGAGATGAACACGGTGAAGTCAATGAAGAACAGGGCTTACGATAACTCAAGATCCATGTTTTGGAAGTAAATGTGTTGCATGAGTATAATGTGTGCCACTTTCTTAACACTCAGTAAATAATGAAACACTGTAACACTGGAGAAATGTGGGAAAACTGATGTGGATGAAGAGTGTGTGGTCTTTTTCCAGAGTTAGAGATGAGCCAAGTTTTGATTCAGAGAGGGAAAAAAGGGAGGTTTGAGGAATGTTATAATGATCTAAGAGGAAATGTGGGGCATACAAGAAAATAACCAGGCACTGTTGGAAAATACAGAAGAGGGTAGGGCTTCCTGGGGCTTCCTGGGTGACTCAGGAGTAAGGATCTGCCTGCGTTGCAGGGGAGGCAGGTTCGATCCCTGGGTCAGGAAGATCCCGTGGAGGAGGAAATGGCAGCTCCCTCCCCCTCCAGTATTCTTGCCTGAGAAAGCCCATGGAAAGAGGAGTCTAGCGGGCTGCAGTCCGTGGGCTCGCAAAGAGGCAGACGTGACTCGGCAAGTCAACAACAACAACAAAGTTTACTGAGGAGAAGCTGAGAGCGAGGAGGATTGTGCTGGGTCACAAGCAGGTGACCGTTGGGAGAGTGGGCAGCCAGGGAGCCCCAGCAAGGAAGGAGGCTGTTGTAGACAAACAGCGCTCTCACGTTTGTGGGCCAGAGACTGAGAGGTCTGAACGCGTCCAGCCTCTGGTCCGGGGTCGGGGGAGCAGGGTGGGTTCTGACCACGCCGGGTCTCCTTGGCAGGAGCTGCCTGAGAAGTGGAGCAGCATTAAAAGGACGGCGGTTTCCGTGAGGCACCAGGTGGCCCCCCTGCAGGCAAATGAAGTGACCCTCCTGCGCCAGCGGTGCACGGCCTTCGAGGCGGAGCAGCAGTCCTTCTGGGAGCGATTCCGCAGAGAAGCGCCCTTCAGGTATGGACCCAGCTCACCACCACGGCCTCCTGTCCTGGAAACACAGCAGCATCTTAAGTCACGGGTGACCTCCCCACGGAGGCCGTGCATTTTCTTAACAGAAGACCAGTTACTCTTCTCCCCTCCCGTTTATGTCCGCTGGTTAGACCTGGTGCTCATGTTCACAGAGTCCAGTTGTGGCCTGTGTGGAATGAACAAAGGCTGTACACATACTTAAAAAAAAATAGCTAGAAGCTTCTATGTCTCCAGGTCTATAAAAGGATTGTGTGTGGTAAAATTGCTCATCTTTTACTAAACGGTTAGTATTCTGATTTCTCCCAGACTCCTGATCTTTTGGTTTTAGAAAAGTGACTGAGGGAATTTGAAAATAATCTGGGGGACTTACGTGGTGGTCCAGTGGTTAAGACTCCACACTTTCAATGCAAGAGAGGTGGGTTCACTCCTTGGTCAGGGAATTAAGATCCCACATGCTGCACGGTGCAGCAAAAAAAAAAAAAAAAAAGAATTTAAAAATGATTTTGGAAGGCATTTCAGCAGCCTAACGGCAGGATTCAAGGATGACAGATTTGCTTTACGGTGTCCTTCCTCTGCTTGGCAGTTAGTGCTGAGACGCCCCCTGCTTGTGGTCAGGGATCTTCACATCAACAAGGGGTGGGGTGGATAACACAGGACCGTTCACGTGGGCCCGCGTGCACACACGCAGCCCTTCTTTCAGGGGCTCCCTCCCCTTGTAGGGAAGCCTACGGGGTCTGCTCCTGGTCTGCTGCTCAGCGTCAGACGCTCCAGCCAGGGGCCGGTTCGGCGGCCGTGCCTACTGACAGGCCGGCTGACGCGGAGCCTCTCCGCTCAGTGCAGCGCCAGGGGTTCCTTTCTGTTTCCCTGGCTGGGGTTCCTGCTGGATCTCCTCTCTCTAGTTTTGTGTAGACATGCCTGGAAGTCTCCAGACGGAAACATGCCCTGCGTAAGGAACCAGGAAGCAGAAACCTGGGACTTCCCTGGTGGCTCAGAGGTTAAAGCGTCTGCCTCCAATGCGGGGAGACCCGAGTTCGATCCCCGGGTCGGGAAGATCCCCTGGAGAAGGCAATGGCACCCCACTCCAGTACTCTTGCCTGGAGAACCCCATGGACGGAGGAGCCTAGTAGGTTACAGTCCACGGGGTCGCAAAGAATCGGACACAACTGAGCGACTTCACCTTCCTTCCTTCCTTCCTACAGAAACCTGACCTTAGGTGACACGTGCTAAAGGAACCAGTGAAGCAAGGAAAGAAAACCCCACACCTTCATCAGGAGTTGAGGCGACATAATGATGAGGCACACAGACCCTGGGTTTAGCAAGCCCCCTTAGCAAGTCCACTACTCACTTGTTAAGTCAGGGCAGTTCCTTACTCCAGGGCTGTCACTCCGTGCTGTGTGTCCTCATCTGTAAAGGGGGGTATTAATAGTATCCACCTCGGAAAGCTGTTGATAGGATTAAGTAACACATCTTCACAAGCTTTTAGCGCAGGACCCAGCACACTGGTAACCAGCCATCTTGGTTTACCTGGCCCTGTTTTGGTTTTGGCACCAAAAGTCACACATCCAGGGAAGCCCCTCTGTGTCAGGCAGACTGAGACCCTTGGTCACCCCACCTGGCGCACAGTAAGGGCCTGCTGCTGCTGCTGCTGCTAAGTCGCTTCAGTCATGTCCAACTCTGTGCCACCCCATAGACAGCATCCCACCAGGCTCCGCCATCCCTGAGATTCTCCAGGCAAGAACACTGGAGTGGGTTGCCATTTCCCTCTCCAATGCATGAAAGTGAAAAGTGAAAGTGAAGTCGCTCAGGCGTGTCCTACTCTTAGCAACCCTGTGGACTGCAGCCTACCAGGCTCCTCCATCCTTGGGATTTTCCAGACAAGAGTACTGGAGTGGGGGTGCCATTGCCTTCTCTGCAGTAAGGGCCTAACTCTTTTTATTATTCATTATCAAACATATATGAAGCAGCTGGTCTCCAAAGCATCATACCTGGGGCTGGACAGAACGAGATAAGTGTGTGTCAAGAGACAGGAAAAGGGACTTCTCTGGCAGTCCAGTGGTTAAGACTCCATGCTCCCAGTGCAGGGGGCATGGGTTTGATCCCTGGCCAGGGGACTAAGATCCCACATGCCTCATGGCCAAAAAATTTTTTTTAATTAAAAAAATGAAGTACAGAACTTGAAAAGTCTCATACAGATTTATTTTTAAAAAAGAAGACAAAAGAAGGAAAAATGTATAAACTGTATTTAGGATAAATGTACAACATAGCACTCTAAAGCATTAAAACCACCTGGGAGATTTTAAAACTTCCACTGTCCAGCCTCTCCTGCAGACCAACTAAATCAGACACTGGGGATTAGATCGGGCATCAGTAGTTTTTAATGCTCCCTAGGTGACTCTGATGTGCAGCCAAGTTAGAGACAGCCACCCTAAGGGAAGAAACTGGGCCCCTTTTAAACAATCACACCAGGGCATATAACTCCAGATGACTCTGCATTCCTTTAGATTTACAGCAGTCCACAACCTTTTTGGCACTGGGGACCGATTTCTTGGAAGACAGTTTTTCCGCAGACCGGAGGTGGGGAGAATGGTTTTGGGATGATTCAAGCACATTACATTTATTACTTTATTTCCAATCTAATGCCATCAGTGATCTGATAAGAGGTACTAGTCCTCAGTCTGGATGTTGGGGACCCCTGCTTTTAGAATAAGCACCTTGGGAGCCATACCCTTGTTCCAAAGAAGCATCTATTGTGCTAAAACATTTGTGGAAGTCCTTAGGGGACTATTCCTTCCAAGTCTGAAGCACACCCCTCTGACTCTCCTTTGGATGTGCAGTTGAGCACAGGATCAAAGCTGGTCAGGCCGGCGGGCAATGAAGCTGGGTGTTTCTGGGCAGTGCTGACAGTACCCACACTGGGGCAACAGCCACGAAGGTGATGTCACTGATATCTTTGCATCATCTGCCTCTCTTTAAAAAATTTCAAAAGAGGAGTTCCAAATATGTGGGTGAGATCTCTTCCCAAACAGGCTCTCGTGACTGCCTGCACAGAGCAGCACTCTTTGCCGCTGTGTTTCTGTGTGTCTATCGGAAACTTTGATTTCCCCCTCCTAGTGACATCACATCTTATGTATTGATCAGCTCTTTTTTTTTTTTTTTAATGTGATAGCTGCTTTGGTTTTCTCTCTTTGCATTTGTATCTATCTGCTGGCTATGAGGATATTACTACCCTTAACTGAGTCTTCCAAATTCACATTTTTTTAAAAATTGGAGGACAGTTGTGTTACAAGATTGTGTTGGCTTCTGCCATACAACAGCACAAATCAGCCACAAGTACACATATGGCCCCTTCCTCCTGGACCTTCCCGAATATGTCAGCATATTCCTAGCTGAGCTCTCTGAGTAATCAGCTAGATCACTGTAGCCATTGTACCCCTCTAGGTTGTCACGGAGCTCTGAGTTGAGCTCCCTGTGCTATACAGCAGCTTCCCACTGGCTGTCTGTATTATACATGGGAATGTATATACGTCAGTGCCATTCTCTCAGGTCATCCCACCCTCTCCTTCCCCTGCTGTGTCCAAAGTCTGTTCTGTATGTCTGCATCTCTACTCCTGCCCTGCAAATAGGTTCATGAGTACCACTTTTCTAGGTTCCATATATATGTGTTAAGGTACAAAATTTGTTTTTCTCTTTCTGACTTCCGTCACTCTGTATAACAGACTCTAGGTTTATCCACCTCACTAGAATTGATTCAAATACATTCCTTTTTATGGCTCAGTAATATTCCCTTATATATCTGTGTATATGCCACAATATCTTTATGAATTCATCTGCTGATGGACATCTAGGTTGCTTCCATGTCCTGGCTATTGTAAATGGTGCTGCTATGAATATTGGGATACATGTGTCTTTTAAAATTATGGTCGTTTGTTCTTCTGGTATTGAGCTGCATAAGCTGCTTGTATACCAAATTCACATCTGTTATTTTAACATGCAGATGAATCTTTGCAAGAGACTTCTTTGAAAAGAACTGCTCACAGCAGTGCAGAAAGTCAAACATGACTGCAATCTTGATGTATTCCTCTTCTTGTCAAGAAGACTATCAAGACTAGAGCAGAATCATGGATTTATTACTGAGGGCAATCTTTGTGGGTGTCAACACATGGGTTTACTTCTTAAGTTTCGTGTGCACGAATGTGTGTGTTTAAAGTGTTTTAGACGTTGTGTGTGGCAAATGAGTTCTGGTTCCTTTGCCTTCAGATCACTCACAAAATTCTAAAATGCATCTTGCTGAAGGCAGGTCTCTCTTCCTGATTAGATGACAGGGGAAGCTCACGTTGATCTTGTCTTTGGGAAGGAAAGGAAAGTGTGGGTCTTGTTTGGCCCTTGAAGTCAAATGGGTACAGCATTAAGTCAAGTCCCTAGGGGTAAAGTTCTTTCTCTGTGTTTAAGTTGAGTTTTTCTTCCTCCTTCTATTCTTAACTTGAAGCTATGTCAGCATATTCCTAGCTGAGCTCTCTGAGTAATCAGCTAGATCATTGTAGCCAGATTCAAGCACTTCTCACAACTCTTGAAACTGGAGACTCATTCTCCGCGGTTGAGTGACAGGGATGCTCCAGGCTTCTAGCAGCTCTCTTGTTCAGGCTTCCTGGCTTTAAGGAATGGTACCATGTCATCTATTTGGCTTACCCGTATCAAGACCAGGATAATCCAGGGGTTTCTTGGTAAAAGCATTTGGTCCCTCTGAGCTCCAGTTCATTGGAGACCATCAGTGTTTCTAGCTGGCCAGTCCCCAGATTCTATGAATGGTGGGAAGGACTGTCTTGAAGACACTCTCCCATTGGGTGCTATCCTGCATGACAAGCAGCAAATCAAAGCTTTCCAGACAGTGCAGCAAATGTGCCTTCATCTTGCTCATGAAGGGTCTCCTTTCCATTCGAAAGCTGAAGGAAAGGGCAATATTAATAACTGAATCTCTCAGGGATGAATCAGTATCCTCAGACACGTCATTAATTCAATTTGACCCTGTTCTTGCAGTTGATTTGACTCATTCACATGGTTCAGGCTTCCATAGAGCAGAAGAGGTATGTTCTCAGCAAGAAGTCAGCAAAAAATAACATGTTCTAGGATATTCAGATAATATGGATTCTCTGATCTCAAGGACTGACAGACTCAGGGTCAGTTTCAAAAATGAGTAACTAAGGACTTCCCTGGTGGTCCAGTGCATAAGACTCTGTGCTTCCAAGGCAGGGGATGCAGGTTCCATCCCTGGATGAGGAACTAGGATCCCACATGCTGGGAGGTGCAGGCAAAAAGAAATTAATAATCAGACATGTCCATTGGGCCCAACTTTGATGCCCACTGGGGAGGCAGTTCACAAACCCCACAGAAGCTGGTGCTTCAGCCAGTGGGCAAAGGAGAATTAGCCATTTGGAAAAAGAGAGGTGGAAGGCAATAGAATTCCAGGCAAGGAGAGCAGAGCATGAAGAGAGACGGGGATGAAAACATGACACAGAGCTGGAGGACTGCACATGGTGTGAGTGGGATGCAGGACGCGGGAGGTGAGGAGGGAGAGGTCCAGATGACCAGGCTTAGACCATGAATGAGCACTGCGGAGTCCCAGCCTGAGAACAGCATCATGCAGACACTACTCTTGTGACTGCAGAGAACCAAGTGGATCAAGGTAGACTCAAGGCAGGGGCTCCATGGCGATAGGGGGTGGGGGCAGAGTGATTGCGACAGCCCAGGTGAGAAGCAGGAGGCCTGAACTGAAGCTGTTGTGGTGAGCATGGAGAGAGGAGGATGGATGTGAGGGACACTCAGGAGGGAGAATCAGGAGGATTGAGTGAATTACGGGAGCTGGAAGAATCATCACTCAGTCGTGTCCGACTCTTTGCAGCCCCATGGACTGTGACCCACCAGGCTCTTCTGTCTATGGGATTCTTCAGGCAAGAATACTGGAGTGGGTAGCCATTCCCTTCTCCAGGGGTTCTTCCCAATGCAGGGATCAAACCTGGGTCTCTTGCATTGCAGACAGATTCTTTTACTGTCTGATCCACCAGGGAAGATCCAAGCATAATTCTCTGTCTTCTGTCTGGACCAGTAAGTGGAAGGGGGTATGTTTTGCAGCTCCTTAGATGGGACCATGGGATGCGAAAGGTCACCAGGTCAGAAGGAACAGGCTGAGTTACAATACCCTTAGGGTTTCAAGCACAGGTGTGTCACTGCTCCTTATATGTGTAGTTATGGGGCCGAGGTTGATGTTTACCAGCTGCTCATGTCCCAAGAAATCATTTAAGTCACTTGTTCCTCTGTCTGTGCCCACATCTAGGGCAGGCCCAAATCCTTTTTCCAAGATCACACACATGAGCACCCTATTTCCATTTCTCTTAATTATAGCTTTGTTCATCCAGCCTTTCTAGGCATTTCTCTTTTAGATTAAAATACTTGTGCATTATTATTTCAATTTCAAGGACTAACTACACCCTTTTCCCTCCTATTACTTTCTTGTTCTCACATTGTATTGTTCCCCAGGCTTTGGAGAACTGCTTCAAGTTTATTAGGTGCATTAATCAGGTCTGTGAATATCCTGACAGTTTGCACCAGAGCTTTGAAATGGGAAGCGGGCTATTTGCTCCCCTGTCTGGAGGTTCCTTTCACTACTTAGGTCAAATTAACTTTTATATGAGCTCAGCTATAGGGAATGAATGTCAGCAGATTCAAACCATAAACAAAAATTATGCCACAGGGCAAATGAAGTTTGGAATAGGTTTGACAGATGATCACCTCTTACAAATATTTGAGGATCCAATATTGATTCAAGGATGTTTGTAGGCACTGTGGAAAGAAACGTTAGGAAGATCATTTATTATCTTCTGCAACTACCCCCAACACTCTGATAACTCCTGTCTAACCTACTATTTCTGAACTATGTTAATAAATTAAACAGATCATGGGCTTTTAGAATCTGCCTGATATATACTAACACCAAGAAGCCAAGTTCACTTTCCACATTCACTCTAGTCAAGATAAAAGGTAGAACCAACATGTTCCAACAATTCGTCTTCAAAAGAATGTGCAGAAGGAACCTTCATGCTGGGTAATCTTTCCTGATGGCTCACTTGCCATGAGAATGTTACCTTCATTTCCTTCTAATTCTTTCTTCACTGCTCTCATAGAGGAGAAAGCTCCTTGCCTATACAGACAGAGGGCCCTCTTCAACTCTGAGAACTCCAGGCCCTTCTGAAGCCCTCACTGGCTGGACAACAGTGAAGATACATGATGGTATTCAGTCTTAAGACGAAAATCTACCACCAGAGCATGCCAGCCAAAACTATTTAGATGGAACAAGTGGGAATCAAACATAGCAAGCATCGAAGTTAATCTGACACTAATTTAATGGTATGCATAACTGTTATTGTGTTGCATGGCAATTAGGCTTAAGTGGTGAGCAGTTCAGGTAAATGACTTTAATTAGGATTACTTTCCATCCGTCAAGTCAAATATTTCCAGAGACAATTGAGAGAAGAGGCAGTTCAAGGAAAGGTTCTTGCCTGTCATCATCTTCCCACCAAACAACACACACACACGATTGCAAGAAATGGCCAATTCTCTAGTCATTCCTCTTCCCTCTCAACTTCTTTATATTGGACTCCATGATTCCTTATTCTAATTTTAGAGAAAGATGGTTTTCACACTTAAGTCATAGTATCCCCAATATCTGGGGCTTCTCAGGTGGCACTAGGAGTAAAGAACCAGCCTGCCAATGCAGGTGACATAAGAGATGCAGTTTTGATCCCTTGGTTAGGAAGATCCCCTGGAGGAGGGCTTGGCAACCCACTCCAGTATTCTTGCCTGGAGAATCCCATGGACCGGGGAGCCTGGCTGGCTCTAGTCCATGGGGTTGCGTGGAGTAAGGCACAGCAGAAGCGACTTAGCATGCACATATGCATCCCAATATCTAGCTACCCCTCAAGCACACAGAAACAGGAAGACCCGAGACTGGGGATGGGAAGAAGGGATATAGAGAGGCTGGGGAAGGAAAACCAGAGACTCCTTGAAGGTTGTTCTGGGTGCTCCTGACCCACATGAGAACCTGTGAATGAGCAGTTCTTACATCAGAGAAGAGGTTCTGCCAGGAGTGTGGGTTGAAGGGGCCAGAACATAAAGGGGGTTCATGGGGTGAGGACCAGGAGCAGCAGTGGGAGTCCTGAACATGGGGAGGAGAAGAGGAGGAAAGATGAACTTGAACTGTAAAGTCTGGATGTAGTGTTTATAGGAGTCAGTGGTTCTCCCACCCAGAGGCACTGCTTCCTGAAAGAGAGCAGGCCGTTAGCGGGAACCTCACCATAGAAAAGGAAGCCAGCCCGGGGAGTCTGGAGAATGCTGTCACCTGCTATTTACAATAGCCAGGAGATGGAAGCTACCTAGATGTCCACCAACAGATGAATGGTAAAGAAGCTATGGTACATATAAGTGTTAGTCGCTCAGTCGTGTCTGACTCTTTGTGAACCCATGGACTGTAGCCTGCCAGGCTCTTCTAGCCACGGAATTCTCCAGGCAAGAATACTGGAGTGGGTAGCCGTTCCCTTCCCCAGGGGATCTTCCTGACCCAGGAATCAAACCCATGCCTCCTGTGTCTCCTGCTTTGCAGGCAGATTCTTTACCACCTGAACCCCCAGGGAAGCCCCAATGGAATATTACTCAGCCATAAAAAGGAATGCATTTGAGTCAGTTCCGGTGAGGTCAATGAACCTAGAGCCTGTTACACAAAGTGGAACAAGTCAGAAAGAGAAAAACAAATATTGTATGTTAACGCGTATATATGGAATCTAGGAAAATGGTACTGATGAACCTATTTGCAAGGCAGGAATAGAGACTCGGACATAGAGAATAGATTGATGGACACAGCCAGGGAAGGAGAAGGTGGGATGAACTGAGGGAGTAGCACTGAAATACATACATTACTGTGTGTAAAACAGGATACCTCCTGGTGTGACCCTTGCCTTCACAGCCTCTGCAGTAATAGGATAATGCTCTTTTGTGTCAAGTGGGCTAGACACCAACAAGTGAAACAGTCTAAAGGGGGCTCAAACAGAGGGTTATTCCCCCACTGGACCTGGGGAGATGAGGAGTATTTTTATTACCCTCTCGGATGTAGAGGTCTTCTCTGATGATTCAGTGGGTAAAGGATCCGCCTGCAGTGCAGGAGACACAGGAGATGCAGGTTCAGTCCCTGATTCCCTGGAGTAGGAAAGGGCAACCCACTGTAGTATTCTTGCCTGAAAAATCCCATGGCCAGAGGAGCCTGATGGGCTACAGTCCAAAGCATTGCAAAGACTTGGACACGACTGAGCACACAGGGATGTAGAACACACCCAGACAGGACGTTCCTCTTGAGCCATCCTTCCTCCTGCTGGTTATGCTCATCCCACTCTGACCTACTCTGACGATCTTTCCTTTGCAAGCTTTGCTGAAAGTCCCTGCTCTTTGCTAAAGCACTAAGGATTTAAAAGTTGGAGCTGCCATGGCTCTGGTGATTCTAGGATATGGTCCCTGAGTTCTCCACTGATAAAGAGGAAACATCATGTCTTGTCTTGCAGGTTTGATAGCACTGACCCTCATCAGACCCTGGATGCCTGGCACCTGGAGACCCAGCAGATGGAGTCCACCATGGCCTCCATTTCCGCGTCCGCCAGCTTGTTTGAAGTCACCATCCCTGACTATAAGCAGCTGCGCCAGTGCAGGAAAGAGGTGTGCCAGCTGAAGGAGCTCTGGGACACGATTGAGATGGTGACCTCCAGCATCCATGCCTGGGAGACCACCAGGTGGAAGGATATCGACGTGGAGGCCATGGACTTGGAGTGCAAAAAGTTTGCCAGGAACATCCGGAACCTCGACAAGGAAGTCAGGACCTGGGAGGCCTTCACAGGCCTGGAGAGCACCGTGCTGGACACCCTGACCTCCCTGAGGGCTGTGGCCGAGCTGCAGAACCCGGCCATCCGGGAGCGGCACTGGAGGCAGCTGATGCAGGCCACGGGCGTGACCTTCACCATGGATGAGGGCACCACCCTGGCCCACCTCCTGCAGCTGCAGCTGCACCACTTTGAGGACGAGGTCCGGGGCATTGTGGACAGAGCCGTGAAAGAGCTGGGCATGGAGAAGGTGCTGAAGGAGCTGCAGACCACATGGGCTGGCATGGAATTCCAGTATGAGCCCCACCCACGGACCTGTGTGCCCCTGCTACAGTCTGACGAGGACCTCATCGAGGTTCTGGAGGATAACCAGGTCCAGCTTCAGAACCTGATGGTGTCCAAGCACATTGCCTTCTTCCTGGAGGACGTGTCAGGCTGGCAGAAGAAGCTGTCCACCGCCGACACCGTCATCTCCATCTGGTATGATGTGCAGCGCACATGGTCTCACCTAGAAAGCATATTCATCGGATCTGAAGATATCCGGGCTCAGCTGCCCCAGGTACCTGCTACAGCAACCTGCTCCCTCTGTTCCCAACTCCCAGTCAAGGGACAGTCCCCCAGCCCCTGCATCCTCTACACCATTCCTTCTCTGCCTCCCTTCTTGGCTTCACCCAGGGTCATCTCCAACAATCATAGACCTTCCAAAACACCAAAAACCAGGCATAGGAAAAGAGAGAAGGTAAAATGCCTGCCAGTCAGCTTGTTCTTGGGCTTCCCTGGTGGCTCAGTGGTAGAGAATCCACCAGCCAAAGCAGGAGTCCCAGGAGACCTGAGTTCAATCCCTGGGTTGGGAAGATCCCCTGGAGGAGGAAATGGCAACCCACTCCAGTATTCTTGCCTGGGAAGTCCCATGGACAGAGGAGACTGGTGGGCTACAGTCCATGGGATCTCAGAGTGGGACTCGACTCAACAACAACAGTTTGTTCTTAGATGGGTAGGAAAAAGAAAGGAGAACCTGGTTTAAAAAACAAAAGAAGTGTACCGGAGAAGGGAGGTCAGAAATTGGAGCTGCTCTTGCGTTGCTCTACACTAATCACAGTGTGGGTGCCGACTGGGGAAGCCAGCGTCATTTCCAGGCAAGCTGAGTTCCTTCTCTGCAACAAGCTATTCCGTAAACCTCCGGCCTGTGCCAGCAGGCTCAAACACTAGTCTTCAGCTAAGTTCTAAATGAGGAATTTCTCTAAGATATGCATTCCTCTCATTACTACCTTTCTAATTTGTTTGCCCCTTCTAATTGTCCTAATTAATGTGCCATTAATGTACCTCCTCTCTCAGTGGACTCTAATTCATTTTAAAAAGATTTTTGCAGACTTATTCCATATCCCACTCCAGTATTCTGGCCTGGAAAATTCCATGGACAGAGGAGCCTGATGGGCTACAGTCCATGGGGTCGCAAAGAGTCAGACATAACTGAGTGAATAACACTTCCATATCCCTCAGCACAGTGAGTTCTTTGCTTGCAAATTAGTTTGATTCCAGAATGTCACATGTTGTCCAGACCTTGTTTCAGAGTTAAAGCACATTCTATCAAATCATATTTTTCCAGCTCATCCCAGAAAAACACATTTAGTATAATGATGCAGATTAAAGTTTGTACATCTGCAATGAAAAATAACAAAATAATTCCACTAAACTACTGTCATGAAACAAAATCAAGTAAGCCAGATTTTATTTATCTCCAATGCTAATGATTGAAGAAAGGCAAGTTTGATGAGAAGCGGGGGAGAATGTAGGTGGAGACTTTTGCAGGCATTTTAAAAGAGGCATTTGAGAATTTACAATAAAAAATAATAAATAATTCATATCATTAACTTCTCAGGTTTATGTGTAAAATATGTAAATACGTTTGTCTTCTTTGTAGTGACAATATGGTAACAAAGACAACTCTGAGATACAACAAATCAGTCATCACGTTACACCCTAACTAGTAAATATTTTCATTCACTATGAATACTTTCCACCTTTTGTTCACATACATACATGTTTTTCCACAATTGCTCTCAGGATAATTACAATTTTCCAGTCAGTTCTTTTCATTTCACACATTTATGTCAGATATTTCTGATGCGTGTGCGTGCTCATCCCATCAGTAATGTTCTGACTGTTTGTGACCCTATGGACTGTAGCCCGCCAGGTTGCTTTGTCCATGGGGTTCTCCAGGCAAGAATACCGGAGTGGATTGCCATTTCCTACCCAGGGAATATTCTTGTACCAGGGACTGAAGCTGTGTCTCTTATGTCGATTGCATTGGCAGGTAGATTCTTTACCACGGAGTCACCTGGGAAGCCCCTCTTTTCTGATCCTTCCTTCCTATTGATCTGTCTTAGTTTTGGCTGCGCTGCGTCTTCGCTGCTTGGCTTGTGCTTCCTCTGATTGCTGTGCACAGGTTTCTCATTGTGGTGGCTTCTGTGGTTGCACAGGATGGTCTCTAGGCATTTGGGCTCCAGTAGTTGTGGCTCACAGGCTTGGTTGCCCCGAGGCACGTGGAATCTTCCTGGACCAGGGTTGGAACCCATGTTCCCTGCATTAGCCGGCAGACTCCTATCCCACTGCACCACCAGGAAAATCTTCTGATGACTCTATAATCTTAATAATTTTTCATTTTTAGCTGGTGAAAGATACTGCCTCATTTAAGGAATCGTAATTTAAGTCTTGATAGGAGAGAGGCATGGGTCACAGAGGTCCCAGCAGACTGGGGCCAGCAGCCCAGGCTTGAGTCCACCCTCTCAAGGACCTTAGGGAAGTTACTTGAACTCTCAGTGCCCTGGTTTTCTCATCTGTAAGCTGGGACTAAGCCCGGTACCTACATCCAGAAGTTCATTAAATTTGAATGTTCAGCACATAGCATTATGATTGTTATGTAATCATAACCACACAAGCTCTCACGGGCACCAGGTGTTGGGCTGAGGTGCTTTGCATTTAGTATTGTCTCAGTCATTTCAACAACACTGTGAGAGTGTGCCTATTTGGGGAAAATGATAATGTTTAATTACTTTTGACATCAGAGGCTTCCCCAGTGGCTCAGATGGTAAAGTGTCCACCTGCCAGTGCAGGAGACGTGAGTTTGATCCCTGAGTCTAGAAGCTCCCTTGGAGAAGGGAATGGCTACCCACGCCAGCATTCTTGCCTGGAGGATGCCTTGGACATAGAAACCTGGCAGGCCACAGTCGTTGGGGTCACAGAGATTTGGACATGATTGAGCAGCTGACACTTTCACTTTCACTTTGACATCATAATAGCCCCTCTGCTGCCAAAATGCTGACTTTGGTCACAGAAACTTTTGCTTGGGCCCAGAAAGCACATAGGATCCACCATCTGGCTGACTTAGGAATTATGTAGTTTATGCCAACAGATCTCAAAGTGTGGTCTGATAACCTCTGGCAAGGGGTCCCTGAGACCTATCCAGGGGATCCTCAAGGTCAAAACTATCTTAATACTAAAATGGCATTTGCTGTTTTCACTCCTTCTTCTATTAGCACACAGTGGAATTTTCCAGAGGCTACATGCTGTGATATCACAATGCACTGGAAGCAGAAGCAGGGAAGAGAATCTGGCCATCTTCTGAGTCAGACATTAAAGAGATCTGGCAAAAAGTGCAGTGATGCCACTTTTTCCTCTAAGTTATATTGTTTTGGAAAATATACTTATTTTGAATAAAAATATGTGTTATATTAACATAATGTGCTTATTACTGTAATTTTAAATGAATTGACAAATATTTTTTAATGTTTCTCAACTTTAGCTTCTATTGTAGAATATGCATTGATAGATGTAATAATATTACCTAATAAACGAAAACTCTTTGCACTCCCCAGTATGTTTTACAAACATAAAGGGGTTTTAAGACCAAAATGTGTAAGAACCACTGATTCAAGCTAAAGGTATTTCCTCTTTTGGGCCTAATCTCTTTGTTATATAACCTAGGAGCAGTTTTCAAAAGCAGGGTTGGTACATGAGGGTAGCTTCTTGGAGTTGAAAGGAGTGGGGGTTAATTGTTTTCCACACTTTAATTTGCAGGATTCTAAAAGATTTGAAGGCATCGACATAGACTTTAAAGAGTTAGCTTATGATGCTCGGAAAACTCCAAATGTAGTGGAAGCCACCAACAAGCCAGGTCTTTACGAAAAGCTGGAAGATATTCAGAGCAGGTGATGGTCCGTGAGCGGCTGCCTTTGTAATGGAGAGGCTGTCTTTGTCTCTCAGGTCCTTAACCTTAGTTAACTGCCCAAGTGAGAGAGTGAGCATGTGTGTCTGGTTGTGTACCTTGATTTGCCTGTGTGCTTGGGTAATATGGGATATTATTAGAGGTGTTTATTCTGATTGAAATGTACTAGTAGGGGTGTATGCACATGCCCACAGATGTTCCATGTATACATCACTCCTGAGGGTAATCCACAAGTCACACTCATTTGCATTCAGGTAAAGTGCACATGCCTCTGTGCAAACCTAACAAGGAAATTCTCTGTGCCCTCAGGCTATGCCTGTGTGAGAAGGCCCTGGCGGAGTACCTGGACACCAAAAGGCTAGCCTTCCCCAGGTTTTACTTCCTCTCCTCTTCTGATCTTCTAGACATTCTTTCCAATGGCACAGCCCCTCAACAGGTAAGCAGGGAAGTGCTTGTAGAAAGTCAGAGGATTGAGATGCTCCAGCAGCAGAGTTTCAAGTTCCCCATTATGTCCCATTAAGCAATGTATCTATTTGACTTATGTTGCCATCAGCACGGTCCCTAACCTCATCTCTGGCTACCTGCTTTTTTTTTTTTCCTTAAACCTTTCTAGGTTGCCCAGTTTCTTTCCAGTTGGATCTCTGTAGGGATCAAATGTAAATTAAATTTTTGAAAATTTCTATATGCTTGGATGCTTGCATTATCTTTCCCTAACGTATGATGAGGTTTTTGTTCCTTTTCTGAAAACTGGGGCTTTCACTATCTTGGGAGTGTTTTCTTTGAGTATACTTTTGCATAATATTTCTTTTTTTAAAGTTTTTTTTATATGGACCATTTTTAATGTTTTTATTGAATTTGTTATGATATCGCTTCTGTTTTACATTTTGGTTTCTTGGCCATGAGACGTGTGGGATCTCAGCTCCCTGACCAGGGGTTGAATCCACACCACCGGCATTGGAAGGCAGTCTTAACCACTGGACTGCCTGAGAAGTCAGTCCAGTATGGTATTTCTAGTCCGGTTATGCGGATAATTTTTTTCCCTCTGATTCATCATATTTCTGTAGGTTAAGATTATTGTCTTCATCTATTCAGACATTTTTGTACATATTTATACACTTTTTTCTCTCTTAGTCCTCTTCCTTGGCATTCTGCCATGTCCCTCAGATTTATCCACCATATTTAAGTTGTGTGTGTTTATTTGGTCCATTTGTGTTGCTAACACTGTTAAAAACTACACTGCACCATTTGTTTTCTTAATTTTTCTACCTCTACCAATTCTTCTTATCTTTTACCTCAAATTTTACAGAGTTCACGTTTCTTTCATTTAACTGAAAGCAAAACAAGGTGATATTTTTTCATCACTACTTCTGTTTCCTGTATTAAGCTTCATATATATATATATGATCAGATATATATATATATATCTGATCCTCCAGATCTGGGCACGTTAGCAGCAGCAGCAGCAGCAGCATTCATCTGTAGATTCTCCTGTGCCTACCCTCCTGCGGCACAGTAGTGTTTTCTTAGGAAGAGGGCTTATGGATTAGTTATGGCTCCAGTCTGTTCCCATCTGCAGTAGATTAGGCAGAAATTAATCAAAACTTTGTGGCTTCATTGGTTTGTATTTAACGCATGTTGCCCACTAGATCTATATTCCCTTTTATCCAGTCCAGCTAAATCCCATCTTCACATCTTCATTCCCAGGCTTCCTTCTAAACGTTTGGTACCCAACACTTTAATGGTTGTCACAAGGTAGCCCTTTAAGCAATACGACAACAACAAGTAGCTTCTAAGCAATAATCATAAGTGACTTCCTGGACATGCTGTCCACTTATAGGTTCAACGCCACCTTTCCAAACTCTTTGACAATATGGCCAAGATGCAGTTCCAGCTAGACGCCAGTGAGAAGCCAACCAAGACCAGCCTTGGCATGTACAGCAAGGAAGGAGAATATGTGGCCTTCAGCGAGCCCTGTGACTGCAGTGGGCAGGTAACACATGCCTCGCTCTCTCAAGTGTCTGCAGTCAAGCATCAGCCTTCAGGATGGCCTTTGTGTCCTTGAACCAGAACTGCTGTCTGTGCCCAGGGACTGTTCCTCTGACTTGAACCGACATTGAAGCAGCTTCCAGCACCCACTTTCCTCTCCCTGGGAAGGACACATGTCAATACCTATATACCTTCCTCTCTCAAAGTCCTGTGCAGAGAGCAATAAAATGCACATAAACAACTCCCTGAGTCAACAAGAAAATGGTTTGGAAATGATTAGCGGCACCAGGAGACTTTAACATGACAAGCCCTGGAGCACCCCACTGGGGAATCTGGGTCACTGACACCTTCCCCGGGAGAAAATGACCTTCGAAATCAACCATAGACCTGAGCGTTCACTTCTCTGTGCACATACACCTCCTACAGCCCTACCCCGTGGAGAGTCCACCACCACCCTGCTCCAGAAGCTACCAACTCCACATCTCTCCAACACATTCAAGAAACACAAAGCATGACACCCTTCTCTCCTTAACCCTCTGGCCTGTCTTTCGCCATCTTCACTAAAGTAGACAAGGTCGTCCTTGTTCATTATCCTACTGCTTTTTTCTCCTTTGCTCTTTTTTTCTCTGCTCTTTCTTTCCCTTCCATTTTCTCTGTGCTGTTCTCAGTCATGTCCCACTTCACAACCCCAAGGACTGCAGCTTGCCAGACTTCTCTGTCCATGGGATTTCCCAAGTAAGAATACTGGAGTGGGTTGCCATTTCCTACTTCAGGGATCTTCCTGACCCAGGGATCCAACTCAAGACTTTTGAGTCTCTTGCATTGGCAGGTGTATTCTTTACCATTAGTGCCACCTGGGAAGCCCCTGTTATCCTAAATATCCAAAGAAACATGGTCCCTGGGGTGCTAATCCAGTCCAGAGTAAAGCCTGAAGAAAAGATCTTCTTCAGAGTTCCACCTTCATCCAAATGCATCTTGGAGAGCAACTCTAGCATCTGAAAACAGACATTCTCAGTTTTCTGAAAGGGACATTGGAGTTTGAGTCAAACCTTGGGAGTTCTTTCTATAGACTCAGAAAGCATTTAGTTGGAAAATATAATCCATATGCACCATGGACAAGGTCATGAGAATCCACTGACATTTACACCCTTGGGTCAGGAAGATCCCTTGTAGTAGGAAATGGCAACCCACTGCAGTTTCCTTGCTTGGGAAATCCCATGGACAGAGGAGCCTGGTGGGCTGCAGTCTTTGGGGTCATAGTCAGACACGACTGAGCATGCAAGCACAATCCAGATGAAGATTTCCCCCTAATCTCTGGTCAGCAGTCTTTTCTTCCCCTAAACCTGCCTCTCTGCTCTGTGGGTTCCAGTGGGCACACCGCCCCCCCACCTCCGCCACCTCCGTTGTTAATTGAGCCTCGGTCTCAGCTACCATTGCCCTGCATTGCACAAACGAATGGTTTCCCCGTGCCTTCTGGCAACCATTTGGGGTTGCACATCTTGCCTGGGCTCTTCTTCCTCACTGCCTCCGTCTGAGTGGAAGAAAATGTGTATCACTGAGCACATTTTCTTAGGAACCCTGAGTCTAACCCCAAGTTCTTCTTCCAGGTAGAAATATGGCTGAACCACGTGCTGGCTCACATGAAGGCCACGGTGAGGCACGAGATGTCAGAAGGTATAACCGCCTATGAAGAAAAGCCCAGGGAACAGTGGCTCTTTGACTATCCAGCTCAGGTATCCTCTGATCCATCCACCCACTCTCCTCCTCCATGGCCTCTGTGAGCCTCCTGGGGCTGCCAGGCTCACCCATGCTTCAGGGTCAGGAGAGGCTGGTCTGGAAGGGGTCAGCAGGAGGGACCAGGGAATTGTTAGCCACAACGCAATCCAGCAGTTACCTCGGGGCATTAAGGGTTGTTCATTTTACTCCATTAGCTGCATACAGCAGGGAGAACACACAGGCAATTCAACTCACTTAGCCAGCTCTCTTTGAATGTGCCAAGCTCTCTGCTGAGCACAGGAGACACCAGCAGGAAACAAGACAATGTAATCCCACCCTGATGGAGTTTACAAACTGGCGTGGAAGTCAGCCACCTAAAGATGGGACCTGGTGTGATGGTAAAGGAAAGTCAAGTCCTCTGGGAGCTGGGTAATGGGGTCTGCGGATGACCCCCTGAAGACATGATTCTAGGCTGAGGTTTGAAAGAGGAGTTGGCAGGTGAAAGATAGAGGGAAGAGCACCCAAGTGTGGGAAAGAGTGTGGACAAAGGCTCAGATGCAAGGGAGAGTCTAATGTGTTCGAGGCATGAGCGTGGTTGAGGCAGGAGTTAACAGGTGAAGGGAGCAAGGGGCAGCAGATGGATTCAGGGGAGGAAACTGGGACTCAGTTCTTATAGACCATGCTTGGGAGTGATGTGATTCCAAGATATATCTAAGTCCTTTCCTGGGATCTCAGGAGGGTAATAAAAGAAAGAGGGGGAGCTAATGAGGTTACTTTTTAATGACCTTGGCTGCAATACACCACCCCTCCCTTCCTTGTTAATGTCTAGTATTGGGCTGGCCAAGAAGTTCGCTTGGGTTTTTCTATAATATCCTATGGAAAAACCCAAACAAACTCTTTGGCCAACCCAGTACTACTGCTGGTACATTTGAAGGTTATAGATATCTGGTGGTGACTGAAGCCATAGGAGTTAGGTAAGATTGTGTAGACCAAGCTGAGGCTGCAGATCAAACCCACGAGCATCATCCAAAGGCTGCATAGGCACAGAGAAACCAGGGCAGCAGAATGAGAAACAGTCCCTTTTCTGATAGAAGGAATACCTGGCAATGGTAATCATGGAAACTAAAACAGAAGGCGTTGATAGCAGGTAAGAGGCCAGTTATGCCACACACGTCTAAGAGATCAAGCAAAGTAAAGAGGCTAAGGAACATCCATGACCTTGGTGAGGCCATCTCAGTGAAGTGGTAGAGAAGAGATCCCACTGCCGGTAGTTGAGAAGGGAGAAGGCAGCGGGAAATGTTGACAGTGAGTGTAGATGGAGCAGAGAAATAAGCCAGTGCTGCAGAAGGGAAGGGGCCTCCCAGGTGGCCCTAGTGGTAAAGAACCCACGTGACAATGCAGGAGACGAGGGTTCAATCCCTTGTCAGGAAGATCCCCTGGAGAAGGAGAGGACAACCCAGTCCAGTATTCTTGCCTGGGAAATCCCACGGACAGAGGAACCTTGTGGGCTACAGGAATTGCAAGTACAATTGCAGATCACATTCAGACCATTCCGACAAGATTACACTGCAGGAGAAACCTCTAAAAAAAAATCCAGCATGTCTAAATCCAAAGGCAAAAAAGAAAAAAAAAAAATGGTAAATTCAAGAATGGTACTTTTTTACTACAATAGAATTCTCTGCTTCACAAAGTGAATAATTCCCACCAGGATTCCTTGTTTGCCTGAATCAGAATTTTGAGGCAAGAAAATGTGTTTCTTCCTGCATTCTGACAGATTCATCAGAGCAGTGTCTCCTGAGCCAAGTGGGACCACAGAGGATCAGTGTCTCTAAATCCTTCACCATGCAGTGGTGTCTCAGTGTCTCACACGCAGAATCAAAATTATGCATTTTCCGTATTAAATCTTCTGTTTCTCAGCAAGCAGAAGAAAGGTTCATTTAAATCACTTTTTCCATTTATTTATTTTGAATCTCTGAAGAATACAAATCAAAGTGTTGTTGTTTGGTTGCTCAGTCATGTCCAACTCTCTGCGACCCCACGGACCATAGCCCACCAGGCTCCTTTGTCCATGGGATTTTTAGGCAAGAACACTGGAGTGGTTTGCCATTTCCTTCTCCAACAAATCAAAGTGACCACACTGAATTTCAGTGTCATCCTTCCTGACCTGCCAAGAGTAGACCTTTCAAAGTTAGAGACACAGATGTAAGAACGGACACGTGGACACAGAGCAGGAAGGGGAGAGTGGGATGAATGGGGAGATGGGATTGACATGTATACACTACCATGTGTGAAATAGCGGGAAGCTGCTGCATAGCAAAATGAGCTCAGCCCTATGCCCTGTGGTGACCAAGAGGGGTGGGATGTGGGGTCCAACACGGAGGAGACATATGTATACATGTAACTGATGATTCACTTCATTGTACAGCAGAGACTAACAAGTGTTGTAAAGCAGTCAGACTCCAATTTAAAGAAAGAAAAGGCTTTTCCAAGTTAAAAGTTTGAAGAGATTTTTAAAGATATAGTGTAAGTACTATGGGCAAGAAAAGAATCTGCCACACATAATCAGCAGTGGCTCACTCAACTAGAATACTTCAACTGTAAGGGTTTCCGGAAGAACAGAGCAAAGACTGAGTATCATTGAGATGTCCAATCAAGACTTTGTTATCCTCCCAGGCACAGGAAAGGTGCTGTGGCCTGAGAAGCAAAAACAGAAAGGTCAGTGTAGCAATTTCTAAAAGCTACTAACATTGACCTGAATGAGCCTTTAGCTGTTCTCAACCAAATGGTACATTTTTCAAGAGCAGAAAGGACTCTCCCCACTTGTGTTGTACCCACTTTATATCTCCGAGGACTTAGAAGCACATGTTCAACGGAACAGTGCTGGTGGAAGAGGGAGGGAAGGGATGTCCATCACCCACATGATTATATTCTCAGCCCCTGCTGTGTGAGAGTGGGCTGGTTTGAGAGAAAGTCCTGATAATGGCTTTCCTAAGTAACCCTTGGTGCCATAGGTGGCCCTGACCTGTACCCAGATTTGGTGGACCACAGAGGTGGGCATGGCATTTGCAAGGCTGGAGGAAGGCTATGAGAATGCCATGAAGGACTATTACAAGAAGCAAGTGGCCCAGCTCAAAACCCTCATCACCATGCTCATTGGCCAGCTCTCCAAGGGGGACCGGCAGAAGATCATGACCATATGCACCATCGATGTCCATGCCCGGGACGTGGTGGCCAAGATGATTGCTCAGAAGGTGAGTCCTGGACTCTCAAAAGTACCACTCTTTGTGGGTAGCTATACCACAAGTATTGGGATTTGGGAGCTCACATGTGGCCAAAACACAGGGGCCCCAAACTCTGCACCAGTCAGGGATCTGGGAGAGGATCCAGGTGGCTGCTTCCACCTTTAAAACCCCAGCAAAACAGCATCATCCAAGTGGCTCATGCTCTCTGTGCCATGCCGGGCAATGTGCTGCTCTCCTGGATGGTGCACAACACCTGGGTCACCCCGAGCCCTGTGCATTCTGCGGCCATGGGGCCACCTCCTACCTGTTGAATCCTGTGATTTACCAACCTGCTCTGCCATTCACTCCCTCTCTAGGTAGATAATGCCCAGGCCTTCCTCTGGCTGTCCCAGCTAAGGCACCGATGGGATGACGAGGCCAAACACTGCTTCGCCAACATCTGTGATGCCCAGTTTCTATACTCCTATGAGTACCTGGGAAATACCCCTCGCCTGGTGATCACGCCCTTGACAGACAGGTGAGCACTAGCATCAGCCACTGACACAGGTGCCTTCTGCTGTCTGGCTCTCACCATCCATGGTCACTTGCTGTTTGTCCACAAGGCTGCAGGGGGAGGGCCAGACTTAACCCAACAGATGCAAAATAACCTGAAATGGCATAGGACAGAACCCTGATCAGAGCAAACCCTGGAGCAAATCAGTGAGCCACGTTTGTTGTTTTGTTTTTAATTTATTTATTTGGCTGTCTTGGGTCTTAGTTGTGGCATGCAGGATCTCTCATTGTGGTGCACAGATTCTCTAGTTTTGGCACACAGGCTCTGGAGCACATGTGCTCAGTGGTTATGCCAGGCAGACTAATAGTCACTGGAAATGCAGAGATCACTAAAACTTAAACTCCAGTTTTGTTGAGGGAAATAAGACGTGTAGATAAAAATTTCAGAAGTATAAGGGGAAGGATTTCCCTGGTGGTCAAGTGGCTGGGAGTCTGTGCTGTCAGTGAAGGGGGCTCAGGTTTGACCCCTGATTGGGGAACTATGATGTTGCATGTTGCACTGTATGACCAAGAAAAACAAAAATTAAAAAAAAATCATGCTGAAGAAATGATGCTTTTGAACTGTGGTGTTGGAGAAGACTCTTGAGAGTCCTTTGGACAGCAAGGTGATCAAATCAGTCAATCCTGAAAGAAATCAGTCCTGAATATTCATTTTAGGGACTGATGCCAAAGCTGAAGCTTTAATACTCTGCCATCTGATGATAAGAACTGACTCAGTGGAAAAGACCCCAACGCTGGGAAAGATTGAAGGCGGGAGAAGGGGATGACAGAGGATGAGATGGTTGGATGGCATCACTGACTCAATGGACATGAATTTGAACAAACTCAGGGAAACAGTGAAGGACAGGGAAGCCTGGTGTGCTGCAGTCCATGGGGTCGCAAAGAGTTGGATATAACTGAGCAACTGAACTTACTGAAATAAAGAGCACAGGGAAAATGTGCAAGGTCATAGTACAGAATAAAGCACAGAGCCATTCACTACAAACTTCCAAGTAAGTGACCTCTGAGCACAGAGGATCTCAACCACTCCAGGATGAAGAGGACCAGGAACACTCCAAGGAAGACAGCATCTGATCTGGACCCTGAAGGGTGTGTAGGACTCTACCAGGATTTCAGTTGGTTTTAGGATGACTGACAAGCTGTGCACATGTCACCTTTCGATTGAAAAGATACACTGCTGTTGTTCAGTCGCTCAGTCATGTCTGACTCATTGTGACCCCATGGACTGCAGCATGACAGGCTCCCCTGTCCTCCACTGTTCCCTGGAGTTTGCTCAAATTCATGTCCATTGAATCGGTGATGCTATCTAACCAGCTCATCTTCTGTCACCCCCTTCTCCTTTTGCCATGAGTTGGATCTATAGCATTCATTAATTGTTGAAGTGGTCTGGGATGCCCCAAAGTTGAAGAACTACTGATTAGCATTCTGGTTGGAATTTTGTGGGCAAAGATGTGGCTATGGGAAAATTTAAAGCATGTTCTTGGAAGAGGGACTTTGGGGGAAGTAGTCAGGAACGAGCCTGATAAGATGGGTAAAAGTCTAACTGTGAAAATCATATTCTTTATCCAGTAAGGAGTGATCAACTATTGAAACTTTTTCATCAGAGGAGTAAAAGGATGAAAACTTGTAAAGATTCATCTGACAAAAGAATGTGGGCAAAGGAGAGAGAGGACAGGGAGATAAGGTCATGATCTGTGTGAGAAATGGTATATTAATTCTGCAGAGATTTCTATAAATTCTGTTAAATGCTGGTGCCCTTTCCCCTTATAATTCCACTGAACATTAAATCTCTTCTTCTGCAAAAAGACCTGCATATGTGAGTGACTGGCTCACCCAGAATAAGCGACCTATAGGTAATGAAGACACGGTCATAAATTGTGATGGTTAAAGTGGCCAAATAGAATCCGTGCCATCTTCTACTTAATTTTCTCTCTGCCTATTTTAAGTATTATCACCTGTATTCTGGCTAAATCCTCAGATATATTTCCAAATAACAATTAGTGAAATTGTAATCACTCTGCTCACAGAATGAATAGGGGTGTGGGAACTTCAAAGTCACTGGAGGTCCCAGCATCATCCATAGAGGAAGACCTCCTGGCCCATCTCCCCTCATGCTTTTCATTTTTGTAATTCATCTTCCACCCAGAGTCCCACTCAAACCACTCATTTGTTTACTCTTGCATCTCTCTGTTTCATGGGAGCCTGTAGAGGTCACATCACTGTCTCCGGCTGCTCCCCACTACATTTAGACTAAAATATGAATTCCTGTGGAACATAGTAATTCCTGCCAACCACCCTGATGCCTCAGAGCCTGCAGTCCAGCCACACTGGCCTCCTCTGTGTTCCTCAATCCCTTTAAGTTCATTTCAAGCTACAACCTTAAATACGTGTGGCCCCTTCTCTCTCTGGCCTGCTCTTCCCCACGCTTTCTGCTCCACTGTCATCCTTTCATCCTTTCTTGTTCTGCTCTTTGCTCTGAAGAGACCTTCCATGACCACTCTTTCTAAAAGACAACCTCTCCCACCTGTCAAACACAGACACACACACACATACCTGTACACACACAAATAATATTAGGCATCCCCCATTTATCCTCTCCCTAAGGTCTTCCCTAGTAGCTCAGCTGATAAAGAAACCACCTGCCATGCAGGAGATCCAGTTTGATTCCTGGGTCGGGAAGATCCACTGGAGAAGGGATAGACTACCCATTGCAGTATTCTTGGGCTTCCCTTGTGGCTCAGCTGGTAAAGAATCCACCTGCAATGCGGGAGACCTGGGTTTGATCCCTGGGTTGGGAAGATCCCCTGGAGAAGGGAACGGCTACCCACTCCAGTATTCTGGCCTGGAGAATTCCATAGACTGCATAGTGCATGGGGTCACAAAGAGTCAGACACTACTGAGCGACTTTCTCTTTCACTTTTCAACATCTCCCATATTCTGAAATGAACTTGCCTTCTGGCTTCTTGGCAACAGTCCCCTTTGGAATGTAAACTTTTTCCTCTCAGAGATCTTTGTCTGTCTCATCTGTTGCTCTTTTCACCAATACGTAGTAGATGTTGAATTACTATCTCTCAGTGAATGAACGGTAGTTCATTGTTGAAAACCGAGGTCGTAAGAATGACAGAATTGGGAAGAGGGGATTGACTCAAACGAGGGGTCCACATGGGACTCCGTCTATTCCTTCGCTCCCAAAGCAGAAGCAGGCCCTAGGCTCTCTCCTGCTCTCTGCTGGGCACCCACCCTGCTCCCTGCCCCAGCTGAGGACAGAAGGCAGACAGCATCAGTTCAGGGCGAGAGGCAGATTTCTCTGCCGCTGGAACAGTAAAGGCAGCAGCAACTCTGAGGGTTCGGGTGTCTCAGGGGTTTTACTAGGGCTTCACCGGGTCACGATCAGTTGGAGGGGCTCATTCGCTGTGGGTACAGGGAAAAGCTTTCCCACCTGGAGTTTCATTCACAGGGGACCCTTTCACATGTCTTTGCCTTTGTGGTGATTCTCAGCAAGACACCTGTTCTAAACAGGAAGGGCATCCGGAAGGGTGTTCTGACAGTGAGGTTTTTTTTTTTTTTTTTTTTTTTTGCCTGCCTTGGACTATGAGCTAATAGTTTGGGAATTTGTATCACTCAGAGCAGAGAAATGAAGCTATTATATGTTTGAGCAACTTGATTAATGTCTGTCTCTCACTTTGGACTATATGTTCCACAAAAGCATTGACTTTGATTGGCTCACTGCTTCATGGTGCCCCAGGACTCAACATCCTGTGCAGCAAATAACAGGCATTTGAGAAATATTCCTTGTGTAAAAGCAGTGAAATGATTTCTGAGACCTGGGTTGATGCATTCAGCTTCCCATACCATTCAGAGTATTTCCTTCCTCTCCCCTGGTACATCAGACATTATTCCAAGTAATAAAAAGTACACGACTTTCCTTTTCCCTGGGTCTTCACACCTGCCCATGAGTTGAAGGCGATGATTGCCTCTTTTGGAGTTAAAGATCTTTAGTACTCTAATGCTGAATGCATGCTAGAGGAACGGGGTAAAGTTTGGACAATGAATTATTTCCAAAATAGGCATTATTACCTCTCCTATGGAAGAATGCAAATAGGAACTTAAAAGGAAGATTTGCAAAGAATGGTGAATACTGTACAGAGCTTGACCTTGTTCTACGCGTGAGATGCTCTTCTAGTGTGGAGTGCATACTTATATGGCAAATTCCATTTTCTCACTGACTTCCATTATTATCTCAAGAAATGTCTTGGCAAAAAAAAAAAAAAATTGGCCTCCACCCAGAAAATCGCATTTTAAAGAGCACTGAGTTTTTGCTGGTGTATCACTTAAGTACATTTAATTCTCTCCTGCCAGAGGAATTCATCAAATGGACGATTGATCCACACAGCCTCTGCACATTCATTAAAGGCACAACCACATTACTGTACATCCGACTGATTATGCCTATTTCTTCGGAATGTCCCACTGCCTGGATGGGACCAGAATGTATAAGTAGATACAATGGCTCAGCCGCTGTCCCAGGACTTGAACACAATGCTAAGTTGAAGGGCTAAATGGAGATCCTTTTTCATGCTGAACAAAAGCTGTTCTCCTAGGTTGTCTCTTCATCTTTGGAGGATCTCCTCCTGCTTCACTCCCCTTCCCTCACCTTCACACACAGTCCCCTACTGGAAGGATTGTCTTAGTCAACTGCTTATCCATTTGCAGAACCTCTTAATTTCTTAGGCCCTAAGGCAAGTGGGCAAGATATAATTGATGCAAGAGTCTGAGGGTGATTTTCTGAATAGGCCACAATTACCAAAGTCCTGGTCTTCCCAGATTGTACTAGTGGTAAAGAATTCATCTGCCAATGCAGGAGAAGCAAGAGACACAGTTTCCATCCCTGGGTCAGGAAGATCCCCTGGAGAAGGAAACGGCAACCCACTCCAGTATTCTTGCCTGGAAAATTCCATGGACAGAAGAACCTGGCAGGCTACAGTCTGTGGGGTTGCAAAGAGTCAGACACGACTGAGCACACACACCATAGCAAAGTGATACTCTCTGTTTTCAAGTTTGTATTGAAATATAGTTGATTTACAATGTAATATTAGTTTTGGGTATATAGCATAGTGATTCAGTGTTTTTATAGATGATGCTCCATTTAAAGTTATTGTAAAATATTGGGGGTGGGGTGGGAGGGAGGCTTAAGAGAGAGGGGATATATATATATATATACACACACATATAGCTGATTCATTTTGTTGTACAGCAGAAATTAACACAACATTGTAAAGCAGTTAGACTCCCTAAAGTAAATAAATAAATGTACTGTGCTTAGTCCCGCATTGCAGGCAGATTCTTTACCATCTGAGCCACCAGGGAAGCCCAAATAAATAAATACATTTTTTAAAAGTTGTTACACAATATTGGTTCTATTCCCTTTGCGGTACCTCACATCCTTGTATCTTATCTATTTTGTACATAACAGAGAGACAAGTCTTAATCCACTTCCACTGTATTAGTCCTCTCTTCAGCCCTCTTCCCACTGATATCTACTAGTTTGCTGTGTGTATCTGTCTGTTTTGTTATATTCATTCATTTCATTTTTTGGATTCTACATATAAGTGCAAACGTACAGTATTTGTCTTTCTCTGTTTGACTTCATTTCACCTGGGATTATACCCTCCAGTGCCATTCATGCTGTTGCAAGTGGCAGAATTTCATTCCTTTAAAAACCTTTGCAGCATGAAGGAAACCATCAGCAAAATGAAAAGACAGTGTCCTGAGTGGGAAAAGACACTTATAACCATCCCCCTATTCAAAGTTTTGAGTCTATCAAATTGCCTCAGCCTATCTATTCTTACTCTCTTTCATCATTATGTTAATCCATCTACATGCTGTACTCTTTAAGGACTGCAGCTTTATTGTGAGTTGTAGTATTTTTATAGCAAGGTATCATCTATTTGCGTTTTCCTTTTTTTAAAGCTCTTCCTTTGTTCTTTTAAATGAGCTTTAATCATTTTGTCAAGTCCCAAAATATAAATGATTAGGGTTTTAATTGGTGAGCCTTAAAACCTTCAAATTAATTTTGAAAAAATGGCCTTACATCTTTATAACATGTAATCTATTTCTCTTTGTTCATACCTTTGTTAGGGGAACCACACTGGCTGAAACCGCCCACCCTGGCCAGGCACCATAGTAACCGTTTGCATGAGTTGTTTTATGACAGGAAGTCCTGATAAGGAATACGGAACCAATAAGCCACCACCAACCGGAAGAGTTCGGGAGAGGCAAAAAGAGGCACTACATGTCAGACCGCCTCCCAGAATCCTTCTCACTGGCCTCCATCTTGGCTGAACAAGGTGTGCACCACCAGGAAGGACTCTGAGTCAGAATGATTGGCTAAGGACAACCCAGAAACTGATCCCATCACCTTAAAACCCAAGATTGTGAGCTGTGGCAGAGAAGTTCTCCTGGGTTCCCTTACCCTACTGCTCTCCACCCAGGCACGCTTTCCCAATAAAATCTCTTGCTTTGTCAGCACATGTGTCTCCTCAGACAATTCCTTTCTGAGTGTTAGACAAGAGCCCAGTTTCAGGCCCTGGAAGGGGTCCACCTTCCTGCAACACCTTCAGCTATGTTTCTTAGAAAAGTTTATAATATCTTCATATAGATTTGAGTGTTTCTTATTGTTACTTCTATAGGGAGTTTTAAATGTTTTATTCCTATATAATGTTTATTATTATTATATATATATAATAATAAAAGCGAAGGAGAAAAGGAAAGATATAAGAATCTGAATGCAGAGTTCCAAACGATAGCAAGAAGAGATAAGAAAGGCTTCTTCAGCAATCAATGCAAAGAAATAGAGGAAAAGAACAGAATGGGAAAGACTAGAGATCTCTTCAAGAAAATTAGAGATACCAAGGGAACATTTCATGCAAAGATGGGCTCGATAAAGGACAGAAATGGTATGGATCTAACAGAAGCAGAAGATATTAAGAAGAGGTGGCAAGAATACACAGAAGAACTGTACAAAAATGATCTTCACAACCCAGATAATCATGATGATGTGATCACTCATCTAGAGCCAGATATCTTGGAATGTGAAGTCAAGTGGGCCTTAGAACACATCACTATGAACAAAGCTAGTGGAGGTGATGGAATTCCAGTTGAGCTGTTTCAAATCCTGAAAGATAATGCTGTGAAAGTGCTGCACTCAATATGTCAGCAAATTTGGAAAACTCAGCAGTGGCCACAGGACTGGAAAAGGTCAGTTTTCACTCCAATCCCAAAGAAAGGCAATGCCAAAGAATGCTCAAACTACCACACAATTGCACTCATCTCACATGCTAGTAAAGTAATGCTCAAAATTCTCCAAGCCAGGCTTCAGCAATACGTAAACTGTGAATTCCCTGATGTTCAAGCTGGTTTTAGAAAAGGCAGAGGAACCAGAGATCAAATTGCCAACATCCAGTGGATCATGGGAAAGCAAGAGAGTTCCAGAAAAACATCGATTTCTGCTTTATTGACTATGCCAAAGCCTTTGACTATGTGGATCACAAAAAACTGTGGAAAATTCTGAAAGAGATGGGAATACCAGACCACCTAACCTGCCTCTTGAGAAATCTGTATGCAAGTCAGGAAGCAACAGTTAGAACTGGACATGGAACAACAGACTGGTTCCAAATAGGAAAAGGAGTACATCCAGGCTGTATATTGTCACCGTGCTTATTTTACTTATATGCAGAGTACATCATGAGAAATGCTGGACTGGAAGAAACACAAGCTGGAATCAAGATTGCCAGGAGAAATATCAATAACCTCAGATATGCAGATGACACCACCGTTATGGCAGAAAGTGAAGAGGAACTCAAAATCCTCTTAATGAAAGTGAAAGAGGAGAGTGAAAAAGTTGGCTTAAAGCTCAACATTCAGAAAATGAAGATCATGGCATCTGGTCCCATCACTTCATGGGAAATAGATGGGAAACAGTGGAAACAGTGTCAGACTTTATTTTTTTGGCTCCAAAATCACTGCAGATGGTGACTGCAGCCATGAAATTAAAAGATGCTTATTCCTTGGAAGAAAAGTTATGACCAACCTAGATAGCATATTAAAAAGCAGAGACATTACTTTGCTGACTAATGTCCATCTAGTCAAGGCTGTGTTTTTTCCTGTGGTCATGTATGGATGTGAGAGTTGGACTGTAAAGAAGGCTGAGCGCCAAAGAATTGATGCTTTTGAACCGTGGTGTTGGAGAAGACTCTTAAGAGTCCCTTGGACTGCAAGGAGATCCAACCAGTCCAGTCTGAAGGAGATCAAGCGTGGGATTTCTTTGGAAGGAATGATGCTAAAGCTGAAACTCCAGTACTTTGGCCACCTCATGCAAAGAGTTGACTCATTGGAAAAGACTCTGATGCTGGGAGGGATTGGGGGCAGGAGGAGAAGGGGACGACCGAGGACGAGATGGCTGGATGGCATCACGGACTCGATATACGTGAGTCTGAGTGAACTCCAGGAGATGATGATGGACAGGGGGCCTGGTGTGCTGCAATTCATGGGGTCACAAAGAGTCGGACACGACTGAGCGACTGAACTGAACTGAACTGATTGATATATATATATAATGAAATATATATATTTAAAACAACTTATTGAGCTTTATTTTATGTCAAAAATTTTACCCATCCAAGTGTATAATTCAATGATTGTTAGTAACTTTATCAAGTAGTGTAAACATCACCATAAAATTAATTGCAACATTCTTATGCTCCTCAATAAGATCCCTCATGGCCATTTATAGTTAATCCTTATTCCCACCCACCGTCCTGTGCAGTCACTAATCTGTTTCTATCTTTATAAATTTGCCTATTTTGTACATTTCTTATAAATGGAATCTTACAGCATGTGGTCTCTTGTGTCTGGCTTGTTTTATTTTATGTGATGTTTGGGGTTTTTTCCTTGTAAAATATGTGTCAGTAACTTGTTACTTATTATCTCTGAACAATAATCCATTTTACAGATAATGACATATTTTGCCTATTCAGTTATCTTAGGTAATTTTTAGTTTGGGGCCATTACAAACAATGTTTCTGTGAACATTTGCATGCAAGTTTTTGATGGACATATGTTTTAATTTCTCTTGGGTTAATACCTAGGAGAAGAGTTATTGGGTGGTATGGCAGTTTTATGTTTAACTTTTTGGTAAATTATTTTCTGAAGTAACTTGATTGTCTTATATCCCCACCAGCAATGTGTGAGGCTTCCCATTTCTCCACATCCTTGACAACATTTATTATTATGTCTTATTATTGTAGCCATTCTAGTGGATGTGAAGTAGGATCTCATTTGAGTTTTAATTTGTATTTCTGTAATAATGATACTGAGCATATTTTCATGTGCTCATTGGCCATTTGTATATATTCTTTGGCATAATTTCTGTTCATATCTTTTGTCTATTGTTTGACTGAGCTGTTTGTGCTCTTACTGAGTTCTCAGATTGCTTTGTATATTCTGGGTATATTGCACATGTGTTTGCAAGTATTTTATCCCAGCCTGTTGCTTATCTTTTCATTTTCTTCATGGCATCTTTTGAAGTGCAAATGTTGTTAATTTTGATGAATGAAATTAAGCAAAGATGTCTTAGTTAGGACACCAAAAGTATAGTCCATAAAAGAAAAACCTAACAAACAGAATCTCATCAAAATTCAGTTGTGTATAGGAAAAGGTTGGTCTTTGTAAATTTATCTCCTATTCTGCCCATCTACTGCCTTGCAGTAAAAATTCTTTAAAGCATTCCACCAAGGATCTCAGTCCTACAACTGGTAAAGCTTAATTCAGCCAAGAATTCAAATGAGACTGGAAGCAGGTTCTTCCCCAAGAGAGTCCAGATAAGAGTCCAGTCCACTGGTTCCTTGATTTTGATCCTGTGAGACCATCAGTAGAGGATCCACCTGGATTCCTATGTATAGAAATGAGATTATAAATGGGTGTTTTTTTAAAACCTCTTTGTGTGTGTGTGTATAGCAATAGGAAATGAATAAAATCAGCTGTGATTTCACCAACTCTAAGATTAGCCAAACCACATGGCTAGAATAGCCTCAAATCTATTCATAGCTGAACTCAAGATACAATACCTTTGATATTTTCTTTAATCTGCCATTTGAATGACTGTATCAAAAAAAAAAAGAAAAGGGAAAGCTACATTTTTTATATTTATTATCTTAACAGATAATAATAATAAAAGTGGATCAGCTTTCTACTTTCCAAGGCAGTGTCTTATCTCTTGTCTCATCTTGTCCTCACAAGAGCCTGGTGGATCAGATAAAAACAAAGCCGGTAGACATCACTTGCCCGAAGAAAATGAAACTGACTTTAGCTCAATAGTAGGAAGGCCTTTCAAACAATTAGAACCAACCCACAGTGGAAGGGGCCACCTTCTAAAATAATAAACCATGTCTTACTGGAAGACAAGGCTACATGACAGTATTTGAAGGGTTTAATGGGAGGCAATGTGGCATGGCCAAGCCTCTGAGATCTCTTTTAACATTCTGTCTTCCAGATAAGCAAGCTAACTAAATTAATGCATATTCATGTTGGGATCAGTCAGTGATTCCTTGCCATTTTCATAATTGCAGTTGTTTTATTTTTGTTTATTTTAAAGTTGTTTTTTTTTTTCAAATGTGGACCATTTTTAAAGTCTTTTTAATTTCTTACAATATCACTTTCAGTTTTCTTATGTTTGGTGTTTTGGCCAAGAAACATGTAGGATCTCAACTCCCTGACTAGGGAGTAAACTCATGCCCTCTTGCTTTGAAAGGCAAAGTCTTAATCTACTGGACCACCAGGGAAGTCTCTGCAGTTGTTTTTGAGGCAGAAGATCTATCTAAATTCCTTTGTGCAAAGAAAATCCTGTGTGATAGACCTCCAATGACACATTTTTTCAAAGGCACCAAAGTTTATTAACCTGGGCGGATTTCACAAAGGCTTTGTAGTAGAGGCAAGCTTTGAAGTTAGTATGTCTGACTCCTGAGTCCTTGCCTCAAACCACAACAGCGTGATCTGCCCTCTCAGTAGGAAACAGGAGCAGATTGAAGCAGCGACTTAGACGTTTAAAGAGATGGATAGTCTAACGAGACCAGACAGAATCTTGGAGGAGGAGTGTGTGTCCCAAAGAATAGGACATCCTGCTGGCCCAACCATAATGCCAATGCCCCCCACCCCCTCCCCAACACATACAAGGAGAGGAATACTATTTCCTTCCTTTGTGTTTTCCTCATGGCCCAAGCTAAAGGCCCACTGTCTCTGCCTTGGTTACTAGAACTCCTTAGACAGCCCACCTTCTCTCCCTTAACCTCAGTCTCTTTGCGTTGTGCGTGCCTGCTCAGTCATGTCCAACTCTTTGTGACCCCACAGACCGCAGCCCACCAGGCTCCTCTGTCCATGGGATTCTCCAGGCAAGAATATTGGAGTGCACTGTCATTTCCTCCTCTTGCAGAATCTTCCCAACGCACGGATCAAACCCATGTCTTTTGTGTTTCCTGCATTGGTAGGTGGATTCTTTACCACTGAGCCATCTGGCAAACCCACAAATCTCAGTCTATCCATCTGTAATTTAAGAGGATTGGATTAGTTGATCTCAGAAATTCCTTCCAGCTCCAGAGTTCCTGTTATTATGGGCAATTATATATATATAAGGTTGGGAGAGTTGTCTGGGGGCCAGGATTCCCCTGTCCAGGCAGTTGCCTTTCATCCTGGGGATACTCAGGGCTACAGCAGGCCCTCAAAGTTCTGGAAGAAGCCTGAGACTGGCAGAGATGGAAGGCCTTGGGTCCATTGTGGAGACAGAGCTCAGCCTAAGAGCACAGGTTTGGTTAAAGCTGCACACAGAATTCTGAAGATGTAGCTATCGGTGTTGGAGAGAAGCATTGCCAAGTGATCACAGTGACTGAGGAAAGTGAGGTGGGACCTAGCTTTTCACCTTAACCCTGATTTGTCTTCCCTTGTGGCTCTTTCAGTAAAGAATCTGCCTGCAGTGTAGGAGACTTGGGTTGGACCCCTGGGTTGGGAAGATTCCCTGGAGGGAGAGCATGGTAACCCACTCCAGTAGTCTTGCCTGGAGAATCCCATGGACAGAGGAGTCTGGCGGGCCACAGTCCATGGGGTCACAAAGGGTTGGACATGACTCAGAAATGAACACTTTCACTTTCTGACTCCCCTCACCTTCTGGCCCACTTCCCAGATCAGCAGCTGAAGGGCTTCCCCCATGGCTCAGTGGTTAAAAAATCTGCAGTGCTGAAGACATGAGCTCGACTCCTGGGTCGGGGAGATCCTCTGGAGAAAGAAATGACAACTCACTCCTGTATTCTTGCCTGGGGGATCCCATGGACAGAGGAACCTGGAGGGCTACAGGCCATGAGTTCGAAAAGAGTTGGATGTGACTTGGTGACTAAACAACAACAGAACAACAACGTGATGCAGTTGCATGAGCCCAGCTCCCCAGGGGTTAAAGTCAGCCAGCCCATCCCCCCTCACCCCATTACACTGGCGAACTCCAGGTAGAATAGCAATTCTGCATATTCTCTGCACAGGGGCAAACTGCCTTCCTGGGTTTCTTTGTCAAAGGCTGAAGTAGCTATGGAAATTTCACACTGATTTAAAGGAGAATTCAGGAACTCCAGTGGCACCCCACTCCAGTACTCTTGCCTGGAAAATCCCATGGACAGAGGAGCCTAGTAGGCTGCAGTCCATGGGGTTGTGAAGAGTCGGACACAACTGAGCGACTTCATTTTGACTTTTCACTTTCATGCATTGGAGAAGGAAATGGCACCCCACTCCAGTACTCTTGCCTGGAAAATCCCATGGACAGAGGAGCCTGGGAGGCTGCAGTCCATGGGGTCGCACAGAGTCAGACACGACTGAAATGACTTAGCAGCAGCAGCAGCAGGAACTCCAAATCTTTTCAGAGCAATTTTGGTGGCAGTGGAGGTGCAGTCACCATCTGGTGAGTAAAGTGTTAAGTCAGAGATTCTGGTCAACTCTAGCATCAGATTCAAAACCAAAGAGTTCATTTCAGAGACACCTTTTTCCTCAGACAGCACCCCCTACCCCCATCTAGACTGCAGGTTGAGAGCCTCTGAATTGATTTTCTAGGTATTAAAAAAGCCAATGCCACAGTTTTAAGAGCTGAGATACAATTTACATGTCTCAAAGTTCACCCATTACAAGTGTACAAATCAATGATGTCTAGTAAATTCTTAGACTTGTGAAGCCGTGATCACAGTTTAGCTTTAGAAGATTGCTATCACCCTGTTTGCAGTCAGCCCTCACTCCCATCACCCTCCCTAGGCAGCCCCTGATGTGCTATCTCTGTGTCTTCTAGACATTTCATAAATGGAATAGTATGGGATCTTTTGCATCTGACTTCCTTCATTTTAGTTTTTAAGGTTCATCCATGTTGCATGTGTCAGTGCTTAATTCCACTACTTTGTTAAATAGCATTCCATTGCATAGATATATTGCATTTTGTTTATTCATTCATGCTTGGTGGACACCTGATTTGTTTCCAGTTTCTTACTGTTATCAATATTGCTGCTTTGAACATTTCTGCCTAAGTCTTTGCGGGATCTTTTAGTTTGGGCGTTTGAACTCTTAGTTGCAGCATGTGGGATCTAGTTCCCAGACCAGGGATGGAACTCGGGTGCCCTGCTTTGGGAGCATGGAGTCTTAGCCACTGGTCCACCAGGGAAGTCCCTTGTCATTAACTCTTGATTCAGCTCTTTGAGGCTTAGGGGAGACCTGGGAGACTAAAGCAAAAGCCATTTATCTTACAGGACAGGGACACAGGGACTTGTATGTACACAGTTGAAGGGACAAAGAATTGTTTGGGATCCCTTTAATAAGGCATGAAGTCCATTCATGAGGACTCCACCTTCATGACCTAATCATCTCCTGCAAACCCTGCCTCCTAATACCACAATCTTTGGGGGGTTAAGATATGGTTTCAGCATATGGATTTAGCAGAGACACTAACAGTCAGACCACAGTGCTGAGCAAATGAGAATACCTCTTCACAAATGAACTTAAGAGTACTTGGGCTGGGGCAGCAGGGAGGACGATGAGAAATGAGCTAGAGAAATAAGCGAGGGCAAGGTCAAGACAGTCAGGAAGGTCTCATTTAGAAAGCTCCTCCCACAGCACAGAGGGGAGCAGCCTGGTGGGTCTGGGCTTTTCTTTACCGAAGCTGCGTCAAGCCTCTTGTGGCTTTGAAGCTCAGTCCTGTCTCACTAGGACCACCTCCTCTGCCTTTCTGTGTCTGGCAGGTGTTACATCACCCTCACCCAGGCTTTGCACCTCACCATGAGTGGGGCTCCAGCAGGACCTGCAGGCACAGGCAAGACAGAGACCACCAAGGACCTGGGCCGGGCACTGGGCATCATGGTCTACGTGTTTAACTGCTCCGAGCAGATGGACTACAAGGTAGGGGCCCAGCCTTGGGGGGCTGGGGCTAGGAGGTGGCCCAAACCATCGATCAGCTTTATCCATGCCGCTCTGGCCAAGCTCAGAGACCCAGACCAGGAGGTCTCTGCTTCTTCACAGGAGACGTGGGGACCCTTGGCCCCGGGAGCTGAGTGATCTCCTGTTAAACCTCACCACTGTGGAATCCACTTCTACTAATGAGCTCTGCAGCCACAGATGGATGACTTCCCCTCTGGGACCTTCTTTCCATCATTTGTAAATTGAGGAAGCTAAACATATCTCCAAAGGCCTAAATTCTCTACTTGACCCAGAACCACAGAAAGGCTCATAAGTGGCTGATATGAAAGTCTTCACATAAAAGCCATAGATGTGCTCTTCTGTAAAAGTGGGCATTTTTCTAGAATTTCTCAAGGGCACAATACTCTACAAGGGCAGGTGGGGCTTCTGAAGACAGACTAGAGTAACCTCTGTTCTTTTTTTTTTTTAACTTTTGGCTGCACTGGGTCTTAGTTGCAGCACGTAGGCTTTTCTTGCTGTGGTTGCATGCATGCAGCATGTGGGATCTTAGTTCCCTGACTAGAGATGGAACTCCCGTCCCCTGCATTGGAAAGCAGAGTCTTAACCCCTGGACCACCAGGAAGTCACAGTAACCTCTGCTCTTAGCAAGAGATACATAAAAGACAAGTGCAAGGCTAATATTCTTCATTCAGGCACTCTTCATTTTTACATTATTTTAATATCAAACATATTCCAGGCGCTGTGTCGTAAAGAAAGGCAAGGGAAACAAGACACCTCTTAGCAACATTCTGCTCACAGCTAGACCTTATATAGATTCTTTGTTATAAAAGCATAATAATAGATTATCTCACTGTCTCTCTTTTTTTTATTGTGTGTATTTTTGTAGACTGCCATAAGTCCCTTTTGAAAATAGGATGGTATTTAAATAAATTCAGGGTGGAAAAAATAATTACATTAAATAGATCAAATATTTATAGATATAAATGATGTGATAATTGATTGCAAAATAAATTCAATTTTAAAATAGCTTTAGAGACTGCAAAATAGCACTTGCAGTTACCCCATACAGAACTCTTTAAATGAGATTAATCTGCTGCAACTTTAATCATTTCTCTTGTAAAATTTTGCTGCACAGAGTTGCAGAATCCTGTAGCACCATGTTTTCTCATAGAAAGCAGACAAAATGAGGATTCGGGCCCAAAATAGCTGTGCTCCCATAGTCTACACACTAAATTTTAATATGGTTGCTTTTATTGATGAACACATAAAGATAATGTTTCTCTTTAAGCCAGGCTGGAAGAAGAAATATTTTTCTCCCTTTAAAGAAATAAGCTAAGCTTTAGGAATAAACTTTCTAGATTCTTCTAAAGTTAAGCAATGGCAGCGGAACATTCTGGAGGACACACTTATTTAGATGTGAAAGACCTTGGATGTTGACTGAAGAAGAAAAGGCATATTTCTTAAAGTCACACCTAACATGGGAAACAGGAAGAGATGAGTTGGCTCCATGGTCAGAGGTCACTACAGTCATTTTACTCAATCCTTTCAAAACTTGATTACTGAACCCTGACCCCACCAATTCCTCCAAGAGTACAGGATGAGAGGACGAGTCTGCCCTCAATTTGTTTGAACCATGTGAAAATTCAGCCATGTGTGTTTAGTCCTGACACAGATGAGAGCAAGAACAGTAAGTATAGCTGTAGTGGTACACAGCAAAGATAAGGTGACCACTTTCTGGACACCAGACATCCTTTGTAACCAAGCAGCCTCACTAAGTAGTGTCAAACCTCCTCTTCCCTTTCTTGTTCAGCTATTCAGATAGAGGAATGGAGTGATGGGCAGATGGATAAATGGAGATGGAGAGATAGATGACTGATTGATCAATCAATAAATAAATGATAGAGAAATTGGTGCTTCCCAGCTGTCACTAGTGGTAAAGAACCTGCCTGCCAATGCAGAGATGTAACAGACATGGGTTCCATCCCTGGGTGGGGGAAGATCCGTGGAGGAGGTCATGGCAACACACTCCAGTATCCTTTCTTGGAGAATCCCATGGACAGAGAAGCCTGGCAGGCTACAGTCCGTGGGGTTGCAAAGAGTTGGACATAACTGAAGCGACTTAGCATGCATTCAGAGAGATATATTAATTAGATATATGCAATAGTTGTTGTTGTTCTGTTGCTGAGTCATGTCCAACTCTTTGTGACTCCATGGACTGCAGCACTCCAGGCTTCCCTGTCCTTGACCATCTCCTGGAGTTTGCTCAAACTCATGTCCATTGAGTCAATGATGCTATCCATCCAACCATCTCATCCTCTGTTGTCCCCTTCTCCTCCTTCCTTCAATCTTTCCCAGCATCAGAGTCTTTTCCAATGAGTTGGCTCTTCCCATCAGATGGCAAAAGTATTGCAGCTTCAGCTTCAACATCAGTCCCTCCAATGAATATTCAGGATTGATTTCCTTTAGGATTGACCAGTTTCTAACCACTGGTCTTTAAGGAATCAGGAGTTCTATAATAAAGGGGAGAGAAAATTATCAATACTTAGACATGCAATGGTAATCCTAGCATGGATGGTAATTTAATCTCTGTACATCTCTTTGCAGTCTTGCGGCAACATCTACAAGGGCCTTGCTCAGACTGGTGCTTGGGGCTGTTTTGATGAGTTTAATCGAATCTCTGTGGAGGTCTTGTCAGTGGTGGCGGTGCAGGTACAGGGGGCAAAAGTTGATGGGAACATGTGGTCTTCATGCCAAGCACGGAGGACTTCTGCATCCTCTTGATTTCACCCTCTCCTCACCTTCCCCTATTGTATTTCCTCTGTCCACTTCAATCAGGCATGGGTGCAGCACAGGGTATCCACGGGGCCCTACCAAGGGGAATCCATTTACTGGCCTTGATTCTCCATTTCCTCTTCTGTAAAATGGGAAGAAAGAACATCCATGCACCTGATTCTTGGGGATGAGGAAAGGCTCAACAAGATGGCAGAGCCCAGCTCCTTAGCAAAGGCACAGAACTGTCTGTCATGAATACTCACACCCATGGTGTCCCAATGCAGCACCTAGTACTAGAGGTTACCAACAAGCTGTCTCTATGTGTCCCTGGAAGGAGCCAGGGGACAAAAGGGAAGCAGTGAGAGACAGATAGACCAAAGTCAGCAGAGAGTTCATCTTGGGCTCCAGAGATTAAATGACCAAGTTCCACATATAGTTGGGATTGGGAAAGAAGCAAGTTCTTGTAGAGTTAGCCAGACAAGGCGAGGGAGTAGTTATGTGTGTCGGTTCTGAAACCACACTGTCAGTGTTCACTTCTGGTCCTGCCACTTACTAGCCAAGTGCCCTTGGGCAAGTCAATATCTCAAATTCCACATCTGTAAAGGGGATTAATAATAGTACCTACTTGATCTGGTTGTAATAATTGTCTTGAATGAGTTAACTTAAAGCCCTACACATAGCAGGCACACAATAAATGTCAGTCTCTGATATGATGGTGATGATGATGGTGGCCGTGGTGATGGTGGTGGTGGTGGTGATGGTGATGGTGGTGATAGTGGTGGTGGTGGTGGTAGAGGTGATAGTGATGGTAATAATGGTGGGTGTGCTCATGGTGATGATGGTGGTGGTGATGGTGGTGATGGTGGTGATGGTGGTGGTGGTGATGATGGTGACAGTGGTGGTGGTGGTGATGGTGGTGATGGCGATGATGATAAGGGTGATGATGGATGATGATGGTGGTAGTTGTGATGATGATGGTAATAGTAATGGTGATGATAGTGATGGTTGTGGTCATGGTGACGGTGGGGGTGGTGATGGTGATGGTGGTGATAGTGATGGTGGTGGTGGTAGAGGTGATAGTGATGGTAATAATGGTGGTTGTGCTCATGGTTATGATGGTGGGGGTGGTGATGATGAAAAGGGTGGTGATGGATGATGATGGTGGTGGTGGTGGTGATGGTGATTGTGGTAGTGATGGTGATGATGGTGATAGTGGTGATGATGGTGATGGTGGTGGTGGTGATGATAAGGGTGATGATGGATGATGATGGTGGTAGTTGTGGTTGTGGTGATGATGATGATAATGGTGATGATGATGGGGGTGGTTGTGATGATGGTGATAATGATGGTGGTGGCGGTCGAGGTGATGGTGGTGACAGTAAGGGTGATGATGATCGTGGTGGTGGTGGTGGTGATGGTGGAGTAGTGGTGATGATGATTACTATCATTATTACTTGAACCCTGAAGGAAATGGGTTGAAGAAAAGTAGAAGGTTGGAACACACAGGACAGGGAAGAAGGGCCTACTCCCTAGTCTCTCTGGTCTCCTCTACACCCTTCACTCCTTCTCAACTGGCCCAGGTCCAGGCTGTCTTAGCAAACTTAGCATCCTAACTGATGAGGCAGTGCCCAGCAGCCACTGTTTCCAGTGTATAACAGACAGACACTGAACTTGCCAAATTTTGAAACTGCCCAACACAAGGGCAGTAATGAGGTCTCCAAGATCAGTTGCCTTTTGCTTCTGGAGTTAAATGAAATCATTTCAGCCTGGAATTCCCTGATGCTTTCATATTCTCATCCAGGAATATATCTGAGGACGCATTCTCAAGAAAGTGGTCTGACAACCACCTGGGCAAAAGCTGAGCTACTACTGTTTAAAATCATAGACCCCAGAGGGGAAAATTGCACTGTGTTCACGCTGCAATCCAGGTTGGCATGTTGGTGCAGAAGCCACAGCAGCTGTGACAGTTCCCCTGCCCTCCCTTCTCCTCCCTGCCTCTCCTCCTCTCCGCTCCTCACATGTCCATGTCCCTCTTCCCAATAACTTCTACAAAAGTGAGCATGCCTCAGTGTCCTCGTAGGTGGAAATTTTCATTTCTCTGTCAGATTGGTTAAGCAGAATTGGAAGGTAAAGCAATTCCAAGAACAATTACTCTGTTATTTTTTAAACATTTAACATACTACTTTCCTTTTTTTTCTGGAATTTTGCCACTACTATTCCAATCAATTCCCTAGCCTTTGGGTTATATGGGCCAGCCATTACCCTGCGCCTCCAGCCTGAGTCCCCTCCATGTTCCCTGGTCAGGTGTCCCTGATACTTCCTCCTTTCCATAGATTCAAGCTCTGACTGTGTGTTGGGCTGTGGCTGGAAGCGGTTAACGACACAGCAGAGCAGCAGGGGCTCTAGAACCCAGCGCAGCAGTGTTTCAAAATTCACACACTGAACAAATAAATGCTAGTGTCTCAGAGCTAGGGGAGCTCCCATGTAACACCACTTACAGAGGAGCCTAAGGTCTAAAGTAAAAACACGGACATTTTTTAAAATGTAAAATGTGATGAGTGGGTTGCACTTCCCAAAGAAAGCAGACTTCAATCTGCCCCTGCAGAGAGAAGCATGGCGTGAGGCAGGCAGGGTTTTGATTCTGATGTTTTAATTTTGTATTGGGGTATAGCTGGTTCACATTGTTGTGATAGTTTCACCCCACATTCCTCCTTGGGTGATGAAGGCGGTGAGGGGCCCCAGGGCAGAGTGGTGCTGTGAGCGCTGTGGGAACCAGCAGAGTCTGGGCTGTTGGGCCAGCGTGCCGGGCTCTGGAGGCCACCTCGGCCAGAATGCATGGACATTCTGTGCACGGAGAAGAAGTTTCAGTCTCAAGCTAATTGCTGCGAGCTCAGCAATTCTGTCATTAGAGCTTCACTTGGGAAAGAAGCTGAATCCCAGTTGTGGAACCTCTGGGTGTTCTGGCAGAAACCGCCCTTCTGGACACTGAGAGCCTCACCTGCCTCCAGTCCCTCTTCCTGTCTCTGTCTCCATCTGTCTGTGTGTCTGTCTCTCTGGTCCAGCTGTCTGTCTCTCTCTCTCTCTTTCATAAGTGTTCCAGTTCTGATTCCCTCCCACCTCTCCTCTGTCTCTGTCTTATACACACTCCAGTTATTTCACTCTGAGCCTCTTCCTCTCTCTCTCTTTCATTTGTTTGTGATCAGCTCTGTTTCTCTCCCTCTGCTTCTCCCTCTGGTATATGGCCCAGATCTCTGTCTCTGTTATTTATAGTCCAACTCTTCCCCTCTCCTTCTTTCTCATATACACTGCAGCTGTTTTGCTCTCTGTCTGTCTCTCTCACACACATATTTAGACACACATCCCTGCAGCCCAACCTCCACGGAACCCTTGACTGTTCTAAACACCTGAGCACAGCTGATAAACATGAGGTTCATTCAAAACCTTTCACTGGCCCCAACTTCCCAGTTCTGCAGATGTCCTAGGGCCTGGCTGGACAAGGGAGCCCCTTTGCCTTCCCTCCTTCTGCTGCTGATCATTTTTGCACACACTTTCCCAAAGCAGCAGGTGTGGAAATAAATAGGTGAATTTCATTTCTGTCTCTGCTTCACTGCTCTAAGAATGATCTAGAATCTACATATGACTAGGTCAAGCTTCAGCTTAAATCCCTCCAGCTCCAGACCACATTTAAGAAAAACTGTAATCTCTTTAGAAAGACATGACTAGCCACTGGGCATCTGGCCCAGCCTCCCTTTGCCACTGTGGCTCATTCCTCTCCTCACCAGATACCCCATCCCTGCTGGACTCACCTGTGCTTTTCAGGTCTATTCTAGAAATGTAGTTGGGGAAGGAGCTGAGAGAGTTAAGACCAGATAAGGGCCACATTGCAGTGATAGAGGACAGGTTAACAGTTTCCATGTTAGTTGCTGTTGCTGAGCATTTGTGTGTGTGTGCTAAACTCCTTGTGGACTTTATTTCACTTACTCCTTAGAGCAAGCCCAGGCAGTAGGTCCTGGTGTTCCTTCTTTCCATCTTGTAGTAGCCGAGAGCCCAGGCTCCAGAATCCACAGGCCTGGATTCTGATGCAGATGCCAGCACTGAGCAGCTGTGGAGGGCTCAGCAAACTACCCCCTCTTGGTACATCCAATTCTTTACAGAGAAAGAGGATGATGGTAGTAAAGACCCCCCCCAAAGGATCCTGGTGGGGATCCCATGACTTAATCCAAAACTGTGCTCAGGACAGCAGTCAGTATGGGTGGAGGGAACCAGTGCTCAGAGCTGTCCATCTCCAACCTCTTAGGCACCATGTGATAGGCATGGGCATGGGGCTAGGGGCGGCCAGATTTCCTTGGGACACGTACCCAGTGCCCATTAGTAAAGGGTCCAGGGCTCAAGCCTCAGGCCTGTCCTTCAGTGTGACCCTGGGGTCCCAGCCTTAGCCACCATCTGACCCCTGGAACGCAGAGGGGGCGTTTTCCCATGACTTGTTCACCAGGTAAAAAGCATTCAAGATGCAATTCGAGACAAGAAGCAGCGGTTCAGCTTCCTTGGAGAGGAGATTAGCTTGAACCCATCCGTGGGCATCTTCATCACCATGAACCCAGGCTATGCTGGTCGTACAGAGCTGCCCGAAAACCTCAAGGCTCTGTTCAGGTGAGTGTTCACTCTGCCCTGGGCATACAAGGACCCCAGAGAAGGACCCACTGAAAACATATGACATATATATTAGAAGAAATGTAGAACATATATTAAAAAGTAGATTATATAAAACACATTTAATGCTACCAGCAGTAAAATGATTTTTTTGCCGAATTGTGTTCTGTTCTTTACAGGCATAGAATTTATGCATTTGTAGTGTATGTTTGTGGTCTATACACAGTTTTGCATTGTTTTTTAATTTCATAGTTTATCATAATCCTATCATAAATAGTTTCTTTTTCTGTTAGATATTCTTAAGAAATCTCATTTCATGACTGTTTTACTCTATCAAGTGCATGGTCTGCAATGTAGTTAGCAAGTCCCCTGTAGTTAAACATTAAGACTGTTGCTGACATTTTAAAATAAACTTATGCATCATGGTAAAATATACATAAGTAGTTTTTTTGTATGCATGATTATTTTCTTTGGCTAGGTTCCCAGAAATGGAATCACTGAGTTAACAGGGAGAAACATTTATAAGGCTCTGGACACACATTGCCAAGTTGCTTTCCACAAACAGTAGTGCTGAGTGGCACTCCTGGAAACGACGCATGGTTGCTGTTCAGTCGCTCAGTCGTGTCCAGCTCTTTGCAACCCCATGAACTGCAGCATGCCCAGCTTCTCTGTCCTCCACTATCTCCTGGAATTTGCTCAAATCCATGTCCATTGAGTCAGTGATGCCATCCAACCATCTCATATTCTGCTGCCCTCTCCTCGTTTTGCCTTCAGTCTTTCCCAGGATCAGGGTCTTTTCTAACGAGTTAGCTCTTCCCATCAGGTGACCAAAGTATTGGAATTTCAGCTTCAGCATCAGTCCTCCCAATGAATATTCAGGACTGATTTCCTTTAGGATTGACTGGTTGGATCTCCTTGCAGTCCAAGGGACTCTCAAGAGTGTTTTCCTGCACCACAGTTCAAAAGTGTCAATTCTTCACCAATCACTCTTCTTTAGGTCCAACTCTCACATACATACATGACTACCAAAAACCAGAGCTTTGACCATACAGACCCTTCTCAGCAAAGTAAAGTCTCTCCTTTTTAATACGCCATCTAGGTTTGTCATAGCTTTCCTTATAGAGAAATGCAATTAAAGACACATAACAACTCTAAGCTCCTATAGTGACCCCATGGACTGCAGCCTACCAGGCTCCTCTGTCCATGGGATTTTCCAGGCAAGAGTACTGGAGTGGGGTGCCATTGCCTTCTCTGATCACATACCTAATAATTTTAAAATTAAGTAATTGTAAGGGCTTCTCTGGACTTCCCAGGTGGCATTAATGGTGAACGCCCACCAATGCAGGAGATGTAAGAAACATGGGTTTGATCCCCGAGTCAGGAAGATTCCCTGGAAGGAGGTACGACAACCCACTCCAGTGTTCTTGCCTAGAGAACCTCATGGACAGAGGAGCCTGGCTGGCCACAGTCCACAGTGTCACAGAGTCGGAACCAAGTGAAGCAACTAAGCGCAGCACAGCGCAGGGACTTCCCTAGCAGTCCAGTGGCTGAGACTTCGCCTTCTAATGCAGTAGGTGGGGGTTCAATCCCTGGTCAGGGAGCTAAGATTCCATGTGCCTCATGGCCAAAAAACCAAAGCATAAAACAAAAGCAATGTTGTGACAAATTCAATACAGACTTTTTAAAAAAAGAAAAGAATACAAGGGAAAGAAATTCTTTAAAAACTAAATAACCATAAAATAAAATGTTATTAGAACTAGAAGGAAAAATCACAGTAAATTCTTTTATACAGATAAAAATTCCCTTCAGTATACTATTTCTCATTTTGTGGCAAGGTGAAGTTAACAGGTACTGACTTCAGCTCTTGGCATTTGTATGCAAATAAGTGTAGAATAATCTCTGAGGGTCTGGACTTAGAGGAGACAAGTTTCAGGATGAGGACTAGAGATTAGAGAGATTGGTTCCTCAACAGAAGCCCCAAATATGTGATAATTTGGGGCTAATTACTAACCTGTAATCTGCTAATTACTCAGGCTTCACTAATCTGTGTAAGGCACACTAGACTTAGCTTGCAAGACTTGAGTCGTAGCTCCAACTCTGTCCCCATCTGATCACATCATCCATCACCTTAAGCGTGCAAGTCCACTCCCTTTACCCTTATTAATTCATTTTAACATTGAAAATCTTCGATGAAATCATTGCCAAGGTCTCAGTTTCCACCCTCACACATGCCTTCATCTATGATCTCAGCTAGTGTCTCTTGTCTCACAAGCTCCTGTCCAGGCATGGCTGAGGACCCAGTCAGCCCTGTCTCCCTCTCACAGGCCTTGTGCAATGGTTGTCCCGGACTTTGAGTTGATCTGTGAAATCATGCTGGTGGCCGAAGGATTCATTGAGGCACGGTTACTAGCCAGGAAGTTCATCACCCTTTACCAGCTGTGCAAAGAACTTCTCTCTAAACAGGTAACCCTCCCTGGTTACACCAGGTGACCACTCAAGTGTGATTGTCTCAGCTCTGGATGGGCTCTGGAGCTGGGGTATTAGGGAGACATAGCACCTTCTCATAATAGATTCTTTATGGTCTGAGCCACTTATCAGACTTCCCTCTATGGGCTTCCCTCATAGGTCAGTTGGTAAAGAATCCACCTGCAGTGCAAGAGACCTCGGTTCAATTCCTAGGTCGGGAAGATCTGCTGGAGAAGGGATAGGCTACCCACTCCAGCATTCTTGGGCTTTCCTTGTGGCCCAACTGGTAAAGAATCCGCCTGCAATACAGGAGACCTGAGTTTGATCCCTGGGTTGGGAAGGATCCCCTCGAGAAGGGAAAGGCTACCCAATCCAGTATTCTGGCCTGGAGAATTCCATGGACTATACAGTCCATGGAGTTGCAAAGAGTCGGACACGACTGAGTGACTTTCAGTTTTTCAGTTTCATAATAGATAGTAACTGTGCCCATAAGCATATTCAAGGCTCTGCAGACTTCTATAATAAGGATACTTCTATAAATAAACTATAACAAGGAAACTTCTATAATAAAGATACATGTTTATTATCTTAGCTAAGATAATAAAGATACATGTTTATTATTAACTGAAAACTTTAGCTTAGCCCAGCATTTAAAAAAATAAACCTGTTTGGCCATAGCGCTCCATTTTTTTAATACAATACTTAGTAACTACCAACGTCCCATAAGAAACATTGCAGTGGCCAGTGAAAGTCCTTGGAGGGAGTGGTCTCTGCCTGAAGGAGCATGAGATCTGGGAAGAAGACTGGGGAGAGAGGGTCAGACATCAAATGGCACTCCAGTGCTCTTTGCTTCTAGCCCTTAAATTTGGCTTCTTCCAGGCCAGACCAGGAACTAGGAACCCAGAATCTTCACCTGCTATGTCGTAGATCTTTTCTTTTGCCCCTACCTTGACCTCCCAAGTGACCTAGTAGTGACATGATATCTAATTCTGCCAACACGAGCCTGAGCCTGTGGGTCCCGCGTTCCAGCATCTCTGGTCTCAGCAGCCCCCTTCCCCCAGGATCACTACGACTGGGGCCTGAGGGCCATCAAGTCTGTGCTGGTGGTGGCTGGATCCCTGAAGCGAGGAGACCCTGACCGGCCTGAGGACCAAGTCCTGATGCGCTCGCTGCGAGATTTCAACGTCCCCAAGATCGTGACTGATGACATGCCAGTGTTCCTGGGCCTGATTGGGGACCTGTTTCCTGCCCTGGATGTCCCTCGGAGGAGAGATCTCGACTTTGAATCCCTGGTTAGGAAGGCGGTGATGGAGCTGAAACTCCAGGCTGAGGACAACTTTGTGCTCAAGGTACATGGGGTTTTTCCTCCCTCCCGAGATTTGTCTCTTAATTCTTTTCTTTGACAATAGGTTACACTTCGTCCTTAATCCAAAGGGCTGCTCTCAATATACAGATATTCATCAACTTTGCAGACACTCAGTTCACTTCAGTAGCTCTTAACAGGGGCTTCTCTGGTGGCTCAGGGGTAAAGAATCTGCCTGCAATGCAAGAGACGCAGGTTTGATCCCTGGGTCAGGAAGATCCCCTGGAAGAGGAAATAGAAACTCTCTCCAACATTCTTGCCTGGGAAATCCCATGGACAGAGGAGCCTGGCTGACTACTGTCCATGGGATCTCAAAGAGTCAGGATTGACTGAGCAACTAAACAGCAGCAACAGCTCTTTAGAGGGACACCCACAGTGTGGAATGTGTCATAGGAATGCAAGAGAAGGACAGAGCCCCTACCATCAGGGGTTCACATTCTCACAGAGGAATGAGACACAGGCTCAGTCATATCGTGTTCCTTTCCCATTAATTACTTCATGCACCATAATAACGTTGATGCATCTTAGAAATGTTATTTTCTGCAAAACTATCCAGTAAAAATAACACTTAGGGCAAAGAAGGCTTCCCTGGTGGCTCAGATGGTAAAGAATCTGCCTGCAATGCAGGAGACCCAGATTTGACCCGTGGATCAGGAAGAATCCCTGGAGAAGGGAGCAGCTACCCAGTCCAGTATTCTTGCCTGGAGAATCCCATGGACAGAAGGGCCTGCAGGGCTCCAGTCCATGGGCTCCAGGGTCACAAAGAGTTGGACACAACTAAGTGACTACCACTTTCACTCAAAATGTACAGAGTATTGTACCTAAAGCCCTAAAAACTCAGCAGTGTGTTATTTCATAAAAAGCTCTAGTTTGAGAAGGCATCCTGCAGTCTTTTAAAAGTGATAATATTAACTTGGAAAGAAAAGGAGTAGCCCCATGGAAGTGTGAAAACTGGGAAGGAGATATAACAGTAAATTTCTGTAAAGATGGAGAGAGGATGGCAGAAGACTGACAGATCAGGCAGAGCAGAGGGGCACTGCAGGTGTAGAAAGGGCTTCAGGGGACGAGGAGCCAGGAGGCAGCCAGTCTGCCAAGCAGAACCTCGGAGCAGCTCTGGGCTTAGAGCAGGTAGTGAAGGAGGGCAGGGGATGAGGAAGAGAAGTGAACATAGCCGGGCAGTAGGGGCAACGTTAAGACACATCATAATGGGATTTCAGAAGTTAAGGGTTAAGAGGAAAAAATGAAAGTTTTGTGGCTAGGTGATGGATTGAGGTGTACAGGTGACCCATGAAGTAATAAAATTCAGGATGATAACAGAACCTCTTACCAACAATATCAGGTAGCACCAGACAAAGAAACCATTCCTTCAACGTTCTGAGGGGAAACGATCTCAAAACTCCATTATGTACCAGATTATCAGATATTTTCAAGGAGTTACAGATTTTATTAATATTACATAGGCATCCTATTCGATTAAGCTACTTGAGAACATTCTACAACAAAACATGGATGAAAAACAAGTGTCATGGGATTCAAAAATTCAAGAATCAAATAAGGGAAGCCTTTGAATTATTGCTGTCAGCAGACCTAGAAAGCAGTTAACCCCAATCAAGGCAGAAGTTCCATGGTCTCTAAGAAAAAGGACCTCAAAAGTAGATAAGTCACATAAATGGGAAAGAGAATCACTGAGGAGCTTCAAGCAGTCATCTTCCTGGTATGTGTGTGTGTTGCGGGATGAGAGACAAGATTAGAAGCTGATTTGAGCCAGATTGCAATGGGGCCTTGTAAACCAGTGTAAGGATTTGGGATTTCATCACCAAAACTTAGGAGAACCACTGAAGGGACAACTTGATGACAGTGACAGGATCACATTTTCATTCCAATAAGCATACAAGAGTGCAGAAAGGTGAGCCTGAAGGCAAACTACAAGAAGAGTGATGATGCCTCCCATATGACCACTGTCCCTCAAGGAGCTCCTTGATGCCAGCCTCATCAAGCCATCTGGTCAACCACATCGTGCTCTATCGCACCACAAGCCTTTGTGCTATTTCTTCTGCCTGGAATATCCTTCCCATTCATCTTCTTGGCAAACTCCTACCCACCCTTGAAGCCCCAGTTCAAATGCCCCATCCTCTGTGAAGCCTTTCATATTCCCTTTATCTATATAAAATCTACTCTTTCTTCCTGTCTGTTGCCATATTCATGTTCACGAGGTTCTCATGGCAAGAATACTGTAGTGGGTTGCCATTCCCTCTTCCAGGGATGGGTTGATGCTTTCAAACTGTGATACTAGAGAAGACTCTTGACAGTCCCTTGGACAGCAAGGAGATCAACCAGTCAATCCTAAAGGAAATCAACCCTGAATATTCATTGGGAAGATTGATGCTGAAGCTGAAGCTCCAATACTTAGGCCACCTGATGTGAAGAGCCAACTCACTGGAAAAGATCCTGATGCTGGGAAAGATTGAAAGCAGGAGGATAAGAGGGAGGCGGAAGATGAGCTGGTTGGATGGCATCACCAATGCAAAAGACATGAATTTGGGCAAGCTCCAGGAGATAGTGAGGGACAGAGAAGCCTGGTGAGCTGCTGTTCTTGGGGTTGCAAAAAGTCAGACATGACTTGGCTACTGAATAGCAACAACAATCTCTTTTCACAGCATTTAGTAAATACATCAGCCATAGCAATTATGCCCTTCTTGCATGTGTGCATGTGCTCAGTTATGTTGGACTCTTTGCAACCCCATAGACTGTACCAGGCTCTTCTGTCCATGGGATTTTCCAGGTGAGAATATTGGAGTGGGTTGCCATTTTCTCCTCCAGGGAATCTCAATTCTCTTCCACATCTCAATTGTCTCTTTACATTATAGCAGTTTGTCAATATGACTTGCTTCTCTATCAGACTATGAGATCAGGGAGGGCTAGAGAGTCATCTCTGAATCTCTCTCACCAGACATACTCTCTAGCACTTAGTGGTTACTAATAATTACTCACGTGATGAATAAATGAATAAATGAATCATGCTGCCCCAACATTTAGGACCCCATTATATCCTGGGGGAGTAACCCTTCCTGTGTTGACCTCCGGTCTCACTTCAGGCATCAGACTGGCTCACAGGGGAGCAGTGGGGATGTGGGTGAGTGACAAGCAGTCCCTCTGGCTAGATTCTGTGTTTCCCAGGTGGTCCAGCTGGAGGAGCTCTTGGCGGTGCGGCACTCTGTGTTCGTGGTGGGCAGTGCAGGAACTGGCAAGTCACAGGTGCTGAGGTCCTTGCACAAGACCTACCAGATCATGAAACGCCGCCCTGTCTGGACTGACCTCAACCCCAAAGCGGTCACCAACGATGAGCTGTTTGGCATCATCAATCCAGCCACACGAGAATGGAAGGATGGTAAGGGAAGGATGCTTCTGTCTTAGCTACTTGGGCTGATGAGAAGGCAGTGGGGAGGGTGCAGAGGAAGGAAAGCCAAGCTGATCAGGTTGGGGTGGAAGGAGGTGAAAAGAATCAAAGAAACTGATTTTGGCTTGGAGAGGAGCCTCATCCATTGGGGTACTTTCTCTCCTTGGTGATTTTTCAGCTTGTAGAGAGGATAAATAGGGCAGGCCTTCTCAGCTGCAGTTCTGTTATCCTGGACTGCAAGTCATGGGGTTCCCACATTGCCTGGCAGAGGGTGTGACATGGGTCAAGCAGGGAAGCCCACTTCTCATTCCCAAAGGAGCAGGCAGTCTAGCATCCCACAGAGGGTACCTCCCTGTCAGTACCACCCCAGGAGTGATGAGGAGGCTGCTACAGAAGACTCATCTCAGGAGCATCCTGGGACCACAGGAGGATGTGTATAGGATGGGGCGTCCCAGGTGGCTCCATGGTAAAGAATCCGCCTGCACTGCAGGAGGCATGGGTTCAATCCTTGTGTCGGGAAGATCATCTGAAAATGGAAATGGCAGCCTACTCCAGTGTTCTTGCCTGGAGAGTCCCATGGACAGAGGAGCCTGGCCGGCTGCAGTTCATGGGATCACAAAGAGTGGGACACGACTTAGTGATTGAGCACACGTGCATGTGTGCAAGTGTGTAGGATAATGCAAACACTGCTCCATTTTATATGAGATCTTGGACATCCATGGATTTTAGTGTCTGCAAGAGTTCCTGGAGCCAAGGAGCTGGTCCCTTCTACAGTGATTCAGATTGTCCCAAACCCATGCTTACTTGGTGCCGACCTCAGCATCACCTTCTGAGAATTGAAAACTGTGATAGGTATTGAAAGGATATCCTGTCACTGGGAGAAAGCAGAGAGAAAACTCTCCACAAGCTGATTAGATCTCTTTCCAAAAGCAGTGTGGCTTCCAGAATGAGGTCATCTCAGGTCCCTCCTAACATCCCAGTGACTACATCAGGGTATACTGCCTGTTGTTGTTCAGTTGCTCAGTTGTGTCTGACTTTTTGCAACCCCATGGACTGCGTAGCATGCCAGGCTTCCTGTCTTTCACTATCTCCCAGAGTTTGCTCAAACTCATGTCCATTGAGTCAATGATGCCATCCAACTGTCTCATCCTCTGTCGCCCCCCTTAGCCTCCTGCCCTCAATCTTTACCAGAATCAGGGTCTTTTCCAGTGAGTCAGTTCTTTGCATCAGGTGACCAAAGTATTGTAGCTTCGGCTTTAGCATCAGTCCTTCCAATGACTATTTAGAATTGATTTATTTTAGGATTGACTGGTTTTATCTCCTTGATGTCCAAAGGACTCTCAAGAGTCTTTTCCAGCACCACAATTGAAAGCATCAAATCTTCGGCACTCAGCTTTCTTTATGATCCAACTCTCACATCTATATATAACTACTGGGAAGACTATAACTTTGACTGTACAGACCTGTGTCAGCAAAGTGATATGCCTGGGTTCCTCTAATTTAGGGTCTTCCATCAGAGGCCTTGAAAAATGGGACTTAATGAGTAGCTTCTCTAATTTTTATTTCACTATTAATGAGGCTTAGCATCTTTTCCTTCTTAGTGGTCTTAGTAATTGGCTGTTTTGTAATTTTATTCCTCCTTATTACATTTTTATCAATGTGTAAGTGTTTTTTTAAATATGTCAAAGACATTAAAATTTTATCTGTTATATACACTACTAATGGTTTTTATCCATCTTCCATTTGTCTACAGATTCTTCATGACATGTTTACCATGTACTTTATAAAAGGAAATTATGTCTGTCTAGTCTTTTTAGCATCTAGGATTCCTATTTAGTTTATGACTCTTTCTAATTTTAGAGGTATAACATCATAAATTTGGACTTAAAGATTCTTTTCACATTAACATTTTTTACTCATCTGATATTTATTTTGGGGCTTAGCTGGGCTTCCCAGGTGGCACAGCAGTAAATAACCCACCTGCCAATGCAGGAGATTCAGGTTTGACCCCTGGGTCAGGAAGACCCCCTTGGAATGGGAAATGGCAACCTGCTCCGGTATTCTTGCCTGGAAAATCCCACGGACAGAGGAGCCTGGTGGGCTACAGTCCATGGGGCTGCACAGAGTCAGACTCAAATGATCACAAAGTATGAGGTGAGGTAGAGAATCATCTTTATTTCCTCCCAGATGGATAATTGACTGTGAAATCGCCATTTATTAAGTAAAGTATCCTTTATCTCTGAATTTAAATTCCAACGTTTCACACATGCAGTTTTCCTTTGGTATCCCTGGGAGATTGGTTCCAGGAATTCCTGCAGACACTACTCCATAGATGCTCAAGATCTCATATAAAATGGAGTAGCATTTGCTTTATCCTATACATATTCCTCCCGTAAACTTTAAATTATCTCTAGACTACTTATAACACCTGACACAATGTAAATGCTGTGTAAATAGCTGCTAGAATATGGCAAATTCAAGTTTCAGTTTGGGAAAATTTCTAGAATTGTTTTTTTTCGCTCGAATATTTTCAATCTACGGCTGATTGAATTCACAGACTTGAAATTTGCATATTGAAAGGGAAAATTGAATTGACTTCTGATTCTGGGTTTTCTATTCTGTTCCATCACCTGTTTATCTAATCCTGTACTAATGTCATTCTATCTTAATTATTATCATTTTAATCATTTTCCTGTCTGATGAGGTAAATCCCTCCTCAATGCTTTTCTGTAATTTCTTTGCTAGTCTTAGATACTTCTTCCACCTTAAATTTAAGCTCACATAATATAATTCAAATTTTAAAGTGTGAGAATTTTAAAGTAAAGTTTTATTAAATATACTCATTAAATATGGAGAAATCTACAAAGGTTTATCATAATCATAAATCTATGTTCCCTAAACAAGAGGCCTTCCAAGGAAATGGAATTTAACTTTTCAAAAAATTTTAAGAGAATTTGATAGAAATAGAAATACAGTGGTTTATATTAATACATATTTTTCAGTATTAGAAAGATTCAATAGACAGAAAAATAAGTATAGGCATAGAAGAATTAGGAAATGCATCATCAAATGCAGTGTAACACAAAGATATAGAACTTTGCATCTTGTAAATAGAAAATAGTCCTTTCTTGGTAGGTTCCTGGAACATTTCCAAAAATTTAAAGTTTACTTGGGCACAGAAGAAATTATAATGAATTCAAAAGTATCCATTTTTCAGGCCACTTTGTCAGATACTAATACAATAGAATTAGAAACAAATGACAAGAAAATGACCAAAAATAAATTTATTACTTGCAATCAAGAAATACTGAGCTCCTGGATTAAAGGAAAATTTTAATTGTAGTCCTTCTTGGAAGCAAAATAAAGACTGTTTATATAGAGACCTTGGAGAAGGCAACGGCAACCCACTCCAATACTCTTGCTTTGGAAATCCCATGGACGGAGGAGCCTGGTGGGCTGCAGTCCATGGGGTCGCAAAGAGTCAGACGAGACTGAGCGACTTCATTTTCACTTTTCACTTTCATGCATTGGAGAAGGAAATGGAAACCCACTCCAGTGTTCTTGCCTGGAGAATCCCAGGGACGGGGGAGCCTCGTGGGCTGCCGTCTGTGGGGTCACACAGAGTCGGACACGACTGGAGTGACTTAGCAGCATACAGAGACCTCTGGAACACAGCTAAAGCCAATAATGAAAATTTCTAAGCTCTCATTATTACAGAAGATAGGCTAGAAAAGAAGGAAATCAGTATCCATGTTAATAAATGATTCAAAAAATAATAAACTAAACCAGAAGAAAGATGGGAAGAAACTAATGCAGATAAAAGCTGAAATTAGTGGGAAGGAACAAAAAGTACAGGAAGGATGAATAAATATAAATATTGGTTCTTTGTAAAGACCAATAAGTCCATTGTAAGCATGATTAATGGGGGTAAGAGAGAGTGAAAGTAGACAAGATAAGGAATTAGAAAGAAGATATAACAGTAGATATAGACAAGATTAAAAGAGACACAATGAGATCATACATATTTGAAAAATGGAAAGAAATAGATGATTCCCTAACCAAATATAATTTTTACAAAATTTACTCAATGAGAAGTAGAAAAAGTAAACTAATGCGGTGAAAAGTTTTTAAATAGTAGCTGAATTAAGAAAAGATAATTCCAAATAAAATGGACAACTTGGAAGAAATGGACAAATTCTTAGAAAAGTACAACTTTCCCAAACTGAACCAGGAAGAAATAGAAAATCTTAACAGACCCATCACAAGCACAGAAATTGAAACTGTAATCAGAAATCTTCCAGCAAACAAAAGCCCAGGTCCAGACGGCTTCACAGCTGAATTCTACCACAAATTTAAAGAAGAGCTAACACCTCTCCTACTCAAACTCTTCCAGAAACTTGCAGAGGAAGGTAAACTTCCAAACTCATTTCTATGAGGCCATCATCACCTTAATACCAAAACCCAACAAAGATGCCACAAAAAAAGAAAACTACAGGCCAATATCACTGATGAACATAGATGCAAAAATCCTTAACAAAATCCTAGCAATCAGAATTCAACAACACATTAAAAGATCATACACCATGACCAAGTGGGCTTTATCCCAGGGATGCAAGGATTCTTCAATATCCAGAAATCAATCAATGTAATACACCACATTAACAAATTGAAAAATAAAAGCCATATGATTATCTCAGTAGATGCAGAGAAAGCCTTTGACAAAATTCAATATCCATTTATGATTAAAAAAAAACACTCCAGAAAGCAGAAATAGAAGGAATATACCTCAACATAATAAAAACTATATATGACAAACCCACAGCAAACATTATCCTCAATGGTGAAAAATTGAAAGCATTTCCCCTAAAGTCAGGAACAAGACAAGGGTGCCTGCTTTCACCACTACTATTCAATATAGTTCTGGAAGTTTTGGCTACAGCAATCAGAACAGAAAAAGAAATAAAAGGAATCCAAATTGGAAAAGAAGAAGTAAAACTGTGTTTGCAGATGACATGAGCCTCTACATAGAAACCCTAAAGACTCCACCAGAAAATCACTAGAGCTAATCAATCAATATAGTAAAGTTGCAGGATATAAAATCAACACACAGAAATCCCTTGCATTCCTGTAATAATGAGAAAATAGAAAGAGAAATTAAGGAAACAATTCCATTCACCATTGCAATGAATAGAATAAAATACTTAGGAATATATCTACCTAAAGAAACAAAAGACCTATATATATAAACCTATAAAACACTGGTGAAAGAAATCAACTGCTACTGCTGCTGCTGAGTCGCTTCAGTCGTGTCCGACTCTGTGTGACCCCCATAGACGGCAGCCCACCAGGCTCCCCCATCCCTGGGATTCTCCAGGCAAGAACACTGGAGTGAGTTGCCATTTCCTTCTTCAATGCATGAAAGTGAAAAGGGAAAGTGAAGTCGCTCAGTCGTGTCTGACCCTCAGCGACCCTATGGACTGCAGCCTTCCAGGCTCCTCCATCCATGGGATTTTCCAGGCAAGAGTACTGGAGTGGGGTGCCATGCCTTCAAAGAGGACACTAAAAGATGGAGAAATATACCATGTTCATGGACCAGAAGAATCAATACAGTGAAAATGAGTATACTACCCAAAGCAATCTATAGATTCAGTGCAATCCCTATCAAGCTACCAATGGTATTTTTCACAGAACTAGAACAAATAACTTCACAATTTGTATGGAAATACAAAAAAAAAAAAAAAAAAAAAACAAACCTCAAATAGCCAAAGCAATCTTGAGAAAGAAGAATGGCACTGGAGGAATCAACCTGCCTGACTTCAGGCTCTACTACAAAGCCACAGTCATCAAGACAGTATGATACTGGCACAAAGACAGAAATATAGATCAATGGAATAAAATAGAAAGCCCAGAGATAAATCCACGCACCTATGGACACCTTATATTTGACAAAGGAGGCAAGAATATACTATGGATTAAAGACAATCTCTTTAATAAGTGATACTGGGAAAACTGGTCAACCACTTGTAAAAGAATGAAACTAGAACACTTTTTAACACCATATACAAAAATGAACTCAAAATGGATTAAAGATCTAAATGTAAGACCAGAAACTATAAAGCTCCTAGAGGAGAACATAAGTAAAACACTCTCTGACATAAATCACAGCAGGAACCTCTATGACCCACCTCCAAGAATATTCGAAATAAAAGTAAAAATAAACAAATGGGACCTAATTAAAATTAAAAGCTTCTGCACAACAAAGAAAACTATAAGCAAGATGAAAAGACAGCCTTCAGAATGGGAGAAAATAATAGCAAATGAAGCAACCGACAAAGAATTAATCTCAAAAATATACAAGCAACTCCTGCAGCTCAATTCCAGAAAAATAACCCAATCAAAAAGTGGGCCGAAGAACTAAACAGACATTTCTCCAAAGAAGACATACAGATGGCTAACAAACACATGAAAAGATGCTCAACACCACTCATTATCAGAGAAATGCAAATCAAAACCACAATGAGGTACCACAGATGAGCAGTCAGAATCGCTAATATCCAAAAGTGTACAAGCAACAAATGCTGGAGAGGGTGTGGAGAAAAGGGGACCCTCTTACACTGTTGGTAGGAATGCAAACTAGTACAGCCACTATGGAGAACAGTGTGGAGATTTCTTAAAAAAACCTGGAAATAGAACTGCCTTATGACCCAGCAATCCCACTGCTGGGCATACACACCGAGGAAACCAGAAGTGAAAGAGACACGTGTACATCACAGCATTGTTTATAATAGCCAGGACATGGAAGCAACCTAGATGTCCATCAGCAGACAAATGGATAAGAAAGCTGTGGTACATATACACAATGGAGTATTACTCAGCCATTAAAAGAATACATTTGAATCAGTTCTAATGAGGTGGATAAAACTGGAGCCTATTATACAGAGTGAAGCAAGCCAGAAAGAAAAACACCAATACAGTATACTAACACATATGTATGGAATTTAGAAAGATGGTAACGATAACCCTGTATATGAGACAGCAAAAGAGACACAGATATATTTAACAGTCTTGTGGACTCTGTGGGAGAGGGTGAGGGTGGGATGATTTGGGAGAATGGCATTGAAACATGTGTAATGTCATATGTGAAACAAATCACCAGTCCAGGTTCAATGCATGATACAGGATGCTCGGGGCTGATGCACTGGGATGACCCAGAGGGATGGTATGGGGAGGTAGGTAGGAGGGGAGTTCAGGATGGGGAACACGTGTACACCCATGGTGAATTCATGTTGATGTATGGCAAAGCCAATACAGTATTGTAATTAGCCTCCAATTAAAATAAATACATTTATATTTTAAAAATTTTAAAAAGAAAAAATAATTCCAAAATTGTAAAAAGGACACCTCTTATTTCATTTTGTGAAGCCAAAATAATTTTGATACCAACCTTTGTGCAGAACCAAAAAGAATAGCCCAACTTCCATTAAAATTAAGAATAAACCAAAGAGATCTATTACCAACATTATTATTCTGCTTTGCCTGTGGAAGTCTAGAAAATGCAGTTAAAACAATAAAATGGAAGACATGGTATCAACTGGAGGAAAAAGACAATTATTAGTTTGGATATTGTACAACTTTATAGCTAGAAAATTCAAGACATTATTGAAAAATCGCTAGAATCAATAAGAAAAAGTATTAAAGATAACTCAGTATAAAGTGAAGTACACCAAATTTGAAAGCTTATCTCAATACTAACAGTAGCCAACTAAAACTGAAAATACAGGGGAGACAATTCCATTCACAATAACAATAAAAACAAATGCTTAGGAATACATTTAGCCAAAGAGATACATTGAAAATGCTGTAAAAATTTATTAAGGAACATAAACAATATTTGAACAAATGAAAAGACATACCATATTATTGACTGGGAAGGCTTAGTATTATAAAAAATCAATTTGATCCAAATTAAGATATAAATTTAATATAATGCCAACTAAAATCACATCAGGCCTTCTCTCAAAGCCTGCATTTGGCAAGATTTCTCTGGCTGCAGTTTCAAAAAAAAACCTTACCTAAGAAGGTTTCATGTAATTCCATGTCACAGTTGCCTGTTGGAATGATTTGCTCAGTCCCTTGTCACTTTAAAACCTTGGACCATTTCCTTCTCCAGGGATCTTCCTGACCCAGGGATTGAACCTGTGGCTCCTGCATTGACAGGTGGATTCTTTACCACTGAGCCACCAGGAAGAAGAGGATAAATATATGTGATTATAATTGATTTGCATTGTTGTATGACAGAAACCAACACAACATTGTAAAGCAATTTTTCTCCAGTTAAAGATGAAAAAGAAAACAAACTAGGGCCATCAGGTTTTCTTCTAGTTTTGCTGTTGTCATTCTCATAAAAATTCAGATTGGAACACAGAAAGAGCAGAACCTTGGGCATGATCAGATTTTTGGTAGAGCAGGAGAAAAGGCCAGTTTTGACCTGAATTTCCTTGTACACCTTCTTCTGAAGGTTGTAGCTGATAGGGAAAGTTTGTGTTAAGAGAAAGAAGATTGATGGTGACCTGGAAATTGAGATATCTGTGGTTCCTCTTAGGACTGTTCTCTTCTATCATGCGGGGAGCTTGCCAACATCACCCATGATGGGCCCAAATGGATTTTACTGGATGGTGACATTGATCCGATGTGGATCGAGTCTCTGAACACTGTCATGGATGATAACAAGGTACCAAGGGGCAAGGGGAGCCTCATGTCATCACCAGTCATCAGTGAAACCAGTTCCCCAGGCACATTTGAAAGCCTGGATTCCACAGTAGGGCTGGCCCTGAGTAAGGAATTGTTACTGGTGTCTTTTAAATTTTTTTTGGCTTTATTGAGATAGAGTTAACATATAACACTGTTATAACTGATATAAAACATTGTGTATGTTTAAGGTGTAAGACCTGATGATTTGAAATACTTGTATATTGCAAAATGATTACCACAATAAGGTTAGTTGACAACTCCATCACCTCCCATAATTACCTTTGTGTGTGCCTGGTGAGAACTTCTAATATCTATTCTTTTTAATTTTTAAAATTGGATTACAGTATGGAAATTCCTTAAAAAAAAAAACAAAAAACTAGAAGTAGAACTACCCTATGACCCAGCAATCCCACTACTGGGCATATACCCTGAGAAAACCATAATTGAAAGAGATGCATATACACCAATGTTCACTGCAGCACTTTTTTACAATAGCAATCTAGATGTCCACTAACAAGATGAATGGAAACAGAAATTGTGATACATATATGCAATGGAATATTACTTGGCTATAAAAAAGAATGCATTTGAGTCAGTCCTAATGAGGTAGGTGGACCTAGAGCCTATTATACAGAGTAAAGTAAGTCAGAAAGAGAAAGACAAATATCATATATTAACTCATGCATATGAAATCTACAAAGATGGTACTAAGATCTATTCTTTCAGCAGCTTTCAAGTACACAGTACAATGTTGTTAACTACAGTCACCATGCCTTACATTACTTATTCATCTTATAACTGGGATGTTTATAATTGCCCACCCAATACCGCCATCCCTGGCAACCACCAATTTACTCTCTGTTTCTATGAGTCTTTTTTTTTTTTTAAGATTCCATACATAAGTGAGATTATCTATTGTTTGCCTTTCTCTGTCTGACATTTCATGTGCCATAATGATCTCCAGGCCATCCATGCTGTCACAGATAGCAGGATTTCCTTCTTCTTATGGCTGAATAGTGTTCCATTCCTGTGTGTATGTGTCGGGGGCGGGGGGTCTTCTTTATCCATTCATCCACTGACAGACACATAGGTTGTTCCCACCTCTTGGCTGTTGTAAATAGCACTCCAGTGAGCACAGGATGCAGATAACTCTTCAAGATCCTGATTTCAGCTACCTGTAAATGGCAACCCACTCCAGTATTCCTGCCTGGGAAATTCCATGGACAGAGGAGCCTGGCAGGCTACAGTCCATGGAGTTGCAGGAGTTGGACATGACTGAGTGACTTTCACTCTCACTTCATCTTTAACAGGTGTCTCAGAACTGATTCGTCCCATACAGTAACTTTCAGCTATTTCAAAGCCACTGCCATCACTCCCATGTTTTTAGCATTGTTGTAATTTCCTTTAGAATCTTCCACATGTAGATCAGTTCAGTACTTACAGCTGCAAAGAATATTAAATCATTTTTTCAAATCTTTTAAAAGGGATTTTTGTTTGTTTGTTTATAAATAAAGGAAACTGATGATCAGAAACATTCTGAGCCTGTCAGGTGTCCTCAGTGGTGGTCAATCTTTATCGTGGAGAGGATGTTTTATCTTATTTTTTAATAAACATTGAAAACTGACTGCCAATAAAGAGGCTGTAAAGTTGGGAGCACTTAACTTGTTTGGAAAGCACACCCAGATTAGAAGTTTTACAATGGCTTTAGCATGTACAGAACATACTCTTCCAGAGGGAGCCGTTTAAAAGAAACAGTAGTTACATGAAACCTGAGCTCTTTTCCTTTAATTATCAATTTTTTTAAATATGGTCTGTTGTTGTTATTGTTCATTCACTAAGTCATGTGTGACTCTTTGAGACCCCATGAACTGGAGTATGCCAGGCTTCCCTGTCCTTCACTATCTCCTAGAGCTTGCTCAAACTCATGTCCATTGAATCAGTGATGCCATCCGACCATCTCATCCTCTGTCACCCCCTTCTCCTCCTGCCCACAATCTTTCCCAGGATCAGGGTATTTTCCAATGAGTTGGCTTTTTGCATCAGGTGGCCAAAGTACTGGAGCCTCAGCTTCAGCATCAGTCCTTCCAATGAATATTCAGGACTGATTTCCTTTAGAATTGACTGGTTTGATCTTGCTGTCCAAGGGACTCTCAAGAGTCTTCTCCAGCACCTCAGTTCAAAAGCATTAATATGGTCCAGTTCATTCAAATTACTGACATCACTTAAACTTTTCAGATAGCTTATTTCCTGACTCATTACACAGGAATGGTAATCAGGAGCTACAGAAGGAGAGACAGAGGACTTTGTAGAAACTTTCAAAGATACTTATAATCGTAATGCCTATCAGGAATGCCAAACTCCCCTGAGCTGGCCTTGCACCCTAACTCCTCCCTGCCTGCTGCACCCCCTCCCCCATGTCCAGGTGCTGACCCTGGCAAGCAACGAGAGGATCCCTCTGAATCCCACCATGAGGCTTCTCTTTGAGATCAGCCACCTGCGCACAGCCACGCCAGCCACTGTCTCCAGAGCAGGTATGGACTACGAGAGGGAACAGCCGCATACCTACTCAGCTGAAAACAGGTGCCTCTCTAGTGATACCTGTTTCACTGGCTTTGACCAAAGCTCCAAACAGGAGTCAGACACTGACCATCCAAAACTCTGGCCTCATCCTCAGCCCTAATCCATACCCACGAAAGTGAGCCAGTGCTCTACAGCCAGGATCATGTGAGTTTCTCAATTCAGAAATGTTTACAGTAACAGAAAGAGGAATAGCCCCTGAGCTGGACAACTACTGTCTTCTGCACAGAAATGCCTCAGATTACACTACTTTCAGGACAGTTCTGGCTTCCATGGAGGCTAGTGAAGATGACTGAGCATTACAAGTTCTCACTATATCTTGGTACAAAATGACTTTATACCTTAACTTTCCTGGTTAGGACATAGACTTATCCTTTTGAGGGGCTTCTCTGGTGGCTCAGTGATAAAGAATCTGCCTGCCAATGCAAGAGACGTGGGTTTGATCCTTGGATCAGGAAGATCCACTGGAGGAGGAAATGGCAACCCACTCCAGTATTCTTGTCTGGAGAATTCCATGGACAGAGGAGCTTGGCAGGATACAGTCCATGGGGTCACAAAAGAGCCAGACATGACTGAGCAACTAAACGATATCATTTTGGGGGCTACCATGAATGTGTACTTCTTCACCATGACCAGTATTGCTAATCAGTCACAGTCTTCTTTCCTCCTGAGCCTGGATTTGGCCTCAGAATCCTTCTCAACACTGCTGTCCATCAGCTATTATCAGGCCATCAGGGCTGATCCCAATAGCAAACCCTCTCAGATCTCAGCCAGATCTCTGTTATTTTCTTTTTCAAGATTTTTTTTTTTTTTTTTTTTTTTGCTGTGGACCATTTTTAAAGTATCTATTGAATTTGTTACACTATTGCTTCTGTTTTATGTTTCGGCTTTTTGGCCCCAAGACCTATAGGATCTTAGTTCCTCGACCAGAGATCGAACCTGCACCCTTGCACTGGAAGACAAAGCCTCAACCACTGGACTCCCAGGGAAGCCCCTCTGTTCTTTTCAAGGCCAGTCTTCTGTACATTTTTTTTTTAACAGAGAAAATAACTCTGGGGTGAAGAATATCCTGAGCTCTATGGACATGTCACTAAGCTATATTCTCTATGCTCCCAGGGATCCTGTACATCAACCCAGCAGACCTGGGCTGGAACCCTCCTGTGAGCAGCTGGATTGACAGGAGAGAGATCCAGACAGAGAGAGCCAACCTAACCATCCTATTTGACAAGTACCTTCCAACCTGCTTAGATGCGCTCAGAACCAGGTAGGCCAAGCAGTGAGGAAGGCGAAGAATTAAAGCAACGACAAGGAGCCTGTTGGCTCATACCTGGTGTCCTGCTGATGTTCTATCCTGTCCCCAAAGTCAGACATCCCCAGGCAGTCCCCTCCAGGTGTGGCAGACGGCAGAGGGAACATACATTAGGATGGAGATGAGATGCCTGTTGTCAGTCCAGGCAGGAAGAGAGGTGAGTGAAGAGAAGGGAGATTCAGAGAGCCTTCTGTGAGTGCTATACAGGTGTATCTGGAGGAAGGTGCACGTTGTAGTTGTTCCGTTGCTAAGTCGTGTCCGATTCTTTGCAACCCCAGGGACTGTAGCCCACCAGGCTTCTCTGTCCATGGGATTTCCCAAACAAGAATAGAGTGGGTAGCCATCCCCTCCTCCAGGGGATCTTCCCAACCCAGAGATCGAACCCATCTCTCCTGCATTGGCAGACAGGCAGACAGGTTCTTTAACCCTGTTCCCATCTGGGAACCTAGATGGCTTGCTTATCAGCCACCCTGAGCCTCTATAATACCAAAGCTTTTGCCACATAGAGTTGTCACATCCACAGACACCAGCAAATTTCCATAGTTGTCCAACAGCTCCACTAGGATGGAGTGATCCAGTGTTTTAGAACATATCTGGGTCTCTCTCTCTCTCTCTTCAGATTTAAGAAGATAATTCCAGTCCCAGAGCAGAGCACAGTCCAGATGCTGTGCCAGCTTCTTGAGTGTCTGCTGACCGAGGAGGACATCCCCGCAGACTGCCCCAAGGACACCTACGAGCTTTACTTTGTGTTTGCTGCCATCTGGGCTTTTGGCGGAGCACTGGTCCAGGACCAGGTAGGAGGGTGTGTGCTGAGGTGACACGCACGCTAACCAGCCAAGGTTTGGTAGACAGAACACTTAAATGTCAGAATTAACATGGGGGCATCAAACCATTTAGTTATGTCTCCCTGATTCTGCTGAAGACGTCAGCCCCCTTAGGAGAGCTTCATGTAGTGAGACAGATGAGACTGAGCTGCGTTTTGTTGCTTTTTGATTTAGTGAGTGTATCCCTAATTTCTTGGACAGTTGCTGATTGAATTTGAAAAACTAGAGGTGTGAATACCATACTTAGAAAGATGTGTGTTTTAGGTGGGATGGTGCTGTGCTGTAGAGGCTTGAATAGGAGGAATCCCTTCTTAAAAACCTTCTAGAACAAGCATGTACCACTCTCTACCAACCATCACATCTTCATCACCCCTGAAACACAGAGATGTCCATAGAAGGCTTTTGCTGTTGTTCAGTTGCTAAGTTATTTTTGACTCTTGATGACCCCATGGGCTGCAGGAGGACACTATGCCCCCCTGTCCTCCACTGTCTCCAGGAGTTTGCTCAAATTCATGTCTATTGAGTCAATGATGCCATCCAACCATCTCATCGTCTGTCACTTACTTGGCCTCCTGCCCTCAATCTTTCTCAGCATTATAGTCTTCTCCAGTGAGTTGATTCTTCCCATCAGGTGGCCAAAATATTGGAGCTTCAGCTTCAACATCAGTCCTTCCAGTGAATATTCAGGGTTGATTTCCTTTAGGATTGACTGGTTTGGTCTCCTTGCAGTCCAAGGGACTCTCAAGAGTCTTATTCAGCACCACAGTTTGAAGGCATCAACTCTTCATTACTCAGCCTTCTTTGTGGAAGAACCATAGAAAGTTAGACCAAAGGTTAATCGACATCTACGAGTAGAAAAAAAGTAGTATTTATCTCATGGTGTTTACTCCTGTGGTTTCAGGCTGTTTGGCATCCTGTTCTCTAAGCTTTGTGTATTCTCAACCTTTTACTTTACTGAGTTTTTTCCAAATAAAAGGTTCTTTACCTGGAAACAACATAATTGAGGTTAGGCAGACCAGTCTTTTACAACTGACTCTAGCTACCACAGTAGCTTAGCAGTAAAGAATACACCTGCCAGTGCTGGAGACACGAGATTGGTCTCTGGGCTGGGAAGATCCCCTGGAGAAGGAAATGGCTATCCACTCCAGTGTTCTTGCCTGGAGAATTCCATGGACAGAGGAGCCTGGTGGACTACAGTGGCAGGGTCACAAAGAATCAGACATGACTTAGTGACTGAGCATGGGCTAGCTACCAGGCAACATCATATAGAGGCTGAGAATGTGGACTCTGGGTTTGAATTCTAACTCTGCCACTTGTTACCTGGGGTCCCTGGACAAGTAATTTAACACCTCTCTATCTTAATCTCATTACTGGTACAAAGAGCTAGAAAAATTGACCAAGTGTCTTTATCCTGATACCCAAAACTTTGGGTACAAAGGCAGTGAAAGAGATAATAGTGGTACCCATTTCCTAGGATAGATGTAAGGATTAAATGAAGGGATGCTGTTCTAATTGTCCACGTGTAAAACTCTTAGAATACTGCTTATTATTAATGTTCTTCTACTTAGGGCTTCCCAGGTGATGCAGGAGATGCCTGAGACACGGGTTTGATCCCTGGGTCAGGAAGATCCCCTGGAAGAGAGCACAGCAACCCACTCCAGTATTCTTGACTAGAGAATCCCATGGAGAGAGAAGCGTGGCAGGCTACAATCCATAGTGTCGTAGAGTCAGGCGTGACTGAAGCGACTTAGCACGCGTGCACCACAAATATTCAGTCTTATAGCAAGTATCTGATGCTTTTCTCACAACAGGGGATTAAGCCAAGCTGCAGTTTTTAGAAAGTTATGATTTACTCTTTCTGGTCTGGGTTGATTATGGGCTCTTCCAAAGAAAAAGGTAGGGGCTTCCCTGGTGACACAGTGGATAAGAATCCACCTGCCAAGGCAGGGGACTTGGGTTAGATTCCTGATCCAGAAAGATCCCACAACCAAGCCCCTACACCATGACTACTGAGTCTGTATTCCAGTGCCCATGCAGCAACCACTGAGCCCACATTCCTGGAGCCCGTGCTCTGCAACAAGAGAAGGCACCGCAATGAGAAGCCTGCACACCGAAACTAAAGAGTAACCCTCAGTCACCACTAGAGAAAAGACCACATGCAGCAAAGAAGACCCAGCACAGCCAAAATTAAAGAAATAAATAACTTTTAAAAGATGCAGCCCCTGACGTTTTGGCTGCTGAAATGTCAGCAACCACTGCTGGGCTCCTCTCTTACACTGGTGCCGAGCAGGCCATGGGGTATCAGGATAAAGAGACGTGGTCAATTTTTTCTATCTCCATGTAGAAAAATTTAAATCCCCTCAGCTCTTTTTAAAAGCCCAAGAGAAAGCCTCCCTCCGGGCGTCGCAGGCTCTGGAGTACTTGGAGCTGTCGGCGGCCGTGCTGGTCCTGGTGGGTAGAGGAGGGCAGAGCACACTGGAGAAAGCTTTCAGCAGCAGGGACAGTCCAAGACCCCCTCACAGCCTGCATTCAAGCCAAACACGAAATAGTGCTGTAAATAGAAAAGTATGAAGGTAGCCAGAATATTCACATCAGGAACACCCATGGTGCTTATATTGAAAAAGCTGTTATTAATGAAAAGCAGAATATAATACAAAGCACAGCCCCTACCTGAGTAGACATTCCAGTAAAAAGAGGGAGTGGGCAGGTGGATCCTGGCTAAATACTTTGCAGCAATCACAGGAAATTCTCTCTCAGAAGCAAATACTTCTCAGCACCCTATTGGGCACCTAGGTTCAACTCCCAATTCTTCTCTTTAAAAATAAATAAATAAATAAACTTTTTATTTTATATTGGAGTACAGCTAATTAACAACGTTGTGATAGTTTCAGGCTGAGCAAAGGGACTCGGCCATACATACACATGAATCCATTCTCCCTCAAACTCCCCTCCCATCCAGTCTGCCACATAACACTGCACATAGTTCTTTGTGCTATACAGTAAGCCCTTGTTGGTTATCCATTTAAAATATAGCAGTGCATACATGTCCATTCCAAACTCCCTAACTGTCCCTTCCCCCGCCACCATTCTTTCCCCTGATTCCCAATTCTGCCATATGCTGCTAGACTGTAACCATTGCGCTTTTGCTTTTTCGTGCATAAAATAGGAGTAATTTTTCAGTAGCTAGGCTGACTTAGAGCATCATGAAGATCAAACGAGGTGATACTGTGTTTCCAAACTCAGCTACATTGCACCACACTGTATGTCAGCCTTCCTGTTGTCAAGTTCAAAGGGCAGGAAGAGGACCAGAGACATGTCGGAATCTAAAGGAGCTGGAGTTCAAAAGGAGCTCCTTCACTGAGGTCGCTCAAAGACCAGAGACACTCAAAGAGTCAAACTGAGAAAAGGCAGCTGGATGGCTCAGCAGAGGTGACCTTGTCTTTCTAGCGTCCAGTTAGAGTAGAAGGTTAGGTCCAGCGCCAGGCTTTAGGAAGCCAGACAGAGCAGCCCAGGAAATGGCTTGGCTGAGACACTGACCAGGTAGCTCAAAGTGGAACGGAGAGTGAGCAAAGAGGGCCCATCACAAACCTCCTTCTTTCTAGAGCTGGTCTGTGCCTTGGATTCTCCATATAAACCTAAAATCTGGTTTTCATTAGGAAGCCAAAGGTCTTCAAAAATTTTTATCCAAAGATAGAGAGCTGTCATGTTTTCACGAATAAATACTGTCAGCCAGAAAACAGTTGCTGTCAGGTAAGACACAATTTTTAAGCTTTGTTTTGTATTTTCTTTTCTCTTAGTTTTTATTGGGAATGGTTTTTCAGTAGCACTCTTAGTTCTGCTTAGGTGTTTTAGGGGAAGCCCTCTTTTCCATAGTTTAATTCCATTTAAGAGGTTGTCTAAAAATCATTTTAATTCATAGGAAGATTTTAATATCTGAGAGTACTCAAACTAAGGATATAAAATTCCTGTGTGTGTGTGACTTGCTCAGTCATGTCTGATTCTGTGACCTCATGGACTGTAGCTTGCCAGGATCTTCTGGCCATGGGATTCTGCAGGCAAGAATACTGGAGTGGATAGCAATCCTCTTCTCCAGGGGATTTTCCCAACCCAGGAGTCAAACCTGGGTCTCCTGCATTGCAGGCAGATTTTTTTACCATCTGAACCACAAGGGAAGCTCATAAACTTCCCATATCTTCCTATTATGATGAAAAAGCACAGAAAGCAGAACCCTTGAAATCATATAACATTGGTTATTTCTATTTTTTTGCACCTATTTTAAATTCTGTTAGAGTATTTAAGTAAGTAAGTGTTAGTTGCTCACTTGTGCCCTACTCTTTTTGATCCCATGGACTGCAGCCCACCAGGCTCCTGTGTCCATGAGATTTTCCAGGCAAGGATACTGGAGTGGATTGCGATTTCCTTCTCCAGGGTATCTTCCCAACCCAAGGATCGAACCCGGGTCTCCTGTACTGCGGGCAGATTCTTTATCGACTGAGCTAGTGTATTTACTTCACTGTAAATATTTTTGAGGGTACATTTGCATTTTGCTTTTGACCTTGGATCTACAATTTGGATGTCAACAACTTCCTGAAAAGCACCAGTATGTTAAGTTCTGATGTCATGATCCCAATCTGAGTTATTCATCTTTAATCTCGTTTTCAGTCTCTATGTTCAGCAGTATTTTTAATAAAGAATTACAAAGGGAAAAAAAATTTCATCCAAGGGTCAAAGACTGGGATTTGTTTCCCCTCACATTTCTGATTGAAGAGGACAGATATTAGGAAGATATTTTGTCCCCTTAATCTGAATTCACATCAGAATAAGAAAATCAAACAAACCTGTCCTTAGAGCTGATTTCCATTCTCTTTTTAAGGTGCAAGAATTCAGTCCTATTTGCCAAGTAGACAGCAAAGTCAGTGCCACTTCTTTCAAGTTCAGATTCATTGCCATGCGCCCAGCTCCTGGTCTGTCCTGCTCTGCAGAAACATTTCCTAAATCGCCCATTCTGAACCTCCCCAGGACTTTTCCTAGGTCTGTGTGTTCAAAGAGTGGGTTGGCTCCCCAGGAAGGTAGCCAATAGCAGTGGGCGTTTGTGTGTACATGTGTGGGTGTGTTGTGGGGGGTGTGGGTGTTACATTTCAGTCTGAAAGAAATAGCCTGAGTACTCAGGTGCACAGCCCTGTCTTCGGGTCTCATGCTTTAATATGGGTGCATGTAAATACCGTGTCTCTGTCTATTCCTTCTGTCAGAAAGACCTGTATAACTTTGTCTCCACTGCCCCTAGATTTGAGGATTTTAGCTCTGAAAGGAAATTCAGAAATACTCTTTTCTAGAATCCTCATTTTATAGATGAGGAAACTGCAGCATGAAAAGACGTGACTTGCTGGTGGTTATGTACTCCACTCCCCGCTGAGATTCTTATCGCTGTTTCTTCCTGTGCCCCCAGGTGTCTACAGTCACATTTTATTTCTTAAAGATTTTTTTTTAATGTGGACCATTTATAAAGTCTTTATTGAAGGTGTTACAATATTGTTTCTGTTTTATATTTGGAGTTTTTTGGCTAAGAAGTGTGTGGGATCTTAGCTTCAGGACCAGGGATCAAACCCACGATCCCTGTACGGAAAGGTGACGTCTTAACCACTAGACCGCCAGGGAAGTCCCAATAGGCACCATGTTATTCCTTCTGTCCCCGACTGCCATCCTGGACATGGCTCAGAGTCTCAGGAGTCCAGAGGCGTGTGGTGGATAGGTCTCTGAGAGTTCCTGGCTGCACTTGCCCTTCTTGGGGGTCTCAGGATCCCTCTCTCTCTCTGTGTTCTTACATCTCTCTCTGTGTTCTTACATCTCCCTCCCTTCCTCCTCTCCACCTGCCAGGGCTCTGAGATGCACCAGGCCAGGGTGACCCAGCCCCGTGGTCAAGCAGGTGCACACATACACACTCCAGAGCAGCCCCCGCTTATCTGGGCCTTGTTTGGGCTGGTCCTCGGGGGACAAGGAGGAGCCAGCTGTGCTCCCGGCCTTGACCTTCTGCCTGATGCAGGGTAGCCTGTCCAGGCTTCTCATGCTCTGCAGAGCCTTGACTTCTGACTTGCTTTGTTTGGGCAGCTTGTGGACCACCGGGCAGAGTTCAGCAAATGGTGGCTCAACGAGTTCAAGACCATCAAATTTCCCTCCCAAGGAACCATCTTTGACTATTACATAGACCCAGAGACCAAGAAATTTGAGCCTTGGTCCAAGCTCATCCCGCAGTTTGAATTTGACCCTGAGACACCTCTGCAGGTGAGTGTAGCTGAGCGGCGACCGGGGATATGTAATGTCCCCAGAATCTGTGGTGGCCTCGTGGCAGCCCCTGACGCATTCCCAAAAGGTTTGACCTCATTAAGAATCAGCTACTTTTCTTTTCAGAGGATATTAGAGGTTGAATATAATGATGCATGTGTGCGTGCTAAGTTACTTCAGTCTGACTCTTTGTGACCTATGGACTATAACCTGCTAGGCTCCTCTGACTATGGGATTTTCCAAGCAGGAATACTGGAGTGGGTTGCCATGCCCTTCTCCAGGGGATCTTCCTGACCCAGGGATCGAACCTGTGTCTCATGTCTCCTTCACTGCAGGCAGGTTCTTTACTAATGAGCCACGTGGGAAGCCCCCAGCATAGTCATAAGATCTCCCCAAGCCTAGGTAACTTAATTAGCAGACCCCCTGCAGGCATCCTGAGACCACATGGGGTTAACCAGGCAGAAGGCTTTAAAATACAATCCAGAGGCCTCAGGGAGGCAAACACCTGTAGTAGAGGCGGATGAGCGTGCCCTCTAACCACAGTGCCCTCTAACCACAGCATGAGTTACCGGAAGGGTCTGTCTGGGTAACAGGGGGCCCTCCTGCCTGCAGCAGTGAGCCCCCAAACCCCAGCATGATTCAGTCTCCTGAAATGCCCCAGGGTGCTCTGACAGCATGTAAATCTACCCTGAGCCTCCAATTCACTCCTCCTTTCTCCCGCCACCCCCGCCTCATCTCCCCCTGATCCCAGGCCTGCCTGGTGCACACCAGTGAGACCATATGCCTCTGCTACTTCCTGGAGCGGCTCCTGGCGCGGCGGCGGCCCGTCATGCTGGTGGGAACTGCGGGCACCGGCAAGTCGGTGCTGGTCGGGGCAAAGCTGGCCAGCCTGGACCCCGAGGCGTACCTGGTGAAAAACGTGCCCTTCAACTACTACACCACATCAGCCATGCTGCAGGGTGAGTGTCAACCACAACAATAACCAAGTGTACCAGGCTGCTCCTCAACGCACACACAGTCAGGTATTCACTCGCCAACCAGGGAAGAGAAAGGGGCCTTTAATCAAAGTGCTAGCAATCTGGGGAGATAGCGGATTCAGCGTCTCCCAGAAACTACTTCCCAAGACTCTGCTCTGTGGTGAAAACGTGTAAACAGAAACAAGTCATCTCAGTTAATCACTGAGATGAGGATGGGGCAGGTCAGAGTCATGGCCACCTCCCCACTGCGTGCAGGCTTGCCAGCTCCAGAGATCTTCCAGACCAGGGGTCGCCATCCTCCAGGACCTAAGGCCTGATGATCTGAGGTGGAACTGATGTAATAATAATAGAAATAAAGTGCACAGTCCATGTAACACGCTTGAATCATCCCAAAAGCATCCCTCACCGCTCAGTCTGTGGAAAATCGTCTTTCAGGAAACTGGTTCCTGGTGCCAAAAGGCTGAGGACCGCTGCTCTAAACGTCATCTTGTTCACACAGTTTGATTTATTTGCAAGATGACTGAAGAGGAATCTTGGGAGAGGTCTGGCCATCTGTGAGTTCAGTTCAGTTCAGTCTCTCAGTCGTATCTGACTCTGCGCGCCAGGCTTCTCTGTCCTTCACCAACTCCCAGACTTTGCTCAAACTCAGGTCCATCAAGTCAGTGATGCCAGCCTACCATCTCATCTTCTGTTGTCTCCTTCTCCTGCCTTCTGTCTTTCCCAGCATCAGGGTCTTTTCCAAAGAGCCAGTTCTTCGCATCCTTTGGCCAAAGTATTGGCGCTTCAGCCTCAGCATCAGTCCTTCCAACCAATATTCAGGGTAGATTTCCTTTAAGATTGACTGTCCAAGGGGCTCTCAAGAGTTATCTCCAACACCACGGTTCAAAAGCATCAGTTTTCGGCACTCAGCTTTCTTTATGGTCCAATTCTCACATTCATACCTGACTACTGGAAAAACCATAGCTTTGATAATATGGATCTTTATCAGCAAAGCAATGTCTCTGTTTTTTAATATGCTAAGTTGATCATAGCTTTTCTTCCAAGGAGCAGTCAATCTATTAGTTGCTTATTTGCCATTTCTACTTCTTTGATCTATGGGAAGAACTGACAAGTTAGGCCGGGTATTGCGTGATGAAAGGATTTGAAAGGAGTGCTCAGGTCAAAGGCAAGTAGAGCATGGGGGTGCCTGGTTTAATAGGTGAGTTACAGTATGTGTGTGTGTGTGAGCTGCTCATCATGTCCAATTCTTTGTGACCCCATGGACTGTAGTGTTCCAGGCTAGTTACACTATAGCTTCACTAAAGTGACAAGAAAGGGGCTTCCTGCTGAGGGTGATTTCCTGCAAGGAGCTGCTCACATAAAGGGCCCAGGGGGCATGGAGGGGGGGACCTGATGTCCTCCACTCTGAGCTGAAACGGAGGTCAGGCACCTCCCCGGCTGACTCCCCTCCCACTCCTCTCTTGCCTGTCCCCTCCCGTGTCTGTCCCTCTCTCCAGCACCTTAGCAAGGTACCCTTTCCCATTCTACATCCCAAAGTGCCTCCCTGGCTGCTGATCTCCTCCAGGGCAGGAATTCCACACAGAGCAGGTCAGTGCCTTGAAGACAAAGAAAACAGAAAACCCACCGAAATATTTCCACAGGCTTACAGACTCCTGGCACCAGAAGGGTCTCTAGAGGTCATTTCATGCACCCCTCACACCTTATGCGTGGGGGGACTGAGCCTCGGGTTCAAGTACATGGCTGCCTAAGGTCACCGTGGTGCGACAAGGCTAGTGTGGCACTTCCAGCCTGCTGAGCACATGGAGTGTGCGTGTCACAGGGCATTCACGTGCTGGGCTCCCGAGCAGACAGGGGCCCTCAGGGATCCCAAGGGCCACTGCATCTGCCTCCCCGACCCCAGCCACTTTCTCGACCTTCACTGATTGTGGTCTCCTTTTGTTTAGAAACACTCCTCACACTGACCCTAGAAGCAGCCTCCTTTTGAAGAAGTGCTGAAGCCAGTCTCCCCATAAGAAGAGGGTAGTACCAGGCAGGGGAGAAACCCCTCTCACTCCTCACACTGGAATGGCCCCACCCTACCCTCTGGAGTCTGAGCCACTGGATCACCAAGGATGTCCCCAAATCATTCAATCTAGTACAAACCTGTGAAGTAAGTCCTTTTATCATCCTCATGTCGTAGATGAGAAAACCAAGGCAAAGGGAAGTTAGATAAGCTCCTAGAGGCTACACAGTGAGTGGTGGAACCAGGGTTTGAATCCAGAGAGTCTGACTTCAGAGCCCGTGCCCTTAACCAGTAGGCTATACCTCCTCCCCTGAAAATAAAACGCTTTGGAAATTGAAATAAGTATTTGATAATATTACTCTTACCATTAGTGACACTATTTGAGTCTAGAAAGATTATTTTCTAGAATGCTATTGTAATGATTTTATAATGTAAAAAATACTTTGACTAGAGAATAAACATTCATTGCCAAGAAAAAAAGAGATGAGCTTCATATCCTTGATTCTGAAAAATGCCAGATTCCCTTACTTGAAAATTCCCATCCATCACTTTAGTCACAGTCCAAACAAGTTTGTTCATTTGGCTTCTTAGCTGAAAACATTTCAGAAGTAACAAAATGGCAAGAGGAAGGGTGCTTAGCAGTTATAAAAGTTGGAACAAGAAAGCTGGTATCCAAGGGGAAATAGAAAACATAAAAAGAGATGGAGAAACCCACAGGGTGGCTGCTCTGACATCAGACAAGAAGCAAATTGTCTCCCCCACCCCCACCCACCCCCAACAGCAAGAGTCCATGTCTCTGTTCTGTTTTTGGCCATGCGGCATGCAGGATCTTAATTCTCTGACCAGAGATCGAACCCGTGCCCTCTGAAGTATAAGCACGGACTCTTAACCACTGGACCTCCAGGGTTGCCCTCCATCACTCTTTCTGAAGCCCAGCATTTTTACTGCGGTTTGTGGTTAAGACCATATGGAATTATGTTGAATGTGATGTGGTACAGTCTGCTTTAAAAGGCAGGCAGTAAACCCAGACAGATGTGCAGAATGAGTGTTTATAAGGTAATGAATGTAATGATGGCAGAAGACAGGAAATAGCCCAGTTATCCATATGATAGAATGCTGAGCGTTATTACAAAGAATGAGGACATTCTGTATGAATTAAACTGGCTCCATTTCCAAAATCTTTGTCGAGTGAGAAAAGCACGATATAGAATAGTGTGTATAGTTTGCTCCAAATTATGTCTTGTTTAAAAAGAGACATATAAAACTTTGCATACATATACACTCGCACATCTATGCTTATACTTCCTAAGAATATCCCCGGAGGGACACACAAGCTACAGCAGTTGCCCATGGCAAGGAGAACGGGATGCTAAGAGTGGTGATGGAGAATGACTAAAACTTTTTTAAATTATAAAATATTTCAAGCATTCGGAAAAGTACAGACAAGAGTATAACAGATGCCCATGTACCCACCACCCAGACTTCACAGATGTTAACATTTCTGTCATCTTGCCATGGATCTTAGCATTTTAGGTACCACTAACACACCACCCCCCCAGCCCTTCCTCCATCATGCCCTTGGAAACCAGACCAGGACCCCTACAGCTGATGTGCCATCATTCCCAAGTTACGCTTTCGATATATGTATGTAGCCATGAAATACACGATGTTGTTGTGTGTATTTAAATTTTAGGTATGTATCATATTATAACTTCCTTTGGTTACTTGCTTTTCTCATCCTTGTCTGTTTTAATGCATGTGGAGTGCTTCTTCACTGGTTTTCACTGCTGCATAGAATTCCCTTGTGTGACTAAATCACAGCTCATTTACCCATTCTCCTACTAAAATGCAACATAATTTTTCAACATTTTCCATTTATAAAATTTTTTAGTTACAATTGACATATAATACATGGTATGCATTAAAGCACACTATCCAATAAGGTTTTAAATATTTACCCACCATGAAACCATCACTATGATTGAAATAATGTACACATTCATTGCCTTGAGAGTCCCTCACCTCCCCGGTAATCCCTCCCTCCCTTCCCAACCACGCGCCACCCACCACACCCCACCCCACCCCACCCCCCACCAGCCCCTACTCTGTGTCTAAGGCAACCACTGATCTGTTTCTGTCACTACAAGTTAGTTTGCAATTTCTAGAATTTTATATAATGGAATCATCATATAATAGCCCTCATTTTTTTTTTGGTCTGGCTCCTTTCACTCAGCTTGATTTTGAGATTTACCCATGTTGTTGAGGGTATGACAGTTTATTCTTTTACTCCTGAATAGCAAGACAAAATATGTAAAACACTCAGAATGATTCCTAGCATACAATAAGTGCTCAGTAAATGGAAGCTGTTATTCTAACAATATTAAAATCCTTCTCAAATTTAAGTTATAAATACTATACAAAAATCCCTGAGCCCCAACTGCCAAAACACAAGGAGCATGAACAAACCCCTTTCGCTTGAAAAAGACGTTTAGCATAAGCTATGCTAAAGCAAAAATAATGTTTTTGGAAAAAATGTTCCAGCTTACAAATGGGCAATAACTTCACCCAGCAGGTCAATTCACTGAGGTCTCCAGAGGAGTGTTTTACAGCTCACTCATCCTGCTAGTCCATCGGATGCCATTTTTCTCAAATCAGATGTTCTTTATAGAGAAGGCAGCTGCTTGATATTCCCTGCATCTTTCCTCTCTTATCGCTTCCAGCTCTGGGGTCTCCATTGAGTACTTTTCTAAACAGATTCAAAACTCCTTCAAATGCAAACGGCTTGTGTTTCAAGGCATTCACATTGCTTATCAGTGTGGACAGCACATGCTTTATCTGAAGTTTTTACTATGCCAAGCCCCTGTATTATCAGTAATGCTTTTAACCGCAAGCAGCAGACAGTGTATTAAAAAGCAGAGACATCAGTCTGTCTACAGTGGTCCATATAGTCAAAACTATGCTTTCTCCAGTAGTCATGTGGTTATGGGAGAAGGCTGAGTGCCCAAGAACTGATGCTTTCATCTTGTGCTAGGGAAGACACTTAAGAGTCTCTTGGACTGCCAAGAGATCCAATCGGTCAATCCTACCTAAAGGAAATCAACCCTGAATACTCACTGAAAGGACTGATGCTGAGGCTGAAACTCCGATCCTTTGGCCACCTGTGTGCTGCACTCCATGTGGTTGCAAACAGTCGGACATGACTGAACACCTGAACAACAACCAGGAGAAAACCTGATCATGACACAGAGTTTTTTTTTCATGCAGCAAGAAGTCTTGAGGTAGGTAGAGGCAGTTGCTAATGCTAAATCAGTGGTTCAATGCTATTTATTGAGGCTATAATATCTATTATTCTCTTAGATGCTCCTTCAGGAAGCAGTCTCTGCTGCTCTAGCCATCCCATCCACATTCCAAATGGAAAAGAGAAAAAAAAAAAGATAAAGGGAAGAGTTCATGCCCTCATCAGGAAGCAGTAGCACTCCAGGAATCCCACTGATTTATGTGTCTGTTCAAAATTGTGTCACTTGGCCAATTTCTAGCTGGAACATAACCAAGGAGAAGGAAGACGGAAATGATGTCCGTCAAGGATCTGATGACAGTCTCTGTTTTTACAAAATGAGAAAATGAGGCTTAGAGGTCTTAAGTGACTTCCCTCAAAGTTGCATAGTAATTTAATAGCCAAGCTGTCTTATTTCATTGAGCTACTGTATCCATCCACTTTGATAAGTCATGCGTCTGCATTTCCATAAGAGAATGCCAAGTTTGTTTCCACTTGTCTAATATCTGGAGCACATGGGTGTCTCTGCCTTTGACAGTAAGTAAAAGAGGCCCTTAACTTGTTCAGTGAAACTCTCAGACTTAACCTGACCACTTGCCAGCAGCTGCACCAATCGCAGGTTAATAAGCCTGGCGTCTTGGCTGAGGAGGCGGATCTGTGTCCCTCCAGCTGCTCTAAACACCACAGACCCAGGGCCACTGCTTCCTTCCCCTTTACTGGGTTATCATCTAATGATCCACTCTTGGATGTTGTTGAAGGTTAGGATGATCAAAGATAATTTAAATTAAAAAAAAAAAAAAACCTCCTGTAAAAATCCAGGTTGAAGACCATGCCCATTTTGCAGCCAGATACACCTTTTATAAGTTTCCTGGATACACTTTTAGAACTGAGTGCCTAAAATTTGTTTTCCTACAAAAGTAGAGATGGTTTTGTATCAGTGATCTGGGATGGCATGGCTACTGTAATTAAACACAGATTGACTTCTAAGCTTTCAAAGAGCCAGTTCATAAAGGACAATGTGACCATTCTTATCTCATTACAGTAACTATATCACCCGTGATTAGTGGCTCAGATAAGTTTCTTCTACTATATAGTTTGGAATCACTTTTAATCTTTTTCAATTGGTCTGTTTTATGTCTGTTTAAATAGCTTAAGTCTTTTCTCATTCATTTTGGAAATATAAGTGATTTTTAAGAACTAAAGGAATTTGTAATGACGCATCGACAGGACAGTTTAGAAAGGGAAAGAGAGGAGTAAAGAACTGGGTCATGGCATCGATGGACTTATATTTGCAGTGCAATGGGAGTGAGCCAAAGCAACGCTCATCACAGTCCCGAATCCTCCTGACATCCAATTGCGACTTGAAGTATTAGCTCAACAAATATTTGAGTGCGTAATTACACTAATTAGATGGGAGCTCAGGTGTCTGAGTCCTTGTGTAAAACAAACCCATCACCTGTTCATTAAAAGTTTAAAGCTGGACGAGACCTTGAAAGATCTGATCAAACTCTCGACCTCAAAGGAGCATTACATTGTCACATAGATAGCTTTCAGCACTTGCTTGAATATCTTGCAAAGGAGACACTGTGCTGTGCTTAGTGGCTCAGTCATGTCCGACTCTTTGCAATCCCATGGACTGTAGCCTGCCATGGACTGTAGACAGGCTCCTCTGTCCATGGGGATTCTCCAAGCAAGAATATTGGAGTGGGTTGCCATGCCCTTCTCCAGGGGATCTGCCCAACCCAGGGATCGAACCCAGGTCTTCTGCATTGCAGGCAGATTCTTTAATGTCTGAGCCACCAGGGAAGCATAAGAATGGATAGGCTGCTGAAATGGGTAGCCTAGCCCTTCTTCGGGGGATCTTCCTGACCCAGGAATCAACAGAGTCTCCCACATTGCAAGTGAATTCTTTACCAGCTGAGGCACCAGGGAAGTCCAAAAGGAGATGACACAGAATTAAATCATCAAAGACTTACCATCTAGTAGGCAAGATGCTCTACTTCAAATGGGGATTCAAAACATTGAAAATAACACATTTAACACTATAGGGAAATCATCCCATAAATTTTAGCACCTCCATATTATTGGAATGCAATGCAGCAATTAAAAACCATGTTCTAGTAGGCTAGGTATTATCACATAAAAAGGTTTATAATATATGAAATGAAAAACAACATACACAGGCAGAATATACAATATAATTCCTATTTTGTAAAGGAGAAAAATCTAACAGAGCAAATACACTATAGTGAAAGTTATGCTTACTGCTAGGTGATAGAATTATGGGCAATTTTCATTTTCATCATTATGATTCTCTATGCTTTCCAATCTTTATATAATGAGTATGTATTATTTTATAATTATGCAAAACATGCTATTTTTTGAAGGAACAAGTGAAGAGCCCTTACAATATAACTAAAATGTCTTAACATGTGAAAATTTGGATAATACTAAGGAAAAGAGTTCAAACACAGAAACACAAATCAGGCCAATGCAAAGTGAAGACATGATTAATTATTAACGATCTCTGTCAAAAAACATGGTCTGGCAGTGCGTTAACTAAACCAGGGATTTCTGAAGGACAGGAGCCAGGTTGTAGTAATGTTTCAGAAGCAGTGTGCTATGGTGGGTACATAAGTTGCCATAGTCAGGCAGACCTGAGTTAGAATCCTGACTTTGTCCTCAGTAGCTTGATGACCTTGAATAAAGTCCCTTTATTTCCTAAAGCTCAGTTTTCTCTTTTGTTGAGAGATGTTTTAAAGGTAATAATAATGCATGCTAGGGCTGCTTTGAAGGTTCAGTGATATGGTGCATGTTACGTCCTCCGTACAGACCCAGGTCCCTAGTGATGCCCAGCAAATGAATGACTGCAGGGCTCTGGTACTCAGAGCCTGTAGGAATGCTGGGATGAGTGAGAAGGGCTCACAAGGTCTCTCTTCCCCAGCCATGTGAAAGAAGCATTGGGATCAGTATCAAGAGCCCTGGGTTCTAATTCCAGCACCACATTTAGCCTGTGTCAGCCTCTGTTTCTTTAGTTGCAAAGAGGGTATGATAAACCTTTCTTTGCCTATTTATGGAGTTTGTTATCATATTAAGTCATGTATTCATTCATTCTTTAATCAGTTTTTGAATACCTTCTTTTGTGATAAATAATATCCTAGGTGCTAGGGTTATGTCAATGAGGAAAACAGAGAAAGATTCCTGGCCTTTTGGAGTTTATAATGTGGAGGGACTGAAATAATAAACAAGATGAATAAGTAAGATCTACAGGATATTAAGTGGTAATAAGTGTTAATAGAGGAAAACGAAGTCAGGGCCAGGAATAGGAGGTGGGGGGGGCTTTAATTTGGGCTCAAGAAGATGGCATTTGAGTAAGTAAATACCTGATGTAAGTGAGGGAGCAAACTTCTGGCATTTAGGAGAAGAGACTGCAGACAGAGGAAGCAGCCAGAGCAAAGAGGCCATGACCATGGGTGACTCGAGAGTCAGAAACAGGATGGTGGGAGCAGAGAGAGTGAAGGCAGGAGCAGTGGGAGAGAAAAACCAGCGTGGGAGGTTTGCCTAGGAAACCAGACAGGCTTTTGCTCCAAGTGAGATGGGACGCCACTGGGGGTTTTAAGCATGGGACTGGCACAGTCTGATTTACATCTTACAAGGATACCTCTGCCTGCTGTCTTGAGAATATAGAGTACAAATCTAAGGGCAAAAGCAGGAAGATCATTTGGGAGAATGTCATGGACACCAGGTGTGAGAGTCTGGACGAGGATGGTAGCAGTGTTGTTGTTCAGCCGCTCAGTTGTGTCCGACTCTTTGTGACCCCATGGACTGCAGCAGGCCAGGCTCCCTATCCTTCACCATCTCTTGGAGCTTGCTTAAACTCATGTCCATTGAGTCACTGATGCCATCCAACCATCTCATCCTCTGTCACCCCCTTCTCCTCCTGCCTTCAGTCTTTCCCAGCATCACAGTCTTTTCTGTGAGTCAGCTCTTTCCATCAGGTGACCAAAGGATTGAACTTCAGCTTCAGCATCAGTCCTTGCAATAAATATTCAGGATTGATTTATTTTAGGATTGACTGGTTTGATCACCTTGCCTAAGGACTCAAGAGTCTTCTCCAGCATCACAGTTCAAAAACATCAATTCTTCAGTGCTCAGCCTTCTTTATGGTCCAACTCTCTCATCCATACAATACTGGTAAAACCATAGCTTCAGCTATACTGACCTTTGTAAGCAAAGTGATGTTTCTGCTTTTGAATACACTGTCTAGGTTTGTCATAGCTTTCCAAGGGGCAGATGTCTTACGTAAACTCACTTTTGTTCTTCCAGTTCTGCCTGGAAGCAGAATTCACTACTGTTTCATTCTAGATAAGACTTGGAGCAGAGGTCAGCCAAGAAGGGGTCCAGTGTGTGTGCCTTTCCCGGGGGCCCTCTTTTCTTAATCATCCTTTTGAGATAATCAGGTGTATTTAAAGCCCACTTCTTGCTAACTGACATGCTTTTCTCCTCAACAGTCCTCAAGTAGCATAAAAAGCTTAATCAACCCAAATTACAGGGTCTGCTTAATTCCAGGAGTTGATTTGAATATCATTGCTTCAGGAGGAGGAGAAACAAGTCTTCCTAAGGAGAGAATTTCCTATTAGAAGGACTGTTCACAAAAGCGTGTCGTTGGCAGCCCATTAATTATATTTCATTTTGACAGATCTCGTATATAGTTGTTATGTCTTAAGGGGGGTAGGAAGGTGTTGGGTGATTAATTGGTCGATAGTATATGTTAATTGCATGCTAATTAAATTTAAATTTAATTCCTATTTGGAACACTTAATTTAACTCAGGACCAGAAAATTAGAATATTCAAGCTTCTTAAAGGAACATGTCTTTCTATCTGTCACCTTCATATGTCTGTTGACACTTCCTCCTTGTTTACAAACTTGTTTTTCAAGAAAAGGGATGAGACACTTCTTAGAGCCTCTAGCTGTAATAGTATTGGTTCTTGCAGTACATAAATATCTAATTGGTTTATTGAAAAAAAAAAGATATATATATATATATACTCTGTTACTTAGATTTGCTCTGAACAAGTTCTTTCAGGCCGGGAAAATGTACTCTTTGATTCCATCCCTCTGGCTGGATAATTGAAGACGCAGCTCCAGGACAGAGTCTCTACTTAGTTTCTAAAAAATCACTGAGATGCTCTGCTACCCCAAGGCAGGGGGCAGGGCATCCATGACACTGGGGGCTTCTGGGAAATTCCCTGGGGCTGTTGTTTCTTCTCTCTCCTCAGGGAAAACCCCAGGAGGGGAACACTCTGAGAACAGTTGACAAAATATCCAGAATTTCCTCTTTTACAGTCCAGGGGTGGAAGGGGAGCCACATCCATCCTCTCCTCCTCTGACCTAGGTAGAGAAAGGGGGTGTGTGTGTGTGTGTGTGTGTGTGTGTGTGTGTGTGCGCGCGCTAAGCCACTCAGTCATGTCCAACTCTTTGTGACCCATGGAATGTAGCCCCCAGGCTCCTCTGTGCATGGGGTTTCCCAGGGAAGACTACTGGAGTGGACTGCATGCCCTCTTCCAGGGAAGTCCACCTAGGATCTCGTTGTCTGCAGATTTCCTTGAGGGTAGAGTACTAGGCCTCGGGACTTCTGTTTTTAGCCTGCAAAGAAAGCTGTGGACCTCAAGTGTAGTAGAAGGAACATGGGTTTTGAAGTTTAACTGGTTTGGATCAGCACCCTGGCACTACCTTAGACAAGTTAATCCATTCTTCTGAGTCTCAGTCCCGTCATCTGTGAAAGGGGTGATGGCTCTAAGATTGCAGCACCGTTTTAAGGCTTCGGTGAGACCATAAATGTCTGTGCAGACCTAACACCGTGCACAGTCAGATGGCCGAGGCCTGGGCCCTGCTGTCGCCACCCCTGCCTGGTCACTGCCCGCCTCCCCTCTGGTCCCGTGGGGCTGCCTGCCCCCTGGACGCAGCTCTCGCGTGCACGCTATGCTGCGGCTCATCCTTGACACTGGACTGTCTTAGAACTGGCCTCTGAGCTTTGCCACTCCTTCCCTCACTAACTGGCTCTCTCCTCAGCTGTCCTGGAGAAGCCTCTGGAAAAGAAAGCTGGCAGAAACTACGGTCCCCCAGGCAACAAGAAGCTCATCTATTTCATTGACGACATGAACATGCCTGAGGTGGACGCCTATGGAACTGTGCAGCCTCACACGGTCCTCAGACAGCACCTGGACTATGGCCATTGGTAAGTGAGCACACGGAGGGACTCGGCCGGGCGGGGGACAGGTCCAAGGCCGGTTTGTCCTGCTGGAGCTGCAGATCTGAGCTCAGCTCTGGCACCAGAGAAGGCACTGGTCAGAGAAGCTACTGAGCTCTTATTTAAGGGAAAATGCCTATCCTTTCTTTACCACTTATCTCTAAAGTTGCCTTCTTCAAGCTTCCAAAGCATGATTAACCAGGACCCCCCTACCCCCCACCCACACCTCAGTTCTCTTGCACTGAGCAGGGCCTTTGATGAGAACGCCTAACATATGCCTTTAATCAGTTAATTAATTTAAAAAAATTTTTTAATTGGAGGATAATTGCTTTACCATATTGTGTTGGTTTCTGCCATACATCAACGTGAATCAGCCATAGATATACATATGTCTCCTTCGTCTTGAACCCCCTCCCACCTCCCACCCCATCATACCCCAGTAGGTTGTCACAGAGCATCTGATTTGAGCTCCCTGTGTCATTCAGCAAATTCCCATTGGCTGGTATCTGATACATGGTAGTGTGTATGTTTCTGTGCTGCTCTCTCAATTCGCCCCACTCTCTCTCTCATCCACTATGTTCATAAGTCTGTTCTCTGTGTCAGCCTTTGTCTCTCAGAGCATCTCACAGGCTCCATTGTTATCTCCTGCAAGTGTATCATTTTTAATGGCAAAAGGTCTAAACTTACCAGAATCAAACAAACAAAAAACCCAAGTCAGCGATTTGAGGCAACTCTGGCTTACCATCCTACCTCACACTGAATCCAGTAAGACCTTCCTGGAAATTCTGCTGCATGGCCTTCCTATGGTCACCTTTCTGCTCCCAGAAATACCCGCTTCTCCTCTCTCTCCAAGCTTGCCACCCAGTCTCCGCAGGTGACCACACCCACTACCTCCATCTCTAGCTTCCACATCTGTACAACGTAGCTGTCTCTCTGTGCCTCCCCCACCACATCTTCCCTGAGGCTTAACCACCCACCAGCATCTTTGCGTCCACGCTTTTGCCTCTGAAATCTCACTTCACCTGTTAGTCCCTCCTGATCAGTTCCTTCACATCAATATTTAAACTTGGATGAATTTACCTAGTGATAGTGAAAGTCACTCAGTCGTGGCCCCATGGACTATACACTTCTTGAAATTCTCCAGGCCAGAATACTGGAGTGGGTAGCCTTTCCTTTCTCCAGGGGATCTTCCCAACCCAGGGATCAAACCCAAGTCTCCGTCATTGCAGGCAGATTATTTACCAGCTGAGCCACCAGGGAAGCCCAGGAATACTGGAGAGGGTAGCCTATCCCTTCTCCAGCAGATCTGCCTGGCCCAGGAATAGAACCGGAGTCTCTTGCATTGCAGGCAGATTCTTTACCAACTAAGTTGTGTTCGAAAACATCATTTTCTGACTACTGCTCTGTCGCCCTCTGTGTTACCAGATTCTCTCCCCGGTTTCCAGTTCCTCATCTCCCACTCTCTCTTCCGGCCACAAAGAGTAGGTTTCTGTCTCCCCCACTTTACTGTTCTTACTCAAACAGCTATATCTTTACTGTGACGTCCTGCAAACCTCACTGGGTCCCCATCTTTCTTCTTTTCCATACACACTTGATATGGTTGACTGCTCTGTCCTTCTGGAAATCCTGACTTTCTGGGTACCGCACACTCTTGATTTCCTCCTACATCTTTGACCATCTTTGTGGGCTCTTCTTCCTGTTCTACTTCCATAGACATGGTATCCCTTAGGAATTTGTCCTCAGCTCTTTTATCTTCTCAATTTCTCAATTTCTACCAATGGGTCTAGTCTTGTTTTAACCTCTCAAACACATGAGTGGTTGGGCACATCCCAGCTCACCTTCACAACACGCTCCCCTGCCTGAGCCCTCACTCATCTCCTCACCTGCGGCTTCTGACTCTTCCAGGTATGATAGAAACAAACTGTCCCTGAAGGAGGTCATGAATGTCCAGTACATTTCCTGTATGAACCCCACCGCGGGCAGCTTCACCATCAACCCCCGGCTTCAGGTATGGAGGGAACTGTGACCTTGGATTCCTAAACATCACCTTCCAGACCAGATGTTACTGGTGTCTGTGGGATAATTGGCTCTCCACCCACCCAGCCTCTTTACATGGTAAATCACACAGGATGTGGACTTGCGTTTCCAGGGAGACAAAAAACACCTCAACCCAGACCCCTTGAAGCTTTTGTTTTCTTTTTCTTATAATTAATTTTCATTGGAGCATAGTTGATTTGCAGTGTTGTGTTAGTTTCTGCTGTACAGAAAAGTGAATCAATTATACACTCCTCTCACACGCTAGTAAAGTAATGCTCAAAATTCTCCAAGCCAGCCTTCAGCAATGCATGAACTGTGAACTTCCAGATGTTTAAGCTGGTTTTAGAAAAGGCAGAGGAACCAGAGATCAAATTGCCAGCATCTGCTGGATCATGGAAAAAGCAAGAGAGTTCCAGAAAAACATCTCTTTCTGCTGTATTGACTATGCCAAAGCCTTTGACTGTGTAGATCACAATAAACTGGAAAATTCTGAAAGAGATGGGAATACCAGACCACCTGACCTGCCTCTTGAGAAACCTATATGCAGGTCAGGAAGCAACAGTTAGAACTGGACATGGAACAACAAACTGGTTCCAAATAGGAAAAGGATTACATCAAGGCTGTATATTGTCACCCTGCTTATTTAACTTATATGCAGAGTACATCATGAGAAACCCTGGGCTGGAGGAAGCACAAGTTGGAATCAAGATTGCCAGTCATCTCAGAAATGCAGATGACACCACCCTTATGGCAGAAAGTGAAGAGGAACTAAAAGCCTCTTGATGAAAGTGAAAGAGGAGAGCGAAAAAGTTGACTTAAAACTCGACATTCAGAAAACTAAGATCATGGCATCTGGTCCCATCACTTTATGGCAAATAGATGGGGAAACAGTGGAAACAGTGTCAGATTTATTTTGGGGGGCTCCAAAATCTCTGTGGATGGTGACTGCAGCCATGAAATTAAAAGATGCTTACTCCTTGGAAGAAAAGTTATGACCAACCTAGATAGCATATTCAAAAGCAGAGATGTTACTTTGCCAACAAAAGTCTGTCTACTCAAGGCTATGGTTTTTCCAGTAGTCTTGTATGGATGTGAGAGTTGGACTGTGAAGAAGGCTGAGCACCGAAGAATTGATGCTTTTGAACTGTGGTGTTGGAGAAGACTCTTGAGAGTCCCTGGGACTGCAGGGAGATCCAACAAGTCCATTCTGAAGGAGATCAGCCCTGGGATTTCTTTGGAAGGAATGATGCTAAAGCTGAAACTCCAGTACTTTGGGCACCTCATGCGAAGAGTTGACTCATTGGGAAAGACTTTGATGCTGGGAGGGATTGGGGGCAGGAGGAGAAGGAGACAACAGAGGATGAGATGGCTGGATGGCAACACTGACTAGATAGACGTGAGTTTGAGTGAACTCCGGGAGTTGGTGATGGACAGGGAGGCCTCGTGTGCTGCAGTTCATGGGGTTGCAAAGAGTCAGACAGGACTGAATGGCTGAACTGAACTCATACACACACACACACACACACACACACACACACACACACACATCCACTCTTTTTAAAATTCTTTTCCCATATAGGTCATTACAGAGTATTGAATAGATTTCCCTGTGCTATACAGTAGGTTCTTATTATCTGTTTTATATATTGGAGTGTGTGTATGTCAGTCCCAATCTTCCAATTTATACTCCCTCCTGTTCCCCACCTGGTAACCATGAGTTTGTTTTCTACATCTGTGACTCTTATTTCTGTTTTGTAAATAAGTTCATTTGTACCACTTTTTGAAGAAGCTTTTCAAGTCAGATGGAATCATGGGGTTAATCTAATTCAACTTGGCCTTCAGAATGAGAGAACTTCAGAGAGGTGAATGACCCTGCCAAGGTCACATGCATTCTCAGTATCATGATCAGATTTGGACCCAGAGTCCAGGTTCCCTTCTCTTTCTGCTATGCCACACTGACATCTTTGACCAGAGGTCCAAAGCCCTTCATTCATTCTAGGCTCAACTAAGTTTGGGTTTAATGTGAGAAGTTCAGCCAGAATGTAGAATTCAAAGCCCTTCTAAGAATTCTTGGCCACCGTATCCAAATCCAGAAGAGATGATTTCTGTTCTGTGACCACAGAGGGTGACTTGTGTCCTCTTCCCTGTGGCTCTCTTTTCCCGAGCAGCGTCACTTCAACGTGTTCACCCTCTCCTTCCCGGGAGCAGACGCCCTGTCCTCCATCTACAGTGCCATCCTGACTCAGCACCTCAGGCTGGGCAGCTTCCCGGCAGCACTGCACAAGAGCATCCCCCAGTTGCTCCATCTGGCCCTCACCTTCCACCAGAAAATCGCCACCACGTTCCTTCCCACAGCAATCAAATTCCACTACATCTTCAACCTCAGGGACTTTGCCAACATTTTCCAGGTGAGTCCGACCTCTCCAAGACACCTTTGGAGGCTTGACAATGAGCCTGTTCTCTCCATCCTTGGCCAAACTCTTCAACAAAGGCATGGTCTTATGGGGTGATGAACATATAAGTAAACAGAGGACTGTGGGATCTGTGTGGGTCTATTCAACAGAACAGAGTTCCGGGCCTTCCCTGGTGACTCAGTGGTAAGAAGCCACCTGCCATTGCAGGAGATGTGCATTCGATCCCTGGTCTGGGAAGATCCCATGTGCCCCAGAGCAGCTAAGCCCGTGCACCACAACTGTTGAGCCCAGGGGCCACAGCTACTGAAGGCTAAGTGCCCTACAGCCTATGTTCCAAAAGAGAGAAGCCACCGCAGTGAGAAGCCCAAGCACCTCTACTAGAGAGTGGCCTCTACTTTCTGCAACTAAAGAAAAAGCCCTTGCAGTGACCAACATCCAGCACAGCCAAAATTTTTTAAGATGTAGAATTCTGTTAGTCGATTGAATTACTTCTCAGTAAGCTGGATGCATTTTTTGAGTTGATTCCTTCAAGCTGAATATGGCTCAACATTTCAAAGATAATGTTACGTAATGATTTCAGCCTAGGAAAAAAGAGAGTGGCACAGAAGAAGATAAAAATATTTTGCAGACCCTGCTGGTCCACCCATCTTTCTTGAGATGCGAGATAATGTCCCCCAAACCATGCAGGAGAGTTCTGCTTCCTATAGAAGCCATGTGGTGCTACTCCTAAGACACCATCCTCCAGCCCCTGGGATGCCTCAGTCCTAAAAACTCTGGGTTCTTTCCCAGGTCAAAACCATTTCAGAATAGTGATTCTCTTCTAACTAGGGATGGCCTGTGTCTGCCTGGTGCTTCCACTTGCTGGGCCCCTCACTATCAAAACCTCCAGAGGGTAGCTCAGCAAACCTGGCCCCTTCTTCCACTTGCTCAGGTAACCCATCCTCACAACATGGGTCCATAACCCTCCCATCCTGGAGGAGAATCTCCAGAAACTACTTCTCAGAGGGACCCTTCTCTAGGACAACTCTGAGCCATTTTTGAGGGAAAGTGCCTTTTATACCTAGCAGAGGCCACACCTGTCGGGAAATGTCACCTTGACCAGGGAGCAAGGCTTGACCCTCCATGGGGAGCACATTGATAATTACCGAGGGTGAAGAGCCGACCCATTGAAAAGATCCTGATGCTGGGAAGGATTGAAGGCAAAAGGAGAAGTGGGTGGCAGAGGATGAGATGGTTAGATAGCATCACCAACTCAATGGACATGAGTTTGAGCACACTCTGGGAGACAGTGGAGGACAGGAGAGCCTGGTGGGCTATAGTCTATGAGGTTGCAAAGCGATGAAGTGACCTAGTGACTGAGCAACAGCAACACTAATGCACTACCTGTGCAGGTAGGACTCTGGGAAACCTCAGGCTAGCAAAGGTCCAGGTACTGAGGCCATAGCGCTTGCGGGTTCCATGGTCGTAAGGAGCAGAAACGCACTCAACATCAGTTCAGTGATCTGAGGGCAGCGTTCCCAAAAGGCTCACCCACAGGGTGGAGCACTGAGCCCCACAGCCAGGCCAAGACTCTGAGAGCACGTGTGACCTGACCCAGGATGGTGCTCCTGGGTCAGGTGCCTCCAAACATTCACTCATTAACTTATAAATGAGGAAACAGACCCACAGAGCTTACACTGATTTGCCTAAGAGAACACAGCCAGCCAGGGAAGGAACTGGACTAGGTAGGACCTAGGTCTTCCGGTCCCCCTTCCAATATGCCATTCTGTTCCCATCCATCCTTTTGATGAAACAGCCTAATACTATTAAGGCAACAAGAGGGACCCAGCTCCATGGCCCTCAGACCTGGACAGTGGCACTGTTTGTGCATCTCCGCCCTCATCTCCCACTTATCAAGTATTAATTGAGAGAGACTTTGTAAAATTTTATTTGTGTATGCATTTATTTTTGGCTGCTCTGGGTCTTCATGGCTGCACTCGGGCTTTCTCTAGTGGTGGCAAGCAGGGCCTCCTCTCTAGTTGCGGCGCACGGGCTTCTCATTTCGGTGGCTTCTCTTGTTGCCGAGCACAGGCTCAGTAGTGTGGCACACGGGCTTAGCTGCCCCACAGCACAGGGGGTCTTCCTGGACCAAGGATTGAACTTGTGTCTTCTGCTTTGGCAGGTGGATTCTTAACCACTGGACTACCAGAGAAGGCACTTTTTTTTTTTAATCACACAAGCCATGTCTTAAATCTCACTGAAGTGGGATGAGACACAGGTGTCACCTTCTGCATTTTGCAGATGAACAAAAAGGAGTTAAGTCGTTAGATCAAATTCCCGTTGCTCGTAGTGGCAGAATGAAAGGGAAAAGAAGCATCAGGTCTCCCTCACACGATGCACTGAGCCGGCTCCTGCCTGGACAGCACCTTGTCACCTGTGCGACCTGAAATTCATACTCACAACAGCCCTTTGGGATACACATTATTATCCCAATTTAACAGAGGCTGGGAGAAGTTGCCAGCTTATAGATGACAGCGTGAATGCTCGGTGAGGTAGAAAAGTACACACAGGCGGGAACAGGCCTCGTAGATGTCGCCAAGCCACAAGATTGGGGAGGGAACTCTGAGATCAGAAAGGATCTTTGTAAAAGGTTCAACTTCAGTCTGTAATACAGCTGGCATTTATTGAGCCAGTCCTATGCCCTCTGCATCTATTAGCTAATGATTTAATCCTCAGGACAACCATTTCAGGTGCAACACTGATCACTTCCAATTTGGAAATGACAAAACTGTGTCACAAACAACTCAGTAGCTCAAGCATGTTTGCATAACCGCCAAGCAGAAGCTTCGTACCCCAGATGAGTTGGGGGGTGGGGATCAGCTCTCTTGTGTGGGGATTCAGTCTGCCAAGGTGTCTTGAGGAAGGAGGGTCTCAGTCTAGCCTGTGTTAGGTCCTCCCTAGTCAGGGAGGAACTAGGAGGAGAGGTATGGTGTGGGGCTAAGTCTGTTTCTCTTCCAGACACAGCCAGCCTGAGTAGCAACCCCTGGACTCTGTGTCCCAGCCTGACCTCTGCAGCCTGCAGCTGTCAGCTCTCAGCCCCAAATATGGGAAGTGCACCCCCACTGGAGAACCTGCCTCTGTCCATCCACACAGCCCCTCACCCTCCTCCTCCAGAACAGAGTTTTGAGCCCACAGCTTGGCTACAGACTCCCCCTCTTTTTCTCCTGCCCCTTTCCCAGGCTGCTTGCCTAAAGGCCTGACAGGAGAGCTGTACGGAGGATAGATTGCCCCCAAGGAGACAGGTGCTGTCTAGAGAAGACACCATTTTCCTCCATCCAGCTTGATCCAAGGTTCCGTCATTCAGCCCTTCTCTGAGCTTCACTCACTCTGTCCAGGATCCAGACGTCAGGACAGAACTTGATCATGCTCTGAGCAGAAATCATTAAGCATTCCTATCTCAGTGCTACACAAAACTGTCTGAGTTGGTGCAAAGTTTGCCCTTGACACGCTCTCATCGACTCAGCCCTTAATTGTCAGTCAGCCTGAGCATCTGGCTGTAATGGGGCTTGTAAACTTCAGCTGATGGCTCTCCTTGCTCCCAGAGTCAGCACTGGTGACGGGGCTCCTTCTCTCCATCCACACCTCACACAGGGCTGGTACCCAGGAGATCCAGGAAGCAGACAGGGGCCCAAAGGACCTAATGAGATTTCTTTCTTTCTCTAAAATAAACTCTATTTAAAGTCTCACTTCCAAGCCGAAAAGCGCCAAAGTCATGAACACACAGCTCAGTTAATTGTCACAAAGTCATCACAGCTACATGACCATAACTCAAGTAGAGAACTACTTTCCCAATAAGTACATTAAAAAAAAAAAAAAAAGAAGTACGTTCCCAGCATCCCTGAAACCCTTCGTTTTCCTTTCTTCTGTTCACTCTTTAAAAAAAATGAAGCTTTTCTTTTCATTGTACTTACCTGTTTCTTTGGCTGCATCGGGTCTTTGTTGCTGCATGCAGGCTTTCTCTAGTTGTGGTGCAGTGACTTCTCATTGTGGTGCCTTCTCTTGTTGCAGTTGGCGAGCTCCAAGTCACGCAGCTTCAGTAGCTGCGGCTCTTGAACTCTAGAGCATGGGGTCAGTAGTTGTGGCAAACCGCCTTAGTTGACCCGTGGCATGTGGGATCTTCCCAGACCAGAGACTGAACCTGTGACTCCTGCTCTGGCAGATGGATTCTTAACCACTGGGCCACCAGGGAAGTCCTCCACTCACTCTTTTCTCCTCCTCTCAGAGCTAAAATACCGTCTGGACGTCTAGCCCCATACATTATTTCAGCCTATTTTGGGACTTTATATAAATGCAAATTGTATGGTAAATACGCTCGTGTACTTTTGTTCAATATTATGTTTGCACCTATATACACAATCATGCCATTGGTAAAAATGAATCATAGTAACAATTTCTTTCTTTCTGACCCTTAAGTCTTCCCATTGCTTTTTCTTACTTGCCACCTCAAGGAAGAGACATAGTGAGCATGACCTTTTGCAGCATTCCTAATCTTAAGGGAAAATGTTTACAATAGTTGGCTGTTAAGTGTGACACGTACTATAGATTTTCATGAATGCTCTTTACCAATTTAAGAAAATTTCTTTGTTTATAGTTTACTAAGAGTTTTTTTATCATGAATATATGTTGAAACTTAAATTATTTTTCTATATCTTTTGAAATTACTGTATCTATGTTTTTCTCTTTTTTTCTGGAAATGGGATAAATTACATTGATTATTTTTGAGTAATCAACCCAACTTAGTTGTTAACATGGTGAACTTTATTTTTGGATTCCTTTCATTATTTTTTTCTATATAATGTTTGCACCTATATTAATATGATTTTCCTATCATTTTTCTTTCTTCCAGTGTTCTAAGGTTATGAAGTCCTCATAAAATGCACTGGGAATTGTTTCCTCTATTTCTACTCTCAGGAAGATTTTTTTAAAGACACTGTATTGTGCCTTCCTTAAATGTCAGAAGAATTTAATGATGAAACCATCTGGAGTTTTTTTGTGAAAGAGTTTCCATTATAAATTCCATTTTTAAAATACATATTAGGCAATTCACATTTTCTCCTTTTTGTATCAGTTGTGGTCAGATGCCAATGTCATCAGCTTCTAATTTATTAGCATAAAATTGTTTATAGTATCCTGTTGTTATCTTTAAGTATCTGTTTTATCTGACATGTGCTCTCTTTTTTTGTTCTGGCTATTGATTATGTATACCTTCTCTGTTTTCCTCTTTTTATCTTCAATCAGCCCTGCTAGAGAGTAGGGCTAATTGTGCTAGTCTTTTCAAAAGAAACAGAAAAAGAGATGTATGTCAATATTATGTGTTTGATTTTTACTGGTTATCTCTCAGTTCAGTTCAGTTCAGTTCAGTCGCTCAGTCGTGTCCTACCCTTTGTGACCCCATGAATTGCAGCATACCAGGCCTCCCTGTCCATCACCATCTCCCGGAGTTCACTCAGACTCATGTCCATCGAGTCAGTGATGCCATCCAGCCATCTCATCCTCTATCGTCCCCCTTCTCCTCCTGCCCCTAATCCCTCCCAGCATCAGAGTCTTTTCCAATGAGTCAACTGTTCGCATGAGGTGCCCAAAGTACTGGAGTTTCAGCTTTAGCATCATTCCTTCCAGAGAAATCCCAGGGTTGATCTCCTTCAGAATGGACTGGTTGGATCTCCTTGCAGTCCAAGGGACTCTCAAGAGTCTTCTCCAACACCACACTTCAAAAGCATCAATTCTTCAGAGCTCAGCCTTCTTCACAGTCCAACTCTTACATCCATACATGACCACAGGAAAAACCATAGCCTTGACTAGACGGATCTTAGTCGGCAAAGTAATGTCTCTGCTTTTGAATATCCTATCTAGATTGGTCATAACTTTTCTTCCAAGGTGTAAGCGTCTTTTAATTTCATGGCTGCAGTCACCATCTGCAGTGATTTTGGAGCCCCCAAAATAAAGTCTGACATTCTTGCCACTGTTTCCCCATCTATTTCCCATGAAGTGATGGGACCGGATGCCATGATCTTCATTTTCTGAATGTTGAGCTTTAAGCCAACTTTTTGCTCTCCTTTTTCACTTTCATCAAGAGGCTTTTTAGTTCCTCTTCACTTTTTGCCATAAGGGTGGTGTCATCTGCATATCTGAGGTTATTGATATTTCTCCCGGCAATCTTGATTCCAGCTTGTGTTTCTTCCAGTCCAGCATTTCTCATGATGTACTCTGCATAGAAGTTAAATAAGCAGGGTTATCTCTATTTGATACATTTTTGTATACAAATTTATTAAAATTTGCTCTTTATAATCTTTTTCTTCCTACTTACTCTAGGATCGAGGTGAGTTTGTTCTTGTTCTTCTATCTTCTTGACATGGCTACTTAGATCATTAATCATCAGCCTTTCACCTCCTGTTATGACCAGACCTTCATGCCATGCAGGGGTATCTGAGCATCATTCTGTCTGTAGCGAAAGTGTTAGTTGCTCAGTTGTGTCTTGACTCTGTGACCCCATGGACTGTAGTTCACCAGGCTCCTCTGTCCATGGATTTCTCCAGGCAAGAATACTGAAGTGGGTAGCCATTCCCTTCTCCAGGGGAATCTTCCCAACCCAGGGATCGAACCCAAGTTTCCCTCATTGTAGGCAGATTCCTTATTATCTGAGCCACCATGGAAGCCCATTCTGTCTGTAATGACGTACAATTAAAGGACTCCTTTTCTTGTAAGATAAGACAGAAGTCAGTGAGAGCAAACAAGGCATCGATTAGTTTTAAGTTATAGGATTTGAAATTGTCAAGAGGCTCTGATCTCAGGGGTCTCCATTTTTCCATAAAGAAGGTTGGAGCATTGGCTAATAGTAACAGGGAAGTGATGGAAATTTGAAAAGAATAGTAAATATTTAGAATGATCCCTGAGGTATATAAGAAGGAGAACTTACTAGAGGTAAATAACTAGATTGCTGACCTGTAAAAGTTAGTTATATTCCTTCCAGCCCTCTGTTGTCCTTCTGATTTGAATTAACAGTCATCACCCAGATTAGCTTTCAAAATGGCACTTGTAGAGTTGAAATACAGCAGAGAAGCCACCTCACCCATTTCTGTGGTGATTTGGAAAGTAGTGGTTGAAATTCCAAGATCTCAGGTCAGGCAGACCTGGCTTCAAAGCTGTGTGGTTTTGAACTAAGGCCACTTATTACCCTATACCATAGAGCATGCTTTCTTTCTTTCTGATTCACACCCTTCACCTTATGCTGAATGACTATTGTAAAAATTACTTTGTAGGTTCATCACAGCCATTAAGTGAGCTTTGTCTGGCAGAACATCTAGTTCAGTGCCTGTTGCATAACCGACTTCCATCAATAGTAACTCTTGAAGCTTTAAGTTGCTAGTCATGTTATTTTGTTGCTGTTTATTCTCCTTACAGGGTATTCTCTTCTCCTCTGTGGAATGTATCAAGTCCACACAGGACTTAGTTAATCTCTATCTGCACGAATCTAATCGGGTTTATCGGGATAAGATGGTGGAAGAGAAGGACCTTGATCTTTTTGATAAGATCCAGGTAGACGTGGTCAAGAAAATTTTTGATGTGAGTATTGCCCTGTGAATTTCTGCTTACATCCGAAAAAGAATGATGATTATGCAAGAATCACCCAAATGATAAAAATCTAGACTTTAAATAGAAGAAAATCATATTTAGATAAAGAAAGAAAGTCTGTCCTTAGTGTGACAAAGTGGAAAATTCTGGGTCAAGAAGAGATACAAATTAACCATAGAATCTTGGTGTTGTGAGGTCTGTGAAGACCATCTGACCATATCCTTGTCCTTTCCCCAAATTGGTCATCCCAGCTGACACACCAGCATCCTTGGAAATTCACAGTCTCATCTCTGCAGATCCAGCCACTTTGGAACTGCTATTGCCTGGAAATATGGAACAAGTTTGAAACTTGGAACATTTGGAACAACTCTTGAGACTGAAGATTTATTTAAATAGTGATTTAAAATTTATTTCCTGGGCTATGCCCCTGCTGTTGAACCCTCTTCCCAAGTGAGTCCTCTAGTCTGAACCTTAGAAGGAAAGAGCGGCAGGTGGGAACAATTGCTCATGCTGACATAAACTCCTCCTGATGCATTAGAAATCCTGTTCTTTCTTGGACTCACTTTCATAACAATCTCCACCCCCAAAATCTCAAATATTTGGGTTTTGATAAGTAAAAAATTCCTTTCTGGGTTAAAAGAATAGCTGTCCCTTTGAAACTTCAAGGATATCTTGGTAGTGACGAGACAAAGACCCCCTATCTTTTGAGTCAGTTGAGTTGTACTGGGTATTTTATTTTCTTATACATAATAAGGTTTGTCTCCACTTTGTGTGGAACCAGACCCAAGAGTTGGTCAGGAGGGTCCTTGCCCCTGTGTCTTGTCACCAGGACCTCGAAGAGACTGTGGAGCAGACCCGAAGCCTGAATATCTATTGCCATTTTGCACGTGGTCTTGGGGAGCCTAAGTACATGCCTGTCCAGTCGTGGGAACTTCTGACCCAGACGCTGGTGGAGGCCCTGGAGAACCACAATGAAGTGAACACAGTGATGGACCTGGTGCTCTTTGAAGACGCCGTGCGCCATGTGTGAGCATGCTTCTCTTGCCTTTCTTCAGCTGTCTCCCCTTCCCAGCGTCAGGTCTCACTGGGGGCATTTGAGGGCACCTAGATAAAATCAGGAAAGCAGCAACTGCTTCTGCCATGAAGGTCAAGATGGCAGCTGGTAGGGCAGCTTCTGTCACTGACCTTGGGGGGCAGTGTCATGTTAAACTCTGGAGGAATGGGATTTGTTTACGTGCTTGCCATTTACAATCCTGGTCCTGACCACAGTGACACCAGAGGAGAATGGAAGGTCATAAAATAAGGCAGCAGAAGGGCTGAGGACCTGCATTCCCAACCCACCCTAGCCCAGTGAGATCAAAAGTTTTAAGTGCACACATGTTTCAAAAATTAATGTTCTTTTAAGTCTTGCTCCTGTCAAATGAATGGGCTTCCTGGGTGGCTCAGTGGTAAAGAATCACCTGCCAATGCAGGAGATACAAGTTCCATTTCTGGGTCGAGAAGATCCCCTGGAGAAGGAAATGCCACCCACTCTAGTATCCTTGCCTGGGGAATTCCATGGACAGGGGAGCCTGGTGGGCTACAGTACGTGGGCTCACAGAGACTCAGACATGACTTAGTGACTGTGCATGCCCTAAGCATGCAGGCTATCAAGTGAACCATGGAGAATGGTCCCCAAACCTCCCAGACAGTGTGAACTCACACCTGAGCCTCATTTACCACCCTTCCTGCCTTCTACAGTCACTCCACCCTGCCCTCTGCTGCCCAGGGTCTCCAACAGCAAGATCCTCTTGGTCTGCCACTTCCCTGAACTTCCTCACTGATGAATTCTTACTGAAACCTAACTGGTCCCTGGGTTGAGGAAAGTGTGCTTTCCCAATTCTATATGCCCCAGGGCCTAGAAAGAGGTAGGGCCCTCCTTCTCCCCTCACTCCATGCCGGTGACATTTCTCTGCACCAAACAATATAGTGAGACGCACAGGTAACTAAGCTTACGAGCACCACTGCATACAGCGCCTGGGAGGGGAGTCTGTACACACTTTCCCAGGAACCCACAGGCCCAGCTGACAGCCAGGCCCCAGTTCAGGTCCTCATCCTGCCACTGAGGGGTACTGGTACTGTGCAAAGGACACAATTGCCCCAAACCTTGGTTTGCTCTTCCAGAAAGCAAGGACTTTTGAAAGTCCTGCCTGTCGAGGGCTTTGAGCTGCATAAGAGTCCCTGAGATTAGAGTCTTTGTCTTTTCGATGTTGTTTTCTTTCCCTAAAAGCACCTTTTCTCTCCTACCAACTTCCTTCACCATTCCAGCACATTCTCAATCTGCTTCTTTTGAAAGCTTCGCACTAGATCGTTCCTCCTGCTTTTGGCATAATCTTTGTCTTTTTCTTTGTTCTTTTGCTCCAAAGTATATTTTCCTGCCTCCTCTTCTTCCTCTTAGAATCACTTCATGTTTATTAACCAAAAAAAAAAAAAAGGAATTTCTCTCATGCCCCTTCTTTTGTGCATCTTATTGACGCTCTCTCTCTCTCTCTCTCTCTCTCTCTCTCTCTCTCTCTCTCTCTGGTGTGTGTGTGTGTGTGTGTGTGTGTGTGTGTGTGTGTGTGTGTGTGTGTGTGTCCAGTCTTCAATAAGCCAGTTTCCTCCAGCTGTGCTGCGGTACATCTTCAGCTTTTGTTTTTAATCTCCCAGAAGCTCAGTAATGGGCTTAACTCAGACTGCCTTGGTTTTCTAGCCCAGGCACCCTTTAGAACATTGATCTTCCTTTTAGATTTTGTGATTTAAATGCAGAGTCCTTTGCCCTCATCAAAGGTTGTTAATGAATCCCCCAGCTGGTGTCCGATGCTGACAGTTGCAGACTTCACCATTCTTTGAAAGCTTCAGCTCTAATGATGCATTTCCATTTAGCTATATAATAGCGTGGAGCAAGCTGAGCTGACTTCAAGCCTTCCAGAATAGAGCTGGGTGTTGGGCGACCCGCAGAACCTTCTTGAGTTTCTCCTTCCCCTTGCCTGCCTCTCTCCTCATCAATTCATCCCTTGCTGCTGTTCAGTTGGTCAGTCGTGTCCGACTCTTTGCAACCCCACGGACTGCAACACTCCAGGCCTCCCTGTCCATCACTGTCGCCCTGAGTTTGTTCAAATTCATGTCCATAGTCAGTGATGCCATCCAACCATGGCATCGTCCATGGTTGTCATCCCCTTCTCCTCCTGCCTTCAGTCTTTCCCAGCATCAAGGTCTTTTCCAATGAGTTGGCTCTTTGCATCAGGTGGACAAAATATTGGAGCTTCAGTATCAGTCCTTCCAATGAATATTAAGCATAGATTTCCTTCAAGATTGGTTTAATCTCCTTGCTGTCCAAGAGTTTCTTAAGAGTCTTCTCCAGCATCACAGTTTGAAAACATCAGTTCTTCGAAGCTCAGTCTTCTTTAAGGTCCAACTCTCACATCCATACATAACTTCTGGAAAAACCATAGCTTTGACTATGCAGACCTTCATTGGCAAAGTGATGTCTCTGCTTTTGAATATGCTGTCTAGGTTTGTCATATCTTTTCTTCCAAGGAGCAAGTGTCTTTTAATTTCATGGTTGCAGTCACCATCTGCAGTGATTTTGGAACCCAAGAAAATGAAGTCTGTCACTGTTTCCATTTTTCACCATCTATTTACCATGAAGTGATGGGATCAGATGCCATGATCTTTGTTTTCTGAATGTTGAGTTTTAAGCCACTTTTTCACTCTCCTCTTTCACCTTCATCAGTTCATCCCTGCACCACCCCTGCCCCCAGACATTTTAGCACCATCATTTCTCCTTTTGTCACCATAGGCGACCACTTTCTCACGTAGTCACAAAGCAGATGATTCCTTGCAACTTCTTCACCCCCAAATGTGATGCTTAGTATAAGGTCTTGGGTGTTCTGCCTCAATTTAACAAAAATTTCTTGAATCCCTTCAATGCACTAGCACTATAGAGAAAGCAAGCTGGGTATGCACACTCTTCAGATGTCTAGAAACTCTGGTTTAATAATGGATCAGGAGAAGTATACATCTGTCTGATACAAGACAGAGTATCAAAACTGAGTAATTATAAATAAAAAGTGAAATCATAAAATGAGCTAAAGTAGGTCAGTGAAAATCTCCTGAATATCTGTTGTGCTGTGTGCTCAGTCATGCCCAACTCTTTGCAACCCCGTGGACTGTAGCTTGCGAGGCTCTTCTCTGTGTGTGTGTGTGTGTCCAGTCTTCAGTAAGCCAGATTCCTCCAGCTGTGCTGTGGTACATCTTCAGCTTTCTTTTTCTTGCCTGCAATTCTCCAGGCAAGAATAGTGGAATGGATTGCCATTTCCTTCTCTAGGGGATCTTCCTGATCAAGGGATTGAACTCCAGTCTCTTTCCTCTTCTGCACTGGCACACAGATTCTTTACCACTGGGGCACCTGGAAAGAATATTTAGGGGAATAAAACGTCACTAGATAAATTATTGATATACGACCTCTTCACAGTGGCTGCATCAATGTGCTATCCATCCCAAAATATATGGGCTTAACTTTCCAACTAACACAATCTGACATATTCTTATGCTCCAATATAGTAGACTCAACTTTTGACTGCTTCCACCTAAGAAGAAATTAGTGCCACCATAATGGGGTGGGAGAGTGCAGTTTTTCAGCATTTATCAAAAGCCATGAAAACTGTCTCACTAGGAATTCATCCTGTGGACGTAATTAGAGATATAACCCCAGGCCCTTTCTGTTCCCATCACAGACCCCTCCTGGCTGCCTTGGGCTCTTCCTCCGCCACCTGTGCTTCACCTGAGGCTTTGGCTTAAAGCAGAGTAGGGAGACTTTAGTCCACTCGGGCCAGGGGCAAGGCCAAGCTTGGGGACCATCATCAACTACAAACTGGCGCTTGCCAAGGGCATTTGATCTCTGCCTCTGCAGAGATTGAACCCTGTTTTTGCTACAGCTGTGGACCTTCAACATCTCCTGAAGAGAGTCCAGGTTGGAGAATGAGGCATTCTGTGCTCCAGGAAACTGGTGGAACAGGTCTTTAGATAAATATTTTCAGAAACTGATTTCACGATCCCAATCCTTGCATCACCTCATATCTAGAAAAGCACTAAATCATGGTGACTTCAGCTCCTCAAGACTAGCAGAAAACCTTTGACTGCTCTGAACTCCCTCTTTGTGGAAATATTACCTATCGATCTTTCCCCACGACCTCTTTGGAGCAGCCTCTCAGAGGTCTCTGAGCTGCTGTCTCCTGAGCTGCAGTCCTCATTTTGCCCCAAATAAAACTTAACTTGCAGTTCTCACCTTGTGCATCTTTTCTTAGTCGACACCTCTTAACTGAGTCTTCCCAAGCTCAGCCCAGGATGTGCCTGCAAGGGTTCCAGGTCCCCGCAGACCATTCCACCTGCTTCTGATGGAGGGGAATCTGACTGAAGCCCCGTGTCTCTGCTTCGCTCTCAGCTGCCACATTAATCGCATCCTGGAGTCTCCTCGGGAAACGCTCTGCTGGTCGGCGTCGGGGGAGTGGCAAGCAGAGCCTGACCCGGCTGGCAGCTTTCGTCAGCTCCATGGACGTATTCCAGATCACGTTGCGAAAAGGCTACCAGATCCCAGACTTCAAGGTAGGAGGGTCGGCAGCTGCAGGAAGAGACCCAGCCTCTCCCGAACTCCCCAGCTCCCTGTCACCCTGTGTTAGCTCTTCGGCTCCCTCGCCCAGAACCTCCCCTTCACAGTCTGTCCACCTTCTTCTTAGATGCTGGGCTGGTGCCTGGAGGGGCTCTGAACCTGGCCTTCCCAAGCTCTGTATCTGGGAGACGTCAGCTGCTTAGTGACATCTGTAGAGCCTCAGCTCTCACCCAAATAGAAAGCACATCTATTAATACATCAAAGTCAAAAACAACAAATTTCCTACCTAATGATTGTGTGTGCATATGTGTGAGTGTGTTTGTGTGTTCCCCTGTATACATGTATGTTTTGCAATACAAGTCTTTTCCTAGAGCTAGTCATAAAAACATAAAACTCTGCTAACATAAGATACAGTCATCTACCCAGACCTGGAGGCCCAAGTACGTGGTGACTCTTTTGTCAGGACTAAGAGCTTTTGCTTTCCTCCTGGGGCAAGTCATTCACTCGTGTAATGATTTGAGTTAACACAGGTGAACAGGGGACCATCTTTGTCTTTGGAAAGTTGTTGTTTCTTTGCACAAGGCAGGAGTCCTAGAAACACATTCAGGAGCCACAGTGGTTGTGTGAACTAAAGATCATCACTATTTATTCTACTTTTCCATCTGTGGGATTGACGCCTGGGAATGAGGCATATTTTTCTGCCTGTGAGTTCAAAGCCACACTCCTCTTTCCCTCCCATTGCTGTCTTTCCTTATTTCCTGTGACAGCAGACAAGAAAATGGTCCCGTTCTTAAAAGTGGGTGGGGTCCTTTTCAAGGAGGCCCTCTTCTCAGAGGGCTCTGACGTGGTTTCTGCAGATGGAGCTGGCCAGCCTGTGCCTGAAAGCCGGGGTCAAGAACCTCAGCACCGTGTTTCTCATGACCGATGCCCAAGTGGCTGACGAGAAGTTCCTCGTGTTCATCAACGACCTCTTGGCATCTGGTAAGAGACTTTTGCACTTGAATATCTCTAATGAATTCTTGCTGGAGTCAGAGTCATTCCCAGGTGGAGGCTTGGTTCAAGGTCAGAAGAACAAGGCCACAGAAATGAGGGAGAAAACTGATGTAGGGGAGACTTGGTTCATGAAGGTCCTTCGAGAACTGGTGCTGGGCCTGCTGTCTTTCGTTGTCCTTACACTGCTAGTAGTCTTGGGGCTTCCTTAGGTGGGACCGGATATGACAATAGGAAGAAGAGCAGCTTAAGGGCCGGCTGACCTGCTGAGTCCAGAGAGAAGGTGCTGCTCTCTCCTACGCCCAAGACAGAGAAAATGGAATATGTGCAGTATTTCAGGGAGGTTAGGTGTTAGCTGCCAGATGCACAGAAAACGTGCACCCACAAAACTTAGACAATAGGGCAAGGTTAGGTTGCCAGTTTAATTAATCAAAGACTCAGAACTTTATGCACACAAAGTAGAAGCAAGAACGGACAGAGGATGGTTTTCTTAAATTACAAAAAAACTTGACAAAGGCTGTTTCAATGTCCCTGTGACAATGTGAATGCAAAATAGGACTTCACTGGGAAGTTCAGTTCTTGATACTTTGCTGTCCTTATTTCTTTAGGGATTTAGGACTTAGGTCAGCCATTCAAGAAAAAAAAGTTTATGTATACATATATATGTATCTATAAACATATACTAATATATAAAAAATGTATATATGCATACACAAGATATATATACGTGTATATATATGTGTGTGTATATATATATATATATTTAAGAACTTCTGTGGTAGTCTAGTAAGAATCTGCCTTACAAAGCAAGGGATATAGGTTCAATCCCTGGTTGGGGAGATAAGACCACACATGCCTTGGAGCAACTGACGGCAACTAAGTCCAGATGCAGCCAAATAAACAAATATTAAATGTTGGGAAAAAAATTTTAAGGTATATGTATTTATATATGTATACCCAAGAAGATAAGACAATATAATACAAAAATTATGCATTTTCAGAAATTTGGGGGAGATGTATATATTTATATTAATTAAAAAGAGAATATTATTTCTTGACTCAGTCCAAATTTCACATCTACAAAGTCACCTCTTCTTCTGGACTGATAAAATAGTCTGTGCACAGGTGTTCTGAACACAGTTTCTGCCTCCAAATTTCCAGCATTTCAGAAAGCCTGTTTTTCCCCACTTCCAGGCTCTCTGACTAAATCTTCCTTAGTTTATAAAGTCCAAGGACCAAGATCACAGTGTGATTCTCCAAAGTCTGTTCCACGTCATATAAAATATCTTTCAGGATGGCTCCTCCCATGCGGTCTCTAGGAACTTCACAGCTTCGCAATCGTTGACTGCCTCAAATTTTGTTCCCTTGTACCCAGGGCCATTTTACTATCGCTCCCACGATGAGCCACTGTCCCTGGTTTGGACCATGCACTAGCAGGCTCTGTGAGAAGACTTTGGCTTTTCTCTGATGAGGACCAGAGTCCCAGGTTCCCTACTGTGCTGGTTCCAACCATTACACCAACTCCACATTCTCATTTCTTTCCCAACCTGCCCGATTTAAGTTACCTTTCGGTCCAGGAATTTGCCTGTTAACTCTTACACCTTTCCTCCTCCAATCCAGTAAGTGGTCCTTTTCTCTTTTTTATAATTTATTTTATTTAGTTTTAACTGTGCTGGGTCTTTGTTGCTGCTCGGGTTTTTCTTTAGTTGCCCTGCACAGGCTCCTCATTGCGATCCTTCTCTTGCTGTGAATCACTGGCTCTAGGGCTCATGGGTTTCAATAGTTGCAGACGTGGGCTCAGTAGCCGTGGTTCCCAGGCTCTAGAGCATAGGTTAGGTTCAGTGGTCATGGCGCATGGGCTTAGTTGCTCCCAGGCATGTGGGATCTTCCCAGACCAGGGATCGAACCTGTGTCTCCTGCATGAGCCGGCAGATTCTTTACCACTGAACTACCAGAGAAAGTGAAAGGGAAAGTCGCTCAGCCGTGTCTGACTCTGTGCAACCCCATGGACTGTATCAGTTCAGTTCAGTTCAGTTGCTCAGTCGTGTCTGACTCTGCGACCCCATGAACTGCATTCTGCCAGGCCTCTCTGTCCATCACCAACTACAAAACTCATGTCCTTGGAGTCAGTGATGCCATCCAACCATCTCATCCTCTGTCGTCCCCTTCTCCTCCTGCCCTCATTCTTCCCCAGCATCAGGGTCTTTTCAAATGAGTCAGTTCTTCGCATCACATGGCCAAAGTACTGGAGTTTCAGCTTCAACATCAGTCCTTCCAATGAACACCCAGGATTGATCTCCTTTAGGATGGACTGGTTGGATCTCCTTGCAGTCCAAGGGACTCTCAAGAGTCTTCTCAAACACCGCAGTTCAAAAGCATCAATTCTTTGGTGCTCAGCTGTCTTAATAGTCCAACTCTCATATCCATATATGACCACTGGTCCACCTTGATGAGAGAGACCTTTGTGGACAAAGTGATGTCTCTGCTCTTTAGTATACTGTCTAGGTTGGTCATAACTTTCCTTCCAAGGAGGAAGCATCTTTTAATTTCATGGCTGCAATCACCATCTGCAGTGATTTTGGAGCCCCCCAAAATAAAGTCAGCCACTCTTGCCACTGTTTCCCCATCTATTTCCCATGAAGTGATGGGACCAGATGCCATGATCTTCGTTTTCTGAATGTTGAGCTTTAAGCCAACTTTTTCGCTCTCCTCTTTCATTTTCATCAAGAGGCTTTTTAGTTCTTCTTCACTTTCTGCCATAACGGTGGTGTCATCTGCATATCTGAGGTTATTGATATTTCTCCTGGCAATCTTGATTCCAGCTTGTGCTTCTTCCAGCCCAGCGTTTCTCATGATGTACTCTGCATATAAGTTAAATAAGCAGGATGACAATATACAGCCTTGACATATTCCTTTCCCTATTTGGAACCAGTCTGTTGTTCCATGTCCAGTTCTAACTATTGCTTCCTGACCTGCATATAGGTTTCTCAAGAGGCAGGTCAGGTGATCTGGTATTCTCATCTCTTTCAGAATTTTCCACAGTTTGTTGTGATCCACACAGTCAAAGGCTTTGGCATAGTCAAGAAAGCAGAAAGAGATGTTTTTCTGGAACTCTCTTGCTTTTTTTGATGATTCAGCAGGTGTTGGCAATTTGATCTCTGGTTCCTCTGCCTTTTCTAAAACCATCTTGAACATCTGGAAGTTCACAGTTCATGTATTGCTGAAGCCTGGCTTGGAGAATTTTGAGCATTACATTACTAGTGTGTGAGATGAGTGCAATTGTGTGGTAGTTTGAACATTCTTTGGCATTGCCTTTTTTGGGATTGGAGTGAAAACTGACCTTTTCCAGTCCTGTGGCCACTGCTGAGTTTTCCAAATTTGCTGACATATTGAGTGCAGCACTTTCACAGCATCATCTGTTAGGATTTGAAATAGCTCAACTGGAATTCCATCACCTCCACTAGCTTTGTTAGTCCATGGAATTCTCCAAGCCAGAATACTGGAGTAGATAGCCTTTCCCTTCTCCAGGGGATCTTCCTAACTAGGTCTCCCACAATGCAGGCAGATTTTTACCTGCTGAGCCACAGGGGAAGCCCAAGAATACTGGAGTGAGGAACCTATCCCTTCTCCAGTGGATCTTCCTGGCCCAGGAATCAAACTGGGGTCTCCTGCATTGCAGGCACATTCTTTACCATCTGAGCTGTGAGGGAAACCCTTGAAGCCCTGTCCTTTTCTTAAATACTGTCTTCTTAACATCCCACCACCTTCTACAAGAGTACTTCAGCTCCAACACTGCCTCACCTTTTATTATTTTATCAAATAATGAGATACGGGTCAACTGCCCTTCCACCCTGAAGCTGTGCCCTAAAGTCTAATTTCTAAAACAATCAAAAAGGTTGAATTGTGCTTCTTAAGACTTACAGCTTTGGAGATGCCAGGCAAGTTGCAGACTCACTCTGTATCTCATCTGGCTCCAGTCCAGCCGGGTCACCTTCTCCTATAATAACGTCTGAGACAGGAGACGTTACACTTTTACTAATTGAAATTTTATTCCTCAATGAAGTATTTTTAATTTTGCATTTGGAAGACAACTTGTTTCAAGTTCAAATGAATTTCTGAAACCCTGCCCGGTGAAAACTTACTGCAGTCAATCTGCTCCAAAGTCATGGAATTTCAAGCTCATATTTCTTTTGTACGGCTTTTAGACAAAAACAGGATTTGCATTAAAGATGTCTATATGGAGATACAGTGAAAAGTAATACTTTTCTAATCTTCCTCCCTTTTTCTTACTGTTTTGGCAGGGAGAATTGAGCATATCTGAGTTATAATTTTCCCTGTCAGGTAGTTTCTGACTAGAAATTAACTTACTGCCAATCCAGGCAGTGGTTACAGAGGTTCCTCAGGGCCTTGTCATCCCCCTTAGTTTTTAATTTCATGGGATTGTGCAATCACTCCATTCTTGGATAACACAGTGCATGTGTGTGCGTGCTCAGTCATTAAGTCGTGTCTGACTCTTTGTGACCCTATGGACTGTAGCCCACAAGGCTCCTCTGTCCATGGGCCTTTTCCAGTAAGGATACTGAAGTGGGTTGCCATTTCCTAATCCAGGGTATCTTCCCGACCCAGGGATCAAACCTAAGTCTTCTGTGTCTCTGCATTGGCAGGTGGGTTCTTTATCACTGAGCCACCTGGGAAGCCCAGAAAACATAGTGTTGTTTCTCAGTCACTCAGTCACGTCCAGCTGTTTGTAACCCCGTGGACTGCAGCATGCCAGGCTTCCCTGTCCTTCACCATCTCCTGGAGCTTGCTAAAACTCATGTCCATTGAAGCATGATGCCATCCAACCATCTCGTCCTCTGCCGTCCCCCCTTCTCCTCCTGCCTTCGATCTTTCCCAGCATCAGGGTCTTTTCTAGTGAGTCAGCTCTTCACATCAGGTGGCCAACGTATTGGTGCTTCAGCTTCAACATCCGTCCTTCAAATGAATACTCAGGATTGATTTCCTATAGGATTGACTGGTTTGATCTCCTTGCTGTATCTCAAGCAAGGGACTCTCAAGGGACTTGAGACTCTAAAGAGGGACTCTCAAGAGTCTTCTCCAACACCACAGTTCAAAAGCATCAGTTCTTCAGCACTCAGCCTTCTTTATGGTCTAACTCTCACATCTGTACATGACTACTGGAAAAGCCATAGCTTTGACAATACAGACCTTCGTGGGCAAAGTAATACCTCTGCTTTTTAATATGCTGTCTAGGTTTGTCATAGCTTTTCTTCCAAAAGATAACAAGTAGAGACAAGGAAACTACTAGAAAACTATGCATTGGGCTATCTTGTAATCAGCTCATCTCTCTCTAGTTATCTACAAATCCTGTTAGATTGAGGATAAGGTACAGTGAGTGAATTCCACTGATTTAACACTCCAGTGATTCATCTTCCTCAGTGACTTAGTGGGCTATCTGCTTTCCTCCCACACTTCTTTAGCTCACTCTTTCATCCCTTGGATTCCTGACACCATTTCTAAGATCAAACTGTATTTTTAATTCAGCACTTGAGTGGTAAATCCCAGTTCTGACACTAGCCAAACATTTCGAACCCATCATTATGCCACTTGCATCTCAGATTGGTTGCAGACTGACAGTAAGAAATCTTATGCTCAAAGTTAAAATTTAAATCAAATTTCTGATTCAATTAGCAAAAGCCATATAATTGTATAAGAAGCAGGATGGCTACGCAAATCAGAGTGAATGAAGCCTTTCGGTCTCTTTCTTTGGCTGCCAGAGTCCTTAACGGGGCTCTTGAAGCTGCTGGTGAAACGATGCATGAAATATTGGCCCTTGCTGAATCTGAAAAATTCAATTCCTACTATGTCCTTGTTGTCCTATATAATAATTCCTGAATAATGTACATTGACCATCAAATCCAGATATTTTAAAAGCCTACAAAATTTGTTCTCTCTTGGTCCTTGAACCAAACTCAGCATCAGCAAGGCACCATCTTAATCTGAATGGAGAAAATAGAATCTTTTCCTGGCTTTTTGGGAGTGTACATCTGCCTCCAGGTTTCCAGCAGTCCAGAAAGCCCATTCTACTGCAGTCTCAGCTAAGAGACCTGGTCTGCACCAGATGTGGTGTCTTTTCCGCCTCCTTACTTTCCCAGATTTCGTACTTCGTTTTACTTCAGGATCTTATTTTGGAATTTCCCTTTTGCCTTTCAAAAGGTTTAATTGTTCACTCAAAAATTAATGCTTCTCTTCCATGGCTCAAATTAAATCACTTTGCATCTACTCACATATTCAAAAATCATTTTTAAGCATCCATGTTCCAGTGAGTAGCTCCTGTGTGGTCTATTGAAATAGTTAATGAACAATTGAATCCCCTGTCTTGTAAAGCCATGTGCCTCTTCATCCCTGTCCTTTGTACATGTAAAAGTACATGTACAAAAGGGCCAAATCTCCTCTTGGAATATATTGAGTTGGCCAAAAGTTTGTTTGGGTATTTCTGTAACATCATATGCAAAACCCAAATGAACTTTTGGCCAACCTGTTAAAACATGAAGAGATTCCCCTGGTTTTCCAGGTGGTCTAGGATTAGATGCCGGGTTGATGCATTAGTGATCTGCACACATCCCATGAGAATGTGGAGTCTGGAGGTTTTGTAACAGTATTGGCATTGAGTTCTTCTTCTCCCATGAGCAGTTGGAACTGGATTTCCTGATGGACCATCTGTGTTTTACGCAAATCGTATTCTGATCCAATTTCCCTGGAAGGAACAAAGACAAAGTATAGGGCAAAAGAGAAGCTGTCAGACATGCACCAGATCCTCTAAACATCTTTTCTGGTCTCAGTGGATTTATTTATAAGATGCATCCACCCCATAAGCCATGGAAATCTAAACCAGCACCTGGTTGGCTCCAGCTGCCAAACAAAAATGCCCAAAGGATAATGGAAAAAGATGCTTGAGTAACCAACCTGTCTTTGATTCATGTGGTACTAAATCCTCATACACATTGAGACCATGTCTCTGTGCATTCTCCTACATTACTAACCTCTCCCTCACCACCTGTACCCAACAGGTAAGCATTTGCCACCAATTCCAACCCCTGTTTCTGAATCCATCCTTCTCTGTCATGGCTACCACTGGTTTTTTTCATCTCTTGCTTTAACAAATGCTGCTGCTGCTGCTGCTAAGTCACTTCAGTCGTGTCCAACTCTGTGTGACCCCACAGACAGCAGCCCATTGGGCTCCAGCATCCCTGGGACTCTCCAGGCAAGAACACTGGAGTGGGTTGCCATTTCCTTCTCCAAATGCAGACATGTCTTTTTCTTTATAATTTATCTTATTGAAGTATAGTTGGGCTTCCCTGGTGGCTCTGTGGTAAAGAATCTGCCTGCCAATGCAGGGGATCCTTCCTGGGTTGGGAAGATGCCCTGGAGGGAGAAAAGGCTACCCACTCCAGTATTCTTGCCTGGGAAATGCCATGGACAGAGGAGCCTGGCGGGTCTCAAAAAGTCAGACACGAGTTAGTGACTAAACAACAACAAACAACAATAGAATAGTTGATTTACAATGTTGTGTTAATTACCACTGTACTGCGTAATTAGTGATCTAGATATACATACATTTACTTCCCTGGTGGCTCAGATGGTAAAGCCGTCTGTCTACAATGCGGGAGACCCGGGTTCAATCCCTGGGTTGGGAAGATCCACTGGAGAAGGAAATGGTAATCCACTCCAGTACTATTGCCTGGAAAATCCCATGGACAGAGAAGCCTGGTAGGCTACAGTCCATTGGGTCGCAAAGTGTTGGACATGACTGAGCGGCTTCACTTCACTTTCATAGATATATATTATTTTCTTTCGATTATCATTAATCACAGGATACTGAATATAGTTCCCTGTGCTACACAATGAGTGTGTGTGTGCGTGCTCCATCATGTCTAACTCTTTGCAACCCCACGAACTATAGCCCACTAGGCTCCTCCATCCCTGGGTTTTTCCTGCTAGAATATTGGAGTGGGTTGCCGTTGTCCCTTCCTGACCCAGGGATTGAACCAGTGTCTCTTGCACCTCCTGCAGTGGCAGACAGTTTCTTTACCACTGAGCCACCTGGGAATCGCCTATGCTATACAGTAGGACCTTATTTATCCATCCTATATATAAAAGCTTATACTGAAGACACTTCTTAACTCACCTCCCTACATCCCAGGGAGCTCCACTACAATCCATTCTCCTCGCTGCTTCCAAAAAGGTCTGTTTAAACCACAATTCCTTCATTAATTCCTAAGTGAATGCAGGATAAGCTGTTTTGTACAGAAAGGCCAAACAAAACAAATCCGCCTTTGACCTGCTTCCTTGCTTCCTTGCTGGCTTACCTGCCCATTATAATCTAGCAGTTCCCACCTCCTTGAAATAACATACTCTACTGTACCCTGACATCCTTACTGACTCACACTGCTCCTTTTGAACCTCATGCCCTTCTCCTTCTTTGTCTAGATTAACTTCTACCCATAGTTCAAGACTTCTCTTGGGTGTTCTAATATCTCTGGGAAATCTTCACTAATCCACTGTCACCTTGAGATCAAGAAACATCCTTGTGTGTTTCCCTGGCACTCAGTGGATGCACACACCACCATTGTATTGCAACCACATTACAAACTTATGAAAGGCGGAGACTGTGATGTCTGTTATTGGTGCATTTTTGTTATGAAATAATCCAGAGATACAAAATAAAAGGATTAAATACTTACCACTCAACTTAGGAAATGAAACATGGCTGGTGTAATTATAACCCTCTGTAAAGACTGTTATTGTCATCATTTACATTGTCATTTCTGAACAGAACTCCTGGCCCATAATTAGCATTCAAGGGGTATTTATTGAACTAAGGTGTATGATATCAGAAGGATGATGTGCCATGTTATGTATTACTTTTTATTTTTTGGCTCTGCTAAATCTTAGTTGTCCTGTAGCATGTTGGATCTTAGTTCCCCATCCAACATATCTTCTGCATTGAAGCACAGATTCTTAACCACTGGACCACCAGGGACGTCCCTAGGTATTCTTTTTGGACATGTGCTTTGAGAAAGTTTCCAGCCACACAGACAGAGGGGCAAGGGTCGTGAGACAGTCACCACACCCCCTGAAACCAGGGAAATGTTTTGAAAAATATTATTCCTGGGTGGGGTCAAAGACCGTAAGCCAGTGCAAAGCTGACTGGTTCATGGAGAATAACCCTCAGCTTTGCCCTTTTTTAAACACCAAACTCCAGACAAGAGCCATCTTAAACTATCAGGATCTCCTCCCCCAAAGCAGCTGTGGGCTTTCCAGACCACACAAAAATGACGACGAGTCTGACTTGCAAAATACCAGGACATGTTAATGACCGCATGGAGCCTTTCTACACTTGGCGGCAGAAACAAGGCTTCCCAACTTGAGGTCTCAGGAGGAAACTTCTCAGATATGTGAATAGCCTCTGCCTCTGCTGACATCACAAAATCCCCTCTGGCACTTCAGTCCCCTGCTTCCATCATGGCTACCTGCATCGCAGAGTAAGTGGCAGGAGTGTTGCCAGGAGAAATCTGGAGAAACAAGCCTGAGAACGCAAACTTCGCTCCCAATCCAGAGGCGCTCGATGCCATCCGGTGCTCTTCTTAAGGGATTTTGGGAATCAACATGATAGTGGCCCGAGTGTTTTCAATATTTTGGCACTTAAAAGGTGTCACAGAATACAAATGAACTTTATCTCCGAAACAAAAACAGACTCACAGACATAGAGAACAGACTGGCTGTCAAGGAGGGAGGCAAGGGGAGGGATGGACTAGGAATTTGGAATTAGCGGATGGAAACTGTTATATACAGAATCGGTAAACAACAAGGTCCTACTGTACAATGCAGAGAGCCCTATTCAATATCCTGAAATAAGCCATAACTTAAGAGAATATGAAAAAGAAAGTATATGTATGTATAACTGAACACTTTGCTATACAACAGAAACTAACACAGCATTGTGAATCAACTGTACATCAATAAATACATTTTTAAAAAGGTGTTACACAAACCTGGGCGAGCTTTAAAGAAACGCGTTTTCTACAAAGGGTCAGAAGGTTAACATTTTCAGCTTGGCAGACCGTATGGCCTCTGTCACAAATACTGGCTCTGTCATTGTGGTGGGAAAATAGCCATAGACAATATATAAATTAAGGAGCCTGGCTGTGACCAATAAAACTTTATTTATGGACAGTAAAATTCGAACATCATGTAATTTTCATGTCATTAAACATTATTATTTTAATTGTATCGACCATAACAATTGTAAAAACCATGCCCAGCTTGCGGGCAGAGACAGAGGGTCAGATTTAGCCTACAGATCATAGTTTACTGCCTCAGTACCCAACGTGAAGGGCTTTCCTAATGGCTCAGTGGCTAAGAATCCACCTTGCAATGCAGGGGACACGGGTTTGCTCCCTGCTCAGGGAAGATCCCACATGCTGAAGGGTAACTAAGCCCATGCACGTAGAGCCCGTGCTCCACAGCAAGAGAAACCACTGCAATGAGAAGCCCAGGCACTGAAGCTGGAGAGGAACCCCTGCTCCCTGCACCTAGAGAAAGCCCGTGCGCTGCAGTGAAGACCCAGCACAGCCAAAAATAAATAACCCCCCAGCATGCTATCCATAAAACACCAAAGGACATAAATTCTACCTGTGTTAAATAATAGAAAGGTGAAGAATGCACACCAAAGGGAATCCAAGTTCTCACTGGAGGACTATAACATATTTACAGATAAGAAAATGCAGCCTCTCAGAGGGACAAAGGAGAAAGAAATCCAGACCACTGTAGGCAGTCAGCCCCACAAGGAGGCGTACACTCACATCGATTCCCTTGAAGTATTTCTCTTTTTAAAACTTGCCTGAGCTCCTCAGCTCTTGCGTGTGTGTGCTCAGCCGCTTCAGTCGTATCCAATCCTTTGAGACCCCAAGGACTGCAGCCTGCCAGGCTCCTCCATCCATGGGATTCTCCAGGCAAGAACAGTGGAATGGGTTGCCATGTCCTCCTCCAGGGGATCTTCCTGACCCAGGGATCAAACTTGAGTCTCTTAACGTCTCCTGTGTTGGCAGGTGGGTTCTTTACTACTCGCACAACTTGGGAAGTCCCCTTAACTCCCAACACATCCTAAGTATCATTTCATTTCTCAAGCAGTTTTCTCTCACCCCATATTTTTATCAAATCAGGCCGAAATGGATTATTCCACTGATAAGACCTCAATTTTGACAAGTTATAGCACGGGGTATTTTATATGCATGCTATGAAATATCTTAATGACTGGAAATTAAATCAAATTTGTCCAATTAAGGGAAGAAAGTAAATGATCATTTTCATGATAATTTTTTTTTTCATTTTTCCCATTTAGATAATTAAGCTCAATTAGTATAAACTACTACCCAACTCCTGGCTGGATTAGTGTTGTCAGACTCTAAAGACCAGAAATTTGTTAAAAAGTTGGCGTGAGTTCCCTCCAGATACATTAGTTCAGGTAGTGCAGCTGCATCAGTGGTAAACATGCATAATTTCCATCACTTAGAGAGGCTTCCCTGGTGACTCTTCGGTAAAGAATTCCCCCTGTCCCCCTGCCAGTTCAGGAGACAGCAAGAGACACGGGTTCGATCCCTGGTCTGGGAAGGTCCCCTGGAGAAGGAAATGGAAATCCCACTCCAGGATTCTTGCCTGGGAAATCCCATGGACTGAGGAGCCTGGTGGGCTACAGTCCGTGGAGTTGCAGAGTCTGACAGAACTTAGCAATTCAACAACAGCAGGGAAGTAGGATCCTTACATGCCCTGAGGGGAGGCTGAGAAAATCTAAAAAAAAAAAAAAAAAATAAAATTGCCAGTGTAGTTGTAACAGATTTACTTTCCACACAGATGCCTGTTTCTTCCCAACCTCATGAAAAGTTGGTTCATCTGACACACCAGTTTTTGCCAGGGAGCATGAAATGGAATCTCAGTCTTGTCCTTTCACTTCCCACTTGTGACACTGGAGCATCTTTTCAAGTGTCTATTGGCCATTCATCTTGTCCCTTGCCTTTCTATGTAGCGTGCTCTCTGGGTCTTTCTTTTTCTCGTGGATTTGTGGGAGGCCTCTGTATTTTCTGGATACCTTTGTTCATTATATAGTTGGTAAATATCTTTTCGAAGTCTCCTGACTTTTGTCATGCTGATTTAGTTTTAAATGTTGCAAAGCAGTCTTTTTATGTTTCATGCTTTGTACTGTTTCAGAAACCGCCTCTAGCCAACACCATAAAAATACTCTTTTGTGTTTCAACTTCAATATACTACTGTTTCATATTCATGTCTTTAATCCACCCAGCCTGTATTTTTGCACAGTATTCTAATTTTATTTTTTGTTATTAGTATTGTGTTATACTAACATGTTTATTGATCTGCTCATCCCTTTTCAGCATACTGATTTTGAATATGAATTTCCTGTTTACATCTGGGTCCATTTCTAAGTGTTTCACTCACAGTTCTACTTATTTACCCAAGAACCAATTTCACGTTTTTAACTAACATTACTTTGCTGCTGCTTCAGTCGTGTCTGACTCTGTATGACCCCATGAACTGTAGCCTGCCAGGCTTCTCTGTCCGTGGGATTCTCTAGGCAGTAGTACTAGAGTGGGTTGCCATGCCCTCCTCCAGGGGGATCTTCCCAACCCAGGGATCAAACCTGGGTCTCCTGTGTCACAGGCAGCCTTTACTGCTGAGTCACCAGGAAAGCCCTAACATAGCTTTATAAGGAAAGAATTTCTGATAGAACAAATAAATCCCTCCATCCTGTTCTTCACAATTATCTTTGCCACTCTTTACCCTTTGCTCTTCCATATAAATTTTAGAATATGATTGTCAGGATTGTAAAAGAAACCCATTTATTTATTTTGGAATTGCATCTTCAGGATATTGGTAATACAGTCATCCATTCATGAATACTACATTTGTTTGGGGTTTTATTTAGGCCCTTTAGTAGTATGTTACAGTTTTCACATCAAGATTTTGCATATCTTATTTATTTATTCTTGCCCATCTTATGATTATTGTTGGCATTCTAAAGCAACTTTTAAAATAACTCTTTTTATATGCTGAAGCACAGAAGTGCCGTTTTGTTTCCAGTGTTGGTTTTGTGTCCAGCAAGCTTTTGTTTAACACACTGGTGAGTTCTGTCATGTGTATAGTCTCTTTGATTTTCTATATGGAAACTTAGGTTTTGATGATAATATCTTTATTGTTTCCTTAACTATCTGTATACAGTTTATCTGTTTTCCTTGACTTTTAGCCTTTGATGTTCAGCTGCTCAGTCATGTTCTTCTCTTTGTGATCCCAGGGACTGCAGCATGCCAGGCTTCCCTGTCCTTCACATGTCAAACCCATGTCCATTGAATCCATGATGCCATCCAACCATCTCATCCTCTATCACCCCCTTCTCCTCTTGCCCTCAATCTTTCCCAGCATCAGGGTCTTTTCTAATGAGTCGGCTCTCCTCATCAGGTAGCCAAAGTATTGGAGTTTCAGCTTCAGCATCAGTCCTTCCAATGAATATTCAGGATTGATTTCCTTTCGGATGGACTGGCTGGATCTCCTTGCAGTCCAAGGGGCTCTCAAGAGTCGTCTCCAGCACCACAGTTCAAAAGCATCAATTCTTCAGCATTCAACCTTCTTTACACTCCAACTCTCACATCCAGAGATGACTACTAGAAAAACCATAGCTTTCACTATACAGACCTTTGTGGGCAAAGCAAGGTCTCTGTTTTTTAATATACTGTCTAGGTTTGTCATAGCTTTTCTTCCAAGGGCAAGCGTCTTTTACTTTCATGGCTCTGGTCCCCATCTGCAGTGATTTTGGAACCCAAGAAGACAAAACTTAAGACCTTTGTATAATGTTGATTAGAAAATATGAATAGCAGTCATGCTTGTCTTGTTTTCTCTTTTTTAAACTATGTACTTTATAGGACTATAGTGAGAATGTATTTATTTATTTACGGCACTGAATGGCATGTGGAATCTTAGTTCTCTGACCAGGGATCAAGCCTGGGCCCCCTATTTTGCAATCACAGAGTCTTAATCACTGGACTATCAGGGAAGTCCTCCTTGTCTTGTTCTCAATTCAAAAAAAGAATATTTTAGGATTTCACTAGTAGACAGATGTGATGTTTGCTTTGGTTCTGCTATAGATACCTATGATCTGGTTAAAACAAATCTCATTTATTTATAGTTTGCTAACAAACTAAGTTTTTGGAAATTGTGTGCAACGTTTTTGATGATTGTATTATTTTACTTCTTTAATCCATTAATGCAGTAAATTATTCTCACAGATTTTTCTAATAGTTAACCATCCTTGCATTTCAAAGATAAACATTTCTAACTGATTGAAATTCTAATTGAAACAATTCTAATTGCATTTCTAATTGATCATCATACATTTATCTTTATAGATTAAGTTCAGATTCTTTAACAATATTTGTCCATTATATACTGCCTCACTAATAACACTAGTTTATCTACTTTTCAGAACTTAGCCAACCCGGTAAAAATAATAATAATAATTAGGCATCTGTGCTCCGACTCTCCCTAGGAGAGATCCCAGATCTCTACTCTGATGATGAGGTTGAAAACATCATAAGCAACGTGAGAAATGAGGTCAAGAGCCAAGGTCTGGTTGACAATAGAGAAAATTGCTGGAAGTTTTTCATAGAGCGAGTCCGACGGCAGCTGAAGGTACAAGGGTCTGCTGCTCAGGGTGCAGAGGACAAGAGATGACTCCCAGAAGCCTCTGTGGACATGTTGGACACAGCTGTCCTTATTGGCCACCTTGAGAGTTTGGTGGGGTGGAGGGTGTGGGGGACGGGGATGCAGTTCCCTTCTGATCCCGAGCACCTGTGTGAGGATGCTCTTCTCACCTGCTGCTTCCAGGGCAGCAACCTGCCTCCTGCAGGCCCAGCATTCCTTTTCTGCTAAAGAATTTTAGATTGGAGTGTCAGTGCTTTACAATGAAGCGAATCAACTGTGTGTACACATATACCTCCTCCTTCTTGAGCGCCCCTCCCACTCCACCCCCATCGCAGCCCTCAGATCATCGCAGAGCAGAGCTGAGCTCCCCGTACTAGACAGCAGCTTCCCCCAGCTCTCCGTTTCATGCGTGGTGTGGCTGTGCATCAGTGCTACCCTCCCGCTCTGTCCCCTCCTCTCCTTCCCTGCTGGCTCCCTGTGTCCGTACTCTCTGCCTGCATCTCTCTTCCTGCCCAGCAAACAGGCTCATCAGTACCATTTTTTTTAGATTCCACATATGTGCTTTAATACACAATATTGGTTTTTCTCTTTCTGACTTACTTCGCTCTGTATGACAGACTCTAGTAGGTCCATCCACGTCACTACAAATGACTCAGCTTCCTTTTTTATGGCTGAACAACGTCCCATTGTATATGTGTCCCGCATCTTCTTTATCCTTTGATCTGCTGATGGACGTCTAGGTTGCTTCCATGTCCTGGCTGTTATAAATATTGCTTCAGTGAATATTGGAGTGCATGTGTCTTTTTCAATTACGGTTTGCTCAGCTTATGTGCCCAAGAGTGGGGTTTGCTGAGTCACAACGTTTCTAATCCCTTGGCTAGAGAGGCTGGCTAAGAGTTTACAGATGTTGTCTCTGTTGATATGCCTCCCAATGTTCCGGGAAATAAAGAATCCAAGGCTGTGTGGATCTCCTCTATGTACCTTCTGGCTTCTCCCCATCTTTCTGCCTTCTCAGGTGACTCTCTGCTTCTCCCGGTGGGGCCCAAGCTGAAGGTCCGCAGCAGGAAGTTCCCTGCCATCGTGAACTGCACGGCCATCGACTGGTTCCACGAGTGGCCGAAGCAGGCCCTGAGTCCGTCAGCCTCCGCTTCCTGGAGAACACAGAAGGCATTGAGGTGAGAGGGCAAAGGAGACACCCTCATGCTCCACTCCACCTCAGGGAGCGAGGAGTCCCCCGTGCAGCCCACTGAGCCAAGTGGGCAGTCACCTGCCCTCGGCATGGCCAGGTGACCTCTTTATTTCCTGACATTTGATTCTAGACCACAGTCAAGCCATCAGTTAGCAAGTTCATGGCTTTCGTCCACACAAGTGTCAACCTCACCTCCCAGTCCTATCTGAGCAATGAGCAGCGCTACAACTATACAACACCCAAATCATTCCTGGAGTTCATCAGACTCTACCAGAGCCTGCTGCGCAGGAATGGGAGAGAGCTCAGGTCCAAGATGGAGCGGCTGGAGAACGGGGTTGCTGAAGCTCCACAGCACCTCTGCCCAGGTAAGCAGCATCCTTCCAGTCCTCCTGTCCACAGCGAGCTCAGAGGGAGGGAAGGGCTGCCCTTCCCAGAGGACGGAGACCACAGTCATGCTCTGAAGACCAGGCATGGCTCTCCAGAGGCCCCAGTGTCATCAGAACAGTGCCTGCGGTGCCTGGAAAGCTTTACCAGAAGTCCAAGCTCTTGTTCTGTGCTGTGTGCTAAGTCTCTTCAGTCGTGTCTGACTCTTTGTGACCCTATGGACTGTAGCCTGCCAGGCTCCTCTGTCCATGGGAGTCTCCAGGCAAGAATACTGGAGTGAGTGGGTTGCTGTACCCCTCCTCCAGGGGATCTTCCTGACCCAGGGATCGAACCTGTGTCTCTTATGTCTCTTGCATTGGCAAGCGAGTTCTTTACCACTAGCACCACCTGGGAAGCCCCAGACTCTTGTTCAACTCATCCAAAAGAATCTGGTTGAGGAACACAAAGGCAAAACACAGGCACACACTGAGGAGCAAAGAGAACAAAGAAGCAGTTTGTTCAGGGCAGAAGCAGAAGTTACACACTCAAAGAAGAGTTCAGGCATGCTCAGAGTGAGGGGTACACCACAGGGTTTGCTGATCCCCTTTTTATTTTATCTTTAGCCCTTTGACTAAGTAGGGTCTTTCTGATTAGGGGTGGAACAGTCGTTGGGGGAAGGTCGAGGGGTGGCCTGGATTGCACCCGGTGGCATCAGCTACCATGGTCCTGTCCATTCATCTCCTGACGTCACTATGCCTGCATTCAAAGAGATGTTTTCCCTTCAGTTCTACGTACTAGTCAAGCACCACACGTAGAAGGTCGTACAGGGTCATCAGCAACCTGTGTGTGTTTCTATTGGAATATAATTGCTTTACAATATTGTGTTAGTTCTTGCTGTACAATGATGTGAGTCAGCTGTATGTATACATATACCTCCTCCTTCTTGAACTTCCCTCCCACTCCACCCCCCATCCCAGCCCTCAGATCATCACAGAGCATCAAACTGAGCCCCCTGTGCTAGACAGCAGCTTCCCACTAGCTGTCTGTTTTATACGTGGTAGTGGATACACGCCAATACTACTCTCAATTCGTCCCAGACTCTCCTTCCCCAACTGTGTCCACAAATCCATTCTCTGTGTCTGCTTCTTTACTCCTGTGCTACATTTTTATTTGCATGTGTTCCACAGTTTTTACGGTTGATTTCCTTGCTCAGATGCTCCAAGGTTTCTGTTTTAGATGCCACTCCTCCAAGCATCACGGCCTCATTAAAAGCAAAACAAAGAGGTGATGTTGTTGTTCACTCTTGCGACCCCGTGGACCACAGCACACCAGGCTTCCCTGTCCTTCACTATCTCCTGGAATTTGCTCAGACTCATGTCCGTTGAGTCACTGATGCCATCCAACCATCTCATCCTCTGCGGTCCCCTTCTCCTCCTGCCCTCAATCTTTCCCAGCATCAGGGTCTTTTCGAATGAGCTGGTTCTTCACATCAGGTCACCAAAGTGTTGGAGTTTCAGCTTCAGCATCAGTCCTTCCAATGAGTATTCAGGGTTGATTTCCTTTAAGATTGACTGGTTTGATCTCCTTGCAGCCCGAGGGACTCTCAAGAGTCTTTTCCAGGTGACATTGACTCTGCCTAAATGCCTGGTCCTATCTTTCCTGCCTCACCATGAGCCCAGGCTGAGCTCGCTCTTGGTGGAAGTGCATACCCTCCGCTTCAGTTTGGGAGGTTCCCTCTCACAGATACCAAAATCCCTGGAAATACTTCCTTTTTTTCTTTATCACATGTTCCTCTACTTTCTTTTAGTCTCCTACCCACAGTCTCTTCATCTTCAAAATCCAAAGAGTTGAATGGCTGGGAGCAGTGATTGCAGGGTTAGGCCAATTTTCTTTGGTTTCTTGCACCTTACGATGTTACCTATCAAAGAGCCTTTGGAACCGAATTTCTTAAACAAACCCTGTCTCATGTCATGCATTTTCCTCTATGCTCCTAAGTGGTTATACCTCAGAAGAAGGCCCCTGTCATCCTGTCCTTGTTTTATTTTCTACTTACTCTTCCAAATGGAACAAGTCCATTTCAGTTAGTTTACCACTGGAGAACTGTGGATAGCTCTGGCACTCCCTCTGCCCTGCTCATACCCAGCAGATACTGCTGGGCCCTTGATAGCCCTTCTTTGTTCTCTGTTTACCAGCAGCAGACCCGGCCTCTCATTAAGGTGATGGAATTCCATGCATTTTCACAACTAAATTAGCATTGTAATCAATTTAATTCTTGAGCATGGCATGTTTTTGCAGATTTCTGAGCCTTTCATTTACTGTCATTTTTTTTAGAACTCTGCCTTTAGAATAGCTCTGTTGAACTTCCTCCTAACTTGTCCTTTTCTCCACTTTTTTTTCTTAAACTTTTAAAAAAATTTTAATTTTTATTTTGAGAATGTGTGCATATTTATCTATTTCTTTTGGTTGCACTGGGTTTTCGTTGCTGTGCACAGACTTTCTCTGGTTGTGATGCACGGGCTTCTCGTTGCAGTGGCTTCTCTTGTTGCAGAGCGAGGGCTCCAGAGCACAGGCTCCGTAATTGTGTCACATGGACTTAGTTGCCCTAAGGCACGCGAGATCTTCCCAGACCAGGGATCAAACTTGTGTCCCTGCATTTTCAGGTGGATTCTTAACCACTGAGCCACCAGGGAAGCCTTCTACTTCACTTTCTCAGTTCATATACATAATGCATCTAAAGGACTGCAGTCTATTCAGTGGGATGCAGCCAGCCCTTACAATCTATGCACAGGATTTTTCTGCTCAGGAAGTCCCCCTCCGGTGATGAGGTTTTGCGCATTTGGCCGGGCCTGTCCTGCAGGAGCAGTGATGAACTGGATGGGTTCTTTGCACTCCACGCCTATTGTCTTCTCCCTCCTTGCTTTCCTTCCCTTGGCCTTTTCCTCTACATTCTAGGAAGTTTATCCTCAATGATACTAATCTAATTGTGGGCAATATTGCTTCTGCTTCTTACGCCTCCAGCGAAGACTTTAATTATGCTATGACATTTTCAGTATCCCCACAGTATCCCCTCATCTCATCTTTTCCCTTTCCAACACTGCTTTTGTATTTCAGCCTATTTTTGTGCAACCGTATATCACAGGAACCATTCTACTGATGATGCCAAACAGCTTTCTTGATGTCTTCTCTAAATCCAGTCATGGGTCGGTTTTTCAGTTGCATTGTTCCTCTGAGTCTCCTAGATGCTATTCCTTCCTCTGTTCTGTATTTATGTAAAGACCTTCTTACCCCTTTGTTCACCTCCAGGCCTGATGAGATCTATTCAGACTCAGTGTTTGACAACAAATGCTGTGTGACAATTATCTGCCATGCTGCTCTCTTACTAGTGTTCTTGTAACCAAAACTCCTTCTTAGAGCTACGGTTCAAAGCAGCTTGAGGTGCACAGTGTCCCCAGCAGCTTACTTGGCCCTACCTTTGTTGCAGTCTTCTCACCCCAGTCACTTTCTTATTCTCTCCGTCGCGGAGCCTCTAGAAAACAGAGTAAGACAGACTCCCCGAATGCAGTACTGCCGGATTTGTTTCGCCATCTCCCACCTCTTCCTCTTCCTGTCTCCCCCGCCCCACCTACAGTGCCCTCAGAACATCCTGTATCCCCACTCGCCCCTGCTCTGCAAAACACCCGTCTCTCCCTCCGGGAACTGCTGATCAGTCTACACAAAGGGCCGGTGCTGGGGAGCCATCAGTGGGACGTTCACAGAGCAGCACCCAGTGTTCCGTCTCGTACCAGCCCTGGGTGTCCGAGCAGACAATAAAGACAGTCTGTTCTCCTGCTTGAAGCAGTCTCTTTGACATGAAGAGGCCTGATTATACCGTTAGGTGACTCCAGCTCTCTGCCTGCCATCGCTGGAGAGCCCTCCCACGTCCTGGCATCCTCCCATGTCCTCCCCCGTTTGCTTCTTCCTCTATTTTCTCTACTTCAGTGAATAATATGTCTATCTACCCAGTTACCTAGCCCAGAAACTGCGGTGTTATTTTATACACTTCCGCTTCCCTCACTGCCCACATTTTAAGCCTTAACAGCTTCTACAGGTTTTCCAAGTACCTCTCAAGGGCATGCCCTTCGCTGTGTCCCCTATCTAGACACTTCTTGCCTGGATTATTTCAATAAACTGAACCTTCAAGTCTCTTACCCACCCCAAGCCCACTTCACCCATATCCTCTCGTCTCAGCCAAAACCTTCAGAGTCACCCGACCCTGCTCATGTCTCTCTTTCTCTCACTGTCCACAGCTGGTGCATCAGAAGAGCACAGTTGGCTCTAGCTGCAAAGGTGCCCAGAATGCCATTGCCTTGCACCTCTTGCCGCCACCCTGATCTGAGCCACTGACACCTTTTCTCCTGGGTAGCCACACTACCCTTTCACTAGTTGTCTGCTTCCCTCTAATAGTCTGCCATCGACCGAGCAGCCAGAGTGACCGATGCATTTGTCTGTGTATTTTGGGGTCTTCATTGCTGCATGCGCGCTTTCTCTAGTGAGTGAGTAGTGAGTAGGGGCGGCTGTCTAGTCGGGGTGCTTTGGCTCCTCATTGCGGTGTCTTCTCTTGTTGTGGAACACGGGCTCTCGGGTGTGCAGGCTCAGTAGCTGCAGCTCTGAGGCTCTAGAACACATGCTCCTTAGTTGTGGCTCCTTGGCTTAGCTGCCCTGCTGCATGTGGAATCTTTCTAGACCAGGGATCGAACCTGTGTCACCTGCATTAGCAGACAGATTCTCAACCACTGGACCACCAGGAAGTCCCAGAGTGATCAGTTCAAGGCAGAGATATGTCACTTTTTGCTCCACTGCCTGAAATAGCCCCCCTACTTCCCTCATTACACTGAGTCTCCTTCCCAGCCCTGTCCTGTTAACTCTGAGATCTCATCTCCTACTGCCCTGTCCCCGAGGCATGCCCCCTTAAACCTCACTGCGTCTCTGTCCTTTCCTCAGACACTCCAGGCCGTTGCACCAGCTGTTCCCCTCCCTGGAATGCTCTTCCCTCTAACATCCCCAAGGCTTCCTCTCTCATCTGCTTCAATTCTTTATTTCAATGTCACCTTCTCAAAGAGTCCTACCCTATGACCTCATTTAAAATTGCAGCCCCACACCATTCCTGAGCCCCTTATTCTTCTCTACTGTATCTTTCCCCCACAGGATTTACCCAAATGGCAACTCATTCCAGTATCTTGCCTGGGAAATCCCATGGACAGAAAAGCCTGGTGGGTTAGAGTCCAGGGGGTCGCAAAAGAAACAGACACAACTTAGCGACTAAACAACAACAAACATGTTATATGGACTTCCCCGGTGGCTCACTGGTAAGGAATCTGCCTGCCAATGCAGGAGACACAGGTTTGATCCCTGGGTCAGGAAGATCCCCTGGAGAAGGAAACGGCAGGATTCTCGCCTGGGAAATTATGGAAAGAGGAGCCTGGCAGGCTGCAGTCTATGGGGTCACAAAGAGTCGGATACAACTTAGTGACTAAACAACAGCAACGACATATTATATAATTTACTTATGTTTATATTTTGCTGTCTATCTCCACCTGTTGGATTCAAGCTCTATAAGAAAAGGGATCCTTGTCTGTTTTGTTTGCTGATGTATTCTAAGCGCATAAAACAGTGCCTGGATGGAGCAGGCACTCAATAAATATTTGCCTAATGAATTAATAACATTCTACCTAGTCTCCCTAACTGTATTCTGGCAGCACTCTATACCAGCACTACCCAACAGAAATAGCCTGCAAGTCATAGTCGCAAATCTAAATTTTCTAGGGAATTCCCTGATGGTCTAGTGGTTAAGACTCAATGCTTTCACTGTTGTGGGCCCAGGGTTCAACTCCTGGTTGGGGAACTGAGATCCCACAAGCTGTGTAATACAGCCCCCCAAAGAAGTCCAATTTTCTAGTAGCTGCAGCAATAAAAGTATAAAAGAAGTGGATTTTACTTTATTTTAATCATATATTTAATAGTATATAATATCACATAATTTAATAGCATTTTATTTAAGCCAGTATATTCAAAATATTATCATTTTAACATGAAATCAATGTAAGAAAAATGTTGTTTAAAAAAAGTTGCTCATAAAATATTTTCCCTTTTTTTCTATAAGGCTTTAAAAGCTCATGTATACAATTACACTCACAGGGCATCTCAGCTGAGACAAGCCATGTTTTAAATGCTTTCTTCCTGGAATGCTGCAGAATACAGTCAGGGAGACTAAGCAGAGAGACCAAGTAGAACGCTATATTTTAAACTACGTTTTAAGTGCTTATTAACCACGTGTGGCTGGGGGCTGCCCAACCAGACAGCACAGCTTCAGACCAACCTGTCTCCTGCTCTGAGGACTCATAGCAGCATTTCACCGTGTATGCAAGAGAAATGATCTTCGTTCAAACCTCAAGTCTGTGTATTCATTTGAGTAAGCCTTAATGATCTTAGACATTGCCATTCAGATTCTCTAAACTTTTCCAGAACTTTTAAAATTGCGTATAGCACCATTCTCTTCTTCCTCTTTTTGATCACACCCTGAGGTCCAATAGCACTATTTGAAGTTCTCCCCAAATAGTTCTCTCTGTCTCTGTCTCTCTCTCTCTCTCTCAATGGCTTGTTCACATCGCTGTGTTTTCACATATGTCCCTACCTTGTCAACTTATCACTGTCAGGACCTAAAAATTTCCTACTCCCCTGCCCACAAGCCCTCTCTAAGCTCTGAGCAGTGGACATTCCCTTCTCTATGTCCCTAGAATTACTCATCATTTTTAAAAACTTGAAGTATGGTTGATTTACACTGTCATGAATTCATTCTTAAATTTCTTGTCTTGCATACATTGTGAAATACTGCTATTAGTCCTTTAAGGGTAGAAATCAAGATTTATTGGCACATAGTAGGTGATCTATAAATGAATAGGTAAGTAGACGATAGATAAGTGATTAATAGATAGGCAAATGAATGAACAAGTTCAGAAACCACCTGCAAGCTCAGAGAGGGGATGGAGAATGGGTCTTTTGAATGGAATGATCTGAGGTGCCTAACTCTGGTATAAACCCTTCATCTGGAACTATTCCTTTGATAGAAAAGGACTGAAGTATAAATCACCATAATCTTGGTAAAAGAATGATGACTTGAATCATTAATATATTCCATAGTATCTTCTGCTTGATTATTACAGCTTGTGGTACACATAATCTGGTAGCAGTAAGCTAAATGGATCTCACAGCTTGGGCTCAGACAGATTTCCAAATTTGTTTAGCAGTTACTTCCCAGGTGAATGAGTGGAAAGAACCCACCTGCCAATGTAGGGAGACAGTTCGGCCTGGGTCAGGAGGATCCCCTGGAGAAGGAAATTGCAACCAATTCCAGTATTCTTGCCTGAAAAGCCCCTTGGACATAGGAACCTGGTGGACTACAGTCCATGCAGTTCCAAAGAGTCAGACTCAACTTAATGACTCAGCAGCGACAAGCAGTACTAGAAGTAGTGGTGATGCCAATAGTTAACGACTGGGTGGCAACCTAAAGTCAAACAGCCTTTAGACTTACAGTTTCAGGCTTTGACTCGGCTAGTCAGAATAGAACTTTCTTTTCAGTAGCTGAATTTAACTTGGCCCTGGATCCATCTTTTGCCTTTAAGATTAGAAACCCTCTTAACCTTGCGTTTCAGGTTGAGTTGGTCATTTCCATGTTAAAAACTCAGTCTTTGGAGGGCAGTCAGTTCCCTGTCTTGACACAATCAGAGCTCCCCCAACCCTGCCTGGGGTCTCAGTCCTCTTCCTATCAACCTCAATTCTGTGTTTAACTCAGGTGCAATCATGAGAAAAAGGGACTGTTGGATTTAATCCACATATCTATCAACCTGGAAACCTATATTTAAAAAAATATTTTATTTTTTATTTTATATTACAGTATACCTGATTAACAGTGTGTGATAGTTTTAGGTGAACAGTGAAGAGACTCAGCCAGTCGCCAGCATGAAGGATACAGGGAACGCATAGTTAGGGAGTTTCGGATGGTCCTGTACACACAGCTATATTTCAAATGGATAACCTACAAGGACCTACTGTATAGCACAGGGAATTCTGCTCAATGTTATGTGGCAGCCTGGATGAGAGGGGAGTTTGGGGGAGAATGAATACATGTATATGTATGACTTGGAAACTTTTAAATTCAGTTTATCCTGGGGTTTAAAATAACCTCAAGTCACCTGGAGTTGACAGTCAAAATTTATGATGATGTATTTGTCAAGACGTTTTTGTTTGCAAGTGAAAAAGAAAACTAACTCGAATTCACCCAATGAAAAGAAAAAAGTGAAAAAGTGGAAAGTGAAAGAGGGGAGGGAGGGAGAATAGGAAAGAAAAATTTGAGATTACATTAGATGTTTATCAGAACCCTTTTGATGACAACTAACCAAAATCCAACTGAAGTTGATTAGACAAAACAAAATAAAAAGGAGTGGATGAATTTATATCCCTGAAAAGTGCGGGATAGGGTTTAACATGGATAGAACTGGAGTTAGATATTCACTAGATGTCCTTGTTCAGGCAGGCAACCCCCATGGCTCTCAAACCTCAGACAAGTATTTTGTCTGCTTTACTCCTTATTTATTGTATGTTTTGGCTGCTCTGGGTGTTTGTTGCAGCTCTCAGACTTCTCTAGTTGTGGTGGGCTGGCTTAGTTTCTCAGAGGCATGTGGGGTCTTAGTTCCCTGACCAGGATTGAACCCCTGTCCCCTGCATTGGAAGGTGGATTCTTAACCACTGGACTGTCAGGGAAGTCCTTGCTTTCCTTCTTTCCTGGGCTGGCTCTGAGAGAGCTTTTGGGGGCTTTGGTTTGCCTATATTAAGCCAGTCTATAACGTGGACCCTTTCATTGTCCAAGCCAGGATCCATGCCAACCATTGAAGTCAGCCCCACCCAAAATACAAAGACTTACAAAGGCAAGGTCTCTAAAAGAAAACCAAGTTGTGTTACCAGAACATAGTTTTTATATTATTATTAGTTGTTATATTATTATTGTTGTTAGGCAGGCAAACCTAACAGATGTCTACTCTAGATAGAAAACATCTGTATCTAAGAGGAAAGCCTGCTTGAAGTCCAAATTCACATCAGAAACTGCTGGAAGTTTTGACTTCATCCCTGGCTCTAGGATTGGATTGGTAACATAGGCATAGGTCTCAGAGACATTCGGTCTTGAGTATCTTTCAGGTATGGACCCATGACCTCAAGTGATTAACTCAGGCACACTGATACTAATTCTAAGATTCTTTTCTTCCTTTACTTTCTGTGGTTGGAGGTATGAGGATATAATCCCAAGTTCTTGGCTATCATCTCGCCATCCTGGCAGGAGTCACTGACTAAAAATGTATTCACTTTAAAATACAACAATGTTGAGAGACGTGATGTCGTTTGTGTTCTAGGATGAAGCTGTATCGGAAGCCAGTATAGCCCAGAATTAAGTTATGTAAACCATTAAATTTTCATTATGATTAAAAAAAAAGAAAGTGTTTGGTGATTCCATGGATTCTGAGTCAAGCAGGAAGCTATCTCTAGGCCTCCAACTTTCGATGGAGTGTTGTGACTGATTATTCTGGATTCCTTCTCCATATTCTGGAGCTCTGGGGACCTCTCTCTGAACATCATGTGCCTGGCCCTTGAAGAAGGGAAGGTCTCCCACAACCATCTTACTCTCGCTGGACTCAGTCAGCATCCCCCCCACCTCCCAGAGTCAGCATGTATGGTCGATACTCGTTGGGAGAGGGTCTCATCAATGTTGGCAGCACCTCCCCTCTTAATCTTCCTATCCAAGTGTGGGAGTGTCTAGGTGGCAAGAAACCCAGAGTGGAGCCTGAATGCTTTGAATAAAGAGGAGAGGGAAGAGAAAATGTTTAAGTCACTTCTTTCGATGTCCTGTTCTACTGAAGAAGAGCCATAAAAGGACCCTGAGTTCTGCCTGTAGCCTACTTCTGATGGGCTTCCCAGGTGGCTCAGTGGTAAAGAATCTGCCTGCCAGTGCAGGAGACACAGGACACGTGGGTTCAATCCCTGGGTCAGAAAGATCCCCTGGAGGAGGAAATGGCCACCCACTCCAGTATTCTTGCCTGGGAAACCCCACGGACAGAGGAGCCTGGTGGGCTACAGTCTATGGGGTCGCAAAGAGCTGGATGCGACTGAGTTCTGACTGGCTGGCCTCTCATGTCACTCCATGCCACAGCTTAAGAGTTACAAAGCTTCCATCCACAGCACTGGTGATTACTTACCCGGGGCCTGAGGTCATAAGGCAAATCTGCAGTCCATAAAACAAACAACAGTAACAACAACAAAAAATCCCACTTCAATTTTCTCAAATCTCCCAAGATTTGGAAAGGAACACAAAGTTACTGGTGTGTTTGCTGACTGGAGTGATTATGTGGTTCAATCATTTTGATTTACAATTGCATCTTTGTCCTTGTAGAAATTACTCTGCAGCTGAACAATGGGAGATGGAAAGGGATTAACCTTCCAACACAAGAATACAAGACCCGTTCTAGGGAGCAGGCCGCCATCTGAGGTTAAGCAAAGTCTCCGATTTCTATGAATACACAAAATTAAAGCACATTCTTTTTTCTTCTGCCTTCATTTTCTTTTCTTTTGATCTGCCATGAAAAGGGAATTATCAGCAATGTCTAAGCCCCCGTTTTATTTTTGCAGCATAAAGCATTTGAATCTCTTTGACATGTTCTAGGAGCTCTGAAGTAAATCTTTGTTGGTTGCGTGAAATAGACTTCAGAAAAATGAGAGACAAGAGGTCATCTTGGAATGTAAAGTTTATGCACCATATTGCAAATACAATTGAGGTTTTTTTTTTTACTTTCCAGATATAAATAGATCTGAGTCTTCTCTTTGAACGTGAACAGGCCTTGAGTTAGGCTAGTGATTCTCAAACTTAGGCGGGCATCAGATTCAGCCAGAGGACCTATTAAAACACAGATTTCAGGGCCCTACCACCAGAATTTCTAATTCAGTAGGTCCAGAGTGGAGCAGAGAACTTGATTCCCTTTTTTTTCCTCTTTAAGATTTTATTTATTTATTTTATTTACTGGCTGTACTGCGTCTTTATCACTGCATGTGGCTTTCTCTAGTTGCAGTGGGCAGGCCTCTCATTTCGGTAGCTTCTCGCTGCAGAGCACAGGCTCCCGGGCACGTGGGCCCTGTAGTTGCGGCACACAGGTTTAGTGGCTCCACAGTGTGTGGGCTCTTCCTGGACCAGGGATGGAACCCGTGTCCCATGCTTTGACAGCTGGGTTCTTTACCACTGGACCACTGGGGAAGCCCCAAACCTTGCATTTCCCAGGTGGTGCTGATGCTGGGTACCACCTTCTGGGATCCGAGGACCACATTCTGAGAACCATCACCCACTACTGAGCACATAGAAAGCCATTCACCTCTTCCCACCTGATTGGGAACCTAGAAGGATTCCTAGAAGCCAGTATTCCCACCGCTCCAACATTGTCCCCAAATGCACATGAACATAGAGGTGGGCAAAGAACGCAGCTGGTCTGGACCATTGGAATCCATGCTGTTCCACTTCAACCTGCTCATCCACTTCTCGAAAGGGTTGTGGGAATAGATGAAGTCCAACTAAATGAGGACAAGCAAAGGCCCTTTATTCAGATCTCACTCTAGCAAGGCAGTCAGCCACCATCATTTGTGCTTTGGTAGAGACATTAACAGGTTTCCCTGGTGGCTCAGCAGTAAAGAATCTGCCTGACAATGCAGGAGACACAAGTTCGATCCCTGGGTCGAGAAGATCCCCTGGAGAAGGAAATGGCAACCCACTCCAGTATTCTTGCCTGGGAAATCCCATGGAGCCTGGCTGGCTACAGTGCATGGGGTCACAAAGAGTCAGACATGATTTAGCGACTGAGCAAGAACAAGAAGAGACACAAAAGCAGGCAGAGGAAAGGGAAAGCTAAATAGCTGGAAGAAAGGCATTCCCAGGTGGAGGCTGCTAGCCACTGGGGGAGCAGAGGAGGGCAGATCAAAAGCTGGGCACCTTGTTTAGGGGGTGGGTATTTGAATTTCTCTCATTTCTGGTCCTTCATTGGGATAGAATTAAGAAAGTTGTCAGTTATTAATCAAGTCCTGGCCATTTTGAACTGATTCTTATAGAGGTTATTGCCTGTCTTCATGGACTGTTACTTAAGACAATAGACTTGTTTCCAAACCAAGGTCTAGTTGCTGGCTGCTCAAAAGCCAATAAAGAGGCCAGGTTAGTGGGAAAGGAAAATTTGCTTAATTTGGATGCTAGCAGCTGCAGGGGAGAGCGGATATCTGTCCAAAGGCTGACTCTCCCACCGGTAATAGTCAGTGGGCAAGAGCTTTTGTAGACTGAGGAAGAGGGCTACATGCAGAAACAGCACAGCTCTGACAGTCAACTTGAAATTGGTCATCACTGGTGTGACCAGCGTCATCTTTATTAGGTACAGTTCATCTTCAGTTCTAAGGTCAATTCGTTCCCATTTCCTTGAGGCCAGTTCTTAGAATTATGGAAGCTTATGTCATGGCTACAGTCTGGTCATTATATAGCTGACTTCTTCACCTGGTAGGGGTTTCTGTATCTACACAGGATATGGCTCAGAATATTATCTGTAGCCCTTGAGAAGGAACCAAATGTTCTTGACTATGTTTAATGACTACATTATTATTATTTGGTTTCCCTCAACGGTTTTCCTTTGTTTGTGCATGTTCTCACTTCTCTGATTAAATTTATTTTTTGGCTAGTTTTTCCACCGACAAAAGGCAGGCTGAGGACATAGCGGGGCAAGGACCATATGGTCCTGTTCCATTTCAGCCTGACTTCTGGCAGGCTGGCTTTCTCAGCTGGTTGCGGTAGATAATGGGCTGGTCTCCTGGGCAGGCTGCTGTAGGTTCTAGGTCAGAGTTCTGCTTTTATGGTCCGGCCACTGTCTCTTCATATATTCCATCTTTCAGGATACCCAGTGGACACTCACTTTGTATAGTTTGCTAAATCCTCGGTGCATTCCAGACTGGCCAAATTCAATTAAAGGATAACTGTTGCTTATTAAAGCCCTACTATGTGCAAGGTGTTATGTTAGGCCCATGAGGTTTTTACAAGACACAGACACCAGTGTCAGTGAGAAGCCACCTGTGTTATTTGGGCATCAAGGAGAAAGTTCACAGCCTCCATTGCTTAGAATCTTCCACCACATTTGCTGCAGAGGAGAGAGGAAGAGGGCGGCCAGGGTTCCTTTCCTTTCCCAGGTCAAGGAGCTTGGTCCCAGCTGAGAGCTCAGCTCTGCACCTTGCATCAGGAACTGGTGTTCTTCCCTGCCCTGCAGGGTCAGGACCCCACCACGGTGCCCTCTGAAAAACCTGCCACTTCTCTGCTGCAGGTAGATGAGCTGAAAGCCAAGCTGGCCACCCAGGAAGTGGAGCTGAGGCAAAAGAACGAAGCTGCCGACAAGCTGATTCAAGTGGTGGGCGTGGAGACGGACAAGGTGAGCAGAGAGAAAGCCATTGCCGATGAGGAGGAGCGGAAGGTGGCCCTCATCATGCTGGAGGTGCAGCGGAAGCAAAAGGACTGCGAAGAAGACCTGGCCAAGGCAGAGCCGGCACTCACGGCAGCCCAGGCGGCCCTCAACACCCTCAACAAGGTAGGAGGAAGGTGTGTGTGCTTGCTCATCCCTCCGGGGAGGAGCAGCCTCTCCTCTGACCCCAAGGCAGCCCACCACACTGATGTTCCGAGGGACACAAGGGTACAGTCCAGAGGGCTTGGCTGGGACCAGCTGTCACTGGTTTATTCATTGAACAAGCAGACATTTATATACGCTGAATAGATGTCAGGATGCACAGGCTACCAGTGAAATCCCAGAGATGGGAGTCCCAAACTTATCGGGACAGGAGGGGCCAACTGTCCAGCCTCTTCACTTCACTGATGAGAAAGCCAGAGTCACAGACCTCAATGCTAGAGCCAGACTTGAACTCACATCTTCAAAATGCAAGCCCAGAGACCTTACGGCTATGCAGTCCACGGTCATTTTACTTCCTCTGTGCTGTAGGCCACACAGGCCTCTTACGGGCTTCCCTGTGGCTCAGGTGGTAAAGAATCTGCCTCTAACGCAGGAGAGCTGGGTTCAAACCTTGGGTCAAAGCTTCCCAGTTGGCGCTAGTGGTAAAGAACCCACCCCAGTACAGGACATGTAAGAGACTTCAGTTTGATCCCTGGATTGGGAAGATCTCCTGGGCATGGCAACCCACTCCAGTATTCTTACCTGGAGAATCCCATGGACAGAGGAGCCTGGCAGGCTGTAGTCCATGGGGTAGCACAGAGTCAGACACGACTGAGCAACTTAGCACGCTCATGCATGCAGGCCTCTTAAGGCCCTATGAAAATGTTTAAGATATGAGACTAAAGTAAGCTGTTGTCTCCAAAGTAAGAAGAAAAAAATGTACAAAATCATACTTGGCAAGTACTCAGTTGTCAACAGCATGTAACTGTGTGTCAACTCAATTCAGCTCATACACATGACCTTTTAGTGGAACAAGCATGACTCTTGAGATGCGTTCACTGGGAGTTCTATTTTGGTTCCTTTAAAGATACTCTGTGTTGAGAGGTGCCTGTGGTTAGTACTTCTTCCTTTTATAGTTTTCACAATTAACCTTCTTTCCCATTTGCATGACCGTGGCTGAGGGGCTGAGGGAGGAAGATGTAAAGCAGGGCAGACAGACTCAGGTCATCAGGAGTTGGTATCACAGGGGAAAGCTGATGTTTACTTGGAAGCTCATGCCATCTTTTGCAGACCCTCCACCGGTTCTTCTTTCTGCTGAGAGTCTAGATACTCATTTGCCCCTTCACAGGGGCTGTTTGGTCAAGGTCTCAGACAGCCCATGCCAGGGGGCTGTGCCAGCAGCTCACCTCTGCTTCACGGGCGACAAACCTGTGCCTCTTTCTTCCAGATGGACTCTGAGAGTGTTGGCCACCCATGTAGGAAATGCCCCCCCAAGTTCCACCGCCAGGGGACTCGCCTGCCATTTGCACCCTGTAGATTTCTGTAAGTTAGAACCCCAGTCCGGTGTCACTCAAGTTGCATTTAAGCTCTCTGAGTGGTCTCCTTAAAGCCCTCCTTCTCTAGACTTGATGTGAAGGGACACATGCACCCGCCCCCGGCCCCCCATCCTCCCTTAAAGGCAGAGTGGGTGGGACTCAGCAGCCATTCTCACCGAAGGTGTTGAAGTGTGAGTCGCTTGGTCATGTCCAATTCGTGTGACCCTACGGACTTTAGCCCCACCGGGGTCATCTTAGGATTTCCCAGGCAAGAATACTGGAGTGGTTGCCATTTCCCTCTCCAGGGGATCTTCCCAACACAGGGGTGGAACTCCAGTGTCCTGCACTGACCAGCAGACTCTTCACCACTGAGTCGCCAGGGAAGCCCTGGCTGCAGCATTGAACTCTTAATTGCAGCATTTGGGATCTAGGTCCCTGACCAGGAACTGAACCCAGGTCCCTGCTTTGGGAGTGTGGAGTCTTAGCACTGGACCACCAGGAAGTCCCTCTGAAGCCTTCCGTTATGGATTCTGTGTAGCCAGTGCACACCTTGCTTTGGAAGGTAGCATCTCTTGACTTAGGGCCTCAGCACACCTGAGACTAAACTGAGGACACTGGAAAACCCTGTGATGTATAGTTACGTATAAATTGTATTAAATGTGAAATATGAGCACATTTTGGTGTTTTTTATGATGTGTGGTGGGAGGTCCCTAAAAGGAAGGACCTATAAAACCTTTAAGTGGGTCTCTACCCCACATTCATAGAGAACACAAGATTTCTCCAGGAAAATTTTGGGAATTGTGGATAGACTGGGGGGTGGAGGTGTAACTCAATTATGCCACCACTTCTCAGCCTGAAAGCTTTTCTTTCTTCTTAAAGCTCTTTTATTTTCACTGGAGGAAAATTGCTCTATAATGTTGTATTGGTTTCTGCCATCCAACAATACGAATCACTTCTCGCCAAGAAGATGAACATCTTTCATAAGATTTTTTGACACAGAGATTATATTTTCTAAGATGAGCTGAGTCCAAATTCTGGCTGGACTGTTCACTGTGTGTAACCCTAGGAATGACTTTATGTTCTCTGAGTCTCTGTTTCCTCACCTGTAAAGAGGTGGTATATATATAATATAGTCCTCATCAGGCTGCAAAGGACAGGCAAGCCTGGCATGCTGCAGTCCATGGGGTCGCAAAGAGCCGGACATGACTGAGCAACTGAACAGCAGCAACAGGTTGTTGCAAGGACTCAATTAGATAATGCATGAAAAGTATTAACAGCTAACAGATGGCAGCCATTCAGTTTGTTGTAGTTGATGATGTCTTTGTAACAATGTTATCTCTTCTGTTTCTGCGGGCTGGAAACAGTGAAAACCCCTGAAATACTCTTGGTTAATTTTAGGGCTGATTAGTTAGGTGACCTTTGCTGGTAGAAATAAACACATAGAGATGTAACTCATGGAAGTGATGGGATGGGATTCAGAAAAAAGCACTGGATTTGAGGCCTAGATACCTCTGCCACAAAGAAAGTGAAACTCACGTTCCTAAAGGAATGACATTTTCTTAATAATTTTATTTGTTTATTTTTGTCCGTGCTAGGTCTTCATTTCTTCTCAGGCTTCTCTAGAAGCGGTAGCAGGTTTCTCACTGCGGCGGCTTCTCCTGTTGTGGAGCACAGTCTGCAGGCAGACTCAGGAACTGTGGTTCCTGGGCTCCAGAGCGCAGGCTCAGTTGTTGGGGCTCCTGGGCTTAGCTGCTCCCTGACATGTGGGATCTTCCCAGATTAGGGATTGAACCCCTGTCTCCTTCATTGACAGGTGGATTCCTTACCACTGAGCCACCAGCAAAGCCCATGAAAATCATTTTTAATGAATGCCTACTATGTATGGTAGCTCAATAGTAAAGAACCCATCTGCCAATGTAGGAGATGAGGATTCTATCCCTGGGTCAGGAAGATCCCTGGAGGAGAAAATCACAACTTGCTCCAGTATTCTTTCCTGGACAATCCCATGGACAGAAGAGCCTGGCCAGCTGCAGTCCATGGGGCCACAAAGAGTTGGACACAACTTAGTGAATTAAACAACAACTACTGTGTGCCAGATAACATGACGGGTGCTGTCTTCAAACCAGCCGTGGAGCCTCATGCACCAGTTGCTGAACTCCTTCATCCCTCACAATGGCATATACTGTTATCTTAGCTTCAAGTGTACAACGTAACGGTTCGATATATACAAACCTGTTGTGAAGGGATCACCACAGGAAGTCTGGTTAGCATGTATCACCATGCATAGTTGCAGTTTTTTCTTGTGTTTTGTTTTTTCTTCTTTAGGATTTACTCTCTTAGCAGCTTTCAAATATACAACACAGTTAGCTATGCACTACATCCCCAGGACTTAGTTATTTAAAACCTGAAAGTTTGTACCTTTTGAACCACCTTCATCCATTTCTCCCAGCCTCCACCCTCTACTCAAAGAAGCAGAATGGATCAGATTGTACCACACAGAACAGGGGCGATGTTTCTTCAGGAACACAGGGACCCCCTTGAGTATCCTCAAATTTTTTTGCATCCACAGGACTCCGGTATTTAAGGACCACATTCCTATTTTCTCATCACTTTCAAAGTTAACAATGAAGCTTTAGTTAATATATAAAGAACACCTGTAAATCAGAGCGTAGTAGTAAGTCCCTGTACATTTTAAGTCTCTGCTTTGGCAGTTTTATTTCACTTTTATAGCTAAACTGAAGCAAATCCAGTATAGCTTTTCCTGCCCTCATTGAAGAATGGTTTTGCTTACAATTTCATGGCTTCTTTTTCTCTCCTTGCAGAGTTACTTGAAATTTTCTATTTATTTCCTATGCATTTTATCCAGTAAACTTATTTTTTATTATGCAAATAACATATAATGGCATTTTTATCATTCCAATAATTCAAAGAGTACAGAATGTACAGGATGAAACATAAAGTCATCCTTCTTTCCATTCCAACCCCCAGTCCTCTCCTAAAACAGCACTCCTGGAAAAGCTTGAGCTCTATCTCATCCAGCAATTTTTCTATGTATTTATATCTGTGCAAATACACATATGAAATACACTAGGTCTTCCCTGGTGGCTCAGATAATAAAGAATTCACGTGCAGTACAGGAGACCCAAGTTCAATCCCTGCGTCAGGAAGATCCCCTGGAGAGGGTAATGGCAACCCTCTCAGGTATTCTTGCCTCAGAGAATTCCACGGACAGAGGAACCTGGTGGGCTACAGTCCAGTGGGTCACAAAGAGTCGAGCATGACTGAGGGACAAACACCTAGGGCTTCCCTGGAGGCTCAGACTGCAAAGCAGGAGATTTGTGTTTAAAGCATGATATATTTTATATGCACTGTATTATATGTTTATATGCATATAAAATATATCATATTTTAAATACAAATAGATAATGACAACTTACTCTTCCTCATGAAACAAGACTGTGTCACGCCAATACATACACTGAAACCATATTTATTTAATGCTCTGTAGTATTCCAGGCTATAACGTACTCTTATTTCTTTTAGCTATTTACTCTTGAGTGTCTAATTAGTTTCTTTTTCTCTAATACAAATATTCTTGTGCATACATCTTTACTCCATATGTTCAAATATTTCTCTGGGCCAAATAAGAAATACACTTGTTTGAGAGAACAACATGGCAGGTTGTATCATACCTCCTCCACCCTCAAAATACCCACGTCCTAACCTCTGGAACCTGTGGATTTTACTTCATATGGTGACTCTGTGGCCATGATTAAATCAAGGATCTTGCGGTGGGGAGATGATGCTAGATTATCCAGTAAAAGTGAGAGTGTTAGTCATTCAGTCATGTCCATCTCTTTTTGACCCCATGGACTATAACCCACCAGGCTCTTCTATCCGTACAATTCTAGAGGCAAGAATACTGGAGTGGGTTGCAGTTCCTTTCTCCAGGGGATCTTCCCCATTCAGGGATCAAACCCGGGTCTCCTGCATTGCAGGCAGATTCTTAACCACCTGAGCCACCAGGGAAGCCCCAGCCAGGTCCTAAACGTCATCACAAGGATCCAAAGAAGAGGGAGACAGGAAGATTGGAAGAAGAGGCGGTATGATGGTGGGAGCAGAGGGGGTAGACAGAGCTGATTTGATGTGGAACCTTGAGCCAAGGAGTGAGGCTGGCTCTAGAAACTGGGAACAGAAAGGATCAGACTCTCTATTCCAGCCTCCAGAAAGAGCCAGCCTCTCCAACATCTTCGGGTTAAGAACCCTGACCTTCAGAATAGTCACTGTGTTTATGGTAATTTCTTACAGAAGCAATGTGTGTGCTCAGTTGCTTTAGTCCTATCTGACTCTTTGCAACCCCAGGGACTGTAGCCCGCCAGTCTCCTCTGTCCATGGGCGTCTCTAGGCAAGAATACTGGAGTGGGTTACCATGCCTTCCTCCACAGCATCTTCCTAACCCAGAGACTGAGCCCCCTGTCTCTTCTGTCTCTTCGATTAGCAGGGGGGTTCTTTGCCACTAGCGCCACCTGGGAAGCCCCACAGAAGCAATAGGAAGCTCTAACAATAATTCTCTTTTTTATATAAAGAATGCTCAATTTCTATCCAAAATTGCTACTCTTGTTTATAGTTGTAAGCACTGCTTTCCCCCACCTCCTTGCCAGTCTTAAGTATTTTCAGTCATTCTAATTTTTCTCATTAAGAACACGATAATTTTTTCATTTAAAAATTTGTGAATGGTTTGATTCTAATACTTAGATTACTTCCTTCATTATTTGCTCAGATCCTTTGTCCATTTTCTGATGAGATAATTTCCTTTTCTTTATTGATTTCTAGGGTTTTTAAGATAAATTTTTCCTATATGTCTTTATATATATGTTGTAAATATTTTCTTCCTGTCATTTGACTTGTAACTTAATATTAACAAGTTATATAAAAGATATATTTCATAACTAAATGATTTTGAGAATTCTAGGGCTACAGAGTTTAACAGACTTCCTTCCTACAGGACTTTTTAAGACCTTTATTATATGATAAGCTTGATACGAAAAGTGATAGAGATAGCACAAGAAAATAAAACCTCAAATTATACAAATTTATGAGTCGTGATTTAAGATATCCATATAAAATGCTGGTAAATCAAGCCCAGCAATGTATTCAAACAACAGTATGCTACCAACCAAAGTTTTGCCTATGTAAGGCTACTCCTGTAAATATACCCAAGCATCGATCAAAGAAGAATAGCTTTGGGGGACTTCCTTGTGGTCCAGTGGTTAAGACTTCACTTTACAATGCAGGAAGTGTGAGTTGGATCCTTGGTCTGGGAGCTAAAATCCCAAGTGCCTAGAGGCCAAAAATCAAAACATAAAACAGAAGCAATATTGTGACAAATTCAGTAAAGACTTTAAAAATGGTCCACATTAAAAAAAAAAAAACTTTAAAAAAAAGGCAAAAATTCTGTAGAGAAATGTCAAAAATGATACCTAATGCAATTTAACATCCATTCCTACTAAAACTCTCAGTATAGTAGGAACAAAAGGATATTTGGATAATTTGCTGACACATAGCAATCAATCCCAGTCCAAGAATGAAACATCCTGTCTAATGGTCGAGCATTAGCAGAATTCCCATTAGCAAAGAAAAGCACAATAATGACCCCTTTGCTTCTATTATAAAACAATTGCCCTAAAGTTTCTAGCCAGTGCAATGATAAATGAAAAATGGTAATTGTGCAAATGTTGTAAAGTAGCAGACAAATGTGTCATTATTCATAGATGTCATAAAAATATAATAAAACAAATAAAAGGGGAGGGTTAAGGGTCCATTACAAAATTTAATAGCTTTCTAATATCAGCAGTAGCCAGTTAGAAAATATAATATTTTCAAGATAGCAACCAAAACTCTCAGTATAAGTAAACATAAATAAATTTATTGAAACTATGTGAAGAAAACTGCACATCTTTGTTCAGTTCAGGTCAGTCGCTCAGTCGTGTCCGATTCTTTGTGACCCCATGAATTACAGCACACCAGGCCTCCCTGTCCATCACCATCTCTCGGAGTTCACTCAGACTCGCGTTCATTGAGTCCGTGATGCCATCCAGCCATCTCATCCTCGGTCATCCCCTTCTTCTCCTGCCCCCAGTCCCTCCCAGCATCAAAGTCTTTTCCAATGAGTCAACTCTTCACATGAGGTGGCCAAAGTACTGGAGCTTCAGCTTTAGCATCATTCCTTCCAAAGAAATCCCAGGCTTGATCTCCTTCAGAATGGACTGGTTGGATCTCCTTGCAGTCCAAGGGACTCTCAAGAGTCTCCTCCAACACCACAGTTCAAAAGCATCAATTCTTCGGCACTGAGCCTTCGTCACAGTCCAACTCTCACATCCATACATGACCACAGGAAAAACCATAGCCTTGACTAGACGGACCTTAGTCGGCAAAGTAATGTCTCTGCTTTTGAATATGCTATCTAGGTTGGTCATAACTTTTCTTCCAAGGAGTAAGCGTCTTTAATTTCATGGCTGCAGTCACCATCTGCAGTGATTTTGGAGCCCAAAAAATAAAGTCTGACACTGTTTCCACTGTTTCTCCATCTATTTCCCATGTTGAGTAGTGTAAAATAAGATGTGAATAGGGAAATAGATATACCAAGCTTGTGTAAGGCAAGATTTAATATTTTAAGGATGTCACTATTCCTCAAATACTTTATACATTAAATCCAAGTCTAATTTGATTCTGACTTGGGGCTTACTTATTTCTAATTTCATTAAAATTTCATATCATTTAAGTAGCTATTAAAAATTTAATAACCTAAATACTTAACAATATGGAGTTGGCTAAATTATGGCTCATCTAAATGAGAGAAACGGAGAAGGCAATGGCACCCCACTCCAGTACTCTTGCCTGGAAAATCCTATGGGCGGAGGAGCCTGATAGGCTGCAGTCCATGGGGTCACTAAGACTCGGACATGACTGAGCGACTTCACTTTCACTCTTCACTTTTATGCATTGGAGAAGGAAATGGCAACCCACTCCAGTGTTCTTGCCTGGAGAATCCCAGGGGCAGGAGAGCCTGTTGGGCTGCCGTCTATAGGGTTGGGCTGCTGTCTATAGGGTCGCGCAGAGTCAGACATGACGGAAGTGACTTAGCAGCAGCAGCAGCAGCAGCAAATGAGAGAAAATTGCACATACTTTATTTAAAATCATATATTGCAAAAATAATTAATAACATGAAAGAATTTAAGATACAATTTTCAATGAAAGCCAGATTCAAACAAATAGTGTAAACAGTGATTGTATATGTATATGTATATGTATGTGTATGTGTATGCATGTGTGTGTGTTAAATCACTTCAGTCATGTCTGACTCTTTGTAAACCTATGGACTATAGCCCGCCAGGCTGCCCTGTCCATGGGAGTTTCCAGGCAAGGATACTGGAGTGGGTTGCCATGCCATCCTCCAAGGGATCTTCCCAGTCCAGGGATCAAACTCGAGTCTCTTATGTCTCCTGCGTTGGAACGTGGATTCTTTACCACTAGTGCCACCTGGGAAGCCTACATATATGTATATGTGTATATAAATGAATAAGCCAGAATATATACCACATTCACATATATTCACACTATATTCACTCCTTATCTTTCTTTTCTGTGCCTCTTTGTTAGTTTGTTAAGCATATATAATGAAATGTACCAGGACAGTGTTTATCTCTGGGTAGTAAAATGATGAGTGAGTCTGGTTTTCATCTTCATCTTTGCTAAATATTTCACAATAAATATGTATTCTTTTTTAAAATATAAATTTATTTATTTTAATTGGAGGTTAATTATTTTACAATATTGTGTTGGTTTTGCCATACATCAACATGAATCCACCACAGGTATACACGCGTTCCCCATCCTGAACCCCCTCCCTCCTCCTGCTGCTAAGTCACTTCAGTTGTGTCTGACTCTGTGCAACCCCAGAGACGGCAGCCCAACAGGCTCCCCCATCCCTGGGATTCTCCAGGCAAGAACACTGGAGTGGGCTGCCATTTCCCTCTCCAATGCATGAAAGTGAAAAGTGAAAGTGAAGTCGCTCAGTTGTGTCCGACTCTTCGTGACACCATGGACTGCAGCCCATGGGATTTGCCAGGCAAGAGTACTGGAGTGGGGTGCCATTGCCTTCTCCATTCTTTTACTAGAAGGACTAAATAATGTAATCTCATAAGCCAGTGAACAATAAGAAAGAAACTGTAAAAGAACTAGAAAAGTTACTATGAGGTCACATCATCTTAATATATATATAAAAGACACTTCTTACCATAAAAACGAAGGATGATAGCATGATGTCATCTGGAAAAGGATTATTCAATTTGGCTGTAGGAAAACTAAATTTCTACCTGTCACCGAACATCTTAAACAAAATGTTTTAATTTAAAAAAGAGTATTCTCGCGCGCGTGTGTGTGTGTGAGTGTGTGTGTGTGTGTGTGTGTGTGTGTGTGTGTGTGAAGAGCTCTTATAAATCATGCTGGAACTGGCATTTGTGCCTGCCCTCTCCTCACTCATTTCCTCTCTGCCCTTCCCCCTCCTGAAACATCAGGTTCTCTAAGTGATCTTCCCAGAATCTCCTCCCTGGCCAAAGAGATACCATCACTCTTCAAGAATCTGCTAGCCTACTAGCCCTGCTTTTTGCTTTTTTTCAGAGCACTTCTCACTCTGTAATATACCAAAGATTGACCCTTTTGTGTCCGTCCCCACCACCTGCATGAGCAAAAGGACTGAGTTTTTTATTTACCACTGCATCCCCCTTGCCAAATGAACGACTGTGCAGACACATTTATTCACTCAGCGGAGAATCCCTGACTGCCCTCCCTGCCAGACACTGTTCTAGGTGCCCGTGATGCTTCCATGAACAAAGATTCTGCCTCTATGAAGATTCTGTTTAGCGCTGGGCAAGAGTGAGAGACAATGAGCATCATGAAAAAGCATTGTATACAATGTGTGTGTGTGTGTGTGTGTGTGTGTGTACACATATGTATATATTTATATTTAGATATTAAAAAACTAAGATCATGGCATCCAGCCTCCCATCACTTCATGGCAAATAGATGGGGAAAAAAATGGAAACAGTGACAGACTTTATTTTCTTGAGCTCCAAAATCACTGTGGATGGCAATCGCAGCCATGAAATCAAAAGACATTTGCTCCTGTGCTCTGCCACAAGAGAAGCTACCACAATGAGAAGCCTGTACACCACAACTAGAGAAAAACCCATGGAGCAACAAAGGCCCAGCATATCCCTACTCGCCCCCCAAAATATATATATATAAATTTTTTTAAGTTAGAAGGAATTACATTGAAATATTAACAATGGTATATCTAGGTTATAGAATTAAATTTCATCTGTATCCAATTTTATCTTTTCTTAATTCAGTACATTGAACTTACATGCTCAAATTATATTAAAATTGTGTGGGTTTCGTTTCTGATTGTATTTTCTTTGTCCTCTTTGGCTCAGGGGAGGCCACAGGATTGGGTATTCAAGTACACCTGCCACACCTATGCTGTCCTTCATTCCTGTCCATTGTAGACAACACCATCATGACTCAAAGTGCAAACCGTGGCAAGAATAAATGAGCATCTTCCTAGCTGCTTCCATTCGGTCCTAGAAATAATCCCCCTCCTGTTTTGATTTCCAGGCCCGAGAACACCCCCAAATTAATTTGGCACAAGGATCTAACCTTTGAAATTAAGATTTTCCCCTGTTCACAAAATCAGCCTTGAAATCAAGTGCTTCTGAGATTACATGTTCCTCACTGTCGGTCACAACAAACTTTAAATCAACTTTATATGCATTTCTGACCAAATTTCACTTGGAGATGGACTGCTCCCAACCTACAGATGAAAACACTAAGGCCTGAGAAGTTCGAGTGGCTTTTCAAGGTCAAGGCTTTCAGCCATATCTTTCTAGGGCAAGTGAAACCTGTAGCAAAGCTCCAACCCCTGTCTAGGCAGAGGCAGTAACAGCACACGCCGTGCCTGGCTTTCTGTCTGTGTTATTTCTTGGCAGAAACAACCACTTTGCTATCAGAATGGTCAGCTGTAGTCAGAACAAGCTCGTGGAACAAAGCAGTTTAATTAAAGAAAAAATATATATAGTTGGGTTACACTGCCATTCTCTTCAATCCAAGATGGAAATTAATTTATAATAACCTTATCTTTTATTCATGGGCATGCTGCCTGTTTCAGAGCATGTTGACATCCTTATACCTTTCACTTAAATGTGAAATAATTGTGTGTTTCTGATGGGCTGCAGGTCAAAGTGCTGAGAGAACCTCGCTGAGTCTCGACTAGCCATTTGGAGCAGTCTGGAATCACTGGGGAATTCTCGGTTCCCTTCTAATGAATCATATTTAAAATTCTGAGGACACCTAAAGGCTTCGAAACGGCCCTCTCAGATCGCTCCGAGCCAGCCTCCATGAGTGGTCGACGACAAAGAGAGCCCACGTGTTTTCCTCTAACAATGCGCGTCTCTCTTGCAGACCAATCTGACCGAGCTGAAGTCCTTCGGTTCCCGCCGCCGGCGGTGAGCAATGTCAGTGCAGCGGTGATGGTGCTTATAGCCCCCGGGGGCAAGGTGCCCAAGGACCGCAGCTGGAAGGCCGCCAAGGTCACCATGGCCAAGGTGGACGGTTTCCTGGACTCCCTCGTCCACTTTGACAAGGAGAACATTCACGAGAACTGCCTCAAGGCCATCAGGCCATATCTACAGGACCCCGAGTTCAATCCGGAGTTTGTGGCCACCAAGTCCCACGCGGCCGCAGGCCTCTGCTCTTGGGTCATAAACATCGTGAAGTTTCACGAGGTGTTCTGTGACGTGGAACCGAAGCGCCAAGCGCTGAGCAAGGCCACCTCGGACCTCGCTGCTGCCCAGGAGAAGCTGGCGGCTGTTAAAGCCAAGATCGCTGTAAGTGACCCCCACCTGAGGCAAACAGCCCTCTCCCCCAGGCCCCAGCGCCTCTGACCTGACTTTTAAAGAAAACCAATTGTTATGTAAAATATAATTTTTCAATAGAGGAAACTTTTAAATTTTCTTTCTCAAATACCATGTAGTCCAAACAAGATAGATCCACCAGGCCATGGGTTTAAGCTTTGGCCCTAAAAGGTTTTTTCCATTTCCTCCAAGGAAAGAAAAGATGACAGACAGATACGTATAATAAATGAATGGTATTATCCATGGAACCAGCTGCTGTCTTATTAGCCACAAGTGAATCTAATATTTTTGCACATCTGATAGTTAAGAACAAAAGGTCAAAAAGGGAGATTCTTTAACTTATTTTACTGAAGTATAGTTGATTTACAATGTTGCATTATTTTCTGCTGTATAGCAGAGAGATTCAATCACACACACACAGACACACACATATTCTTTTCCATTGTGGTTTGTCGCAGGATATTGACTATAGTTCCCCGTGCTGTACAGTAGGACCTTAGTGTTTATCCATCCTACAGATAGTGGTTTGCATCTGCTCATCCCCAAACTCCCAATCCATCCCTCCCCCACCTCTTTCCCCTTGGCAACCGCAAATCTGTTCTCTTGTTTTTGAGTCTGTTCTGTAGAAAAGTTCAAAAGTGGGAGATCCTTTTTCCTCTTTGAGACAGTTTTTCACCACTTTTCCCCACCTTGTGCATCAGGATCTCCCATTCTGGCTACTGTCCACCTCCTCACTCTCATTGCTGTGGACATGTGGGTCTGTGGGATGTGTTAAGCCACCTGCGCTGCATTATAGAAGTCTATAAGAGCACCTAGCGCGTTGCGGTTTGGGGTGGGGGTGGTCCCTTGGCCATAAATATATAATTATTAGCCTCTTATTGATATTTTTGTTGTATGCCCCTCACCCAGGATTGGGGGATGGAGATGACCTTGGATTCAACCATATTTAAGAGAGATTCCCCTTGAACTTCACCTTTGCCATTAAAATGACATATGTTCACGTTCAGTCATGTCTGACTCTTTATGACCCCATGGACTGTAGCCCGCTAGGCTCCTCTGTCCATGGATGCTCCAGGCAAGAATACTGGAGTAGGTTGCCATTTCCTCCTCCAGGGGATCTTCCCGAGCTAGGAATTGAACCTGCACCTCCTGCATCGGCAGGCAGATTCTTTAACACTGCACCACCTGGGAAGCCTTTACAATGGGTATCGCCAACAGCTCAGTTCAGTTCAGTCGCTCAGTCGTGTCTGACTCTTTGCGACCCATGAATCGCAGCATGCCAGGCCTCCCTGTCCATCACCATCTCTCGGAGTTCACTCAGACTCACATCCATCGAGTCCGTGATGCCATCCAGCCATCTCATCCTCGGTCATCCCCTTCTCCTCCTGCCCCCAATCCCTCCCAGCATCAGAGTCTTTTCCAATGAGTCAACTCTTCACATGAGGTGGCCAAAGTACTGGAGTTTCAGCTTTAGCATCATTCCGTCCAAAGAAATCCCAGAATGAACTGGTTGGATCTCCTTGCAGTCCAAAGGACTCTCAAGAGTCTTCTCCAACACCACAGTTCAAAAGCATCAATTCTTCAGTGCTCAGCCTTCTTCACAGTCCAACTCTCATATCCATACATGACCACAGGAAAACCATAGCCTTGACTAGATTGACCTTAGTCAGCAAAGTAATGTCTCTGCTTTTGAATATACTATCTAGGTTGGTTATAACTTTTCTTCCAAGGAGTAAGCGTCTTTTAATTTCATGGCTGCAGTCACCATCTGCAGTGATTTTGGAGCCCAAAAAATAAAGTCTGACACTGTTTCCCCATCTATTTCCCATGAAGTGATGGGACTGGATGCCACAATCTTCATTTTCTGAATGTTGAGCTTTAAGCCAACTTTTTCGCTCTCCTCTTTCACTTTCATCAAGAGGCTTTTGAGTTCCTCTTCACTTTCTGCCATGAGGGTTGTGTCATCTGCATATCTGAGGTTATTGATATTTCTCCTGGCAATCTTGTGTTTCTTCCAGTCCAGCATTTCTCATGATGTGCTCTGCATAGAAGTTAAATAAGCAGGGTGACAGTATACAGCCTTGACGGACTCCTTTTCCTATTTGGAACCAGTGTGTTGTTCCATGTACAGTTCTAACTGCTGCTTCCTGACCTGCATATAGGTTTCTCAAGAGGCAGATTAGGTGGTCTGGTATTCCCATATGTTCCAGAATTTTCCACAGTTTATTGTGATCCACACAGTCAAAGGCTTTGGCATAGTCAATAAAGCAGAAATAGATGTCTTTCTAGAACTCTCTTGCTTTTTCCATGATCCAGCAGATGTTGGCAATTTGATCTCTGGTTCCTCTGCCTTTTCTAAAACCAGCTTGAACATCAAGAGTTCACAGTTCATGTATTGCTGAAGCCTGGCTTGGAGAATTGTGAGCATTGCTTTACTAGCGTGTGAGATGAGTGCAATTGTGTGGTAGTTTGAGCATTCTTTGGCATTGCCTTTCTTTGGGATTGGAATGAAAACTGACCTTTTCCAGTCCTGTGGCCACTGCTGAGTTTTCCAAATTTGCTGACATACTGAGTGCAGCACTTTCACAGCATCGTGTTTCAGGATTTGAAACAGCTCAACTGGAATTCCATTGCCACATGAGAGGTGGAAATCAGAATCCTGCAGAATGACACGGCAGCTAAAACCCCATCAGCAGACCTCCAATCCACGCTGTGCTGTTCACCAGTGGGTGACATATAGAAAGGACTTTCAAGTGCCCACACTTCAGCTTCCTGACATAAAATGGACACAGTAATAGCCCCCACTTTGTGAGTTTGCCGTGAGGATCAAAGGAGAGAAGCAGGTAGAAAAGAAGCCCAGAGCCCAGCCCACAGGAACACAGGGAGCCGCTGCCACCCCCAGGGCTCATGTGACCCCTGACCCCTGCATTACCTCTACCTGCTTCTCCACTGGCTGTCTGTGTCATCATGGCTGTGTCCAAGCCCTGGTCACCACCACGGTCAAGCTCAAGCCGAAAATTTCCCTGGATCTTTCATTTCTACATGTGCATTCTAGGCAGATAAGATTCTTACTGCACATCTCTCATGATGATAAAAAGGGTTTTACAAATTATGAAAAGCAAAATGGCAGACATGCTTCATGCTTCAAGTTTCACAGGTTTATTGATCCATAGATTAAATTCCTCAGCTAAAGGCCTCAGTTCAAAGATCCTTGCAACCAGACTCTCTATAAAAAGAGATGCTTTGGCAAAGCAAAGTATCTCCCAGTATGTTTGCTTTATAAAACCTGGATATTCACGGGCCAGATTACGGATAATCAACCTCAGAACAGCCCTCTTGAAAGAACACCAGGAGCAAAACACTCTACCACCCTGTTGACTGCTTCTGGGGGAAAAGACCTTCTGATCATTTTCATATTTTTCAGTCTCTCTCAGAAAAGTGTTACAGGAACTACATTTTCAAAGCTCTCTTTCTCTTACTCAAGTTATTTTAATGAAAAGAACATTTGGTGTGAAGGGAATGTTTTCAAAATGTTTATACCTTTTCAGTTAGCCAACACGCACATGATGGGCTCATTCAACCTGTGAAAGCAATCAGAATATTTTTAAAATACTTGGCTACCTTAGGAAGGCACTTCTGCCAAAATATTTTTGAAATTAAAAATAAAAAGATGCCTTCTCGCTTTGAACAACCTCCTCTCCATCCTTTGCTCATCCACATGCCTATCAACATAGGCATGACACTCACCTACTAATAACGGGGTGGACTGATACCCATTGTACATATGGATGCCCACCCAGGCAGGAAAGTGCCTCCCTCTGTGTCACTGAGGCCACAGCCAGCTTTCTCCAGTTGCACGCCCCTTCACCAAGAAGAGGATGCCTGTTTTTAGGATTTTAGCATAATTCCAAGTAAAGAATTTTTTTTATCACGGTATAGTTTCTTTATAATGTTGTATTCATTTCTGCTGTACCAAGAATTTTATATTCATGATGCATAAAGCAAAAAAAAAAGAGGCATCTTTCAGAACACATTCTACAAGGTAATTTCAATTTGATTATATATATATAATTAAAATCCCTGGAGGAGGAAATTGCAACCCACTCCAGTATTCTTGCCTGGAGAATCCCATGGACAGGGAGGTTGCAAAAGTCAGATACAAATTAGCAACTACACAGATAATTAAAATACACACCAATATGAATAGTGGTGGTTATCTCCAAGTAGTAGATTTTGGATGTTTTTTGTTTATCTGTATTTTCTTTTTTTTCTGTCACAAACATATATGAACTTGACAGTTTCAAAAAATAATAGCAGTAAAAACAAGGAAGTCATCTTCACCAGGCATTTACTCACTCATTAAGTAAAATACCAGAGGGCAGAGAAGAGCTTCGAGGGAGTAATGACAGTCTCCTTACCTTTTCATTCTGTTGTTTGTTTTTACTGATTGTTGAGCCATAAAGAAAGCTGAGTGCCAAAGAATTGATGCTTTTGAACTGTGGTATTGGAGAAGACTCTCAAGAGTTCCTTGGACTGTAAGGAGATCAGACCAGTCCATCCTAAAGTAAATCAATTCTAAATATTCACTTGAAGGACTGATGCTGAAGCTGAAGCTCCAATATTTTGGCCACCTCATGCTCACTGGAAGAACTGACTCATTGGGAAAGACCTGATGCTGGGAAAGATTGAGGACAGGAGGGGAAGGGGAAGACAGAGGATGAGACGGTTGGATGGCATCACTGCCTCAATGGACATGAGTTTGAGTAAGCTTCAGGAGATAGTGGAGGACAGGGAAGCCTGGCGTGCTGCAGTTCATGGGGTTACAAAGAGCTGGACATGACTGAGCAACTGAACTGAACTGAACTGAACTGAGCTGAACTGATTCTTGACACCACTCAGAGCTTGCAACCCAATGGCTTAAATGTCTTTTATCTGTCCTGCACATACTGCTTGGAAATGATTTAACTGCTGGCCAGTATTTAAAAAAAAATCTGATTTCTGGCCAGTCTTATAACAGTCACAAGATTCCTGAATATCACTGACTGACCCTGGCCTTAAGCAGTGGCTTCCCACTCGAGCAGGCAATTTTGCTGCATTTTGTCACGGTCCCCACCAGCCCCTCCCCCGCCTTTTTAACATTAGACTCATCTGGCTAGTTTACATCGTCTTCGTGTTCTGCGCATCTGAATTTCTGAGCCCTCCCTACATGCTGTGCCGCATCCATTTGTCATTGTTCTTCTTTAGACAGTTGACTTTCTGCTCCAGAAGGCTGGATGGCAATCATCTCCTATCTCATTACAGTGACTCTTTTTGCCGATGTGACCTCAATTCCTTGTTCAATCACACAGAGGCCGCTTCCTTGGAGCCCTCATGTTCAAGATGGAGTTAGTGCCCTCACCTTTAGCTCATCCCCCGCCCTTACCTCCCACTTCCCTTATCATCACTTATCATTACATTGCAACCAAAATCAGTTGTCCCAGATGCTCCCCATTGACTGATTAAAAAAACTGAAAGAGCAGTAAATTATATTTATATTCTATGAATCTGTCTATATTGTTCATAGCAGATCAAAGTATATTTTTTTTTAAATACCTTTCCCCCTGGGATTTCTACTTTCTTTCTCTCTCTCTCTTTCAGTTAGTTCCTTTGGGGGATGTGGGGGAGAGCTCTCTAGGGACTTCCCTGGAGGTCAGCGGTTAAGACTTCACTCTCCAGCGCAGAGTGTACAGGTTCAGTTCCTGGTCAGAGAGCTAAGATCCCACATGCCTTGTGGCCAAAAAAAAAAAAAAACAAACATTTTTAAAAAAGAAATATGGTAACAAATGGAATAAAGACTTTTTAAAAATTGTTCACATTAAAAAAAATCTTTACAAAAACAAATTAAATCTCCATCCAGTCCAGTGTTCTACTGAAGCCTGCCTTTGTTCCCAAGACCTTTCTTGCTTGTTTCCAAGTCAAAGCTCCAGTAATGGAGAGTAATCACATTCACTGCTCTCTTGGGTTCATTCCAAAGACTTCCGGACCCCGTGGCTTCTTTCTTGATTTCTTCTCTTGTTTTGCTTCAGCTCACTCTTAAATAACTTTTTCAGAAATGTTACATGAGAGGTAAATTATCTAATATTCTGGTCTGGACATATATGTTTGTTTCTAAACTGAATTGACAGTTTCACTATTATATTCTGATATAATATTTTCCTCTTAGAACAGAGTACTTTATCTTTTGGTCTGGTGAGAAGTCTGATGAACAGTCAGGGTCCCATTCCTTTGTGGGTGCACTGTGTTTCTGCTTTTCTGGAAGTCCTTCAATTTTTTTTTCTTTATTCTTGGCGTCTGAAACGTTACCCTGATGTACTTAGCTGTCATTCTCTTTTTATTCTCTGTACTTGACCTGTAGAGACTTATTTTCTTCAGTTCCACATGATGCTTTATAGTCTCTCTTCTGTTTCTTTTTAACCTTATTTTCTGGAATGCATATTGATTAGATATCGGAACTTCTCAAAGTAAAGAAAGTGAAAGTCGCTTCAGTTGTGTCCAACTCTGCGACCCCATGGACTGTAGCCCACCAGACTCCTCTGTCCATGGATTCTCCAGACAAGAATACTGGAATGGGTAGCCATTCCCTTCTCCAGGAAATCTTCCCAATGCAAGGATAAAACTCAGATCAAATCTGCATTACAGGCAGATTCTTAACCTTCTGAGCCACCAGGGAAGCCCATAGAAACTTCTGACGGGTCCTCTACTTTCTCTCATTTTTTCTCACTTTGTATTTTCTTACACTGTCTAGATTTCCTCCAGTTCATGTTTTAATCATTTCTGAATTTATCCCCTGGTGGCTCAATTAGTAAAGAGCCTGGCTGCAATGTGGGAGACCCGGGTTCATTCCTTGGGTTGGGAAGATCCCCTGGAGAAGGAAATGGCAACCCACTCCAGTATTCCTGCCTGGAGAATTCCTTGGACCGAGGATCCTGGCAGGCTACAGTTCATGGAGTTACAAAGAGTCAGACACGACTGAACGACTTTCACTCATGATCATGTTAGAGAAATCTTGGGAAGAAAAGGAGGTAGAAGAATGTGGCCAGCCTGTCACCGTTAACTGCATGCCTCACCTCCCAGTTAAGCTGCTTGGCTGTATAAGCCTGGCTCTTCATTTCTTCCTTCTGTGACTTGGTGATGATAGAGCAGCCTGAAGCCCTACTGTGGCACAGATGTGAGACCTATCTGGAGGTGTCTTCCATGCAACTAGGTGGCTTTGTGGATGCAAACAGGCGTGGCAGGGGAAGCAAAGACTGTGCGCTTACATTTTAAATTCTTAATACATTTAGAAAAACCTAGAACCAAGTCTTTTAAAAAATATTCCTCTACTTTGGGATAATTGGAGAGAATGGAGGTTAGGTGAAGTTGTCTTATACTCCTGAGACCTTGAAGCAAGGGGGAGTTCCCAGGTTGCAGACCAACTCCAACCTGCAAACCAACTGCAGCAGACAGTCTGGCTCCTCCCTGCACCCCCCACCCCCGATCCTGAGATCCTTCTGTCCATTTCTTGGCTTCTCCAGGCTCCAGTGAGCTTTTGCTTCTGAAAGCAAAGCAGCGCTTTCACTTTTTCTCAGAATACTGGAACCCATTTTCCCCAGTACAGAGAGAGACAGAATTTAAGTCTCTGTCTCCTGGTCGATCCCCTGGGTCAAGAAGATCCTTTGGAGAGCCCACTCCAGTATCCTTGCCTGGGAAAATCCACAGACAGAGGAGTCTGGTGGGCTACAGTCCCTGGGGTCACAAAGAGTCAGACACAACTGAGCAACTAACATTTCATTTCATTCCTCCTGGTCCATCACTCCCTCCTGCTCCTGGATCATTGACTGTGTGAGGGACGTGAAAGCTGGGTTCTCTCTTGGATTAGGACCCTTTGGACTCCCATGGGGATCTGCCTGAGAGCCCCCCAACTTGCCTCTCCTTCCCTTCCTTGCCCATTTCCCCAGCCCCTCGCAGCTTCTTCCAGGGAACATGGGGCTTCTTTAAAAACACCCTGGACGTAGACCCTTATCTCTGAAGCACTGGAATTGCTGACAGACCTTGCATTCCTTCCTCAACAGCACCTTAATGAGAACCTGGCCAAACTCACGGCCAAGTTTGAGAAAGCAACAGCCGACAAACTCAAATGTCAGCAAGAAGCTGAAGCGACTTCAGGCACCATCTCCCTTGCAAACCGCCTGGTAAGTGTGAGCCTCCAGGGACGGGGCGGGGGAAGAGGGGGGGATTTAATTACACAAGCTGAGCTTGTTGGGTGCCCCAGAGGTACATATTAGATGAACACAGCTGAGCCCTACTTTGACAAGAGTGGCAAGAAATATTAAAATGCTCCGGGCTGCAGAGGCTGACTCCTGGGGAAAGTATGAATGCACACCCTGATCTGGTCAAAGGAAATTTCCTACAGGGATCGTTGGGAGGAAAGGGTGTGGGATCCTTCAGGCAGCTTTCAAGAGGCATGACATGCTTACCTGTACCTGCAATGGCCATAGGAATCGTTGAAGACGAAACTAGCCTTTGATAGGCAAACCCAGGCATTCTTCCCTGTGGGGCGTTTGATAACCAGGGTGTGGACAGGGTGAGGTGCTGAGACAGAAGCAGAAAGGAGCCAGACAGCTGACTCGGAGCATGGCCACCCATGACCTTGGTCTCTCCAGCAGGGTAGTCACCTACGGCCACTCAGGGCTCCAAGAGCAAGTGTCCCAAGGACAGAAAGTAGGTCTCATTCTCTTAAGACCTGGGATCAAAAGCCAGCACAGCACCCTTCCTTGCGTTCTACTAGGCAAAGCAGTGTCAGATCCGGGGAGAGGGACCATCGGCCCCGGCCCCTGATAAGAAGAGAATCACAGGATTTGTAGCCATTTTCATCCCCTGTGGCTTACATTTCTCATCGTGAATCATCAGCTCAGAGCCTGCAAAGCGGCGCCCACTGGACGTGATGTCTCTTTATGGAGGGCCCTTACAGCACCCTCCCTCACCAGTGAAAGGAAGTGGAATCAACCCCTTTTCATACACGTTTATTCCAGCCACCACTTATGTATGTAACCAAGCCAGGTTTCCCAGTTCAGGGACAGATGAGTCATAACTGTCACGGAACCAGCTGCGCTCCAGTGATGGGAGGTGAAGCCTCAGGAGTGTCTGAGCCCTTGTGTGTTGAACCTGCCGCTGCACAGCTCTGAGACCCCCACCCTCACTGAATGGCGGGGTGTAGAAGCAGCTCTTCCACGGACGAGCGGGAGGCAGTCGGGACGTCCCTGCCAGCCTGCCGTCCGTTCACCCCCCTGCCTGGTTCCCAGAATTCCCCTCAGCCTCTCTCTGCCCGGCTGGAGACTTTGCTGCGTCGGTCCTCATCGGAGGCGAGGTGGGGCTCTGCTCTAGGACTCAGGACAGATGGTCTCTGAAGCTCCCCCACTTCCACTGACCTGGGGGTTCTGACAAGATGCTGGGACTTTCTGATCTTTACCTGTGTGATCTAAGACTGGGTGAGGATGGTCAGGTGGGGTAAGCCGCTCAAGTCTGTCAGCTCTGACATCCTTGGATGTCTTCTTTCAAGGAAGAAAAAGCGACCCGTCATCACACCATAGCACAGAGGGCTCCCCAGGTGACTCAAGCGGTAAAGAACCTGCTGCAATGCAGGAGACCTGGGTTCGATCCCTGGGTCAGGAAGATCCCCTGGAGAAGGAAATGGCAATCCACTCCAGTGTTCTTGCTGGAGAATCCCATGGACAGAGGAGCCTGGTGGGCTACAGTCCATGGGGTTGCAGAGAGTCAGACACGACTGAACATGCATGCCTGTGCATAGCACAGAAATCAAGCTTCACCGAAGAGCCCGCCTCACAGTCCTCCCACAGAGGGACTGTCTCTCCTCCAGAGAGGGCGCCCCTGATGTGGGGCGCCAGAGTCAGGCCCTGTTCTGCAGGCTTGAGACTTTGTTTCTGTGCATCTGTGGCTTAATGACCATGCCCATCCTGCCCACTGTGAGTGATTTATAGTGCAATTGATTTTCTTTGATTTTCATATCTTCAGTATTTGAAGAGAAGGGAGAGGTGCTTAATTTTCTGCTGTGTTTTGAGTACCAGACATGATCCCAAGTGATGATCACACGCAGTCACACTAAATCTTCTTCACGGCCTTTCGAGGCAGGCATGTTCATCTCTATGCCTGTCGAGGGCAGAGCCCTGAAGCCTGCTTTCAGACCCTGTCTCTCCACAGCCCTTCGGGTTCAGGGAACAAAATAGGGGCTCCTTTGCTGCGATGTTTGCTGCATCTGGTGCAAACCCGCATTGATCACAAGGGCCACAAAGATGATGTCCCAAGTCCCCTGCTGGGAAACGTGTGCTGTGCAGTCTCTGTGGCTGAACTGTGGCTCTGTGGCCCGTGGTATGACGTGCCTTCTCCCCCTCTCTGCTCTTTGAAATGGCAGGTGGGAGGCCTGGCCTCTGAAAATGTGAGATGGGCAGAAGCTGTGCAGAGCTTCAAGCAACAAGAAAGGAAATTATGTGGAGACACTTTGCTCACTGCAGCTTCCATCTCGTACCTGGGCTTCTTTACGAAGCCCCACCGCCAGAGCCTCCTGGACGCAGCGTGGAGGCCCTACCTGAGCCAGCTGCAGGTGTGTCGGGCCCGCGTCACTCATGAGCTCACGCGACAGTAACAATCCAAATCTTCTAGTCCCTTCCTGCGTTCTTCCCCCATCACCTCCAGAGCGTCCCCTAGTGACCTCCAGGATCCAGGAGGGAGACCTGGGTACCCAGGTCCTTCCACACTTCCATGTACCACCATGCGCTGCCTCTCAGGTCACCTGGGGATAGCACCTGTCCTCCTTCTGGGGTCTGCGTGGGAACTCTGGTCTACCACCTCCATGCTGTCTCCTGACAGTTCTCAAAACTGTTAAACCCAGGAGGCACCAAACACATCCTGTATTTCCCTCCAACCTTCCTGCTCTTGTGCCAAACTTAATAGCAGCAGTGGAGGGCAAGCCTCTTTCCCCAAATGCTGCACTTCCCCCTGTTACTGCACCCCAAGGTCCACCGTCTATGTCTGTGACCCACAGACACCCCTATGAAGGCAGTTCATCGGCTTTCGTCAAACGTCCTCAGCTCTCAGTGTGAGTAGGTGGCTCTTACTCCCAGCTTCTCCCTCCACGCTGACATGACCTGATGAGGAAATGCCAGTTTCCAACTGAAGAGATGTTGCCCCTCGGCACTCCCACATCACTCATGGTCCTCAACCCACAAAACTTGCTGAGTCTTCAGCCTGTCCTACATGCCACTGGCAGGAGGCACAGAAGACAGTCCGTACCAGAGTGTCAGCAGGACAGTCTTAGTCCCGCAGACAAGACGAGAGTCATAAGAAGTGGCTCCCTGAGAGTTAGCAGAGAAGGATCACCACATACACTTAAGGTTGTGTTCCAGAATGCATTTATAGGTGTCTTCTTGGAACACAAAGCCCAGACTGTCTAGTGATGGTTGGCTTCTCAGATCAGCTCATAAATCCCACCCACCTGATAATTTGCTGAACAGTAGTTTGAAAACTGTTATAGTGCTTTTCCTTGGTGATCCAGTAGTTAAGACTCTGTGCTTCCAAGGCAGGGGGCACAGGTTTGACGCCTTGTTGGGGAACTAAAATCCCACATGCCACATGGCACAGCCAAAAAATTTTTAAAATTTTTTTAAAATCAAAAACAGTTACAGTACTGGGAAATGAATAAAAATTAAGCTGTTATTTATTCACTTTGAACACTTGTGGGAAGCAAATTGTTGAAAGGACAATCATTAGCTCAACAAATGAAGGCAAGGAGCGCAATAGCAGGTTAATGAGGCGTTTTCTAGCTTTGCTTTGGGGACACAAGTGTTTTTGTGCCATGGACCCTTTTGGCAGTCTGATAAAACCAATGCATTCCTTCTCACAGTAATGTTTTGTAGCATGTAAAATGGAATGAATACGATTACAAAGGAAAACGATTCTATTGAAATACATTTCTGATCCCAGGATAAGAACCTCCAGTGTCTGGTTTTCCCTTTGAGATCTGCTCGAAGGTATAGAATTGGCCATTCGTACTCTTAGCAGATATAATTAAAGGGAAAGGAGATGGTCTGGAGAGGCTTTCCTGAGATAACTGGGAGGACAAACTGCAGAGAAGAGAAGGATGGAGAGGTTAATATTAATAACAGTGCACATGTGTGAACCTCAAGAGCGTTCTGAAGCTGACACAAAAGGTCACACATATCGCATGATTCTATTTATGTGAAACGTCCAGAATAGGCAAATCCAGACAGACAGAGAGCAGATTAGAGGTTGCTAAGACCCGGGGGTAGCCGGGAATGGGGAGGACTGCTCGTGGACGTGTGGTTTCCTTTTGGGGTGAAGAAAATGTTTTGGAAAGAGACAGAGCTGACGGTTGCACAGCATTGTAAACTACTAAATGCCGTTGATTTGTGCACTCTGAAATGGCTAAGGAATGTGAATTTTACCCCAATTTAAAAAAAAAGTTTTTAATGAAAATGATTATTCTGAGAAGAATTAAATGAGCTGAAAGAGGTAAACAGAAGAAAAGGTAGGGTTCCCAACAGAGACAGTGGACAGGTTTGCGGGATGAGCTCCTGCAAGCAGCCTTGTGGTGAGGGGGGGGTGGTCTGCAACAGGAGAAAGGAGAGGGTCCGCAGTCCTTTGCGAGCTGGGCATTGGCAGCAAGTGGTGATGCCAGTGAGAAGAGAGGGTGATCGCTGGTGTGGAGCCTGGGCTGTGAAGCACAGAAATGCAGCAGGAAATGACTCTGCTAACATGGGTAAGGAGGATGGAGACTGCTGATTAACATGCAAATGATACTTGGTTGCTCAGTTGTATCTGACTCTTTGCAACCCCATGGACTACAGCCTGCCAGGCTCCTCTGTCCATGAGATTATCCTGGTAAGACTGCTAGAGTGGGTTGCCATTTCCTCCTCCAGGGGACTCTTTCTGACCCAGGGATTAAACTTGCATCTCCTGTGGCTCCTGCACTGGCAGGCAGATTCTATACCACTGAACCTAACCCACCTGCAATGCAGGAAACAAAGAAGACTCAGGTTTGATCCCTGGGTTGGGAAGATCCCCTGGAGGAGGAAACGGCAACTCACTCCAGTATTCTTGCCTGAAAAATCCCTAGGACAAAGGAACCTGGTGGGCTAGTCCAAAGGGTTGCAAAGAGTCGGATACAACTGAGCAAACACTTGGATTTGATCTGATTGATCTATGGTAGTCATTTGACTTAGAGAATATACTGAAGTACCAAGGATGACAAGGGTGGAATTTCTGCTGCTCTTCATCCCTCAAGAGAAAAGGCTATCAGGATGCTGAGAAAACATGCTCCACAATCACACAGCCAGGAAGACTCTTCGGGGGATTTCGGTCTTGCTTTTTAGAGTTCTGTCTTTTGAGTGAGCTGTGGCCCCACCCCCTGCTTCCGTTCCGAGTGCCTGTGCCCTTTCTTTCCCACCAGGTTCCAATCCCGGTGACCCCAAGTCTGGACCCCCTGAGGATGCTGATGGATGATGCCGACGTGGCCACCTGGCAGAATGAGGGCCTCCCTGCAGACCGCATGTCCACAGAGAATGCCGCCATCCTCCTCAGCTGCGAGCGCTGGCCGCTCATGGTGGACCCTCAGCTACAAGGCATCAAATGGATCAAGAACAAGTACGGTGAGGACCTCCGGGTCACCCAGATCGGCCAGAAAGGGTAGGTGTCTGCACACAGAAATTCCCACTTTGCCAACTACGCAGAAGGGAAAAGTGTGATGAGTGGATTTTAAATCCCCGAAGATTGTTTCTACCCCGCCGGTCCCCCAGGAGTTTTCTCCTGATTGAGTCCTCTCAGTTTAAGAAACATCTCAGCAAGAGATGCTTGAGTGCCGAGTCTCTGCTTTTCTTTCTTTTTATTTTTGTTTTTACTGGAGTACAGCTAGTTTACAGTGTTGAGTTAGTTTCAGGGGTGTAGCAAAAGGAATCAGTTATGTTGCTGTTGTTTAGTTGATAAGTCATGTCTGACTCTCTGCGACCCCATGGTATATAGCCCTCCAGGCTCCTCTGACCATGGGATTTTCCCAGGCAAGAATACTGGAGCGGTTTGCCATTTCCTTCTCTAGGGGATCTTCCTGACCTAGGAATTGAATCTGAGTGCCTGCATTGGCAGGTAGATTCTTTATCACTGAGTCACCAGGGAAGCCTGAATCAGTTGACTTATTTGAAGTTTCTCATATAAATAAATGAGCCTTATAATTCATCATTTATTCCAGCACTCTCAACTTTTGGTCTGTGATATCCTTTAAGATTTCTTTCTATGTACCTGTATTTTTCAAGTTATAGAAAATATTTTATTATCTGCTAATGTAAATCCCTCCTGTTATTCTTCATCATCATTTATTTATTTCTTAAACTGTTCTATTGTTTTCTTTTAGATTAACTTTAAGATTTTTGGTCAAGGTTTAAAAAATTATATTGTTATTTATTGTGTGAATTGAATCACATCAAACTTGTAGATCTATTTTGGCAAAATCAATTTTTTATGTGCTTATTAAACTCTGCATAACATTGAAAAATTAAAAACAGCCTAGCTTTTGATAATTGATTGTTAAGTAAATTAAGGTGTATCAATACATTCTAATACCCAGTCACATAAATATTGTTATAGAAGAATATTTAATGGCATGGGAAAATATTTACAATATATTTGAACCCAGGTTGTAAATTAAATGACCTGCACAGATAAAATAATAAATAAACATAAATACAAATGCAGACATAAATAAAAATATGAATAATATAAAATAAATAGAAGTAGTAGTAATAAACTTGAAAATATCACATGTCCAGATATGAACATTCAACACCAGAATGTAAATGACACAAAGATTATAGTACATTTTCATGTGCTTTTTGCATTTTGTTACTTTTCCTAAAAACATATCAGATCACATAAATACCATTTTTTTAATTGGAAGATAATTGCTTCACAGTGTTGTGTTGGTTTCTGCCGTACAACCAAGTGAATCAGCCATGAATAGACGGATGTCCCATTCCTCTTGCGTCTTCCTCCCAACCCTCATCCCATCCCAGCCCCCTGGGAGCATCTGGCTGAGTTCCCTGTGTCATGCAGCACCTTCCCCTGGCTCTCTCTTTCACGTACGGTAATGTGAACGTTCCAGTGCTGCTCTCTCAGTTCCTCCCACCCTCCCCTTAGACAGAGGTCTGTCCTATTCCTCTGCATCTCTACTCCTGCCCTGCAAGTTAGTTCATCAGTAGCATTTTTCTCAAGTCCATATATATGCATTAATATATGATATTAGTTTTTTCTCTCCCTGACTTGCTTCCCTCTGTGTGACAGGCTCTTGGTTCATCCACCTCATTAGAACTGACACACATGTGTTCCTTTTCATGGCTGAGTAATATTCCACTGCATATATGTACCACAACTTCTTGATCTATTCATCTCTCAATGGGCAAGATCACATAAATGTCATTTTAAATAAAGACGTGCCCCTGAAGTCATCCCAGAGAGCTGTGCCTCCAAGATGACCCCTGTGTTCCAGAGGCCACAGCCGCCTTGTTAAATTGCCTCAAATCCACAGCTTGCCACACTCTCACCTGCCCAACTCTCTCCTCAGCTACCTTCAGACGGTAGAGCATGCTGTGGAAGCCGGGGACATGGTGCTGATTGAAAATCTGGAAGAGTCCATCGATCCTGTGCTAGGACCCCTGCTGGGGAGAGAAGTCATTAAGAAAGGACGGTGAGACCCAGCTGTCCTGCGGGCCTTCCAAGGGGCTGGTCCATGGCCCCTGTAGAACCGTGCACAGACCTGCTCTCCCTAGCGCCTCCTCTCCCAGCTTCTCCCAAAGCGCCTCCTCATTCTTCCAAAAGAGGAACACCTAACTACCCTCCTGTCCTAGAGAAAGTTTCCTGGGGAACTTCCATCAGCCAACTCACTGGCCTGCTTCCTAACAGCCACAGCACACTCCTCTGGAGGAACTTGAGGGAACGTGATGAAAAAGCAGGCTGACTCTTTTTATATATAAATGTACTTATTTATTTTTATGTTCGGGCTGTGCTGGGTCTTGCTTGCTGCTTGAGCTCTCTCCAGTTGAAGCGAACAGGGGCTGCTCTCTGGTTGTGCAGGCTTCTCACTGCGGCGGCTTCCCTTGCAGAAGAACATGGGCTGTAGGGCTTGCAGGCGTCCGTGGTTGCAGCTCCTGGGCTCAAGAGCACAGGCTCTAGAGTTGTGGCTCACAGGCTCAGTTGCTCCACGGCATGTGGGATCTTCCTGGATCAGTGATTAAACCCATGTCTCCGGCATTGGCAGGCTGATTCTTTACCACTGAGCCAACAGGGAAGCCCCAGGCTGAATTTTAACCACAAGGATTTCACCTAAGCCAGCTGTCTGAGTTCTTAGAACTCACGTCTTTGTTGATTCGATGAGTGCCTGTTGCTTTGGGTGCCAGTAGTTGATCAGGGCTTAGCAAGGGTCTAGGAGAAGGGGGAGGAAGAGAGAGACAGGTAAGGGCTAGAGGCACGTAGGGAGAGGGCGTGAGAGTTATCGGGAAGGACTGGTCGGACCCACTGCTCAGACCGCCACCTTTGCATGTCCTTGTTTAGTCACTAAGTCACGTCTTACTCTTTGCAACCCTGTGGACCGTAACCTGCCAGGCTCCTCTGTCCATGGAATTTCCCAGGCAAGAATACTGGAATGGGTTGCCATTTCCTTCTCCAGGGGATCTTCCAGACCCAGGGATCAAACCCACGTCTCCTGCACTAGCAGGCAGATTCTTTACCACAGAGCCACCAGGGAAGCACCCTTGCATGTCCTTAGGAGGCACTTAATTACTTATTTAAGCATTTTCTCCCATAGAAGAAGTAATGTTCCACCAATCACGAGACAACGTAAGCTCTTCTGCTAGCCCGTAAGTCCTCTTTGTGCAACCTCTTAAGAAGGTGCCCCTTCCTGCAAGTGCTTTACTGCCATCTGCTGGAAACATTTTATAATGTGCTCCCACGTACGTGCACCACTAAGTGGATCGCACTCCCTCCAGCCTTACCCGAAAAAAATAAACATGATGGCCGTGGGAGAAGGTATGTCAGCCTCCACCCTGTTCCCTGCGTGAAAGCTTAATCTAGACATGCCTGTGCATCTGAATGGCAATATCATTTGCTACGACCTTGCAAAAATCCTGTGCAGGATTCTGTCCTTGACCAAAGCTCCTAGGAAGACACCCACCTTCACATGAGCCTCTTTGTTCCAGGTTCATTAAAATCGGAGACAAAGAATGTGAGTATAACCCCAGGTTCCGGCTCATCCTTCACACCAAGTTGGCTAACCCTCACTACCAACCGGAGCTGCAAGCTCAGGCCACCCTGATCAATTTCACCGTGACCAGGGAAGGCCTGGAGGACCAGCTGCTGGCCGCGGTGGTCAGCATGGAGAGACCCGATCTGGAGCAGCTGAAGGTACATGAGGCGCCCACCCAGCAAGGGAGGGAGGAGCGAGACGCTCTGCCACCCGACCCTGCCATGCACCCTCCTCTGCGTGTGGGGGTAGCGGGGGTGTTCCTTCAGAAGTGGAGCCATGTGGTTCTTCCGGAGCTCAGAGGAGCACCAACACCATGATCCTAGAACAACCTCATGTTCCTGAAACAACACCAGTTCCCTGGAACATCCCTTGGGAAGCAGAAGGTAGAGCAGGCTGAAGACCAGGAAGCAGAAGGCAGCTAGGAGAAACTGCAGTCCCATCCAAGACACTTTTGGACCACTCATCACAAGTGTTCATGTGTCTATGTCCAGAACTAAATGGGATTCATTCCTGCAGGGGCAATAGAAATAGATTCAACCATGTTAGGGGAACATCTTAGCTTGAGCTGCCATCACAAAATACCAGAGGCTGAGTGGCTGGGACAACAGATATTTATTTTGTCACAGTCTGGAAGCTGGAAGACAGAGTTCAGAGTCCAGTTTCTGGCGATACCTCTGTTTCTGGCTTGTGGGTGGCTGCCGTCTCACTGTGCATTCACAGACCTCTTCCTTGTGTCCACACAGAGAGCAAGCTCTCCGGTGTCTCTGCTTATAAGGGCAATGATCCCACCACAGGGACCCCATCCTCATGACTTCATTTAACCTTAATTACCTCCTTCTTCTAATTACCCCCATCTCCAATACAGTCGTGTGGAGGTGTGTGGGGTGGGGGAGGGGGCTTAGGGCTTCAACATATGAATTGGGAGGGAACACAATTTTGTGTGGAGCGAGTAGTGCCCTTTTTCCTGTCTCCTTAGATATGATTGGCTTGTAATAGCTGGGGACTATTAGAGAGCCAGGGGGCTGATTTAAATTGGGAAGTTGAGAAAAAGATTCTATAAGCAGGTGGCATAAGCCTTTGGCATGGAGCACTCCCAGAAGAGTCAAGAGTGAATCCTGGCTATAAGGCCAGATTGAGGCCTGTGGTTTTTCTTTAAGCTTTTACTTTGCATTGAAGTATAACTGATTACGGCTTCCTTGGGGGCTCAGACAGTAAAGAATCTGCCTGCAACGCAGGGAACCCAGGTTCGATCCCTGGGTCAGAAAGATCCCTTAGAGGAAGGAATAGTAACCCACTCCAGTATTCTTGCCTGGAGAATCCCATGAACAGAGGAGCCTGGCGGGCTGCAGTCCATTGGGTCACCAAGAGTCGGAAATGACTGAGCAGCCAGCACTTTTACTTTTCACAAAGGAGAGCTGTTCCTTTTGAGGACAGTAGAGTTATGACAGAGAAGTAAAACTTGACCCCATCCTCTAGCTAGTCCCCCAGATAACTTCCACTGAATGACTAGACCATGTCCCAGCATCCTGCTAAGCCTTGCACAGCCCTGCTATGTGCAGGGCCAGGTTTACCCCAGCTAAGGTTGCTATGAAAGGGGAATTCAGCCCAAGATCACATGATTAGCAAATGCTGCAGTAGGGGTTCAAGTCCTCAGCTAGTCTGACATGCTTGTGGTCCTGAGCACTCCTCTGTTCCACTTCCAGTTTGCTAAGGGCAGGGGCTCTGGCCCCATAACCCTCTGTCTGTTCAGACCTACCTGAGAACAGGATGCTCTGGGCTCCTATACCTGACTCTCCTTTATGTGATACCGCAGTCAGAGCTCACAAAGCAACAGAACGGGTTCAAAATCACCCTGAAAACGTTGGAGGACAACCTGCTCTCTCGCCTCTCCTCGGCCTCCGGGAACTTCCTGGGAGAAACGGCCCTGGTGGAGAACCTTGAGATCACCAAGCAGACTGCCGCGGAAGTTGAGAAAAAGGTAAGACCTGGCAGCCTGGGCTGGGGTGGGTGGGGGCGGGTGAGGCCCTCCTCCTGGTCCCTGAGTCCACCGTCCAGGGACAAATGTCAGAGTAGGGAGATGGCTGATCCATCTTCCCGAGTTTCTCCTGGAAAGTTGAGCTTGGCAGGATTCCTGAAACGACCACCTCACCGCCTGCATGACAGAGCCCTCAACCCCTATAAAATGCTGTTGATAACTCTACTCTGCAAACGTTTGACTGGCACTTAGATCTGTGCAGGGGCTTGTGTTCTGTGCAAGAAATAGTGGCTCAAACTGAATACCTTAGTGAGTCCATGGAGTTGCCCTGAAGCTAAGGAATCATGCTGGTGTACAAGTACATGGCTGCACCCCCAGAAAACCCACAACCTGCAAAAATCTCACAAGTCTGATTTCAATGAGAAAATTTTAGTGATGTCCCAGTAAACTGAGCTCTCAAAAAAAAAATTTTTTTTAATTATCATCCTGCAAATTTACTTAGCATATGTTTCCTTCCTTTAAGGGCGTGGAAAGGAAAGTGGAAATTAAGCAGATCCTTCCTGATGGTCTCTGTGTGTGTGTGTATGTGTTAATCCCTCTTTGTGAGGCCAAGGATTGCAGCCCGCCAGGCTCCTCTGTCCATGAGATTTCCCAGGCAAGAATACTGGAGTGGGTAGCCATTCCCTTCTGCAGGGCATCTTCCCAACCCAGGGATCGAACCAGGTCTCCTGCACTGCAGGCAAATATTCTTTACCAGCTGAGTCACCAGGGAAGCCCAACAGTCTCTATACAGGCTGTGAAAGCATGAGTCAAGCTCCTCTGCTGAGAGTGAGGGCATGGTGTTGAGACAGGCGGCCTGGGGAGAGGAGTGAAGGTTTTCAATAGCTGTTGGAGGAGGCGGGAATGAAAGGGACACAGGGTAATAGACGGCATGAAGGACCCAGGGGACACGAAAAATATGAGTCAGTGAAAACACCAATCTGAGCAACTATGTGATTTCTATTCAGTTCCACTCTCTTCTGAGAATCTTTGTCTTTTAACTACTGGTTTAACCAAGTTTTACATTTTTAAACATTACTGATACAACTGAATTTCCTTCTACTATCTTGATTTATACTTTCTATTAACAATCCTTTTGTTTATTTTTTCTCCTTTCTTGATTTTTCTTTATCCTCCTCTTTTATCCATTGCTAGTTTTAAAGTTATTTACTGTTTATTTTATTGGTTAGTCTTAATTTTTCATCAATATATGAAAAATGTATTTCATTTCATATGTGACTTAACAAAATATATATTGACTTAACAAAATCTAAAATTAAGCACTATATCTAGCCTCTTTCAAAACAATATAAGGATATTAGAAACTTTTATTATTTTTTTCCATCTTTCATTATTGTTTTATAGCATTTTGCTTCTACCTTGCTTTCATCTGCTACTTCCAAACTGGTCATGTTTTTATAGTCTTTGTTATTTAAATTGACTGTACATTTAAGAAATTCTTGCATCTCACTTACTTCTTTTGGATTCAATTTTCTTCTAATCAAAGAAAATAATTACTTGTTCAAGGGCTTGTGGATAGTAAGCTTTCTTTGACATTGACTGCTTCTTCAAAGTAAAACCTCTGGTCTTTAATCAACTTTGGAAAATTCCTAACCATTATAGCTCAAACATTGCTTCTCCCCTATTCTGCCTGTTCTCTACTTATTTCTGTTACATACATTTTGAATCTTTTTATTTTATCTGCCAGGTCTAAGAACTTCTTTTACATATTTTCCAACTTTCTCTCTGAGCTGCTTTTTAGGCAGTTTCCTCAGGTTTATTTGTTAGTTTGCTTATTCTCTTTCAACTCAAGTTCATTATTTAACCAGTGTACTGAGTTTCCTATTTAAATAGCTATATTCTTGTCTTTGGAAGTTCTATTTAGTTCTTTTTCAGATAATGTCTGTTCTTTTTATAATGTCCTGATTTTATACTTTCTTTTATCTCTACTGCTTTTAAACAGAATTAGTTAATGAGGTAAGTAGGTAGTCACTCCAATCATGTCCAACTCTTTGTGACCCCAGGGACTGTAGCCCACCAGGCTCTTCTGTCCATGGGATTCTCCAGGTAAGAATACTGGAGGAGGTTACCATGTCCTTCTCCAGGGGATCTTCCAGACTCGGGTATTGAACTCGCATCTCCCACATTGCAGGGAGATTCTTTACCATCTGAGCCATGAGAGAAGCCCTAGTTAATGGTAGATCAATCGTCTTCAGCTCTTGGGATGCTAGGAGGTCTTCTAATTATCCTGATAGGTAACACTTCCTCTTGAACTTTGTAGCTGTTAATTGTGAGCTCATCTTCAGTAGGGTTTGTTTTTTCCTGTAGGCTTTGCATAAATTATCAGCAGTTTCACTCTATCCTGGAGTATAAGGCAGGTTGTACTGAGGTTATATTTAATAGGATATTCTTACAGAATCCCTCTGTGATGTTTAGATCTCTTCTTATTTTTACCTCTGATAAATTTTCTGAAAATAGACCTTTCCGTTGAAAGAGATCTTCTCTGTGAATTTACACATACGGAGCACAGAAAACAGTGAATGTCCGTGATGGTCCAGTGGCTGAGAATCTGCCTTACAATGCAGGGGGACACAGGTTCCATCCTGGTCCTGGCGCCTGTGCTGTGCAGTAAGAAAAGAACCCGCAGTGAAAAGTCCCCGAACCACAGCTAGACAGAAGCCTCTGTTTGCCACAGCTAGAGAAAGCAGCTAAGACCCAGCGCAGCCAAGGATTAATTAATTAACTAATCAATTCAGAACAGCTGTCTGTGTAACAAAGAAAACAGAAAATTCGATTATGCTGGTTTTACTGGAGTCCTACTGCCTGGCTTACTTTTCAAGTTAGATGTGCTGATGTGTGTGGATGTGCTGATGTGTGTGGATGTGTGTGTATCTGTGTGTGGATGTGCGTGTATCTGTGTGTGCATCTCCCACGTGTCTCCAGCTGGAGGGGCTGGCACGCTCACCTTTGAAGCACTAGGAGGGTGTCCTCTCTTCCTCACTCGAGCTTGGTTAAGGAAAATCACAGCAGCTTTCTGCCCTCCCTTGTTCCCCTCATCCGCATCCACCCAGCCCACCCACAGACACAGGGTGCTGACACAGAGCGGCCACAGAGATTCTCAGGGGCCCCTGACTGGCTTGAACAATGGACCACTGTTGATTTTTCTGACAGGTGCAGGAGGCCAAGGTGACCGAGGTGAGAATCAACGAGGCCCGGGAGCACTACCGGCCGGCCGCCGCCCGGGCCTCTCTGCTCTACTTCATCATGAGCGACCTCGGCAGGATCCACCCCATGTACCAGTTTTCTCTCAAGGTGACGTAGGCCTGGAGCCCTCGACACAGTCACAGCACAGCAGCGTGACATGCCCCGCACGGCTCTGCACAAGGGCTTGTCCGTGGGCTTCATTAGCCGTGGCCAGTCTTTCAGACCAGATCCAGGAGAGCAGCGGGCTTGGCCTTACAGGCCTCATCTCTCTAATTGGGTCTTTCATGACTCATTGGTTATTTGGCTGAAACAGAGGGAGAGGGCATGGCAGGTCCCAGCCTCGTTCGCTCAGCGAGTACATATGATCCAGCCAGCACTCTGCTTCCTGACCGTGTGGAAGAGGAAACATCGGCGGGGAGCCTTGCCCCAGAGAGCTTCACAGCTAATAGGGCTGATCAAATGTGCGCCTCACTTGCATCTGTTAAAACCAAAGCAGGCCATACTAATTGTCAAACTTTAAATTAGTGTCCCTGTTACCCTAATGGGCTTCCCAGGTGGCGCAGTGGTAAAGAATCCACCTGCTTGTGCCAGAGACACAAGAGATGTGGGTTCAATCCCTGGGGCTAGGAAGATCCCTGGAGGAGGGCAAGGCAACCCCTTCTAGTATTCTTGCCTGGAGAATCCCATGGACAGAGAAGCCTGGTGGGCTACAGTCCAGGGTGTTCGCAAAGAGTCAGATACTACTGAGCACACACACACCATTACCCTGATATCCTCAAAGCTACTGCTTTGTGGTTGCTGATATATTTCTAAAATCAAAGATGTTAGCAGTTGTAAGTGCTAACTAAGCTTATCTTACTCATGAAATAATAAAGACCCATAAATTTTAAGAACATCTCTGAAAGTATATCTTTCTCCCATAAGGAGTCCTCCAAAAGACCATAGCTGCAGAGTCTGTAGGGGGCTCTGAACAACTTCTCTGGTTTAATCCAACAGGGAGGACACTCACTTTCAGGGCGCACACCTCATCCAGCTGCCCCCTGGAGGCCAAGGTGTGGGGATGAAGCTGAGCCACTGAGAAGGAAGGCTCCCATGCCTGGGACTCACTAGGCTGGAAATGGCATTTCATCCTGCCCCTTTTCCCTCCCCCTCAGCTCAGAGTCTCTGTAATATTGAATGTTTTTAACAGAAATCCAGTACTTGACATTATATTCAGGTCAAAGCCCCATGTGAAAGAAATATAAAGGATTTAAAAAACAGTATAGAAGTTAATGTGACAAGCCTAGTAACTATGGAATCACCTCCCTGGTTTTGAGAGTAGTTGAAATCTACTGCAGTGACTTTTCCTGAAAAAGGGAAATAAGACGAAGCCCATGAAAATATGTGTTCCAGGAAAAAAAAAAACCAGCAAGAAACTGGAAATCTGCCTAGCCAAAAATTGAAAAGACCCAATAATATCTTAATTTTCATTTTCTTTAAAGATTCATCCTTGACCTTTGTTTTCTTTAATGATTATTTTCTTTATTCATTCTTTAATGATACATTCATTCCTATTATCAATTTTTATAAGTCTATGTCTAAGTTTAAAATGATGGAAAATTGATTCATATGCTCAGTATGAAAATGGATTCATATTATACCCATCATGTACAATTTGGAAGATGTAACCAAAGCGGGCTATGCTCTCACAGTTGCAAAAAGTGTACATAAGAAAAAAGCACATGTAAGAGGACTCATCAAATGATGTGGAATTACTAGAAAGAAAAACCAAGAACAGCTGATACTCTGATCATTACCAAAAGGAAAAGTAATTAGTTAAAAATATTCTGAGTACCTATTATGTACACAGGTCTCTTTTAGAGAGCAAAGTTGTACAAGATGTTGATTCTACCATCAGGAATTTCATAATCTAAAGGACAGAATCACCCATACTGGTTACTGTTCATTGTGTTCAGTTTCCAACAAAACTTATTAGATTTAATTTAATTATTTTGGTCACTGGACCTAAACAGTGTGCTTCATAGCTTGGCCCTCTTTGTGACAACATAGTAATTTATACGAGCAACTAAGTCAGGAGTTTTCCTGTTGCCACTGGCCCTCCTTGGCAGGTTATGCTGGGAAGACATTTCTGTGATTGGTGAATTATGATACTCACCAGAGGTAGGGCCACAGTTACATACAGAGAGCCATGTAGGCTACCAGTGTCCTATCTCCGGCCCACAGGCCTTCAGCACTGTCTTCCAGAAGGCTGTGGAAAAGGCAGCTCCTGATGAGAACCTCCGAGGAGCGGGTGGCCAACCTGATAGACAGCATCACCTTCTCTGTGTGCCAGTACACCACCCGGGGGGCTCTTCGAGCGTGATAAGCTGACCTACCTTGCCCAGCTCACCTTTCAGGTAAAAGAGGATTGAAGACAGTTCCAGAAAACAGGTCAATTTATATGCCCAACCAGCAGATATAATGAAACTTTTTTCTTTAAAAAAAATTTAGTATTTATTTATTTAGCTGCACCAGGTCTTAGTTGCCGATTTGGGATCTAGTTTCCTGACTAGGGATTGAACCAGAGCCCCTGCATTGAGAGCTCAGAGTCTTACCACTGAATACCAAGGAAACTTGCTCTTTTTAACGTCAGTTCCCATAGTTTGTGAAGATTATTGAGCTCTACGCAGAGGCATCAGACAAGAAAATCCAGCATGGTGCACGCAGGCCATCCACTCTCCATTGTCCCACTCATGATGGACATGCCTAATCAGCCATTATACTTTTTCATGGTGATGGTGGATGAGGAAGATCCTCCTCCACAGGGCCCTCCAGCAGCCACTACCTATCAGTCCAAACTAGCCCTGAGGATGAAACCGGATAGCCATACCAAAGACTGGATCCTTCCTGAGAGGCAGTAAGAACTTAAACTATCCCTCATTATTTATGTACCCTCAAGGCTGCAGGTAGCACTAGCAGAAAACAATCCACCTGCCAATGCAGGAGCCATAGGAGAGGCAGGTTCTATCCCTGGGTCGGGAAGATCCCCTGGAGGAGGAAATGACAACCCACTCCAGTATTCTTGAGTGAAGAATCCCATGGACAGAGAAGCCTGACAGGTTACAGTCCAGGGGGCCGCAAAGAGTCAGGCACAAGTGAAGCAACCTAGCACACAGCACAAGGTTGCAAGTTTAATGTCCAAACCTTCCCCCAGAATAAGACTGCAAATGTCCTTCTATAGCTGCAACGTTGGTCTTAGAAAATCCTTAAGAACTCTGGTTCTCAAGGGCTCAGAAGCATCAGGGCTTCCAGTGTTAATAAGAAACCATTGCATTTTGCTTATTCTGAACACCGAAAACCATAGAAATTGATTTCCTAGAACCCAACTCTTTAGGGACTTCCTGGGTGGCTCAGTGGTAAAAGAATCTGCCTGCCAATGCAAGAACTTCAAGAGACACAGGTTCGACCCCTGGTTGGGAAGATCCTCTGGAGAAGGAAATGGCAATCCACTCCAGTATTCTTGCCTGGAACATCCCATGGACAGAAGAGCCTGACAGACTACTGTGCATGGGTTTGCAAAGAGTCAGACATGACTGAGCGAGCATGCATGCATGCATGCACCCAACTCTCTACCCATTTTAGAATTGGGATTTCTCCCAATTAGAAATTAGAAGCGCAGAGCAGATTATCCTGTAGGACTCCACCAGTTCTGAAAGTCAGCTATTCTAAAGTCACGTCTGCTCAGACTCATTCTGAAGTCTGAATCCACAGAGAAGCATTCGCGTGGCTTGTCCCTCTCCCCCTGTGGGTTCTCCTCCCCGGATAGCAGTTTGACCACCTCAGAGGGAACCTGAGCCCCAGCCCAGATGAATTTTCCTCCTGCCGCTCGTTTCCCCCAAAGCCCAAGGAGCTTCTGCTTCTGGCTTCCACTCTACTCCCCTCATAAATATTTCAACCTCGTTTTACAAGGGCTGCTTCACCTCATCTGTGATTTCTAGCCCAGTTTTCCCTTAAAGACTTTTCCTCGAACTAATCAAATTAGTGTTTTCTCTGTGAGTATTCCCGTCTGTATCTTCTCAGCGGAGAACACCATTTGAAGGGAAGAACACTCTCCTGAGCGCCTCTCGGCGTGAGCTGTTAGTTCTAACCCAGTCAAATGCTTTGCCCTCCCTGCTCACGCAGCACTAATTCCCCTCCCGAGCTTCTGCAGTTTCTACTGGCCCCTCCCTGGGAAGCCTGTCTAGATCTCGCGCTCAGCTTCTCCAAAACCCCAATTCAAAACCACTTACAGAAAGCTCAGTCAAATGCATCTCCCTGCCCTGCTTCCTAGCCACTCCCCTGTTGGGTCCCCTTGAGTAGTATTTGTTTTAATTTCTTTTTGGCTGCGTCACGCCTTAGCTGTGGCAGGCAGGACCCTTCATTGCTCTGCGTGGGCTCTCCAGCTGTGGCGTGTGGGCTTCTGTCTAGCTGCCTGGAAGCATGTGGGATCCTAGTTCCCTGACCAGGGATGGGATGGAACCCAAGTTCCCTGCATCGGAAGGTGGATTCTTAACCACCAGGGAAGCCCCCTACCAGCATTGCTCATTCACACATGCACCGCTGCTTTGCCTACATTCATCCGTTACTTTGACCCTCTGCTCAAATCATGTCATTCTTCCGTGTCATCTTCTCTGTGAGATTGCAGGAATGCATTTCATGGCATTTAGGACTGATCCATCAATTCCTTGCTTACCAAGACATACAGTCATTCACTGTGTGCGCTTTAGCTACACTGGTATTTGGGGTGAAGTCAGATGCACCCAGAGGTGATCAGCACAGATAAAGACTTTCTTCCCCTCCACCTGATTTCAACAACCAGAACGGAGGCGTGCACTCTCAGGTTAGAAGTAGCACTAGTTACACCCGTGGCAACTCCAACGGGCTCCAGGACCCACGACTGCTGCCAGGTAACAAAACACAGTGCTGGGACTGCCCTGATGGTCCACTGACTAAGACTCTGGGCTCTCAATGCAGGGGACACAGGTTTGATCCCTGCTCCGGGGACTAGACCCTAGAATAGGAAGTGGCAACCCACCCCAGTACTCTTGCCTGGAAAACCCCATCCACAGAGGAACCTGGTGGGCTACAGTCCATGAGGGGTGGCAAAGAGTCAGACGTGACTGAGCGTCTGAGCCCAGGGAACTAGGTCCCACATGCTGCAGCTAAAGATCCCATGTGCCACAACTAAGACCCAGGGCAGCCAATAAATGAATAAGAACACTGTCCTTCCACGTTGCAGATCCTCCTCATGAACCAGCAAGTGAGTGCAGCTGAGCTGGACTTCTTGCTTCGATCTCCAGCACAGACAGGAGTCACCAGTCCAGTGGAGTTCCTCTCCCATCAGGCCTGGGGTGGCATCAAGGTCGGTACCAGCCCCTCGGGAAAAAAATAAACCCACCTTGTCCTCTCCCGGACTGCTGTTCTGATGCTTAGCCCTAGGAAACTAGTGGGGCTGTCTTTGAGGGTTTCACCCTGAGCTATATTGGGGGCTTCCCCGGTGGCTCAGTGGTAAAGAATCTGCCTGTCAATGTAGGAGACGTGGGTTTGATCCCTGGGTGGGGAAGATCCCCTAGAGAAGGAAATGGGAACCTATTCCAGTGTTCTTGCTTGGAAAACTCCATGGACAGAGGAGCCTTGCAGTCTACAGCCCATGGTATCGCAAGCAGTCAGACATGACTTAGATACTAAACAACAACAACATGAGCTGTGTTAGACATCAGTGGGTCCCTTTGCCGGCACCCCTACGGCAGAGCTCCCCCTTCCCGGGCCTGCTGGTGGGGCTCTGCCTAGAAGGAGCAGGTGCATGCTCGTGCGTGGGCTCTGCCTCTAGGATGTCGGGGAACAGAAGGAACGTGCAAGTGTCTTTGACTCAGCTGAGCAGCTTTCCTCCTGCCGGTGCTCAGGGCCAGCTCCTCTGTGAGGCACAGAATTCAGGCTCCTCTGTGAGACCCAGGCTGGTGTGGAGATGCTATGTCCATGGAGGGGTCAGATACCAGGGTGCTGCCAGCTGTCCATCTCCACATGAGTCCTAACAGCCTCAAAGCAGGGGATACATTCCAGCCTGGGATTCTAGTGGTTAATAACAGCTCACGTTTACTGAGCACCTTAGAAGCACATTGTTGTTGACTTTCAGTCACTAAGTCGTGTCCACCTCTTTTCGACCCCTTGGACTGTGGCACGCCAGGCCTCCCTGTCCTTCACTATCTCCTGACGTTTGCTCAGATTCATGTCCTTTGAGTCGGTGATGCCATCCAACCATCTCATCTTCTGCCGCCCTCTTCTTTTGCCTTCTTCAATCTTTCCCAGCAGAAACGCTTTCCCTTATGTTATTCTCATGTTTCCCTGGGCAAGAGGTATGGTTTGTTCTCATTTAACATGTAAAGAAACTGAGGTCACTCATTTTATAAGTAGCAAACCCAAGAATCGAGAATCGAGTTCTGGTCTGTCTGACGGCAAAGCCTATTTTCCCCTTCCATGTTACTCAGCTTAGTTTCATTGGGATTCGATGAACATTGAAAAGATCACAAGCAATGAGCTCCGTCCAGTAGGGACCATGCCTGCATTCAGATGGGCTGGCGCAGTGCCGAGTGTTAAGCGTGTACTGGGTGAACATCAGCCCCAGAGTCCAGACTCTCCAGGTGGGCGGCGATTGGGTCCCCACCTGGAGGAGCCCCACAGTAGGTGCTGGAGCTGTGCGAGGACCAACACCTACCAGCACAAAGTGCATCCTATTTATGACCTTCCTGAGTTTTTGTTTTTGTTTTGTTTTTCGCTTTTAAAGATTTTTTTTTTTTTTGGATGTGGGCCATTTTTTTGAAGCCTTTATTGAATTTGTTACAATCTTGCTTCTGTTTTATGTTTTTTGGCCACTAGACATATGGGATCTTAGGCCCCCAGCAGGGATTGCATCCGCACTGCCAGTATTGGAAGGTGACGTCTTAACCGTCCGGCCCCCAGGGAAGCCCCTCTGACCTTCCATGTTTGCTCCCTCTCCTACATGTTTCACAGCACAAAGAGGCCTGAGTCTGAAGCAGTGTGATTGGCTCTTTCTCTCTCGTTATATTTTTTCACTAAAAGTGTTTTGAGACAATGATTCATGTGCAATTATGTGAAATAGCTTCTTTGCACCACATCCCCTCGGCAGTCACATCTAGCTTTTCTGCAGCACGATGTCACATCCAGGAAGCTGACACGGATACAGTCCACTCTATTCTGATTGCACCTGGTTTTCATGCACGTGTGTGTTTAGTTTTATTACACATGAAGATTCATGTAATCAGCACCACAGTCAAGATCTAGAAAACTCTGACTGGTGTGTAGGTCGCCTGTTATAGAAACAACAACTTCCTCCCTCCCCCAACCTAATTCCTGGCAACCACTTATCTGTTCTCCATTTGTATAATTCTGTCATCTCAAGGATGTTATATAAATGGAATTATACAGTATGCAACCTTTGGGGACTGGCTTGATCACTCAGCCCAACTCCCTTGAGATCCATCCAAGTTGATTTACTTTAGAACAAAAGCCCAGCACATAATCATTTATATGCATGCTGTCCTCTTCAAAGGAGTCATCTTGTGAAATGCTGCCGTGGCCCAAAATGTTTTTCTAACTTTTCTCAGAGTCTGCAGCTATTCTTTTAGTCGTCTTTAGAGCTATGTCTAAATCAAGAGCCATCAAACATTTCCTATAGAGGGCTATACAGCAAATATCCAGGCTTTGAGGGTCACACTGTGTCACAACTATTCAACTCTGCCAAAGTCATACACCAAATGAAAGTGGGTGAATTCCAATAAACTTTATTTACAAACACAGCTGGTAGGCCAGACTGTCCCCGCAGGCCTCAGCTTTCTTATCCTTGATCTAAACAATAAAGGTGTGATTTTATTTTTATATATTAACTTCATTTGAAATTCTGAATCCAATCTGGCAAGTGAGAAGGGGAAGTCTGTGTTGGGAAGGAAAACAGGGGAACTCCATTCACAACAGCAACCAAACCACAAAGTCACAAAATGCCTAAGAATAATTATAATGTGTCAAGCATATATGTGGAAAATCAGCTTTTCTAGGCCACATAAGATATGAATAGACAAAATCCTAGAGTACTGCTGTGAAAAGAAAGAAAAAGCATGCCACATGTGTCATCTAAATTTTTCTAGTGGCCACATCAAAAATACAAAATGCAAAAAATAATATAAAATTAAAGCAATGAAAATAAATTTAATAATATATTTCCTGAACCCAGTACAACCAAAATATTATCCTTTTAATATATAATTGTTACAAAAATTATGAATAAGTTATTTTACATTTTTGAGGTAAGTCTGAATCCCAGTGTATATTTTTTTGCATTCACAATACATCTCAATTCAGATACTAAATCTTCAACAGAAATACTTGGCTTGAATTTAGATTTTATAAAATTTAGAGTTACAGCAGTTGATTTATATACCCAAGTTATTTCAAATGTACTCAAAAGTTCTCCAGCTACTAAGGCAAGTTCCAGTTTCTAAATTTAAATTTTAAAATAATTAAAATGAACAAAAAGAATGTGTTAAATTTGTTAAAAAAAAAAAAAAACTAGATCCTATGCAGAAAAAATCCACTATACCAGAAAAGAATAAATGCATTAAATTTTTAAAATAAATAAATAAAATTAAAAGCAAATAAAAACCCTCTTCTTCAGTCATACCAGCCACATTTTGTTTGCTCAGTATTCACATGTGGCCAGTGGTGTCCTTGTTGGAAGTACAGATCATGGAGCTTGAGAACAATGGCTCAGAGTCTGATGCCCTTATGGCAAATGAATTCTGGAGAGCAGTTCTGAATACGCTCATTTGCTGGCCTGGACCAATAATGGAGATAGACCAGTTGATGCAGGCTCTGGAGTCACACGTTCCTGGGTTCACTTTCAGGTTTGAGCTGGTGGACTCTGACAGATTATCTTTGTTTTCTTATCTGTTATGTGACGCACATAAATGTTCAGTAACTGGAAGCTGATTATCATTATTGTATTTGTTTCCTAGAACATCCATAACAAAATGTCATAAGCTGGGAGGCTTAAAAACACAGACATTTATTCCCCCAGAGGTCTGGAGGCTAGACATCTGAAATTAAGGCGTTGACAGGTCATGCGCCCTCCAAAGGCTCAAGGAGAGCATCCTTTTTGCCTCTTCCAGCTTCTGAGAGGCCCGGGCACTCCTTGGTTTGTGGCAGGACCGTTCCAGTCTCTGCCTCCATCTCTACGGTCCTTACATGGCCGTCTTCCCTCTGTGTCTTTGCATCTCTTCTCTTCTTATAAGAACGCCAGTCACATTGGCCACCCTCCTGACCTCATCTTTACTGGATCACCTCTTCAAGAGCCTATTTCCAAATAAGGTCACATTCACAAATCTGAGAGGTTAGATTTTCAACATATCTTTTAAGGGGACACAATTCACCTTATTGCAATTATGATTCTTAATTACCCAGCTCTCAGGTATATATGGGCTTCTGTGGTGGCTCAGTGGTAAAGAACCTACCTGTCAATGAAGGATACGCGGGTTGGAAAGATCCCCTAGAGAAGGAAATGTTGACCCACTCCAGTATTCTTGCCTGGGAAATCCCATGGACAGAGGAGCCTGGCAGGCTACAATCCCCTGGACCACAAGAGTCAGACATGGCTTAGTGACTGAACAACAAGGTGTGTATATGCTGTGGTTGACATGGGTTGTGCCCGATAGAATTGTCCATCAAAGGAAAACCTTTGAGGACCTGTGAGTTGCCCGGCTGAGTCCAGTCCAGTTGCCTTTTTCTTTGTAATCCCACAAAGCCCTCTGCAGCACGAGCCACAAAGAATAAGTGATTCGAGAGCAATCTACTGCGTTCATTGTACATCGCTCCACCCAAAAGCCACTGTGCAATCTGCTCCCGTTCCTCTTTTGTCTGGTCTGCTTTGCTTTTCTTCACTTTGCTTTTCAGTTTTGTTTTGCGAGCTAAGCTCATCTGGCTGTTCAAAGGCTTCTGCAAACGAGTGAAGCTTTCTCTTTCTCTCTCTCTCTCTCCAAGTTTTGTTACCAGAGCCACATCCAGTCCCTTCCAGATCCAGCCCAGTGCAGGATGCAGGCTGGTGACGCACAATGCCCTGTGCAGCCTCTGACGGATGCTCTTTTAAGTGTTCAGTTGGACATTACAGGGTGATCAGGGCTCCCAGCTGGCGTGGCTGGGTCCAAAGAAACAAAAGAAGTAGAATTGAATAGGACATGATTAAACAAAAAATTTTTAAGCATCCTATCTGATGAAGATGCATTTCCTTGAAGGCCTAATAAACAGGTGATGAATGAAATCTGTGATCAAATGCTGCTTTTATTAGTAATTTCTGTAAGGAGTTTCAAGGTCTCATCTAATGCTGAACTTTCAAGTAACAAGCATGTTCTTGTCTCCATCAGAAGACCTCATCCGTGCTACCCAGCTTTGTAAGCCTCTGAAAAGGCCCCTCCCACCTCTCCGGATGCCAATTTAGCACAGTTGTACTTTGGTACCCAGTCCAGCGTAATTAGGTTAATTAGTTATTTCCATTTAGCTTATTAGAAGGCTAGAAATCCCTTTCCCTCATTTGGAAGATTAAACATTGCAATTGTGTTCAACCCAGAGCTTCAGGAAAGCGTGTTTCCAGACCCAGCCACGCCAGCTGGGAGCCCTGATCACCCTGTAATGTCCTCAGTTTTGTGGTGACTCCAGAGGAGGGTAATGGGTCTGCAGGAGGGTTAATGAGGATACAAGCTGGGAAGAAGGGGAAAGTGGCCGCCTGAAGGAGGATGGAAGTTTGGTCCTCGGCACAGACAGAGCTAAGCACCACATCTGCAGCTATGTTCAGCCTGCCAAGGGCCCTCCCAACAGCCGCCCAGATGTCCAACTTTTTTAATGCAGTGCTTCCTAAGTGCCAGGCAGCCTGCAAAGCCTGAGGCTACACAGACGGCTCAGAATGTTCTTGCCCCCGGGGAACTCGCAATCTTGTGGGAGTCATAGACAAACAGACCAGCAATCGCAATCTGATAATGTAGAAGCCTCCAAAAGCACAAAGAGGGTCTTTACAGTTTTCTGAGCACCCATATATACATTAGAGCATGAGCTAGGCAGATGATGATTGCATGGCCTCATTTTCCAAATGAGAAAATCAAAGCCCAAGAAGGTTTAAAAACAGGCTCTGAGTCAAAAGAGGCTCATAAGAGGTGGCACTGGGACCAGAGCTCTTATCTTCTGGTGTCTCGACCACCATCATACACTCCACTCCCTGCTCCTCCGTCCATCCCGCACACTACCCCCTCCCCCCACTATCCCCCAGACTGCCCCTTAGCCCCCCTCCACTCCCCCACGCCCCTCGCCCCTGCCACCCGACTCCAGTCCAGGTCATGTCTCAGCACCACAGGTGCACCCCCTGCTCTGAGTGATCAGAGTGAAGTTGGGAAGCCACAGAGCACAGGTGATGGGGCACTTTAGACAGGACACGTGTTCATCCACTCAGGAGAAGAGCCTCAGCAAGCCTAGCTCGAATGCGTGTGTCCTTGTCCAGCCTGACCTTCCCCCTGTTGCCTGTCACCCCTCCACTGCAGTCACATGGCCTCTGCCATGTGCCATATCCCCCTGCTTCAGGTGTGGGCTCCCTGGATCCTTCCCCATGGAACGCCCTTCCCTTCTCTCCACCTCTCTCTTTGTCCAACAGAATTCTACATCTCTGCTAAAGCCTCCCTCATCTCTTTCTGTTTAATTTAGGATTGTAAGTGCCTTGAAGGTACGAGTATTTGGGGGTTTGCCTTTGTATTCCCAAGTACTTGGCATGTAGCAGACATCTCATAAATACCAAAGAATGAATGAAAGATTTCAGATAATGAGAATGCGTGGGTTCCTTAAAGTTCACAGCACTGTGGTAGGTGCCCTGGACCCGGTGTAGCTTTTAATCTTATTGGAGAGATGGAACCCACAGGCAGAGTTGAGTGATGTGGAAAGGCTACAGGTAGGTGACTGAGTCAGTGAGGTTCACCTGGGCACTCTGAAGAAACAGGATGGACCCCCACCCAAAATGCAGCTCCCATGTCCAGACTGACGATGCCTCTTGCATACCCAGAAGGCATGAAAGAGTTTGTTGCTCACATGAGACTTTCTGGGCAGAGTAGGAGAGTTACAAGTTACCAAGTAGCGTGAAAATGGCTTGAGAGAACCAAGAAAGGTGGTGTCTTGGGCTTTTTGTGGTTGTTGGGGAGTGGGGCAAAAGCTTGCATGATACAACTGCAAAGGCTTGAATGATACAACTTCCCTTCAGCACAAAGGAGGGAGCACCCAGATTACCTACCAGCTTGCCTGGTGGAACAGAAGGGGAAGAGGGAGAGATAAGGCTTGAAAGTGATCAGCAGTCACACATCCATAAAATAAGTCAGTCCTTATTAAATATATCGACCCTGTGAGTAGTTCTGAGTGGCCCACAAATGGGAGTGGCAGGGCTGTGTGCTTTAAGTTAGAGAAGATGGATGTGAGTGGGGTTGCTGCTTTTGGACTGGACTTGAACAATTTGTTAGCAATTTGTAAAGGCTTCCCTAGTGGCTCAGACAGTAAAGAATCTGCCTGCAAAGCAGGAGACCCAAGTTCAATCCCTGGTTGGGAAGATCCCCTGGAGAAGGGAATGGCAACCCACTCCAGTATTCTTGCCTATAACCCACCAGGCTCCTCTGTCTATGGGTTCTCAAAGAGTCAGACATGACTGAGTGACTAATACTTGTAGAACCTTGATAAATAATTATGCCCAACACAAGAAAGAAAAGGACTAGAATTTGTAGAGGAGAGGACCGCTCCCACGATGCAAGAAGTGTGAACCAGGCATCAAGCTGGGAGAGCGCCTGGCACGTTTCCAGGGTTAAGTCCGATGTGGGTGGACAGAGGGGGAAGAACATGGGCTGGGTGGCTAACTGGATGGATTGGAGGAAGCCCTAAAGGAAGAGATCTGATTCATGTATTTGGACTTAATCCTTTAGGAAAGCAAGAGACACATGGAAATTTTAGAGTTGGCATAACACAAAGTCAATGATCCTAGATCCTAGAGACATTTTGAGGGATGGAATTGACGGTTGCTGCAGCGTGAGAATGGGATTGAAAGGAAGTCGTCAGAGACTTCAGTACCAGAGCTGTGACCGGAAAACTCACAGCGGCCTCTTGTCCCTCTTCCCGTGCGGTAGCCCCCAGGGAGGTGGTCTCAGTCCCACTGCTGATCACTTCCCAAACCCTTTGTTTGCTAAACCTTACATATCCCTGGGGCCTTTGATAGAGGTGAGTTGATCAAAGTCCCTTCCGCTTCCTTGGTGTGCTGGAGGAGAAGACTTGAGACTCCAGGAAAGGAGGAGAGATGAGACAGAACTGTGTCTATAAGACCATCCTACTCTCCTTCCCCCAGCGACGATGCAAATGACAGCTTTCAGGAGAAACTGCAACCAGAGGCAGGCTCCTTGACATTTTTCAGGCACTTTCATCAATGGAAGAATTCTGTAATCTGGATCGGGACATTGAGGGATCCGCCAAGAGCTGGAAGAAGTTCGTGGAATCAGAATGTCCTGAGAAGGAAAAATTCCCCCAGGAGTGGAAGAACAAGACAGCTCTGCAGCGCCTCTGCATGATAAGAGTCCTTCGGCCGGACCGGATGACCTACGCCCTGCGGTAGGGATGGGTGGCCACAGGGAGGCCGGGGTGGCGAGGAGGCCAGGGGCAGCAGGGAAGGCAGGGTGAGTGTGGCCAGGCCAGCAGGGCTGAGCACAAAGCCACGAGTTTATCATGACAGAAGCCTTGGTACCAACGTCCAGAATCCCACGAGGCCCATTGCTCTGTGTTCTTAAACACGTGTATTGTTAACACGTGTATTGTCAACACACATGTATTGACAATATATTGCAGTATTGCCTTAAAATCTAAGTGACCCATTTGGGAAGAGGTGATCATTGACATCTCAGGGGTAAAGAATCTTCCTGCTAGTGCAGGAGATGCGGCTTCGATCCCTGGGTTGGGAAGATGCCCTGGTGGAAAGGAATGGCAATGCACTCCAGTATTCTTGCCTGAAAACAAATCCCATGGATAGAGAAGCCTGGCGTGCTACAGGCTTGCAAAGAGTTGGACACAACTGAGCAACTAAACATACACACACAGGCATGGAAGAGCTCAGGGATGTAACGTGTGGAGGGTTTAGCTGCTTTCTGAAGACACTGTTCCTGGCAGTCTTCTGATGGGTGGTGGTGATGTAACAGGACATCTGGGCTCCATAGAGGAGTCAGCGGTGGCCTGGGTGGATGAGGGTCCAGAAGGACCCCTGATCTAGGTGAGCAGGTGCACAGCTAGCAAGGCGGGTTGTGAGTGTCGACTTCGTAAGGAGTGTTGGTGTTGCTCCCAGCTCTGTAACTGCCAAGCCATGACCCTAAGCGCATCTTTCCACTTCCACAAACCTCTGTTGCTCATATGTTATCATTCTGTGACTGATGTATACACATAGATTTTTTTTTTTTTTTTTGGTCCCCTGGCAGAGATTTTATTGAGGAGAAGTTAGGAAGCAAATACGTGGTGGGAAGAGCACTGGACTTCGCAGCCTCTTTTGAAGAATCAGGACCAGCCACTCCCATGTTCTTCATCCTGTCTCCAGGGGTGGACCCACTGAAGGATGTGGAAAGTCAAGGTATGAAAACCTCACCATGGAGCCAAGGTTGCGCCAGCCCCATGCACTGTTGCTCTGCCTCTGTCAGCTTCTGTTTTCTTGATTCAAGGCTCATTTTGCAATGCTTGATACTTGCTGCTGCTAAGTCACTTCAGTCGTGTCCGACTGTTAGCGACCCCACGGACTGCAGCCCACCAGGCTCCTCCATCCATGGGATCTTCCAGGCAAGAGTACTGGAGTGGGGTGTCATTGCCTTGCTAAGGATACAGAAATCTGGGTCATTGCTGAACCAACCCCAGGGGGTCAACCACCAGCCAGAGGACTGTTCTGGGATATAAAGTAGCAGATTCATGAGGAGACTTTGTCTCACCACCCTCTCTGCCAGCCATTCCCCTGCCTGTAGTTGGAGCAGTGATTCTGAAATACAGGTACAGTCCTTTCACAGCTTCTATTGCCTTCACAATAAAGTCCAAACTCCTTAACTTGACTTACAGGGAGCTTCACACTCCAGTCTCTCCCTGTCTCTCCAGCCTAGTTTCCATTCATTGTTTCCTGTTTCTTCTCTAGCAAATGATCACAAACTTTGAAGCTTAAGGTAACACGATTATTTTATAGTTCCAGAGGTCAGGAATCACAAATGAGGCTTACTGTCTACCCCGTTCCCTCATAAGGACACCTACTATCAGGCCCACTCAGACAACCCAGGGTCATCTCCCCATCTGGAGGTCTTTAATCACATCTGTAGAGTCTCTTTTGCCAGATAAAGTCACATCTATTCACCAATTCCGGGATTTAGGACATTGACATCCTTGGGAGCTCCTTATTCTGCCTGTATTTCCCTACTGCCCTCTTTCTCACTCAACACAAAAGCCATCCCATTCTCCTGAATAGTCTGTTTCCCCCTGACCTTCCCTTCACCAGGCTACTTTTTACTCATCCTTTAAATACCCATTTCACTGTCACCACCTCCAGGAAGCCCTACTTGACTTCCAGGGTGCTTGGTATCCCTCCCATGTACTCTTAGAGCACCCTTCTCTCTGTATGTCACATTGTAATCGTCTAATGACTATGGTGTCTTTATGTGAGAATGAGAGCTCCGTGGAGATAAATGTCCTTTTCAGCATAGTATTCAAGTTCCTAGTGCTTTTCATATGATAGGTACTCAGTAAGTAAATGAAGGGGTGAGCAAATAAATGACTAATCAAAACTATAAAACTAACAAAATTGCAACATGTTGCAAAGTTAAATCAAGACTCGATGGGTTTTTATAGAGTCAGGTCTTTATGGGTAAGAATACAGACCAAGTACTACACCTCCACAAGCAACCTGTTATTCCATATGTAATGAACGGAACAGGCTTTCCTGGTGGCTCAGCGGTAAAGAATCCACCTACCAATGTAGGAGACGTGGGTTCAACCCCTGGGCCAGGAAGATTACCTGGAGAAGGAAATGGCAACCCACTCCAATATTCTTGCCTGGGAAACCCCACGGACAGAAGAACCTGGAGGGCTACAGTCCATGGAGTCACAAAAGAGTATGACATAACTTAAGAGACTAGACAACAACAGTGAAAGGAATATATACCATACACCTGGTGTTTGGCTTCCCCGGTGGCTCAGAGGTTAAAGCATCTGCCTGGAATGCGAGAGACCTGGGTTCGATCCCTGGGTCGGGAAGATCCCCTGGAGAAGGAAATGGCAACCCACTCCAGTACTCTTGCCTGGAGAATCCCATGGACAGAGGAGCCTGGTAGGCTACTAGTCCATGGGGTCCCAAAGAGTTGGACACGACTGGGCGACTTCACTTTCACCTGGTGTTTGGCTCCAAAAGTAGATACCTATTTAAGGGAGGGAATCATCTTATTCACTAATTTAATGTACATTTTCATAATCTCCCAGAAGTTCAAGTAACGTATTTTTTAAATACAGATAACAAAGAACTTAGGAAAGCGTCAGTTCTCAGTCCAGCCCTCCCCACTCCCAGTGTCCTTTCCCAGACCCTGGGCTTTTGCCTCTTTCTGAATTTATTCCTTCTAATAATTTATCCTCTATTTCCTATTAGTAATTTCTATCACTCTTTCTGAATTTGTCAAGTTTCAGTATCTACTTATCCTCTGATGTTGAAAAAAATAAGAACTTAGCTTCCGTTACTGCCAATCAATTGGCTTCATCCTAAATTTGAGGTCATCAGGAAAAAATCATGGGAAGTAAAATTTCTGAATGCCCACATACTCCTTTGATGAGTTCTGCTAGGTCCAAATGATTTTTTACTCAGAATGTGTCCACAATGCTCGATTGTCCTCTGGAACTCAGTTTTATTCCTGTGAGACCATATGCTAGTAGGGTGTTATTCTTCCCTTGTTTCTTTTTTTTCTAAGTATTTACTTTTTGGCCACGTGGCATATGGGATCGTAGTTCCTTGACCAGGGATTGAATCCACGTCTCCTGCATTGGAAGCTTGGTGTCTTAACCACTGGACCACAGGGAAGTCCCCTGCCCTTGTCTCTTTTTGGTGGCGTGTTCTTATTCCCTGGAAAGTTCCAAATCATCTCTCTGCCTTATGTTGTGACATTTCATGAGCTGAGTTAGGTGCAGGTCTTTTTCATTCACCTGCTCAGCACTCAGCCTGCTTTTTTCATGTGGGAGAGTCATACTTCTCTTTATCTCTGGAAATCTTGCTCTGTCATTTTTTGTAAATATCACCAAGATTCACCAAGTTGCTCATGTTAGAAACCTGAGAAGCAGTCACTCTGGACACCTCCTCCTACCCATCACACTTAGTCCTATGGATTCTACCTCCTGAATGTGTTTCAAATGGGTCTAGTTTCATTGCGCCTCCCTCATCTGAGTCACCAAGCTATCTCCTGGACTATCCCGAGAGCCTATTAACATCCCTCTTCTCCTCCACCTGCAGTCTTTTGCCACTCACAGCCAGACTCATCTTACTAAATCTCAGATCTGATTATAATGCACTTCTGCTAAAATCTCTCTAGTGGCTCCCCACTGTTCTAAAGGTAAGATCCAACACCACTGACATGGTCTCTGTGATCTGCAAGCCCCAGTCTTTCTGTCCAGCCTTGGATCTTTTGTTGTTGTTTAATTGCTCAGTCATGTCCAATTCTCTTCTTTTTGACCCATGGACTCTTCTTTTGACCCATGGACTGTAGCCCACCAGGCTCCTCTGTCCATGGGATTTCCCAGGCAAGAATACTGAAGTGGATTGCCATTTCCTTCTCCAGGGCATCTTCCTAACCCGTGGCTTGAACCCACATCTCCTGCATTGGCAGGAGGATTCTTTACCACTGAGCCACCAGGGAAGCCCTCAGCCTCAGATCTTAACTTTCCCCAAACGCATGCACACTAATACTCCAGCCACAGGGCTCTCTTAGGACCATCACCTCATGAGCTCTCCCAGCCCAGGGCATTTTCACAATCCATCCTTTTTATCTGAAATGCTTCTCCCCAGTTCTTTGGTCCAGTGCCTGCCCGTCCTTCATGGATCATCTTCTCCTGAACTTATCCCTGCAAGACCATCTGGGTCGCCCTTACACATGTATTTGCTTCAGAGTGTTGAATACACTTCTTTTAAATTTGTATTTATTGATTGATTTGGCTGCGCTGGGCCTTTGTTGCAGCATGTGGGCTCTTCGTTGCTGTGTGCAGGCTTTCTCAACTGGCAGCGAGCAGGGGCTATCTCTAGCTGTGGAGTGTGGGCTTCTCTTGTTGCAGAGCACAGGCTCTAGGGTGCACAGGCTTAGTTGCCCTGCAGCATGGAGGCTCTTAGTTGCTGGACCAGGGATTGAACCCAAGTCACCTGCGTTGGCAGGTAGATTCTTAACCACTGGACCACCAAGGATATCCCAATACAATTCTACTTAAACCTTTCTTTTATCATTTTAACTTACATTTGCCTACCTACTTTTCACTAAGACCTTGGAGATCAAGGACCACATCATCTTGCCTTGGATTTTATCTGTGCCTTAAAGTCTAAGTAGCACAGAGTGGGGCTCAGTAAATATCAGTCGAATGAATTAGCAAATGAATAAATGCACATAAAAGAACTGTCGTCATTGCTAAGTTGCTCCTGATTTTCAGTTTGTTTTTTTAAATAGAGTTCTGTATTCTTCTGTCCCATGGAGGTTTTATTCCTTTCATATTAACAAATCTAGCCTCCTCATTTTTAGTCAATGTTTTCCTTTTGGGAAGCTTTCATATACCCTGTTTATGAGCAATTTCCTCCTGTTCTTTGCCAAGTGACCTCCAACTATTTTATCATGTAGATTGAAGCTTTCTGTCATTCCAGGCAAGCTGACCCGTCCCTGAACCATATTGGTTATTTGTCTCAGAATATATCATCTCAACCCTGCCCTTGGTTTAATCTTAACGCACATTTCCTTAGCAGAGGCAATATTGCTGCTCATCTGCTAGTGATTACCTGCGCACCTGTGCCGCTTTCTGGATGGCTGGACTTGTTTTCTCATGCACCCATTTAGAACATACACTCTGGGTTCATCATGTGCTCCCCATCTTGGGGCTAATCATTTTGTCTGATGGATTCCTGTTCTCAAGTTTGGAATCCACATGACTGACTCAAACACTTCCCCCTGTGTCTGCCAGACCCCTGCTTATAAAGGAAACTCACCATCTGCGCTTGGGCAGAATCTGTGCATGAGACCATCCACTGCTTTACTCCACGTAGCCTCTTAGAAAGCCTGGGATCCTTCCCTGCCTCTGAGTGTGGGATCCATGCCTCTATCCCTTTGTTTCATCATGGCAGTTATTATTTATTTGGCTGTGGTGGGTCTTCATTGCTGTTTCTGGTTGTGGCAAGCAGGGGCTACTCTCTAGCTGTGGTGCATGGGCGTCTCGTTGCGGTGGCTTCTCTTGTTGCAGAACATGGGCTCCAGGGGTTGCGGGCTTCAGCAGTTACAGCTCCCAGGCTCTAGAGCTCAGCACTCGTAGTTGTGGCGCATGGGCTTAGCTGTCCCTGCAGCATGTGAGATCTTTCCAGATCAGGGATCGAACCCGTGTCTCCTGTGTTGGCAGGTAGATTCCTTACCACTGAGCCACCAGGGAAGCCCCATGGCAGTTCTTAATATTGGGCTAGGTTTTAACACCCTGAAAGTCAGATGAGAGATTTTATTTCCCCCCACCCTCACTCCAGCCCTTCTCCCAAAATGCATGAACCCACAGGCAAACAAAATTCTCTGTATGATCTTGGGAGTTCTCTAAGCTTCCAAAGCTCATCTGTTGACACTTAATTAAGAATGTGTGCTTTTCTAAGAATCTGAAGAATAAAAGATATATATATATAACTGAATCACTTTGCTGTAACCTGAAACTTACACAACATTGTAAACCAACTATACTCCTATAAAAAAAAAATTATTAATTAAATAAAAAAAAAAAAGAATCTGTGCTTTTCTGACACTTGTGTCACCTCCAGGATTTTCCATCCTCAATAGGGGAGGGAGGAGGAAGAGGAAATTCCACCCACTTTCTTTGGCCTCTGTTTTAACATGAACCTGCCGCCACTCACTCACACTGCATTCCTTCTTGCCTTCACAGATCAATCCTTTACCACTCGTTTAGTTTTACCCTCCTCTCTCTCTTTTCTCATCGTGTCTTCATTCTACCTATTTTGGCCACACCGTGCACGGTACAAGGTCTCAGTTCCCTGAGTGGGGGTGGAGCCCACAGCCGCCGCAGTGGGAGCATGAAGTCTTAGCCACTGGACTGCCAGGGCAGCCCCTCCTCTCCCTTCCCATCTCCTTCTTCCAGAATGAGCCACACTTGCTTCTTGGCACCACTGCTTTTGCTTTTGGTTCGTCTAAAAGCAATCTCCCATTGTTTCCAATCACCCCTGTTACCTTCCTCCTAGGGTTACTGTGAGGATAAGCATGAAATCTCAGGTGCGAAAAGGCTTTGAAACACTAAGACTACAGCAGCATCATACGGCACTATAATGACGATGATGATTCTCCTGTCCTTTGAGGCAGCTTTTCCTTTACACCCCTTTCTCACATTCTTTCAAAGCACAGCGTCCGCCCGGGCCCTCCTTTCCACCCTCACACGGCATCATCTCTGGTCCTTCTTTCGCTCGACTCGTACATGGTCTTGCTTGGTCTCCGTCCTCCTCTGTCCAGTCATCTGGCATTGACACAATGAATCCTGACATTTCCATTTATCTACCATCTTGGTCTTCCACTGCCTCCTCTTTCTCTTTCCAGTGTGCTGGTCAGAACAACGGGCTCATTTAGGTTTTCTTCAGCCTGCTACTAAGGGTGTTCAAAAAAACAGTTTTCAATTCAGTGTCTTTGCAGCTAGATTATCAACACTTTGATTACAGTCTCTTTTTCACTACTCCTGACCCCATTCTCTTTTTCTTAAGCACCAGTTGAAGTTGGCCAGGTTGGAGCAAGTCCCGTCTCTACAGAGCAGCTCTAGTCTCTCACTTCAGTTCAATTGATCAGTCATGTCCAACTCTTTGTGACCCCATGGACTGTAGCATGCCAGTCTTTCCTGTCCATCACCACCTCCCGGAGCTTGCTCAAACTCATGTCCATCAAATCGGTGACACCATCCAAACCTCTCATCCTCAGTTGTCCCCTTCTCCTCCTGCCTTCAATCTTTCCCAGAATCAGAGTCTTTTCTAAGGAATCAGTTCTTCACATCAGGTTGCCAAAATATTGGAGCTTCAGCTTCAGCATCAGTCCTTCCAATGAGTATACAAAACTAATTTCCTTTAACATTGACTGGTCTGATCTCCTTGCAGTCCAAGGGACTCTCAAGAGTCTTCTCCAACACCATAGTTCAAAAGCATCAGTCGTGTCCAACTCTCTAAAACATCATGAACTGTAGCTGGCCAGGGTTATGGTTTTACAAAATTTGGGTGATGCAGATGTAGAATGGACAAGAGTTAAGAGTCTTATAAGATAATGGCTCAAATGAGGGATTATTGGATCCATATTAAAAATAACAAGGACGTAAAGATGAAGGTTCGGATAAACAGAGGAGCCAACGCACTGGGCGTTTTACTGACGTAGAATCATATGAGCAGGGACTAATAGATTAAACAGTCTGGGGCCTCCCTGGTGATCCAGTGGTTAAGAGTCTGCCTGCTAGTGCAGGGGACACAGGCTCTATCCCTAGTCTGGGTTTCCACGTGCCGAGGAGCAACTACTGAGCAACTACTAAGCAACTACCCTCGTGCCACAGCTACTGAGCCCGCATGCCTAGATCCTGTGCTCTGCAACAAGAGAAGCCACCTCAGTGAGAAGCCAGAACACCACCACAAAGGCCCAGCACAGCTAAAAACAAATAAATAAATGCTTTAAAATAATTTTTTAAAAAGATTAAACAGTCTGAAGAGCAGGACATTATCATTGTGAATAAGTATGAAAGAATAATATATGAGACACAGGATCATTCCTAGTGATAAAGTCCTTGGTGCAGCCTCTCAAAGTGGGTAGCAGAAATGGAATGAAGTTCTTTGAAGATGAGGAAATGTGAGGCTGCGTGTTGACCAAGTCATCCACAGTGACAGCAAAGTTCACTAAGTTAATGATGATGCAAGAAAAGATGGAAGATCTTAAACCAAGTTCCAAAGCCCTAATAAAAGTGACTCTCTCTGGGAAGCTGATAGAAGGCAGAAAACATACAAGTTAGTAGGTAATATAACCGATGCATGTGCTTTAGAAAAGAAAGGGTTTTTCTACAAGAGTGGAGAAAACATAGCCTGCAAGTTCTAAGAGAAGGCTAGAAAAACGTTCACCTTCCTCCCAGCCCCGGGGCTGTGCGGAGCGAGGGACAGGGCCACAGAAGTTGTCGCGTCCTCAAAGAGACTGGCGTTCGAGGAAACACAGCTGCCGGGATGGTCAAGGAGGTTTACAGTGGGACTCAGTTCCTGGTGACCCCACCATAAGGAGCACTGGAACGGAAGGTCAGAAAGGGAAAAATGAGCTAAAGGTGGGGGGTGGGGGAGGGGAGGGCTGAAAGTCATAGCACACGGTATTCAAAGTAATCTAAACCTAAGCCCTTCCCCACCCCCTTTATCCTTTATGAATAAAGAAACGAAATAGGCTCTTTTGTGAGCAATGTCACAGAGACTATCTAACAGTCCAGCACCCTTATCCTAGTATTTTCTTTGGAATCCACTGTTTATGTTCCCAGTTCTAAAGCTGACATCAAATCCATTGCCAGCTAGGATTTGTAGAGTTTAATAAGGGTGTTTCTTGGGTTCGTCTCTGTTGAATCTGTAATGACCATTCCTCAGTACGAAAAGTCATCATGCAGTTTTGCCTATACAGTTTAAGAAGACACCATACTTTTTTCTTTTAGTGCTTTAAAGACACTTCCAATACTGACAGTGTTCTTTAAATTTTTTTGCAGAAATATTAAATTGCATCTTCAGTTTTAGTTCCCCTGAAACTAAATTTAAGGCTTTTATTCTTTCTCTTTTAAAATTTCTTCTCTTCTCTCTCATGCTCCTTACCTTCTGAGAAAACTTGCCCAACAACTCCTTCATGTTACTGCGCACTTTTGTGATCCTTTGTCTAAAGAATACTGTGTACTTTCTCTAAACTTTATTGGATTGGTGAATAGCTAGTGTTCAAGAAGAACTGGTGTTCTTTAGTAAGGTTATTTCTTTGTGTAAAGTCTTTCTCAGGTTTGCAGAGCAACTCTCTTTTCATTGATTTTTTTTAAATTGCAATATGATTAACATAGAATATGGTGTAAGTTTCAGATGTACACCATGTTTCACAACATGTATTGCAACATGATTATCACCGCCGCATTAGCTAACACCTCTGTCACATTACATAATTATTTATTTTTCCATTGCTTTTTTTTAAATTGGAGGATAATTGCTTTACAATGTTGTGCTGGTTTCTGCCTTACAACAGTGAGAATCAGTCATGAGTATACATATATCCCCTCCCTCCTGAGCCTCCCTCACACTCCCCCATCCCACCCCTCCAGGTCATAACATCGACATATATATACTACCATGTACAAAATAGATTGCTAGTGGGAAGTTGCTGTCTAGCACAGGGAGCTCAGCTTGAGGCAGAGGAACTCTTGAGCATTCGCCTTGCTCCAGTGACACGGTTGTGACATGTGTGTTCATGTGGCTGTTCCCTTCCTCCACTCCCAGCACTGAGATGCACAACATTCACACCCATGCAGCCAGGCCCTTCCTTGGCATGCCTGTCTTCACTCTAATTCACGCAAGATGATGACAGTAAATGTTCTATGTGGTGGGAATAACAAGGAGGAGGTTCCTATGGAGTAAAGTACAGGAAGCTAAAACCACCTGAGTCCTGCCCCTTGGGGCCACACCTCCCAGTAGGTGTCCAGGGAAAATACGTGTTATTATTAATATACGTCAGGGGACCAAGCAAGCTAGACCCAGCCATGCCCACACGCTTGCTACTCTTTGAGCCTTTTCACTCTGCACGGTGGCCCAATGCCTGGTCTTGGAGTGGAGGCTGCACAGAATGGAGGGGCATGTCTGTCCACTCTTGGGGGTGTTAACTGAAATTTTAAAAAGTACAACGTGAGAGTTGTGAGTTGAGTTTCATTTGGGGCAAAGTGAGGCCTAGAGCCTGGGACACAGCCTCTCAAAGAGCTCTGAGTAGCTGCTCCAAAGAGGTGAGGGAAGGAGGTCTTAAATAGTTTTAGTGAAGGCAGTACGTGCAGCCAAGCACACGGTTGGCTGAGGCTGGATGCTGGTCACGAGGAGTGATGTCTCCATTAATGATTTCAGTGCTTTTCCAGATCTGAGGAGATTCAAGAATTTGGGCTCATAAGATCTCCTGAAAATATCTAACTATGTGAACGTCTGTTCTGCCAGTTTTCCCCAGAGCACAGAGCACACCATTCCTGATCTCCACCCTGAACTCCTTTCAGGGAGTTTGGAAGGTCAGCAGCTACAGTGGCCTTGCAGAAGCAGATGGCAACTGCCAATTTTTAGTTGGCAGGGATTCAGCGAAGAGGGAGGGGAGAAGTCACTTTGTCTCGACCAGTGTGCTTCCTTTTATTTTATCTGGGAACAAGAAGTTGAAAGATGTAGCAAGCCCACCCTGGGAAGGAAAGGGTCTATGCGTGAGGTTGGGGTGTACGGCTCCTGGCTGCTGGCGATGGGGGGTGCTGTGTGGGGGTGAAGACTCGGTGACAGGAGAGGTGCTAATGACCACTCCATGCTCCTTCCAGGCAAAAAACTCGGATATACCTTCAACAACCGGAACTTCCACAACGTGTCTTTGGGGCAAGGACAGGAGGTCGTGGCTGAGGCTGCACTGGACCTGGCTGCCAGGAAAGGCCACTGGGTTATTTTGCAGGTATGCCCCCTTTGCCCTGTGGGGCTTATTCTTGACCCATCCCTGTGTGGACCTCCGGGGCCACCTTTCCTTCCACACCCTCCTCCCCTGACTTCCTAATCTCAGGATGGTGGCTTTCAGCTGGAGTTTTCCAGCTGCTGATCTCTTCCCATGCCTTTCCCTGAACTCCTCCACTCCACCTTACCTCTGGGTCACATGGTCCATGTTCTTCATCACATTCATGACTAGAATGCCACACGGGCAACCAGAACTCAGCCTCTTCACTGGGCACTCATGCTGGCATCTGGAGTCTGGAACACCTACTGCTGAGTTTCACTAAACACAGGGAGTAAAGGCTGCCCTTCTGTCGTAGCCTGTCCTCCTTCCTGTTCATGCACCTTGCATGGGTGCTGGGGCTGTGGCAGAGCACGCGGCGGACCCCTCTCTCCTCCCGTAGCACTCTGCAGCCACCTCTATGAGCGCATCCACAGCTCTGTAGGAACAGTTTACCATATGCCTGTGTCCTCCACGGCATTTTTTTAGGGAAAGAGCCATCCCCATCTATCTTTGGCACCCACCACACTACTTCCCTCAGATGCTGGCTCAGATGGTAAAGAATCTGCCTGCAGTGCAGGAGACCCAAGTTTGATCCCTGGGTCAGGAAGGTCCCCTGGATTCGGGCATGGTAACCCACTCCAGTATTCTTGCCTGGAGACGTCATGGACATAGGAGCCTGGCAGGCTACAGTCCATGGGGTCGCAAAGAATCAGACTCAACTGAGAGACTAGCACTTTCACTAATTTCATGCTACCATGAACACAGTGCACATTCAACCAGAGCCTGTTGGGTAAAAGAATAAGTGAAGAAAGCAACGGAGAAGAGAATCAAATGGAAAAGCCAGTCCCTCCCCTCCCCTCTGACTTTGATTACCCAGAACTTCCTCTCTCCTGATGACTCAGTGAACACTTCATGCTGTTGGGTCTTTGTTATCCCACTATTTGTTTGAGCCTAGCAGCAGAAGGACCTGTTGTTCCCTAGGACTCTTTCCAGAAACAGTGGGACCTTAAGGAGGAGAGAGAATGACAGCAGGGTCCCTGCCTCCTCCCACTGAATCAGCTCAGTGATGGGAGGGTGTGACCTCCCCAGTTGTCTCAGGCTCATCTGTCAAAGCGACCCCATTCCGGCCACTGGGTTTTCCCTGATGGCTCAGATGGCAAAGAATCCATCTTTACCTGCAATGCAGGAGACCCAGGTTCAATCTCTGGGTTAGGAAGACTCCCTGGAGGAGGGCATGGCAACCCACTCCAGTATTCTTGCCTGGAGAATCCCCATGGACAGAGAAGCCTGGCAGGCTACAGTCCAGGGTTCACAAAGAGTCGGACACAACTGAGCGACTAACTTTTCACTTCACTTCACCCTGGGCACTAGCACCTTCAGAAAGCCAGCCCCTCCAGAAACAGCGAGCCATACCTATCTGCTGCCCAGGACTGTCACATTTTGTCTCGATGTGGTTTCTGAGAGATCTCCAAGATCAAACTCAGAAGCTGGGATTCCTGATGCAGCAGCAGGGTTTCTCACTGGGGAGTGGCGGTGCCCGGCTCTCTAATCAGCCACCAACCTCCCTGCTCCGATAGAGTGATGACAACAGAATTCTTTCCTCTAACAAATGTTCATTTCAGCATCCACTACTAACTCCTGCATAGCATTTCACAGGATACAAAGCCCTCTCAAATCCATTACCTTCAGTTATTCTCAGCAACCCTGGGAAATAAGTATGGCATATATTACTGTCATTTCCCTTTTCATAGAAGAGAAAGTAGACCAGATGGCTGTGGCCTCAGCACTGTGTTCCGTGCTGACCTGTGTATTTAAGGCTCTGCAAGCAGGCTTCCTCAAATATTTATCAAGGAGCTTTTATCTGTCCATCATAATGAAACATATTGCAATGAAGCAAAGTGACTATCCTTGCTAGAGTGAAAAGTGCATGCTGCAGGGTGGTGCTAAGAAATTAATGTCGTTTCACATAGACAGATTGACAGATAGGAATCTCAGGGAGAAGGAGACAGGCTCAAAGACCAGAGGGGCTTGGCCGTGGACGAGGAGCCTTCCCTCTATGAGAGCTGCAACGTCCCAGTGTGTTTTAGGAAGATAAGTTTGGCAACAGTTAGCAGAATGATTTGAAGAGGGAGGAGGAGGAAGGAGAGCTAGCTAGAAGTTTAAATGCATGCTTTTCAAGTCTGAACATGCAGACACATCACTGGAAGATCTTATTAAAACGCACGCATCCAGTAAGTCTGAGTCAGCGTTTCTAACTGGCTTCCAGGTAGTGCTGACATTACTGGCCCATGGGCCCCACATTTGAGTGTCAGAGGTTCAAAAAAATCCAGGTGTCAGCGGCAGGGATCTGAAGGTGGAAGGTAACCATGCGTGAGACACTTCAAGTGTGACCTCCCAGACCGGCAGCAGCAGCATCACCTAAGGACTTGTTAGAAGTGTAAGCACTCAGGCCCCTCCATGGACCAGCTGCTCTGAGGTGGCGCCCAAGGACCTTTGTTTCAACAACTCGTCCGAACAAGGGGATTCTGAAGCCTCAAGGTCAAGCTTGAGATCCTTAGGACATGGAAGGATAGTTTGAATGGCAGGAAAAAGGGGTCCTCATTACTGAGAACCCAAAGAGTCTTGCTAGGATGTGATTTGTTTGAAGCAAAGGCCAGGTACCTCCCCAACCCTGATCCTCCTTCCTGATCAGCATTTAAGCAGAGGCTTGCATGGGGCGGGGGGCTCCTTCCTTCCCATCAGAATATCCACCTGGTGGCCAAGTGGCTCGGCGCCCTGGAGAAGAAGCTGGAGGAGCACAGTGAGAACAGCCACGCAGAGTTCAGGGTCTTCATGAGCGCGGAACCCGCACCCTCCCCGGGAGCCACATCGTCCCCCAGGGCCTCCTGGAGAACGCCATCAAGATCACCAGCGAGCCACCCACGGGGCATGCATGCCAACCTGCACAAGGCCCTGGACAACTTCACTCAGGTAGGGCCCTGGAGGGAGGGGGAGCAGGGCACCTCACCTCGCAGAGAGCAGACCCCTCCCCTGACCCAGGGCAGGAGGAGAACACACTCTCTTGCAAGAATCAGTGGCAGGGCATGCCTTGCTCACCTGCCCTCAGGGTCCTGAGCAGAGACAGGGAAGGGGCGGCAGCTGCTTCAGTGGTATAGCTCCTAATTATTATGATGATAAAACTATGCCTCGGTAGGTTTAGTATCATCTTGTCAGCCTCCCCAGGGGCCCTCCTTGTCTTTGGGCTTACCCCAGTGCAAGCCCAACGTCCAGTTTTGGTTATCGAGCAACTGGGAAGTATATCCCAAGAGATGCTGGCTTGTCCTGGTTCTGCTGCAGAAGGATACGCGACAGTTGACGTTTGGGACTTTACCAGCCTCTGCAGTAGGTCATTTGAAGGAACAGGGACAGATTCAGGAGTCTCTTCATTGCTCACGAGAGTGTCAATTGCTCCGTTCTGCATTTGCAAATGCCCTGCTCTGTTCCGCCAGAGCCTTATTTTCACTGTTTATGGGACAGATCGCAGAACTGGGTTCTTTTCATCCCCTCTTCCCTGATCGCTGTGCTGTTTGGAGTTGATCATTTCATTCTGACTTTCATTTGAGCGAACCCACTGTCAACTAGCTTTACAGGTGTGGCTTCTCGTCTTTGTGCTTAAAGGCATTTTTCAGCAGGACTCGATTTTCCACGTGTGACAGAAGTAACAAAGGAAGCTCCCTACACATCTGCAGAGAACAGCTCTGTCCAAAAGCCATTATCATAATAAGTTCCTGCTTGCACGAGGCAGCGACTTTGTTTCCTGTACCATCTCTGACCTTTCACATCCATATCTTCATGGCAAGCATGGTGCCCAGTCCAGGGACCAGAGAGAGAAATTGTGTCATGGGTTCACTGGGGAAAAATCAGACCTACCAGCAGCTTAATCTCTGCAGTCTTCTCTGCTTCTCCTTGTTGTTGTAAGCAAAGTCTAAGGTCCACCTCCTAGAAGAAATGCCAGGACTGAACCCAATCCAGTTGTGTGAGCTTTGTAAGTGCCTTTCGGGCTCTAGCTGCAGCATCTTGCTCCTTCCTGAACAGAGGAGCTCACTCACAGGACGCATTTACTTCCAAAGAATCCAGGGTTCGCGTCCTAACAGCCCTTCACAATGCAGGTTTCTCCCTCCCCACCACCATCCCCATGCCCATTAACATCTAAGAACAATTCCACTGACTTCCTCTGGACTCTCTCTTGCTTCTTTTCTTCCATCTTCCCATCTTTCATCCTCTTTTCATGAGTCAGACCATTTCTCCTGCCTTCTGCACTGCAGCCAGGACCCCTCAGGGGTCTTGCTTCTGCAGCCACATATCCGTTAGGATGTAAAGGGCAGAGCACCCCTCTGTGTCTTGTGGCTCCAATTCCCACCGTCCTCTGTTTCGGCAGTTCCCTCAGCAGATGAGCTGTGGGGTCGTCAGTCACACAGGCAGTAGTTACACCTACTAAGATTCCGTGATGGTCAAGGAAGCATGCCAGGAAGGAGGGGAGTCAGAGATGATGCTACGGCTGTCCCCACCCACACCCCAGCGCCGAGTGCCATCAACAGGACAAATGTAACACTTCTGTGGCCCCCCTACCCTTTTCTCTGTTGGCTACACTTGGGAACCTTGTTAGCATGTCCCTGTGTGCAAACTGCAACTGTAAACAAGTTCTGTTATAGGCTGAATCTAAACTAAAGCCCAGCCCGATTGCAAGGTCCTCTCAAACCTGACTCCATGCCTGTCTGCAGCGCAACCCAAGTCCTGCTGCCACCCAAATCTCCAACACCCCTGCCCCGCCTGCCCCGTGTCACAGCTGCTCTGCTCAGACATTGAGCATCATCTTCTTCCAGGACACCCTGGAGATGTGTTCCCGGGAGACGGAGTTTAAGAGCATCCTCTTTGCGCTTTGTTACTTTCATGCTGTGGTGGCTGAAAGACGGAAGTTTGGGCCCCAGGGGTGGAATCGCTCCTACCCCTTCAACACCGGGGACCTCACCATCTCTGTGAGCGTGCTCTACAACTTCCTGGAGGCCAACACCAAGGTACGGCTCCAGCCAGCACAGGGGCAGGTCATGAAGCTGCTCTGAGGAAGATGATGGGACATCAGCATGGGGAGATGAGGTGTGCTCACTGGGGCAGGTCTGCAGTCCCCCAGGGGGCGTGAGGAAGTGTAGGTTTACTGCAGGGTCAACCGCAAGAGCAGTGTGAGGCTGAGGAGGAAGTACCCTGATGGGAGAGGGGTGTGGTAAGAGTAGTAAGAAAGCTCAGAAAAGCGAACTATTAACAGTGACTCACGCTCGGTGTTAGTCAATCCCATAGGTGTCTGTCCCAGGCCCCTCCCCCCCGCCCCCGCCAGACCACTCCTGTGTACTCCCAGCATTACTGGGGGTGGTGATTGGTAGAAGGAGACCCACTCTCATCTGCTACAAGCTCCCAATTTAATTCACCAAAGACAGAGAGCTTCCCATGGTGGTGCACACAGCTCCTCGGCGGAAGCACGATCTGAAGCACAGTCTTGCTGAAGTTGAAGAAGTCAAATTCTTCCCTCCTCCTTCGTCTCGCCTCCTTTATCCCGCCTAATGGCTCCATTTTATGAAACACTGACACGGACAATCCACGCTCTTCAGTTTAGGGAAGACCAAACACAGCCTCTGCAAGGCCTCTCCCTCTTTCTTTGGGGGCAGCGAATCAGGCCCAGAAGCTATGCCTCTGGCTCTGGCTCCAGGGTCCTGGGAAGTCCACCACAGAACACACCATCCCTTCACCTGCCACGATGACCCAGGCTTTCAAGTGGCTTTCCTGCCTAACGCTAACATCCATGAACTTGTGTGCTGTATTTCATTTACTCTGAACTTTCTAAGGAGACGATTAATCGATAAGCTAATTAATGGCAGGGAATGAGAAAAGTACCCACGTCTTTGCTCTCCTCTACTTGACCTTGGCAGGTTTAAAGGACCCGTAGGTATAGCCTGACTTCACTGCCACAGTTAATTACAGTGAACGAGGGCAGGCGTGTGTGCAAGAGTGCCTGTGTCTTACCTCTTCTCACCGTTTGATCTAACTCTTCCCTCGTTTAATGAGCTCCCAGAAGTGCTCGCTCCCAGAGGTGCTCGACCTTGCTGGGTACCAGGGAAACATGGATGAATAAGACACTGCTCCTGGGACTTCCCTGGTGGTCTGTGGTTAAGACTCCATGCTTCCGATGCAGGGGGTATGGGTTCAGTCCTTGGTCAGGGAACTACCCCACGTGCAGTGCATTTCAGTCAAAAAGATTTTTTTAAAAAGACATTGCTCCTAATCTCCAGACCCACCACATCTTGTGGCTCATATCGGGTCAGCCCGAGGCCGGCGTGCAGGGCTTCCTCCCTTCCTGTCTCTCAGGTCCCTTACGATGACCTGCGGTACCTCTTTGGTGAGATCATGTACGGGGCCACATCACCGATGACTGGGACCGGAGACTCTGCAGAACCTACCTGGAGGAGTTCATCAAACCAGAGATGCTAGAGGGAGAGCTGGCCCTGGCCCCAGGGTTCCCACTGCCCGGCAACTTGGACTACAATGCCTACCACCAGGTAGGGACCTCGATCTCCCTTCTGTGCAGCCCAGGAGGCCTGGAGACACCTGGGCAGGGCCAGGGGAGGACGGCTGAGAGAGCTGAGCTCACAGGGAACGTAGCTCTCAGCCTGCTCAATTTGAAGGCTCCTATAGGATTTCTAGCCTCCAATTAATGACAAAATTGAACTTTCAGAGATCTTTTTATTCTTGACGTTCGGTTCAATAATTCTATTTGTTGCTCTTTTCTACAAACAACATCTCGGGCATTTACTTGATCGTTTTCATTCAAGATATTGACAAAACCATTAGGAGCAAAAATTCAGGTAAGAACTTAGCCAACTTTTGGTTAAGTTTCTATTAGTGGTTCAGAATACTTCAGAGGGACACGGTTTTGTGGGCAGACCACTCACCCCTCCTATTCTCAGAGGCACGTGCATACACACCAAGAGAACAGTCTCATGGAGCTTTTTCATACTGGCACTGTGGGTTTTCATTTTACTGTTCAGTTCAGTTCAGTTCAGTTGCTCAGTCGTGTCTGACTCTGCGATTCCCATGGACTGCAACACGCCAGGCTTCCCTGTCCAGCACCAACTCCTGAAGATCAAGTCAGTTATGCCATCCAACCATCTCACACCCTGTCATCTCTCCTATTGCCTTCAATCTTCCCCAGCATCAGGGTCATTTTACATTTACTTCAAAGATCCCCTGGAGAAGGAAATGGCAATCCACTCCAGTATTCTTGCCTGGAGAATCCCATGGACAGAGAAGCCTAGTAGGTTACAGTCCACGGGGTCGCAGAGACGGACACGACTGAGCGACTTCCCCTCACCTCAGTTATTTTTAAGGTATGCATCTTTGCCTATTTAGCCCACCATGAAAATGTATTAAAAGTCAGTAGAACAAACAGAAAGAACTTGTTTGCTGCTTGACTTTTAAGATTCCCAAAAGAACTCTTGAATAACAAACTTAAGGGAAACAGTGGTCATAGGAACATTAACTACAAGCTTTACGAAAATTTTTAATTTCTAAAGTTTAAGAATATAAGTCATAAAAGTCACTCAATCCAGAAAACTAAGTCTATGAGAAGATATTAAAAACAATAAGACTCTTGAAGGCAAATAAAGGGAATTTTTAAAATAAACATGTTGAAAGCTTTAACCAAGAAAGTTGTGCAAGAGCATCCCCTACTGTCGGTCGATGGGACAACTTGACCAGAGGCTGGAGAAGGTGTTGGAGGATTACGGTGGTTTGCAGGCTTCCCTCTCTGTAATCTGTCAGCTAATAGATGGTTATAGGGCACCTACCAAGAGTCCAGGATCATGTACTGGGTGCTGGAAGAAACGTGAAAATAAACACGGGGATTTGGCTTTAAGGAATGAGCCATCTGTCACTGAGACTCTACTCTGCTGCTGTTGTGTGCTCAGTCACGTCTGACTCTTGCGACCCCCATGGACCATAGCCCACCAGGCTCCTCTGTCCATGGGATTTCCCAGGCAAGAATACTGGAGTGGATTGCCATGTCCTTTGATCCTGACCCAGGGATAACACCCAAGTCTCCTGGATTGCAGGCAGATTCTTTACCAACCACTGAGCCACCTAGGAGGTACCACTTCACTCTAGATGGGCCCTGCTCTGACTCCACTGACTGCCCTGCAGAGGACAGGTCAGGTGAGAGAGGGGAGATAAGTGTGGCTGATTTTCAAGTGAGCTTGCCCTTGATTTTCAGTACATTGATGCCCAGCTGCCCCCAGAGTCGCCCTACCTCTACGGCCTCCACCCGAACGCTGAGATTGGCTTCCTGACCCAGACTTCAGAGAAACTCTTTCGGACGGTGCTGGAGCTGCAGCCCCGGGACAGCCAGGCTGGAGAAGGAGCAGGGGCCGCGAGAGAAGAAAAAGGTACATGGAAGGCTTGCCCAAGATATTCTGGGGGCCTAGTACTGCCCAGGGCGGCGGTTCTCCCATGGGCCTCGATGCGGTGCACAGTGCAGACCGCAGGGCGTGCATCTTCCACTTCCACAAATGGTCCAGCATTCTTCTCCCAGGGCCCCACCCGTTAGGTGACCCGGTGGGTCTTCAAGTCACCTAATAGGAGATAACCCACTTTCGGTGTGTCGGTGCTCTGCTCATCCACCCAAAAAAAGTGCAAGTGGTCCAACTCTTTGCGACCCCATGGACTGTAGCCCGCCAGGCTCCTCTGTCCAGGGGATTGTCTGGGCAAGAATACTGGAGTGGGTTGCCATTTCCTTCTCCAGGGGATCTTCCCAACCCAGGGATCAAACCTGGGTCTCCTGCATTGCAGGCACATTCTGTACCAACTGAACCACTAACCCCAAGGCAAATTTTATTCCCATTTGTCAACTCAAGAAGAAAAGGCAGGGCTGAACAGCTGTGGTTTGGGGACCTTGAAAAGGACCTCGTGGTTCATTGGCAAACTAAGTAATGATGGGTAAGGAGCTGTTCTTAAACACTCCGCCCTCACTCTGCCAGCTAGATGCTGGTGAGCTCGCTCATGTTTCAGATGAAAATGTGGTCTCTTTGTATGAATGACAGTCCCAGAGCCTCCTAACATACAAGTAAGTGCTACTAAGCACAGCACTTCCCGAAACTAAAGGAAGATGGAGGAGAATTCTTGGGCAGAAGAGCAGAGAAGGGTGTGGCGTGGGTTTAGGGTGAACAGAGGCAACCTGGGAGCTCTGTTCCTGATGAGGGCTGAGCAGAGGGCAGAAAAGGAAGGAGCTCAAAGTGAAACTTGCCTGTGATGCTTCTTAAGACGAGGCAGCTCAGTTTCCAAAGGTTGCCTCTCCTTCACCTCACCTCCCCTCTGCAGTCCTGCCTGGATTCCCTTAGAGATTCTCTGGTACTTATGGATTAAGAAACCCGGAGCTATCAAACAGTTTGGCTCCAAAGACTGATTTCAGGAAAACAAACTGACTGATGGTAAAGGAGCTGGATATTTGTTTAAAGGTATAGAGTGATGTCATTCAGTTCAGTTCAGTCCCTCAGTCTGGTCCGACTCTTTGTGACCCCCTGAATTGCAGCACGCCAGGCCTTCCTGTTCATCACCATCTCTCGGAGTTCACTCAAACTCATGTCCATCGAGTCCGTGATGCCATCCAAGCCATCTCATCCTCGGTCATCCCCTTCTCCTCCTGCCCCCAATCCCTCCCAGCATCAGGGTCTTTTCCAATGAGTCAGCTCTTCACATGAGGTGGCCAAAGTACTGGAGTTTCAGCTTTAGCATCATTCTTTCCAAAGAAATCTCAGGATTGATCTCCTTCAGAATGGACTGGTTGGATCTCCTCACAGTCCAAGGGACTCTCAAGAGTCTTCTCCAACACCACACTTCAAAAGCATCAATTCTTCAGCGCTCAGCCTTCTTCACAGTCCAACTCTCACATCCATACATGACCACGGGAAAAACCATAGCCTTGACTAGATGGACCTTAGTCGGCAAAGTAATGTATCTGCTTTTGAATATACTGTCTAGGTTGGTCATAACTTTTCTTCCAAGCGTCTTCTAACTTCATGGCTGCAGTCACCATCTGCAGTGATTTTGGAGCCCAAAAATACAAAGTCTGACACTGTTTCCACTGTTTCTCCATCTATTTCCCATGAAGTGATGGGACCAGATGCCATGATCTTCGTTTTCTGAATGTTGAGCTTTAAGCCAACTTTTTCACTCTCCTCTTTCACTTTCATCAAGAGGCTTTTTAGCTCCTCTTCACTTTCTGCCCTAAGGGTGGTGTCATCTCCATATCTGAGGTTATTGATATTTCTCCTGGCAATCTTGATTCCAGCTTGTGTTTCTTCCAGTCCAGCGTTTCTCATAATGTACTCTGCATTAAAATCACTCAAATGTTAATATGCCTCAGAGTGAGCTGGGGAGCTTTGGAGAGATTCTCATGTCTAGGTGATGCCCAGGAATGTGCAGCTTTGCAATGGTGATGCTGATGAACCTACCTGGAGAAAGCTGCTCTCCTGCAACTCAGCCTGTTTGACCTTTTGATGCATAGGGTATAACTCAAGAAGCAAAAGGAGATAAGAAAGCTTATGTGGCCCAAAACTCAAACCACCTAGTATCAAAAGTGTTCCTAGCTTCACCACAATAAAGAGTAGCCTCCACTCACCACAACTGGGGGAAGCCTGAATGCAGGAATACAAAAAGACCCAGCGCAGTCAAAATATAAATAAATAAAATTAATTAATTAATTTAACAAGTTCTTAGCTTCTTTAAAAATGAAATGACCGGGACTATATAAGTAATAGGCTTAGGGTTCTTCGGGCAGCATTCAAATAAGTTTCTAGTTCTTGTCATTTCCTTATCCCCTTCTTCTAAACACTTCAAGAAACTGTGTGTGTGTGTGTGTGTGTGAGAGAGAGAGAGAGAGAGAGAGAGAGAGTGAGACAGAGAGATGAAAGAACTATGATCACTTGCCAAACTAGAAGAACTCTTTTGCAACACAACTATCAGGAAGTATGCAGATTTTTACTAATACACAGAGTTCTAATCTATGGAAGGAAAAGAAGGAGAGAGAAGAGAGAAAGGGGGAAAAGGACACAAAAGAAATTCAAGTGATAATACAAATGGTCAATAAAAATAATAAAATATTCTCAACATCACTTGTAACTAAGTGAAGTTAAGTGAAATAGGAGGATATCCAGTGGTGACAGCATAAGAAAGCGGGCACGCTCGTGTCTGTTATACAGGTTTACGTTACAAAACAATCTGACAACAGCCACTCAAGTTTTAAAAGTTCATATGTGTTTCTCATAATTCTATCCCTTGGATTTCAACAAGCAGAAACACTCAAAAGGGCACAGGTTTTATGATAGATATCTTTATTGTAGAGTTGTTTATAGTACTAGAAATGAGAAACAAGCAAACCAAATATCCATCAGTGGAGAAATGACTCAATAAATTATTTTGGCACATGCCAAAACAGTGAAATAATATATACTATTTAAAAAAACAACAACAAGGGAAATCCATATGTACTAACAAGGGAACATGTTCAAGATCAACTCATAGGTGAAAAAGGCAAGCTGAGGGACTTCTCTGGTGTCCAGGGGTTAAAACTCTGATCTTCCACTGCAGGGAGGCTGGGATTGATTCCCTAGTAGGGAAACTAAGAGCCTGTAGGTCATGAAGAGCAGTCAAAAGAAAACAAAAACAACAGACTGAAAAAGCTATGTGTATTATGATTCCACCAGTGATTGATAGAGAAAGAAGTGGAGAGGGAGGGAGAGGAAGGGATAGAGGAAAGAAGTGAGGCAGGAAGGAAGATGTGATGGACATGCAGATATGGAGATGGCTGGGTGGGTGGGTGATGGATGGGTGGACGGACGGACAGATGGATGGGGATGATGGATAGATAAAGTTATATGCATTGAAGAACACCTGCAGAAATTATAAACAGATAATTCACAGTGGGTTTTCTTTCCCCCTTTGAGGGAAATTTTGCTTTTAATATCAGATTAAATATTTAGATTAAATACGTAGTATTTAGATTTTCACGATGAGCATTTACGATCAGAGGTGTTTGCTTGTAGAAATGAGGTGCCCAGGGACCAAACCCCTGGGCACCCTCTGCTCCCGTCTGAAGGGTCTTCTTTGTGTCTGTGGGTCCACTGCCTCCTCAGGCTGGCTCTCCAAATCCTCTACCACCTGATCAGTGACAGAGAGAACTCTGTGTCCCCACCTTCACCGTGTTTTGAAACAGTTAACTCCAGACTGTCTTTCCCTTTCTTTGTGAATACTGTCCAAGTGGCAGCTCGCTGATACAGGGCTGTTTCTTCCAGTTCAGCTCCGCAGACAGAGGTGTGATGTAGTTTTAGCCATCTGTCTTCTGGTCCAGCAGCAGCTTCCAGGTACCATTAAAATTCCATCCCAGTTTTCGCTGTGACAGCACCAGAGACCCATCTGTGAGACAGCAGTGAGTCTTTACCTTTCTTTTTCTAACATCAGCTCTTTTCCTAGAGAACGCGTTGTGTTAACAATACAAGGCAAAGTGAATATTAATAATCATGTAGTTATATAGAGTTCTTTCTAGCTTTCAGATGCTGTCACATTCATCAGACCTCTTTGGTTTTGATCTCTTCACCAGCCCCTGGAGTTGGTGGGGGAGAAAGACACTGTGGAAATTTTTATAGATGAGAAAATGGAGGTCTAAATGACTTGCTTAAATTCACATGGGTAATATACAACGACACTGCATTAGCTCAGTCAGGGTTCTCTGTTTGTGAAGAACAGAGACCAATTTGGCTGAAACAGGCAAGTTCAGTTCAGTCACTCAGTCGTGTCTGACTCTTTGCGACCCCATGAATTGCAGCATACCAGGCCTCCCTGTCCATCACCATCTCCTGGAGTTCACTCAGACTCACATCCACCGAGTCCGTGATGCCATCCAGTCATCTCATCCTCTGTCATCCCCTTCTCCTCCTGCCCCCAATCCTTCTCAGCATCAGAGTCTTTTCCAATGAGTCAACTTTTCCCCTGAGGTGGCCAAAGTACTGGAGTTTCAGCTTTAGCATCATTCCTTCCAAAGAAATCCCAGGATTGATCTCCTTCAGAATGGACTGGTTGGATCTCCTTGCAGTCCAAGGGACTCTCAAGAGTCTTCTCCAACACCACAGTTCAAAAGCATCAATTCTTCGGCGCTCAGCCTTCTTCACAGTCCAGAAATAGCTCATATCAAAGGAATCCACCCAAGAAAGAACAGAAGCTACAGTGTCTCCGGGTCCCTCGGGGAAGAAGGGTGGACCATCCTTTCAGAGTGCTTCCTTCTGCTTTCTGCACCTGAATCCTGGCTTGAGGTTCAATTCTCACACTTCTGGAAAACATCATCTGATTGGCCCACTTGAGTCATGGGAGGGCTGGGCATGGACCGTGCACCCAAACAGCGGGGGAAAAGGTAATTTCACAAAAGGAGACACAGCCTTGTTACAAGAAGAGGGGAATGAGCTGGAGGAAGCAGAACAGCGCCCACCACACACATCCACCCGCTCGCCCAGCTCTGGGCTGGCACGGGCTCCTGGCCCCTTCTCTCTGCCTCCCAGCGCCCCCTCCTCGCCCCGCCCGCCACACGTTCTATTAAACCTGCACTTTCTCTTTTGTTTTGTCTGCTGACAGAGCTCCTAGGCCTACTTCAAAATGACAGACTCAGCCTCCCAGTGTGTGTATGTGAGTCGCTCCATCATGTCTGACTCTTTGGTGACCCCATGGACTTGTAGCCCACCAGGCTCCTCTGTCCATGGGATTCTCCAGGCAAGAACCCTGGAGTGGGTTGCCACGTCCTCCTTCAAGGGAGAAGCTGGAGCCTCGTCCTAACCACGTGTTTCCCGTTCTGGGGCAGGTCAAGGCGGTGCTGGAGGAAATACTGGAGCGGGTGACAGATGAGTTTAACCTCCCAGAGCTGATGGCCAGGGCGGAGGAGCGCACCCCTACATGGCTGTGATGCTCCAGGAGTGCGAGCGGATGAACGTGCTCACCAGACTGATGCAGCGCTCCTTGCGGGAGCTGGACCTTGGACTAAAGGTGGGTGAGACCAGGCTGGGGCGGGGCCCGGGGAGCTGGAGCGTCCCGGGTCACAGCAGCCTCACCACCCAGGAAGGTGCCCCTCCTAGGAACAGAGTGTGGCCGGGCCGCAGGGGGAGGTGAGACAGGCTCCGGCAGTGGACTGAGCTGTGATGGGCAAGCTGCCCAGAGCCCACGCGCTCTGAGCTCCGAGCAGAAGAGGAGTCGACACCCAGTGTCTTCTGCTGATGTGGATGGCATTGCTTTCCCAGGAGGGAGAAGTGTGTGCTGCTGCATCGAAACACAGGGTCTAGACATCCCGGACCACCTCCCCGCTATACGGCCTCCTCAGCGTGTCACCTCAGAATGACTTAAGCCCCACCCCTTCCCAGTTCCTTTACCCGTACACCGAGTGGTCCTGTGTCAGGGGGCTTTGGGAAGGATTCAATAAATCTATTTGCATGGCTTTCCCGGTGGCTCAGTGGTAAGGAATCTACCTGCCAATGTAGGAGATGCCGATTCCATCCCTGGGTAGGCAGATCCCCTGGAGGAGAGCATGGCAACCCACTCCAGTATTCTTGCCTGGAGAATCCCCATGGACAGAGGAGCCTGGCGGGCTATCGTCCATGGAGTTGGTTGCAAAGAGTCAGACACAACTGAGTGACTAAATGATAACAACACAGAATGTTGTAGAACGATGCCTACATGTGGCAAGCACCCAGAAGTGTAAGTACATACAAATGAGTTCTGTTCCAAGACTGCATTTATAAGTCCACTCGGTGCATAAACCCAACAAAGTTAGCCTAGGTACCCAAGTAACACAAACGGCTATATAGCACTGTACTGTAATAGGTTTATAATACTTTTCACACCAATAATACATAAAAGCAAAGACAAAAAAATTAAACATCTTTAATCTTACATCACAGTACCTTGAAAAGTACAGTTGTCCAGCACAACAGCTGGCACACAGGGCTGGTATCAAGTGAACAGGCAGGAAAAGTTACTGATGGAGGAGGGAGAGAAGGAAGGAGATAGTGGAGCTGAAGGGTTGTCAGCAATAGGAGACGGAGGCCAAGCTGTAATGTCACTCATGCCTGACGTGGATAGATGCCTGACACTGGCATCTTTGAAAGTTCACAACTTGAAGGTTCGTATGTAGGGGACTTACTGTATTATTACTGCCCCATCAGGGGAAGTCCTTCATTGGAAGGACTGATGCTGAAGCTGAAGCTCCAATACTTTGGCCACCTGATGTGAAGAGCCAACTCATAGGAAAAGACCCTGATACTGGGAAAAACTGAGAGCAGGAGGAGAAGGGGGCAACAGGAGTAGATGGTTGAATGGCATTGCTGACTCAATGGACGTGAGTTTGAGCAAACTCTGGGAGATAGTGAAGGACAGGGAAACTTGGCTTGCTGCAGTCCACAGGGCCACAAGGAGTCAGACGTGACTTAGAGCAACTGAATGACAACAATGATCAGAGGAAAGGAAAGAATTTTAATCTTTTGCAACCTCATGGTTATGTGAAATGTCCAAGAAGCTACATAAGCTCTGAGCAACGAGAGAATCCATTATTTATACCACCAGTTATTAAGCACATCTACTTCATTCACCAGCAGAAAATTCCACCAAGTGCCCAGCACAAAGCCTAATGGAAAAGCCCTGTTAAAACCATTCAGCTGGACAACAGGCCAGAGGGGAGGGCCTGCTGCCATTTAGGAGCTGAGGAAGGCAGCTACTGTCAGTTTACAATGGCACACTTATTAAAAGAGCTGTATCTCCAGGCAGAGGGAAAGGATGAATCCAGTTTCATAGCTGGAGGTGGAAGCTCAGTCCAGCCCTCAACATCCAGGGCTGTGATACACTGCTGCACTCACATCTGGCTGTTGGAGTTATATGACCGCCGTCAGGCATGCAGAGGACATGCATCCATGAGCGTCTTCACATGTAGTCACATAGAAACTGTGAAGTAGACTGAGAAACCTGAGTGAGTTTGTTTGTTTGTTTTTTTTAATCTGTTAATTTGCCTTCTGCCCCCATGTGGACAGACGGAAATAAGGAGAAAAGAGGGATGGGAAGAGATGCTGAAGACTGATGTTGCTTCATATGTTTTAAAATTACACACCAGCTTGCATCCTGTATCAAAGGAAATACAGAATGTCACAGAACAACCTCAAATGTAAATAAGGACTTGGCTGTCATTTTATGTGCTCGGTTCCTGAGATACGCGGGTCGATATTAGTAACTATCCTGAGTTGGTTTGTTGCAGTCTTAGTTTATTGAATCCATGCAGTTTAGTGCAGTGTGTTTACCCATCCAGCTTCTAATTCACTCTCTCATTTTTCTTCCAAGAGCTTTTGCTGGGATTTGGTGTCATGAATTTCAGCGTGCCTGGGTGAGGATGAAGGGAGTGGGGAGGGAGTTGCTCTTTTCTTCCAGTCTAGCTTGAGAAGGCTAGTGGACGGGCAGCCTTGGCTCTCACTTCAGCCTGGAGGGGGCAGTGGAGACTGATGGGAACTTTCCTCTCCAGATGGACAGTCTGGCAGGAAAAGAGACACAGAAAATAATCACAGTACCAGGCATGACTGATTGCAGTGAGGTGGGAGGAAAAGGGAAGAGACAAGTGTTGGGGAGGAGAAGTGGCATCCAGGGGGCTTTGGAGAAAGGGTAGAATTATGAGAGTTGATAATAAGAAGAATCTGCTGAGTAGCCCTAAGCCTGTTCTAAGAGTTAAATTGCTTTGGCTGGAGCAGAGAGTCCACTCAGATGAGTAATTATGATAAACTTCAAAAGGAAGAAAAGAGCAACTCCTTTGCTACACAAAAGGTACTAGCTGAACTGAGAGGCATAGCACTCAACCCCCTGAGAACTGTGGGAACCCCACAGCACACAGCATACAGAGGTCTGCCATCCCCAGCCATGTTCCCACAGAGAGGAATTCAGGAAAGAGTCAGACACCTGGCTCTCAGCCTTTCACAGTGAAGAGCCAGGTCCTGTGACTATACCAGAGCTGATTGGCCAAAGGTACGGACTCACATTAACCAAACGTACAAAAGCCTGATGTATGAACCTGTCAACTGTCACTTTATTCCTTTACAATCAACTAGGTTATAACTTTCAAAGGATCTACTGATGGCAACTTGCCCAGAAAATCTCTGCCTATGTAATAAAACTACAGGAGAAGCTAAATTCTTATGCACCGTCCAGGATGGTGGGCTTCTCTAGGGGCTCAGATGCTAAAGAATCTGCTTGCCAATGCAGGAGACCCAGGTTCAGTTCCTGGGGGGGAAGATCCCCTGGAGATGGGAATGGCAACCCACTCCAGTATTCTTGCCTGGAGAATCCCCATGGACAGAGGAGTCTGGCAGGCTACAGTCCATGGGGTCGCAAAGAATCTGACATGATTGAGCAACTAAGCACACACATTCAGGATGGTAGCCACGAATGACAGGTGCTCTGAAATGTCCATATTGAGATGTGCTATAAGTGTCAGTTAAATGCCAGATTTCAGAGATACAGGGCAAAAAAGGGAAAATACCGTATTAATAATTTTTATATTGATTGTATATTAGAATATTTGACATGTATATATATATATATATATCACATTAAGTAACATATTATGAAAATTAAATTCACCTCTTTTAAATTTTTTAAAGTGGCTACCAGAAAATGTAAAATTACACACATGTAATATTTTGAATTTTTAAAATATTTATTTTTTACGTATTTGGCTGCATCCAGTCTTAGTTGCAGCACACAGGACCTTTGTTGCCTCATGCAGGGTTAGTGGCTCCAAGGCATGTGGGATCTTAGTTCCCCAAGCAGGGATCGAAACTGCATCCCCTGCTTTGCCAGGCAGATTCTAAACCACTGGACCAGGAGGGAAGTCCCAATTTTGTGAATTTTAGATGTAACATTACCCATTCAAATGGGTGTAAGTGTCAGTTATGTAACTGACACTTGTGTAACACAATGTAACTTGTGCTACATTTCATTTGGGTCATGCTCTCTTAGATGGAGCCCTGGCTAGTCCAGCGTCTGGGACTGGGGAGCTGTTTTTTATTATTCAGATGTTTGATGGCATCAAACATTTCCCCCCTTGCCCCCTGCACCCCCCCAACTATGCTTCAGTGGCTAATGCCCCTCCTGACTGACAGATTCTATTTTTCTAAACATGTGAAAGATACTCAGACTTAAAGCCTGGCTCGACCACTTGAGGGACTGCTCTGGCACTTTATTTTCGTCCGTTGTCTGTTGACTTAAGAGTTCAGCTCTCGCTCTGGCCATTTAGTGACTGATGGCCACCACCATGCAGGCAGCTTCCCTGGCCCACGCGCCTGCTAGAGTGCATGGATGGACCAGCTGCTGTCACCCACAGTCTGGGCGCCAGACTGGCCAGGGTGGAACCCACATAATTCCCCATCTTCCCTCCCCCCGTCTCATCACCCCCTGCATCTCATATGAATGACAGCTGGTTGCAAAGACCATCTTCGTAGGGAAGGAAGGGAGGACCAAGGCTGACCTTTAGGTGAGGGGGCAGCCTGTAGCCCCTGGAGAAGGGCATGTTTGGGCATTGCTGATGCCGTGGTATGGACACTGGCCACATTACCTGTGAGCCTAGAGCACCGATCATTTCCCACCCCCAAGAAGGGACATTTTCTGGCCGTCCAGAGTCCTTCAGTTTGGACTGGAACCTGTGAATCTGCACTCTCCACAAGCTTCCTCACTTAAAGTGATGAAGACTTAGAGGGAAAATCATGTTCTTATTTTTGTTGTTGTTCAGTCATGCTCAACTCTTTGTGACCCCATGGACTGCAGCACGCCAGGCTTCCCTGTCCTTCTCTATCTCCAGGGTTTGCTCAAATTCATGTCCATTGAGTCAGTGATGCCATGCAACCATCACATCATCCCCTGTTGCCCCTTCTCCTGATATCAAAGAAAGACTGAAAACATTTATTTATAGGGACAAAAAAAAAAAGTGCTTAAGGCCACATCCAGGTAGCCTTTGTACCTGTGATAAAATACCCCCAGTCTTCAGTTCTCCCCAATTTCCCTGCAGTGTAGACATGGAACAAGCCAATCACAGGACCCAAAGTGTGGCGTCTTTTAAGGATTTAGTGTTTTCTTTGTATGTTTTCTTTCTGTTGACTCTTGACCTGTGAGCAAATAAGCATTCAGTCTGTGTTCCACGCAACCCAGGCCGGAGGAGTTTGAGGATATCGGGGTGAACAGATGGAAGCAGATTTCTCTATGTAGGTAGCTGGAATCTTCACAAAAGTCTTCCTTACCCATCATTTGGCCCCAGAGACTTCCTATGTGCACCCACCCCTGCCCCCAACCCCAGCCTCTACCGATCTGGCCGTGCCTGAGGAGACTAATCTTTGTACACCTTTCAGGAAGTGCTGTCCCAGAGTCTGTGGGTTTATTCCTCTTCTTCTAAGAAAGGGATTTGAGTTACACTGAGCTAATTTAGTGTAGGGCTCTCTGGGTTCTTCTCGACCCCTCCTCTGGAAATGAGTTGTTTCTACTTCCACTTGGGATTGTGAGCAGATCTGAGTTCAGAACTCTAACCACCAGATGAGTGGCTTCTTCTTTTCCTAAATTGTTCCTGTTTCACTCTCAAACAAGCAGAACCTAAGAGATGACACCTTCCTTAAGGCTCCATCACTTGCACATTCAATTAGTGAATGTGAACTCGCTGTCAGAATAACTTACAAGCAGATGTGAGAAATTTTTAAGAAAGCCAAGTTATGCATTTTGTACTTCTCTGCTGTCAAAATGACCTTAGATTTCTAAGAGTGTTAAAAATTAAGTATCGTGTGACATATTTTTTATTATGACTTTATTTTTTAGAGCAGTTTTAGGTTCATAGCAAAATTGAACAGAAGGTACAGAGCGTTCCCATTTACTCCTCCTCCAGCGTCCACCCTCCCACCATGCACTGCCTCACCACCATCAGCATCCCCACCAAAGTGGTCTGTTAGTTACAGCTAGCCACACTTCCATCACAATCCTCAGAGTCACCTATGGTTTTTCTTAGGATTCACTCTTGGTGTTGTACATTCTATGGATTTCACTTCAGTTCAGTTTAGTCGCTCAGTCGTGTCCAACTCATTGCGACCCCATGAATCGCAGCACGCCAGGCTTCCCCGTCCATCACCAACTCCCAGAGTTCACTCAGACTCACGTTCATCAAGTCAGTGATGCCATCCAGCCATCTCACCCTCTGTTGTCCCCTTCTCCTCCTACCCCTAATCCTTCCCAGCACCAGAGTCTTTTCCAATGAGTCAACTCTTCTCATGAGGTGGCCAAAGTACTGGAGTTTCAGCTTTAGCATCATTCCTTCCAAAGAAATTCCAGGGTTGATCTCCTTCAGAATGGACTGGTTGGATCTCCTTGCAGTCCAAAGGACTCTCAAGAGTCTTCTCCAACACCACAGTTCAAAAGCATCAATTCTTCGGCGCTCAGCCTTCTTCACAGTCCAACTCTCACATCCATACATGACCACAGGAAAAACCATAGCCTTGACTGGACGGACCTTAGTCGGCAAAGTAATGTCTCTGATTTTGAATATACTATCTAGGTTGGTCATAACTTTTCTTCCAAGGAGTAAGCGTCTTTTAGTTTCATGGCTGCAATCACCATCTGCAGTGATTTTGGAGCCCAAAATATAAAGTCTGACAATGTTTCCACTGTTTTCCCATCTATTTCCCATGAAGTGATGGGACCGGATGCCATGATCTTCGTTTTCTGAATATTGAGCTTTAAGCCAACTTTTTCGCTCTCCTCTTTCACTTTCATCAAGAGGCTTTTAGCTCCTCTTCACTTTCTGCCATAACGGTGGTGTCATCTGCTTATCTGAGGTTATTGATATTTCTCCCGGCAATCTTGATTCCAGCTTGTGTTTCTTCCAGCCCAGTGTTTCTCATGATGTACTCTGCATATAAATTTAATAAGTAGGGTGACAATATACAGCCTTGACGTACTCCTTTTCCTATTTGGAACCAGTCTGTTGTTCCATGTCCAGTTTTATCTGCTGCTTCCTGACCTGCATACAGATTTCTCAAGAGGCAGGTCAGGTGGTCTGGTATCCCCATCTCTTTCAGAATTTTCCACAGTTTATTGTGATCCACACAGTCAAAGGATTTGGCATAGTCAATAAAGCAGAAACAGATGTTTTTCTGGAACTCTCTTGCTTTTCCATGATCCAGAGGATGTTGGCAATTTGATCTCTGGTTCCTCTGCCTTTTCTAAAACCAGCTTGAACATCAGGAAGTTCATGGTTCACGTATTGCTGAAGCCTGGCTTGGAGAATTTTGAGCATTACTTTACTAGCATGTGAGACGAGTGCAACTGTGTGGTAGTTTGAGCATTCTTTGGCATTGCCTTTCTTTTGGATTGGAATGAAAACTGACCTTTTCCAGTCCTGTGGCCACTGCTGAGTTTTCCAAATTTGCTGGCATATTGAGTGCAGCCCTTTCACAGCATCATCTTTCAGGATTTGAAATAGCTCCACTGGAATTCCATCACCTCCACTAGTTTTGTTCATAGCGATGCTTTCCAAGGCCCACTTCACTTTACATTCCAAGATGTCTGGCTCTAGATGAGTGATCACATCATCATGATTATCTGGGTCGAGAAGATCTTTTTGTACAGTTCTTCTGTGTATTCATTCTTGCCGCCTCTTCTTAATATCTTCTGCTTCTGTTAGGTCCATACCATTTCTGTCCTTTATCGAGTCCATCTTTGCATGAAATGTTCCCTTGATATGTCTAATTTTCTTGAAGAGATCTCCAGTCTTTCCCATTCTGTTCTTTTCCTCTATTTCTTTGCATTGATCGCTGAAGAAGGCTTTCTTATCTCTTCTTGTTGTTCTCTGGAACTCTTCATTCAGATGGTTATATCTTTCCTTTTCTCCTTTGCTTTTCGCCTCTCTTCTTTTCACAGCTATTTGTAAAGCCTCCCCAGACAGCCATTTTGCTTTTTTGCATTTCTTTTCCACAGGGATGGTCTTGATCCCTGTCTCCTGTACAACGTCATGAACCTCATTCCATAGTTCATCAGGCACTCTATCTATCAGATCTAGGCCCTTAAATCTATTTCTCACTTCCACTGTATAATCATAAGGGATTTGATTTAGGTCATACCTGAATGGTCTAGCAGTTTTCCTACTTTCTTCAATTTGAGTCTGAATTTGGCAATAAGGAGTTCATGATCTGAGCCACAGTCAGCTCCTGGTCTTGCTTTTGTTGACTGTATAGAGCTTCTCCATCTTTGGCTGCAAAGAATATAATCAATCTGATTTCGGTGTTGACCATCTGGTGATGTCCATGTGTAGAGTCTTCTCCTGTGTTGCTGAAAGAGGGTGTTTGCAATGACCAGTGCATTTTCTTGGCAAAACTCTATTAGTCTTTGCCCTACTTCATTCTGCATTCCAAGGCCCAAGTTGCCTGTTACTCCAGGTGTTTCTTGACTTCCTACTTTAGCATTCCAGTCCCCTATAATGAAAAGGGGATATCTGTTTTGGGTGTTAGTTCTAAAACGTCTTATAGGTCTTCATAAAACCATTCAACTTCAGCTTCTTCAGCGTTACTGGTTGGGGCATAGACTTGGATAACTGTGATATTGAATGGTTTGCCTTGGAAATGAACAGAGATCATTCTATCGTTTTTGAGATTGCATCCAAATACTGCATTTTGGACTCTTTTTGTTGACCATGATGGCTACTCCATTTCTTCTGAGGGATTCCTCCCTGCAGTAGTAGATATAATGATCATCTGAGTTAAATTCACCCATTCCATTCCATTTTAGTTCGCTGATTCCTACAATGTCGACATTCACTCTTGCCATGTCTTGTTTGACCACTTCCAATTTGCCTTGATTCATGGACATGACATTTCAGGTTCTTATGCAATGTTGCTCTTTATAGCATCTGGCCTTGCTTCTATGGCTTTGGAGAAATGCATAATGACACGGGGGCTTCCCATGGTAACTGGTGGCTCAGTGGTAAATCCACCCGCCAGTGCAGGAGACACAGGAGATGCAGGTTCGATCCCTGTGTCTGGAAGATCCCCTGGAGAAAGAAATGGCAACCCACTCCCATATTCTTGCCTGGGAAATCCCATGGACAAAGGAGCCTGGCGGGCTACGGTCCACGGGGTTGCAAAGAGTTGGCCGTGACTCAGCAACTAAACAACACCATGATGGCGTGACCCACCGTTAGTGTCTTACAGAAGAGTCTCACTGCCCTCATATTGCAGCTACTTTATGCTTAAGCACACAACTTCTTCTTACAACACGTATCAGAGAAATGAAGGTTTACAGGACCTCAGTCTTCCGAAGTGGCACATCTCTGTGTGAGACATGGTCACACAGAATTAAGGGGTTGTATTGGCTAGAGGAGATAACCAGGCAACAACGGACTTCTCCGTACCAGCAGGTGACAGTGGCTGGCAGAGTCTAGGGCTCATCTGAGTTCATCTCTACCAGTCTGTATGCCACAGCCCTCAGAAAAGTGCCAGAGGACTGGGACATTTTCATCCTAGTTTTTCCAGTAGTGCTGACTCAGTTTTGTTAGGTCATCTTGTAGGATGAACCCAGGGTGGGAGACCTTACCTTCCCATCAACTCACGACAGCATTCACAAGTACAACATACTTCCACAGATGTACCCAGACTCAAGAGAACCCACGACACTGTGCTGGAGAAGCAAATGTATTTGGTGTATTATTTATAAGAGCACTTCATGTGCATGTATTGGCCATTGAACACTTAACATTTTTATTTTAAAAGGAAAATTAAATACATCCTGTATCTTTTTTATTTTAAGTCTGTTGGAATTTTTTGTTGTTGTTGTTAATGAATCCTGGTTTGTCTATGTATCTTTTTATGTACAGTTTAACAAGCATGTACCCTTATATGTCCATAAACAGGTTTTATTAAAACCGAAACACACAGGATTTTTAACACAACCTTGACAAAAACATACACAGTACAGTTTAATTCGCACACAGAAAACTAGGCCTTTCTGTTTAGAACAGTGCTGTCCAATAGAAGGCTCTGTGATGATGGGAGATTCCATGTCTGCGCTAATAAGGGCACACGTGACTGCTGAGGACATGACCTGCGGTGAAGGAAGTGATACTTAATTTTATAGTTCTAAGTCATGCATGCACGCTCAGTCACTAAGTCGTGTCCAACTCTTTGTGACCCCATGGACTGTAGCCACCAGGCTCCTCTGTCCATGGGATTTCCCAGGCAGGAATACTAGATGGGTTGCCATTTCCTCATCCAGGGGATCTTTCTGACCCAGGAATCAAACCCACATCTCCTACATGGGCAGGAGGATTCTTTACCACTGAGTCACCTGGGAAGCCTCAATTTTAAGTCACTTGTGCTTAAATAGCTTCATCATACTGATGGTCATCATATCAGACATGGAAGGCCTTGTTGGGTACCCTATTTCCTGTGCAGAAACCACTGAAGTAGAGATGACGCCTTCAAGAAACTGTAGATCCTTGGCATACCTAAGGTTACAAAGTTTAAAGACGATTTTCAATGCCAGTCTTTCGTCACAAATTTCATTCAGTGATTTCAAGAGTGTCCCTAAAAGTTGGCTATGTCTCTAATAGCTTGGTTTCTGAAGGAAATTCTTGATTTGGGGGCATATAGCTGGCTTTGGCTTCTTGCATTTCATGGAAGGTGCTCACTGGGACACTCAGGTAGACCCTGGGGTGGGGGGTGCAAAGTGCCTTACCTGCAGGCTGATTTCACACACATTGTCCCTGCCCTCTGGCTGTTTGTCTTCAGGGAGAGCTGACCGTGACCAGCAACATGGGGAGCTTACAGAACGCCCTGTACCTGGGCACAATGCCAGAGGCCTGGGCCAGTAGAGGCTGCTGCAGAGGCTGGAAGAGAACAGAGGAGCCCAAACTTTAGGGTCGGGTGGAATCAGTGTGGGCTTCTCTGGTGGTTCAATGCTAAAGAATCTGCCTGCTGATGCAGGAGACACAGGTTTGATCTGGGTCTGGAAGATCCCCTGGAGAAGGAAATGGCAACCCACTCCAGTATTCTTGACTGGAAAATTCCATAGACAGAGGAGCCTGGCAGCTTGCAGTCCATGGGGTCACAAAGAGTCGAACTCAAGTGAGCAAGTGAATCAGTGTGGAACCCACAAGAAGTTTTAGGTCCAGAGGGAACCTAAACTACTGTCAGTGTGGACTCTGATATCACTGGAGCAGGGAAAGTTTTTAAAGGACTAGGCTCTATGAGACAAACCTAAAACTCAAGTGCTAGACAGGGACCAGCGTTGGGTCGCCCACCTCTGCAGTCATCTCCTGTCTTCCCCAGCATCCCCAAGGCCAGCTGTTCCCAGGGACCTGCCACCCCTCACCTTTTGCCTCTGGCTGTTTGTCTTCAGGGAGAGCTGACCATGACCAGTGACATGGAGAGCTTACAGAACGCCCTGTACCTGGACACGGTGCCAGAGTCCTGGGCCAGAAGAGCCTACCCCTCCACGGCAGGCCTGGCAGCCTGGTTGATGGACCTGCTTAACCGGATCAAGGAGCTGGAGGCCTGGACAGGCGACTTTGCCATGCCCTCGACTGTGTGGCTGGCGGGCTTCTTCAACCCCCAGTCCTTCCTGACGGCCATCATGCAGTCCACGGCCCGCCGGAATGAGTGGCCCCTGGACCAGATGGCCCTGCAGTGTGATGTGATGAAGAAGAACAGGGAGGAGTTCCGGAGTCCCCCCGGGAAGGGGCCTATGTGCATGGCCTCTTCATGGAAGGCGCTCGCTGGGACATCCAGGTAGACCCCGGGTTGGGGGTGGAGGGGCAAAGGGCATCACCTGCAGGCTGATTACACACACATTGCCCCCTCCTGTAAAGTCCACTTGCTAAAAGGGCCACCCTGGAGACTTCTGTCCTGGATAACCTCTCCTTGAGGATGTCAGCTCATTTCCCTGCAGCCACAGTTTGAAAGTATCAATTCTTTGGCACTCAGCCTTCTTTATGGTCCAACTCTCACATCCATATGTGACTACTGGAGGAACCATAGCTTTGACTGTATGGACCTTTTGTTGGCAAAGTAATGTCTATTTTTTTTAATGTGCTATCAAGGTTTGTCATAGCTTTTCTTCCAAGGAAGAAGCATCTTTTAATTTCATGGCTGCAGTCACCATTTGCAGTGATTTTGGAGTCCAAGAAAATAAAGTGTATCACTGTTTCCATTATTCTCCCATCTATTTGCCATGAAGTGATGGGACCGGATGCCATGATCTTAGTTTTTTGAATGTTGAGTTTTAAGTCAGCTTTTTCACTCTCTTCTTTCACCTTCACCAAGAGACTCTTTAGTTCCTCATTGCTTTCTGCCATTAGTGTCATCTGCATATCTGAGGTTATTATTGATATTTCTCTCAGCAATCTTGACTCCAGCTTATGCTTCATTCAGTCACATTTTGCATGATGTAATCTGCGTATAAGTTAAATAAGAGGGTGACAATATAGAGCATTGACATACTCCTTTCCCAATTCTGAACTAGACTGTCGTTCCAAGTCTAGTTCTAATTGTTGTTTCTTGACCTGCAAACAGTTTTTGCAGGAGGCAAGTAAGGTGATCTTCTGATACTGCCATCTCTTTAAGAATTTTCCACAGTTTGTTGTGATCCGAAGGACTTCCCTGGTGGCTCAGACTGAAAAGCATCTGTTTACAATGCGGGAGACCCAGGTTGGATCCCTGGGTCGGGAAGATCCCTGGAGAAGGAAATGGCAGCCCACTCTAGTACTATTGCCTGGAAAACCCCATGGATAGAGGAGCCTGGTAGGCTACAGTCCATGGGATCGCAAAGAGTTGGACATGACTGAGCGACTCCATACAGTCAAAAGCTTTAGTGTAGTCAATGAAGTAGAAGTGGATGTTTTTCTGGAATTCCTTTGCTTTTCTATGATCCAATGGGTGTTAGCAATTTTATCTCTGGCTCCTCTGCCTTTTCTAAATCCAGCTTGTGCACCTGGAAGTTCTCAGTTCACGTACTATTGAAGCCTCGCTTGAAGAATTTTAAGCATTACCTTGCTAGTGTGTGAAATGAGCATAACTGTGTGGTGGTTAGAACATTCTTTGGCATTGCCCTTCTTTGGGATTGGAATGAAAACTGACCTTTTCCAGTCCAACATGACTACCTCCCATTTTTTCATTACCTTGTTTCCGAATAATAATAAAACCAAAAATAACACCTCAAAGTCTATATCAGAAAGTATTGAGCAAAAAGAGAAGGGTAAGGATGTCCAAAATTCCTCTGCTCCATAAAACAAGGGCATTGGCAAAAGAAAAAAAAATGTGTATATTAGATATACCAAGTTCTGTCATTAGCATAAAGGGTTCAGGGTCACCTAGACAGAGGCAAGGGATCTGTGAATCTCTCTGGATGACCATCTCCCCCAAGTGTGTTCGGAAGACACTAGCAACGTGGGAGATGGATAGGTTGCAAGAAAACGGTCCTGTGGTCAAAGTAAGTTTGGGGAACACTGGGATAAATAAAGTGAAACTTTTTTCTTTACTGCCAGGTCTTCTTGTCTTCAGTGTGCATGGTAAAGCTTCAAGTACAGTGTATGCTAATACCGGGAGGCTCTGTCTTGCTAACCTGAAGTCCCTAGCACCTAGCATGCAGCAAATAGCTGCATTCAGCATGCTTACGAAATGAGTGATAAAACAAAACAGAGATTCAAGCCCTAAAGAGATTCATTTACATATGATACGCGACCGCTGTGGGAACTCTGCTCCAAGCAGATATTCAGGCTGAAGACCAGTAGGAATATGGTGTGCATTCCTCCAGTGCACAGGCTTACCCGGTGGCTCGGTGGTAGAGAACCCGCTTGCTAATGCAGCAGACATAGGAGACAGGGTCGGATCCCTGGGTGGGGAAGTTCCCCTGGAGGAGAACGTGGCAGTGTGCGCTCCAATACTCTTGCCTGGAGAATCACATGGACAGAGGAGCCTAGTGGGCTGCAGTCCATAGCGTCACACGGAGTGGACACAACTGAAGTGACTTAGCACACACCAGTGCATGCCTCCTGGGGTTGTTGAGAGAACCTTGCAAGGGGATGAGCCCGGGGGCAGCCTGGCCATCCCAGTCTCTCTCCCCAGGATCTCTCGACAGGAGCGAGGCTGCCTGTCCGGGATCAGGGCCTGACCTGAGAGGTGCTCTCTTGAATCCTTGTCCTCAGGCTGGGATCATTGCCGAGGGGAAACTGAAGGAGCTGACACCCCCTGCCTGTGATGTTCATCAGGGCCATCCCTGCGGAGAAGCAAGACTGCCGCAGCGTCTACCCCTGTCCTGTGTACAAGACCACTGTCAGCGGGGACCCACCTACGTGTGGACTTTCCAGCTGAAGACTAAGGGAGAAGCCATCCAAGTGGGTTCTGGCCGGAGTCGCCTTGCTTCTGCAGGTTTAGCTTCCTGCAGAACCCCGAGGAAGCAAAGTTGGGCTGGAGGCTGCCCAGAGGGACCGGTGGGCGAGGGCTAAGACCACAGCCAAAGAGAAAGATAATAAATGGACAGTACTCACAGTTCTGAAGAGCTCCTTTGGGGAACTCGAGGGAAGGGCCTAAAGTGCGGTCAAGCTGGAGGAGTCTGGACCTAGGAACTAGGGTAGAGTTTCCTAACACTGGCCCTTTCCTAATAAAGTGATTTGTTCTTCAACTGTGTTTGGCCCAGGCTCTGAGTGTTGCAGGGTCAGAAGTTACCGTAACAAGCCCGAGAGAAAGAAGCCACAGATCCCTGAGCCCTGACATTTTTACATGACTCCATACCCAGTGCCCTGGTTTCCGGCTAGTCCAGTGGGCCAGCAGCCCCAGACTCACCTGTGAGGCAGAATCTGCATTTTAACAAGCACCCCAGGTGATCTATATGCATGTTACTCTGGATAAGGGGGTCACCGGACTTTTTCTGTTAAGGATCAGAGAGCAAATATTTTAGGCTTTGCAGGGCATTGTTGTTTCTGCGCAACTGCTTAGCTCTGCCACTGTAACTCCAAAGGAGCCACGGACATACAGACATAAGCTGATGTGGCCACATTTCATTAAAACTTTATTTACAAAAACGGGCAGTCAGCCACGTTTTGCTGATCATTGCTCTGGAGGATAAGGGAGGTATGCATGCAATATTTGGGCTCCCCTGGTGGCTCAGAGGTAAAGAATCCCCCGGTCAATGCAGGAGACACAGGTTCAATCCCTAGGTCGGGAAGATCCCCTGGAGAAGGAAATGGCAATCCACTCCAGTATTCTTACCTGGAGAATCACAGGGACTACAGTCCATGGGCTACAGTCCATGGGGTAGCGAAGAGTCAGATATGACTTAGTGACTGAACAATAACAAATGTGCAATACCTGTCTTCAGTTAGTCCCCACATCCATTTATCAAGTGTTTATCTAACATCTACTTCTTGCTGAGGACAAAGCCACAAACAAGGTAGGTTGCTTCTTCGTCTCTCTGTCATCTTTCAGATCATTTAAGAGGGGCCCAAGGAGAAATCTTTCACCTACAGCTTTGTCACATAGAATTTTCCTCGATTTTCCTGTGGAACACATTCTCGCTGGATGCCCAACAAAATCTATAGTTTCCATGAATTGTAAAGCTCCCCTTGTGGGGTTTGTTTGTTGGCTGGGCAGCCTCCCTGTTCCTTCTAGGATCTTTATTCCCACGTATCCTTGAGGAAACATTTTTGAATTAATCCCTACTTAGCAAAGTTGGTTCTTAATCTTGAGCAGGTATCAGAATCCCCTGGAGGACTCGTTAAAACAAAGTTTTGTGGGCATCCTTCAGCGTTTCACTTGGTAACTCTAAGAAACTGCCAATGCTGCAGGTCCTGGGACTGCACTTTAAGAACTGCTTACTCCAAATGTAAAATTCCACCCTCCTGCAAACCTCTGCTATGAGAGGACAGAATTTAATGCCGACTCCACTGTGATCTCCTTGCTTTCTGCCTTGTGGTTCCCACACCCTCAAAAGAGGGCCCTCCTTCTTCATCTTTGTGCCAAAAGGGAGGTGATACATTCCTCCGGAATCCAGGGATTCCAACTTTAGAGTCATCTCTTGTGCGTCAACCAGAAAAGCACTTTCTGCTCTTTGTCTACAGATTACAGTTTCTTGCCTAGAGTTCTTGTTTTCAGGGAGTCAGCTCGTCCTCCTCATTAGCGTCATCCTGCCTGCCCCTCACTGGCAACAGTACAGTAAGAGTGGGCAGAAGAGGACCAAGATGGAAGGGGAGTAGTCTCGCTGAACCGGAGCTGGACACCCTGGGATACGTCACTTTCAAGACAAGGACAAGTGGACAGGTTAGATGTATGTGTTAACAAACCTGAGTTGTTGAGTCGCTAAGTCACATCTTACTCTTTGGGACTCCACAGACTGTAGCCTACCAGGCTCCTCTGTCCAAGGGATTTTCCAGGCAAGAATACTGGAGTAGGTTGCCATTTCCTCCTCCAAAAGACTCTCCCCACCCAGGGATCGAACCCAGTCTCTGGCATTGGCAGGCAGATTCTTTACTGCTGAGCCACCAGGGATCTAGACACTCTATAAAATGAATTGATGCTATTGATTTCTTTCTAACACAAACAGAGTAAATGAGATAAGGAAGATAATTTTACAGCCCAGGACACTTTGGCAAAAATGATGGACAGCCTCAGGGAGACGCTGGGAGAAAGAGGGGAAATTGGAAGCCGCAGAGCATGTGGGAGGCAGGCCTGGGAAGAGGACACTGGGATGTCCAGCAATGGCCAGGCTCTCACCCGGGTACCAGGCTGCCATGTTCCTGTCACTGTCCCTCTGTTTTGTTCGAGCTGATCTGGGAGCTCGAGTGCCACTGAGGGTTTGCGAGTTCCAGTCAGCAGACAGGGGATACTGCACACACAGACAAGATGGGGAATGACCACCAAGTTTATTGAAAGTTAGCTTTGCACCCGTACTACAGAGAGCACACGTGAGCCCACTGGCCTCTTTGCTCCCCTTTCTGGAACAGAAGACCTGCTCTAGGACCGCAGTCCTGAGGGCAGATCCAGTGAAACTCTTTCCAGAGAACATTCCTAAAACAGGGACCTCCAAATGACACGTCTTTCCCAAGGGGTCCGGGAGGACAGAAGAGTGGGAAAAAGACTTCTCTTTATCCTGATGCGGAAGCAAGAAAGTCAGCCTGCATGAGATCCAACTCAGAGGCCGAGCTCTCCTCCTTGTCTAAAGCCGTCTTCTGGTCTCTGCTTTGCAGTCCATGGAAGACTGAGAGGACAGGGATGGTTTCTAAGGGACGCAGTTCCTTGGGATGGAGTCAAGTCTTCTTGAACAGACCGGGGGAGAACAGGGCTCAGAGAGCCCGGCTACGGGCGGGGCTTCTTCCCCAGGTGGGATCGCTGGTGCTTGTCGAGGCTCGAGCTCCAGCTGAAGCTCTTGCCGCAGCGGGTGCACTTGTAGGGCTTCTCGCCTGTGTGCACCCTCTGGTGCCGGTTGAAGTTGGACCTCTGGATGAAGCTCTTCTCACACACGGGGCACTTGTAGGGCTTCTCCCCCGTGTGGATTTTCTTGTGGTAGCGCAGCCCCGAGAAGTCGCTGAAGCCCTTCCCGCAGTAGTCGCACTTGCAGGGCTTCTCCCCGTGTGGATCCGCTGGTGCTTCACGAAGCTGGAGCTCCGCAGGAAGGCCTTTTGGCAGGTGGGGCACTGGAAGTACGTCTCCCGGCTGTGAGTTCTTTGGTGGAAAACCAGCTGTGAGTTCCGGTAGAAGGTCTTGCCACACTCCCTGCAGGTAGGGAGTCTCTGGGCCATGGGGACCCTTGGCTGCCCCGCGGGGTGGCCTCTCTCTTCTCCTCAAGCCATGGTGCGGGCGAATCCCGGGAAGCGGGGGCAGCAGGTGCGGGGCTGGCTGCTTCCTGGAATTCCTCTCCCGGGGGCAGAGCTGACCCCCTGTCCCCTCGCCCGCAGGTCCCCTGGGCCTCTGAGAGGTCCTCTCCTTCTCCAGAGGGTCTTGGCTCATCCTCACTGAAGAGGCCACTCAAGGGAGCCTGAGGGGAGGCTCTCCCGATGCTGGAGGGTCCTGGGCCCTATAGTTCTCCAAGTTCAGGTTCTCTTTGTCATTCTCCTCTCTGTCCCCTAAAAGGAGAAAGAAGATGCAGAATAGCTCAGTCAGCGGTCCGCCCTGCTTGCCAACCTGTGTGTCAGAGAAAGGGTCAGCACAAGACATGATGACTTCTCTTTACCAAGAAAAGGAAAATGCTGTCGGACCTGAGCACCCGGCACTCGCTTCGCGTGTGTCCGGCTGTGACTCAGCTCTGGAAAGGAGAAGGAGTGACAGCGGAGGATGGCTCCCAGAGGCTGCAGTGGCCACGTTGGAAAAACAGCAGCGAGCTTCTGATGCCCAGGAGAAACAAGTCTAATATAGGAGAGCACTACGCTAATGAGTATTGTTTTTTATCTGGTTATATAAAAGGATAAATATGATCATGAAAAATAATCTGAATATGAAAGAAAACAAAATCAGCCTTAATGATAGCACCCAGAGGCAACACTGTGAGTGTACATTTCCTTCCAGTCTTTCATTTAAACTCGTACGTCGGGAAGATGCCCTATTGAGGGCGCAGCAACCCGCTCAGTATTCTTGCCTGGGGACCCCCATGGACAGAGGAGACTGGAGGGCTACAGTCCATGGGGTTGCACAGAGTAAGACACAACTGAAGGCACTTAGCACGCATGCAAGCACGTACACGTGTATGCTTTTCACTAACACGAAAAGAACCATACTGTATAAACAGTTCTCTACCTGGCTCTGGAGCCTTTCAATGGTAAAGGGTGGTGTTTATCAATTTCACACGGGTCCTCCCTTCCACAATCACCCGAAGTTTGTGTCATGTCCCTGGGGCTGTGATGCCCAGAGAAGCTGCCGTGTGAAAGTCTGCACACTTGGTCTGTGCAAGAATCCAGCTTCATTGGTGCTTCACCAACTTCATTAACTCGTGAAACAGTTACATTTTGTTTTTCTCATAACTTGGGGTTTTGGCTATTACTACTCAGTAACCCATGTGGTAAAGATCTTTATGTGGGTGGTAGAATTTATCTTCAACTTTTCTAAACGACTTTATTCCTGTAGATCTGAAGGACCGTCTGCCCTTCTCTCTGCTATGTCAATGTCTTTGGAGCTGTTTGCCCTTCTCTCTCCCATGTTGGTGTCTTTCACATTATCGGCTAGAGACCCAGGAATCTGCTGGAGCGCCAGACCGGAGCTTGTTAATTCAGAGCCTTAGAACTTGTTCCTCTTGGAAGGCCAAGGTACTCTCTCTTGTCTTAGAAGAAGACATAAATAGGTATCATTTTAAGGAGCTGAATAATGGCTCACCGTGGAGATATGATAATAAACACAGGAGACTAAAACAAGGAACATCATTTAAGACTTCTCCTTCTCTGGGAATCTAAGTTGTTTGTTATATTTGGCTACTGTAAATAATGACGTGAGCAGCTTTTTTCTTCACAAATTCTGCCCACATTTCTGATCAGTACCTTAACGGTTCCTCAAAGTACAGTTACTGTGTCAACAGGCATGAGTGGTGTTATTAAGGCTGCTGACACCCACTGGCAGATCAACTTCCAGAATGATGGTGCCATCCTCAGGTCCAAGAGGCTGGGCAGAGAGGAGACAAGGGTTCAACGCCTACCTATTGATTGTCTCAAGACTCTGCTGCTCAGACTGGTGGGAAGCAGCTTCTTGTTGGTGTAAACATTAATCCTTTAGTTATTAAAGAATCGTGGGTTTTTTTTTTCACATTTATGAGTTACTTTTCATACTCCAAGACTGCTGTCCATTATTTTTAAACTGAGAAAGTCACTTTTCTCTTATCAACTTATACTCACTCTTTCTATTTTAAGAAAAACAGTCACTTAACCTGTCATGTCTATGAGAAGTTTTTCACCAGTTTAGTCATTATGATTTTGTTTGGGGTTGTGTGCTCCGTGGCTCAGTCCTGTCTCTCTGCGACCCCATGGACTATAGCCTGACAGGCTCCTCTGTCCATGGGATTTTCCAGGCAAGGACACTGCAGCGAGTTGGAATTTCCTCCTCCAGGGATCTCTCTGACCCAGAGATCGAACCCGAGTCTCCTGTGTCTTCTTCACTGAAGGCGGATTCTTTACTGCTAAGCCATCGGGAGTGGGGAGAAGCCCCTTGTTTGGAGTTATTTTTATGTGTAGAAGTTGTGGTTTCTTTCTTTTTAAATATAGTCCAGTCTGTTAATCATTTACCTAGTGATTTTTTTCTGTCACTTTTATACTTATAAAAATCATCCCCAGGTTGACATGAGTCAAATATTTACCCATTTTCTTCCCTATTACTATTATTTTATTTTCATATTTTGTCTTTTCCATCTGCTTCCAACTTATTTTGGTAGACAACACACACAAAGTTGAAGCAGATTACTCTTCCCAGAGTGTTTTCTCCTGATTCTGCTCAGAGAAGAGTGACTCATCCTGTGGACTTGTGTTGCTTTTTCCTTCATCAGTCCTTTACAGACCAGCCTCTGGTCCCCAGCTCCCTTTTCAGTTCCACTGGCTTGTATTAGTATTGCACTATGTGAATGAGCTTACCTTTCAGAAATGACGTACTCTGAATATTTACAAACCCAACACTGATGAAACACTCTTCTTTCCAAACCTTTTTACTGTTCTTGCAGTATTCTTCCCAATAAGTGCTTAAGAATCATTTTTCCAAATATAGCTGACTCTCGAACAATGTGGGGGTTGGGCGCCCACCCCAGTGCAGTCAAAAATCCAAGTGTAACTTTACAGTCTGCCCTCTGAATCCAGGTTCTGCACCTATGACTTCAACCAAACGTGGACTATGTACAAATCTCTTGAGAATAAGCATTCCCACACAGTCCAAACGCTTACTATTCAAGGGCCAACTGTATGTATATAATTTTCATCCTTTGAAATTGTGATCAGAGGTATGAGTGTGAGACTTTTTGAAGCTCACTTCCCTGCTGACCTGCTTTTCCTGTGGTCAAACAGAAGAGCATATCCACTCTCTCCAGGGGCATGTGCCCCCTGCCCTGAGCTCAGGTTAGGCTTCCTGGTGGCTCAGGGGTAAAGAATCCGCTTGCTACTGCAGGAGGCGCAACTTCCATCCCTGGGTTGGGAAGATCCCTGGAGAAGGAAATGGCAGCCCACTCCAGGATTCTAAACTGGAGAATCCCATGGGCAGAGGAGCCTGGCAAGCTGCAGCCCATGGGGTTACAGAGTCAGATGCAACTAAACAACAACTGAATCTAGGCCTGGCAGGCTGTTAGTTCTGGTAACCTCTGGGACCAGACCACTCCTTTCCTGCCTTGTTAGTACTGTCTCGTCCCTGCACACCTGGACTCCCATGTCAGTGGCCCCCAGGCCTCTCCTCCTGGGGGTACCCTCCCAGCCTGTCCTGCAGGTGGCTGCTTCCGAAGTCTCTCTCCCCACAGATCCTCTCTCAAGAACCTACGATGGCATTTCTTTGCCTTAACAAGGCAGGCTGGCTTTATACCCTCTCCACAGTTTGGTTCAAGGTAAGATCTAACAGGACTGTTGTTAGAAAATGAGATGAAAAGGGGGTGTGTGTGTGTGTGTGTGTGTGTGTGTGTGTGTGTGTGTAGGCAAGTAGGTTTGACAGTCAATTTTATGTAACTGTAATGTTTTTAAAAGAATTCAGAAGGCAAAGGGTGATTGCTGTTTTACAGCAGACCAAGTTCATATTTCTTTGTATCAACCTTAAAATATGTGATTGATACGAAGTATTTGTTGTTGCTGCTGTTTAATGAAACTTGGGGTGCATAGAAAGTTGCTGAAACATGTTTTTCTGCTTTGGGTCTTGTTTATTTTGTTGGGAGTTAGTGGGTTACCATTTACCATAACCAGAGTTTACTCTGGACCTTCTCCTTAGGAAGAATAACAGTAAGCTGTTAGATGATCTTTTTTTTTTTAAATAGAACTCAGTCCATATCTGATTTGGTCTCGGCCTATACAATTTTAGTTCTGTCTGAGAAAAGAAGCCATCACAATAGGCTGGAGTGAGGGAGCATATCATATTCAGGGTCCTTCTTCCATAATTAAACATCTGTCAACAACATGACAGTCAGACACAAGGAGCCCAACCTCAGTATTCAGCCTAGACTGACCAGGCCATGGCTAGTTATTATAATGTAATAGAAACCAAGTCCTAACCTCTCCCCTCATCACCTCCGGTTTAATGACTGAGGGTCAGAAATGGCTGGGGACAGGTCACTCACCTATGCAGGTGGGTCTTGGGATCTTCTCACTGGCATGCAGGTGTGGCCCTGCCAGCTCTATCCCATACCCAGCTGGATCAGTCAGGTCAGGCCTGGCACTGGAAATACCTGGAACAGAGGGGATCTGTGGGCCTGGATGAACAGGGAGGACTGGGGACCAGGCTATGCTGTTCAAAGGAGGGCCATGAGTGGAGAGAGAACTGAGAGGCTCTGGACAACACTGAGGAGCCCGTCTTAGACGGACACGGGGAACCTCGATGACACCAGCACCCCCGGGATGGCCAGATGACGGCAAAGGCCACAAAAAGAAGGCTCTGGGCGGGAGGGGTCAGACCACCTAGCAGGCTGGTTCTGGGTCGTGACTGGGACCCCACCCGTGGTTGGCTGGGCACAGTTGGCCACAGCCAAGCTCTGTCATAACTCAGCACCTGCAAGCTACGAAACGGTGAGAAAGTGACCAGATCTGCCGCTCACTGTCACCATCTAACTGAGGGCACCCCGTACCCACTTCACAGAGGGGAGGAGCCACCACGGGGCTAGGCGCATGCAGCATGTTCAGTACACGGGAGCTGACACTGTAGCCCACCCCTCCAACTCCCCAGCTCCCAGCTGTGTCTCCAAGGGTTTCCGTCACCCGGAGAGCACCAAGCAGAGGGGCTGGTCGCCCCCTAGAGCACACGGGGGATGCCCCTTCCACCAGGCTGATCCACCTGCACCTCCTGAGACCATCTTCCCGTAGTTCTCCAGCATGAGATCCCAGTACTGCTCCCTCTGGGTGGACTCCAGGTGCCTCCACTGCTCCTAGAGGAGAACACAAGGCCTGAGTCCAGGGGAGGGTCCCGAAGCATCCCTCCCCTGCCTGTGCAGGGCTGAGGAGAAAGGAATGGCCTAGGGTCCCGGCCACCAGAAGGCCTAAGAAGCCACGGGAGGTGGTTCCAGACGGAGTCAACAGGCCCGGCCTCTCTACTTCTTGCCATGGAGAGGAAACATGAAGGTTTTAGGTCCCGTGTTCTCTTTTAAGTTGCCTGTTTGGGGAAGCCCTTTCTCCACTTGGCTTGTGTTTAACTCTTAGTGCTCATTGGAGAGATCTTTGGGCAGAAGAAGGAGCCCGATATTCCCAAGACATCACTGATGTCTGGAAATTCAGGAGTGAAAGGAAAGAAGTTTTAAAATGTGTTTCTGATTAGCAGGTATTAAGCTTAAAAAGAGAAGAAAAGGAGGACTGAAATGTTTTGGGTGGAAGAAACTGCAAAGGTGAAAAGTGGCCTCTGTATGTTTAACTGCTGATTATAACACATTTTAAACAGGGATTTTAATTTAAAATTTTCTAAAGTAGCAACTTTCTACTTTGTTGATCTTCTGTGAGTGAAGTTACCTTAACAACCATCTGGAAATAACTAGCTTGAGCAAACGCTGCTGAATGCAGGAGTCCTTGGTCCTTCGGGTCAGAACACACAGACCCTCTCTTCTGCACTGGCGGCAATAACCGCGAGGTGGCCTGGGCCCCAGACACACGGGCACCAAAAGAGTAGCCACCAAGATGCTGAAGACATCCACCAAACCCTCCAGGGCAACAACTGACCCTTTCAAAGCCCAGAAAAGAGTCTCTGAAGAGCATACCTCCAGCCTTAAAGCCACAGACTTACTCGAGGAACTGCCAGAAGCCAGCGGTGCTTGAATGAAACCCTTGACTTAAGAGACATGACACCAACTACAGCCCTCTCCCGCCCTTTCATTTTCACAAGAGCAGAAAAAGTCTAACTTCCTACTCTGGGAGGACAGAAGTATGAGCTTTGATGGGGAAATAATCTGGATTTCATGTGGAAACAGCACCACCTTGTGGGTTTGTGGGGCATTGCCACAACTGACTCGCACAGACGTGTGGACTGAGATCCCCTCTGGAAGTCTGAACACACGGGAACGGGCGCCACACATCCCTGAGTCTGGGAGGCTCTGTCTCTGACTCAGTCCCACGTCTGCCACGTGGACCTCACACTCCGCCACTGTTATCGAGGTTCCCAAATCAGGGAAGAGATTAGAGGACGTGATTCATTACATTTAAACATTCCTTTCAGATACAAAAGACTTCATTGAACACTGAGGGCCTTCTGATACAAACAGGTGTTGTTAGTTTAGGGAGGGGTACTGGGACTGGGTCGGGACGTTCTGTCAGGGCTGAGTTGCTGTTCACCCAGGCATCAGCTATATGTAGGAAACTTATTTATACATTCTATATATTTATATAGGGCTTCCCAGGTAGTGCACCGCGGTAAAGAATCCACCTGCCAATGCAGGAGACACAGGTTCGATCCCTGGGTAGGGAAGATCCCCTGGAGGAAGACATGGCAACCCACTCCAGAATTCTTGCCTGGAGAGTCCCACGGACAGAGGAGCCTCGCGGGCTACAATGTATGGGGTCCCAGAGTTGGACATGACTGAGAACACACCACATATTTATATACATACATCATACATACTACACACACACACACACACACACACACACACACACACACACACGGTGTTGCTGGTGAACATTAAGAATCTTTGGACCTCGAGCCATCCAGAACAAGTCATGGTTAATGTCCGTATATAAGTACCACAGAGCTAACAGCTAACCCCACGAGCTGAAGTATGTTAATAGATACACCTTTCACAGGGAGGCCCTGTATTTACTGTAGAAGCAACAAGAGGCCACCAAGTCTGCTTGAGATCCTTGGCAGAATACTCAGTTCTTTTCTCCCAAGCAGCCTCCTGCCTAACAGGCTGGTTCCTGACTACCCTAAAAGCAGGAAGAAGGGTACTCTTGAGTCACTGAAAAAGGTATATCCCCTGCCACTCCCCACCCCTACCCCAAGTACAATGCAAAGCTGGGACTCAGGTTTCTAGATCTCTGGGCCTGGAGAGCTGAAGCTCAGACCTGGCTTCAGACCATGTTCAACACACATAGCTTTCCTCACCTTCACTCTAAAGGACCCCACAAGGAGAGTCCTGAGAAGGAGTTCTCTAGAGGTTTGGAACAATGCTTTGACTAAAGTCTACAGATGCTTGAAAACTTCATTTTTATCAAATGCAACTTTTCAGAGTCGCTCACCACATAATAAAAATAGATCTGTTTCTGAGACTTCTGTTTGTGGCCAGGATGGAGTGAGAGGGGCTGGGTTTACCTTCCTGCTGAAACCCTGAGGGCAAGGTTCTGGGGTTGAGAAGCAGGGGACCCCACTCACCTGAGATGCTGTGTGGAGAAAGGAGGCTCCGAAGTCCTGGTTCCTGACAGGCATTTGCTCGGGCTGGGCAGGCAGCTGGGTGGCGGCTGCTGCTGAAGGCAGAGACAGAAGACTGAGCATCCTGATGTCCTTCTCAACCACTCACAGAGGGCACAGGGACAAACCTCCCCACCGCGAGAACCCACACTTGTCCCACCATCCGCAAGCTCAGACCCACGTTTACCTCCCTAACCAACTCCGGCTCCTCCAACCTTCCCGACAGCTAGCCCCAACATCTCCTCCCACCTTCCTCAGACCCCAGATCCGAAAGGCCTGGCCCTGTCATGAAGTGGCTTACATTGCAGACTTTGAATCCCCAATTGCAGTTGATTCCTGTAGGTGCACCCTGCGTCCCACATGTCCAGACACACCCCAACTGGTGCGGCCTATGGTGTCAGTTCCCTCTTGACCTGCTGATCACAGTCCCCTGGTTTCTCCAGGAGGCAGCACACACACCACCACCAGGAACTACCCCTACCTAGACCTTGCTCCGTGTCAGACTCCTCTTTCACCACACAGCTCAGTGGCTCCCCAGGCCCGAGGGCTGTGTTCTGGAGCCCAAGCTTCTGAGGTTCTTCAGCAGGAGACCCTGCGTCCCCTGCTGGGCAGCTCGCAGGCTCCGCCTTCTCTGAGAAGACTTCCTGTCCCAGAACTTGGATGCTGATCTAGAGACAACACACTGCTGATTACTGAAAGACCCCGAGTGAGGGTTTCTGAAAAACACAGAGCTACCCTTCCAGAACACAGGCCTTAGGGACACGGGGCAGGAAAGAAAAGGCCAGCATTTATTTCTGGTCCAGCAGGAACTGGGCAGGGAAGCATCCTGAAAGCAGCTGGAGAATGAGGCCAGAGGGAGACCTGGGAGCCCTTCAGACAGGCCGCTGGGGCTGTGTTTCTACTGGACAGCCTCTATTAACTAAGATGCAGGCATCTTTGGGACAACTCCCCAAATACTCTAAGGATGGGATGGGAGGGGAGACTTTATCTTCAATCCCTAATGGCCAATAAGTGTAGTGTCACAGGGAGACCTAGGATCAGGTGTGGCGTGGGGATACACAGAGGAGGTATAATGAAAAACACACTGAGGAGATATAATGAATCTTCGTCCCAGGCTCCTGGGACAGAGCTCCCAAAACGCCTGGAATGTCCCGAAGGACAGGAGTGCCAGGAGCCACTGTTGTGGTTCAGAACAAGCCCCTCCCAACCATCCATGAGCTGATCATGATAGGATAACTCCTGGTGGCCGGGGATAGCTTCAGGATGGAGGCCCGTTGTCAGGGGAACTAACCTGGTGACTGGAGGGCCGGAACATTCAGCCCCGCCCTTCAACCTCTAGGGGACAGAGAGGGGCTGGAGCTCTTCAGCCACTAATGACCAATGATCAATCTATCATCCCTGAGTGATGCGAATGCCACAGTAACTCTTAAACTGTGGGGTTCAGGGAGCTTCCAACCCAGTGAACACATACAAGGGTCAGGAGGATGGAGTGCTCAGAGGAAGGTATGGAAGCTCTGTGTATCCCCCATCTCTTCTATTTGGCTGCTCCTCAATCATATCCTTTAGAACAAACTGGAAAATGGAAACAAAGTTTCCCTGAGATCTGAGTCATCCTAGCAAGTTATCAAAGCTGAGGAAGGGGCCTTGGGAACCTCCCAATCTGTAGCCAGCTGGCTGGAAGTCTGAGTGACCCCTGCAGCTTATGACCAGTGGCTGAAATGGGGCAAGTTTTACGGGACCAGCCCTTATCCTCTGGGTTGAGACAAGCAGACCGCTGTTGTCACAACTGAACTGAATAAGAGGACACCTAGTTGAGATCAGAGACTCAGAGAATTGGTTGTTGGTGTGAAAAACCCCACATATTCAGTGCCAGAAAAAAGATAAAACCCCTGGGACTTCCCTGGTGGTTCTATGGTTAACCACTTCCCTGGTGGCGCCAAGGCAGGGGACACAAGTTCGACCCCTGGTCCAGAAAGATCCCACATGCTATGGGGCAACAAAGCCTGTGCATCACAACTACTGAGCCGATGCTCTGCAACAAGAGCAAACACTGCACTGGGAAGCCCATGCACCGCCACTCAGAGTAGCCCCTGCCACTAGAGTAACAACTAGCCTAACTCCACAACTAGACAGTAGCTCCCGCAACTAGAGAAGGCCTGCACGCAGCAACAAAGACCCAGCGCAACCAAAAGTAAATAAATTAAAAAAAAGACAACGCCCCTGCTGAGACCCCAGAGGACCTGGTGCTTCCCTCACAGATCACAGCACTCTCTGCTCACCCAGTGCCACAGCCTCTGGGGGTCTCCCTTCAAGCTCTCCACGAGGGTCACGGCCTCCTGTCCGCTGCCTGGACACTGCTTCCGCACCCACGTCTGGATCTCCCCAGGCAGAATGCTCAAGAACTGCTCCAGCATCAGCATCTCCAGGATCTGCTCCTTGGTGTGAACCTCTGGCTGCAGCCACTGGAAACAGAGCTTCCGAAGCTGTTGGAGGGTTTCATGGGGCCCGGACATCACCTGGTAAGGAAACTGCCTGGAAGAGCTGGCGTGCGGTCTCGGGGCTGGAGGGCTCTCCTCCGGGGTAGCATCTGGGCCAGGGAACAGGAGCTCCTCGGCCTTGGCTGGTGGTGGCAGCAGGACAGGAGCCTGCCCCCAACTCCACGGGCATTGTCTGGCGTGGGCGCGTCCTTTTAGAGGATGTGCTTCTGGGACGGAGCTGTCCCAGGAGAGCCAGGTCTTCTCAGAGCCTCTCACAGGGACCCTGGAGGGGCAGCGAGAGTGACATTACACGGGCTAGGGGGATGCACTTCACAAAGAACAGAATCACCTGCCAGCCTGAGAAGCCTTGGAGGGAGGGAGGGAGTTGTGGGTCTTCTGAAATCAATGGATGCACTATTTTACTTTGAAATATGGTAAACTTGAAGCTGCAAAGCAAACTATTAGAACCATAGCTAGACTGTCACCACAACCCTGACCATTTTCACGGTGTTCTTTCTTGGTCTTCAAATGGCCAGACCAAGTAGAAGAATGAAATGCACCACGTGAAGCATGTTCACTAGGTTTCCAGGTAAACAGCTCTTGTCCACGACACTTCGATATCTGCACCCATAGGTCTGCAGACTAAAACAGACAGCTGAACAGAGACGTTGATGCCCTAGGAGTAAATATTAAGGTTGAAATGACTGCATGTATGCATGCATGCTGAGTTGTGTCTGACTCTTTGCAACCCCATGGACTGTAGCCAACAACGGTCCTCTGTCCATGGAATTTTTCAGGCAAGAATACTGGAGTGGGTTGCCATTTCCTTCTTCAAGGGATCTTCCTGACCCAAGGATCAAACCCATGTCTCCTGCATTGGCAGACAGATTCTTTACCACTGCACCACCTGGAAGCCCAAGGTTGAAATGACTAGATGCTTCCAAAATAAATATGAAGTTGAAGAGAACTTTTTCCTCAAAAGGTGCAATGAAAGTTCTAAGTGACCTGTTTTGAGTGCCATGTTGATAACTGGGAATTTATGAAAAATCTGTCATACTAAAATTTTCAACCCTAAACAGAAAAAAGTCTTAAATACTGACTACCACAAAAACTTTCCTACAGACATGAAGCAAGTTTTATGGTGAGTGGTATCAAAATTCAGAAGGCAGGAACTAAGACAAGGAAAAGAGAATTAGGAAATAACAAAGTTAATATTAAGATATATAAAATATTTCTAGCTAGTTTTCTTGCATGTAATTCTAATATTGGATTATTGGGTCTATCTTAAAATGTTATAAAGGACCTGGAGGTCATCATTTCTCCACAACATGAGCTACAACAACCAAAAAAACACCCAGTCACTTGGGTGCCAGGGTTAATCAGAGATCAGTACAACATTCTAGCTTTTGATGGCTGCTTTATCCTTGAGCGGGCTTCCCTGAGAGCTCAGCTGGTAAAGAATCTGCCTACAATGTAGGAGACCTGGGTTTGATCCCTGGGTTGGGAAGATCCCCTGGAAAAGGGAAAGGCTACCTACTATAGTATTAGAATTCCATGGATGGTATAGTCTATGGGGTCACAAAGAGTTGGACATGACTGACCAACTTTCACTTTCAATTTTTTCACTTTTGTCCTTGAGGTGTAAGAGCAATGTCTTTATCCCCATGACTTCACCCAAACAGTTCACTCTATATCACAACATCACTTAAAAATAAAACAAGCCGGAGATTGCTTCAAGATGGTGGAGTAGAAGGCCACGTGCTCACCTCCTCATGTGAGAGTGCCAAAATCATAGCTAACTGTTGAACAATCATTGACAAGAGGACACTAGAAAAAAAGGTACCCCATGTCCGAAGACAAAGGAGAAGCTACAATGAGAGGGCAGAAGGGACACAATCAAGAAAAAAAATCAAATCTCATACTTGCTGGATGGGCAACCCACAAACTGGAAAACAATTATACCATAGAGGTTCTCCCACTGTTGGGAAGGTTCTGAACTCCAAGTCAGGGCTTCGCAATCTGGGAATTTGGCAAAGGGACTAGGAATCCCAGGGGAATCTGATGTTGAAGACCAGCAGGATTCAATTGCAGGACTTCCACAGGACTGGAGGAAATGAAGACTCCACTTGTGGATGGCACAAAATCTTATGTGTACCAAGACCAAGGGGAAAAGAACACTGACCCCACAGGAGACCAAACCAGATCTGCCTGCTAGTGTTGGAGGGTCCCCTGCAGAGGTTCAGGTCAGCAGGGGCTCGCCATAGGGACGGGGACACTGGCAGCAGCAGTCCTGGGAAGGGCACCTCAGCATGAGCCCTCTTGGTGTTTGCCAATAGCCCTACCATCAGTTCAGTTCAGTTGCTCAGTCATGCCTGACTCTTTGTGACCCCATGGACTGCAGCACACACCAGGCTTCCCTGTCCATCACCAACTCCCAGAGCTTATTCAAACTCATGACCACTGAGTCAGTGATGCCATCCAACCATCTCATCCTTTGTCATCCCCTTCTCCTCCCGCCTTCAATCTTTCCCAGCATCAGGGTCTTTTCAAATGAGTCAGTTCTTCGCATCAGGTGGCCCAAAGTATTGGAGATTCAGTTTCAACATCAGTCCTTCCAATGAATATTCAGGACTGATTTCCTTTAGGATGGACTGGTTGGATCTCCTTGCTCTCCAAGGAACTCTCAAGAGTTTTCTCCAGCACCACAGTTCAAAAGCATCAATTCTTCACCACTCAGCTTTCTTTCTAGTCCAATTCTCACATCCATACATGACTACTGGAAAAACCATAGCTTTCACTAGATGGACCTTTGTTGGCAAAGTTATGTCTCCGCTTTTAATATGCTGTCTAGGCTGGTCTACCATAGAGCCTATAGATTCCAGGCCTGGGTCACCTCAGGCCAAACAACTAACAGGGAGGGAGTATAGTCCCACCCATTAGCAGATAATTGGATTATGGTTTTACTGAGCAAGGCCCTATCAGAGCAAAACCCAGTTTTCCCCAGTTCCTCCCATCTGGAAGCTTACACAGACCTCTTAGCCTCATCTACCAGAGGGCACAGAGCAGAAGCAAGAACAAGTACATTCCTGCAGCCTCCAGAACAAACAGCACAATCACAGAAAGTTAATCAAAATGAAAAGGCAGAGGATTATGTCACAGATGACGGAACAAGATAAAAACCCCAGAAAAACAACTAAATGAAGTGGAGATAGGCAACTTACCAGAAAAAGAATTCAGAATAATGATAATGAAGATGATCCAGGATCTCAAAAAAAGAAAAGAATGGAAGCACAGATTAAGATGACATAAAAAGGTTTAACAAAGATTCAGAAGAACTAAACCAGAAAAAGAAAGCAAAATTTTTTTGAGGGGATAAAATAGAAAGGTAAGAAGATTATGCTTCTTGTGTGGACCCCACTAACTGTCCTTTGTGCTTACAAAGAGACCCATGTATTGGGCTGGTCAAAGAGTTCATTTGGGTTTTTCCATAACACCTTACAGAAAAACCTGAACAAACTTTTTGGCCTACCTGATATTTCATTCATATATTCATCCAGCACCCAGAGGGCTACAGCAACGTGTGCTCAATAATTCAGGAATTCTATATCTTTTCATGGCAGCCTACCCACTGTAAAAAACAACATACTGGAGAAAGGCTAACAGGCCACTATTTTCAGGCACTGGACAACAGGTAGGCAAGAAAGGAATCCCTGAGGGAAGAAAAGCTCATGAGGAAGGTCCCATGGTCATCAGAACTGTCTGCAAAGGAATGATTTCCCAAGCCCAGTGCAGGAAGCTGGAGGGCAAGCAGAGACCAGGGGCTACTGAAGTGGCTAGAATCGTAAAGAGCAGGGCAGTGGGGAGGAGAAGCTGTGGCAATGGAGGCAGACAGTTGTGGAGGGAGGGAGTTTCCTTGTGAAGAATCTTGGCCAAGGGTTGGACTGCACTCAGTATGGTGGAACTATCCAAGGTTCAACAGGGAGCAGTTGTTACCATGTTAAAAGAGCAAATGAGGGATACAGAAGGCCAATCAATGATGAGAGACATTTACATTTCTGACCCCAAAAGTAGAGAAACATTCAACGCATCCTGAGTTACCTGGAAGGTCATGTTAGGAGTAAGGACCATGCTCGAGAGTAAGACCTACCTACTCTAAACATGGCCCCCAAAACCTAAAAACACGCTTCAACAATATCTACCAAGGAGGCCCAGTCTGTTGGTCTATCCTGATCTAGTTAGAAGAATTTGAGGGAATTCCTTGGCAGTCCAGTGGTTAGGACTCCATGCTTTCACTGCCAACAGCCCAGGTTCAATTCCTGATCAGAGAACTAAGATCCCACAAGCCATGCAGAACAGCCAAAGAAGAAAAGAATTTGGGAAACACCTTGGGTTTTCCAAGTTCAGTTCACTACCCTAAAACCAAGCTGGTTATTGTTCAGTCACTAAGTCATGTCTGACTCTTTGTGATCCCACGGACTATAGCATGCCAGGCTTCCCTGTCCTTCACTATCTCCTGGAATTTTCTCAAATTCATGTCCATTGAGTTGGTGATGTTATCTAGCTATCTCATCCTCTGCTGCCCCTTCTCCTTTTGCCTTTAATCTTTCCCAGCATCAGAGTCTTTTTCAAGAAGACAGCTCTTCGCATCAGTAGACAAAGTATTGGAGCTTCAGCATTAATCCTTCCAATGAATATTTAGGGTTGATTTTCTTTAGGACTGACTGGTTTGATCTCCTTGGAAAGGTATGACAAACCTAGACAGAGTATTCAAAAGTAAAGACATCATTTTGCCAACAAAGGTCTATCTAGTCAAAGCTATGGTTTTTCCAGTAGTCATGTATGGATGTGAGAGTTGGACCATAAGGAAAGTTGAGCACTGAAGAGTTGATGCTTTTGTACTGTGGTGATGGAGAAGACTCTTAAGAGTCCCTTGGATTGCAAGGAGATAAAACCAAACTAACACAACCCAAAGGTGATCAGTCAGTAATTGAACTGGCTGCTAGAAGAAAAATCAACACTCTTCAGAAGATGATAACAGAATCATCCACAATGTGCCATCCACAATATCCATGATGCGATCCAAAATCAAGGGGAAAGAAGTCAAGAGAATCAAGGCCCTGATGGCCTCAGGACTGAAAAACAATATAATTTTAATGACAGAAGAGATAGTGACTTTCCACAGAGAACTAGAAATCATAAAGAGAAACAAATGCAAATTCTAGGAAATGAACTGTCAACCCAGAATTCCACATCCAACAAAAACACCTTTCAAAGAAAGAATTAAAATAAAGATATATTTCAGATTTTAAAAAAGCCATGAGAATTTTCCCCCAATGATGTGTACTGCAAGAAATGCTAAAGGACATTCTTTCAGTTGAAGGAAAACTTGTATCTACAGAGAGGAATGAAGTGAAGTTGCTCAGTCGTGTCCAACTCTTTGCGACCCCATAGACTGTAGCCTACCAGGCTCCTCTGTCCATGGGATTTTCCAGGCAATAGTACTAGAGTGGATTGCCATTTCCTTCTCCAGGGAATCTTCCCAACCCAGGTCTCAAACCCGGGTCTCCCGCATTGTAGACAGATGCTTTACCATCTGAGCCACAGAGAGGAATGAAAATCTCCAAAAATGGTAAGCACATGGTGAATAAATGTAAGATACTATACTTCTATGTTTTCTAACTTCCTTAAAAGAAGCAACTGACTGTTAAGGCAAAAATAGCACTAGTATAAGCAGAACATGAGATAAGTAGAAGTGAAATATATAAATACAGCACAAAGAAGGGGTAAATGGAATTAATCTGTTATTAGGTTATTACATTTATGAGGTGCTAATGCAGAAACAGAAAATTGAAAGGAAGAAATAATGTCAGGTGAAGTGACAGATGGGAAACATAGGTGTTAAGTGAGGGGTAGGAAATGAGAAATGTGAGTTATAAAGTGGAACAATACTAAAGCACACTCTGATAAGTTAACCTTTGATAATTTAAGGATGCATAATGCTAGCTGTAAAAGTATTATACAAAGAGGTATAGCTAAAAAACCAAGAGACAAACAATGAAAAGCAGTCAATAATATACAGGAAAGAATCAAGAGAAGAATAAAAAGCAGAAAGATCAAGTGGAAAAAAAAACAGTATGACAGACTAACACCCAACCAATCAATAATTACATTAAATGTAAATGGGCTAAACACTAGAATTATAAGGTACAGATTGTCAGATTTAAAAAAAGCAAGACCCAACTATATGCAATCTACAAGAGACATTTTATATATAAAGACACAGATAGTTTGGAAATAAAATGGAGGAGAAAAAGACATTCCATGCAAACAGCAAGCACGTGAAAGCTGGTATACTTACATGAGTATCTAACCAAGAAACTTCATGACAAAGAGAAAAGGAGGGACATTTTATTATGATAATTGGGTTAAATCACCTAGAACACAAAGCACCCTAAAAGTGTAGGCACCTAATATCAGGTCTAAAGGGAAAACTCAATCATCACTGGAGATTTTAACACTGTTCTCTCAGTAACTGATAGAAAAATAGACCCTCCCCCAAAAAAATATATATATATAAATATATGAGTAAGGAAATAGACATCTACTACTGTGGGCAAGAATCCCTTAGAACAAATGGAGTAGCCATCATAGTCAACAAGAGTCCGAAATGCAGTACTTGGACGCAATCTCAAAAACAACAGAACAATCTCTGTTAGTTTCCACGGCAAACCATTCAGTGTTACAGTAATCCAAGTCTATGCCCCAACCAGTAATGCTGAAGAAGCTGAAGATGAATGGTTCCATGAAGACTTATAAGACCTTTTAGAATTAACACCCCCAAAAGATGTCCTTTTCATTATAGGGGACTTGAATGCAAAAGTAGGAAGGCAAGAGATACCTGGAGTAACAGGCAAATTTGGCTTTGGAGTACTGCATGAAGCAGGGAAAAGGCTAATAGAGTTTTGCCAAGAGAACGCACTGGTCATAGAAAACACCCTCTTCAAAGAATACAACAGAAGACTCTACACATGGACATCACCAGATGGTCAATACCAAAATCAGATTGATTATATTCTTTGCAGCCAAAGATGGAGAAGCTCTACACAGTCAGCAAAATCAAGACCGGGAGCTGACTGTGGCTCAGATCATGAACTCCTTATTGCCAACTTCAGACTCAAATTGAAGAAAGTAGGGAAAACCACTAGACCATCCAGGTATGACCTAAATCAAATCCCTTACAACTATACAGTAGAAGCGACAAATACTTTCAAGGGATTAGATCTGATAGTGTGCCTGAAGAACTATGGGTGGAGGTTCATGACATCATACAGGGGGCAGTGATCATGACCGTCCCCAAGAAAAAGAAATGCAAAAGCGAAATGGTTGTCTGAGGAGGCCTTACAAATAGCTGTGAAAAGAAGAGAAGCAAAAGGCAAAGGAGAAAAGGAAAGATATATCTATTTGAATGTGGAGATCCAAAGAATAGCACAGAGAGATAAGAAAGCCTTCCTCAGTGATCAGTGCAAAGAAATAGAGGAAAACAACAGAATGGGAAAGACTAGAGATCTCTTCAAGAAAATTAGAGATATCAAGGAACATTTCATGCAAAGATGGGCTCGAAAAGGACAGAAATGGTCTGGACCTAACAGAAGCAGAAGATATTAAGAAGAGGTGGCAAAAACTATACAAAAAAGATCTTCAAGACCAAGATAATCACGATGGTGTGATCACTCCCCTAGAGCCAGACATCCTAGAATGCGAAGTCAAGTGGGCCTTAGGAACCATCATGATGAACAAAGCTAGTGGAGGTGATGGAATTCCAGTTGAGCTATTTCAAATCCTGAAAGATGATGCTGTGAAAGTGCTGCACTCAATATGCCAGCAAATCTGGAACACTCAGTGACGGCCACAGGACTGGAAAAGGTCAGTTTTCATTCCAATCCCAAAGAAAGGCAATGCCAAAGAATGCTCAAACTACCGCACAATTGCATTCATCTCAAATGCTAGCAAAGTAATGCTCAAAATTCTCCAAGCCAGGTTTCAACAGTACATAAACCACGAACTTCTAGACATTCAAGCTGGATTTAGAAAAGGCAGAGGAACCAGAGATCCAACTGCCAACATCTGTTGGATCATCGAAAAAGCAAGAGAGTTTCAGAAAAACACCTACTGCTGCTTTATTGACTACCAAAGCCTTTGACTGTATGGATTACAACAAAGTGTGGAAAATTCTGAAAGAGATGGGGATACCAGACCAACTGACCTGCCTCCTGAGAAAGATGTATGTAGGTCAAGATGCAACAGTTAGACCTGAACATGGAACAACAGACTGGTTTCAAATAGGAAAAGGAGTACGTCAAGGCTGTATATTGTCACCCTGCTTATTTAACTTACATGCAGAGTACATCATGAGAAACGCTGGACTGGAGGAAGCACAAGCTGGAATCAAGACTGCCGGGAGAAATATCAATAACCTCAGATATGCAGATGACACCACACTTGTGGCAGAAAGCAAAGAACTAAAGAGCCTCTTGATGAAAGTGAAAGAGGAGAGTGAAAAAGTTGACTTAAAGCTCAACATTTGGAAAACTAAGATCATGGTATCTGGTCCCACCACTTCATGGCAAATAGATGGGGAAACAATGGAAACAGTGACAGACTTTATTTTGGGGGGCTCCAAATTTACTGTAGATAGTGACTGCAGGCATGAAATTAAAAGATGCTTGCTCCTTGGAAGAACAGTTATGACCAACCTAGACAGCATATTAAAAAGCAGAGACATAACTTTGCCAACAAAAGTCCGTCTAGTGAAAGCTATGGTTTTTCCAGTAGTCATCTATGGATGTGAGAGTAAGACTAGAAAGAAAGCTAAGCACCAAAGAATTTGATGCTTCTGAATTGTGGTGTTGGAGAAGACTCTTGAGATTCCCTTGGACTGCAAAGAGATCCAACCAGTCCATCCTAAAGGAAATTAGTCCTAAATATTCATTGGAAGGACTGATGTTGAAGTTAAAACTCCCATACTTTGGCCACCTGATGTGAAGAACTGACTCATTGGAAAAGACCCTGATGCTGGGAAAGACTGAAGGCAGGAAGAAAAGGGGACGACAGAGGATGAGATGGTTGGATAGATGGTATCACCGATTCAATGGACATGAGTTTGAGTAAGCTTGGGGAGTTGGTGATGGACAGGGAGTCCTGGTGTGCTGCAGTCCATGGGGTCAAAAAGAGTTGGATGCGTTTGAGTGACGGAACTGAACTGAAGGAAATAGAAAATCTAAACAACACTGTGACCCAAGTTGATACAACCATCATTTAAAACAACAACTGCAGAGTACACATTCATTTCAAATGCATAGGAAGCGCTCATATAAACAGAATATAATTATGTTTCAAAACACTAAAATCTTAAAGTATAGATTCTCTGATCACAGAGTATTTGAACTCTGAAAATTACAAAAGTAAAAAAAAACAATAAGATACCTAGAATATCCTAATATATGGAAATATTAAATAACCTACTGTCAAAGAGACCAGATAGGAAATTAAATCATTTTCTTCATATTGACCGATAATGAAAACACAACGTATTAAAATTTGTAGGAAATGGCTAAAGGCTGCTTAGAGAGAATTAAACAGCTTTAAGTAAATATGTCAGGTTGGGAACTAAGTGAATTGCAAAAGGTTTAATCTGCACGGCTTAATGCAAAGCCAGAGGAGGAGATACTTTTACAGAAAGGATTAGAGTTAACTTTTCCAGGAATGTCTTTTATAAACAAATTATTATTAGTGGAAGTACTCTGTCTCATAATTAAACAACTGCTGAGTGAATTTTACAACTTAATTCAGATGCTGAGAAAAATTAACTCTTGAAAATAAACAAACATGTTAAAACTTTTAAATATATATGCATCCTTCACTATCTAGATATGGCTCCTGAATTTCAAATAACAAGTAGCAAGATTTTAGATAACAAGAGACTGATCTGTGGACTTATTCATATTTACTTAGTTCCTGAATTAAAAGAGCAGTTTAGATAACACCTAGGCAAAGCGACTTTCAGGGAAAACTGTCTCATAAATCATTTAACTCTGATTTTAGCTGTTACACTTTCACATAATGGTAGGGAAAATGCCTCAAGTATTCATAATTAAATTACTTTATGGGCTTCCCTAGTGTTTCACATGGGAAAGAATCCACCTGCAATGTGGGAGACATGGGTTCGATCTCTAGGCTAGGAAGATTCCCTGGAGGAGGGCATGGCAACCCACTTCAGTATTCTTGCCTGGAGAATCCCCATGGACAGAGGAGCCTGGCCAGTTAGTCCATGGGGTCACAAAAAGTTAGCTATGACTGAGCAAGTTGAGCACAGCACACATGTAAATGGTTCATGGGTTGCTACTGCAAATACTTCATGAGACTATACTCCTGTTTTGAAAAAAAAAAAAAAAAGGAAAGTTCTCCCAAATGTACAGTTGTTATACTTATTAAAGCTATAACAAATTAGAATGCACTTTTAAATGAACATCTAGGTACAGATACTTATCCATTCACACATGAGCAGCCATTCGCAGAGCACAAAGATGGTCTCCTTAAACTTCAGTCAAGCTTCTGAGTCATCTTTTTGAGTAGGGCTGGCCCTTGGACTCTGTCCTTGGCCCTTCTAGTCTAGTTTAGCAAGAATCTTTCTGACTCCAGTTTAGGGAAAATCCCTTACTTTTGAAATTTGATCAAATTCAACATCCCTTGACATCTGACCAAATTCCCTTTGGCCCTGACCTGCCTTCAGCAAAGCCGGTCAAGTTAGTTTAGCCAGAATGACCTCCTTAAGGCAGACGTTTCCTCTAAGTAATTTTCCATCCACTGACCCCACCCTTGGCTATAAATCTCGACTTTTCCTTGTTGTATTCAATCTGTCCCTCCCACACCTCAAAACCCCATGGAAGTCCCCCTGAATACCGTCCACCTTATTGTCTTTAAGAAGTGTCTGAGTAACTTTTTTCTCTATCAAGTTCCACGTTAGGCGCGGTTCAAGCAGATCCTCAGAAATGGGCTTCCCTGGAGGCTCAGCAGTAAAGAACATACATGTCTGCCAATAATGGACAACGCAGGTTCCATCACTGGGTGGGGGAGATCCCCTGGAGAAGGAAATGGCAATACACCCCAAGTATTTTTGCCTGGAAAATTCCATGGACAGGGACGACTGGCAGGCTGCAGCCCATGGGGTCACGAAGAGTCGGACACGACTTAGCGATTAATCACAACCCTCGCAAATAACCAGAAAGGCCAGTATTACAGTGTACAGGTCTGAAATCTCTGAGGCTCACCGAGGCGGCCAAATTCAAACCCAGGAAGCTCTAACCGCCTCTGCCTTTGGGAGAAGAGCGGCAAACCTTTGGTAACTTGAGGCGGGGTGGGGGTGGGGGGCGGGGCGGGGAGCGGGCGGGCTTAGGAGCTGTCAAGAACAGCTGGGAGGAGAGGAGCTACAGGTTCTGAGGCCGGAGACGGGATCCGGCCCTGCCAGGCGCCGGGCAGCGCTGCCCACTGAGCCCTCCACCCTCTGCCCACGACGCCGACCGCACCCAGGAGCCAGGCTGCGGGCATCAGCCCATACGGGTTCCCTTTTCCTGAGGCTCACTTCCAGCCTTCTCGGGGAGGCAGGTGAGAGGGGCCCCTTCTCGTCTCAGGCCAGAAACGTGGCTGGAGAGTCCGGCAGGGCCCACAGGCTCGGGAGCGCTAGCCCGGTCGGGGTACCGTGCCTCCACTAACAGCCCCGCTACCCCTCCCCCCGCACTCGCGGCGTCCCCGCGCGTCCAACGGCCAGACGCCGCTCCCAGAGGCCCGGCCGAGTCCGGCGCACACGCGGGCGGCGCCATGCCCGGCCCCGGGCCGCGGCGTCCAGGCCACTCCAGCCCGCGTGCGCTCACCTCGGCCCGCGGCGCCGGCTTCGGGCGCACTTCCGGGAAACGGGAGGCTGTGCGCGACTCTGGGTCCGACGGGGCGGGGCGCCGGGGCGGGGCGGGGGCGGGGCTGGTGCCCAGGCTCTGATTGGCTGTCCATGTAGACCGCCCCGCTCCCGCCTCTGAGGCCGCTATGCGTCACGCAGCGGGCGAGTCTCTCATTCATTTGAGGGGCGTGCGGTCGCTCACTCCTCACCTGGACCTTTAGTGAACCCAAGTCTGGATCCGGCACTGGGCCAAGCAGTGCGAGGGATGCAGAGGTCGTTCTAGTGTCTTTCCCAAGCCCTTCGGCCCCCTAACCCCGGCTCTTAACCGCAGTCTCTCCTCCTTGTGGTCCTCACCTCACTTAGAACTCCCAGGGGCGTTTGATTTGCCCTGACCTTTCTCTGTCAGGCTTCTCCAGCTCTCACTGACTCTTCGTTTCCTCGGCTCTCTTCTTCTACTGTTCCCCTTTCAGTGTTGCAGTTCTCTTCGCATCTCATCTTGTCTGTCTGCCCTCGCCTCCCCACCCCACCCCCATTCTCACTCCTTCAAGATGATGTCTTCCTTGCCTCCCTCCCTCCCCTTCTTCCCTTTCCACTTGACAATAATCTCCAAGTCCTAGGATTTTACCGCCTTGTTCATTTCTCCGACACCTTTCCTCTCTCCATCCTCTACCCCTACCTCCTTCCAAGTCATTTCTAACTAGGATAACAACTGTCCATTTCCAGGTCATCCTGCACTCTACCACTCAGTCATCCTGTGTGTTTTTCTAGGTCCCAGGGCCTGAGCGAAATCCACTGTGTGAAAACTATTTCAGCTTAACCCAGGTGGGAGTTTCTGAAATTGACTTGTATTACAATGCTGTTTTTTGACATCCTGGGCAGAGCATGGTAGCAATTTGTCAGAGACATGTAGAGTGACACTTGCCTAGGGTGTTATTCCCAAAGCCAAGGTGCTTTTGCTTCTAAGAAAGTCAAGAGGTGAGCTGATTTGGAAAGGGAGGATGGTGATTTTCTATCTTCAACATGTTAGTTTTTAGCTGATCAACATCCAAGGAACATAACAGTAATTTGGAAGCTTTAGTTGAGTCACAGAGCCCTCCTGAATCTGATGGAAGCTATAAATCCGTTCCCAAGGAAAATGCACATACATCTCTACACAGAAAATTTTGCACACAAAGTCAGGAGTTCACAGAATCCTGAAGTGCATTCTTGGAACTCATGAATTTCAGGTTGAAAACTCTTACTCTGGTAGATGGTTCTTGATAAGGAAGAGACACTTGGCAGTTTAATAATTTCTTTATAAACTGGCAACTTGCTCTTTGTGATATAGGATCATCATTCCTGCCCAAAGTTTTGGTAGCTAACTAGGTCAGTTAGTTTCTTGAAGTATGATTTAAGAAACAATTATTTATTATTATGCTTAAATTATTGATTATTGTGTATTGTAATGCTTCTCCTTAGACCACTGCCCAAAGCATCATTTTGGCAGTTTGTTAAAAATTGTATTTCAGGCCCCACTTCTCAAGAGCATCTGATCAGAGAAGGCAAGAAATCTAGCTTAACGTGGCCTCTTTATGAGTCTGATGTGTAGCCACATCTCAGAAACCCTGGTTTAGAATGGGGATCACTACACTTTTTAGATCAAGCACTCTTCACCAGTAAAACTGGTGAGGTTAGAGAGCCACTAGTTGTATATGTTTTTATTAATAAGTAACATACATGTATTATTTTGCCTACATATTCTATATAATCAAACATGTGACTATAACCGTTAAGAAAGACAGATATAAGAATGAAGAAGTAATATTTCAAAATATTTACTCATTGAATAAATTTCCCATTTAAAATGAGATTTGATAGGCCTCATTATGCGAGCAAATCTTGGTTTAATACTCTAGTTACACAGAGATTTTTTTTCAGGTCTGGATCTAACTTTAGTTTTTGGTTTTTTTTTCCCCAGCACTTAGCTTTAATAAATGAAATAAAGAAATGTTACAAACCTTTCAAATAGAAAAAGTACATCACTGGCAGAACATATTCATTTTTCAATGCCATCTGCTAATTAAACAATTTTTGATGAAATGTGGCTACTAAACAACTCCGTAAAGTACCTGGTGGGATACTGTTTGATGTTACACATCACTGAAAATTATCTTCATGTTCTGGATAGGGTTTCAACCACACAGCCTAAATTTTACTGAATGCCAGGGTCTCAGTGTCATCAAGAGTCTCTATAATGTCAATCTATCTTTTGTTGATGCCAGAAAAGAACTCTTGCCTTTAGGTACAGATCTGGAAAGCTCCTGAACTATATAGATTATTTTGTGTGGGTTTTTTTTTTTTCAATTTTATTGAAATACAGTTGATTTACAACATTGTGTTAACTTCTGCTGTACAGCAAAGTGATTGTTATACATACACATACATTCTTTCTCATATTCTTTTCCCTTCTGGTTTATCACAGGATGTTGGACATAGTGCCTTATGCTGTAACAGTAGGACTTCGTTTATCCATCCGCTATATACTAGTGGGCACCTGCTAATCCCAGACTCCCAGTCCATCCCTCCCCAACCTTCCTCCCCCTTGGCAACCACAAGTTTGTTCTCTATGTCTGGGAGTCTGTTTCTGTTTCATAGATGTGTTGATTTGTGCTATATTTTAGATTCCACATGTTAGTGATATCATGAGGTATTTGTTCTCTTTCTGACTTAGTTTGCTTGTATGATGCATAGGTGATTCTTTATCCCATTAACTGACCAGGGGCCCTTTAAAGCTTGGAGGGTTCTATCTGATTAACAATTTTAGAGAGATTGACCGAGAGGCCTCAGACTCCCTCAAACATTCTACCATCCAGAACTCTCCTTCCTTGGTCTTTTAGGTCACCTTGTTACTGACTTCCACTTTCCACATGGTCACTTCTGACCCCGATGGGCCTCCTTCAGTTCAGGTTGCTTGATCCCTTGCTGAGCTGATGACCCTGCCGGCTTTGGACAGCCAGTCCCTGCCCTTGTTGAATCTGTGACATTTCACTCTTCTTGATGGCCAGGGTTCCTGAAAACCCACCATCATGGAGCAGTGGGAGGCCCATCTGTCCCTGCTGTTGGATGCGAGGGAGGCTGGACCACTGCCCAAGCTGAGCTTCTGTCTGCACTGGGGTTTTCAGATTGAACTTTCCTTTCTCTAACGGAAGCTTCCAGGAGCATGTGGTGACTCTTGAAGGGCTCGAGATCAATAAAAGAAGCAAGTGTTTCTTCCTCTAGGGAGCCAGCAAGATGGGTGAGTCATCTGTCACTGCTAATTAGAACAAGGGGGTCTGAACGTCAGGGAACACATGGAGAGAAAAGGGTTGGGATGAACCAGACATTGGGGTTTAAAAGAAAACACACAAAAAGCTACTTTCCAGAGTGCAGTCTATTCATGATGTGGTGTTAGGAGAACACAGAGAAAATTAATTGGCAGCAGTAGTCTGTTTTAGGAAGACTTGGAGGGCTGTTGAAGAGAGACTCAGGTTGCCCATGGAGAAGTGCAGAAGAAGCAGCACATAACCAAAGGCACAGAGCATAACCTCATCTTGGAAGAAGCGTGGTCACCAAGAATCAGGCAGAGAGTGTGTTCATTAAAGCTTGCAGGATCTTACCCAAGATCCCTTCTTGCCTCTTATGCTGCTATGGACCCTCCAAACCAGGAGCTGGGAGCATGTATTTCATTTGGCCAGCACAAGTTTTAAAATTCTCATTTTGAATACAAATGCCTTTTACATTCTTTTTTACTCTAAGTGGCATCATTTGGAGCTGATGAAGCAATGAGGTGGGTCCCCCCGAGGTCCCTGGAGCGTCCTGGCCATCACCAGATGCTACCCATCTCTGTGTTGTTATACACTCCTGAGCTTTTAAGATCATGTCTCCTTGATCTAGCATGCCTGAGAGGGAAAGAAACAAGAAATTGTTTAATTTTGCTTCCTGAAAACCACTGAACTATACCAAGCTGTCTAAAAATAGATTCCTGAATTCTAACACACAGACTCATGAGATGGTAGGGGAAAACAATTTGCTAAAATATGGCTTATATATGTAACATCAGGAGAGAGTAGTTTGTTGTTCATTCGGTGTGCCCAACTCTTTGAGACCCTGTGGACTGCAGCATGCCAGGTTCTTCTATCCTCCGCTGTTTCCTGGAGTTTGCTCAAATTCATGTCCATTGAGTTGGTGATGCTTAGCGTCTAACCATCTCATCTTCTGTTGTCCCCTTCTCCTTTTGCCTGCAATCTTTCCCAGCATCGGGGTCTTTTCAGTGAGTTGGCTCTTCGCATCATGTGCCCAAAGTATTGGAGCCCTAGCTTCAGTGTCAGTCCTTCTAATGAACATTCAGGGTTGATTCCCTTTACGACTGAAATGATTGAAAGACTATTCCCTTTTCTTTGACTGCACTTGTGGCTTGGATTTAATAAGGCATAAAAGACCTAGAGCTCTAGAGTAGTACCTGTCAAGAATAGGTTACAATCACCAGAGAAAAGTGGGATGATAGCTTAACAAAACCTTTTTTCAGACTTGAAATGAACCAATAAAGACTGTTAAGTAGAGATGTTGTATCAAAAATTTTACTCTATTGATCTAGTAAGAAATGTTCACTGAATAAATGCTTACAGGATTTATCATCTGTGTACCTTGAAATTCATTGCTATTCAAGTAGCATCTGAGCAGAGAACAGAAACTTGGTACATTTGTTTTCTTTTCAACAGAGTGAAAAAGAAACATTCTGTGTAAGTAAAATAGAACATGTAAGGAAAAGACATGTCTCTTTATAAGACAGACTTTTCAGACATAATTTGTTTCTGATTAATTTTTAAATGAAGCTGCTTACAAGAATATAAACATACAGTAATATTTTGTTACTTAAAAAGAATGCTTATTATAATAACAAAGGACAGCTATAATTCTCAATTTAGCTACATATTAAATACTTCTCATTCAGATATTACATTCATAATATTCACAATTCACAAGCTACCAAAAGTTTATTATCAATAGACTTTCTCCAAATCTTGTTGCCCAGCAACTTACATGGAGAAAGGAAAGATGAATAAAACAGATAAGAAGGGGTAAAATTCTAGTTCTTTATGAAGTTTTAGCTCTTTATAACACATTTTGATGCAGTATTATGTGAAAGTCTTACAACTCAAAATGTGCCTATGTTTTATGAGCTATCAGTGGCCATCTTTATCTAAGAGCTAAGACAAGATCAGGTAGAGAATGATTTTCAATAAATGAACTGAGTTCAGGTAAAGGCAACTTTTCTTCAAACTAATGGGAGCTTGTGTCTATATGTACATGCTGTTGCTGCTGCTAAATTGCTTCAGTCATGTCCAATTCTGTGCAACCCCATAGACGGCAGCCCACCAGGCTCCCCTGTCCCTGGGATTCTCCAGGCAAGAACACTGGAGTGGGCTGCCATTTCCTTCTCCAATGCATGAAAGTGAAAAGTGAAAGTGAAGTCGCTCAGTTGTGCCCGACTCTTAGCGACCCCATGAACTGCAGCCCACCAGGCTCCTCCCTCCATAGTATTTTCCAGGCAAGAGTACTGGAGTGGGGTGCCATTGCCTTCCCTGCTATATGCACATAGCGCTTTTCGTTTGTCCATTCTGTATATACTCGGAGAAGGCACACTCTGGGCTAAACAGCCTGGATGGGGGACTTTCCATCTAGCTTCTGATTAGGATTTCCCAGAACTAACAAGAGCAAGTTGGTATACTGATTCCCAGATGGGAATTTGGCAATGTTTATAATGACCTGGAATTGGAGATACTGCTCCATCTGCCAGACCCTTGGAGGAGGGCTAGAAATGCGAGGCTCTCCACTTAAGCACACCCACCTGCTCTCAACTTCTATTTGCCTTCACTTAACTTTCCCTATGGAGAAGGTAATGGCACCCCGCTCTAGTACTCTTGCCTGGAAAATCCCATGGACCACGGAGCCTGGTGGGCTGCAGTCCATGGGGTCGCTAAGAGTTGGACACGACTGAGCGACTTCACTTTCACTTTTCACTTTCATGCATTGGAGAAGGAAATGGCAACCCACTCTAGTGTTCTTGCCTGGAGAATCCCAGGGACCGGGGAGCCTGGTGGACTTCCGTCTATGGGGACGCACAGAGTTGGCTACGACTGAAGTAACTTAGCAGCAGCAGCAGCAACTTTCCCTAAGCCCTATCTTTGGGGTTTCCCAGGTGGCTTGGTGGTAAAGAATCTGCCTGACAGTGCAGGAGATACAGGTTTGATCCCTGAGTCAGGAAGATCCTCTGGAGGAGGAAATATAGCAACCGCCCTCCAGTATTCTTGCCTAGGGAATCCTATTGATAGGGAAGCCTGGCAGGCTACAGTGCATGATGTCGCAAAAGAGTTGGAGACGACTGGATAACTAAACCACAAGCCCTATCTGTACCCACTGTGAGCAATCAAGATGATGGCTGAGGGTGGTTTTCAGAGCAAGAAGGCAGGTTTCTGTTGATGGAGGATGGATTACCAATATGCTAGGAGGAAGTTACAGCACAGATAAGGTCTGTTGGAAGGATGTCCTGGTACAGATTGCTCAATACTTCCAAAGGGCAGGAATCATCTGGCTCCATAGTTCATATTACCTGGTATGTTGTATAGCTGGTCGTTCTATGTATAGGCGAGACATACCTCTGCCCAGAGATCCATACCTTATCATTACAATTACATTTCTGTTGGTCCACAAGCCCCTAGTCTCACAAGGAACTTTTTTTTTCTTTATTTTTAGCAGTTACCTTCCTAAAATCAGTCTGTGCCAAGCACTGGAAGAAAACTGATTTTGTTCTATGAGGCTGCCATCTTATGTAATTCATATATAAATTACATATTTCTATAGCTGGTCTTATAAGGTGTAGAGGAGGTGAGGGAGAGAACCCAGTGTCTATTTAGGGAACATGGTGATGTATGAGCTCAGTTGCTCAGTTGTACCTGACTCTTTGCGACCCCGTGGACTCGAGCCCACCAGACTCCTCTGTCCATGGGTTTTTCCATCAAAGAATCCTGGAGTAGGTTGCCATTTCCTCCTCCAGGCGACCTTCTCAAGCCAGGGACTGAACTCTTGTCTCTTGTGTCTCCTGCATTGACAGGCAGATTCTTTACCACTGAGCCACCTGGGAAGCCAGATGGTGACACAGTTGATGAGGTGGTGCTAGTGGGAGAGAACCTGCCTGCCAATACAGCAGACTTGAGAGACCTGGGTTCCATCCCTGGGTCGGGAAGATCCTCTGGAGAAGGAAATGGCAACCCCGCTCCAGAATTCTTGCTTGGGAAATCCCATGGACAGAGGAGTCTGGCAGACTACAGGCCTTGGGATCACAAAGAATTCGACAGGACTGAGGGCACACACACACACACACACACACACACATTTTGGGAGGTCAGGAAGCCTGGGTGGTGAAGATACTGTTTTCAAATTTAATGTGCATGCAGATCACCTGGGGATATTATTTAAATATAGATTGTGATTTGATCTTCTTGGGGTGGGTCCATTGGTAGTACTATCAGTAGCATTCTCTAGGATCTCCCTTGACAGTGTAGAGGGTTGGGGTGTTAGACTGGGCCTAACAGGAGCTCTATAGCTCGAGTCAACTTCCCTCTGTAAGTGCCATGTCAGAGACTGGACAAGAAGCACGACCTCCGTGACCCCGTTTCAGTTTTAAGATTCTGATTTTAAATTCTGAGATTCCAACAAGAGGCTTCTTGAACTTTTGGGGTCACAGACCTCTGTGGGAATGATAAAAACTATGTACCCTTTTATCCCCCAGATGCCACACTCTCAGAACGCTGTAGGCCCCTCTACGGGCCAGCAGCCCTGGAGCAGGACCTCTGCCGGTCTCTTAGGCCGGGCACCGGCGACCTGAGCGCTTCTGCGGCTCCGCATCTGGTGCGGCTCGGCGTCAGGCGCGGGCGGGGGGCGTGCCAGGGGGCGTGCCCTGAGGCGGGACCAAGGCGGCGCTGGCCACGCCCCTCGGCCGTGCGAGAGGCTGAGCTTGCTGCATTGCAGCCGCCGCGGCGCCGCTCGGCTCCTCACTCCCAACAATGGCGGCTCCGAGCCCCAGCGGCGGCGGCGGCGGCGGCTGCTCCGGGGGCGGCAGCGGCACCCCGGGCCCCGCGGGGTCTCCGGCGCCCGGCCACCCGGCCGTCAGCAGCATGCAGGGTAAGGAAGGCGGCGGCGCCGAGACCCCGGCCCCCCGGCTCTGCCGTCCGCGTCGTCGCGGCCTGTCTCCCGCGCCGCGGACGCCCCCGGACCCGGCTGAGGAAGCAGCCGCGCCGGCCAGCCTCCCCTCCTCCCCTGTCTTCCCGAGCTCGGCCTGGCTCCCGGCGGCGGGCCCCGGCCTCCCGCCCGCGCCGCGCGGCCCGGGGCTCCCCGCCGCCGGCCGCCGGGCCCCACCCCAGAGTCCGACCCGCCCCCGCGGCCGCCCCGCCGCGGCCCCGCTTACCTGGCGCGCCCCGCCCGCCTTTCCGGGAACGCGCGGCCGGGCGGCGGCTGGAGGCGCCCGGGCCTGGCCTGCGGTCCCGGCCGCTGAGGGGCGGCGGCGGCGTCCGGGCCCCGCGCCCCTCGGCGGCGCCCCGGCCCTCTGCTCGCCGCCGTGGGGCCCGCGCAGGGCCATCTTGGTCCCGCGGGCGCCGCCGAGTCCGGCTGCCGCGCTGACCTCTGCGCTTCGCGCGGGCCCTCTGGACCCTTGGTTTGCAAACTTTTGCAGGGTTTCCGCGCGCCGGGCGGGGCGGGGGTGACCCCGGCCTGTGCCACCTGTGAGAGGTAACGAGACAGCCCTTGGCCCAGGAGCGGCGATTTGTTTCGGGCCGGGGGTTTCTGTGCTAGCGTTGCATGCGGACCAAATAAATAAAGAAAACTGGGAATTGAGTTTAAAGGGAGAGATCCGGCACCTCGATGCGCTGGGGTCAAGAGTGGGTCTGCGTGGAGGCTGCGCACCTGGAGCTGCCCTTCTGATCAGTGACTTGCCCCACCGGGAACGCCTGTGAGCTCTCTGTAGCTCTTGACTGGCGGTGTTGTTAAAAATACTAGGCCCCAGCCCATCAGGGACCGTTTCCTTGAGTTTACTGGGGAATTTTGAGCAGTCACATTATTTTCGAAAACAGGGAATCTCGGAAATCTGACAACTTTGGCAAACTACTTGCCTTCTCCAATAGCTAACAGAATCAGTGGGGTTACCCTTCATGGTCAGTGTGGCCGTGGTTACTCTTTGATGAACGTTTACCTAAAGGGCTCTGAGATCTGTCTTATGCCGAGTGTCGTTAGGTTTGACATTTCTTGAGGCTTTCGGATTTATGCAAGTGTGATTCAGGAAGCAGAGACGGGGATTTTTGTCATTTTTACCTCCCTGTCCCCCTCCTCCTGGGATATAGGTAAGGAACAGAGAGGACACTTTGTGTGCAGGCCCTCAGATGATTAATTGGAATTGAATTAGTTCCTAGATACCACTGTGTTGCACAGTATACAAATGAATACAGGATGCATTTCCTGATCTTTCCATTGGGCAGTCTAGTTGGTGGTGGTGAAATGAAACAGTAAAATGACAACTTAAGATTGTATTGCATATCCAAAACGAGTGACTTATAGAGCTTATAAATATGCAAGTTTTGGGGGGCTGAGGGTAGGGAGGCTGATAGTTTGAAGAAGTTGTAGACATTTATTTTCCAAAAATATTTATTGAGCATCTGTTTAGTGCCAGGCATGGTGCTCCAGCTCATAGTGCTCTTTACAGGAAAGAGTGAATCAGAAAGCCTCATTCTTGATGGAGCTTATTCTTCAGGTAGGATTGGGGAGGGAAGACAGTGTGCAGATAAATAAGAAAAATTGCTAATTGAGAAAAGTGTAATGAAAGTAACAGGCTGGGGTAGAATTTGATAGGGGCCAGTCTGCTTTGATAAGGTGGTCTTAGAGGACCTGTCTGGTAAGATGACTCTTGTGATAAAGAAGAGGGTTCTAGGCAAAGGGAACCATACATGTGAAGATTCTGAAAAGTGCAAAAGAGCCTGAAGTATTCTAGAAACTCAGAGAAAGGCCATCATGGTTAGGGGTTACTCTGATGCTCTCCATTCTCCTCTTCCCAACCCCTGGGCTTTTATACCCAGTCAGCCGACCTTTCTAATATGCAGTTTTGTTGTTGTTTAGTCATTCAGTCGTGTCTGACTCTTTGCAACCCCATGAACTGTAGCCGGCCAGGCTTCTCTGTCCATGGGATTTCCCAGTCAAGATCTTGGAGTGGGTTGCCATTTTCCTTCTCCAGGGGATCTTCCCAACCTAGGGACTGAACCCGAGTCTCCTGCAATGCAGGCAGATTCTTTACTGCTGAGCCACTGGGGAAGCCCCTAGTAAGCAGAACCCAGTTTAAAAGAGAGAGGGGGACTTTAAGACTTCTCTTTGAACTCCTGATGAATTTTCTTTTGTCAGTGCTGTGTGTAGCCTTGATTGATTCAGGAACCTGTTGGTTATATCTTCTTGAACCGATCTCGATTACTCAGAGTGAAGAGAAGCGGTTGAAGTTCTCAGGATGTTCTCTCGTACAACCCAGGTTACAAACCATGGGCTTAAGCAGCTGGGTAGGATCTTCATTTGTCTTGTGATGTTAGAGCTTCACCTCCCCTCCTTCACCTACCAGATCTTTGGCTTTAGGTCAAACTTGTGATCCTTAGTTGTTTGGTAAATGCCACTCCCTCCCCCTCCCACCCCTGAACATGGTCAGTTGCCTTCCCAAAGTCCTGTCTCTCTGGAGTTGTTAATGACCGTGCTCATTCCAGTAATGGGGTTCAGTTGAGGGGCCGTGTGTAATACACGTCCTCTAACAGACATCGTTGTCGTTCTGTGTGATAAGCATTGTGCTGGACACTGGATCACTCTGCACTCTTTTTTATGGTCTGAGGTTTGTGTGTGACCCAGGAGTGGTCTCAGTTGAGAATTACTCTTTTTGATTATAATGCTTGAGTTAAGCCAGAGCTCTGGAGTCCTGGATTTGAATCTCTTCATCAGGATTTATGAATTCTGTGATCTTGGGCAAGATACTTAACCTTTCCAAGTGCCAGTTTCTCCATTGGAAAGTGGGCTTCCTTGATGGCTCCCATAGTGAAGTGTCTGCCCAAATAGCGGGGAGACCCAGGTTCGTTTCCTGGGTCAGGAAAGTCCCCTGGAGAAGGAAATGGCAATCCACTCCAGCAGTCTTGCCTGGAAAATCCCATGGACGGAGGAGCCTGATAGGCTACAGTCCATGGGGTCGCAAAGAGTCAGACACAACTGAGCGACTTCACTTCACTTACAGGAACTTCTAGAATGCACATACAGCGTGGGCCTGACATACAGTTAAGTATGTAATCAGTACATATTAGGCATTATCATTTTTTATAGCAACAATGCTCTTACTTATTATGGTCTAATTAATTGTCTCTTTCATTATTAGCAGATGAGTTCCTAACCCCTCATCATGGAGTTTCTTTAGCTTCATTATCATTGGGTTCTACCCTTTTCTGTGGACTGTTTATTTTCATTTTTCATTATTAAGCATTTCTGTTCAGAATGTTCTCAATGAGTATTCTTCCTGAGTTCAGGTAACTGCTCTGCCATGTACAAGCTCTGCAACCTTGGCAAAGTTACTGATCTTTTCTGAACTCATCTGTTTCTCATTTGTTAAAGTAGGGATAGTACACATTGTGAGAATCACATTATTAGATTAATGCTTATGAAAGTGCTTTGAAAATTATAAAATCTCTACATGTATATAAAGGGCCTTCCCATGTCGCTAGTGGTAAAGAACCCATCTGCCAGTGCAGGAGGCTTAGAGACATAGGCTCTATCCCTGGGTCGGGAAGATCCCCTGGAAAAGGGCATGACAACCCACTGCAATATTCTTGCCTGGAGAATCCCATGGACAGAGGAGACTGGCGGCCCATAGGATCACAAAAGAGTTGGACACGACTGAAGCGACTTAGCATGCACCCACACATACATATATAAGGATTTCTATTAAACATGGTTTGTTAAATACTTTAGTTAGTTGTCCCTTAAAAACTAATAGATTTTAAAAAATGAGAAATTTATTATGGAAAATTTAAAGCAGGAAAAATAAAACATCTTAAACGTTACTTGTGTAGCTGAGAAATGTCAATTTAAAAAAATGGTTAGAATCTGTAAGTGTGTGAAAAACAGAGACATCTGTAAAGTACTTGTTATAGGAAATGGTTATAAATTATATGTTATAGGTGCCTCTGATTCTGTTAATGTGCTTATCTAGGCAATTTTTCTTTTTGAGTCTCTTATAACATGTATGTATAACATGTATGTTTGTATAACAGAAAACTTACAGACTAGCCCATTCCTTACCCATTTACCCTCAGCTGAACATTTTACAAATGTCAATTTAAGTAAAAGATAAATTGATTCTGCTTTTAAAAAATATACAAAATAACTCACAGCCTAGCAACCATAGTTAATAATATTGTATTGCATATTTGAAAGTTGCTAACAGAGTAGATCTTAAAAGTTCTCATCACAGGAAAGTTTTTATGTACGATGATACATAAAATAAGTCAATGTTAATTTGACTTACTGTGTGGTGATCATTTCTCAATTTATACAAACATTGAATCAAGTTGTATACTTGAAACTAATAGAATGTTATGTCGATTATACCTCCTTAAAAATTTTACAGAAAGAAAACACAAACACACACACAAAACTTACAAGCATAATGAAACATATCTGTTAAGGAAAAGTAAAAATTTGAATCAGTATACTTTTTCTCCCAGTAATATTTGCATATACAAAATTAGTATGAAATGCCCTAATTGTGATTCTGTTTGACTGTCTTTCTGTCTTCACCATTTACCAGAGGAGTGTGCCTTAATCCTAGTTTTAAAAAACTGAAGGGTGCACAAGGATAAGGTTCCAAACTTTGGAGTGGCTTGCCTTTCCTAGTGTGTTGGAACCCACTTTCTCTCACCGTTTATTTGACATGACCTGAAAAATAAAACTCAGCTCAGGAAATTGGTACCCCCCCTCAAAGCACGTGATGTGTTTCTCTGTGTTGCTTAAAAAGGAGAGTAACCCTAGTATTAAATTTAAGAAAGTAGAAAAACATAATGCTCTCAAGATACTTATTTTCTCATGTTTTCCTTAATGTCCCTTATCAGTGTATATTGACACTTGTTTAAAGTGCTGTATTAGAGAACCCTGTTTTTTAAGTCCTGTTTCTTTTTTGTAAATTTCTCTTTTCCTGTTCTATTTCTGTTACCTGATTGGAGAAGCTTGAGTTGACTTGGACCCGTAGAGTTTTTCTTATTTTGGGGGTCTGGAAATCAGATCAACTCCATCGCACATAATTCAGATGGATCTCTATCACTTGGAGGTCTGGACAGCCCACGTGATACAATCTGAGGAAGTATAATTCAGATTTAAAGTCAGGAAGGGAAACTAATAGTTATCACAGCTCTTTTTCCACCATCTTTTCTTAAGTTGATGGTCATATGGCCTCTTTAAGGGTAGGTGGGCATGGTCCCCTGTCTTAGATAAGGGAACAGACATTTAAACTGAGGGATTTGCCCCAGTGAAAGTGGGTTTTAATCTACCTGGTGACAGGCAGCCTTTGTTCTTCTTTCCTAGGCTTTCTAGCATGAGGTGAGATGGTATTTCAGTGCTTAGTTACAAAACTGGAGTCAGTAAGGTAGTCACCAGCCACAGGGAGGAAAGGAACTGGGCATATGGGGACTGACAAGATCCTGAATGTTAATTGTGAGTGACTAGTTCTGAATGATGCGGATAACCTGGAGATACTCTATTAATAACGTGGGTTCCTTTGCAGTTTGAGAAATGTGAAGTCAGGAAAACTGAAGGGAAGTAACCCAGCAGGAAAGCTGTGAAACTCTAAGTACATTGAAAATACAAGGTCTGGGTAGGCTTAGATAGGTACTTAGATGTTAGAGCCACCATGGTGTCCCGTGAGTGACTTTGCAGTTGAAGGAACGCGCCAGCATTCTGAGGTTGGAGTTGCAAGGAGACCCACTGCTGGCATCTTCGGCTGTGTAGAAGGAGCGTTTGGGCGCTTGGTCTGTGGCCTGACCCAGGAAGCAGGCAGCTGTGTTTTTTTCTTTATGTCAGGTTGGCTTCATACTGTAGTCATCATCCCTTTTCAGCATTTCTAGAATCCAGGGTGTTCGGAAACCATAAGGTGCTCCTGAGGAGGTGGGCAACTACTTAGACCCCTGCCCTACCCCCCCGCCCCCCTACCCATTGTACCCTTGCCCAGATGAAGACAAGGGGGGATGGTTGGTGTGCCCCACGAGGGCCATTTGACAAGCAGCTTTACATGTGGGCATGCTGTTTCAAATTCTGAGATCTCTTGATGTTATTGTTAATCGTATATATAAATGAGGAAACTGGGGCTCAAGTGAGATGACTTGTTTGAGTTTCACAGTTGGAACTAGAACCTGAGTCTGACGTTCTTCATTTTGTTTTCTACTTTCTCAAATACCGTTATGCCTTTGGTTTTACTGTACACTTATAAACAGCCTTTTAAAGTGTTGCAGACAAGCTCACTTTATCTGATAAGTGCAGTAAATTGTAGGTTTCCCAGTTAAGGGCTGTCAGGATTAGGGCTAGAGGTTGAGAATGAGGGGAACATGCAGGAGAAGCCTGGTGAGAAAATGGAGAGGGAACCTCCCCCAACCTTTATTTCTTTTGTGGGCTTACTAGCACCCTGTGTATCTCTGTGTTTTATTCTTGGATGTCTGAGATTTGGTGAAAAGAAACTTGGTTGGGGCCAGATAAAATGAAAAGGACCCAAATTTGAAGCAGGAGATCAAGTAAAATTAAGGCCCCGGGTACAGATACTAAGTGCAGCACCTAAGATTTGAAAATTTAACCTGTTACTAGCAGTGGATTCAGCTGCTACCTGCTACTGTCGGAGATGAAGGGCTCAGAGTATGTGCATGGAAAGAGAATTTAGACGTAATTTGTGAGACAAGTGAGACCCCCAAAATTGAATATATGTGAATGAATATTAATAGGATAATTACGACAATCGCAAATTTGCTTAAGTTGAGGATATTGGAAGTTCTCCTCCCCATTTCTTTCTCACCATCTTTCTCTTTTACAAAGTTAGTAGTGGCTCCCTTGGCCCCGCCTTGCCCGCTGAACATCATAAACTTTCCCTCATCTGTACTGTACTGTAAGCACCAGTTCTCTGACCTTGGCGGGTCCTTCTCCATGTTTTTATAGTCTCTATATAGATTCTCTCTACATATGTGTGTGTGTGTGTATATGTGTTGTATATGTATATATGTATGTTATATATGTGTAGTCTTAGAGGTCTAGAAAGATGTAGCTAATAACTTTTTATCTGAGTTCATCGGTAAGATGACATGGAATTTGAAAGAAAAGGCAAGTCTTTCTGCTCCAGTTTCTTTAGCCCGTGCTTGCCACTGAACCCCAGATCTTTTCTGAATGAAGAATAATGCAGAGAGGGAAGTAGGTATGAGTCCTTAGAGTCTGTTCACTTGGTCACTTCATCCATAACTAGGTTAGTCTGTAGTTTTACTTTAAGAAGTCTACCCTCTCTGTTTTTAGTTACATGCGTGGATTCTGTACTGATCACAGAACTTCCAAGTTTTGAGAACTTTTTGGCATTTAAAAGGCTTAACTTCTAATGTGTTCTCAGAGTAATTGGTGACGTTTCTAACATTCCCAGTTATATATGCCTTAAATTTTTTCCTATTCATTATACTTTTACCCTGTGACTTATTTTTAATACAACCATACAGAGCCTTCTCCTTCTTCACATACCTTTCAGATTTATTTTTCCTGCTCCTTTGCCCATTCCTATTGCTGTTCAGTTCACCTCTTCACTCTCCTTTTATTTTTGCTACCTAGTAGCAACTACTGAGTGTATTTAGCGCTAACAAGAGAATAGTAACTATTGGATTGTTTCAGTGTTTTATCAGCTTCCTCTCCAGTCTGCAGGTGAACTTCCCCCTCCCTCTTCCAGTGGTGAGGGTGGGAGACGGGCCTCTGAGCTCCTCCCTGTTCCTTTTCCACCGTTGCTTCCAGAATGCCTGCTGCCAGCTCCCATTCCTCCTGACTTGTGCCTGGTGGGATGCTGGCTGGCTTTTAGTTGCTTAGGTTCATAAGACCCACAGAATGCTTCCCGCCCCCTCCCCCTTCTTGAAGAGTGTTTCTAGACTCTTAAGATGTGTGGGCTTCAGTAGTTAGGGCTTGCGGCCCTAAAGTACACGGGGCTCAGCAATTATGGTGTGTGGGCTCAGTTGCTCTAGAGCATGTGGGGTCTTCCTGGACCAGGGAGCAAGCCCATGTCTCCTGCATTGGCAGGCCGTATCCTGTCCACTGTGCTCTCAGAGAAGTCCTATAACTTAAAAATCCTAAGAATTTTGATAGCTGGATGGGAGAGATAATCTTTTTTCTCCTGGTTCTTTTTCCTACAAATTTTGATTGAATTTGTATAAGTACACTTGAGCAAAACTCATTCTAAATTTGATTTCTCCATTTTGTTCCCCAAAGCAGTAAAAAAACAGTATAGGTAGACCACTAAGAAAACTGGAAATTCGCCCAACAGACTGTGAGGGCAAATGAGTACATATTCATTTGTATTTTGGAAGGTGTTTGTTTTGAACAGCTTATTTGACTGGGTGCATTTTACAGAATTACATCTATATAAATGTATGTGGAAGGTATAGCCAGACCTAACTGAATTTGGAAATATGTTCATGTATCTGAGGAGAATTCACAGGTTTTCTTCCTATAGCTCCTATAGTCCTAGGGACATGGTCTTTTTCAGGCCTACTGTAGAGAATTTCAGCACCTCTTTAGTAGTTCACTGTCTTATCATTTGAAGTTAGCTCATTGGCAGAATGTTGCTATGGGTGTTTAGCTTTTACAATTTATCAACTGCCAAAGCTTTCGAATCAGGGGTAGTAATCAGTTTGTAATTTGAGTTAATAAAATGTGATATGTTCTGAACTTGTAGATTGAAAAAATCGATAAAACTGTCTTAAAAGTTACCATTAACTTCTAAGGGCTAATAGCTATTCTTTTTATTGAAGTGAAAAGTAAGGGTAAAGACAATGTAACTTTTATAATTTGAACTTGATTTCAGTTTCATATAATTATAAAAGTACATCTACATCAGAAAGAGCTGAGTTTTTAAAGAAAGCCCATGTGTTATAGTTATCTCTGTGATGGTGGAGGTTATGTGCTTTGAACTGTTCTTGAATGTAATATAAAAATGCAATGTCATGTTCTAATTTTGGTTTGTTTGATTTACAGTAAATGAACTGGAACTTATCTCTTTTACTTTAGGCTTTCAGATAAACTTCTGTGAAAAGGCACAAAGTAAGCTACAAGTTTTATGATACTATGCTACTTACTTTTTCATATCCATCTTGGTATTGGGAATGTGTCCACTATTGTTTCAACTAACCAACCATAGCAGTTTTACTTTGAAAGAGCTTCCATTTTTCATTAGTTTCCCAATTAAAAAAAAAAAAATCTGTGTTATATTCTTGATTGTAAATTGTTCTTGCTTTCACTTGGATTGACCTAGGAGAAACGTATGTAGGTATTCAAATGTATATAAGTATAGAAAGAGATATATAGATATAGACATAGACAGATATACTAGATTTAGAAAGATATACGTTCATAGTATACAGTTGTATAGAAAGATGTATATAGATATTTGGACTTAGCCAATTTAAATCACAAGTTGAAGAAAGTTCACTTCTACGATTGGAATGCAAAAAAGTATATAGTATAACTGTACTCTGAGACTTCATTCTTTAAAGTTGACTTATTTTACAGCATGCATTTAATGAATTTTAAATTTTTTTCTTTAAAAACAAAGCTTTTTTTCTTTTTCCTTTCCACTCCCCTCAGAATAGACCAGGGTTGTATATTAGAGCACCAGTCTTCATAGACTACAGAATAGGTATTCTATAGGAAAGCAAAATTTCTAAAGCTAAAACAAGTAAATTTTAAACTTAAATGTCATTTGTATAAAATACAATATAAAAAAGTCTCAATTCAAGAAGACGATTCTTTGGTTACCACAAACATATCCCCAAATAAAATGTATTCGTCTTCTGCTTGTTGTTTCATAGAGTAGAGAAGAATAACAGTCATGCTTTTTTTTTTTACTTTTTGGCTATGCCATTTGCCAGGATATCAGTTCCCTAATTGAATCAGTTCCCAGGTTGAACCCCGGACCTGGCAGTGAAAATGTGGAGTCCTTAACCCCACTGGGCAACCAGGGAACTCCATGACCACTTTTTTATATACACTATTCTCTTTCCTCCAGTGTTATGAGATATAATTGATGCATGTCACTGTGTGAGTTTAAGGTACATGCATGATGGTCCTATGCACTTACATATTGTGAAATGATTACCACAGTAGGGTTAGTTAACACCTCCATCACCTCTCGTAACTAAGAGTGAGAATCTTTAAGATTTACTTTCTTAACAGCTTTCAAGTATATAATAGTCTGTTTTAGCTATAGTCACCATGCTGTACATTTTAGGTCCTCTGATAGGTATCATTTTTAAGTTAGTTCAAATGAAACAGCTTAACCTGGAGAAAACATTTCTGCTGTTTTAAAACTTTCTGATGGAAGTGAGTGAGTGAAAGTCACTCAGTCATGTCCAAATCTTTGTGACCACGTGGACCATACAGTCCATGGAATTCTCCAGGCCACAATACTGGAGTGGGTAGCCTTTCCTTTCTCCAGGGAATCTTCCCAACTCAGAGATTGAACCCAGGTCTCCCGCATTGCGGGCATATTCTTTACTAGCTGAGTCACAAGAGAGGCCCAAGAATACTGGAGTGGGTAGCCTAACCCTTCTCCATTGGATCTTCCCAATCCAGGAATTGAACTGGGTTCTCCTGCATTGCAGGTGGATTCTTTTACCAACTGAGCTATAAAGGAAGTCAATGGAATGAACATTATGACTTCCTTGGAAAAGTAGTTAACAAAAATTTATTTCTTGAATGGTTTCCTTGTGATATAAATCTATAATGAGTAATAAAGTATGCTAGACCCTAGGATAAAAAATTTTTAATTGGTCCATATTGTAATCCTTGTCTTACCTTAAACTAAAAACGGTACATGATTTCCTGCTTATAGGGAACCTGCACATACAATACATACATCCATGTGATGAAGTTACAGCTTCTAATCTATGCTATGTTTTAAATGTATATGACACATTTACTGCGACAGTTTTTAGCTTTTATTTATATTTTAACATAAAACATTGCTCTGATATTTAATGTAATTTAAAAATTTTTATTTATGTATGGGCATAAAAATCTAAGAAAAATGTTGCCATTTAAAAAATTTAGAATTGCATTTACATTGTTGCTTTTTTCTCTTAGTCCTTTTGCGGACAATAGAGAATAGTCCACAATATGAGAAATATTGATTGTATTAAGTTTAAATGGTGTATACAGTGACTGTAAAGCTCTTTAGGTAAGATGCCTTCAGACTGTGTAGACAGTGCGGTGCTGTCTCTTTCTATTTGCTATGGAAATACCAGGTTTGAGGTGTTGCACGCTTTACTGTAGCAACAGAACCCAACTGGGAAGTGTGTCTCTGCCCACCTTTGGTTGCTTTCACCACTTCTTCACGCTGACTGCTCTCTCCCTTTTTATTTCTCCATCTGTTTGGGAGGTCTCCTTTCAGTTTTCTGGCTTTTGAAATTCCCCAGTGGCTCAGTGGTAAACAATCCACCTTGCAGTGCAGGAGCCATAGGAGACTCAGGTTCGATCTCTGGATCAGGAAGATCCCCTGGAGAAGGAAATGGCAACCCACTCCAGTATTCTGCCTGAGAAATCCCATGGACAGAGGAGCATGGTGGGCTATAGTCCATGGGGTCACAAAGAGTCAGACAGGGCTGAAATGACATTAGCACGCACACAAGCACAGTTTTGTGCATTCATTCACAGAGCACATGTTGGACACTGAGGCTCCATCCAGTGATGGAGATTAATGGGGCAGCAGTGAAAAGAACAGGTCCCTGCCCCTGGTGGGCTCTTCTTAGTGCGGTAGAGTCACTGTGTCCTGGGCACCTTTGCTTCCACTCTTCTGTGAGGAGAGAGAAGCAGCATGAGGGCTTCTGTGGCGTCCCCTGGTAGCTGCCTTCCTGGTGGGAGACCACAGCTCAGAGGTCCTGCAGTGGCCTGTCCTGTCGTGGCGTCAGGCAGAGCCGTCTCTGTGGGATAGGACCTCAGAGGATGTCTCGAGGAAAGGGAGGGTGGGAGCAGGGATGGTGGCGCGGAGGCCAGCTCTAAGTTGACGGCTCTTGTGTTTGTACAGTTGGTACCTGTGTTTTAGGGTACGTTTTCAGCTGACATCTATTAACACTTTTACCCAAGACTGGTCCTGTGATCTGCGTAACTTAAAATTTATAAGTGCAGTTTGGTAATGCTTGCAGAAAATCAGTCTTCCAGTTCGCTCTGGAACATAGCCATTAACTGTATGTTAAAAGTAGCCACTCATTTCTTTGCAAATGAAGGGCTTGAAATCAACAAAGCAGCATTTTCTTACTTATTAGGGTATACTCTAGTGCCAGAATCTCCAGTTTCATTCTGAAGGTGTTTCAAAAATGATCAGAAAAACTATAATTTAGTTCATTAAAAATAATTATATAGCAGACAGTAGTCGAAGGAGGGAATGGAGTGCAGACAACACAAGTACATTTTGTTAAAAGTCCACTAAGTGTGAATGCCGCTTCAATGTTCAGTTCTCCATCACGAATCAGAAGGACTTATTGTAAGATGGTTCTGATGACTAATGGAAGCTCTGAAGGATTAATTTTTCCCCATTGTTTGACTTACACATAGTTTTTTTTTTTTTTTTTTATTGCTCTATCACTATTCCAGTAGTTTATTACAGTTGCCTGTTAAAAGTTAGTGGAGTTTTATTGGTGATGTGTGTGTAGGTTTATAACACACACACACACATGTGTGAGACTGCATATTTAATTTTGGAACCAGATTTTTATAGAAATTCCATAAAAAGCCACATTATACCTCATGATCTTTGATCAATTATAGTTTCTGCCCTTATTTGGTTTTTTAAATATATATAAGAATATATATTATTTATCTTAAGATAAATAAAGTTATTATTTGAGACAACAGTGTTAATATTTCTTTTTAACACTGTTGGATTATTAATTTTTCTAAAGTCTGAATGTAAGACTACATCAGGGGAAAATACTTCTTTCCGATGTAGAGCTCCTCCTCCATTTAGAAGGTTGATTAGTTCATCATTTATCATTTGGAGATAATGATTTTGTACTTGTAAATATGTTTATGTGATTTATGAGCAAGTTTGATATCTCAGTGACTGTAATGAGCTAACTTGTAAACACAGTTCTTTAAAATATGATTTGCCCTGCTTTATAAAACCGGTTTTTCTTTGGATGCGGGGTGGGGGTGGGGGTGGAGCAGGAAATCTGCTCGGAACAAAGTTTTTGAGATATGGTTTTGTGAGTGTTAAATTTACCTCCATGTGTCCACATTTTGATTTTTATTTCTATGAGAATTTTAAGACTTGAGGGCATAGGGATTTTCCTCATAAAACACCTAATAGAATCCTGTGCCAATCAAAGTGAGAGCAGGTGGGAATCTGGAAAATAATTTCACACAAGAGCACTTTAGCTCTTTTTCCCCACCATGTGCTGCAGTGTAGTTTCAGCAGTGTATTTCTGGAGAATTCTTGATGGCTGAAGACAACTTCTGGGTGTTGAGCTTCTGTGCCTTTGCCTTTTGTACTTTCCGTAGCTCTGAAAAGATTTAGTGGCTTTAAAAATTGTTTTCCTTGAGAATGTTTGCATAGCAACAAGATGTTTATTTAGAAAATTTCAAGTTCCAGAGCTGACTGTTATCTTTGAAGTCAGTAGTAGAAATTAGATTACAGGTATTGATTGCTTTGGATAACACTGCACAACTCAGTATTTGGGGGAAATGGCGATATCCTAATGAGAGATTTTCCTTTCATTGTGAAACTATTCTTTTGAATAAGTACCCTGGATTGTTTTTAAATTGCTAAGAATAAGAATGAGCCAATGAAGAGGAGAAAGGATGTTTTGTGAGTCTTCCCAGAAGCTTGAGGAAGTCATTCATAAATTTACTGACTTGGTAAGTTCTGTGAAAGATGATGTTGCCCTCAGGAGAGTATTTGACTTTGTAGGAGGTGGGGTGTAGAGAACAGGTGAGCAGTCCAGAGAGGATCAAGCCCTCCTGCATTTAGAACTAAGAGCTTAGAACACTTGATGATTAAATTTCTAATTTCCCACTTTATGTAGCAAAAATCTACACCCAATGACTAAAATTTTGTTGCTTGAAATTTATTAAACTCAGCCATCCTAAGAAACAGAATGACCACATTTGCTTTGATTGGAGATTAACATGGGTTATTTAAATTTACATATATGCTGAAGTTAGTTGAAAAATGAGACTTGTAGGATTTGCCACAAGTTCTTAGGACTAAACATCTATTCTATTCATCACTATCTTTGTGGACCCTGATAAACTGTCAATGGAAAGCGCTTCTGCTTAGAAACTATTTTTATACTTATTGAATCCCATGAATTGTAGTCTTGGCAGAGTCAATTTCACATGTTCCCTTTAAACCAATTACCATTCCAAGGGGACTGTTACCTAATTATCTCTGGTCTTAGGAGTGATGGGAACATTAATTCTTCCTGAAAATGGTTTTGTTGCTAGAAGAAAGGTTTCAAATATCTATTGCACCTTAAAAATCATTTGGAGAAATGTGTGTTTTTGAATGAGAAAAAATGAGTGGTTCTCCACACTGCAGGAAGTCACACTGCAGGAAGGCTCCCTTCATCTTCCAGTCCAGCTTTACTCTGAGCAATGAGAGGATATTTGATAAGACTTTTATGAGAAGCTTCCAGAAAGTATTCCCAACTGATTCTCCAGTTAATCAAAGTGACTTTCAATTTAGCTTATAAATTTAGGGTGATGGTTTTTAAACCAGGTTCAGTAAATACTTGAATTCTTACCGCATGACTTTGAGTGCTTTGGAAATCCAGAAACTAGTGTCTAGATGAAACGATGTTCTGGAGGAAATTTGCAGGGGCCATGTTGGTGTTCATCTTTCATTAGGGAGAAGTCAGTGAATATTACTCAGAAATGAAAATGAAGTGTATACGTATTTACTCCTCTTTAGAGAGCCTCTTAAAAGGTTAAATAAACAGAGGCACGGTATAACATTTAATAAATATGTATATGCCACTAGTGGTGAGAGGGACCGCTGTCTTTAAAGATGGATTAAATCTTGATCCTACTCTGAAGAAGCTTATGTTCTTTGAGAAATTGCACGTGTAGAGGCAGACCACGTGGTAGAACTAAATACAACAATAGGTGACTCTCAGTGCTTGCAAAACCCTGTTCTTAGCTTTTTATTTCTCTTACCTAATCTTCTCTATCACTTTCAATTATCCACGTTATCAACACCGTTTCTTCCAACAATCTTATGAAGTAAGTACATAGATGAGACTGAAGCCCAGAAAAGTGAAGGGCATTTTCCAAAGTCCTGCAGCTACAGAGTGGCTGACGGCGTGACGCTGGCCTGGTCACAGGTTACATGCTGTAAGCCATAGCATTTTATTGATTCTTGAAAGAAAGCAGTGTACACTCATAGGAATGGTGCTTTAAATCAGATGACTTTTGAGGGGTCTTCAGTTGAAAATGATCAAGTCTGACTAAACATTAAATGGAGAGATTCCTTCTTGCGGCTCTAAATGAAGGGACAGAAGGGATCTACCACTAGGGAAGAAACGGTCAATGAAAACTCTAAATTCTGACCTAGACAGATGCAGAGAATGGAGTGCTTCGGGTGAGATGGTGAGGTGACTTGTTTGCAGAACAGCTGACAGACGAGTAGGTCAGGAGACTGGACCTATTCCACCACGGTGGCGGTGATGGGTGCAGCCGTGTGCGCTGCTTGAAGACAGACTTGTGTACAGGCTCTCAAAAAGCCAGTTGATGCTTTTAGCAAAAGATTTATGTCCCTCCTACATTCTTGTAATGAGAGGTGGGAGAAAGAACATTAATTTTTAAAAAGCTTTTTGAGGATAGACGTTTTCCACCTTAGAATAGTATGATAAACCCCATGTACCCATTACATAGCATTACTGATTACAAACTTATGGCTAACTTTACTGCATTTGTTGTACTTCCCTCTACTAAAACACTGTCAAGCAAGTTCTGATTATCGTTAGTTCATCCACAGATGTGTCAGTCACACATGTTCTAAGTGATAAGGGTTAGACTCCTATAACTTCAGTGCCTTATCACACTGTTAAGTAAACAAAACAGTATTATCAGACAGCCACTCTGTGTTCAGATTTCCTCAGATGTCCTACAGGTGCCTTATTCACAGTTGATTTGTTCCAAGTTGAGCTCTTAACAAGGTCCACACTGCACTTGGTTGATATGTCTCTTAAATTTCCTTAAAGCAGCTCCATCTTCTCTTCTTTTTCTCACCACTTATTCATTGAAAAACTTGGGTCATGTATTTTGTAGCATTTTGTACACTTTGGACTTGACTGATTACATCCCTTTAGTAATTAGTGTTTCACATGTTCCTCGTTGCCCTGCATTTCCTGTTACTTGATAGTTAGCTACGGAAGCTTTGATCATGTAGAGCTTCAGGTTTTGGATAAGAACACTTGGTAGGTGGTGTTTGTTTTTTATTGCATCACACCAGGAGGTACGTGATTTCTGGTTGCAACTCTCCTTAGGACTGATCAGCGGGTTTCGGTGCCGTCAGTGTGATTGTGTGGAGTAAACGTCCCCATCACCCTTTCAGCTGATGCTTCTGGTTGCCATCAGTGGTTTTCTTCTAGACTAATTCTTTCATTTGGTTAACTTGCATTTCTAAACATTTGTGGGTTTTCTGCAAATAGTTGCTGTCTTCAACCAACAAATAGTTTGTGTTTGGGGCATATTGTCGAATGCATGTTACTGCCTGATCATGTATGACTTAACTGCGCCAGTGCTGCTGGATGTGAGGTACATGCATGTATATGCACACGCACGTACACAAGCCCTAATTGCACTTTTCTGTACTCTAAGACGGAGAAGACAGTGGCACCCCACTCCAGTATTCTTGCCTGGAAAATCTCATGAACAGAGGAGCCTGGTGGGCTGCAGTCCATGGGATTGCTAAGAGTTGGAAACAACTGAGCGACTTCACTTTCACTTTTCACTTCATGCATTGGAGAAGGAAATGGCAGCCCACTCCAGTGCTCTTGCCTGGAGGATCCCAGGGACGGGGGAGCCTGGTGAGCTGCCGTCTACGGGGTTGCACAGGGTTGGACTCGAGTGAAGTGACTTAGCAGCAGCAGCAGCAGCAGTACTCTAAGAGAATTAGAACTGGACATCTGTTTCTTCTCCTTACCCTGGAACATGAGTTAATCTGTTCCCTAACCAGTGTTCTTTTCAACTTTTTAAAGATCTCTCAATCTCTGTAGGTAATAAAAAAGCCATGTCAAATAATAATTCTTGTCTTTTTTTTTTTTTTGGTGAAGTTGAGGAACCAGTGGGCATGTGAGACCAGTTCTGCCAAATTAAGATCAGTCCTGAACCGATGCCAGCTGTCCTCATTAATTGATATTCAGCACATAGACTGCTCAGCTCCTCCAGGCATTCCCTTCCCAGGGCTTGGGAACCAGGATTAGTCATCAAAAGTCAGTTTGGTGAGAATAGAAGGAAATAGGAGTTCTCATCCAAGATATAAAAAAAAAAACACAAAAGCCATGAACACCCTGTGTTCCAGTTGGCAGTCACCTTCTCAGTGACTGGTTTATGCTTGTTCAACACGTGTCGTTATTCATCTTTCATTAATGACAGTTTCTTAAGCAGCTTTTACCTGTCACTGTCCCTGTTTACTCACCCATCTTGTAACTACAGGATGAATGTCTCCCTGTGGTGGTGTTCTGATATGGCTTTGACCTTGCACAGTTGTGAATGACAAACCGAGAAACCTCCATCAGATGTCTAGGGTAATGCAGCACTGAAATGGAAAAAGTTGGTTGAGTGTATAAAAGATGATCACAAATCTTGCAACTGAAGGCAGTTAAAAATGCCAGTTGTTTTTTTAAAGCATTATGACTAATGCTTGTGTCATGAAATTCTATCAGTTAGGTCCATTTCTTTAGTTAAGGTTTGCTGGCTAACTTTTTCAGAGAACCTACCTAACTTCTAGTTATGCTTCGTTTGATTGATGTGATCCAAAGAAGCAACAAATTAGGTCTATCAGGAAGTACTGATAAAACCCCCAATCAAGATGTCTGAGTGAAGCTATTTGTCCCTAAGAGTGTTAAATCAAAACTTGAGCTCGGATTATTCATTTATTCAAGAAATATTTGAGTTCCTGTGATATGCAGGTGCTATTATGAAAAGTCACCAGAGTGCTAAATCTAATTTCCAGTGGTCAGAAGTCATCCATATGAGTATGTAGGTTCTGAGCATGAGAATGCTTTTGTTCAGATGTTGACTGTGTTCCCAAAGAAGCAAGGGGTTGTTACAATAACTGAGGTATGCTCTTGAGGACTAGCTTAACATTATATGTAGTAGGGCTTTTGGCCCCCCTCTAACTATGGATGATACTTTAGAATTAGAGAAAGTATCCTTGAGCTATAGCGTCCCTTCTGCCTTAGGTGGCACAGGCTGCAGGCTTGCTCACAGGTTTGGGTAACATAAAAATATCAATTTATAAACATTGATGAGAATAAGGAAAGATTTATTTCTTGACGTTAACTTCTTTTGCCTTTAGAAAATCTTAATATTCCTCACTTTTCACTGTTTTCACATTTTGACACTGAGGTATTTTCTGACCCTACACAGTCTTCCAACATCAACTGTGCAACTCAGTTCTGACACTGCCTTGGGTTAGCATCACATCTCACAGGTTAAAGGGTTCAGCCTCATAAAGTGGCCCTGACTTCAGATCCAGCTGCAAATGGGGTGCCCAGGCTGCTCACACTTCTCCCTGGCTGACTGCATGTTACAGGGTTCCCTTAGCACCACACCCCTACCCCCACCCCCCGCCAGGGTTCACTGGTTTGCTAGAACAGCTCACAGAACTCAGGAAAACACTTTACGTATGTTCACCAACTTATTATAAACACGTGTAACTCAGGAAGAGCCAAATAGCAGAGGCACAGGGAAAGGGATAGAGAGAGGAGGGCATAGCTTCCCTGCCTTCTCTGGGTGCATCATCCTTTTATCTCTTCTCTGTGTTTGCCAACCAGGAAGTTGAGAGCTAATTTTGGGGACTTTTTATGAAACTTTCATTGCAAAGGTATGACTGATTAAATCGTTGACCTTTGGGGATTGAACTTAGTTTCCACACCCTCTCCCTTCTGTGGTGGTTGGTGGGTGGGGCTGAAAGTTATCACCCTCTGATCACTTGACTGGTTTTTCTGGACACCAGCACCCCCATCCTGAAGTTCTGTACACCCTCCCCAACCTCCACCTAATTAGCATAAACCCTGATGTAGTGGAAGGAGGCTTGTCATGAATAATAAAAGATGTTTATTAGGAAATTCCAAGGGTTGTAGGAGCTCTGCCCTAGGAGCCTCAGACAAATATCACATGCATTTTTAAAAAAATTATTGATACGTCACAGATAGTGTCTGTAGCAAAACCGCGTGCATACAGCAGACACATAGCTTTGAATTAGTACAGTTTCTAGACAGGCTAATCTGGAGTTACCTGGAAGGAAGAGTGGGTATCCACTGTCTCTTTGGCCAGTGGGTAGTTGGATTTTCTATTGTGAAAAGGATCAACATGTCCTGTCTGAGGACTGAGTGGTACCTCCAGTGTGATGCTAAATTGTCTGTAAAAGAAACAGCTTCCTTTATCCTAATCTACTTGTTAATTTATAGGATTAGTTTAGAAGAGTTGATTATTCATGACTGTGTGGGAATCCTTATTAGTATTTTAGGCTGATAAGGAAAGAAATTAGATAAAAGAAGAAGTTAACATTTGACAGAAATCTGGCTATGTTGCATGAGAGTTCCTTGATCTGCAAGGAAATCAAACCAGTCAATCCTAAAGGAAATAAGTCCCGAATATTCATCGGAAGGACTGATACTGAAGCTCCAATACTCTGGCCACTTGATGCAAAGAAATGACTCATTGGAAAAGACCCTGATGCTGGAAAAGATTGAAGGCAGGAGGAGAAGGGGATGACAGAGGATGAGATGACTGGATGGTATCACCAACTCGATGGACATGAGTTTGAGCAAGCTCCAGGAGTTGGTGATGGGCAGGGAAGCCTGGTGTGCTGCATTCCATGGGGTCGCAAAGAGGCAGACACAGCTGAGCAACTGAACTGAACTGCTAATGGTATTATTCTAAGCAAACTGTAAGAAGGAGTCAGATCTGGTTTTTTTAGGAGCTGCTGGTTGAGGTCCTGCTGTTGGCTGAAATGGTCACCTCCTTAGCCCTGTGGCCTGGAAGCACTCACTGGGGCTCTAGGTCAGTGGCCCTTGCTTTGCCTTCGTTGTGTCACACACATGTTCTTTTCTTAGCACTGTGGTGCTTGTAAAAAAGGTGTGAAGCACTGATTGGAAAAATGCTGACTGTATTATTAGAAAATACGGTGAATGTGCTTGTGTCATTTATAGGTGATAGGAAGTTAAAATGATGGTAGGATGTTGTGGGTTTGCCACGCAAAAAAAATAACTGTGATATAAGACCAAAGGGCATTTTGTTCCCTGTTAGAGCTCAGGCATGCCATTGTGAGAACACCTGCACCTCTGCCTCCACGGTGAGGCTGGTGGAAGCTTCTGCCTGGCCTCAAGGTGTTGGAAACTGAAACAAGCCCTGTGACTCTTTTTGGCACAGTTTTCCTAAGTTTGCATATTATGTCCCACTAGAAGGAGGGCCACTGTGGATGGTTTTCCAGAAATCCTAACAGACTGATGTTGGTGCATGCTGAGACAGTAACGTCAGACTTTGGGAAACCTGAGGGGTCTGATGGGGAGGCCTGCCCATCTCAGGAGAAGGGAGCTCTCTGACCATCAGCATAGAAAGTTTTGTTGGCGTTGATCAACACGGCATTTATGTCCCACTTGTCTTTATGGGGCCCCTGTTGGTGGGTTCACGCGTTTGAGGCTTGAGAGCAAAAATGCCCTGTGGATTTGGCTGAGTTTGAGGGATTACGCGGGCTTAAAGTGTTCTGCTACCTGGGCAAGGTGGTGGGAGCCGTGACTGCCTGGTGTGCCGTGAACGTTTCTCCTCCCTGACCAGAGTTTGTAGTGCGTGTGGCCACCGAGCTTCTCTGTGGAGGGAAGTAGTAGGTGTGTCGTGGGCTAGGCCTTTTGTTACAGGGACCGTGAAGGATGAAGGCATAAAGGAGATGCCCAGTAAGCTGGAGACACGTGAGGGACTCAGAGTGCTCAGCGCGTCTGCCTCTCCCGCCACGCTGGGGCAGAGGTGTGCTGACTGGCCGTGGCTGCCACCACTCCGCATCCATTTGGAACCTTCTCAAGGCAGGTGTGTGGCTGGACCTCCCACTGTTAGGGACAGCTGTCGCAGTGTGGAGGGAGGGGTTGCCTTGGATAGTGTTTCCTAATTAAAATATTGTTAATTTAGCTGATTACCAGTCATTGGACCCCCAGGGAAGTCTGCATACTTGTATTTTTAAGGCTTTTTTTTTTTTTTAACTTGTTCTCTCGGCCTCAGCAAGGTTAGGTTTAAAGAATAGATTGGTCGTTTTTTAGAAAGTTTTGGCATCAGGAGCAAGGAGGTTATAATTAAAATAGAAGAGAAAAAAAAAAAACCCTTAATGTAGAAAAACTGAAACAGAAAAGCAGAAAAAATTAAAAATCACTGATGATTTTACCACTATGAATTAATTACCAGTGATGTTCTGGAGAGTATTATAAATTATATACACATGTGCTTTACTAAAATGATAGTTTATTAGACACATTACATATTGCTTGATTAAAAGGAGAATAAAAAGCCCTTAAACTATTAGTGTCTGTTCTAATGTTAGTAGTCTTTTGTGGTGTGTTTTCTTGGTGGTAGTGTGGTATTCCCAATATGGGTGTGCCATAATTTGTATAATTCATCTGACACAAATATCTTTCTTTGGGTAACTTTCTTTGCGTGTCTTTAACTTCCTACAGGATGGATGCTCAGGGATGGAGTTGCTGGCTTAGCCGTCGGGACATTGTGAGGTGTTCTCCAGGTGTCGCCCTCTGGAAACTGGGCCAGTTAGTATTCATTCACAGCAGTGCGGCGTTTGTCCTTTCGCTTGTCCGTGTTTGTCTGTTGACTGAAGAGGTGTTGAGGATCCCTGTGTCTGGTGTAATTCTTGGGCCACCGAGGCACGTGAGAAGTAGTCTCTGCATTGCTGGAGCTGAGGTGGGTAGGGACCCCATCTGACTACGCGCACCTGCGAAAGTGCAGCTGCGGCAGAGTCCCTTGGGCACCACTGCATGTCACACCTTCGTGAACTTTGATATTAGGGCTATGTATGTGTGGCATTTAAGGCAAAAATTGAGTTTTATTTTTTTGGATGACTAGAAGAATTTGAAGGTTTTTTTTTTTCATGTTAATGGCTTATTTCTATTCTATTTGTATTCTTTCTTTTGTTAATTACCTGTTCATGCCGTTTGTGTATTTTCTAATGGGGATATTTGCTGCCATTGCTTGGTAAGGTCCTTATACCATACTCTCTCCTGGTGTGTCATTGCAGAAGCCCTCAGACAGAGGGCTTCCCTCTTGCCTCTCGGTGACCCTGGAGTCCTCACAGCAGAACTTGGGTCTGTGGAGGTCGAAGCCAAGATTCTGTCTGCATGGTGGTGTGGATAGGCTCCTCAGGTCCTGTAAATTTTAGTAGAGCCTGGACATTTGTGCTGTGCTGGTGATCCCAGGAGGGTCTTCCTGAACTGGCTGGCTTTCTGGGTATTTTTCAGGAGTTTGGACTAATCAGGATTTGGCCAGTTTAGTTGGAGTTAGATTTGTTTGCTGGTTATTGACATCCGGCCTGTGTTAGTCCTTACCACAGGAGTTCCGACACGTAAGGGACAGTTTGTAATCTTGGTTTTACAGATGTGTGGATTACTAGGCCACAGAAATCTCTCTTTTATTTTCATCAGTATTTCATTGGTGCTCACTTAATATCTAGCAAAAGTACTTTTCTTCCCTGTTCCTACCCTTTAACTTCCTCCCGCCAGAGTCCCTTTTAATTTTGGCAAGATACCAAAGACAGTAGTCTTTGTGGGTAGGTCACTGTTTTGTCCTTTTGTCCCCTCTGCCTGGCAGACTGGCTTGCATATAAGTGTGACATTTCTGCACCTCTGGCTCCATAACTTCTTTCATTGGACTTCCCCCAAATCCATCTTGCACACACACGAGTTAAAATGTGGTGAAGGGGCTGTTGGTTTCTTAAACTCAGCACAGTCCAGTTTCCAGAATGCTTACGTGCATGGGTGAGTGACAGTGTTTTGTTTTATTGATGAGAGCTCAGAGTTCTAAGTGAGATCTTATTTATTTTTGGATGTTGCTTACCCTTATGTGGGCTTCGCTGATGGCTCCCACGGTAAAGCATCTGCCTGCAACGCGGGAGACCCGGGTTCGTTTCCTGGGTTGGTAAAGTCCCCTGGAGAAGGAAATGGCAGTCCACTCCAGCACTCTTGCCTGGAAAATCCCATAGATGGAGGAGCCTGATAGGCTACAGTCCATGGGGTCGCAAAGAGTCGGGCACGACTGAGCGACTTCACTTACCCTTATGTACCAAATTCTGGAGGAGGAGGAAGCAATATAATGTTAGCTGAGAGTGACTCATTTAATTATTGGAATGCCTGGGACTGTGAGCCTAGAATGGACAACGTTGTCCATTTCTGATTCCAAAGCAATGTCCTTCCTCTCTTACTCTCTTGAGTTCATGATATAAGAGAGAGCACTTGTCACAGTAGTAATGGAGGCAGAAAAGGGGATGAAAGTAAACTCTAGTCTGCCACTTTATTTCCTCATTTCTGAAGTTGTTTGAGGTTGCATAATTGGAATTGTCTTCCTCTTTTCCGGTGATTACAGATAACTTGAAAAATTACTCTGGATATTCTTTCTGTTTTGCAGATGAGGTTACTCAGAGCCAAGGGAGAAATGAAAATGTAAGGCAGTTCTTTTCCCACCCTTTGTGGGCACTCTGAACACCTGTGGATCAGTAGCTAGTATTCCTGGAGTATCATAGGAGTGCTCTCTCTGTTGTAGTTAAGGTTCCCGCCTACTCCTGGCCTTGGTTCTGGGGAGTCCCCTGTGGGGGCAGGGTGCTTCCTCCAGAGAGACTGATCTGATCACCTTTCCGTCATTTCTGCCAACTCCTCTGGCATGTGAGTAGTGGCTTAAAACAGCAGCTGTTTAATTCTTCATGATTCTGTTTGTTACTCACATGTCTGCGTTCAGCTCGCTGGCCTGCTGGGGCTGCTTCAGCTCAGCTGGACTGGCCAGGCCTTCAGGCCTCCTGCTCCACGTGCTCCTTCATTGTCCAGGAACCTTGACTGACCCGCTTTCCGTTTAGACTCAGGAACTCTGCAGGAGGGTGAGAGTGGCACCGGCAAGGGCATGTCCCAGGCCCGCCTGGATTCAGGAGAGGGGACACAGATTCCACCTGTGATGGCAGGAGCAGCAGAGTCACGTTGCAGGGCGGCAGGGACACGGGGCTGTGGCTCACTGGTGGCTATTTCTGTAACAGTCTGCTGCAGAAACCACAGAGGTCTGAAAGCTGAGAGATGTCTTCCTTTCAGCCTCAATATTCTGAGTTGTTCTGTGGTCACAATTAGAACAAAAGATACTCCTGGGCCATAGTGAGTATGGACATGCTTGGACAGGTCCTCCTGCTTCAGAATCACCGTTATGATTATTCTTGAAGATCCCATGCTTGAGAATGCTCCTCCCATGAGAACGGTGAGGAAGAAATTGTAGAGTGATGATACCGGAAAGGTTGTGTAAATGTCACTGGCATCCTCTTAAGGCAGAACTTTGAAACTAGAATTTTAAGGGTGATGCAGAAAGGTTGACCCCTCTGTCCTTGGAGTGGCTTGAGTAGGGCTTGAGCCTGCTGAACCACCTCGGCCAGCTTTGGGGCCAGCTGTGGTTCTCATTTTCTCCCTGCATTGAACAGATGTCCTCATTGTCATATAAATTATGGCATGAAAAAAGTCAGACAGCCTTGCCCTAAAGGACACAGCAGCACTCTGGGAATACGGCTGGCTGAGGACACATACTGTTTTCCTTATCAGTCAGGGTTCCTGGGTGCAAACCACAGAAACTGATTCCAGCTGATTTACCCACACTTTTCGTTATCTGGGTCTGTCCCTGTCAGATTTATTTCCAGATCGGTAAACATGTGAACCTGTTTTCTATATCAGGCACTGAACTTGGGTTTCAGGTATACAAAGACAGTCTTCTCTATGGGAAACTCCTTCCATATAAATAAGATGTTTGACCTGCCTTGTTTCTATCCTACTGCAGATAAAGGGGAGGGTCTGTTTATTTCTGTTGATTGGTTAGGAATTTATTATTTGGTGACAGTCTTACCAAAGGGAGGATTATAATCACAAATTTATAGTCTTTCTTGATAGTGGCTTTAAATTACTTGTAAAGCTATCTTAATCCCTGTTAGCTTCTAAAAATCTCCACTAGCTATTTATAGTATAGTATCCTTATACTCTTTTCTGCCTGTTGCAGACAATAGGAAAAAAATCCATATTGATCCAATATCCTGTTTGTTTGTAGTTTTGTCAAAATATCTGAATACATGGTGACAGGTTGCCTTTAGGGTTTAGTTTTTGGGGCCCTTGAGAAAGAGAAGTAAAGACAAAAAGATCAGAACTAAGAAAGCTTCTTAGAGAATGAATGTAGAGGAAGAGATGTAAACAAGCAAACAAAAAGGCTCATGCCTACAGAGATTCAGAAATAGTCCTTAAAGTATTACAGAAGCTGCCTCTTTCTACCTTACCATCCACCTCAACCTTTGATGGCCTTTCTGGGGTGTTCATTGTCCTCTTAAATGTGGGGTGCACTGCTGAGAACGGGTCATGTAACTCAATCTCAGACTCTGAGTCATTGTTGCTTATAGATACTTTGAACTTTTATAGAACTCTTTAGTGTATTTTGTCGGTATAAGATCAAAATATATACTTGGACTGTTTTTAAGATAGCTGCAGATGTTTCTGAAGTAGAATGTGTTTAAATCTCATTTATGTAAGTTAAGTCACATTCTGTTCCTTGTGTGTGTGTTCATTTATATAGTAAATGTCCTTTAAGGACCCTGATGTATTTTTGTTTAATGTGAATGCAGTGTGAAAAGGAAACTGTGTGTGTGTGTGTGTATATTATATAGAAATATTTATTTTCAAAAGTGCAGTCTGAGTAAGTTTTAATTATAGTAACATGTTTTATTTGCCTGCAAAGGTTAGCTACTGTCCTGTCAAATTGGGCTTTTGCAGAGAGGGCCAGTTTTAGTGTCTTTCTTCAGATAGTTTTCACACTGATTCTATGTTCTGTTATTGTCCTTAGCATTTAATCTTTTTCACCCTGCAGAGAATATGGGTGATGTACCAGTCAGTTTCAAACACACACATGACAAGTGGTGTTCAGCCTTTGATTTGGGGAGCTTGTAAGCATTGAGCTAATTCAACTATATGATCACGCAGGTTCTTAATTTGCCATATAAAGTAGCATTCATAGACTCTGGTACTTTGGGGGCCACTTTTTCTGCCTACTACCATCTGCCTCTGGTCCCTATGTAATTACATCTGTCCCACATGCAAAATACATTCACCTTTCTCAACATTTCCCAGAAGTCTTGGCTTATTACAAAATCAGCTCAAGTCCAGACCTTGTTTAGACAGTCAGCTCACCAGTCCCAGATCTCATCATTGGAAGCATCTCAGTCAGGTATGGGTGAGACTCTTGAGTATGATCCATCGTGACACCAGTTTCTTCTCCATCTGTGAACCTAGAACTAGATGATGAATTATCTGCTTCCAAAAAATTTACAGTGGTAGGTTAGGCAGTGGATAACCGTTGGGGAGATTTTCATTCAAAAGGGAGGAAACTGAAGGCAGAAAGGAGTGAGCAAACAGTCCCAAACAATTTCAGAATCTAGCAGGGCCTGTGAATGGTCCTCCACCTTTAAACCTTCCTTAAAGACAGATTTGTAGGACATGAAAGAACTTACTCATTTAAAGCTGCTTCTTGTTTGCTGCTGAACCTCTTCCCAAAGGTTTTTCTTCTACCAACAGTGTATTTTGCTAGTGATTCTTTTACCTGGTCATCTGATCAACATATTATCATTAAAAGGATAAATATATGTGTATAACAATAAAACCTCTAAACTTTTGCAGTTTCTCATGAATAGAAGTTTTAACTGTTTTTGGTGTCACTAAGTACCTTTCATAATTTTTTCTCAGTTTTGTGCAACTTTTTGTACCCTTTCCATTTTTTTGTATTTTTTCTTGATTTGTGTGATGTCCTTATATAGTTAGTTTTTGATTTTATATTGCAAGAATTTTCCAAGTCTTTATTTAATTTTTTAAAGTTTTTTTTTTTTTTGCTTTTTAAACACTTTTTGCATGTATAGTTTGAATATCCCTTCTCTACTTGCAATCAAATTAAAAATTATTATTATTTTAAAAGACACCCAATAGGACAACTTCTGTGGAAAATTCACATTGTACTCTGCTTATTTCTGACAATGGGCTCCTTAGGAACCACTGTTGGCTGGAGCAAGGCACGTCCCTGAGAGCCACTGCTAGAGCCCCTCACGAGCCCCGTGCCCCTGCCCTGCGGTCCTGTCCCGCCAGCGCGGTGCTCTCAGCCTTCCAGTCTCCTCAAAGCCCTGGGCGGAGTGGGTTGAGCCCCTAACCCCTCTTCTGAATCCACTGGGGCAGGAAGGGGTTTGGATGGGAGAGATGCTGTTGGAATAGGTAGCTATGTGTATGATACATTGTGAAAAATGAGTGTTGTAAAATGTAACCTTAATATGTACATGTAACCAAGATGTACTAAAAATGAGGAAAAACCCAACTCTGTTATAAAATTTCCATATAGTAAACCCCTACACTAATGATTTTGTAAGATGTATTGGCATAGACAAAAATATGATCTGTGACTAAAGCATGTTGCAAATCAGTACTATGGTCTGATTTTGATTGTAGAGGAGAAAAAAATATCTCTGTGTAGAAAATAGTCTGCAATAGACAACAATTATTTTGGGATAATTGGACTTTTAAGTGTATATAATTGGACTTTTAAGTTTTTAAAACCCTATATACTTATAGGTGTATAATATTATGTATTTTTGTTTATCTTTTCTGAATTTTCTGGCTTTTCTGTAAAGGACTTTTAAAAAAATAATATAACATAAAACATTGATAATTTCTCCTTCCCAAGCCAAATAAATTGCCCCAGAGAAATGATGGTTTGGCTTGCCTGTGTTATTAACTTGAAATTGACTGTTCCTTGATGTTTTTAGAAAGCATCATGGTTGTGAAATGCTTTATATTCTTCACTCAGTTGTTCATATTACATTTGAGGGGAAATTATTTTTATTAAACTAAAGAATTAAATTGTAACACTGGAAAGGTGCTGATATTTTAGTATTTTTCAGTATATCTGCTGAGGAGAATGATTTTTATCGTGGTATTTTTACATGCAAAAGCCGTAGCACCTCTGAACAATATAAACTGAAAGCACTGAGCGCTGTTTTCTGTTCTTTTGGCGGCAATGAGTGATTTGTGGTTAGTAACAACGTTGGATCATTTTTATTTACTTTTTCTTAATTCTGAGAAATTCTTTGCCACCTCTCAAAATATTACATTAACTATATGTTAAAGCAAAATTTCCTACGTCTTGGTGTGAATTTCTTATGCCCTCAGAATCCTACCTGTTTTATAGTACTTGAAACTTTTACTTTTTATTTGTTATTTCTTAGGTAAACGCAAAGCACTGAAGTTGAATTTTGCAAATCCACCTTTCAAATCTACAGCAAGGTTTACTCTGAACCCCAATCCTGCAGGAGTTCAAAACCCACACATGTGAGTATTCCTGGTAATCAAATAAAAGGCTCAACTCAAGCAAAGGTTTTAAAGTTGTTGTCATTTTATCAATTTTTGCAAGTCGAGGGGTTGTTATTTCTCTTATTTTATGGGCCATTTGAAATACTGCTATTTGGACTTAGAAAAGCTGTTGATCCTGTAGTCTGAAGTAGGCAAACACAATTTTCCTTTCTAAAGTTTTACCTGAAGAAAAGAGCTGAAGATTGAGATACTTTTATAGTGTTTTAATTTCTCTCATTGAACACTGAGAGTATTGTTAATACCCCTCCCTCCTGGATTTCCAGTTGAGTTGTGAGTAGTATTCAGAAGGCTTAAAGCTCCTCTGGAGATGTGCACAAATCACCCTCGCTCACGAGGTGACAAAGCTGACTCCTGTTCTGAACATACCTAGTGCCCGTCGGGTTTCCATGTCACAGTAAATGGAAAGAGCATGTGCATGTCAGTGTGCAGGTGTTAGTGGTTCTTTAAAAACTGAAAAATAAACATGACATTTTATTAATAGCACTTCACTGAAAAGTATTAAAAATATATTGGTTAATTTAAAACAATCTTATTACAATAATATTTTACAGAAACCTTTGAATTGAAGTGAAGTGATGTGTTAAATAATAGTGTCTTCTCCTCCAAACCTGGCAGGAACATGAAGGGTCAGAGCCAGCAGGTTTACATTTCTACTCATGTCCAGAAAGAAAAAAATTTCACCCATTTCTAGTATTGAGAACTATAAAGCAAGTGGTGGAAGACACAGTTAAAAAACTGTCAGATCCATTATTTTATAGCTTTGTAATAATTCCTCAACAGTTTGCATTCAGACTTTATTAGACTACAGATATGTTTATTCTTCCCAAAGAGGCACATTTATTGCTGTATTCTTTTGAAATTTGGCATGCACAGTATTTGCACACAGTTACACATCAGTAGAAGAGTATCTTTCGGTAGGGATGCTGGAAAACATTTTTAAAGCATCAATGTCTAGAAAGAAGGAATCTATGTGTGTGTATGCTCTTAGGCTTACACCTGTTACCTTAAGGGAAATGAAAGGTATTTTAAATGAAAACTGAGTAGCAGTTTATTTGGCTGGGCATGGTGTCTGTCAGCTTTATTAGACTGCTGTTCCCAATGAGGTTTCTTGTCAGAGCTCAACCTTTTACCGTCTCTGAAACATATTGAGGAAGGAAATTCTTAGTATTGCCTAATTAGTCCGAGCTCCAGCAGCAAGGAAACACTCAAAAGAATCTCCTTCCTCTTTTCCTAGAATTTCTAGGGAAAGCTAGTACAAAGCTAATTCCTGAACAAAGTCCATTTCTGTTACCTTGGTTGCTAACTGAATCTCATGTTTGATATCTGAGAAAGAAAAGATATGTAGTAATTGCCGAACTTAACAAATCTTTCTTTCGGTGTGTGTGTGTGTGTGTGTGTGTGTGTGTGTGTGTGTGTGTGTGTGTTTAAGCCCCCTTGGACAAAGAGAAAGACAACCTGATTTGCATTTAGAACTTAGAAAAACATTCCTATATCTGTACTCTCTTCTCTCACGACTTTCTTCATGTCTAGGGGAATTCATGGACATTTTTTTTTTTAAACAGTAAACAGTATGAAAGTAAACATTCTTCCAAAATTGAAGTCAACCAGGTCCTTCCTTTCCCTCGGCCCTTTCTCTTTTTTAAACTGTTACTTTATAGTAGTCCTGTAACCAGCTAGGGTTCTTTCCTGTCTCTTCTCAGCAGGTGTTAAAAGTTAGAGAGGACACAGTAATAGACATTTTTACTTAGTGGTAGAATCTTTGGAATTTGATTCTGGTATGTACATGGTTTAGACCCTGCCGTTGAGTTTTGTTATTGCACTGGTCTGTTACCTAGATTGGGAATAAGCAACCACTAAAATTGATACTCGGCAAAGACAATTTTTCCCTGCTTAGTGGACTGGCATATCTCCTACCTCCCACCCACCTCCGTGGGGCTCCTCCTGTGTCATCTCAGGCACTCAAATCCACGGCTCATCACTGTTCAGGATAAGTTTGCAATTGGAAAATACAGCTTGCAGTGTGTAGGGGCTTTGAAAAAGATGCTTAGTTGCTCAGTTGTATGTGACTCTTTGTGATCCATGGACTGTGGCCCACCAGGCTCTTCTGTCCATGGGATTTTCCAGGCAAGAATACTGGAGTAGGTTGCCATTTCCTTCTCCAGGGATCTTCCTCACCGAGGAAAATAGCACTTTTGTGCCAAAATCTTTCCTTCTCCTAAAATACCCTTGCATTCAGTTTTTTTAACTTTAGTTGTGGATATAAATATAAAACTTTAAAAATGAACTTAGAGCAAGAGTAGATGAAACATAAGCAGCTAATGAAATTAAGATTCCTCCCAGGCACTAGTTGGATGCAGGATTCTGTGGAAGATTGAGGGGGAGAAAAAAAGTGTCCTTACTTTCTGAGAAATAGCAATTTAAATAAAATTTTAAGAAGACAGCCTTTCAAGAAGTAAGGCATGGGGTAATACAGATCAAATGTCAAATGAATGGTGCAGGAGGGGCAAGAGCATTTCCAGATAAACAACCTGGAGAAGTGTCACTGAGGACCAAGGTTTGAACTGGGTTTTGAAAGCCCAGTGGAGGCGCTCAGGTGGAGAAAAGCATTCTGGTGAGTGTGCGCGCACGATCACTTTGAGGGAGCCATGCTAGGTCCATTTCACTGTAGCGGAGATGCTACTTACAGATGACCTATTCCTCTCGCTTTTTGCACTTTGTCTCTATTGTCGGTGTTCTACAGTTATATTAGAGTATGCTTAGGTTTGGGTCACCCTTCTGTGTACCAGGTGAATGGTTTCAGTCTGAAGAATCATGTTATCTGTTTCCGAGTTACTGCTGCTTTTCTTTTGAAGATTCTTTGATGTTTCTCCTGTTCTCTCCTCCTGAAATGTGTGTTATTTCGTTTCTCTGAATTTGTATTCTGAATTCATCTCTCTGAATTCCCAGTGTTTGACTTTTCTATTTTTTAATCTTTGTTTTCTTGCTTTATATCCTAGGAGATGAAAAAAATTTTCTGCCCCTTCTGTAGAATGTTCTGTTTTGGCAATTGACTTTTCTGTCTAAGACTTGATTCTGGCTTTTTCTTGGTATTTTATTCTTAATTTATGGATGTGAAATCTGAAATTTAAAAATTCTCTTCTGTTCTCTAGGTACTCTGTTTCCTGAAGGGACACTGTTTATTTTGTTTTTCTCTTTCGTGTTAGCTTTTTTTCCACATGTCTAGTAGTTCTTGCTTGTCCGTTGATAGTTCAAGATGAGGAACTTAGAAAGGTTATTGGAGGCTCATAGACGGTCAGCTGGTGGGCTTGCCTTGACTTTTCTGTGAATGGTTTGAGTGCTGGTTGTTAGGCCTGGAATATTCTAGATACCATACTGAATAGGCCAACATTTGCCCTTGTAGGCTTTGTTTTTTCCAGATAGTATGTTTATTTTCCTTAGAGACATGTTCTCTTTTCATTTGGGGTTGATTGTGGGGGGACACGAGATGCTGGGTAAACCTTTCTTTTAGAAAGAGTTTTGATCAGTTTTTGAGTTTCTGGGCCTTCTTCCTGCCCAGCTGTGGTTCCTTTCTAAGGTCTTGTTGGGAGCACTATCTGCCTCTTGTCTCTGCTCTGTGCTTCTCTCTTACCATGTGTTGTGGGTGGCAATTTTCTATAGTTCAATTTTTTTTAAAAACTCTTATTATGGAAAGCTGTAAATATATTCAGAACTGGAATGTGGTAGATGAAACTTTATGTATTTATCAATCAGCTTTAGCTATGGCTGCTGTTATTCCTCTGCCCTCCCTAGTTTTAACCAAACCTCAGACATGTTATTCCATCTATAAATATTTCAGGATGTGTTTCTAAGAGATAAGGACTCTTTTTAAAAAACACAATTACAATATTATCATTATAATATCAAATAAGTGATTACTTCATCACTCTTTTTTCCCCAGTGGTTTGAAGGAGGAGTTAAACAAGGTTTTGTACTGCTCTTGACTGATAAGTTTTGAAACTGTAGAGTCCCTTCCCTTGGAATTTGTTAGTTTTGCTTTGTCTACATATTTCGGTGTGCTTTGAGTATTCAGAAATTTGCCTAAATCTCTGTTTCTTTATTTCTTTTGTTTTTAAGTCATTCTTTTCATGTGTGTCCTTAAAGAACAAGACCACCCAAACAAGAAACCTTGGTTTTTAATTATCATTGGTTAAAATTATAGTATTTCCAACATAACACACACAAAAATGACATACTAGAGATTCTTGTCCCTACTACCTATATATAACAAATCTTTAACATTTTGCCCTTTGGCTCTCTAAATGAAAGATTAAGCTGTAAAATTACAGAGTACAAAGAAAAAGGAAAAAATGTGTATCTGTCTTCCTTTACATTTCTATCAGGATTGGACCATGCTCGGCATCATACATCTTTCTGGTACCCCAAGGGTGGTTTTACGAATGTGGCAGGTGTATGCTGAAGTCATGTTCTGTATATAAAATTTGACAGGAACAGAAGTAGGTACTCCACTGCCCTGGCCTGTGCTTTCATCGCGTCACATCTGGGTGACGTGTGAGTGCTCTCAGTGTGCTGAATCATTTGGAGCGCACCACATACTAATGTGATTCTAAAAAAACAGCCCTTTTATCTTCACAGCATATCAGGACTGTAAAGAAGAAACACTAACTCAAAAGCTAATGTTGGAAATGAATAATGATGAGTAAAGATACATTTGAGGGTTTAAGCTAAACATTTTGAAACCATATGTTGTAAATTGAAGGGGATCTTTTTCTGTTGAGACCAAGAGGATCTCTAGGATCTCATTTGTCTTTGTGACATTGGAACAGAAAAAGGCTCAGTTGTGCCCTGGAACATCTAGGAAGTAGTTTTAAAAGAAGTTTTGAAGTCACCAGTTAATCACTAGTGTTAATTCCATGCTGTGCCTACTTAGTAGAGCTGCATCTTAGAATGCAATTATAAATGATGTAGGCTCTTATTCCTAGTTAAATTGTGGGAGCTTTATCTTCTACTTCTCAACTTATTTTTCATGTTCTCAACTTATTATCTTGGGTCAACCTTTTCATTAATCTGGGAGTCCTGGTTTCTACTTCAGCATCGTCATGGCATCAGTGTGTCACTCAACTCTGATCTCAGTTCAGGCACTGAATTAGGGTAATGACTTACATTATTTTATATGGTGAATGGCAGGGAACGAGGGGAGAAAATGAATAGGAATCAAGCCAGTTTCGTGCTCCTTTCTTAAAGTAAAAATCTCATGCATGAGCCTAATAGGCTGTTTGTGGGAGTGGGAGAGGGTTCTGTGGTGTTGTCTACCTTTGTTCCCCAGAACAGTCCCAGGACATCAGTCAGCATGAGCATAGAAGGGGTTTTCTCCATTTGAAGTTTTTAATGTAATCACAGTCATTTGGAATCTCTACATTTCTATGGTAGAAATGTATGGTATGGCTCTTTTACTTGATGGCAGAAATATTTATAGGTATAAATTAGTGCATGTTCAGTCGCTAAATTGTGTCTGACTCTGTGACCCCATGGACTGTAGCCCACCAGGCTCCTCTGTCCATGGGATTTCCCAGGCCAGAATTACCAGAGTGAGTTCCCATTTCCTTCTCCAGGGGATCTTCCTGACCTAGGAATCGAACCCACATCTCCTGCATTGCAGGTGGATTCTTTTTTTTTTTTAATTGGAGGCTAATTACTTTACAGTATTGTGATGGGTTTTGCCATACATTGACATGAATCAGCCATGGGTATGCAGGTGTCCACCCTGTCCCAGACTTCCCACCCAATCCCATCCCTCTGGGCTGTCCCAGTGCACCGGCCTTGAGTGCCCTGCTGCATGCATTGAACTTGGACTGGTAGTCTTTTTCACATATGGTGATATACATGTTTCAGTGCTATTCTCTCAAATCATCTCCCCTCGCCTTCTGCCACAGAGTCCAAAAGTCTGTTCTTTATATCTGTGTCTCTTTTGCTGTCTTGCATATAGCATTGTCATTACCATCTTTCTAGATTCCATATATATGTGTTAACATACTGTATTGGTGTTTTTCTTTCTGACTTAATTCACTCTGTATAATAGACTCCAGTTTCATCCACCTCACCAGAACTGATTCAAATGTGTGTTTTTAACAGCTGAGTAATATTCCATTGCTGTGATATACCACAACTTTTTATCTATTCGTCTGCTAATGGACATCTGGGTTGCTTCTATGTCCTAGCTACTGTAAACAGCGTGCAGGTGGATTCTTTACCACTGGCGCCACCTGGGGAGCCCATGCCCCTCCGTGCTTCGTTGTGTCCAGTGCTCTGTAGCTCCACAGACTGTAGCCCGCCAGGCTCCTCTGTCCATGGAATTTTCCAGGCAAGAAAACCCCCAATTAAAAATGCCAAATGCGTCCAAATCTGTGGGGTAATCTACTTATTTTTGTCTGGTTTAGATTTACTGCAGCAAACTTTATTTTCCTTACTGTAGCAAAATATGGATAACATAAAATTGGCCATCCTAACCATTTCTTAGTGTGCAGTTTAGTGGCATTAACTCCATTCATCTCCAGAACTCTTATTTTCTCAAACTATAACTCTGTGTCCATTGATCACTCACTCCCCATTCCTCTTTCTTCTGGTCTCTGATAGTTACCATTTTAATTTTATTCTCTGTCTCTATGAATCTGATCACTGTAGATATTTCATATGAGTGGAATTATACAATGACTTGTTCTTTTCTGTCTGGCTTATTTCACTTGACATAATGTCGTTATACTCCATCTATGTTCTGATACGTGTCAGAATTTCCCTCTGAGGGCTGAATGATATTTTATTGTATGTATATATAACATTTTGATATCCCTTATCCATTGATGGGCATTTTGGTGTTGCTGACTTTGTGGTGAATAGCGCTACCGCGTGAGGTAATCTTTCACAGCGTTTGTTGTGGTACATCTCACAGTTCAGAGGGGTTTGATCTTGTCCTCAGTCCCCCACTCCACCTCGGCCACGGTTCCCCTGGCGGTTGTGGTGCCTGGAGGGTTGTGCTGCCAGGCGTGACTGAGCGGGTCCTCTGTTCCTCTCCACCCTGATAGTCACTCGTGTAATCTTAAGCCGGACATTTATAGCTGAGGCATTGGATGTTAATTCTGGAATATTTATTTAAAGAAACGAATATGATAAATGCTGTTGATTTGCCTGTCTCCTGAAAATGAATTTCATTTTGGTGTTTAGTTTGGTGTTCCCACTAACTAAACTAAATCCCTAGTGGTTCATATGGTAAAGAATCTGCCTGCAATGCAAGAGACCCGAGTTTGATCCCTGGGAGAACAAAATGGCAACCCACTCCAGTATTCTTACCTGGGAAGTCCTATGGACAAGAGGAGCCTGGTGGGCTTCAGTCCAAGGGGTCACAAAGAGTTGAACACTACTGAGTGACTACCACTTTCTTGGTGTTCCCATAGCATGGGAGGCTGTGGCAGGTTAGAAGCAGGTGAAGACAGAATCTGACTTATGTTCTGCAGTGATGAATCTGGCTGCTCTGTGGAGTGTGTTGGGGAGAGGCTAGAACAGACTTAGAGAGACCCAGTAAGACTGCACTGGTGTAGCAGAGACGTAAGGGGTGGTCATGATGTTAGGTGGATGGCAGGGGAGGTACAGGGAAATGGACAGATTCTAGAGATTGGGGGAGATAGCATTCATTAATGAAATTAGTAATAATTCACATGTGGATTGTGAAGAGGGGAAGGCTTTCATGGTGACTTCCAGAATTCTGGCTTGAATGACAGGTTCGGTGGCTGTCACTGAGATGGGGACCATTGGGTCTGGAGCTTCAGGGATGAGGGAGCCCAGAAAAGCAGGAGTTCAGCTTGAGGTGTGTTAAGTGCGAGCTGACTGTGAAAGCTCCCAGTGGAGATCCCAAGGAGGTGAAAATGGCACACACTCTGGTGTTGAAACTGAAAATGTGCTGAGAGGGAAGGGTGCAGGTCGGGCGCGGAAAGTGGGGCGTTGTCGCCAGTGGACGAGACCGTTGGTCCAGGGCTGGACCCTGAAGAAACATGGCATTCAGAGGTTGGATACAGGAGGAGCAACAGGCTGAGATCAGAAAGACGCTTGAGAGGCAGGAATTACATCTGTAAAGTGTGATGTTCTCCGAACGGAGCATCATTTCTAGGGGTGGTGGTGGGAGTGAGGGTGGGGGTGGTCCGCTGAGCCTAGTGTTCTGAGGGTACTGGGAAGGCTGTTTCTACTTGCCAAGACTCCTGAGGCGCACTTTTAACTTACCCTGCTTGGGGGATAGGGTATTAGCTGCCAGTGGAGATTGGAGCCCAAGTAGGGAAAGGATCTTATGAAAATTTGTAACCTGCTGGTTTAGGGCAGCCTTCCTCACCTTTCCTGTAAGGAGCAGAGCCCAGAAAAGCCATTCCAGTAATAAGCCTTAAGTACAGCCGACAACGGTCAGCTCTTGGGGATGTGCAGCAAGATGTAAACGTGAACATCTGTTGCATTCTATTACTCTCTTGCTTTGTGACTAAAAGCAAAGTACTTCTACTTTATAAATCACTTCTACTTCAAAATACTGCAGACTTGTACAATCAGTACTTTCTGTTCACTGAATATGAATATCAGAATTTGAATGTTTATCTTTGGATTGTTCAAGCGATTCTTCTAGAAATCTTTCCCTTTTCAGCTTTTCCTTTTGCCTCATCCTGGATCTTAGCAAAGATACTCATTTTGTTAGTAGTGCCAGGAAGCAGACAGTTTCCATGGCAACCGACAGATTGCGTTTACTGTGGAAATTTCCTGAATTAACAGAGCTGCATTGCAGAAGGATGCATAAAGCAGTGTTCATCTAGAGATCCTAAGAGCATGGACACAGAAGAACAGTTGCAGTGCGGTGCAGGGTATGTGTTCCGTTTATTTTCCTGTCTGAGGACGCTTACGCATTATATCTATTTATATGCTAAGGAGAGAGTGTAACAGCTTGAGGCATTTTAGTGTGTGCTTGCTAAAATCAAGGAAGCTCTGGGAAGGAGGTGGAAGGGATAATTTGGGAAGAAAGAAATATTTGACAGCATCCGGAGGGAAGTCAGGATAACAGTAAATGAGGTAGAAGAACAGGATAATGAAATAAGAGGAGAAAACACATTTCCAGCTGATTAGATGATAAAGGGGTCTTATGAGAGGTAGCTGTGGACACAAGAAGATACTTACTTATCAAGGGAAAACGAGCAGGCCTTGGCAGGCTCGGGAGTGACACTTTCCTGAGCAAGCAGGAGGCCGCTGCTGAGGTAACGACTGCTGCTGGAGGCCCCGCCTCTGTGAGGGCACCCGATCCAGGTGGCACCTGGGCCAGGTGGCATGTGTGGCCTCGTGCCCTCACCGCCATGCACAGGGAGAAAGGGGGAGCCACAGAGGGGTCTCTCCTGGGGGCATCTGGGCAGGCTTTTCCAGAAAAAGCAGGAAGTGTATCTCAAGATTAATTCCTGGAAATAAAACTATAGGATCTGGGTAGATAATTGAAATTTCTATTCCTCCAGAGCATAATTGTAAATTTGAAAGAGAAGCAATGTGAGAAATGAATGGATAGGACTCAGATCGTTTAAATGATGAGTGATATTTAGCCAACTAGATGTCATTTAGATTACGCAGTCAGCAGACTACAGCCCATGGGCCAGGTGTGGCCTTCTGCCGTGTTTTTGAAAATCAAGTTTAATTGAGATGTAGCCATACCCATGTATGTAGTCATATATTTGTCACAGACACTTGTGTAGATGGCAAAGCCTGACGTATTGTCTGTCCCTTGACAGAAGAAGTTTGGTGGCTTGTGATTCAGACAGCATGTGGGATTCCTAGGGCTGCTGGAACAAATTACCACAGACTTGGTGATTTCAAGCCACAGGAATATGTCCACTCAGGTTCGGGAGGCCAAAATCTGAAGTCTCAGTGCTGGTGAGGCTGTGCCTCGTCCAAAGGCTCCAGAGCCACCACTCCCCACCCCCCACCCCCACCCCGCCTCCAGTCCTGTTTCCAGCTCTGGGAGCTCCTGGCATCCCTCGGGTTTTGGTGGCACAGTTCCAGTTTCCACCTTCCAGACCTCCCTGTGCCTCTCTGTGTGTCTCTGTTTTCTCCTTTTCTGTCTCTTCTAAGGACACTCATCCTTACATTTAGAGTCCTTCCCTACTCCAGGACAGTCTTCTCTTGAGGCCATTTTCCTGCTTACAAGTGTAAAGGTGCGTTCGCCCTCCGAGGTTGCAGGGGGCGTGTCTTCTGTTGGAGCCGTGACTGAGCCCACTGCGTGTGGTGTTGGAGAGCTGAGCTCTGGCTTCTTGGACCATGTGCTGTGTTAAGAAAAGCCAGTTCCTGGCAAGTTTCCTTGGGAAACCTATGAGACAGGTGCTCTGAAGTAGACTTGTTGACCTGCTGGAAAGGATGTTAAACTAACTTTTCAAGGACAGGACGCACAGGCGCAGTTGTAGTCACAGCACACAGACTCTGTGATGCAGACAGAAGCAGCTGGGCGGAGGTGGTCCCAGAATATTTGCAGAAGTGCTAAAACATTCCTGGGAAACCACGAGCATCGTCTGCTGTTAAACATCGCCATACGTCTCCTCATCTGCCCCCGCCTAGGAAACAGCAGACTGAATCTGGAAATGTATTGAGAGGTGGTTGGAACCAAAATAAGAACCAGCGTTTTGAGAGATTAGACTAGATTATGACAATGGGAAGTGTGTACATGATTTAAAATAAGTAAGTTTCATACACGAGCGGGTGAACAGAATCATTAGTTGGAGGCTTGACTCTGGTTGGAGAGCCTCTGTATTGTCAAGAGGGCATATAGACTGTTGACCTGGGCAGGTGAGGCCAGTGATGTCTCCTTTACCTTCTGAACACATTCAGGAGCCATGGTCGTGATGGTGGATTTCTGTCCCTGCAGCCCTTGGAAGCCTCAGCCAGCGTGTTTGGGTCTGTTTGGAAATCTTTCAGCAGTGACAGCTGCCTGCAGTGAAGAATCAAATGTAGACAGGGTATTCTAGTGAGAGTGGTGGTGCTGCAGAGAAAGCTCCTTTTGCCCTGTGATCTCGGACCCCTGCCTAGTGCCTGCATCCTCACCTGGGCACCTGAAAATGAAGCCCCTGGTGTAGACTTGATGGAGATAATCACAGAATTAAGCAGAACTAAGCAGCGATGGTTAGAAGTGGATCCAAATTAGGGTTCACCAAGAATAAGCAATGCAAGCCAGCCTACTATGTAGATGTGTCTTGGTCTCACCATAAGTGGGTACAAAGGAGGAACACTCAGCCTGTTCCAGGGCTCTCAGGCACAGTTTCCTGAGGATGAGACTAGATGAAGCTCCTATTTTCTTTCTAATGGGATTCTGTTAGTCTGTGACTCTGGATCTTGAATACCAAACTGAGAAGCTAGGAAGCAGTAGGAATGGGAGTTCTCTTCTCTTCTTCCTTTAACAAGGTATTTTATGTGTTAAGTGCCGCCCATGGTGAATTGTATGCTTTAGAGAAGAATTCAAACCCACTACAATGACTTTAACTTTTAATGTTTCTATTGGCACCTAGAGTATACATAAGGAAATAGAATGAGATAAGGTTTAAAGCACATAGGCTAATCATAGTTTACACAAGCTAACAATTTAACACTCCAAGGTTCAAAAATACACTAGGTTTCAGTAGATATATAAAATACATGCTAAATGTGTCTGCTAATTTATTTCTATAAAATATTTTTTTCTCACTGGCTTATTTGGATAAATGCTCCCCCAAAATATTAAAAGCTTGAGAATATAGTTTCATAATTATATGTTTAAAAGACAGTTACATAGTAATAGTGTCAAACATTAGCTATAGGTTAGGAATGAAAGTGGTTCAGACTCGTGGTTCATATTTGTTTGAGGAACTAAAATTCTGATTTTGTAAAATTTCATATTTGTAGTACAAAATGATACGTGAGTAGCAGCTACCTGCTAAAACATTTAAGAAACAAAAGTGAAAATATGAAACAGAAAATTAAGACAATGCTAAATGCTGTGTCTGATCACTAATAACAGTAACAGGGTAAAGAAAAAAAAGGTACCCAGGGTTTCTCTTCCAACATTGCTGCAGAGACTGCCTGTGGTAGAGGACCCCCGAGCCTCTGGTCTCAAATGCAGAGAGCATCTTCATTCCCTTTTCTGTCCTGTCCCCTCTTGGTCACCACAGAAAGTAACTGGGGAAGTGAGGGAGGAGGAGTAGACGTGGATGCTGACCTGTTCCGCTGGGTAGCGTGGTCATTCTGAGATGTGTTGCAGGTGGATGCAGGGAAGGGTGGAGCAGCAGATGGACTGAGAGATGTAGTTTGCACGTGCTGCTGTCAGTTGAGAGCACAGTGCTGGAGAACAAGGAGGCTGGGGGTGGTCCATTTGCCTTGGGAGCAGCCAGTGTCCTGATTGGTGATGCGCTGAGCCCTGGATGCCTCAGACTATCTGTGTGCTTTCAATTGTAGACATGTGACAGGCACTCCCCTTTCACACAGAGTGGGGTCCAGGGAAGCCAGTCTGTCTCTCTCCCTCTCAACAGTTTTATCAAGGGGTAATTGACACAGAATAATCTGCACGTATGTAAAGCGCACATTTGCTAGGTTTTGCTGTGTGCGCCCATGAAGCCATCATCACAGGCAAGAAGGCAGACATGTTCATCATCCCCAAAGTTTCCTCCTGCCCCCTGATGGTTTTTACATTTAGACATTTGATTCGGTGGTTCTCTCCATTCTTTAGTTTCTTGAACACATGGAATGCAGTCATAAGCACTGTTTCATTGTGCTTATCTGCTCATTCTTGCCTCTCTGTCATCTCTGGGTCACTTTGAGTTGATTGCTTTTTCTCCTTGAGATGGTTCCTAGTATCTTGCTTCTTTGCATACTTGATTTTATATTGCGTGGCAGATATAGAGTGCTGGCTATTTTTATATCTTAGGTATTTTTGAGCTTTCTTCTTTGGTTAAGTTACTCAGAAATACTTGGATAATTTTGGGTCTCTTTAGCTTTGGTAGGCGAGACCAGATCCTTCTGTGCGCTTCTCGAATTCCCCCTGAATATGGAGTTTTCTACTTTGCAGGCAGGGGTTGTTGTATGAGCTTCGGTATCATTCCCTGTAAAACTTTTGGGTAGCTCTTTGCTCAGGCTTATGTAGGTTCTTCATAAGCTTGTGCTGATCAAGGGACCCCTCCTGCGTGTCTCTGGGGTTCTTCTGTGCAGCTCTCTTATCCAACACTCTGCCTTGAGAACCCAGTCTCCCCAGACTCCCAGACCCAACACCTTCACGTAGGGGTCTGCCTGAACCTGCCTCCCTGTGCTGCCGTCTGTGCAGTCTTCTCTAGGCAGTAAGTTGGGGTGCTGTAGGACTCACCTGTGTTTCCTGCTTCTTGGTGCTCACTGCCCTTTGGTGCCTGCTGTCCAGGGTCTTCAAGACCTTTCCATATATTGTCTGATTTTTAGTTGTGAGTCTGTCTCCTGATGCTCCATAGTACCCTGAACACAAGTTTCATAAGATACTCATCGTGAGATGGGAGGAGAGGTATGGAATCAGGGAATCATATCTTCGATACTTTGAGAAAGAGCATCTCTGAATATGATATTGCACAGCATTCAAAATCTCATCTCACATGGATGATTAGCATTTGTAATAAAATAGAAGAAATCATGGCACTTCTTAAAAAGGGTTGGAAAGTATTGAGAGAACAAATTTGGATAAATAGGGAACAGAATTACTGAAAAGGGTGATAGATGAAAAAAAAAAGACAGTGCTAAAAAACTGAAAATGCAGTGATGGAGTAGTGAAATCCGTATTGCATGTGGAAGTGAACTTAGATGATACTGCAGGATGGCAAAAGAATGTGGTGGGAATGATTGATTCTAAAATGCCCCAATTACTGCATTTTTTGCATATATAATTTCTTAAATACAATCGGAAGGTAAACAGCACCCTGGAGAAATATGTGTAGTACAGAACAAAGGGTTGATAGAGATGATAACAGAAAAAGAATTTTTAGCAGAAGCAGTGGACTTTCCAGGTGATGCTTGTGGTAAAGAACCCACCTGCCAGTGCAGGAGATGTAAGAGATGAGGGTTTGATCCTGAGTTGGAAAAATCCCCTGGAGGAGGGCATGGCAGTCCACTCCAGTATTCTTGCGTGCAGAATCCCAAGGACAGAGGACCCTGGAGGGCTCAGTCCATGGGGTTGCAAAGAGTTGGACACTGCCGAAGTGACTGAGTACAGCATAGCAGAAGCAGCAACAGCAAAGTAAACACGGGTGTGGGAGAGCTTTGGTTAAGGGGATATTATCTCAGGTGGTTAACCAAAGAAGAAACAGTTGTTTACCGAATAGTTAAGGACATCTGACTCTAAGAGTAATAGATCAGAATGCCTCTTAAGAGTGATCTAGTAGTCACTGTTGAGGTTGGCCTGAGAGAAAATGTGCTGTGGGCCCGGCCCAGGGGCTTCTGCCTGGGTCCTGCGTGGTCAGTGCAGACAGACTCCCCAGGCAGTGAGATGCAGCCACGTGGCCCGCGTAGTTGCACTCATGTCAACAGTGCGTTCAGCAACATCAATAAAGCAGAAAGTGTGACAGGTCACTGTGTAATAATACAGGAAAATGCGAAAGGTGTACACTGAATTGTTCATAGTGCTTTTCTCCCATTATGATCGATTTCCTTTCTTAAATTTCTCTTCTGCCTGAATAGATGCAGAAGAGATTAGGATTGGGTAATCCGGTTGGAAGAAGGGGTTCAGGTGCTTGTCCTGCTGCTGAATTTGCACAGCAAAGCCCTTTATGTAATAGACGTGCCAGTGGTGGGGGCGTGGGGCTAGAGCCATCCCAGGTCACTTTGGCTGTGCCGTTCTATGTCTCTAAAAAAACAAGCCCACCCTCCTGTGTACAAAGCCATGGGCAGTTATTAAGACACATTAGATAGAAATAAAACTTTTCTCCGTGCCCAGTCTGATTATGTTCCAGAACATTATGTCACAGTTCTTTTGACTTTTTAGGTATCAGTAGGATTTCAGAAACTCATAGATTAGTCTGGGTCAAAGAAGGGACAGTAATTAAAATACAGTAGTGATGATTCAGTATTAATGGACAAGTTGCTCATTTCTGTCCCAAAGAACAATTATCAGAGAAAGTACTCAGCCATACAGATGGCCAATAGGCACTTGAAAAGATGCTCAATATCACTAATTATGAGAGAAACACAAACTACTAGTGATGTATCACCAACCTGTCAGAATGGCCATCATCAAAAAGTGTACAAGTAGTAAATGCTGGAGAGGGCGTGGCGAAAAGAGAAGTCTCGTACAATGTTAGTGGGAATGTAAATCGGTGTCACCACCGTGGAAAACAGTATGATGATTCCTTAAAAAACTAAAAAGCTACCATATGATCTATCAGTCCCACTCCTGGGTATATATCTGGAGGAAAGACCTCTCTAATTTGAGAATATACGTGCACCCCAAGGTTCATAGCAGCACTGTTTATAATAACCAAGACGTGGAAGCAACCCAAGTGCCCATCAACAGATGGTTGGCTTACTCAGCCATGACAAAGAATAAACGACTGCGATTTGCAGAGCCTTGAATGAATCTAGAGAATATTATTCTTGGTAAAGTAAGTCAGACAGAGAAGGGCAAATATACACATGTGTGGAATCTTAAGAAATAATACAAATGAATCTATTTAACAAAACAGAAACAGAGTCATATAGAAAACAAATTTATGGTGCTGACGCCCCCCCACCTTGGGGATGGCATGACCGTAGGATGTTTTTCTGTGATTTTCACAGCTCTTTTCCTGTCTAACCGAGAAAGTGGATCTCTGGGTAAAAATCACGTTTTCCTGTTAATCTTTTTCTTTCAGCAGCTTTATTGAGGAGGCATCACCCATACACGATACAACTCACCCATTTAAGCTGTATGATGCTATCTTTTGAGTATATTCAGAGTTGTACATCTATCACCTTACTCAATTTGTGAATGTTTTCATTAGCCCGAGAACATAACCCACATCCCTTATCTGTCAATCTGTTCACTTTCAAAAGAAAAAAAGGAGCTTATCCAGAAGCCATACAGCAGGTCTACAGTAAGCTGAACTGTTTGCAGAGATATTTATAATTATAAAATTTGATCTTTGTGGCAGTATTATAACTATTGTTTTTGTGTAACTTTATGTAGCAATGAAATATTCGTTTCATTTCTCAGGAATGCTAATGGTAAATGTTATGTGATATAGTGTAATCATGAATGATAGCCTTTGCTGTATTCTGTTGGCTGGAAACAAGCCACAGGTCCCCTCTGTGTTCAAAGAGAGGTGCTTACATAGAGATGTGGATACTGGGAAAGTGGAGGTCACAGGCACCACCTTAGAGCCTGTCTGCCATGACTATCAGCAGTAGGCCAGTGCTGACTATTTCACCAGTGATTAAACTGAGCCATAGAGATTTTCTTGCTGGTGGTCATAGAACAGTAGTCATTATATATGGAACTTCTTTATGTTAGAATATTTCCTGGCTTAATCTCTCTACCTACTTAAGTGGAAAAGTAGGTAGAGACCCACTTGCTTAGATCTGATTCCATCTTAGGCAATTCAAGCTTCACACCTGAATGGTCCCTTATGCCACTGGTTTCTGGGCTTCCTGTGACTCAAGGTGCTAGGTATATATAGTACTGGTGAAAGTGTTTTGTAAACTGAAAAGAACTTGTATGGATGAAAGCTGGTACTGTGACTTATTAAAGTTACGGTTTGAGAATCTGGCATCTGGAATGCTGGTTTACTAAGTTTTTATTTAGTCAAAGTGTATTAACTTTTTAACTATAACCTTGACTCAGATGTTATTAATACTGGTATAAATGATTATTCTGGGAGAGTGATTTTAAATTCTAAGTACGTAAGAAGCTTAAAAGTAACTATAAAAAACAGTCGTGCTAATCTGAGAAATCTTCCTAAATTTTGGAAGAATAAATAGATAACCGATCATGTTCTTGCTTGTATGACAAGATCAAGTTTTAAAAGTTTCTGTTCATTTACTATGAAATGGAAAAACTGTAGATAATATTCAGTGGAGTCTTTTTCTTTATGTCTGCTGCACTCTTTGGTTTGATACAGTTCATCCCTACACATGGGTGTGTGTGCAAGAGAGAAACTGAAAAACACGAATGATGTAACATTTTTCATTGGATTTGGTTTTTTTACAAAGTATGGTTAGAAGTTAATATTTGATCTCCTGCCCACATTTTGGAAGTGCTTTTTTATTTAATGAAAATCTGTAACAAGTGAGTTCTTCTGTCCATGAAGCTTTTTTTTTTCCCCCATCCATTGCTCTCTCTGCTCATCAAGGACTGAGAGGCTCACGTGGCAGTGTTCCTTTTGGAGCCAGCTGGCTAGCTGTTTAACTGTTCTCCCTCCACAGCATGGCGTTAACAGGAGCAGAGCAGTGCCCTGAGGTGCTAGTTCCCAAACTTTGCTGGCATCACCTGGGTTGATGCCTGGGCGTTGGGAGTTAATACATATCCCCAGGGGCTTCTGATGGATGGCAGAGTTTGTGAACATCTAGCTGTATTAAGGACCGAGGACCTGGAATAATCTATGTTGGGTCAAGCAGGATAAGAGATTTTTCAAAATGAGGTTTGTAGCATCTGGGATTCTGCATTTAATAATGCAATTTTGCAAAGTCTGGAAAAGATCTTGTATTTGGGAATGAAACTGGTGTGCAGTAGGAGTTTCTTCCACAAATGGAAGTTTGGCTTTATGAGTCCCATTAAAGCTATGTTTGTCAACTCCCTAAGTTTAGGCCTTTCTTAACTCAATGTGTGAAAAACCAAAATGGCACAAGGAAATGAACAAACAAATCCCCAGAAACTCAGACTGTTTTAGTAACTAATGAGAAAAGAAATTTTCCCACGCATTAATCAGTGCTAGCTAAAAAGAAAAAATAAAGTCAAAACCTATTTAAAATGTGGAAAAATTGCTTCCTAATATCTTAACAGAGAGAGACTGAGAACACACAGCATTGAGTCGTCAGGAAAACTGAAGATCTCCCTGAGCAGCACTGGGATTTCACTGCAGAGGACTTGAAAGACCTCGGAGAGATTGGACGAGGAGCTTACGGTTCTGTCAACAAAATGGTCCACAAACCCAGTGGGCAAATAATGGCAGTTAAAGTAGGTGATGCCCGCGGTTGTTCTGGGTACTTTAACCCGTGAAGCGTGGTGTCTGGGCGTGGCGGCGCCATTGCTCTGCCCCTGCTGTTGTGGTTACCCGTGGGGCTCACGCAGCTCTTCCCCCGGTTCTTCTGCGGGCGGTGTTCTTAACTGCTGGCATGTTTTCTCCCCTCTGGAAACATGAATTGTGACCTGTGCATGTTCCCTGCACCCCTGGCATGATGCATTAACGTGTTTTGAACTCCAGGCCCTTCCGCTGCCAAGGTGAGTTCCGGTCGGGCGGCCGCACCCGGGGACATGGGCAGTGCTGCGGGGCGCCAGGCGGGAGCCGGACGAGGAGGCTGCGCTCTGGGTTGGGCGGGGTGCGGGGCTAGGGCTAACAGCAGGCTCACTGACGGTTTCCCGGAAACCACGCACATGCTGTTGCCACTAACCTCAACCTTACTCGGTCCTGACCGGCTCGGCTGCTCTGTGTGTATTTCATCTCCACTCGGTAGGGTCCCGCGCCCAGGGTGTGCTGACACGCGTGCTCTGCGACGGTGCTGTCGCCTCTGTCAGTACCGTGACTGTCGTGAGGGGCCACACCTGCAGCTTGGCCCAAACACGGTACCTGGCAGGCTGACGTTGGCACCTGGGAGGAGCCGAGAGTTTCTACCCGACTCCCCATTCAGTGTAGTTGTTCATCTGTTCATTCAGATGTTTAACTGAATGTTCCCTCTCTGTAAGATACTTCAGGAAAATTGATGATGGCTGGGGGCAATTTTAAATTAAAAGAGAAACATGAGATAAGGCCACACTCTCATCGAACTTAAAATTCTTGCGGGAACAAATACTTTCCCAGTTTGTAAGAATTGAGAATGGATTTGCAGACAGACAAAGCGAATCATCTTCCTGTTAGCCTCCCGATTTGAAAGGTTATCAAAATGACGTGATGAGAGGAGTTGCCTGTTTCCTGCTTGACTTTTGGGAGTGGATTTGTGTCACATTGATGTAAAAACGCTTCCTGTATTGAAGTTCATTGTGAGTGAAGTGTTCCTCTTTTACCCTCCTTCACTGTTGAGCAGTTTTCTTTGCTGGGTTGTGTAAAACTGATGAAAAATTGACAGTGGGACGAAATTGTAGGATTCTCCCTATGGAGCCTAACCTGTTACTGGCCGTATTTCTTCTACAATGTGATGAAAACTATAGACTTTTTCTTGGGAAGATGCTTACATATACAACATTTTGCATGTAACCACAGACCTCTCAACATGCACAGGCTGGAACCTCTGCTTTGGACTATCTGTTGAATGAAAATGTTGTTTTCCTTGGAATGTAAAATAACTTCTCTTTATGCTCTGCACTGTAGTGTGAGTGTAAAGAAGTCATTTTATTTAGACTGCTCTGCACAAGCTTTGAATTGTCCTTACGTACTGTTTGTGCATGACACTCACTTTTACGTGGCAGAGGTTGAAGGAAAAACTACCCTGTAAACTAAAGTTCTAGACTTTTCTCCCAGATGCCAGGGGAGGTACTTTTAATAATATGGCCTGCTTTTTTCAGTCTGTGCTTCACTCTGTTGATCAGCAGCATAATCTGTTTTGGTAATACGGATAGACTGTAGCCAGGGTTAATAAGTTTTAAAGGTAAACAAAGAAGTTCCTTCGTTTTGATGTTGAAGGTTTTGATTTTAATTTGCTGACATTTGCAACTGTATGATGCTTACTCAAGTTTTGAAAGAATTTAAGAGTGAAAATAGGAAACTTTCTGCCATCCGTCATCTGACTTTGAGAAACGCTTCTCAGGTGGTCTCTGGACCTGCAAACGGATGCCTGTCACATCTGTCCTCAGCAGGTGATACTGTCTCTTTATCACCTTGAATTCTTGAGCAAGCTTGATAGCTTAGCATGGGGGCTGCTGGGAGGGCAATTTAAAAGAAGGAAAAAAATGAGACATGGCCATGCTGTCGTTGAACTAGATAATGTGACATTCCAGTCAGGGTATTGATTGGGTGTAACGATTGGAATCCGTGAATTTGAATAATGATGGAAGAGTAAGTGTTTGTGCATTCATGTAATTAAAAATTGACACCCATTTGATGATTGATATGCCGGGGTCCAGCCTGGATGGATCCAGGGTAATTCGAAGGGTGAACGGCATAGGTGAGGAAAAACTTATTTATTTAATTAGAAATATAAGATTAGATTAGGAAGAAATAGTGTAGTAGGGAAATTAAGTGGAGAAAAGAGGCTGAATAACTTGGTTTACGTGGAAAGCCAATAAAACTTCGAGACAAGAAGTCTGCACCATCTACGTTAGGCCACTGGCGTCCGTTTGAATATCGGGAGGGTGCCCCGCCTTGGGCTCCCTCTCTTACGGATCTTAGAAGCCAGGGCAAGTAAGTAGACATGCAAGCCTACACGCCCCAGATAGGAATTCAGCCAGAAATTAGAGTGAAGAGAAGACACGGGGAAACCAGTCCAACGACTGGCCTGGCCTCTATTGTCTAGAAAGGCCTTTTATACCTTTTGATTGTACATAGAGATCAATGGGTGATGTAAAGTTATGCAGCGGCAGCAACCCTGACTCTTATCTAAACCAGGCTTTCTCTCTGCATACCTAATTGTATACACAAGTCTTAGGTGATTTACATCATCTTCTAGCCAGAGGACCAATGAACATTTTACAGCCTTTTTTTTCTGATAAGGGTTTGTCAACCGGAAGACTTATTTGTGTTGATCTTCCCAAAGTCTGGTGCCACTCTCAGAAAGCACTAAATAAAGTTACATTCTTACATATCAAGGACACAAGAGGAGTGCAGTCATCTATAACAAAGAAAAGTAATTAACTCAAAAGTCTAGTGTTGCTAACATCAAAACTACTATATTCCTTTTTCTATATCCCTATTACGTTGATTAATATCCTTCAGGTGTCTAAAAGATAAAGAATATGGAGGCCTGGCAGCAGTCATTGAGTCAACAGTGAAAACCCGTCACCAATATAATTTTTAGCTTTTTAGAAAAGGCTCTGTATCTTTTAGATGCTTTAAGCTGTGTGCCTCTCCCGGTTGAGGGGCTGTAAACAATCACAAGGTGTAAAAGTCTCTAACTGTCAGGCAAGTTAGGGAGCCATCAAGAGGGGGTTTTAAGTCGAGACATTCTTTTGCAGGAGATTGTTAACTGAAGCCCTGAGTTAACTCTTTCCAGAGAGTGTCAGAAGAGTGGAAAGCACAGAACAATAAAATCAGGCCGACTCTGGTTTTGGGGGTACATGCTCAGGAAAACCGGGGGAACCCCTGAAGCTAGTTCACGCCTTTGCGTTTTGTCTGGCTTCCTTCCTCATGACCATTGCCACGGGCGGGATTCCTCACGCCGGCTCCCGGCACTGATACATGCCATAACTGCACATTTTAAAATGTATTTTTGTTGGTCTCTGGAAATATTTAGCTTTTCCTCATACCCGAGAGAGTCTGTTTGCTCTTCATGTCATCTCACAGACCAGATGGACAAGCACAGATACAGAGAGGCATTGTGTGATTAGGGACTTAGGTGTGACTTTTCACATGGATGGCTCTATTCCTGATCAAGTGCTGGGTTTAGCTCTGAGATATGGAGATTTAAAGGAACTGTGAGATAGCAGTTCACACTCCTGTGAGTCCTCCTTGATGTCAGGGAAATGAAATGGCCACTTGACGTAACTCCACCCTGTCGTCTGATGCACTTTGGGAATGTATTGCCACAGGATCTTTTAGAGGTCAGGAAGGACATCCTCTGACACTGGCCCTTCGGGCTTGGATCACCCTTTGCAATAACATTTCATGCCCCACTTTGCATGATGGTGGAATAACCACTGGACAAACACATGAGACACGCAGTCGCCATCCTCTGGGAGGGAAGTAGGTGTCTGCCTAGCTCTCTGGCAGGGCTGGTTGTCATGGGGAAGGAGCCCAGGGTTCAGACCAAACAACTGAAGAAGCAGTCAGGGTTAGAGAAATTCAGATCTGGGAGAAACCCATAGCAGAGTTAGTCCCAGATGATCAGAATCTGATACAGGCAAATCCAGGGACACCAGAGGGAAGAATCAAGAAGAGCTGTCTGTGGCTGGAGTGGGGAGGGACGGCTAACTAGGATTGCCACCCAAGGGCCGGAGGAGCGGCCTCATGTAGGCCTGGACCACTGCTGCCCTGTTGGTAGGTCCAGATTGACTTCTTGAAGGAGCCTACTCAGTTCTTGTTTGTAGGGAGAATAGGAAAGAATGAAAATGGAAGGGAGAGGGAATAAAAGAGAGTGAAGATGGAAGGCAGTGGGGTTAACAGGGAGTCAGGTTCTCGTCTCAGTGGAGAATGAACCTAATCTGACCATTGGGTGGGGCAGGAAGGTGTAAGGATTGTCATTGTTAAGATAAGCTTTGAGTCTTCTAACTGAGAAGTTATCTGGGTTGATCGGGAAAACAGACCGGCTCTTTGAAATTTGCTGCATAGGCCACACCGAGTTAGTGATGTGATCGTACATACGTTGAAGGGTTTCAGGTGTTTTCCATTTCTTGGTAATGTGCCTGACTTGTTCCTTCTGCCCTCTGTTTTCTCTCCTCTTCCAGCTTTCTTGTTGCATTGCTTTAATTGTTCCTGATCCTGAGCTGGTAACCTGATCTTGATTCCTGCATTCTTGCCTCTCCTTGGTATTTGGATCTTGACGCCAGTGTCCCTGACCTAGAATTGAGACCTAGGTTAACCCGATGGCTACTGGGAAGGGCCAGAGCCTCCACGTGCAGTGTCAGCCCTGCCCTCCCTGGGCCACGTGACTGCTCACTTGCAGGCCTCCTGTGTGGACAGGGCTGCTGTGGGAAGAGGTGGGGGTCTGCAGAGCAGGGCTGGGTTTCATTTCCCTGCCACCTCGGGTAGTTTTGTTGATTCTCAAGGGCCCACAGTGCTAGTTTTTGATTATCCAGATCACCTGTGGGATGCAGAAGCCATGGCTATCTTTTTCTGAATTGAGACTGAATTCCAGTGTCTTAAGCTCTCATTTGGCTAGATCAGGGGGCTTATTAGGAAGACCAAATGGATAGCCCCATATGATTTCACGTTGCTAATGTTGCTTGAGTGTTGTGAATGAAACATGGCAGTGGAGCACATCTGGGGAGGGCGGATCCCAAGGAATGGCCTGGCTGTGTGCCCCGCCCCCGAGTCCCTGGTGCCGTGGGGCTACAGCTCCTCGTGTGCATGGTTTCTTTTGCTGTTGCTCCTAGTGTTTTGCTGACTGTGGGTTCTTTCTGTTGACAGAGCTGTATGTAAACCCCAGCAAATACAGTAGACAGCATTAGTGCTCTTCTGGTTGTCGTGATGGAGCGGAGTTGTGCTGTGTTTGTGCTCTTCTGGTTGGTGTGTGTTGTGATGCCTGTCCATATCAGAAGCCCCCCGTGGCGACACCTCTGAGGAACCTTTGGTGTCCAAGTGGTATGGTTTGGAAATGGTCACTCTTGGTGAATCTAATCAGCCATTCAGTGTTGCTGAGGACTCTGGACACCTAGTTTCTGAAAGCCTTTGTCTTCACTTGACTGACCTGACTGAATTGTGATATAGGACTGTATCCCAGCTTGTATATAATAGTTATTTGGAGAAGCGCCTGTCTCACCACACCTCTCTCTTAAGTGAGAGAGATGTTTGATACACCTCTGTACATTTTCTGCCATTCTTTGTTGTCTCACAGCCATGCCTCTGAAACTATCAGATTTCTGTCTTGTCTCACTGTATTGTCATGGTTCCCAAAGTGGTGATCTGTCATTTATGGTCTTCAGGCCCTTACATACTTCATTGCTGAGGTTAACAGTGTGCTCTTTACATATGGGTGATGTCATTAGTGAAGGGGAAGATGATACCACACTTGTCAAGACATATCCAGCTTGTCCTCAGAGCAGCTTGTCCCATGATGCGGTAGCACGTGTTTTTGGAACTGATCTCACAAGTTGTCTGATGATGCACAGCAGAAATACGTAGAAGGAATTCAGTATCCTCAGTGAAAAGAAGGGGAGGTCCTGCTGTTAATTTGATCAAGATACATTTGGAAGTTCATTAAGTAGATTCTAAGGACTTGGAGGGGCTTCCCAGGTGGCGCTAGTGGTAAAGAACCCACTTGGCAGTGCAGGAGGTGTAAGACGCCTGTTCACTTCCTAGGTGGGGAAGGACTTGGATGGTTTTGCAATTAAGAATTAGTATTCTTTCTTCCTGCCTTAGTAAAAGCGTGTGTTTTCATAATTTAAAACAAATGATTTAACACACACAGTTTGTTATTCTTTGACATTACAGGCAGTTTTGCATTTGTGATCAGCATTACAGATACTTTTTTTTTTTTCCTTTTTTAAAATGGTTTGTTTTGGCTAATGTTGCCATCTGCTTTGACCTTATTAGTGACAGTATTGTGATGTATCAGGGACATTTTTGTGTGTGATCTGTTTAGAAGACTCTAGCAGCGAAGGCTGAGATTCTTGCTGCCTCTGTGGGGCGGAGAATCTTTGTTTTGAAATGAGGAAACTGAGAATGCCTAGGGTTTCTTGCAGCTCAGAAGAAGGGGGCAGCGCACTGATGCTCTGCAGTGGTTTCTGGGGTTTCTGCCTTTGCATCTGAAGTGAATTCTAGATGTTGCTGCTGGGAAAGCAGCATATTTCTCTGTAAGGATCCAATGTTTGTAAGAATCCAGGGGGCCTTGGGGATCTGAATGTGATCCTTGCTCCCCTAGCCCCCACCTCACTAACTGAGGTTGATCTGAAGTCAGCCACTGAGTGGCAGGGAGTCTCCTTTGTGTTTTATTCTTAGATACTAACCTTAGGAGGAGTGTTTGGCATCATGAACAAGGTTGCATGTGTGGCATAGCAGTGTTGGTGTTTGTGGGAAGTGGACACTTTGAAAATACATTTATTACAATTACATTGATTAAGAAATCCTTATCCTCTTCGTTGTTTGATTTTAAATGAAATGCTGTCAAACTGTCACTCTGTCCCTCTTGAGTTTCTGTGGAGAGGAGTCTGCCTGAGATCCCATGCCTCGTGGCCGTGTGGGGTCTCAGTTCCCCAACCAGGCGTTGAATCTGCACACCCTGCAGTGAGAGCGCAGAGTCGTAACCCCTGGACTACCAGGGAAGTTGCGCCTTATCCAACTTCACATTTTTGATATCAATAAATGAAAATTTCTTGTAACTTGAGGCATTTTTCAGCACATTTGATTTCTAAACATTCAGATTATAAGAGAATTTAGGTAGTATAGTTGGCTTCACCTTTGCTTGCATTTCCAGTGTCCTCGTTAAGGACAGCTTTATAAGGGGAGGGAATTTTGTTCTCCCTGACATGCTCCACTTACTTATTTCAAATGGGAGAAATCTTTTCCATACACATTGCTTTGATGTTCATTTAGAAAAACTTTACTGGTAGGGACCTTTATTACTAAGTATTCTCTCACATGACTCGTTGATTATTTAAGTGTTCTCCAGTGTGAATCACTTACTGAATTATGAACTAAAATCATTAATTTGAATCTACTGCTGTTGCAGATGTATGCTTATAATTAATCCCCTCTTTGAGTCCTTTAGACCTTTTGAATTAGTTTATTTTATTAATTGCTACATATAACAAACGTTGCAGTGCGACCCTAAAGCTTTAGTATAACTGAGAGCTAGCTGCTCTTGGTCAGTTTCAAACAATTGGGATGTAATACCAGTTACTCCCCTTGCTCTGCCCATCACTTGGACAAGATGTTCAGAAAGTGTGCAGAAGTGATGACAATTGTCCAGGAGCAGAATCTGTTTCATGTTTGAGCAGCAGGCCCTCCAGCAGCCACAGGTTCTCTTCTGCACTGGTAGTAGTACTCAAGAATATTTTATAGATGAATAGGTTTTCCTCCCATGCTCAGGATCTCAAACTACAGCTGTGCCAGGAGCTCTGTCTCCAATTTGGTTAGTAATAATCTTGTGTATCAGTCAGATACTGGGGCTTCAGTTAGGCCTGCAGTTCATGTAGTAACATGTATCCTTTCTGCAACAGCTGCAGCGTTTTTAGAAATTGGTCCTTAAGAGCCAAATATTGATGATAACTACTAAGGTTTATTGTAAATTTAGAAAGCCATCTAACCAGTGTACGGAAAGAAAAAACAAACTACCAAGGAGGGCATCTTTTAAAACAGTGTTTTGTAAGTGTATGTATTAGTATATTTATACTTGTAAATATAGAAAAGTAGAAAAAAACAGTGAAAGTGAAAAAAAAATCTTTAAATCTATTAATAGTGACAGTTCTTTAGTAGATCAAAATCTTTCCCAACCAGAAGGTCATTTGCTTTTTCTTTCCTATTTATTTCTAATTATTAGTTCTTTGTCCTTTAAATTTAGAAACATAGGATTGTTAACTGTTTTTAAAAAGAATTACCTTCTCAAATTAGTATTTTCACAGCTACACTTTTAAAGTAAAGTGTAAAGAGTTAGTTGCTCAGTTGTGTCCCGACTCTTTGCGACCCCACGGACTGTAGCGTGCCAGGCTCCTTCGTCCATGGGATTTTCCAGACAAAAATACTGGAGTGGTTGCTATTTCCTTCTGCAGGGGATCTTCCCAATTCAGGGATTGAACCCTGGTCTCCCGCATTGCAGGAGACCACCTGAGCTACCAGGAAAGTCACACTGTTAAAAGTTATATTTTTAAAATAGGAGTTAATGTAATTTAAATGTTTATAAAAATTATCAGTGTTTTGAACAAATATAAATTACGTTTCTGGACTAATTTGACTTTTTAAAAATATCTATTTTGAGCAGACATTCTGCCAGTGTTGATATAAAAGCAAGATTATTCTCCAAACTATGAAAATACACAATGGAGCGGGGGCGGTTCTTAATTTTAAAAGTACCAGTGTTACTTGCTTTTATTTTTCATTCTTCTTTTTTTCTTATTTATCTGGGCAGGACATTCAATGTGAGAGTTTAAAATCAGTATATACAAGATGAATTTTAATTCATAAATTTTATTTGGTATGAGGTACTACTGTAGCTAGCAAGCAGGCTATAGGTTTTAAGTTATAAAATCAAATTTGTTTGTATTTGGAATATATGGAGTTCCTCATTTAGTGTGGAAAAATAAAAATGAGAGACTGACTTCTTTTCCTTATATACCTGCTTATTGTCTTGTCATGTGAAATACATCTTGTATACTCTGTGCCTCTGGCTTCTCTTCTGTAAAATGCACTCAAGAATTATAATTGACTGCCTTCATCCCTTTTGAGAACATGGAGGACACGTGCCTTGAAGTCTTTGGAAGACTAAATGCCACCTTGTGTATTTTTGTATACTAACTTGCCTTGTAAGTATGTGCTGTGTATTGTAAGTGGTGTGGTGTGACATTGTAAACTTTTTATGAAAACAGCAGCTGTTTGCATGCCTCCACATGAACCTGTAACTTTGTTACTGTTTCATACTTTCTGAACCTGTGCTGTGCATAGTGGGAACTGTCCTCAGAACATCTCCATGTTCAACACAGATCCTGGGTGGGCAACGGGAGATGGGGTCCTGGTTTTCTGTGGCTGTCTGCTGGTGTTGTGCAGAGATGTTACTGAGGGGCCGTGGGGATGTGTCCCCCAGGTCTGCACTGTAGGGATGGAGCGGGACTTGTTGCCTGGGAGCAGACAGGCAGCCTTCTGCTCCCTCACTGTCAGGTTTGCGTCCACATGTTTGTGTGCCCTGTGGTCTGAGCCATGGGCTGGAGGGTCAGGTAGGACTTTGTTTCTAACATACAGAAAGCGTGGGGAAGGAGGGATGCCATTATAGGGTTTGGGAGACTCGGGTTGTAGTCTGGGGGCTGGCTGGGCATAAGGATGCGGGGGGAGCGAAGGGGGCCATTCTTGCACTGAAAGCCTTGCTTGCATACCGTTCTGAAATGGTAACTAACAGCATGTAGAGTCCTCAGAACTCCTGAGGATTGTGTAAACTGGCTCAAGGCTGGCTCTCAGGACTTTCTTTGTATGTGCATGTGGGGCTGGTTTTTCAGTGCCCCACAACTTGATTGCACTCCTGCCAGCGTGATCAGTAAGCAGTTGTGGTTTAAAGCCTGGGTCCCTCAAAGCATTCCTAAGGGCCATACTGTGCAGGTTTTTTTCTAAGTGCTATTGTGTTTTTCAGTGATAAATTGTTATTGTAAAGTATAAGGAAGGTGATAATTTTTATGTATGGTTATTTAGTGTTTGTGAAGTTTGCTTGGAAATTTTCAATCTTGTGGAAGTGGCTTTTCTCTAGTTTGTAAAGTTGTTTTGTGTTTTTGTGATGTCTTTTGTCCTTTTTTTTTCAGAGAATCCGGTCGACAGTGGATGAAAAAGAGCAGAAGCAGCTCCTCATGGATTTGGATGTAGTGATGCGGAGCAGTGACTGCCCGTACATTGTTCAGTTCTATGGCGCGCTCTTCAGAGAGGTAGGAACAGGCCACGTGGGTCTTAGTTGACCAGTGGACAGCTACTTGGAATAAGTAAGAGAATGGCAGCATTTGATTCTCATCTTCAGTTAAATGCCTTACATTAGTAATATGTTGATTTCTCAACATTTTAGTATATCACTGTGGTAATTTACTCTTAATTTCTACTGCTCATGTTCCTTGGATTGGGGGTGAATTTGTCATTTGTGAATGCCGTATTTCCTTCTTCATTTATAAATATTTTCTGTTTTTTAAGAACCTGGCACATCAGCTGGCTTCTAAATGTTACTGTTTTTAGATCTATCTCTTTTGTCCTTGAGCTCCCTCAGTACCCCCCAACCCCCTTTTTAAACCTTTATTCATTTCCATCATCTGCCTTTAACACAAGCATTTTTTAAAATACTTTATTCTATATTACAATACTGTATTTGTTTTGCCAAACATTGACATGAATCAGCCACAGGTGTCCATGATCTCCCAATGCCGAAGCCCCCTCCCACCTCCCACCCCATATCATCTCCCTGAATCATCCTGTGCACCAGCCCCATGCATCCTGCATTGAACATAGACTGGCGCTTCATTTCTTACAAGATAGTATACATGTTTCAATGCCATTCATAACACAAGCATTTATTCGTGTCCACCCACAATCCTGAGTAAAATTCATCAGACAGGGAAATTAATAGCTATGGTAGAAATCCTTCATTTTATTCCGTTTTCCAGATTTTTATATAGAAACTAGAGCTTCAATTTCTTGGTTTCAGGATCATGTTTCTCTTTTGGCCTCTGCCTGTTCTGTGTCCTGACACAGGTTATCACTTCTGCCTCCAGCTCTCCAGCATACTTACTGGCTTCCAGTCACCCCGCTACCTAAAGCAGGACGTGAGTTAGGTCAGGAAGTAGAGCTGGAGCCATCAGTGAACACATGTGGTGTCCTGGACAGTTGTCACACGCCTGTGATGTTCATGTAGGGGAATGGGACTTGAGCTGAACTCTTAAATACTCATTCTCTTTTTGAAAATGTTAGGATGAGCCGGTACCAGTGGGTTTGTTATGAACTGGTGAGAAAAAAAATGTGTCCCACCCCTTCTCCTTTTTGGCACTGGGTCACAGAGAGTATAGTCTTGGTTTTGTTATTGTTACTGACTTAAAAAATACTGTGTTGTAAGACTGAACTGAATGTTACACTGAATAGAAGTATGTACTAATAGAAATATGAACTCTTAAAATTAGAGAAGACCTTAGAGGTTTGAAAGTTAATTCTTCGCTAGTCCTGAAGTTTTTATGTATTTTTCTGTACTCTTGATAGATGACGATAGTAACTGGTAGCGTTCTCCTTCATGATACTGCCATCCCTTTGTTGAATCACTAGTTAATCACTAGGTAGTTCTAGACTTCCTTAGCGGCTTCTACTCCTATCCTTGTACTTTTGACTTGAGTGTTCATTTTTATGACCAGGTCTGTTGAATTTGTTAACTTTCTTCCCCATTTCACATAGTGTTACATCAGTCACATCAGCACACACAGTCAAGAGTACAGACACAGAGCTGTACCCTGGACTGAAGCATTATATACTGTCATTCTGTTTGCAAGATGATGAATCTGGAACTTTCTTCATGTTGCACAGGTTATGTAAGAGGCGGTGACACTGGCTGAATTTAGTCACCTCCTCCCTTTCTGACCCTACTTCTGTCATATATTTTCCCTTTCCTTCCCTGCATCTCCCCACTCCCCAGCACACACACACACACGTGTTTAGTATAACTACAGAAGTAAAATTGACAGTTGGCTGCGCTGTGGGATTATCACCATAATCAGGATAACGAATGTACCCATCTCTCCTCAGCTTCCTTGTGCCCCATAAGTACTACACACTCCTCTCTACTGCACTGTCCTCAGGCAACCGCAGGTCTGCTTTCTGCCATGTGAATTAATTTGCATTTTCTACGGTTTTATGTAAATGGAACCATACAGCATGTACCACTCATTTGTTTGTTGTCTTTCACTCAGCATAATTACTAATATTTTGCAGTTCAGTTTCTTTCAAAGAGTTCTGTTCAGGTTATCTGTTTCTCCTTGAGTGACACTTGGTTGTTTGATTATATTTTCAGAAATCTGTGCCTTTTATCTAACCTGTCAAGTTGGTATAAAGTTATTCATAACAGCTCTATACTATCATTGTAACACCTGTGGAATCTTTAGTGATGTTACCTCCCTCTCTCTCTCACACTCCTGATGTGATTTGTATCTAATTTATTTTTTCCTGATTAACCTGGTGAGACGTTTTGCCTTATTTGTTAGATGTATTCCTAGCTGTTGTTTCCTTTCCAAATGAGTGGTGTCTTTTAAACATTTCATTTTCTAGGTGCTTCCAGTTGGTATATAAAATTTATGTTACTGGTTTTGTCTGGATATTGTCTCTGAAACCCTTATCTTGATCTTAGTAGCTAAATTTCGCTAACTTCCACCTTCCTGTTCAGTAAATCCACATTCAGTAATTTTTATTTTTGTGTTTCAATTGTGTGGTCATCCTATGTTTTGCTTGAACATGGAAGTAATGTTGCTATCAGTGCCTTTTGAGGCATCTCTGACTATTCTTTTGTAAACACAGCTCATTGCTGCTGTCCCCAGTTATGGCTCAAAGGAACTGCCAGGAGAAAAACATTTCCATTAGTTATGTGCCTTAGAAACTACGAGGATTTCTCCCTCATTCCACGATCGCTCTTTGTCTTTTGATTGCTTTCATATTTTCCATCCTTTCCCCCTTCCCCCTCATTTTAACTCTTGATTTTAGCCTCTGCTGGGCACTTTACTTTGTGCTTTACGTGAGTTAACTCATTTGATCTTCATCAGAGTCCAGTGAGGATGGGGCTATCCCATTTCATAGATGTGGAGTTGATGGGACCCAAGCTGATGCGATTCATAGGGTCACAAAGAGTCTGGACATGACTGAGCAACTGAACTGAACTGAAAGCTGATGCAAGTAGAAAGTGGGAGAGCCTGAATGAGTACATCAGGCCTTCACACTCCTAACAGTAATTTTCCCACTTTACTCTGTTACTGCAGTTAAGCTCCCTCCTCACTATTTTTCTGAGTAGGTGGGTTAAATGTGCTTTTTCTCTAATTAAGAAATTCTAGTAATCTGTTGAAATGGTGTCTTTGGATAAAAATAAATTTAGGTGTGTGTGTTAGGCTAATCGTGTTAGTCTCTTGTGAAGGCTGAAGAGCACTGAAAAGAGAAAGAGACCTAAAGAGGAAAGTTTGGAATAACCGTAAGTGCAGGTTCCCTGGGTCACATCTGCTTTCAAGTCATCATTCTGCAGAGGTGTGGAGCTATATAACTGCGGTAGCAGACGGTTCTGGTTTAAGAGGGGGATTGTTCATCTCAGCAGTCATGACCACATGTGCGCTCTGCATGTAAATGAGGTGTCCTGCACTGTAGGTGTTGTTAGGAGAGCGGAGTTAAGTCGACTGGATTCTGTTTACAGCTCTGTCACTGATTAGCAGTGTCATTCCGAACAAGCCACTTTACTTCAGCAGGCATTGATCTCTCAGATAATCCGGGCCAAGTGTTGGGGTGGGAGGTCCGTACGAGAAAAATCTCTGAGGATACATCTGGATCCAAAAATTAGTAACCACATGCAGAATTTTGTACAGGTAGTTTTTGTCATCATCTGTATCTCTTTCCATTCTCCGGGTGCTGCGCCGCCCTTGTTTACATGTGCACACAGCGGACAGCGCTGTGAACATGGCGTGTGCTTGCAGTCGTGTTTTCTCATGCATGCCTAGTGAGCTGTACGGTTTTCAAAATAATTGTGTCTAATCCTTTTAATAATGTACCGCTTTTTCTTGTGAGATTGTTCAGAGGTTCCTAGTTTGTTTTTGTTTCTTTTTTCCTTTTGTAATTTGTGAACTACTTAAGTTAGATCTCTAGTCAGGGAGGGAGCCTATCAAAGAGTATAGGCTCTTTATTTCTCTTGTTTTATTGTCAAATTGCATTCAGGCTGGTTTAAAACACCCTACAGTGCTGCCAGTAGGTCTTGAATGGTTTGGTTTGATTATAGCTAACATTTGTTCATTTAAGGAGTGTTTATTGAGCCCTTGTCTTGGTGGAGTGTGTGTTCCAATAGGAAAGATGAGTGAAAAACATAAGCGGAGAAGAATGGTATTTTATATCAGAAGATGGGGAGTACTCTACAAGTAGAGCAGGTAATGGGATGTGAGGAGAATGACTTGCCCTGGGAATCAGGCATTTTCAGCGTTGGCCACTGAGAAGGTAGCGTTTGAGCAAGGACTTTAGGCATCGGGTTTGCTTTATGTGTATTTTTTCTTTCTTTTTTATGAATTTGAGAGACTGATATAATATCTCAAGATTACTGTAATCTGTTTACTTTCTTAGTGAGAACATTTCCCACATATTTTCTATTTTTATATTTAATTTTGGCAAAGTTTGAAAATTTCATGAAAATCCAAAGGTTTTCTATGTAAGACTGTGCCTGTCCTTAAAATCAAGAGTGGAGAAAATTGGGCAACTAAATTTGTGTTTGAACATAAGACTATTCAGTCCAGGGCTTTAATTAGGAACAAAAATTACCACTCATTTAAAGTTAAAAAAAAAAATTCTTCTCCCATTGTATTTCTGTTTTAAGTGAAGGAAAGCTGTGCTTAATGTTAAGCTGTGTAAGAGTGACTTGTGTCTGTTATTTTGTAGGGTGACTGTTGGATCTGCATGGAACTCATGTCTACCTCGTTTGATAAGTTTTACAAATATGTATATAGTGTATTAGATGATGTTATTCCAGAAGAAATTTTAGGCAAAATCACTTTAGCAGTAAGTACCTGGTTTTCAAATTGTTTGGGCTATATATACATGCATAAAGATGTTGCTGGAGTTGTGAATGTCCTTCACAGAATGTTACTGACCTTCCTGGGAAGTCATTTGTAATAGGAAAAGAGACAAAATCTCTTCTGTGGGGTCATTAACAAAATAAGTCAAAGAACAATTTTCAAAGTACCAATCTAGAAATACTTTTCATTGTTGAAAAGTACATGTTGAAATCATACATTTCAATAGTAAATACTGCAGTGTTCTTGTCATTAAAATCATAGTGAGCCATAATAGATTGTGCTGTAAATAAAGCTAGAAAAAGCAATTTTCTGTTCCTCTTTTCCTTGTTTCTTTAACTATTTTTAAATAGGTTATGTTATTACAGTTCTCCTTAAATTAATTAGAATTGCAACAGTCTCCTTGAAGTTCTTCAAGTGAAACTCTTAACCCAAGTCTGTTTTCTTTTGCTTTAAGATTTGGGCTGTTCTGTCTAAACTAAAATTGTTGACCAGCAATTTCAGTAACCAACATTACTACTAATTTGATAAAATACCTTTTACCATAGTTCAAAAAGTACTGTTTTGCTTATGTATTTATAGTTTTGAAAGTGAAATCACAATCATTTTCTTTCTTGTTCTTTTAGCTAACAAAAGTCATTCAAAATTTTTCCATAAAAAGTAACACATTATTTTTAATAGGGCATAATTAATAAGTTTTCTTAGAAACCCCTGAGAATCTGAATTAATGGTGACCTGGGTTAGTGGATGTGTAAACTAAACTTCGTAGGGAAACTGTAAGCTAGGTATTCTGGCTTCATGTAATTTCCTCTTTCTTCCCTGCCTCCTCCGCATCCAGTATGGTCTGCTGTTAACTGTCAGTTTATTTGCTTAATCATTAAAGGTTAATGTTGCAATATATAGATAGCCTCTGAACTGTTTTTTAGTTGTAAGAGATGTGTGTATATAACTGGGCTTTAAAAAGTCAGATTAAATCTAGTCGTTATAGTATTAAGATTCATAGATCCCATGTTAATATTTTATTTATCTGAATTAATGCTTAATTTAAATGTTTTATGAGCTAAATGTTAAGATATATACCCTTTCATATAATTTTATAAAAGAAGCTGTCTAGTATAAACAACCTTATACTAGAAACTTGTTCATTATTCATACAGGTATATGAAGTTTTATGTTGTTCAATTTAGTCATCTCTCCAATATACCAAACCAAGCTTATTTTAGAGCTTGTTGCTATTCATAATTATTGTAATAGAATAACAGTAGAATAATAATAGCTTATGGTTATTGAGTGTTTGTTTGTGTCAGGCCAAGATCTCATGACATTTTATGTTCATAGCAACTCTCAGTGCTGTGAAATTCATACATTTGTAAGTGTAAATGATTTAAGTCCAGGCAGCCAGACCCTAGAATCCAGCTGTTAAGCTCTCTATAACAGGATGATCTAGAAACTGGAAAACATAAAATGATTTTATCCTATATTACAATATATGTAGTGTAATAAATCATTTATTAATTACATATTTCCCTGTGTTTCTAGACCTGGTGATCGTCTTTTATATTAAGCACAACATTCAGAATTACCTTGTGTTAAATCCCTCCTTGCTAATTAAAAACCCTCAAACAAGCCCGGCTGTGTGAAACATTTGAGCTTGTGTTTCGCTCTTCTATTCCTTGATGACTTGATGGGAGTGGAGACTTGACCTTCCTAATGGTTGGCCAGTTTGTCACTTCTCTTTTAGTTTGAGACTGTAGAAATTTTAATTCAAGTCTGTTTCCTCTAATCCTTGAGAAATCTTTGATTTCCTGATCATGAGCAGTGATCAAACAATAGGATAAATTCTGGCTCTGCAAACAACTTTGCAGGCTCCACATCCAGTGAGGGTGAGTGTGAGAAACTGAGAATTTGGAAAAAGTGCTAAACAGGAAGTATGACTATGGGATCCTTCTGTATTAAATATATTAATATCTATTCTTGAAAAGTTCGATGGTATGAGAAAGATTTTACAGCTTTTTAATGACTCATTTGAAAATTGGTAAGTTACCTGTTTTTTAGCTGTCAGAGAAGAGTATATAAAGAAAGCTAAGTCTTCACATCTAAAATAATAATTCAGCATCTTTGGTTAACGTAGAACAGGGACAGGATACCAAAATACTCAGCTTAAAAGAATGCCAAGACCTACCTGAGCTGTAACTGTATGCTCTACTGCTCTGCTGTTTGATTAGAAGGAAGCTGATTGCGTATCCTATCTTTGTCTGTTTTTTTCTCCCTAGACTGTGAAAGCACTAAACCACTTAAAAGAAAACTTGAAAATCATTCACAGAGGTGGGTATGACTGTAGCAGCCTTTCTACCAACTAGGGTCAGTTAGCTTTTTTGCTGTGATTAGAGTACTTTTGATTACAAGTAACAGAAAAGCCTATTAACTGGCTTAAAGTTAAAGAAACTCATTATCTGTCATAGTGAGTCCAAAGGCAGGGTGGCTCCCAGTGCAGAGTGGTTAGGCTGAAGCTCTCTTCGTCTGGCTCTGCTCTCCGTAATGCGTCGGCTCCATTCCCAGGGGAAGCAGGTCCTGTGTCACATCTGGATGTGTCGCTCCTTGAAGAAGAAGCTGTTTCTCCTCATGTGGCTGTCTTAGGAGCAGAGAAATCTTCCTTATGTGTCTCTGGTATCTTCTCTTGTCTCATTCACCAGAGTTGCCTCGTGCCCTCGCCTAAATGAGTCCTTGGTGAGAAGCATTAGTCTACCCTGACAAGCTCAGGCCAGTCAGGACCCAGTGTTTGGAGGTATGGGTGGAGCTCCACTGAGGAGGCGGGAGATCTCAGTACAGCCGAAGTCCCCATAGTAGGGAGGGCCTGGTTAGGAGAGGATGCTTGATAGGCAGTCAGCCGTGTCAGTGATAGTGAGCGCTCTTCTCTGGAGTTTTTGGTAAATCACCTTCTGAGTTATAGACAGATACTTTTGTACCCTATATTTATTTTTATCCTTTTTATTCATAGAGCCATGACAGTGACAATGAAATGGATTGAAAGATTGAGAAAGGTATAGAGAATTAGTGAGCGAGGCGAGAATTGGCCAACTAGCTGGTTAGCAGCGACTGGCTGAATTAGTTACGGTCAGTGAGGAACAGCTGGTAACCTAGGGGCCATTGTGGCCAAACTGTATAAAATCTGGTGAAGCAAATGAAAAGAACTTAGCTTTCCCATGTGTGCGGAAAAGTGCACCCACTCTGTAATAGGTATTTTCCTTTCCACAACCCAGTAAGTTACGAATTGTTGCTTATATTTTGTAGATGAGGGTATCATGGGTGCTAAGTGAGAGTTCAAAGCTTGCTCTAGGTAGAGTTTTGAATATCAGACCTAGGGCTCAAACCTTTGCTTTTCTGACTAGAGCTTGTGGTCTGATGAATGTACTGGGTTGGATACTCTTCTTAGTTAGATAAAGCTCTGCTTAAACAAAATTGTGGGTTTAAAATTTGTGTACTTTGCATGTAGTTGTATCATCTTTGACATGTATAAGTAGCTTGGGCTTCCCTGGTAGCTCAGATGGTAAAGAATCCGCCTGCAATGAGACCCAGGTGTGATCCCTGGGTTGAGAAGATTCCCCGGAGAAAGGAACGGCTACCCACTCCAGTATTCTGGCCTGGAGAATTCCATGGACTGTATAGTCCTGGGGCTCACAAAGAGTCGGACACGACTGTGCAACTTTGCTCACTCACACTTATAAAGTAGCTTAGTATACTCTTACAGATTAAATTCATTGTGCATGTTATGACTGTTCAGTAATGAATCTGAAACAAGTAAATGAATATGTCTCTTGATGAGAACAAAGAAAACTTTATAGAATGCCTAAATTTAATATAAGGCATTTTTTTTAATAATGCATTTTTAAGCATTCAGAAAATTTTATCGTCTTATCTATCTGAATTTTACGGACTTGATCACTTATGTTTCCTAACATTTTTCCTTGTTTCTTTAGAATATAGCTCATTTGATTAATTACTTGAACGTTGAATGACATCTGTGTCTTGCAGATATCAAACCTTCCAATATTCTTCTGGATAGAAGTGGAAATATTAAACTCTGTGACTTTGGCATCAGTGGACAGCTTGTGGACTCGATCGCCAAGACGAGAGATGCTGGCTGCAGGCCCCTACATGGCAGTAAGTGCGAGTCCAAGCCTTCTTGCTCGGCAGTCGTTGCACAGAGAGCCTGTGCCCTTTGGTGCTGTGCTTCCAAGGAGTCCACTTTAGTCACGCAGTTCCACTATATACTAGAGTGTTTGCCTCTTCCACGGAGACCAGACTCGGCCCAGCTTTGCCACGAAACTTGTCAAAATTTTCCCAGTGAACTCCTGCTTCATGGTCTTACTCTGTTCCTCTTGCCTGGCACTTAGCATATATGGTCTTTTCTGATTATTGTTTTTTCATTATATTCTAGTTAGTTCTCAAAAGGCCTCTTTGTGTTTCTAGACCAACCCTCCCCCCATGTTGTCTTGACTAGGAGGTGATACTGTAGTAGACACATGGCTAATGTAAGTGGTACTATTTCCAGTTAGAGGAGAATGGGAATACAAGTTCCTCCCAGAGCTCAGTATGTCTCATAGAGTCTTTAGGGGTGGAGGAAGCTCACTGACACATACAAGGGTGAAGGCCTCAGGTGTTTCCCAGCCTGAAGCATCACAGTACCTGCTGATACATAGGGAAGCTGCTTACACTGATAGGTTTATTTTATAACCAGCTAAAATACTTCTTAAGAGGTTTCAAATGGTACTCAAGATACCATTCTGTAATAATTTTTGCCTTTGCCTTCTTCATATTTATTGATCTTTTTCATATCTATCCATCTACCTACCTATAATCATATATATGTATATATATATTTTTTAACTTTTCTTGTGTTTATTTTTCTTGCTTTGCCTATAATTAAATCAGTGTTGATTGACAGTGGTGATAGTAGGATTCATCTGTTGCTTGACTTGAAGGCAAATGTCTTTTCTGGTTTACTAAGTATATGTCTATCTGTGAGTGAGAGTGTGTGTGTCTGTGTGTGTGTGAGAGAGAGAGATAAGAATGAATCAGGAAGGGCTATTAAATAATATTAAATGCCTTTTTGGCATCATTTAATATATGATGAAATGTTTCGGTGTAGCTGTTGACATGATGCATCATAGTAACATATATTTTCAGTGGTTGAACCATGCTGGCATTCCAGAGGTAATCCCTACATGGTTCATAGTTGATATGCTTAATATGTTTTTACATGTGCCATGTTAATATTTATGATTGCTACACAAAAACATTTGAGATTGGTTTATAGTATACATTGTAAAGGTGTTAGATGGGTTATGCTAATTTTAAAAATCAAATGGGAAAATTCTTTTCTCTTTGTTCATACATTAAAGTATTGATCATTTAGTGATCAAAGACATAACTTTGACCTCCTTGAGCTCAGAAAATTTTCCCCAGAGTTCAGAACCATTGTGCCAGTGTAGTTTTCTGTTCTTTGAGGCTGAAATCCATCTTGGCCAGGTGTCTTTGGGGAAAGATACATAACTATATGAAAACTGAAGTTTTACTGTTTCCTTAGCATCACACGTATGTGTGGTTGCGTGTACATGTGTACACGTATGCGTACTTTTCCTTTTCTTATTGTTTTAAGTGTTGGAGCTGTTTACTGAAGTGTTTTAAGTACCAAGTATGTGGTAGTTTTAGAGTCTGTCCAGTCTCTTTAAATACTCCTCCCTTCGAAAGGTGGTGACTCAGTGCAGCGTTGAGTGTGGACTGAACTCAGTGGTTCACTTCTCATGAACCGCGTGTGGCAGCAATGAACACATCCCTCTGAGGACAGGTCATAAAGAGGCAGGTGGCTGCTTTTCTGTTTTCTTTCTTGGATAGCTACTTGTGGGGAGCCCAGCTGCCATGCTGTAAAGACTTTGAACAAGCAGCATTACAGAGACACTCATGTGCTGAGGATCAGGGACTCCCTGCGGTAACTGTGTGAGCTTCCAGCCCCAGGGAGGCCGACAGCCCTGGCTGACTGCTTGACTGAAGCCTCAAGAGAGACCCTGAGTCAGAACCCCCATCACAAATACTTGGTGGTGCCTGACTCACAGAAACCTGAAATAATAAATGTCTGTTGGTTTCAAGTGTTACGTTTATAGGTGCTTTGTTACACAAATAGCTAACTAGTACAAAGTGATTCATGTTAATCTTTTTGCTTATTCCTTGCTTTTTTTTTAGCGTGTACGTTCCTGCCTTTTGGCACATATTAAAATTCTTTTTTAGCATAATAAATGATCAGTTAAAAAGGAAATATTGGAAAAGAGCTGTTCTGTGTTACTAATGACATTTGTTCAGCATGTTTTGCCTCTTTAAAAAAAAATTGAGTTCAAAATTTGATAACATTGCGATTGTCAATTTTTCCTTATGCCTTGGTTTTTATTTTATATACTTCAATACAGAGCAACTTGAGTTGTATATTTATTATAAATTATATGTTTTGGATATAAAATTGTTTTATCTGTTACTTTTTTGCTGTTTGCTTCATGGTACAGACCCTGTTCTCTAAGTTGATGTTTTCCTCTTGAGTTGTTGTTGTTCAGTCACCAAGTCATGTCCTCCTCTCTGCGACCCCATGGACCGCAGCACACCAGGCTTTTCTGTCCCTCACCATCTCCTGGAGTCTTCCCAGATGCGTTAGTTTTAAAAAGCTTTTGTTTTTCAAACCCATACTTCTTACTTAGTTTTAGGATACAGGATCTTTAATTCATTTCATGGATCTTAAGTGTGTTCTCCTCTCAAAGAATACTTTTCAAAATTTTAAAATATTACACATACAAATAAAGAATGAACATGTGTCAAGAATGTATTTAACTCATTCATGAGAAAACTGGACAGGCAGTTTGGTGAAACTGGCTCAAAGAATGTTAGAATGAAATGGCTAATCAAAATATAAAATTGCTAATTATCTTAGTGAAATAACTTTTGGGGTTGTTGAACAGAAACATGTGCATCCCTACCTAACAAAATCTGCAGGTTATTTTGTAACTTAAGGGTCTTGGCCCTAATGAAACAAGTACACTTTCACTGATTACTTCACTTTGTCATTTTATTTTATATAGTTCAAAATATTTTACAGCTTTTCTCTTGAGCCTTCTTCTGTGATCCATGTGTTGTTACTTAGAAGTGTGTTGTTTAATCTCTAAATATTTGGGGATTTTTCAGGTTTTCTTTCTGTTATTTGATTTCTAATATAATTACTTTGTGGTCTGAGAACATGCCTTGCATAATTTCCGTTTTTAACATAAAGTGTGTTTTATGTTTTAACATAAACTAACATAGTTTATGTTAGTGAATGTTCCATGTGAGTAGGAGAAGAATGTGTATTCTGCTGTTGTTGGATGGAGTATTTTCTTTCTTGATTGACTATCTGGGATTGCTATGTAGTATGTATGTTATCAGGTAAATACATATATTTACAACTAAAAGTAAAAGTGAAAAGCTTCCAATGAATATTTATGTGACATAGTATTCATGTTCAAAACAGAATGCATAGGTTTCCAAACCAATTGTTGCCGACAGGCAGAGAACATTACACAGTGACTATTGTGCTTCTCTGGACATTTTTTTCAACAGCAGTTGCTGTCAGTCTTGGTTAAGGCTCCATTGTCAGCTCTGTGCTATGCTACTGACACCCTCTCTCTCTTTCTTCTCCATCCCTGACACTCTCTGTGGATAATGGTCCCTTATTTCAAGAAAATGTAAAGATGCTCCCTTCATAGAAATTACTAAAAATGATTTTTGCTGGTTTTATGATAGGATAATACACTGTACTACTGGCAGAGCTTTAATTTGGGTAACAGACTAGTTGGACAAATATCTTTATTTGATAGAAATACAAATTTAACTTTATGATGAAGAGTAGAGCAATTATAATAAATTTGCTTGTATTTGCTTTTGTGTCTCAAATATATTGTGCTGTGTCTTTATTCACTGAAGCAAAGAGGGATAAGATCCAAAGACTTAACTCTTTCCCACCCACCCCCCTCTTCTTTTTACCATTATTTACTGCTAATCTGGCCCTGTAGTAATTCTTTGGTTTTTCCTTTTTCTTCCCCTTTCTCCCTTCGTCTGTTCTCAGCTTCAGTTTTGTAAGCCCTTGTGAATCCTTAGGGGGAAGAATTAGCCTCGTCTCCCCTTTGTTGCGGAAGGTGTTGAGTTGGGTCTTCCCGTGTTGTTTGTTTTCTGTATAACGTCGACGTCCTCTTCCTCCCTGTCTGTCCCTGGGCACGGGCTCCTCGAGGACTGTGCTGCCATTCTGGCTGCCTGCTCAGCCCTGCTTCCTTTACCTGCACCTGGGGTGTGTGCATCGTGAGTGACTGTGGCTTCTCTTTGTGTTTCAGCCTGAAAGAATAGACCCAAGTGCGTCACGCCAAGGCTACGATGTCCGCTCTGATGTCTGGAGTCTGGGGATCACATTGGTAAGTTCATGTTGACTCTGCCTTGTTGTGATAGTATGACAAGAAATTTAGAAATGAAAGAAAAGTTAACCAGTCTTCCACCACTCTTAAGAACACATCCCATGTCTTCCAGTCTTTGATTTTTATATCACTGTTTCTTCCTGTCCCCCACCCCTCACCCCATGGCTGCAATCGCAGAGACTATATTTTCTAATTGTTGAAAACAAGCTTTTACCTTAAAAATCAAACTAGAGTTGATTGTTTCCCTCATGGCTCTGTGAAGCGCCTGGGGCTCTTTAATGCAGGCCCTCTGATCTCTTGGCCACAGATACTTGGAGTCAGAACCACGTTCAGAGCAGGAGCAGGAGGCCAGCTCACTCGCAGTCAGTGCAGGTGCACAGGCTCCCGCGTCTCCAGCAGGAGTCGTAGGTCCACTGATACTGTGGACAGTGTGTGTGTTAGCACACGTTTATCTGTGTGAAGATAGTTACTACTTAGAATCTTCCCCTCCCGAACGGAAAAGTCACAAATGCTGATAGTGAGTCCATTGCTTGAGGAACAAGAACTGCTGAGGTGAGAATTCTCAATGAAAGTTCTGCCTTAGATCAACCAAGGAAGAACTGTCTCACTTCTGGGCTATATTGAAATTTTGGTTCTATTTTAAAAATATATTTATTTGCTGATTTCCCTATACCAAGATTTGTTTTGAAGTCTCAGATTTATTTTCTTGTGTGTGCTATTTTACCAGGGCTGAAGGGCATTTTTCTGACTTCAGACAGAGCAGCTTCTTCCACATTGGATGTGAATTTTCTGTCACTCGGGGCGGGGAGGTTGCTATATCCTTTTAGGGAGGCAGCCCAGAACGTACCCTGCCGTTTCCTCCCCATCTTCTTAAGACCCCAGAGCACCAAGACCACAGGTTCAGGGCAGGGGACTCTTCCTGTGGAGCTTATTAAGCAGTCTCCATTTGTTCACCAGCACTGCATGTCCTAAGGCCCTCTTGCTGAGGACCACACACCCCGTGAGCTGTCCTTGGTGAGTCATGGCACCACACCTAATGGCCTTCTGTCTAGAGACATGCAGGCTGACAGCTCAGCTCTGCGGAAGACTCCATCCGGCTTCCCTTGTGACCAAACACGGGAGACACCTCGAGGAGTCTTCTCAGCATGAGGCCGCTGACAAAAGGGATTCCTTCCCAGTTACTCAGGAGAGAACACGAAACTTGGGACTCTTTTAGGTCTGGTGACTGGAGCAAGACTTGTAGTTTCCAAGTGAGACAACTATGCATAGAAGGATGCAAACAGCTGTCCATTGCATAGAATAACGATATTCAGTATTCAGAAAAATTTATTAGTGTCCAAGCCAGTTATGCTTAGAAAGCAAGTTTTTACTTTACTGTAAAGTAAAATTTTTGTTCTGTGAAGTTTTAACATAGGAATTTTTTTTTTTTTTGGCAGTTTCCTTTAATATATCTGGCTAAACTTTGTTTAAAAGCAAGGCATCAGTACTTATAATTGCTTTATAATTTACTTTTCATAGACATTATTCTCATAATTGTATAAAAGGATGAGATGAAATTAACTTCTGAGATCTGAAGTCTTTCACCTTACAACATGTATCCTGCTCTTTCCTTCTCTTATTAAAACCTGTTCTCAGAAATGAATCTCATGAAGTTATTCCCATTGCTATGAATGGTCAGTGAAGTTTCCTTCTTCCTAAGCATCTGTATTTTCATCAACAAGAAACCACAGGTGAAGGGGTGGATTGCTGTGTGCCTGTGCGTGAGCCAGCCGGCCTGCTTCCTGAGGCCCTGTGTAGAGCAGATAGTGCCCAGCTGGGGGAGCATCAGCGGCTCCCTGTTGAAGGGTGGCTTTACGTCTGCTTGATCGCCTTGCTTTCATGGTGGAAACTAGTACTTTTGACATTCGACTGGACCGACAGAATCAGATCTCAGCCAGGGAAGCTCTGAGCCAGGTGTCTCAGATAGCGCACTCTCACGTGCTGTCTCTGATGAGCTTGGGGCCATCTCTGCATATCAGTCACCTGTCAGTGCACATAAAATGGGGTTCATTTAGGCCAAGCTCCAGATTTAAACCTAGTTCTTCGGAAAAGCACACAATTTCTGGGTTTCCATCTCCCTCCGAACAGAGTGGAAAATGAGAACACAGTTCACAAATGTATATGACCTAGGGCAGGTGAGGACTTGTCATCCTGATTTCTAAATATCACTTCCACTTGGCTGTAGACATTCCTAAAGCTCATATCTCAACGTCACCTTGATTTGATTCAAGCCTTTTTCAGGAGTGTCAGGAGTTTTCGAATTGTAATGTGAAGTAACAAATAATGCCCAGCGTATTTTGCCTTTTCCTCTATGTTTTCTTTAGTACGAATTGGCCACTGGCCGCTTTCCTTATCCAAAGTGGAATAGCGTATTTGATCAACTAACACAAGTCGTGAAAGGGGATCCGCCACAGCTGAGCAACTCTGAGGAAAGGGAGTTCTCCCCAAGTTTCATCAACTTTGTCAACTTGTGGTGAGTATTTGACTTATGAATATTCAAAACCATATGGTGAGAAGGCAGTGAGGTAATTACTTCCTCTTAGCAATCTTGGTACTTTGCACTGGGGAAGGGCCCTTATTCGTATTACTGTGTCCTCTGAGCTGGGACTCTGGTCACTGTGGCTACATGGAAAGTCCCAGCAAGCCTGGAGGGGCAGCACTCTTATTCTGCTACTCAGGGGCCGGGGAAGAGTGGATGCGGGTAGTGGAGCAGCTGCTGCCTCTAGATTTCTAGTACCTTGTATAAGAGATACAGCCTCCATGAGACTCACCCTCTTCTCTGGTGTGGTTCTCACAGTGAACTTGTACCAGAATCACATGGACACTTTTACTAAGTTAAGATCCTGCCAGGTCAGACTTTCAGGAGTGGGTCTCTGCTATGACATAAACACGTAACATAGTTGGGTCAGGCCCAGAGCTCAACTCGTAGAACCATACATTGGCTCAGGGAGATCTTATGCCAAGGAACGCATGAACCCCATGCCTGATGTTTTTGTGTGTTCATCTTTTAACGTGTGGGGGTGTGTGTGTGTATGGCACATAAGAATAAATGCATACTGATGTGGCAAGAGTACAGTTGTGTCTTATACTATTGCAATCTATATTTTAAATAAAACCTGTTTTGTTATCATTTTAATGTTTTTGATAATTATTCTGTTTATCCGACTTGATTTAGAAGTAAGATACTTTTGTGAGCAAAGAGCTAGAGCGTTTTGTATATTCTTTTCATTCTTGAAAATGCTTTTCTTTTTCTCAGTGTTTTCTTTCTGGGAGTGCTGCTTCTCTCTGTCCTTTTTAGGTCGTATAAGACTAACATTTCGTGGGCAGATTGCTGAAGTTTTTCTGTCTTTTATGTTTGGCAGCTTGGCTGCTTTGTGACTTAGTATCTGAAGGAAAACCTGACCTATTGTGATGATTTTGCTTGTGAAAATAAAAATACTCGAGTAACTGTGTCTCCATTTTAATGATGTTAATTTCTGTGTTATTTTAGCCTTACGAAGGATGAATCCAAAAGGCCAAAGTATAAGGAACTCCTGGTGAGTCTGAGACTTTGGGGTTAGGAGGTGTTTCCTCACACTTGAACCCTCCAGGACGCAAGCTCACTGAGCAAGCCACTGGCCGTGCTGCTTGACCTTATTGAGTGCTTTTAAAGATGTTTTAAAAACAAAGAGATTTGGAAAGACAAAAGTTGTGTCTGATTTTCCTACTTATTTACTAGCTAGATTCTGATGGGAAATTTTGGCTTCGGCATGTTATAAAAACTACCCCCAAGGAACCTTTGCTTTCAGGAGCTATTTCCCACCCCACAGCCTGTGTGAGAGAGACGCATCTGTAACCATTTATTGTGTTCATTTTGCCTTGACTAAAACCTCTCATGCAAATTTACGTCCCATGGCCCATTCCCACTTCTTTGAAAGTTCTTACCCTTCTGTAGAACTGTGGCTTTTTAAGCAGTACCAGATCTGGCCTTGGCCCTGGGAGCAGAGAAAGTACTGTGACCTAATAAAGTGGGACTATTTTAGCTTTCCGAGGATATTAGGTAAAACTCTGGTCCACCCCAGCACTGACTAAGCTTACTGAGTCAGTGTACGTAGCAAAGCTATGGAAGAAAAACATCGCTGGGGATGGAGGACAAAGAACGGCGCTTGGGAGGCAGATTTGCAGCCATGGCATTTGGAAGGTTGCAGGCACAAGCACGTGGGAGGAGGAGCTGCTGCTGCTCCTCTTTCAGAGTTGGGGGAGGGTCAGAAGATCACTGCGGAAACCTTGCCGTAAGGCCCGTCTGCTGCTCATGGGGACGTCCTGCATCCAGGAGGAATGGCAGCTGAGGTGCGTGCAGTGCTTCTGGGCTCTTGGAGGGCAGCTGAGGTGCGTGCAGTGCTTCTGGGCTCTTGGAGGGCAGTAGAGGCTCCAGCTCTGATTTGTGCTGAAGAACACAGGGGCCCTGATATGCAGATCAGCTTGTAGGCCCCACAGCCAGGGTGGCTCCTCCAGAGCCCAGCATCATATATGGCATCTCACTAACCTGTGTGTGTGGAGCCCAGCCTGGCTTGCCTCACTGCAGCCCTTCACAGGTCAACCTGGCTGGACCCTGCAGAGCTGGATCTCTGCAGGAACAGTTCCCTCTGAGCTCTGATGTGAATCTTGATGTCTTGTCTTTTCCTTGTTTTCCATCCTCTTGCAGAAACACCCCTTTATTTTGATGTATGAGGAACGCGCCGTCGAGGTCGCATGCTATGTGTGTAAAATCCTGGATCAAATGCCAGCCACCCCGAGCTCCCCCATGTATGTCGATTGATGTCGCTGCTACGTCAGACTCTAGACAAAGGGCTGAGAGGAAGCAAGACGTACAGAACCTTCACCCCTACCACAGTGTTTTTATTGCTCGCCAGACACCATGCACACCACGACTGGTGTTTGTTTCCATCCTGTCTGTATACTCCCGCCACCCCAAACGCGCATCCCCGTGCGACCCGAGCACCCGTGCAGCGCAGCGCCGGTCAGAGACCTCGCCCGCTCTCCCGTGAACGTGGATGTCAGTACGATCAGCTTGCTGATTGTGATGAGACCACATTGTAAACTCATTTCTAGACTCGAAGCCTGGAGATGCAGCTGCTGGAAGGGTGTTTCGTCAGGCTTCCGAATGCTGGATGGAGGTGGTGGTGGCTGCGCCGTGTCTGAGTGCAGGCTCTGGGCTGGAGCACGCGGTGGGCGCAGCCGGCGAGACACCTTGCCTTGCGGAGCTGGGAGACGGAGGAGGGGTAGACTTTCTTCACCAAGTGCAATAGGTTGACTGATTGGACCTTCTGTTGTTTGACAGTCACTGTCCACGCTTGGGGATCCATGTGTTCAGCCAAATTCCCTGTTTGAAACATCATGTTAAATTAGAGTGCATTTATCTTTACCAAAAACTGTGCTGCATTCAGAGAGGAGAACGTGAAAATACTGAGATGGGACAGAACGTGTTCTTTTCTCCCCTGCTCCCACCCCCAGTCCTCTGCCCTCCATCGGGGAGACTCAGGCGTCTGCCACGCGTCAGAGAAGGTGCTGATTCTCAGAATTCGGTGTGCTGCCAATTGGATGTTCCACCTGCCACAAACCACCCGGGCTGAGAAGGGAAGAATACGGAGGGCAAAGTTTACAGATGTTTTTAATCCTAGAATCCTGTCTGGAACAACTCGTAGCAGCTGTGTATTTCCCCTGGTTCCAAGCCTGATGCTCCAGCCACCATAACTCACTGACGGGGAGAAGTGGCTGGCAGCGACGTGCCTTGACTGATGAGATAAAGATGTCTTTTAGGCAGCGGAAGGCCAGATCTCAGCTGTGCAGCGTGACTGGCCCAGGCCTGCAGCTTCTACGTCTTCTCCCCACCTGTGTGGGCTGTTGTCCCTACATGACTCTTGCTTGATCCAGTATCTCACCTTTTTCCCTATAACAGAAACCTTTATGATTACCAGGGATGTTCCTTGCCAAGAATCTGTACAGCCTCCAGTGTACCCCATGATCTCGCGTTTAAAAGGCTGAGAAGGTGGGGCCCAGCTGATGTGGCGGGTGATGGAAGAGCATCTCTTGTAGAGATAACACTTGACCAGAGGAGGATTTCTTTTACATGAGTTCCTCACCTGTAAGACTCGAGCAGGTCACCACATTTCTTAGGATTGGAATTCTACAAAAAACAACCCTAAAGCCAAAAACCCCCCAGAGAACCCCAAAATAGTTCTAAGAGGCCGTTGAAATCTGCATCTTCTGCTGTCCTCCATCCCTCCCCCGCGAGCCAGGTCTCCACGGCCTCCCTCCAGCTCCCCTGACACCCTGCGTAGGTGTGACGGTCAAGTCTGTCCAGCAGCACTGTGAGCAGCTCATGCCCACTGGAGCGTAAAGCGGCTGAGGTCTGAGATGCGGCAGATGCCGTGACGGAACCAAACAGCAATGGTTTTCGCTGTGTCTCCTCCCAGGTGACAGTCACGGACACTTCTCAACAACAAAGGGAGAATGGTGCTGTTTACAGTTACATCCTGTCAATTTCTGAATTCACCAGTGGTTTCTCGCTTTGGTCCACTTGCTTGATCTTCCTGTTTTCTCCCCCGTGGCACTAAAACCCCAGATTTCCCAGCCTTGGAGGGGAAGCCCTGCAGCGCCTGCCCCTGACCATGCCAAGCCATCACCCCCCATCCCCACGGCTCCCGGGGACTCAGGAGGACTCCGGATCTCCGTGGTCACCCTTCTATCTGGCTCCGCTTGGGGTCACTTTGCCATATGCAGATGGAGAGGAATGCAGTGCTGACCGTCCAGGAGCTGATCTGACCGTTCTCTCATGTGGACGACCACATAAAAAAGGCAATTTTAGTGTATTAATCATAGATTATTATAAACTATAAACTCAAGGGCAAGGAGTTTATTACAGTGTATCTTTATGAAAACAAAAAGGGTGTACAGTGTTCACACACTGTAACAATAGTGTAAGAACTATACATTGTGAGCTCTGGTTATTTCTCTCCTGTACCACAGAAGCATATTGTATAAAAACTGTTGGAAAGCTGATGTGAAGGGCTACTGCCTTATTTGTCTGTAAAAAAGTGCAGCTCAGTCACATGACTGCTTCCTGGAGCTTGGGAATAGTTTATCCTGTATTCTTGTTTGAATTTTCCCTCTATTTAAGATGTATCCATGGAATCGAAGTGTCGGTGTAATAGTTCTCTCCTCTTGCCTGCAGGTCAGTTGTAATAAATCTAGGATGTGATGATGACTTTGTAATTTGATTTTCTGAAGTCAGACCCTGAGAGGGGAAAATCAAGTAAATTCCATTAAATTATCTGTGCATTTCACATTGGGAAAAATTCTCTTGTTCCACAAGTGTTTATGGCTTCTTTCTTTTTCTCCCACTTCTCGTGGTTGCCTTCTCTCCCCTTATTCTTCTTGGAAGAAAGATTTGCTTTCTGTTGGAGCAGGCATGATGGAGTCTTTCCAGATTGGTTTCTTCGCCGGTCTCCCTGAACTTCCCCACAGTGGCAAAGAACCCTCCTGCAATAATGGAGACACAGGAGATACAGGTTCAATCCCTGGGCTGAGAAGATCCCCTCAAGGAGGAAATGTCAGCCCTATTCGAGTATGCTTGCCTGGAGAATCCTGTGGACAGAGAAGCTTGGCAGGCTGCAGTCCCCTGGGGTCGCAGAGAGTCAGATGTGACTGAGCACAGGAGGGCCTGCCCCAGCTTTCCTCCTGCTGACAGCTGAGGGTCCTTGACCCTGTGTCGTGGTGGAGAGACAGCTTGTAGAAGCCAGCCTGCCTTGGCCTGACGTCTGGCCACCAGGCACTTGGTCTGCTCCTGGCGCTGTGACCGCCGGATGGAGGTGAGAGGTCAACTCAGATGTAGCCACTCAGTGTTTCCTGAGAGACGGGGGTAGGGAGATCGGTGGGTGGAAGCCCCACAGAAGTCAGACCTGGGAGGCTTGTGGATGGAGGTCACGGGAGTGAGCGGAAAGCCATGGAGTCCTGGGAACTAGAAGAACCTGGGGCACCCACCCTAGACTGACCTGTCCTGCTTCCACCTGTCACTTGTTGCTGACATCCTGACTCACTGAGCATAGACTAAGCCAGCACCTTACCCTTCTGCACCCACTGTCAGCCTGGTCTCAGATGCAGGAGATGCCATTACCGGAGCAGTTGTGATGAGTAATCAAGCACTGACCTAGGAAGGGCGTGGCTAGAGGAATCCTGCCCCTCCAGCCAAGCCTTAGCTTCTGGGACAGAGACCCCATAGAGTTGCCAGGTCCTGGCTGAGCACCAGCTGTGTGCAAGACAGAGCGTCGTAGATGGACCATGCACACCACGCTTTGGGGACACTACCTGTGTTTGCTGATCTTACCTGATCGTAACTGTAGCCTTCCAGAGTCAAGTGGCAGAGGCCCTTTTTAGAGGTTAGAGGAAAACCAGGGGCTCAGAGCTCTGACAACAGAGGGTGGAGAGTTGGATTCATCTCCAAGGCTGTAGCACTTACCCTAAGAAATTGCATTAATTAAAACTGCTGTTGAGGAAATGTTGAGCTCACTGGGAGAGTGAGCCATGCCTGGGGAGTGCTCTGCTCACAAGCTTTACCACAGCCTGCTGTGCTCTCTGAGGTTCTGGGGCCTGAGTAGGGCTTAGTGGGCACCGTGATGGCAGTTGTGGAGAAGGGAGTTTCTTAGAACTAACCAGAGGACTCAGTGCTGATTCTCAAGCACGACATGTGAGAAGCCTTGTGATGATGTAACGTGGCCCTGTTACTGTGGCAGGACATGGACTTGATGTGGCTCTTTTAGTATTAAAATGCCCTTTCGTTTCTCAGTTCTATCCATCTTAGATGCAGGAGGATAGCTTAGGGGTGCATGAAGGCTTGAAAGCACCCGGACACTGGCTGCTGGTCTCGGAGGCCCAGATGGGGCTTTTGTCCCCAGCTCTTGGCCAGAGCTCTTAAGCTCCAGTTACATCCATACCATCAGTGCTTGATATCTGAAAGGTAAGGGGTAGAGAACCCAAACACCGTTGGTCTTGAACTTGTCTCCCTTAAATACCTTGTTAAGTGGCTTGAGGGCAAATGCAGTTAGTGGTGATGCCCTTCCGAGGGTCCTTGTGAGGTGTCCTGAACAGTTGGTGTTAGACAGTGTGGTGCCAGGAGTTCCTCTAGTCTGAAGCATCAGTTTCCACTACCTCCTAGGGATTTGCTGAAGGCTAAAGTGGTGTATTTGGTCTTCCCCATCTTCCAAGTAAATGGATATCCAGAAAGTCTCATCTCAAACCTTGAAATCATTATATAGGTCAGTAGTTCAATATTCTCTGTAACAAATTTCTTTCCTGGTGCTATGCCAGAGTGTGTTCGTATATCTTGAATGTAAAATGTGATCCTGGTCTCTTAAAATTGTCAACCCATATATAGCATAAAGTTAAAATTCCATGTTAAAATTGAGTCATCCCAGTGCACAGTGAGTCAGATTTCTATCTGCATTTGAAATTTCTCTCTACCTACACATTTTGCTGAAGAACCATGAAAGAGGACCTCTAGTTTTTCACAGCACTACCCACGGATTTAGTGTGAAGACAATTCTCTGAGGTAGAAAGTTGCTTCATTCCTACTCACTGGACACCAGCCTGAAATAGTTAGATAATTTGCTTAAGGTCATAATTATGTAGGGAATTGTACATCATACCACAGATGGACTTTTTTTTTTGGGTACGTGAAAAATTTATTTCAAGCTTACTTTATAAAAGATACAGTGTGGGTGCATGCATGCATGCTAAGTCGCTTCAGTGGTGTCCAACTCTTTGCAACACCATGGACTGTAGCCCACCAGGCTCCTCTGTTCATGGGATTCTCCAGGCAGGAATACTGGAGTGGGTTTCCATTTCCTCCTCCAGGGCATCTTCCTGACCGAGAGATGGAACTTGTATCTCTGTGGCTCCTGCAGCGCAGGTGGATTCTTTATCACTGAGCCACCAGCAAAGCCCTGAAGTTGGGGCATGGCTATGTAAAATTGAAAATAGAAATCTTTATCTGTCAGTTACCCAGTTAGCAAGTAGGTTCCATGATGCTTGTCTCTTAAGACCCGATTTTGAAGTCTTGGTGGCAATTCTCATAACACCAAGAACACATTTGATGTTTTTATATAAATAAGAATGCGCTGAGTTCTGTGTTCAAAAGATGGACTTTTATCTCTTAAGTGATTTTAAGCAGGGACGTGGCCTGATCTGATTGGTCCTTTCCAAAAATCATCTCAGTGACTGGGTAGGCTGGAATGGAAGTGGTGGATCTGAAGGCCAATCGAGAAACTTGGACTATTCTACACAAAAATTGGGGGAGGTGAAGTAGTGGAATGGAGTGGATTTAAGAGTGAGCTTTGGTGGGATGAGCTGACTGGCTCCTGATGAGGGGAAGAAGCATGTGGGGGCCCTGGAGGAAAGTTGTCTTCCGGCTTGAGAGATTTGGGTTGCTGTACAGAATCTGCCATATTCACAGCCTTTCATGGTTTGCTGAACCTATTCTGCTCTGTCATGCCTTCTTGGTGCCTAAACTGGCCTCTTCTGGCCCCCTTCCATGTGGAATTTCTTTCTTCACTGTCTTTTGAAAACACCTGCTTTAAGACCTGGGTTAAATGTCACACCCTCCGGGAAGCTTTTCCCAATTCTGTCCTCTGAGCTCTAATCACTTTTCTTTTTAAACACAGCCCTATACAGCAGTTAATTGTGTTTTGTGAATTGTCTCTCTCCTTCCTTGTTTGTAAGTTGTTTGAGTCGGTCTCAAACATCTTGGCGGCCCAGTGGTAGAGTCAGTATAGCGGTCCCACAGTGACAGTCCTTTTCAATTAAAAAGGACTTGTAGGCCTGACATTTTCACACCTGACGGCAGCGTCTCATCCTGTTGAGCGTAATTGATTGTTTTCCCAGAACCACACCAAATAAATTGGATTTACATAACCATTGGGTATTTCTGCTAAAAGCAAGGAGGTGAACGCGGACTGTGGTTGTGGAACTACACACTCAATAGTTAGGAACCCAATTTTAGGTCCTGTGTAAATAGAAGTAGTCAACTGTCATTAACAAAGTACTGCTGATTTCTGTCTCTGACAGGACATTAGCTTGGATACTGTTAACAGTACTCCTAACTGGAGTAACTACACTGATAATCACAAAATAAAACTCTTTATTTTTTAATGCTTTCCCCCAAGTTGACACAAAAGTAAGGAATCTCTGAAGCACCCTCACCCCCGGCCCCCATAAATAGAAGCAGCAGGAACTCTTGATTCCAACCTTTTTCTGTTTCTAGAAAGTAAATCCATTTTCAAAGAATGAAGAGTTGCTTCACTTGAGAACAGAAAGTGTTAAGAACTTGCCAGGAGCAACTTTTGTTCCTGAGAGAGTGCCTTTCTTTGGAAGTTGCCGAAGGATGTGAGGACAGGTAAGACTTCTTTGCTGAGTTTTGAACCTCGAGCTTGAGCTTTTGTATTTAAAATTATGTGGAGTTCAGGGCTCAGGAAGTAAGGCATGGCACCAGTTCTCCAACAAGGCTGAGACCTTGAAGGGCTTTGTACAAAGTCTAAGGCGGACAAAGATCTGCCAAGTGGTGGGAAAAGAAATGGAAACACACTTGTTTTCATCCTGGCACTGGATGCAGGAAAATTTTCAAGATCTCCAAGAAGCCATAACCACAAGTCAACTTCATGTGGGTTCATGGCCTAAATTCCCACTGTGGTCCCAGTACCCCAAGCAGAGGGTTTAAATTAAACAGACCTGGGTTAGTATCATCCCCAGGTGATGGGCAGAAGCCAAAAGTGATTGTCTCTGGTGGAAGTCTTCAACTCAGGTTCAAAGAATTACCACAGGTAAGGCTCAAAGGAAAATGACTAGCTCATAGTCAAAAATGATTGGCTGATGGATGGGAGGGGAGTTTGGGAAGAAGGGATACTTGTATATGGCTGAATCCCCTTGCTCTCCACGTGAAGCTATCACAGCAGTTAATCAGCTATACTCCAATATAAAAAAGCTTAACGTCTCGACAGACCTATATAACAAGTGAAATAAATCACAAACACAAGCAACATACTAAATGAGAACCATCAGAGACCATAAGCAGTGTGAACTCCTTGAGTTTATCAAATAAGGAATATAAAATAAATGTTTAACATGTTAAAGAAATCAAGTGGGAAGATTGAACATATGAGTCTGGAGATAAGAGACTATCAGTGCTATTAAGAAGTAAAAAGGATCAAATAAAACTTGTTGAACTAAACAATATAGTCATCATCCGTCAGCTGCTAACTTGCATCCCACTCTTTGCGACCCTGCAGACAGCAGCATGCCGGGTTTCCCTGTCCATCACCAACTCCCGGAGCTTGCTCAAACTCATGTCCCTTGAGCGGTGCTGCCATCCAACCATCTCATCCTCAATACAGAGACTGAGCTAACAGCAAGCGGTGCAGTGGAGACTGCTCTTCATCCTCCCCAACCCCACACCCAGAATCTCTTCTCCTTTCCTTCCTTTTAGCTCTAAATACATGAGTTTTACTGGGCATGTGGTGGCCTAGCTAGTGAGTATTTTCCTCCTTACTTTATTTAGATGATTGGCTATTACTCTTTTTCGGGCCACACCTTGTGGCATGTGGGATCTTAGTTCCCCAACCGGGGACTGAGCTCATGCCACCTGAAGTGGGAGGTGGAGTCTTACCCACTGGACCACCAAGGAAGGCCCCAGATAATTGTTTATTAACTAACAGCAATATAATGAAAACTCTTGTGAAAATAAAGCTCATAACTAGCAATAACCTGTATCTAAGTTTTTCCCGTGGTCATGTATGGATGTGAGAGTTGGACTATGAAGAAGACTGAGTGCCAAAGAATTGATGCTTTTAAACTGTGGTGTTGACTCTTGAGAGTCCCTTGGACTGCAAGGAGATCCAACCAGTCCATTCTGAAGGAGATCAACCCTGGGATTTCTTTGGAAGTAATGATGCTAAAGCTGAAAGTCCAGCATTTTGGCCACCTCATGCGAAGAGCTGACTCACTGGAAAAGACCCTGATGCTGGGAGGGATTGGGGGCAGGAGGAGAAGGGGACGACCGAGGATGAGATGGCTGGATGGCATCACGGACTCGATGGACATGAGTCTGAGTGAACTCCGGGAGATGGTGATGAACAGGGAGGCCTGGCATGCTGCGATTCATGGGGTTGCAAAGAGTCAGACACGACTGAGCGACTGAACTGAACTGAACTGAAGCTCGCTATCACATTTCCCTGCCTTCCCTGACAACATAATCCTTCTCTTGAAGTCCCATGTTGGTTGTTCACTTGCTTTCTTTTCTTTGTCTTCCCTGCTTCTCTCTCCTCCTTTCCTTCCCCTCCTTTCCTTCCTTCCATAGATAGATAGAGCATATTTCTGAGTTTAGGTCTTATATCAAAAATTCATGCTGTTTATACTATTTGGCAAATTTTCCCCCTAATATCTGTATTGCTGTTTGATTGCTGTGTAATATTCCATTGCATTAAAAAATAAAAACCATTTTCCCATTTGTGGGCATTTTGGTTGTTTCCAGACTTTTCTCAGGTGAACAGTACCACTGTGAATATTCTTGTTCTTGTGTCCTGCTTCACAAGGGCTAGATTTTCCTTTGGATCCATCCTGGAGTCAAATTGCTAGATTGTGAAGCATGCGTTGAATGTTCAATTTTGAGAGATAATACCAAACTGTTTTCCAAGTAACTACACTAATTTACTCTCTACATCTTCTCCAGCATTTGATGTTTCAGACTTTAAGTTTTTTTCCAATTGAAGAAGTTTAAAAGGTGACCTTGATAGGACTTAATCACTCATGATGAGACGCCTGTAGACACATTTATTGGCCAGATGTCTTTTCTCATGCATATCTCTGCTCTTTTTCTCATTGGGTTACTTATGTCCTATTTTAGTTACTGTCATTTCTATATTATTGATCCAAATTGCTCCTGGGTATACTGAAAATACCTTCTCTTGGTAACTTATTTTTCACTTTTTCAAAGGTATCTTGATGAACAAATGTTATGAACATCAGTTATTCAGACGGACATCAGTATTTTATAATTCATGGTTTTTGCATCTTATTTGAAAGACTTAAGATTTTAATCACAAGGTTTAAAACTGTTAATTCTGCATCTTATACTAAGAGTTTTAAAGTTTTACTTCGGATGTTCAAGTTCTGAACTCATTTGGAATTGATTTTTGTAAATGGTGTGGGGTAGAAATATAATTTCACCTTTTCCTCGTAAAGATCGTGGCCTTTTCAGCTGGGAGGGGATCCTTATCATCAAGGTTCACGTTGCACCTGTCTTGATTACACTCACCTGGGACTTGCCCAGGTGGCAGTGGGCAGCATGGGAAATTCGTTCAAGTCCTACTCTCTGGGGAAGAAAGCCATCTAACTGAGGACCAGGGAAGAGGGACCCTGTGGCCCTGGCTGCAGCATTGTGCGGTGGAGTCTCTCCTTTGTTGCACTGTGTTGGGGGAGGGGGTAGTGATCAGGTTTTGGTTCAAATGCCACTGATTCACTTTTCTTGCTGAATTTTTGTAGGTTTTCCTGATTAGATGTTTGTGTGTTCTTTGCCTTTAAGACTATTTGCAGAGGCTTAAGATAGAAAAGTGGAGAGGGCAATGGCACCCCCACTCCAGTACTCTTGCCTGGAAAGTCCCATGGACGGAGGCGCCTGGTGGGCTGCAGTCCGTGGGGCCGCTAAGAGTCAGACACGACTGAGCGACTTCACTTTCACTTTTCACTTTCATGCATTGGAGAAGGAAATGGCAACCTACTCCAGTGTTCTTTCTTGCCTGGAGAATCACAAGGACGGGGGAGCCTGGTGGGCTGCCGTCTGTGGGGTCGCACAGAGTCGGACACAACTAAAGCGACTTAGCAGCAGCAGCAGCAAGATAGAAAAGAAAATAATTTTCACTAGTTTTAGGGAGGGGTCATTGGAGGCCCTTTTGATGTTATGCCGGGTGTTGATCTCTTCTCTGATTTTAGAATAATCTCAAGTTCTTTGGAATTGCAGTGAATGCATACATTAGTCCTCAGTCACTTTAGGTCAATGCTGCTGCTGCTGCTGCTGCTATGTCACTTCAGTCGTGTCCGACTCTGCAACCCCACAGACAGCAGCCCACTATGCTCCCCCCGTCCCTGGGATTCTCCAGGTAAGAACACTGGAGTGGGTTACCATTTCCTTCTCCAATGAGTGAACAAAAAGCAAGTTGCATTCATTCCATCGACCACCTGGGGGAGCCAGATAGCTGAAAACAAGCAAGTTACTAGCAAGTTAAGCAGAGGTTCTCCTCTCTGAGAGCAAGAGTTGAGGCTCCTCTAGTTTCAGGCTCTTATTTTTCACATTTAGGGAAACAGAGGCTCAGAAGAAATGATTTTCTCACTGTTGTGCAAGTAACTGGTAACTAAAGATGAGAATCTTTTTACTTACCAGCTCATTAACAAATCACTTGAAAAAAACCAACTTTAGTCACAAGCCTACTAAATTCTGAGCATGGCTAAGTCTGTGCAGAGTTGAAAATCACCCCACCCTTCTCCATTTTCCAGCTGATAGCTTTCCTGGGTCGGGAAGATACCCTGGAGAAGGGATAGACTGCCCACTCCAGTATTCTCGGGCTTCTCTTGTGGCTCAGCTGGTAAAGAATCGCCTGCAATGTGGGAGACCTGGGTTTAATCCCTGTGTTGGGAAGATCCCCTGGAGAAGGGAAATGCTTCCCACTGCAGTATTCTGGCCTGGAGAATTCCATGGACTGTATAGTCCATGGGGTCACAAAGAATTAGACACAACTGAGCAATGGTCCGTCTAGACAAGGGTATGGTTTTTCCTGTGGTCATGTATGGATGTGAGAGTTGGACTATGAAGAAGGCTGAGTGCCAAAGAATTGATGCTTTTGAACTGTGGTGTTGGAGAAGACTCTTGAGAGTCCCTTGGACTGCAAGGAGATCCAACCAGTCCATTCTGAAGGAGATCAACCCTGAGATTTCTTTGGAAGGAATGATGCTAAAGCTGAAACTCCAGTACTTTGGCCACCTCATGTGAAGAGTTGACTCATTGGAAAAGACTCTGATGCTGGGAGGGATTTGGGGCAGGAGGAGAAAGGGACGACCGAGGATGAGATGGCTGGATGGCATCACGGACTCGATGGACGTGAGTCTGAGTGAACTCCGAGAGATGGTAATGAACAGGGAGGCCTGGTGTGCTGCGGTTCATGGGGTCGCAAAGAGTCAGACACGACTGAGCAACTGAACTGAACTGTGCAACTTTCACTTTTACTTTATCTTAAATATGATATGTCTTTCCATTTGCTTAAATCTTTAATATGTCAATAAAATCATGTTTTCTAGAGGTCTAGCATATTTTAGATTACTACTAGGTAGCTTTAGATTACTACTAGATAGTATTCTGGTATGATTATATGTGATCTACTGTTTAATTATATTTTTATTTGTATATAGAAATTAATTATGTATGGGCTTTACAGGTGGCTTAGTGGTAAAGAACCTCTCTGCCAATGCAAAAGACGTGGGTTCAATCCCTGTGTCAGGAAGATCCCCTGGAGAAGGAAATGGCAACCCACTCCATTATTCTTGCCTGGAGAATTCCATGGAGAGGGAAGCCTGGCAGGCTACAGTCCATGGGGTCTCATGGACATGACTGAGCACAGAAATTAATTGAATTTTGATGTATTAATCCTACACCCATCACATTGCTGAACTCCCCCCCCTCCTTTTCCCTCTGATCATTGGCCTATAGTTTGTTTTGAGTTTTCTGTTTAACTGGTTATAACGTCTGATAATGAATGTCTCACTCTCTTTTTTTTCCTTAAACCTTAATTTCATTTTTATTATCTTCTTATACTGGTTATAACCTCTAATCCCACAGTAAACAGAATGGGGCTAGCAGGCATGTTTGTCTTATTCCTTATTGTAATGAGAGTAGAGCTAACATTTCCCCATTTAGCATGACCTTTGCCCTGTTTTGTTTGTTGTTTTGGTAGATATTCTTTCACCAAGTGAGAAAGTTTCCTTTTATCTAGAATTATGAAGAATTTATTTTGGTTAGTAAATAAGGTTAAAGTTTATCAAATGATGTGTATGCATTTGCTGAGATCAGTATTGATTTTTCTTTTTCCTCTAGCTGTAAACTTTTAATTTTATATTGGGGTATAGCTGATTAACAGTGTTATGGTTGTTTCAGAGTATATGATTTTTCTTATTTAATCTATCACTGTGGTGAATTACTTACGGATTTTTCTAATATTCAACCACCCTTTAAGTGAAAGTCGCTCAGTCATGTCTGACTGTTTGTGACCCCATGGACAGTACAGTCCATGGAATTCTCTAGGCCAGAATACTGGAGTAGGTAGTCTTTCCCTTCTCCAGGGGATCTTCCCAAACCAGGGATCGAACCCTTTAAACCATTCTTTAATTGAACTACCCTTTAAATAATTATTTAATTATAAGAATAACCACAGTTGTGTGTAAAATTTTCACATCCATAATCCAGAGTGATATAAACCTGTAGTCTTCAACTTTCTTCCAAGATTTTTCCCTCTGCTGCTGCTATTTCCTCTTCCCCCTCCCCTCCCCCTCCTCCTCGTCTTTCTTCTTCATTGAGTTATGGTTGCCTGATGGAATGAATTGGGAAGTTTTTCCTCTCTTTCGTCAGACTGCCTGGGTTTGGATCCTGGATCATCGCTTACTGTTGCCACCTTGAGTCTTGTGTCTTGGTTTCCTAGTATGTGAGCTAAAAATACAAGAAATAACTGCCTCAGTGTTTTGGTGAAAATTTTAATGAGAAAATGCATCCAAAATGGTAATCACAGTGGTTGAGTGGTAGACTGGTTCCAAACTGGGAAAGGAATACATCAAGGCTGTATGTTGTCATCCTGCTTATTTAACTTGCATGCAGAGTACATCATGAGAAACGCTGGGCTGGAAGAAGCACAAGCTGGGATCAAGATTGCCATGTATCAATAACCTCAGATATGCAGATGACACCACCCTTATGGCAGAAAGCAAAGAGGAACTAAAAAGCTTGTTGATGAAAGTGAAAGCAGAGACTGAAAAAACTGGCTTAAAACTGTACATTCATAAAATGAAGCTCATGGCATCCGGTCCTGTCACTTCATGACAAAAGATGGAGAAACAATGGAAACAGTGACAGAGTTTATTTTCTTGGGCTCCAAAATCACTGCAGATGGTGACTGCAGCCGTGAAATTAAAAGAAACTTGCTCCTTGGAAGGAAAGCTATGACAAACCCAGATGGTATATTAAAGTGTTACTTTGCCAAAAAAGGTCTGTATAGTCAAAGCTATGGTTTTTCCAGTATTCATGTATGGGTGTGAGAGTTGGACCATAAAGAAGGCTGAACGAATTGATACTTTTGAACTGTGTTGTTGGAGAAGACTCTTGAGAATCCTTAGGACTGCAAGGAGATCAAGCCAATCAATCCTAAAGGAAATCAATCCTGAATTGGAAGGACTGATGCTGAAGCTGAAACTCCAATACTTTGGCCATCTGATGCAAAGACCCGACTCATTGGAAAAGACCCTGATGCTGGGAAAGATTGAAGGCAGGAGAAGGGGACGACAGAGGACGAGATGGTTGGATGGCATCACTGACTCAATGGACATGAGTCTGAGCAAGCTCTGGGAGATGGTGAAGGACAGGGAAGCCTGGCGAGCTGCAGTCCATGGGGTCGCAAAGGGTCAGACACGACTGTCTCAACAAAATGCAAGTTGCATTCATTCCATCGACCACTTGGGGGAGCCAGATAGCTGAAAACAAACAAGTTAAGCAGAGGTTGTCCCCAGTTGAGAGCTAGAGTTGAGGCTCCTCTGGTTTCAGTCTCCCATTTTAGCATTTTGGGAAACAGAGGCTCAGAGAAAAGAAATGATTTGCTCACTGTTGTGCAAGTAACTGGTAATCTAAAGATGAGAGTCTTTACTTACCAGCTTATTAACAAATCAGTTGGAAAAAATCAACTTTAGTCACAAGCCTACTAAGTTCCGAGCATGGCTAAGTCTGTGTAGAGTAGAAAGTCACCTCACCCTCCTCCATTTCTCAGCTGATGAATTTGTGTTGTACTTTTCATTTCATTAAGATCTGTGCTTAAGAAGGAGTAGGTTACCAGACATCTCATGCCCGGATATCCACAGTTCTTACAGCATACAGACAATTGGCACTATGAAAAAGAAACATACTGACATACAAGAATAAGGACACAACACACACACACACACACACTCTTGGCGAGCTCACCCAGTTTCTAAGCTTTAAGTATGCCCTGTAAGTAGATAAATCTCAACTTTATATTTCCACCTAGATCATCCTCCTGGACTTCAGGCTCGTTTATCTAACTTCTTACACAACATTTCCACTTGGGAGCCTGTGAGGCATCTCGTGTTCTTGTTTAAAACTGAGCTCCTAATCTCCTCCTGTCCTGTTCGTCCAACAGACTTAGTTCAGGGCAACCGCATTCTTCCGTTAGCTCAACCGGCCTTCCTGTTGCCTTTAAACCTGTTCTCTCATTCTCCACCCTGAACTCACCAGCAAGCGTGTTGGCCGCGCTCTTCAGGATAAATCTAGAACCCGACCACCTCCTCCTGCCTCCACAGCTCCCGTCTGGCCCGTGCCACCGCCTTCGCCAGGGCTCCTCCCTGCGCCCCCGAGCCTGTTCTTCTGTAGCCTGCTCTCTGCAGAGCGGCAGAGGGCTGCTGTTACAGATCTCAATAGTGTCACTCAGTCCTCGGCTCAGGAACTGCCCGTGTCCCACCTCGCCTCCCTTCTGGGGTGTCTCCATATGCCTCTGACTGTGTCTCCTACTCATCCCCCACTCGGCCTCTCAGCTTGGCCTCATGGGCCTCTTGACTGTCCACAGACTATTCCAGGACGCTCCCACTCAGCCTCTGTCTCCGTGACCTGGCACGCTCTGACCCCCGGATGCCTACAGAGCTCCCTCACCTCTTCCCTTCGCCGCTCTTTCCACAACTGCAGCACCCCACCCCACTTCCTTCCCTTCTCCCATGACATACAATCCCCCGATTCTACCTATTCCTCTTTTGCTCAGGGTCTGTCTCCCTGCTGGGGAATGGTAGCTTCACGAGGGCAGCGCTTCCTGTTTATTTCCAGCCCAGAGCAATGCTTAGTGCATTGCTGGAATGAAAGACACAGACTTCAGAAGCTGTGTGAGGCAAACGGTGCTAGGATAGGAATAAAGTGATTTTTACCTGCTTATCCCTGAAGTTACTGAATCCCTGTTGCTGTGGGCAGTTGCTCTGTCTTTGATCTTACATATGAGGGTAGGAGGGTCCTTTTTGTTGTTGTTCTAAAATGTCAATGGAAAGAGTTAAGACCCTGCTAATGTTGATGAACTGCACTCAGACCCTGCAGGGCCTCTGGTTATTATGAGGCAGGAGGCAGTGCTTCCTGGTTGGAAAGTCACTGGCTATGAGACAGTAAGATGTGACCAAGTAAACAGTGATCCTTTGTGCAGGAAGTGTTGAGATGGTGGAAGGCAGGTCAGACAACGGCAGAAGGGTCCTTGACGGATGTGATGGGAAGGACATCTAAAAAGATAGGTCGAGGCTGTGTTTGCAGAGGTTTGTCTCCAGGTCAAAGTCCAAACTCCTGAGTCTCGAATTCTGTGGGTGAGGCACAACTGATTTTGAGCAAGAGAAGACCCAAATGGTCTAGAAAGATTCGTCTATCCAGGATGGATTAGAGGGAGGTGATTCTGAGTCAGGAGGTCATTGAAGATTTTTAATCTCAGATGGTGATGGCGTGGACTCTTAGGGGAGCAGCAGGAATAGACTTGGGAGAATAAGGGAACATCAGGAAAAAACTTGGAAGTACAGAGCTGCAACTAAAGAAAAGAGAAAAGAGAAAATTCACTAAGATATGTAGACAAAGAAAGGAAGAAAGAGGAAGGCCAGAGAGGAAGCTAAATTGTGGAGGAAGATGAGCGTTGCAGGGTCTATTTTAGTGACTCCAGGGGAACTTCAACCACAAATGTTTCTCTCTCACAGTTCTGGAGGCTGGAAAGTCCAAGGTCAAGCTGACTTGTTGCCATGGCCACCTTCTCCCTATGTCCTCAGGTGGCAGACAGAGATCTGTGTCATCTCCTCTTCCACGAATCCCACCAGGGGCCCCACCCTCACAACCTCATGAACCCTTATCATTCCCAAAGGCCACCTCCAAATTCTCTCCCCCAGGGATGAGAGTTTCAACAGATGGGTCTTGGGTGGACACCAACATCGGTCCACAGCATGGACTTTCAGCACTCACTAGGTGAGGTGAGTCAGGGTTGAGGTCCCTTTCTGGGTGTTCAGGAGCAAAGGACGGAAGTTTGAGAGAGGATTCTTGTCCACATGGGGAGATCTGTGATTATTTGAAGGCAAGAGGGAAGAAACCAGGACAGTGAGGAGAAGATCAAATGTGCTAGGTAAGGAGCAAGATGAAGAGGCAGTTCTTTCCAAGGAGAGAGGTCTCTAGCTTGCTGAGGCCAGAGGGAATCTTGGCAGGCTGGAGAAAGAGAAAATGTTTGAAGGTAGAGATAAGGAAACCGGAAGGAGCTTACTGCTCATGATGCTTCTGGGGAAGAAGGAAGCACAGTTCTCTGGCAAGGGTGGGATAAGATGTAGAAGAGGGGTCAAGGCTTGCTGAGGATGGTGTGGAACCTGGTACTTGGATCCCACGGACACATCCATCCGTTGATCTTACCATCTTCTCACTGTTCCTCACTCCTTTCCTGTTCTTGCTTCCTTTAGAGCCTGCTTAAAATCCATGGCCAGTCACTGAAATCATTGTCCTGCCCCTGATACTGCCTCTGAACCATAACCCTGATACAGTATCACTCTTTACCCCACCCAGGTCTTGACCCATTCTGAACCCACACAAGCTTATGTGATATAGCAATCCTGAGGGCAATAAAAAATGTGCTTACCCTTTCTGCAGACCAGGATGCAAAGTCTGTGGGTATGTCCTGTATCTTAAATATGTCCTGTATCTGAAGTATGTCCTGTATCTTAAATAATGTCATGTCAAGTGAGTTGTTGTTAATATATCTATATTAGATGATAAGGAGAGAAGAGAACAAAAATAGTTGATATGTATACATGCACATATTCACAACAGTAAGGAAGATGGATGTGAGAGTTGGACTATAAAGAAAGCTGAGCGCCAAAGAACTGATGCTGTTGAACTGTGGTGTTGGAGAAAACTCTTCAGAGTCCCTTGGACTGCAAGGAGATCCAACCAGTCAGTCCTAAAGGAAGGACTGATGCTGAAGCTGAAACTCCAATACTTTGGCCACCTGATGCAAAGAAATGACTCATTGGAAAAGACTGTGATGCTGGGAAAGATTGAACCGGGAGGAGACGAGGATGACAGAGGATGAGATGGTTGGATGCCACCACTGACATGAATTTGAGCAAGCTCCAGGAGTTGGTGACACACAGGGAAGCCTGGCATGCTGCAGTCCATGGGGTCACAAAGAGTGGGACATGCCTGAGCGACTAAATGACTGAACTGAAGGAAGATGTGCTCCATAACAATGATAGTTCTCATAACAATTATAGTCCTCACTGGTCCTGAGATTGTAGCTGATATCTGTAATTATAATACCTTCTCCCACTATTCTTATTTCCCCCTGGCGGCTCAGATGGTAAAGAATCTGCCTGCAATGCGGGAGACCTGGGTTTGATCGCTGGGTTGGTAAAATCCCCTGGAGAAGGGAATGGCAACCCACTCCAGTATTCTTGCCTGGGAAATGGCATGGACAGAGGAGGCTGGCAGGCTGCAGTCCATGAGGCTGCAAAAGTGTGAGACGCGACTTAGCGACTAAACAACAACAACAATTTATATTAAGCATTTCTTCTATCAGTTTTGTGTATCTTGTATTTTTCCAGGAATTTACCCATTTCACCTAAATTATTTAAGTTTTGGGTCTGGTTTCTCAGAGTATTCACTTACGATCCTTTTAATTGTGGTAACGTCATTAGTGATGCTGCTTCTTTTAGTCCTGATTTTTATTCAAGTCTTCTCCATGCTTGGTCAGTCTAGTTAAAGATTTGTCAGTTTTGTCAGACTTTCAGAGGGCCAGCTTTCAGTTTCATTGATAGTCTCTGTGGCTTTTCTACGCTCTTCTCTTCCTCAGAACCCCCAGCACAGTTCTCTCAGTGGCGTTGGCCACTGGAGCCTGAGATGTTGGCAGGTAGCCCTTTGCCAGCAGGTAGGATCCGTTGGTCCTTTTTTCTGCTTAACGTGAGGCTGGGGAATTAACAGCATTGAAATCACCTATGAGTCTATTAGACCCACAGGCTCTTGGGACCCCATCCCAGTGTCCTGATCCTGAATCACAACCTGTAAGCAGCCTCCTCAGGGAACCGTTTGCACATTCAGGTTTGAGAAGCACTTGGTCTGAAACCTTCATCTTGCAGGTGAGAACATAAAGGGCTTGAGAGACAGTGTACCCCCCAGAAGGAGGTTCTCGTAGGAACACTAAGAGATGATGGGGAGAGTGGGGAGGGAGAGGAAAGGGAATACAAACATGAACCAAGAGCTGGGATGTGGGGAACTGTCACCTGGGCAGGAGGGCCTCGCTCATCTAAGGCCACCTGGGGATGTCTCAGCCATGAGAGTACAAGGTGTCTCTGTGTTCTTGGTGTCAGGCTTGAACATGCCTGTCAGAAAGCACACCCAGATTTCCGTAAACCCCAGTTCTTCTGACAGTGAAAGTCACTGTTAGAAAAAAACAAAAACAAAAAAAAAAACAGAAAATGGAAACATCTGTTATGGACTCTTGAGATGCCCAGGTGTCAGAGTCCTGGGCCCAGCTATCCCCCCCGCAGGCCTGCTCCCTGGACCTCCCGCAGGCCACCAGCCGCCGCCCTGGGCCCTTCAGACCTGGTGCCATAAATCTGCAGTGACCCTCCCCTGCCTGCACGCCCAGCTCCTCTCCAGGGCCATCAGAGGTTATTTATGGCAGCCCACAGCATTCTCTGTAAGGTTTCAGCCCCAGATGCAGGAGACGCATGTTCTATTTCTGTTTGACATCCCATGTCAGGAGTGAGCCCTGGACGAGGTGAAAGTAATTCCGCATTATATACAGAGGGTGAAGTTATGTGGTGATGTATCAACACCAAGCCCTGGAAGTCCTTGGAAATCAGGAGAGTATAATTTTAGAATGAACGTAATGAAAACGTTAAAAGAAGATCCATTTTTCTCCTCTACCGCTAAACTGGGCTAACAGATAACTGGGAGAATTTTCCAAGGGTGGATGAATGCCTCCTGCTGGAGTTGTTCCCAGGAGGAGGCCATAGAGCTGGGAGAAGGCCTCCCTCACACCAGCCCTGACCTCTCTGGGGTTCAAGACCAGAACTTCTTGCTGCTTCTCAGACGTCTTCCCAAGAATGCCCTGCCAACAGCAACTCAAACCCAACCCATCTGAAATGAGACTCCTGACTTTGCTTCCAAGTGCCGCCGCCTCCTCTAGTCCACAGCTGTGTTATAGGACCATTTAGTTCCCTCTTACCCAAACTCCAAGAAGTTTCCCCTTTGACTCTTCCTGGTCCCCAGCTCCTCCCATCTGGGAGCTGGCTTGTTGTTGTTCAGTTGCTAGCTCCTGTCTGACTCTTAGTGAGCCCCTGGACTGCAGCATGCCAGGCTTCGCTGTCCTCCGCCATCTCCCAGAGTTTGTTCTAACTCATGTCCATTGAGTCAGTGATGCCATCCAACCACCGCATCCTCTGCCCTTAGGGGTGCAAGTCTAACACCCCCTCTCTAGTGGAGTCCTCATGCCTTCCCGGGCAGACCCCCAGGCAGTGACTAAGTGCTCCCCTAGACACACACTCTGTCCCAACGTGGGTGGACACATCTTCCTCTTTGGGTTGAGAGTTACAGCTCGTCATATTTAGACAGAAGCACCATGTAGGAAGGTGGAAGGTTCCTGACACACTGCACACACACAGTCCTCCCGGCTCCAAATGGTCCCATGACATCACACGTATGTTATCTGACTCCCTCTGTAGAGGCTTGATTTGGGAACCTAGTTCTAAACCATACATTTTCAACTTTTTTTTTTTTGAAAGAAAATGCTTTTAGAAAGCAAGCGTTGCTTTAGTTGAAGGCAGAGAGAAGAGCCAGGGGCCACCTAGACCCTTGTGTCCACAGTGGGGGCCTTGGTGCTGTGTGGGGCACACACTGAAAGGCCCTGCCCCACCTCTGGTGGTCCGTGTACACTCTGATCCTGCAGCCACCTGCTGACTCTAGCCTGACCACCTGTAACCACAGGCAGTAACAGGCAGGCCTCCAGACCTGCCCGTGTCCCCGACCCGGCCCGCGCCACTCTCCTCTGCCTGTGTGATCACAGCCCATGAAGTCAGCGAGGGACTTGCAGGGGACACTTCTGCAGGACGCTCCACTGCTCTTTGTGTTTCCTCCAGCATTTTACAAAATTGTTGGCTTTCTTGGGGCCCTCAATCCCCCATATAATGAATTTTAGATAAATCAGGCAAAAATGACTCATATACTCAACTGATTCATTCGGTTCCCTCATGAGGAAGTATTTGTAAAATAGTCCCCATCCTCTTGTTTGCTAACTATTTGTGATTCTGCTTGCCTAACAGCAAGCACACAGATGAAGAATGCGAGCTTGGAGAGTAAGAAAACGGCCTTCTCTTGCGCTTAAGATGTGTTGAGAGAGACACCCTCCCCGAAGCCCTGCCTTTGGTTTGGGTTCAGACAGTGGGTGTTGGTTTGCTCTGTACTTCAGCTCTGTCTCATCTTCCTAAAGGAAGTCAAAGAGGACAGATGACTCTCTTGCTACATCCCACATCACATGTACCCGGGGGTCCTTCTCATCCTCATCTTCCTCCCAGTTTGCCCTAGAGGCTGTGGGAGTGCACACTTGTCTGACCACTCTGGAAAACAGTTCACAAGTTCCTTATACATTCTCCTACCCTACTAACGGGGCTACCCAGGTGGCACTGCTGGTAAAGAACACGCCAGACGCAGCTTTGATCCCTGGGTCAGGAAGATCCCCTGGAGGAGGGCATGGCCAGCCCGCTCCAGTATTCTTGCCTGGAGAATCCCATGGGCAGAGGAGCCTGGTGGGTACAGTCAATGGGGTCACAGAGTCAGATGCAACTGAGCATGTGTACACACAGGATTGGAGTGGGCAGGAGGGTTTGCCCACAGCCTGGCCACTGGGCTCTGGGGTTTTCTGCGCCCTCCTGAGGCAGCTGTGTTTGGCACTGGCCATCGACGGAACTCATTTTCAGCAGATTTAACTGTGGCGGGCCTGTCTTGCTCTTCAGTAGCAATGAAGCAGCAGGCTGATAGAGGTGTGTGTAATTTGCTTCAGTTGTGTCTGACTCTTTACGACCCCAAGGACTGTAGTATGTCTAATAAAGCTTTTATTTTACAGCAGTTTCACATTTACAGAAAAGCTTCAGAAACAGTGCAGAGGATTCCCATGTACCCCACACCCAGTGACCCCTTCCGGTAACCTCCAACCTATGTAGAGTGTATTTGTTATAATCGATGAGCTGAGGTGAGAAAACTGTGGGGAGCATGGTCATGAGCAGGGTCTTGGCAGGCTGGGTGAGGACGGAGCACCCCAGGAGAAGGCATGGTATGTAGAGAGCCAGGGAGTGGGCCTGAGCGGGGGTTAGCTCAGGGGACAGGGGGAGCCCAGTGGGGCTGGGTGTAGGCTGACGGGGGAGGCTTTTCATGCAATAGGCAATTGTTCTGGGCACACAGGTGTGGCTCTTTCCAAAGGGCTCTGACCCACATCCCCAACTTCTTCCTCATCTCTTTTCTGACATGGGGAAGGAGATGCCCTTTGCTGGACCCACCCTCAGAATGTGCTCTGTATCACTTCTCGGCCTTTTGGCTAAGATCAAGTATAGAATGTGCTGTGTAGGAGGTTTCCTACATGGACATACGCTGGTCTCACCTGTCTTCATAATCAGGAACCCAGTCTATTTTCTCTCTTACCATAGAGATCTGTGGGATTTATGGGGTTAATAAAGGATGCAGCTTTTACACTTATTAGAAATCACAAAGTCCCCCAGATGCACCATCCTACCAACATTATATTACAGTTGCTAAAAATACCCCACTACCATGGGTGAGCTCAGAGCAACAGATAGCCCACAGACTAATTTCATCCTTGGCAGAAGGCCACACAGCCTCCAGACAGGATCAGAATCAAACTGGGGGCTGCTAAATATAGAAATATAAATTTGGGTTTGTTTGGAATCATTTGAAAACTGAAAGAACACATAAGGCCGTGATCAAGCCTGGTAGCGTCTTCCAAAGGCAGCGATCACCTTAGTGTTGGTTGGTCCTGCACCCCCAGCCCCATTCTCGGCCCCTCAGTGGAAATATGAGGCCAGTCTCTGTGTCCGGGCTGGATATAGATGCAGTACCGTCATCTACTCCCAGGGGCTGCACTGAGGTCCTGGAGGCCAACTGACTTCACAGGTGACTTCACACTCAGACCCCGGGCTCTCTGACTTCATGTGTCTGCCCCTTTCCCATCCAGATGGAGAGGACGAGGGTCTGTCACTTCCCCTTGAAGTTTCACCCAGCACCGGGGTCCCACTGGGCAGGACTCACTGGGAAAGGGGGAGAAGGAAAAGAGCTTCCTTGCAAGCATCCTGTCCTGCGTGTCCCTCTTGTTCAGTGTTTATGAGAAGGTTCTTCAGAGCACAAACACACCTGCCCAGAGGAGCTTTGGGTAGGTGGTAATGCAGGTGAAAGATGACTAGGTCAGGGGAGGAGAGTGAGAGGCTCACTCATGGTCCTGTTTGGGCACCCTCTCTAGATCCATCCCTAAGGAAGTCAGCACCATCAAGGTAAAGGGCTCTGGGGAACATGCCAGGACAACCGGCCAGTTTAACTGGCCCAGAGTTTCTCAAGTGGCTTCAGGCCACACACACATCTATCCTCTGGCTGCCTCCCTCACCTCACTCGGGACCGCTCTCCTTGCCCATGCGCTTCTCTGACTCCAGCCCTTTGTCCTTCAGATACCCCCAATCCTGCATCTCTGGACCCTTGTCTTCTGCCCCCTGGGAAGCTGTTCCATCTGGTGCCTTTATAGCCTTCCTCTTTTCACTTAGAGGTCAGTTCAAATGTCACCTACTCTGAGAAGCTTTCCTGAACCATTCTACAACTGCTCTTTTAAATTTAATGCCATCTCCCTGCTTTATCTCCTTTGATTTAACTCATTACTACCTATTACAGATCACATCACACCATGTTATATCTTTGTTGTTATCTATTTTCCCGATGACTCAGAGCTGAAAAGCAACTCAGAAGAGCTGGCCTCCCAACGTGGGGAGTTTGTAGAAATACCACCATCAATCAATGGAGCATGGATGTTCATTTTTATGCACAAGAAAACAACCCAGTCTTATGTGTAACTAAGCCTAAAAGAATGCCTCATAATAAGTATGACAACCATTCTCAAAAAGAATGCATAAGAAGGCATAGCGTCAAAATTCCATGGGCAGAAATTTGTATTTCTTTGAATCAAGATTGCCGTGAGAAATATCAGCAGCCTCAGATATGCAGATGATGCTGCTCTAATGGGAGAAAGTGAAGAGAGACTAAAGAGCCTCTTGATGAAGGTGAAAGAGGAGAGTGGAAAAGCTTGTTTAAAGCTCAACATTCAAAAACTAAGATCATGGCATCTGGTCTCATCACTTCATGACAAACACAAGGGAAAAATGTGGAAGCAATGACAGAGTTTATTTTGGGGGGCTCTAAAATCACTGCAGATGGTGACTGCAGCCATGAAATTAAAAGATGCTTGCTCTTTGGAAGGAAAGCTATGACAAACCTAGACAGTGTATTGAAAAGCAGAGACATCACTTTGCCGACAAAGGTCCATATAGTCAAAGCTGTGGTTTTTCCAGTAGGCATGTACGGATGTGAGAGTTGCACCATAAAGAAGATTGAGCGCTGAAAAACTGGTGCTTTTAAACTGTGGTGCTGGAGAAGACCACAACATTTTGAGAGTCTCTCGGACTACAGGGAGATCAAACCAGTCAATCATAAAAAAAATCAACCCTAAATATTCATTGGAAGGGTTGATGCTGAAGCTCCAATACTTTGGCCACCAGATGTGAAGAGCCGACTCATTGGAAAAGACTCTGATGCTGGGAAAGACTGAAGGCAAAAGGAGAAAGGGGCAACAGAAGATGAGATGGTTAGATAACATCACCGAATCAATGGACATGAATTTGACAAGCTCCAGGAGACAGTGAAGAACAGAGGAGCCTGGCGTGTTGCAGTCCACAGGGTTGTGAAGAGTCAAACACGACTGAGCAACTGAACAACAACAAAGTTATGGAAAAGAATCCAGAATCAGTGAGATCTTGGATCCGATGGAATACGGTGAGTACAGTGAGTGTGCAAGGCTGAGAGTGGAGCAGCACCAGGTGATGGGGACAAGTGGTGGGGGCACCGGGGTCATGGCAGGGGGCTGGGGGTCCTGCAGGAGCAGAAGTCACTCAGGAAGGGATCCCTCCTCCCAGCTGGGCTCCTCTCCCCAACGTCACTGCACTGTCATCGTAACAGCCCTCGGGGCCACTTAAGTGTAAGAATTACTTTGCTACCGACATTGAGAAAAAACACATGGCAGATAGACCCAATTCCCGCTCTCCAAATTACCCCAAATAAACAGAAGAATGTTTGAGGCCCCCGAGGGATATATAGGGAAGAGAAAAAGGCAAGTGCGAGCTAACAGCTGTGGCTGAGGAGGTGGGGGAGCCGTCTGCCCAGACGTTGCTGCATTCTCTCTCCAGGTCAAGCAGAAACTGCAAGCAGTAAATGCAACTGTCCCAATTTGTTTTCTCATGAAAATGTCAGCTTGAGCTCTTGAAGGAATCCTTTTCTTATGGCCCAAGCAAAGAAACCTTTTTTTATTGTGTGGCCCCTCAGGACAGAAGAGGCTTTTTGATCCTGTTCCATGTTTCCAGATTGCTGGTATCCTTCAGATTGGCTTACCCCGGGGGCTGATATACATTTCTAGGTGGGGAAGCGCGATGCTGACACATTTGTTTGGTTTAAGCCAGAGCTGTCTCCAGGGCCCAGGAGGGATGGGCTTCTTGGCTTGCCCTCCGCCTGCCCCCAGGTGAGACCCATGGCCGCAAATGGCCCCTTCTTGGCAAGACAGTTTAATGGCGTGGGGCATGAAAGGGATATGGCTGCATAATTCTTGTTAATAAATGTCTTATTTAGTTACCTCATGTTAATTATTCACTAAGCAGAGGAGCTCTGGTTTGAATGCTCCTTGAGCTTTTTCTTTCTCCCTTCCCTCCCCTCTCCTCCTCCTCCCCACCCCTCTGGACAGCTCTTCTCCAAAGAAGAGAGCCCAGACCGTTGTCTGGCTCCAGAGAGAACCAGCAGCTATTACAGCTGGACAGGATGCCAGAGATCACAGTCGGGTAATTTCCAAACCACTTTGAGGAGTCTGAGGGTTTTCATGCTCAGCCTCTGGGATGGGATAGCATGGCTTGGTGGGCAAGGCCCCTGCCTCTTTGGTTCAGCTCTTGTGCCCTGATCCCGGTTCCCTTTGTACATGTGCAATTTCAGGAGCAGGTTTTGTAAGGAGAAAAAGATTGGAATCCTGGAAAGGTCTAAAAACCACTGATGCAAATCAGGCCTCTCATTTACAGGTGAGGATGCTAAAGTCCAGAGAGGTAGAGTGGTTTTCCTGGGTTGCACAGCTTCTTAGTAAGGAAGTCTGGACTAGGAGGCCTGTCCTCTCCCTGTTGCATGGCTTGGGATGGAGAGAGGAACCCAGAGAAAAGAGAGAAGGTGGGAAGGAGGAAGGTGGTCAAATGTCCCTGTCTCTCTTCTGGCATGCAGAGCAAGATGGCTTCTTGAAACACCTCTCTGGCTACAGGCAGTGGTGTCTTAGTGTGCTTGCTGAGAACAACAGTGCAAAAGTGACCTGGCTCTGCGATCTGTCTACTTACTGAGGCTTCACGGTTTGTGGTGTCAGACCTGAGCTGGCTGACAATTTCACTGTGAATGGAGTTCTTTCTTTAAAAAAAAAAAAATGTATTGTTACTTTGGGGGTGGATTTCTGGGAAATATTTATGAAAATGGACACCAATTTTACCATATTTCCCAGTAGAATGAATTTAGTCTTTGAGATGGAGTTATATTTAGGTCTATTGACTTAGGGTAAGTTTTACAGTAAAAAATTAGATGTAAATAAAAATGTTCAGTATATTTTTGAAATCATTGCCTTTGCTACTCTTATTAAAACAAAACAGAATTTTCAAGAGTTAATAGAATTCTGTGGTTAGAGACTCTGGAAACTCACCTCTGCTCCTTGATAGCTGTGTGTGTTAAGTCACTTCAGTCTTGTCTGACTCTTTCGACCTCATGGACTGTAGCCTGCCAGGCTCCTCTTTCCATGGGATTTTCCAGGCAAGAATACTGGAGTGGGTTGGCATTTCTTTCTCCAGGGGATCTTCCTGACCCAGGGATTCAGCTCGGGTCTCTTACATCTCCTACTGGGGTGTGAATTCTTAACCACCAGCGCCATTTGGGAAACCTCTGGATAGCTGTGTGACGTTGAGCAAATCACTTAACCTCTCTGAGCCTTGAACATCCCCCTCTGTAAAATAGTGATAACAATAAATTCCCTTGTGCACAATGACTGTGTTAATACATAAAGCCTTTACAACAGCACTCAGTGGGATTCACTGTGCTTCATGAATCTCTCAACAATTTTAGAAGATTCTTGGTCTATATTTTAAATATTGTCTCTTCCCCATTCCACTGGGCCTTTTCCAAGACTCATAGCATATCTTTTATGTTTCCATTTCTTTGTCTTTAGAAGGTCTTCTGGATAATGTCTTTGGTTCCATCCTTCAAGCTCACTGAGATTCTGATGTACTCCATCCAATATGCTTTGTAACCCATTTGTGATGGAGACCACTAGCTGTATGCAATAAATCATTCTCTCCTTTTGTGTTAATAGGACTGTGGTTGGACACCTTCCTCCTCAACTCTGTGGCATTTCCCAGACATATTAGCAGTTGGTGTGGCTGGGTCATTAAGCTACATTCAGTTGATGTCAGTGGATGTGGTGTGGACAAGGGGCATGTTTCTTCCACAGCCTGTCTCCTCTTTGTAAGACGAAAAGTGTGTAAAGCTCCATGGTGCATAAACTCATGACTTACAATGGGATTAGTTAAAAAATGGAGGGAAAAGCATTTTGACCCTTTATAGCAGTTCAGCCTTGTTTTAAGTTGTTCGTTTTTGTGGGGGAGGAGGTATTTTATAGAAGTAATAGTTTAAAAAGGATTGGAAGAAAAAACTATTCTGTTATCTGTGCCTGTGACCAGATGATGTCACCAATTAATGTCTTAGGGGATGGATGAGAAGCAAGATGGAGAGGACCTGTGACCCTAAATAACTGCATGGAGCAGAATGCTCAACTCAGTCTATGACATCAGAGAAAAATGCACCCTCCTCTTTTTTTAATGGACTGAATTATTGTCAGATCTCTTCCTGTGGCTGTTGAGCCTTACCCAGTGCATGCCCATCATGTTTTTCATTCTAGTGAGTCTACATTTGACTTCTTGAAATTATGTTTTATTCTTTTTCAGATCTCTTTGTTTTTTTTTAATAGGTTCTCATTCCTTGATCATGTGTGAAAGCCTCTGTTGTCTTTTAATCTTTCAACATTTGCTGAAACAAAGTCTTCAGCATCAAGATACAGCAGATACAAACTTTCAGACAGAGGTGAAATATCACCAGATGCAGATACTCATCAGGAATTCCTGAGAACTTGTTCTGCAACACTTAGATTCTTTCAACTACTTAAGAAATTTTATTTATTTATTTTTGGCTGTGGGCAGGCTTTCTGTAGTTGCAGCAAGTGGGGTTGCTCTCGAGTAGTGGTGCTCAGGCTTCTCACTGCAGTGGCTTCTCTCGTCATGGAGCACAGGCTCTAGGGCATGTGGACTCAGTAGCTGTGGCTCTCGGACTCCAGAGTGCGGGCTCAGTAGTTGTGATGCACAGGCTTAGTCGCCTTACAGCATGTGGAATCTTCTCTGTGGCACACGGACTCTTTCCCATGGATCGAACCCATGTCTCCTGCATTGGCAGGCAGGTTCTTAACCACTGGACCACCGGGGATGTCCTCTTTCAACTGCTTGAAGAGTAGGAAAGAATTCAGAGAGATGGCGAGAAAAGGTTTCTATGACAAAGAGCTCTTTAGAAAAATCAATATTGACGGCTCCATTTTCTGTTCACACCAGAGAGCATCCTGCATCAAAATCGGTGGCAAGCGGAACAAAGGCCACCTGTGGGGACAGTGGATGTCCAGGTAGACTTTGGCTAATCCGTATAAACATTGATTGAAGATCTCTCCTTGAACTGGCTGAGATTGAACATCATCAAAACAGTCAGTATTTGTTTTCTGGGGCTTCCATAAAAAAGCACAACAAACTGGTACCTTAAAACAACAGAAATTTGTTGCTTCATAGTTCTGGAGGCTGAAAGTCCAAATTCAAGGTGTCAGCAGAGCCACATGCTCCCTGAAGGCTCTAAAGGCAGATTTTCTTCGTTTCTTCCAGCTTCTTGAAGCCCCAAATATTCCTTGACTTATGGCAATGGGACTCCAACTTCTGCCTCCCTGTCTTCAGGTTCCTTGGTGTCTGTGTCTTCATGTCTTTCTCCTCTGTGCATGTGTCTGTGTCTAGATTTCCTCTTCTTACAAGGATCCCAGTCATGTTGGGTTAAGGGCCCACCTACTCTGGTACAGTATCAACTAAACTACTTACGTCTGCAACAACCCTATTTCCAAGTAGAGTCACCTCTGATGCTGGGAGTTAAGGCTTCAACATATCTTTTGAAGACACAGTTCCACCCATAGCACAGAGAGGAAAAGTAGAGGGGGTGGAGGATGAGAAGTCCACAAGAAGGATGAGAAGTCCATCATCTTGGTTCTGCTTCCCGTAACCCCTGCTCCTCTGCTCGGCTGGTCCAGTTCCCTAGTGACTCAGTGAAGTTTCAGTGTAAACTTTCTCCTTCAAAAACTCCTGACCCTCCCACTGCTGCCTGATTCTTGTGCTCCATTGCTGCAGACTGCCTTCCCTCCCTCACCTGCCCCCCATCACACCCCTGGTCTCCCTACCCAGTTCCTGCTCACCTTCCTTGCTCAGCCAGCCATGCAGATAAAGTCACAGCCCTGACCCTCCTTCCCCTCCTGCAGCGTACAGACCTTTTCCTCTCGGGCTGTGTTCCCAGCACACAGTGAGCCTCCCAGCTCTAGAAGCCTTGCCCCAGAGTCCCCTTCCTCCCTGACCTCCCCGATCAAACCATCTGCTGGATGCTGAGCCCTGGCCATCTGCTGGAGAACCGCTTCTGCCTCTCAGAGCTTAGCATCCCGGCTGAGGCAGTTCTCACTGTAGACCTTGAGATGGTCAGTATTTTTCCTCCAGGGCTGGTGTGGCATGTTACATATTTATCAACACACAGGGACCAGGGCTTTTAACGGGGGAGGACAGTGCTGGAGAAACAGCGTTAGGAAATCTGTATGAATGAGCCTCAGCGGAGAACCAGAGTTCAAACACAAAAGTCACGTTTTCGTTTTTCTCCCTAAACCTGTGAGCCAGTCTGAATTTTTCTTTTTTTCATCTAAACACATTGTCCAGATATATCTTGACCCATCCCTCTCTTGAAGGAATGCAGCCAACAGCTCCTTCCTCCCAGTAAAGCAATTCTCTAAATCAAAACCAACTTTAAAAAAAAATGATTCACAGTTGAAAGAACCATTTTCAGATGCTACAAAAAGCCATTCAGACACGAGGCTGTCCTTCTCATCTGCCCTAATGAAACTGGTTTAAAATTTTGGAAAAGTTCTTGGACAATTCTGCACCACTGTAGGGAAGTTGGGATGCATGTGTGTGTGCTAAGTTGTATCAGTTATGTCCGACTCTGCAACCCCACAGATTGTAGCCCACCAGGCTCCTCTGTCCATGGGACTCTCCAGACAAGAATACTGGAGTAAGTTGCCGTGTCCTCCTCCAGGGGATCTTCCCTGACTCAGGGATTAAACCTTTTGTGTCTCCCGCATTGGCAGGTGTGTTCTTTATCGCTGAGCCTCTGGGAAGCCCGGGGACTTCCAGATAGGGCCATTGAAAGTAGAGTTTTGTAACAATATTTTCAGTCTGTAACAAAAATCTCCTGGAAAACTGATTCTTTGCTTGAAACAAATTATACAGTATGAGACAATATATGTGTGCCTTGGAGAAGGGCATGGCAACCCACTCCAGTATTCTTGCCTGGAGAATCCCATGGACAGAGGAGCCTGTATAGTCCATGGGGTCACAGCGTCACACACAACTGAGCGACTAAGCAGAGCACAGCACAGCACACGTGTGTGCCTAGACTAATGTTTTGGCTTGAAACATATGGCCAGTGTGGATTCAGGGGCAGTTTGGTAGCTGGGAAGGTGGGGTTGACTGGTTCTGCAGGGGCTTGTCAATTTGGCATTTAGCATCCCTCTGTCTCCCTCTTCCCCCAGTGGCAGCCGGATGTCCCTCTGGGAAGCCTCCCACCTGCATGGCCTGTCTACCCCACATTTTGTTTGGAGCTCCAGGGCTAGCCCTTTGTGGAGTAAGCCGGTCCAGGACACCCCATCTCCCTTGCTTCAGCTTGTTGGCCCGCAGTGCTCCTTTGTCCACGGGGATTGGTACCAAGGGCTCAGGAGGTGTGAAAATCATTCCCTTTATGGGATGCAGTTCTCATCTGTGGCTGTGAATGAGGAAGCACAGAGCCCCCCGTTCCTGCTGCCAGCAGCCCCTTTACCATTAGGATGGAAATACATCTGAGGATAAACTTGATCTGGGCAAAAATGAAAAAAATAAATGCAGGGGATCTTGTGGGGGAAGTTCAAGTAGAGAGGAACAGACAGTAAACATAAGTCAATGCAGATACACGCAAATAAATTAACCAGGGTCATGCGATGGTGGTGACCAGGGGATGGGACCACGGCTGTGACTGGATGGGCAGAGAAGCCTGTACCACAAGCCTACCATGAAGGCTTGGAGCTAAACAAGAGGCATTTCATGCTGTTGGGGGAATTTCCTATGTGGCTTTGCAGCAGACTTCAGCATCAAATACGTACAGGCCAGTTTCTTGATTGTGACCCGAGGACCTGTCTGATCCCTCACAGCCCTCCTGGTCTCGAGTACCAGAATCCTGCATGGTGTCTTGTTCCCTTCTGTGGACAGACTTTTCAGCTTTTGCAGTTTACCACAGAGGAGCATATGCACTAAAGACAGAAAGGCCCCTGCCTCACACTTAGATGGTGTGAGCAGGAAAAGAGGGAAAGACCCATCCCTCTCACAGCTTCTGCTTGCAGGCCTGCCAAGGAATGTGGTCTGGATGGCAGACTTTCCACTGTGTGTGGGGCTGGGGGGCGGTGATGCCACGATGGCCCCACACCACCTGCTGCTGACACACCATGTGGAAGCCCCGGTCTTCGCAAGAAGGTCAAGGAACCCTAGAGAAAAGTGATGGATGAAGGCAAGGGTGGTGAGAGAAATATGAAAAGAATCAAGACTATTTCTTCTGTAGAAGAGGAGCAGAAAAGGAGACGACTCCCATAGTAGCCAGACTGGGAGACCTTGTCTCTTTTCTGTTTGCTTATCTGGAAAATGAAGCGGATAAACTGTCATCCACACAGTGGTTTTCAGCCCCAAACTCTGTGATCCTGGGACTAAAGTCCACATGTATGAAAAATATTTATGTACAAGGGGGTGGCTGCGTTCCTGACTCCATTGCAACAGAAGAAAGAAAAAAAAAATGAGACCTCAGGCCAAATTTCTTGACCTTGAGAGTTGTTGCAATAGTGGAAGAAAATGGAGTTTTTAAATCCCAATTCCCAGAAATATATCAGAAAATGATACCTTGTTATTTTTCTGGGATGGAATAGTCCCAAGAATCTACTCCCTAAAAGTGTGAATTTGAATTGCCTGGAGGTTAATATGCTAAAATGTAAATACAGTGTCCTAAGTTCATAAAAAAATTTCTTGCACAGTAACAGGGAGATCTGAGATGACTTCTCTTAACATATTCGCTGTGCATTTTAAAAGCATCAAAGCTGTGAATCTGTCTTAAAAGGGGGTGTCCTCCAAGCAGAGCAAGTGGGGTTTGTGATGCTGAGATGAGCAAAGATGAAGATTGGGGAGCATTAGAGTTTCTTTCTTTCACTAAAACATTGAGTTTAAAGGGTGTGGGAAAGAGTTAATGACCCACAAGATGTCCAAGTCCTAATCCCAGGGGTGTGTGAACACTTCAGGTGGCTAAAGAGATTCTGTAGGGCTTCCCAGGTGTCACTGGTGGCAAAGAACCTGCCTGCCAATGCAGGAGACTTAAGAGTCTCAGGTTAGATCCCCGGATTGGGAAGATCTCCTGGAGGAGGGCATGGCAACCCATTCCAGTATTCTTGCCTGGAGAATCTTATGCACAGAGGCTACAGTCCATGGGGTCCCAAACAGTCAGACATGACTGAAGTGAGTTCACACATATGCACACAAAGAGATTCTGCAGAGGAGTCTCAGATGAGAAGTTTGTCCTGGGTCACTCAGGTGGACCTGGTATAATCCCAGGGGTCCTTAAAAGACAGAAGAGAGTGCCAGGAGGGTCAGAAAAGGAGACGCGAGGATGGAAACAGGTTGGAGGGGTGTAACTGCTGGAAGGGGCATAAGCTGAGGATTCGGGAGTCCCCAGACCTGGAAAGGACAAGCAAGTAGATTCTCCCTTAGAGCTGCTGGAGGCAGTGTGATCCCCTGACACTTCTCTTGGCCCAGGAAAACCCATTCTGGACTGCTGACCTCCAAATGTATGTAAGATAATACTTCTTGGCTGTCTTAAGCCACTTAGTGAATAATAATTTGTTACAGCAGCCAGAGGAAACTAATACAAAGAGAGAAGCCATGGTGGATTGATGTAAGAAAACAAAATGGAAAAAAAAAAGTGCTTAAGAAAAGGAGCAAGAGAGGGAAGACAGACGGAACCGGAGACAAGGAGCCGGGCTTGTGAGGGGGAAGGGCTGGGCACTGGAGCCTGCTCTGTCCTGGGTGCCTGAGGTGGGGAGGACGCGAGTACAGAGCATTGCGGTGAGGGGAGCGGGAGGGTGCTGAGCCCAAAGACAGCCAGGCCATCTTTCTGCCACCCTATCTCAGCCTGCGTTCCTGGAGAACAGAGCTGAGACAGGTGTCAGTGTGAGCGATTAAGCTAGAGTGAAGGATGGGAGCGAGAAAGGAGCAAACAAGGAGTGAGAGGTGAGCCGGGATGCAGTACTGAGGCTGTTACCCGCAGAGAGCCCACTGCCCAGTCCTGACTAGGGCACCAGCTCCTGAGGAAAGAGCTTTATTGTAGGTCAACTATAGGCAAGGAGTCAGGAAGCAGGGCTTGAATCCTTCTCCAGATCCAGAGTTTGGGATGAAATCTAAGGAACTGGGGGGAATTTCAAACTTGGAAGTGAAGTCATGCGTTAGAATCATTTCACCTGGCATCACTAATCAAGGTTGCTTTAAGACTTGCATGTTCTCCAAGGGGTGTGTGTGTGTGTGTGTCTGTGTGAATACACTCAGTCATGGCCAACTCTTTTGTGACTGCGTGGACTGTAATCCTCCAGGGTCCTCTGCCCATGGGATCCTCCAGGTAAGAACACTGGAGTGAGTTGGCATGCCCTTCTCCAGGGATGGAACCCGCATCTCCTGCATTGTAGACAGATTATTGAAGAGCCACTTGGGAAGTGGGTCCAAGGGTCCCTAAGCAGCCTAATCAGGAAGACTGGGATCATCTGGGTCTAATTTGAGCTGAACCAGTTTGGACTGGATAGGACCACAGGCCTTTCCACTGGCCACGCGTCAGTGTCTGGTGCCTGTACAGGAGGAGTCTCACGCCTACAGACAATCAGCTTTCCCCATTCCTCCCAGGGATCCCTTAAATACTGCTGTCCCTGGTGTAAAGATTTACTGGGCATGGCTTCACCCATTAAAACAAGACCCAGTTTCCCCATCAGGAAGCTTCTGTAAGCCTCTTATCCTCCATCAGAGGGCAGACAGACTGAAAATCACAATCACAGAAAACTAACCAATCTGATCACATGGACCACAGCCTTGTCTAACTCAATGAAACCATGAGCCATGCTGCGTAGGGCCACCCAAGACGGACTGGTCATGGTGAAGAGTTCTGATAAAACGTATTCTACTGGAGAAGGGAATGGCAAACCACCTCAGTATTCTTGCCTTGAGAACCCCATGAACAGTATGAAAAGGCAAAAAGATAGGACAGTGAAAGATGAACTCCCCAGGTTAGTATGTGCCCAATATGCTACTGGAGATCAGTGGAGAAATAACTCCAGAAAGAAAGAAGAGATGGAGCCAAAGCAAAATCAACAGCCAGTTGTGGATGTGACTGGTGATGGAAATATAGGCTGATGCTGTAAAGAGCAATATCACATAGGAACCTGAAATGTTAGGTCCATGATCAATGCAAATTGAAAGTGGTCAAACAGGAGATGGCAAGAGTGAACTTCAACATTTTAGGAATCAGTGAATTAAAATGGACTGGAATGGGTGAATTTAACTCAGATGACCATTATATCTACTACTGTGGGCAAGAATCCCTTAGAAGAAATGGAGTAGTCATCATAGTCAACAAAGAGCCCCAAATGCAGTACTTGGATGCAGTCTCAAAAATGACAGAATGATCTCTGTTTCCAAGGGAAACCATTCAATATCACAGTAATCTAAGGCTATGCCCTGACCAGTAATGCTGAAGAAGCTGAAGTTGAATGGTTCTATGAAGACCTACAAGACCTTTTAGAACTAAACCCCCCAAAATATCCTTTTCATTATAGGGGACTGGAATGTAAAAGTAGGAAGTCAAGAAATCCCTGGAGTAACAGGCAAATTTGACCTTGGAGTACAGAATGAAGCAGGGCAAAGGATACTAGAGTTTGCTAAGAGAACACATTGGTCATAGCAAACACCCTCTTCCAACAACACAAGAGATGACTCTACACATGGACATCACCAGATAGTAAACACCAAAATCAGATTGATTGTATTCTTTGCAGCCAAAGATGGAGAAGCTCTATACAGTCAGCAAAAATAAAACCGGGAGCTGACTGTGGCTCAGATCATGAACTCCTTATTGCCAAATTCAGACTCAAATTGAAGAAAGTATGGAAAACCACTAGACCATTCAGGCATGACCTAAATCAAATCCCTTATAACTATACATTGGAAGTGATGAATAGATTCAAGGGATTAGATCTGATAGACAGAGTGCCTGAAGAACTATGGATGGAGGTTCATGACACTGTATAAGAGGCAGAGATCAAGACCATTCCCAAGAAAAAGAAAAGCAAAAAGGCAAAATGGTTGTCTGAGGAGGCTTTATAAATAGCTGTGAAAAGAAGAGAAGAGAAAGGCAAAGGAGAAAAGGAAAGATATACCGATTTGAATGCAGAGTTTCAAAGAATAGCACGGAGAGATAAGAAAGCTTTTCTCAGTGATCAGTGCAAAGAAATAGAGGAAAACAATAGAATGGGAAAGACTAAAGATCTCTTCAAGAAAATTAGAGATACCAAATGACTATTTCATGCAAAGATGGGCTCAATAAAGGACAGAAATGGAATGGACCTAACAGAAGCAGAAGATATGAAGAAGAGGTGGCAAGAATGCACAGAAGAACTGTATGAAAAAGATCTTCATGACCCAGATAATCACAATGGTGTGATCACTCCCCGAGAGCCAGACATCCTGGAATGTGAAGTCAAGTGGGCCTTAGGAAGCATCACTACAAACAAAGCTAGCAGAGGTGATGGACTTCCAGTTGAGCTATTTCAAATCCTGAAAGATGATGCTGTGAAAGTGCTACACTCTGTATGCCAGCAAGTTTGGAAAACTCAGCAGTGGCCACAAGACTGGAAAAGGTCAGTTTTCATTCCAATCCCAAAGAAAAGCAATGCCAAAGAATGTTCAAACTACTGCACAATTTCACTCATCTTACACACTTGCAAAGTAATGCTCAAAATTCTCCAAGTCAGGCTTCAACAGTATGTGAACCATGAACTTCCAGATGTTCAAACTGGGTTTTGAAAAGGCAGAGGAACCAGAGATCAAATTGCCAACATCTGTTGGATCATCAAAAAGCAAGAGATTTCCAGAAAAAAAGTCTACTTCTGCTTTATTGCATATGCCAATGCCTTTGACTGTGTGGATCACAACAAACTGTGGAAAATTCTTAAAGAGATGGTAATATCAGATCACCTGATCTGCCTCCTGAGAAATTTGTATGCAGGTCAAGAAGCGACAGGTAGAACTGGACATGGAACAACAAACTGGTTCCAAATTGTGAAAAGAGTACGTCAAGGCTGTATATTGTCATCCTCCTTATTTAACTTGTATGCAGAGTACATCATGAAAGATGCTGGGCTGGATAAAACACAAGCTGGAATCAAGATTGCTGGGAGAAATATCAATAACTTCAGATATGCAGATGATACTACCTTTATGGCAGAAAGCAAAGAAGAACTAAAGAACCTCTTGATGAAAGTGAAAGAAGAGAGTGAAAAAGCTGACTTAAAATTCACCATTCAGAAAACTAAGATATGGCATCTGGTCCCATCACTTCATGGCAAATATATGGGGAAACAGTGGAAACAGTGACAGACTTTATTTTTGGGGCTCCAAAATCACTGCAGATGGTGACTGCTGCCATGAAATTAAAAGATGCTTGCTCTTTGGAAGAAAAGCTATGACCAACCTAGACGGCATATTGAGACATTACTTTGCCAACACAGGTCCATCTAGTCAAGGCTATGCTTTTTCCAGTAGTCATGTATGGATGTGAGAGTTGAACTATAAAAAAGCTGAGCACTGAAGAATTGATGCGTTTGAACTGTGGTGTTAGAGAAGACTCTTGAGAGTCCCTTGGACTCCAAGGAGATCCAACCAGTCTATCCTAAAGGAAATCAATCCTGATTTCATTGAAATTCCATTTCATCCCAATTCATTGGAAGGATTGATGCTGAAGCTGAAACTCCAATACTTTGGCCACCTGATATGAAGAACTGATTCATTTGAAAAGACCCTGATGCTGGGGTCTTTGAAGGCAGGAGGAAAAGGGGATGACAGAGGATTAGATGGTTGGATAGTATCAACGACTCATTGGAAATGAGTTTGAGTAAACTCTTGGAGTTGGTGATGAACAGTGAGCCTGGGATGCTGCAGTCCATGGGGTCTCAAAGAGTTGGACATGACTGAGAACTGAACTGAACTGAACTGTCCCTGGTGTTCTAGAAGGTCAATTTCAAGTCTGTTGTTCTGTCCATGTGCTGGGCTGCTTTGTGAATAAAACCCTCTTTGCTGCAAGCATGGGTGTCTTAGCATTAGGTTTGTTGCATGTTAGGAGAGCGAACCTGGTTCAGAAGCTAATGGGCCAGCCTGACATCAGTCCACAGACACTGCTTGAGCTGCTGGAAGCTGAATTTCCATCTCAAAGGATTCCCTCACTTCACAAAAGGCAGTGGTAGCAATGCTTCTACTTGCTTCGTTCTAGAGATGGAGGGTTCTAGAGATGGAGGGTTCTTGGCTCTGTGGTATCCTGGAGATGCGGGTTTCTGTCTCACACAGGAGCGGTGCTGTCTCTGTAACGTCTAATAACCCGAGTCTTAATTACAGCAACAAGCTATTGAAGGAGGCAAAACCAGTTGAAGCCAGAGCTGTTTCAAGGAGGCCGCCGACTCGCCATCCTGACCAGGGCAGCAGCAGCAGCAGCCGGCCACAGGGGCCCTGCTTTCGGCCCGAGCAGCCTCTGCAGGCCCTTCTACTCCATAGGCTTGCTCTTATTAACCAGCTGCTCCTTTCACCATCATCTCACTGTTGGTGACTGTTCCTTCCATCAAACCATCAGAGGGACAGCTGCCCTGAGAATCTGAGTGCTGCATGGAGACCGAAGGCCGTTTGGAGGGAGGCCTCCCCCGACTTGGTCACGGAACACAAGGAGACCGAGAGGAGTGGCGCCAGGAGGCAGGTGGGCTCTAATGGCCATCCACCTTCCGGTTGCTGGCTGTCAGTGTGCTGAGGCCAGGGTCTGGGCGTTGCTACTCAGTGTTGCCTCCACGGGCACCTGTGGCCGTCCCATTCTTACCTGTGTCACCCTGGCTCTGTTCTTCCTGGGTTCTTGTACGACTCGAGCGACGGGCATGCCATTGGCTTCACGTGCTCACCGGCGTTACAGGAAGGCCTGGTCACACTTCAGATTCAGATCCTAGAAGCCCATGTGGGCGCCCTGCCCCCTCCTCATGCACTGTGGCATTTTTGACTCTTCAGCCTGGTTCATCCATTCCGTTCACTCTTTTCCATGTAATAACCCATCCTCTGATTCATGATGGGCGTTATCTGGAGGGGTGCCTTGCCCCTGTGACTTTGGTTCCCAGTTCAGTGATGTTTGTTCTGGGAGGCGTCTTTCTCTAATCCTGTTTCATTTGTGAGGTCCCCTGGCATTTTATAAACATATACCCATGAACATTTTATAAACATATGCCCTGGTGGGTGCAGGCACTTCAGCTCCTGGGCGGTAGGATCTTGCTCGACTCTTCTGTGACCTTCTTGCATCACTAGTATCAGGACCCAGCGTGGCCGCTTCTCACTTGGTCTGGATGTGAAAGCCGCCCAACCCCAGCCCGTGGGGTTCCCCAGGAACCCTGGTCAGATGCCCCCAGGCCACCTGCACCCTCGCTTGCTCATGGTCCCTGCCGTCTTTTCTACTACTCGGGTTGGCTGGCTTGTTGCCCTGTGTGGTCACTTGCCTGGTAGATGTCAGTCTCTGTGTGTGTCCTGTCCTCCAGACACAGCTCATCCAGCAAGGGGTTAGCAGAGATGCAGGGGAGGGGTGGTGGTATGAAGCCAGCACTAGAATATCAACAGCTGGGGTGGGTGTTGTGGCTTTGCTACATTCTAAACTTCTCCTTTCCACATCTTGGATGTGGAGAGAGGACCTGGCCAACCTCGCAACTGCATCGAAACAGTTGTGAGAATCTAAATCTGAGTTGTACTCAGAATACTAGGTGTTCCTGGCAGCCGAGGAGGCAGTGAGAGAATGTTCCTAACACTTTGTTCTAGCAGCTTCGAGCCTCCAGGAAGAGAAGGGAAGCCTGCAGAAGCACAGGCTTGAGCTGGTGGAAGAGGAGGGGAGGCGGTGGTGGAGACCCTGCTCCGTCCTCCCAGCGTTGGAAGGCGGAGTGCCTGCTGTGTGGTCTGGCCCTGGGCCTGGCTCCTCCCCCTCTGCCCAGAGCAGGCCGCCTATGAGGTTTGAGGGCACTCAGAGGGAACGTAGCCTCCTCTCCTAACCGTCTTCCTCCTCTCTTCACGTAGAACATCATTTCCGCAGTAGTGGAAGCAACTCTGTCTTAGCTGTATGCATCTGGATTTTTGTGTCTAGAAAAAGAGAGTGGATGCTGGGACCTCAGTGACCTTCCAGGCTCTACACCCATCAAAGGTGCAAAACTGTGCCAGGGCTGCTTCTGAAGGTTCAGGGTGGCCGTGCCTAGTAGTGGTGAGCCCAGAACATAGTTAGAAGAGCATGATCGCAGAGCCATGTGCTCTCAGGATGTGGGCCTCCACCCGCCGCTGGTCCCAGCTCAGACACTTGGCAGCAGGCAGGACTGGGACAAAGGTCTGGTTTCCTGCTGGCCATTCGGGGGTGCTTTTATGGCTTCTATTTGACCGAGAACACAAGGAGACAAGTGTCTGTCCCATTTTTAAAGCCAGGATAGAGCACAGTGACAGAAACACGACTGGGTTTCTGTGTCCCAAAGATTAGGGCTTCCAGGTAAAGTACAGAAAGTTTAGCTTGCATTTCACATCATTGTTGAGTGAATGTTTGGTGTAAGTATGTCCCAAGTATGTGTTTAAGATAGACTCCTGGGCTTCCTTGGTGGCTCAGACAGTAAAGAATCCACCTGCAGTGTAGGACACCCGGGTTTGATCCCTGGGTCGGAAAGATCCCCTGGAGAGGGGAATGGCCACTTACTCCAATATTCTTGCCTGGAGAATCCCATAGACAGAGGAGCCTGGTGGGCTACAGTACGTGGGGTCACAAAGAGTCAGACTGAGAGTCTAACAATTTTCACCTTTTTTGATGCTAAGCATTTACTGCTTATCCGAAATTCCAGTGGAATGGCATGTCCTACACTTACTTTTAGCTAAATCTGGCAACCCCACCAAAGAAGAAATTCACATTGAAAATGTTTATCAGACTGAATTATGGCTGCGCAGCCCTGTCCTGGGTCTGCACTTAGAGGCAGAGTCTGCATCTTTTCTGGGAGTTCTTAGGACCACGGCTACATCTGGAGCAGTGCCAAACCTCCATGTGAGACCAGAGCATTTCAGTCACTTGTCCACAGTCCTGATGTTCACAGCCGGTAGACAAAATACTGAGATGTTTGGCAGGGCCGCCCGGCTGTCCCCTGGAAGTCTGGCATCTCACGGCCACAGGTTTCCAGCTCGCCCTGTGCTGGGACAGTGTCTTCCACTCAGTTCTCTGATCTGTGAGGCCCCTGCTCCCCCTGATCCTCTTCCACCAGACCTGGGACACGCTACCAGATTTTTCAAGGATGCAGCCGAAGTCTGGACGTGCTTTGCATTTCGTTCGTTTCTTGGCCCTGGACTCCCATGTACGTACAGTTGTTTTACTTCAGTCTGCTGATAAAGCTCAGGCTTCTCCAGACTTCTACTTAGTCTCTGTGATGTAGGAAGCCCAGAAAGAAAATCGTGGGTTTTGTTGTTGTTGTTGTTGTTTTTTGTTCTCCCTCAGAGCACAATGAACTGACATAAATCCTGTTCGTGTGCTAACACTGTGACCCCAGTAAGAAGATGGATGAGAACAGTGATTTCAAACAGCACGGGAAGCCCCGAGCAGGTTAGAGCTTCTTCTGGGAAAAAAGGCATTCATTGTTTCAACTATTCATTCAACCAACTTCACTGCCCCCTGTTCAGGGCAGCGGTGGGATGCAGAAGCTGGAGACGTGGTCTCTGTGACGAGTCTGCCTGGATCCTGTTCTCAGCTCTGTGACCCATTCATTAGTTGTATACCTGTGGAAGGTTAGTGGGCTCCATTTCTTCTGAATAGGATTAATAGCATGCGGTCATTGTGAGGATTAAATGAGAATTCATGGACCTGCTTAAGGACGATGTCTGACATTTAGTAAGTACTTAACAATGTTAGCTGTTACAGCAGATACATAGCCGCTGTACAGATACTTGGATCTCGGAAAGGGCAGGCTCTTGTCTGTAGAGGTAAGATTCAGAGTTATTGCTTGGCAGAACCTTGTTCTGAGTAATGATATAAGAGACTTGTCCTGGGTCTCATAACTAGTCATGATCACCTCATTCTCTTTGGCTGGCCGGTGGTCTAGGAATGGCCCTGATGCAGAATTCTGGTCAAAGAGATACAAATGGGTACCTTCTTGCTGACACTCCCGGAAAATCTTGCTTTCCTGATTTAAAACTAAACAACAACAAAAACCAGAAGACCTTTTGGCCTGGAACACATTTATGACACTTGGAGGTATAGCAGCCATTTTATGACTCTGAGGTCACAGAATGAAGACAAAGGCTGTTTTGCTAAAGGTGATTAAAAAAAAGAACTCAGTTCTTTAAAGGTATATTTAAGTAACTCCAAGAGATTACTTACCCCCAAACTTCTTACCAAATGAGAAAAATTAACATGTATTCTTCAAAGACATTGTAATCAAATTACCACTTGTAGCTAAATGGATTTTTTTTTCATTGATACAGCCAAATTAAGACATGCAGTCTCTTTCTTCAATGAAGTCATAGCCAAACAAAGGGAAAAAGCATGCATGATGAAACAAACTAGCAAAGTGCTTTGTGCACACAGGAGAGGAAGAGCTCATGGGTGATGGGGGCGTCTTTTGGGGTTATAAAGAGTTCTGACCTTGTAAGGTAGACTCTTGATGCCAGAGCATGGACCTCTGACCATCACCTGGTTCTCAAGACACCTTTCTAGAGAAAGGAGAAGTCCCTGCCTAAGTACAGTTGCCACCCTGGACCTTGCATCTAACCCCTGAAGTGGGAGCAGTCTCAGGGGACTGAGCCCTTAACCTGTGGGGTCTGTGCTGACCCTGGGGAGTTAGGGTCAGAGTTGAATTAACAATCAGCAATTGATGTCTGGAGACTTGGGTGGGAGGGGGTTTTGGTTGGGGAAAATCCCCATGCATTTCTGTCACAAGTGTTGTGAGAAGAGAAAAGGAAATACAAGTTTGGGGGCTTGTTTTTTTTTTTTTTTTTTTTGGTTGTTGCCCTTGCTAGGAGAACTGTGTGGGTTGGCTTGAGTTAAAGGTGGAGGACAAAATGATGGAGAGAGAGGAAAGGGACAGGCTGGAGACTGAAGACCTCACAGAAAGCCTCCCGGAGACAGGTGTGCGTGAAGAAACTGACCAGAAAGCAGACACAGGGAGGAGTCGGGAGAGAGCGGAGCGGCTGATGTAGCGACAGCTTTGCCTGTGGCATAGGTTTCAGAACTGGCCTGCCTGGTACCACGAAGACCCCTGAGTCCCTGAAACAGGAACACGATGATGGAGGAAAAGTCATTTGCCAGATGTGGGCATACCATTGGCTAAACTATCAAGCAGTCAAAAGATTTTCAGTCATGGAAAAAAGAATCTTCAAAAGTCTTTAGAGACGTAATGGGCCACTTGAAGTATCTGAGTCAGTCTGGGGCTCCAGTTTGCTGTCTTGTAATAAGTTCTTATCAAGTTTCTGCTGCAGATAACTGAAAAGCATAAGCCTCGCTGGGGTAACGTCTTAGCTACACCACTGATTTTTCTCACTCAACCAGGAAGTGGTTTCTGTGACTTAGAGATGAGCTCCATGCTCGTTTTGATGTTGGATGTTGCCTCACTATGTTGCAAGAGCTTGATGTTGCCTCGATACATTGGCCTGTCTCTAGAAAAAGTGAATCAACTCAAATGGAAAAGTTAGGCAGTACGGCATTTTGTGTAAGAGTTTTTAAGTCTTAAAGAGTTAAGTGGGTGTCCTGCGCTGATTTAGAGCTTTACGTGTGTTAGTCCTAAAGTCTTGTCTGACTGTTTGTGATCCCATGGACCATAGCCCTCCAGGCTCCTCTGTGGAATCCTCTAGGCAAAAATACTGGAGTGGGTAACTATTCCCTTTTTGGGGGATCTTCCAGACCCAGGGATCAAACCCGGGTCTCCTTCATTGCAGGCAGATTCTTTACTATCTGAGCCAAATTAAGTCAATTCTGAGAAAGTCTGATGAGGTTGATACTAGCCCCATTTAACAGATGAGGAAGCTGAGGCTCAAAGAGGTTTGGAATCACAGGTTAGGGTGTATCACAGGGCTGTTAAATCCATGCCACAGAACCTGTGATCTCCACTACACTGTGCTGCTTCTCTGTTTTTACACAAAACTGCCAAAAACTAGGACAGAGTCCCCAGGGCATATGACAGCAGCCACTTCATAGTCTGGATGCTTCCCCAGGGATTAAAGAGAACACTGCATAGAAAAATATCCCCCTGCCTCCACCATCCTGCTCTTTCTGGGGCAGCACTGGGCTTCAACTATGAGTTTACGAAGTGACCTGGGGGCCATGTGGAGTGAACAGAGAGCCAGGCTGTGTGGACCCTCTCAGAAAACCCGTGTAACCCTCCTGAAACAAACAACTGGGGGAAAGGCACAGATCCCAAAGGGACGTTGCATAACATTTATGAGCATTTTCTCAAACAATAAAAGGTCTAACTGGCGCTTAAGCTTTTTGCAAGTGAATGTAAATTACATCTCCAAGTACTGTTGAATATCGAATTTGACATTCAAATAATCTCTGAAATGTTTAAGAGTCAGTGGGGGATTGTTTTATGAGAGAGAAGAGAGGGAAATGGCTTGTGGGTTTGGAGGGGAGAGACGGGTATGGTTCACTGCGGGGACCTTCCTGGCAAAGGATCCTGAAGGGTTCTGTTAGTACAGTGAGTGGCTTCATCTGAAACCTACACCTTCCAGGCAGGGTGAAGATTTTTGTGTTACCCCTTAAAAAAACTGGATGGAAAGACGATCCAGAGTGTTTTATATATGTATATATGGTCAGAGAACAAAGCAAGGTGGGGTTGGGGCTTCTGACCCAAAGTCAGGCTGAAAAGATTCCAACCCTTCAGAATCTGTAAATTGACCAGTAGCGTGGAATCCTCTCCTTTTTCTTCCCAAGGGACAGTGGAGCAGATAAATGTTGGTTCTCTCTATTTAGATTACAATTACCCAAGGGCCTCCTTTCTCTGTGGCTGGAAATTCTATATCAGATAGCACTGAGGTCTCCTGACCAGGACGGCAGGGCCTTCTAATGCCTTCCAAATTGCATCGGGCAAGAGCACCTCAAGGTCTCTCTGGATTTTGGTCCACTCCTGTTTTAAGGTACTTGTTATAAAAATTTATGTGGCCCCTCGATTTTTGATAGTTTTGCCTGCTTTTTGACGTGAAAATCTGAAACTGGCACTTTAGTGTGTATGATTTCCCCAAACTGTACATTTATAGTAAGCCACTTATAGTAAGGCTGCGTTGCTTCAAATACTCAGGCTATGTACTGCTTCTGATTATTTGTCTAAGGATAATAAGCTGTGTTAAAAAATTATTTTTTCTTAAAAGGGAAAAATTCACAATTAACACAAACATAAAATAAGTAGCTGTCCATTTTTATGTAACTTGTTAATTAGTGAAGTACCTAGTAAGAGGAAAAAAATAAGTTCAGAGGAGAAGTCAAAGAACATTATGTGTCAGTAAGCAATCAGAAATACTAAAGTTTTCTAATAGATACAAAACTGGTCATTATCCACAGGGCAATTAATCAAGTGCATCACTTTAAAAATTTTTGTAAGATTTTTTTTGAGGACCATTTTTTTTTAAATTTTATTTTTACTTTATTCTATGTTACAGTACTTTATTGGTTTTGCCATACATTGACAGGTGTACATGAGCTCCCAATCCCGAAGCCCCTCCCATCTCCCACCCCATATCATCTCTCTGGATCATCCCCGTGCACCAGCCCCAAGCATCCTGTATCATTTTTAAAGTCTTTATTGAATTTATTACAATTTTGCTTCAGCTTTATGCTTGGTTTTCTGGCTGAGAGGAATCTGAGATCTTAGTTCCCCGACCAGGGATCAAACTGGTACTTCCTGAACTGGGAGGCAAAGTCTTAACCATTGGACCACCAAGGAAATCCCGATCAAGTGTATCTTTAGCAGGCAAAATTAATTTGTATTTCTAAGTTCAAGAATTCTCCGCATTACTCTCCTCAGCTTACAGAGTGGTAACATAGGTCAGAGATTCTTATAGAATCCAGTCACTTGGAAGGCTGTGTGCACACTCAGTCGTGTCTGACTCTTTGTGACCCCATGGACTGTAGCCCACCAGGCTCCTCTGTCCATGGGATTCTCCAGGCAAGAATACTGGAGTGGGTTGCCATTTCCTTCTCCAGGAGATCTTCCTTGCCCAGGGATGAATGCCTCGTCTCCTAAATTGGCAGGTGGATTCTTTACCACTGAGCCATCTGGGAAGCTCCTGGAAGGGTGTACTTAGCGTTTAATGGAAAAGACATTCATGAAACTTTTTGCTTATTTCCAAGTCTTCTAACATTTTTTTCCTGATGGCTAAATATCTGTGCTGAGTCAAAATGTGAGTTTCAGGCAGGAATTGAGCAGCTGGGTAATTCCTGATGCCTGAAGACGTGGTGAAAAAAAAAAGCACTGGTTATAATAAAAGGGATCAGATGACTGGCAGAGAGGAGGAAGTGGGTTAAGTGAAAGGGCTTCTGGCATCAGGTGTGTGTGAGGAAGCCCCAGGCTGATGATACCTGGGGAATAGTATGAGGAGCATTTGGGGGATAGTAGAGGGGTTAGAGCATCACAGCCCTTGGTCTGGGGCCAAGTAAGATGTCAGTTTTGATAGGGGAGTGCCAGAAATCCTGTTCTTTCATAGAGCAAGCTGTTTGGGCTGTATCTTGATGAAAATCTGTGAAGGAAGAAAAAGAAAACCCTCTACAGAGGTGGCTGGGTGTTTGGTTCCTAAATTGGAGCCTGATTGCGTCCGATTTCCCCAAGTTTTCATCTTTTAACAGGGGGACCCTCACACTGCTGACACTCTCTTGCCCTCTCAAGGTGTCTAGAGCATCACTCCCCCATTTCCACCTTTTAAGTCACGGGTCAAAGTTTCTCGGAGCAGAGACACACCTCCGATCTCATGACCAGCTAAGTCACAGCCTGCAGAAAATGTCTTTGCTCTAAATCTCTCCTGTCTACCCATATAGTCATAAAACATTTTCCTCTGTAGCTTTTTATTTACACTTTTAATCTGGGAATTTCAGGTTTGTATAACAGAGTTCCTGTGTGCCCCTCATGCAGTGTCTGGCATTACTATGGCAAATCGGTCAAAACTCAGAAGCATTACTATTCACTAAACTCCAGACTTTCTTTCGATTTCAACTCTTTTTTTTCTATTCAAGTTCTTTCTATCATAGGAGGCAGTGCAGGGTACCATATTGCACTCAGTTGTCAGGTTCCTATGGTCTGTGATCACTTTGGTTTGTCATTCCTAGTGCTTAATGACCTTGACAGTTCCTGGACAGTACGGGCTGACTATTCTATACAGTTTCTCCCAATGAGGGTTTGGCTGGTATTCTCATGATCTGAGTGGGCTTACGGGTTTTTCTGCGCCCCTCTTGTGGGCACATCATATGAAGGGTACACAGCATAGCTGGTGGTGTGAAATTGCCTCTCTTGTTTGACGTGTGTTTGCTGGTTACTCAGCTGCACAGTTGCTGTTTTTCCTTTTCACTTCTCTTCTTTGGTGGCTCAGAGGTTAAAGCATGTGCCTGCAATGTGGGAGACCTGGGTTCGATCTCTGGGTCGGGAAGATCCCCTGGAGAAGGAAATGGCAACCCACTCCAGTACTCTTGCCTGGAGAATCCCATGGACAGTGGAGCTTGGTGGGCTACAGTCCACGGGGTCGCAAAGAGTCGGACAAGACTGAGCGACTTCACTTTCACTTTCTTTCTCTTCTTTGAAATTAAATCACTAAGTGAGTTTTCATTTCTTTCTCCATTCTCTGGTGTGGATTAGACAACTCTTTTTTTTTTTTTTTTCTGTGAAAGTTCTAAAATATCCACTTATAACACTTTCTGGGCTTAGTCTTCTTGGAGATAAATTTTAAAGACTTTCAATTAAGATTTCCTTGGTTCTGAGTCTACTGAGGTCTTCTGCATTTTCTAATGTCAGATTTTTTTTGGTGATTAAAGTAAAACGAGCCATTGCATTGTGATCTTAAACTTCACTGGACACTGTTTTGTCTAGCGTCCTCTCCTTTTGTAAACTTGATACCTTTCCTTCTGACTAATACAGACTTGCATTTTCTTTCCCCGAGTCGGCATGCTATTTATGTTGCTTAACTTACAAAGGAAATGGTAGGGCACTTTGGATTTATAACTCCTATCACGGGAAAGCCCAGGAATGAGAATTCATAAAATTTGTTTCTTGAAATAGCGAGCCAGAGACTCCAGCGGAGCCCAGGGAAAGAGCCTTGTTGGGCCGTCAGGGGAGGTCTGAGATGACGGTGAGCCACGAGTGCCCAAGACTACGTTTGTCCTCGCTCCTCTTAGCCCTCTTCTGGGCAGGGATTCTAGTTGGGGGAGGAGAAAGGAGCACAGCGCTCTGGGGAGAGAGCAGAAGATGCTTTCTACCCACTCCTGTGTTTACCCACTCCCTGTGTTTCATCACATGGGGCCTGGTCATGCCATCCACGAGGGGCCTCTTGCCAGCTGCCATTCGGGCCCTTCTGCCCGACCACCCTGCTGGGAGTGGGGATGTGGGGAGACTTGGGGCAGGAGAAATCACAGACTGTATGTGTAAGGCAAGCGCAGAGAAAAAGAGAGCAAGCTGGGCAGTCAGGCGGAGAAAGATTTATTATAGGAAGAAAGAAAGAAAGTGACTGGCTTTGGAGAAAAACCAGTGCCCTCCATTTACCACCAACCCTTCTTATAGCCTACTGATGGGAAATTGTGCCCCGGAAGGGAGGGGGCCTTAGTTTATCTTTACCCCATAGCTGGGGTCTTGTGGTCATGTAGTCGAAGGGGTCTCACGGTCAGATGGTCACGTAGTCTTGAGAAACTGGCACAAGCAGGGAAAAACAGGATATTGCCTTAAGGAAAAACAGGATGCCCACTAGGGCAATGTGGCAACTGTGACTTCATCCCTTGTTTGTCAGGTCACCACAATGGGTCTTATTTTAACTATACCACTATGAGCCCTTGCAGAGAAGGCGATGGCACCCCACTCCAGTCCTCTTGCCTGGAAAATCCCATGGATGGAGAAGCCTGGTTGGCTGCAGTCCATGGGGTCACAAAGAGTCAGACACAACTTCACTTTTACTTTCACTTTTCACTTTCATGCATTGGAGAAGGAAATGGCAACCCACTCCAGTGTTCTTGCCTGGAGAATCCCAGGGACAGGGAAGCCTCGTGGGCTGCTGTCTACGGGGTCACACAGAGTTGGACACAACTGAAGCGACTTAACAGCAGCAGTATGAGCCCCTTGTGAACCCTAACAGTACAGTCTGCGTGGGACCTCAGCTCAAAGCTGGCTCACCGTCTCATTTCAAGGCTGTGAAAATGGAGGTGAAGCTGGCAAGACAAATTTCCGAAGCATAGAGACAATCAGCAATGACACCAGGGCTCTGAGTTCACATTTCTTTCCTTTTGGTAGAGCGATCTTTCAGGAACCCCATCCCCTCCCCTCTCCCCGACTGACTTTGGACCAAGCAGATCTAGAGGCCATTCAGATAGTCAGAAGTTTAGCTGTGCTAATTCTGGGCAGGAGGGGTTTGCATGGCTAGGGGTGTTTGCACTCTTCATGGTGGCTGTGTGGTCATCACGGGACCTGTCCTGGTCAGAGTGTCGTCAGGAGGGTGGCCTGAGATTCCCCCCTTTGGATCTGCACTTTGCAAATCTCCCTTGGAAAACAAAAGCATATTTGGAGGTGCTGCTTTATCTCTCCCATCTACTTCTCAAGTAATCCTGAACTTCTAGCTTGAGGCCGAGGCCGGGCTCCTTGCCAGTCTGTATACACGCTGTCCATCCACAGGGGAGACACCAGAACTCGGGCTGCATGGAGATTCCCTCTTTCGGCTGCCGGCTTAGGCTGTGTATCTTGAAGCAGGATCCACATTCCTGGCAGGTCAGCAGGGAGTCGTGTTTGACGTTGGTGGAAAAGGGCTGTTCTCGGATCCAGGACCTCTCTCCTTGTATCTGTCTGCTGTCCTGGGGAACAGGCTCTGGTGGGGCAGAAGCCAAGTGTTGGAGGGTGTGTTTGGCTCCATCTCAGAGCATGATGGAGTCCAGTAGGCTGATGCCCAGCTCAGAAAGTTCCCTCCCCTCTATTTGTGCAGAACACATCCAGAGCCGCCTATGGGTCAGTGGTCTGTGCGGTGCCCATCTGCAGTCACTGTTCAGAAGACGGCTTCCTGTGGGAAATTCACAAACAGCTGGCCTGGGATTACAAGAGCTGAGCACAGGGAAGATCGTCTCTTCCCTCCCCGACCTCTAGGACCTGGAGCTTGTTGATTTGTTCTTACCACATTCCAGCTGTCTGTGAAGTCACGTGGTAGTGTAACAGGTCTTAGACAAGTTCTGGGCTCCTGGCATGAAGCCCAAACCAGATCTGGCTTTTCCTTTCAGCACCAGTGGCTTTGATTCCTGATGGCCCGTGTGGGGTCATCTTAAATGTCTGTTCACGAGGCAGGTAAACTGACTGCCTCCAGGGAAGCATTTGGTCAATACAGATGCAGACCCAGAGGGAACTTACAGAGGTTAAAAAGACACACTCTTGTGAATGTGTGCTCTGTAAAATCTGTTCCCAGTGATCCTCTGGCTTTCTTAAGTGATGTCCCCACATCCTTTTCTAGCCCTGGCTGAGACGAACTGACTGACAGGATTCATTGCTGGGCCCTGGGTGAGCGAGTTGTGGGCAGAGGCTACACTGCATAAAATTAATCCCAGTCCTCTAGGGACATGTGTGCAGACTCTAATGGGATAAGGGAAAGCACAGGTGGCTTAAGCCAATGCTCCCCCTTACACATCTTGGGTGTGTCAGACAAGCTGTACCAATCAAAGGCACTCTAAATACCACCCTTCTCCCATGCCCAGCAGCTCCACGTACCAGATAAAACCATGTGACTTCAGTGGCTTCCAAAAGACATGAGCAAGACGGTGGGGCAGGGCAGGTAGAGACCGCAGAAAAAGTCATAGAAGTGAGTGTTTTTCTCAGGCTTAGAGTCAGCCCAGCTCTGAGGATGTTTCCATACCAGAGGACCTTATCCAGTGGCTGACTTATTCAACCCATATATAAATAGAGAAAAAGAAAAAAATGTCAAGGTCATAAAAGTTCTTTTTTCCCTGACTCTGATAACCTCTTATCGATAGGCATATATTTTTGTGCTTCTCATTAAGTGTAAGTTCATATCTTCAGAGACACATTTTCACACTGCTATCTAAAAGTCCTTTATCTCTTTATGAGTTTGCAGATAAAAGACCCAACCATGTATAAAATCGTCAAACTGAGGTGAACTAGATCCTTACTCTATATTCAGAATTCTGTCACATCTGTCATTCTAATTTAAAAATGCAGCTATGAGAGAGACCTCAGGGAAGAGTATTAAAGGTAGCCTTTTCTTTTTTTGTCATTTATTTTGAATTAACTTTGGCCTAAGATTTGTGTGTGTGTGTGTGTGTGTGTGTGTGTGTGTGATGGTTTCTGCCATCATCAGCATGGGTCGGCCGTAGGCGTACATATGTCCCCTCATCCTTCAGTCTAAGGTGTGTGTGTGCGTGTGTGTGTGTGTGATGGTTTCTGCCATAATCAGCATGGGTTGGCTGTAGGCATACATATGTCCCTTCCTTCTTCAGTCTAAGGGTGTGTGTGTGTGTGTGTGAGAGAGAGAGAAAGAGATGCTTTCTGCCGTAATCAGCATGGGTTAGCCATAGGCGTACATATATCCCCTTCTTCTTCACTCTCCCTCTCACCCCTCCAGGTTGTCACAGAGCACCAGCTTTGGGTTCCCTGCATCATAACAATAGACTCCGACTGGCTATCTGTTTTACTTGTGTTTCAACTCTATTTTCTCAGAAAAGCTTTTTTAAAAAAATGTTAATAATTTAGAATTTTTAGAAAGAATAAAATTAAAAAGATAGCCACCCATGAATTCCCCATCCAGATTTGAATACCTTTAACAATACTAGAGTGTGTGTGTGTACATATAGACACACACATATACCCATGAAATTTATAAAATGCGATCACTTAAAATAGTCTCTTTAAAGTCATATTTTTATATACTTTATTGTAAACTTTTTTCTTTTTTTCTACCATAATATCGTAATGGGTAAATATCATTCCATCCTACAGATAAACCGTAACTTACTTAATGAGCACCCTGCTGTTGGAGACCTAGGTTGTTCCCATGCTTGGCTATCACTGGGAATCCTGCAGTCCCATAATGACAGTCACTGTGCTGTTTTCATGTTATCTTTATTATTTCCTTAAGATAAATTCCTGGAAGTGGGGTCAATGGACGAAAATGTATGTAAAAATCCTAATACCCATAACTGTGTTGCCTACAAGGGGTATAGATTTATCTTCCCACCACCAGTCTGGTAGGAGGGGAGGCTACTTTCCCTTTTACTTGATGATAACTGGTAAATTAAGGTTTTGCTAATTTTCTAAACAATACTAGGTCATTGTTTTTATTTCTTGGGCTTCACTGGGTCTTAGTTACAGCATGTGGGATCTTCTCTAGTTGTGGCTTGTGAGTTCTAATTCTTTGCCCAGGGGTAGAGCCTGGGCCCCCTGCATTGAGAGCATGGAGTCTTAGCCACTGGACCACCAGGGGAAGTCCCTGTAAGTTGGAGGTCAGGGGCCATGAAGGGGAAACAGGAGGTGAGCCGAGTGACTGCCCTGAGGAGTGCCTGGAGGCGTAGGTGCAGCCCAGGGTGGGGAACCAAGGGCTGGGGAGTCAGAGAGGGGAGGGCAGGGACACCCTGGGTGCATATCACAGGGCTCATGCACAAGAGAGGACAGAACCACACGGAGAGAAGATTCCAGTGGGTCTGCTTGGCTCTTGAGTGGGAGCTGAACATTTTCCACGTGTGAAGAAATGTCTCTCCCCAGAGTTGGAGAAGGAACCCCCTCTAAGGATTAAGGACACGGTCAGTGCCTGTGTTAGGGAGATGCCAGGTAGAGGTGTTAAGGGAGGAGAAGCAAAACCAGGCCCTGGAGAGGAAGTGTGTTGTCCTGGGGATGCTTTCAAAGGCTGATTCTTTTGTTTTGTTTTGTTTTTAATTGGAATATAGCATCTCCATAGAAATGTGGGTAAATCATAGTGGGTTTACTGAATTTTCACTAATGCACTCGGGTAAACCAGATCAAGAAATGGCTCCCTGAAGCTCTGTTGTTGTTGTTGCCTCCAGTCATTAAACCCCTCCCGTGCCCCACCCCACCCTTGGTGACCCCTCGTCCCCTCACCTGGACACTTTCAGTTTTCTCCGCAGGCAGCTGCTGCCGCTTCTCGCGTCAGCTCTAAGTGGCAGTTATGAGCTCTGGGTGGCTGGCAGAGGCCCAGAGGCTGACGCTCTTGGGGTGCCGCTGGAATTCTTCGGAACACCCTGTGGGGCCTCCCCACTGCCCAATTCCCTGACATGGGCATCCTGGCTCCGGCCCGCTGTCCATTCTCCGTCAGCCCCATTAGCAAGGCCTGCCCGGCTGGCAGGCAGCCCTCTTGCTGGGGTACCGGAAAGATGGCTCGAGCCCAGCTGCATTCCGGTGTCCGCTGGGCCCGTGGGAAACTCGTGGGTCCCGGTCAGGCCCACAGCAGCCAATCCCCTCTTGCATGAGCCCCTGTTCTCTCTTCTCCCATTCACATAGACACAAGTTTGTTAAGGATAGAGATCTCCCACTGGAGAAGGAGGGCCAGTCCGCTTCCCGTGAGAGTTTATCAGGGCCCTCTCCCCTCGCTGGACTCTGGAGAGGAAGACAGGAAAAGCGACTTGTTCAGCACAAGGCTGGTGGCAGCCCATAGCTACAGCTCTGCTCTCTTCTCCTCTGAAGGGAGTGTGGTATGAGGTGTCTTGAGAGCACAGCCAGGGTTTTAAAGGTATCTAGATTTGTTTTAATCCCACGTGCGGAGACGTGCAGACAGAGACATGCCCGTCCAGAAGTCAAGTGTTTACTATCCTCTCAGCTCCCTACAAACAGGAGGCTCAGAAGACAGGGCCACATGGGGGGCACCAGCGTCAGCCAAGGGAGGTCACGCAGAGGAGGAAGGGTGAGTGTGTGGTGGGCAAGAGCCTTTCCTGGGGTTTCTGCAGGAAGGGACAGGCAGGGTGGGCCAAACCAGCTTACGTCTTGCTGATTTGTATGATTCCAGTAGATTGTGGGGTGCAGGGGCTGTCCCAGTTGTCTGGTACCCAGCCCTGGGTGATTAGGGTGGGTGGACAGTAGTCCAGAGTGTGAGATGTAGAAGAAGCAGTTGCCAGTGTGGCCTCTGGGTTGGCTGGTTTGCATTTGAATAGTTTTCTCAGGGACCAGCGATTCCACCATCTCCAGGAACTAAGTCCCTTCAGGGTCAGCAAGAGCCCACTGCTGTCAAAGTGTCAGAACACAGAGAATGAAAGACCTGATTAACACGGCAGAAATACTGGCTGTTTCCTAGTAAGCTCTGCAGGAGGTTTCTGGTTATTTTCAGTGCTTCTTAGAATGTATAGTACTTCAGTCCTTGTTGATCCCAGCTCTGGGTCCTGGCTGTCAATTCTGAGGCAACAGGAAATAACCTAACATCCTGCTACGTCAAGTAGTTGTTGCTTATGATTATCTAACATCTCTCTTAGAAATGAATTGGAAATTAAAGCAGCATAGGCTGAAATGAACTCCACGTGTGACAGGAGCTCTGTGTCTATATTCCTTAGTCCCTAGCACCAAACCCTGAGTGCCTGATTGAGACAGAAAGGAGGACACGGAGGGACTTGTGCAGAAGGAGGGGCTTCTGAACGGCACAGGCCTGCACCAGTGTCCTCTGCATCCAGGAGTCAGATTCTAATGAGGGGAATCCCCGCCAGAGGCTATGGGACTTTGACATAACAAGCCTGCCCCATGGAGGAGAAGGGGGTGGTTCCCGGGACTGTTAGCTCTAAAACAAGAGATTGTGACTTCTGCCTTAACAAACAGGGCAAAAACAAAACCCATTCGCCACAGGGAGACAGGGGAGTGCAAAGAACACAGATGTGACTTCAGAAGAGCCATCTTTGAGTCTATCTCTGATATTTTGGTCGTGGTTTCTATAGACTGCTGTGTTCTGAGCTGCAGAGGGTGGCAACAAGTCACTTGAAAGTGCTACAAACATGACAAGCCCCCACATTATTGTATGGCACGAGGACAAGCTAGGTCCCGCCTTCCATTCCATGTCTCCACGGCCCTGTAGGTGGTGGGTCTCGGTCTCTGTGTGTCGAAGACCTCCTTATGAAGACACTTGCCTGGATGGCAGTGAGGCATAAACCTTCACAAGTCCTGGGGACATGCCCGCATGCTCTAATCTAATACATGTTTAGGCCCTGCATCCCCCAGTAGAGTTGAGTCCGTGATACGATTGTGGACACCTGTCCCCCTGACTCTCCTGTGAAGGACCTTGTATGTTTCTCAAGATGGACAGGAACTGACTCCAGAGGGCTTTCTGCCTGTGAGATGCATGCCAGACAGATCTTATCTGACCCACTGCCACCCCATGCTCAGCCCTCAGTGGCTCCAAGGTCCCTGCTGACAGTCTTCCAACGTGTCCGGCTGATGTGCCAGAAGCTATTGAAAACCCTCAGCCTGCACCGTGCCAGCAGTGCCCTTTCAAGTCCTGAAACCCAGGCCTGTTTTGGGAGGACAAGGGCCTGAGATGCCTTTTTCTCCTGCAGGAGACCTGGAGGTGGGGGTAACGAAACCCCCTGGGTCCAGAGGAAGCCGTGGGCATCTTTTTTCTTCCCTGCTCACAGATGGAGTGGTGCATTTAGCAGATTTCTAGCTTCACCCTGAGCTGTGTGCTCTGCTGGGATGGGAGCCTTGACGTGAGGGGCTGAGAACCTCTGAGAACACTGATCCTGACAAGCAGAGGCTCAGCCACTCACTCTGTTGTCTGAATAGATGCCCAGCTTTGGGGAGTGGGGGTGTGGTTCTGAGTGCAGAGCGTGGTCTTGTATTAATCTCCCAGCCCCGCGTCGCCATGGTCGGGATGTGTGTGGGGGTGGGTGTCTAACAGGGCTGTGGTTATGCAATAAACCCCAGTGACTTAAAATCACAAGCATGTACACTTGCCTGCTCAGTTGTGTCCAACTCTTTGCAACCAAGGCACAGCATAAATGCCATCGCTTTGCTGTCAGTGTGAAACGGAATAAGGAGGATAGTGAGGAGAGGTTGGTCTGGTGACCTTTGGCACCTGACAGCCTGTCCCTCACGTTCGTGTCCTGACACACCTGTTGCATTAATTCTCCTGGTTTTTTTGGGTCAGGAGGTCGGGCAGGCAGGGCATGGCTGTGCTGCTCTGTGCTCCTAGCAGCCTGGGTCTATCCAGCACCTCACGGGCATTGACCCGACGCTTCCCTGGTCCAGGGTGGCTTCTCTGCACCCCTGGCACCCTGGCAGGGAGGCGGGGTGTTCTGGGCTGGCCGTGTATCGGCTTCTCGCCAGCAGATGACTCAGCACCGGGGGCCCTGCTGCAGTGCATGGCCTTCATGTCATTTCCTGGGCAGAACAGTTGTGGGCCAGGTGGATTCATGGATGGGGAGAGGAAGCGACCCAGACCTGTTGAGGTGCGCTGGAGGACTTATGAGCATCGCCATCACGCCTTCTTCTCCTTCTTCAAAAATGCAGGCATCTCTGCCTCACGTGGTCGCTGGGGAAAGCAGTGGCCACTGGGTTGCCCGGTGTTGCCAGTGCCCTGGTGAGGCAGCCTGTCGGTGTGACCTGGGGGTGGAGGTGCTGACCTTGTGTGTGGTGTCCCCTCGCTGAGAGGAGAGAAGGTGGCCCCGGCAGGCATAGCTGGCTGCGCTTGACTGTATCCCCTGGAACTGGGTGGCACACTCCACCCGTGTGTCCTCCCCCACCCCGGGTTGTCTACTTGATGGAAAAGTCGATGACGTGTGTCAAAGAGGCACCCCCACCCCCAGGTGGTCCCTTCACAGCCTGTGCCTCAGAAGGCAGCGAAGCTGTGCAGGCAGAGCCCCCTGACCCCCATCTACCTCCAGGGTGACCGCACTTAAACGTCACGCGTCCCCAGAGGGGGGCTGGCTGGGGTCTCACAGAGCTTGGTCCTCGATGCTCTGCAGAGCGGTGGCATCAGTGCCCCCGCCCTCACAGATGAGGAGACGGGGGCCAGCAGTCCTCAGGCATGGGCCTGGCTCATGGGGGACAGCGGACCCGAGCTCTGGACGGTCTGACCCCAGACGGTCCCCTCCCAGAAGCCCCGCCTGCGGGGAGCCCCTCAAGGGACTCACATCCCCCGGCACTTCCTCCTCTGCCAGGAGGCCTGGAGCCAGGGTCAGGGAGCCTGGTTGTGACCCCCAGCTTCCTCAGTGGAGAGCTCGGTGGGCTCCTGCAGGACAGAGCTCATCTGGGGTGCTCCCTGCCTGGGGCGCACCCACGGGGTTCCAGCTGCTCTGGCCCCTGAAGGTCACCAGGGAGAAGGTGGGCGGAGGGCCTTTGGTTCCGAGACGTTCCTGTTACCTGAAACCACCTCGCTTGCGTTCTCCCGCTGGTGGACCCCCAGGAAGCGAGATGGGCTTCTCTGGCCTTTGCCAGAGCCTGTGATGGCAGCGCGGCTGCTGTGGGAATCAGGCAGAGGGGCCTCCAGGCTCCGGCTGGTCTGCCTGTTGTCTTTGCCTCAGAGGCTCCATCCTTGCCTCCTTCTGGGGAGCACGCCCGGTTGTCAGCAGTTGGCATCTGCTGGGAAGGAAAGGCAGTCATGGATGGGCCAGCAAGAGCAGTGGTCTTCTCCACTTCCTTGAACTGTCAGCTTTGTGATGGCCTGTCTATTGCCATTTTGCAGTCATGGGTTATGGTCTCAATCTATGTAAAGAAGTCGCTTAAAGTGTGCTGTCCTGTTCAGGGCTTAGTGTCTTTCAGAAATCAATCCCGAGGAATTCTACCCGAGGCAAGTTTGAACTCAGACTGTTGTCTGGCTTATCACACTTTTCTCTTTATGAAATTGCTTGATATTACCTTGAAAACAATATCTATAATCTTAAACTATATTGATAAAGATTTAAATTTTTGCTATTCAGAAGTAGACAGTCCTTGGTTTGTATGTTTGTTGAAGAGGTGGCCCACGAATCTCAGGCACAGATTGGGTTAATTTTAACATGAGGATGGCATTTGCCACCACTTGGTGGCAGTGCACCCCAATGACAAGACCTTGTCAAAGAGAATACTGGGCTCTGATAAGTGCTAAAACTACAAGCCAGAAGTTATGAAGTGACAGTAACAACCCATATCTGGATTCTATTTTAGTGACAGAGCTTCTGGTACAGCACCATATACTTAAATGCTTTCTAAAGTCACCCTCTTTGGGAATGTCACTGTTCCCCTGATGAATACGTCTTAACTTTCCTTTACTTATGGCTAGAGAATACAGATGTAAAGATCTTGTGAAGAAAAGCCAGGAAATTAATGACTGGTGTTATTATTATTTGTTTCATTGTAAAAATTAAGTTTCATTAAGAATGTTTTAAGTATTTAAGATAAAGTGTTTGTATATGACTAGACTGATAGACCTCTTCCTTACTTAATAGATTTTATAAATCAGGGAGGAGGCCCATGTAAAATTCCCTGTTTGCTGAGAAAGTAATCCCAAAACAATTCTGAAAGGAACCAGGGGTGCTTCTGTCTCTGGGAAAATCTGAACCCTCAGGACATCAACAGAGGGTGTCCTCTGGAGGGGCGGTTTAGTAGGAGGTGGGAGGAAAAGGGGTGATTTTTCATTCTTGTATGTGCTGCTGTAGTCATGCGCCTAAGCTTGTAACTGGCAAAGATGAAGCTGTGTTTTGCATCTGAAGGGAGTGTTGGAGATACTGAGAGGAAGACCAGTGTCCCTGGGGATGAAGCAGGCTTGGAGGACACACTGCACCCCTGGGCAGAGTGCGTGAATCACGTCCCCAGTGGACACGTGCTGCTGCAGAGGGAGGCAGAGCGCTGCTCTGCACCGTTCATTGCAAAGCTCACTTCCAAGCCAGAGGTAGTGGGGACATGGGGAGCAGTGGTTATCTCAGTTGGGCAGGGTTACCTAAGACCTGGCTTCTTTGCCAGGGACAAAGGAGGAGGGGACACGACTGCACACTACTTAGATGAGCTCTCAAGAAACACTGTGGACGCTTTATGATTCAGGCTTACTTACAATTTTGTATAATTTAAATATATATACTATATTTTACTGAAAATTTATTTCTAATTAGGAGGCTACCCTTATGTGAGCAAAGGTGAGATCTTGTGAAGATAACATTTCCTCAGACCATGCTGTAGTGCCTGTGAGACCAGATTGGAGTTTCATGTTGGTCGGAGTTTGAATCCTCCTGGCTAATGCATCTGGCATTGAAAAATGGAACAACAGACAACACAAACTATAACCTTTAGGGAGCCTCTGGTGGTAGGACCAGACTCTTAGGGTCGTATTACACAGTCCTTTCACTTAGACCTTCCAACGCCTGTATGTAACAATGATGACAATCTCTGTTGTAAAGATGAATAATTGAAGTCTCCAAAGGTGAACAACTTGGTTAATTAAGTTCAGACAGCTAGTTGCATGTAGAACTGGCTCTCAAATCCTAGTTTCTGATCTATGTGATGTCCCGATTCAGTCTTGGGAAAAAGTGAGGCCTGACTCCCTCAAGGGATGGAGGGGAGCTCTGGAGGCCCTGGGGACCTGGGTGGGATCTTCTTGAGAGAGGAAGGGGCAGGCTCCTGATGTGAGCAGCCTTCCACACGCTCCCCTGGGTGACTTTCCCCCATTCTTTCCTCCTGTCTTCCCTCCGTGCAGACCATCCCCATACGCGACCCAGGATCCCCAGGTCCCCAGTCATGCTGCCCTCTCTTGTACTTTTCTTCCTTCCCGGAACGTGCTTCTCCCTCACCTTTCACCTGCTGGACCTCCCCTGACCCTGGACATCAAGTCAAGACACCCAAGTGTGTGCTCCCCTGTGGCCTTTTCTGCTCTTACTGATCCAAAATGATTTTTTTTCAGAACCCAATTTTTTCAATTGAAAAAAAATCATGGCAAAACACACAGAACATAAAATTTAAACTTAAACTATTTTAAAACGTGCATGTAAGTGGCACTGACCACCCCTCAACTCCAGAACTCTCTTCATTTTGCAAAACTGAAACTCTGTCCATGCTAAATAGCTCCTGATTCCCTCTGCCCCCTCCCCACCCCTGTCTCCCACCGTACTGCTTTCTGTCTCTGTGAATTTGACTGATTATACCACATAAGTGGCATCATACAGTACTTATCTTTCAGGGACTGCCTTATTTCACTCAGATTCATTAGTGTTGTGGCACGTGTCAGAGTGTACCTCCTTTTAATGGTGAATAATATTCCATTTAACTCAGATGACCATTATATCAACTACTGTGGGGAAAGAATCCCTTAGAAAAAATGGAGTAGCCATCATAGTCAACAAAAGAGTCTGAAATGGAGTACTTGGGTGCAGTCTCAGAAATGACAGAATGATCTCTGTTCGTTTCCAAGGCAAACCATTCACTATTACAGTAATCCAACTCAATGCCCTAACCAGTAATGCTGAAGAAGCTGAAATTGAACAGTTCTATGAAGACCTACAAGACCTTTTTAGAACTAACACCCCCAAAAGATGTCCTTTTCATTGTAGGGGACTGGAATGCAAAAGTAGAAAGTCAAGAGATACCCGGAGTAACAGGCAACTTTGACCTTGGAGTACAGAATGAAACAGGGCAAAGACTAATAGAGTTTTGCCAAGAGGATGCACTGGTCATAGCAAACACCCTACTCCAACAACACAAGAGAAGACTCTACACATGGACATCACCAGATGGTCAACACCGAAATCAGATTGATTATATTCTTTGCAGCCAAAGACAGAGAAGCTCTATAAAGTCAGCAAAAAAAGACCAGGAGCTGACTGTGGCTCAGATCATGAACTCCTTATTGCCAAATTCAGACTCAAATTGAAGAAAGAAGGGGAAACCACTAGACCATTCAGCATGACCTAAATCAAATCCCTTATGATTATACAGTGGAAGTGAGAAAAAGATTTAAGGGACTAGATATGATAGACAGAGTGCCTGATGAACTATGGACAGAGGTTTGTGACATTGTATAGGAGGCAGGGATCAAGACCATTCCCAAGAAAAACAAATTCAAAAAAGCAAAATGGCTGTCTGAGGAGGCCTTACAAATAGCTGTGAAAGGAAGAGAAGTAAAAGGCAAAGGAGAAAAGGAAAGATATACCGATCTGAATGCAGAGATCCAAAGAATAGCACGGAGAGATAAGAAAGCCTTCCTCAGTGATCAGTGCAAAGAAACAGAGGAAAACAATAGAATGAGAAAGACTAAAGATCTCTTCAAGAAAATTAGAGATACCAAGGGAATATTTCATGCAAAGATGGGCTCAATAAAGGACAGAAATGGAATGGACCTAACAGAAGCAGAAGATATGAAGAAGAGGTGGCAAGAATGCACAGAAGAACTGTATGAAAAAGATCTTCATGACCCAGAAAATCACAATGGTGTGATCACTCCCCTAGAGCCAGACATCCTGGAATGTGAAGTCAAGTGGGCCTTAGGAAGCATCACTACAAACAAAGCTAGTGGAGGTGATAGATTTCCAGTTGAACTATTTCAAATCCTGAAAGATGATGCTGTGAAAGTGCTGCACTCAATATGCCAGCAAGTTTGGAAAGCTCAGCAGTGGCCACAGGACTGGAAAAGGTCAGTTTGCATTCCAATCCCAAAGAAGTGAAGTGAAGTCACTCAGTCGTGCCCTACTCTGCGACTCCATGGATAGTAGCCTGCCCCAAGCTCCTCCGTCCATGGGATTTTCAAGGCAAGAGTACTGGAGTGGGTTGCCATTTCCTTCTCCAAATTCCAAAGAAAAGCAATGCCAAAGAATGCTCAAAGTACCGCACAATTGCACTCGTCTCACATGCTAGTAAAGTAATGCTCAAAATTCTCCAAGCCAGGCTTCAACAATATGTGAACTGTGAAATTCCAGATGTTCAAGCTGGTTTTAGAAAAGGCAGAGGAACCAGAGATCAAATTGCCAGCGTCCGCTGGATCATCAAAAAAGCAAGAGAGTACCAGAAAAACATCTATTTCTGCTTTATTGATTATGCCAAAGCCTTCGACTGTGTGGATCACAATAAACTGTGGAAAATTCTTAAAGAGATGGGAATACCAGACCACCTGACCTGCCTCCTGAGAAATCTGTATGCAGGTTAGGAAGCAACAGTTTGAACTGGACATGAAACAACAGACTGATTCCAAATAGGAAAAGGAGTACATCAAGACTGTATATTGTCACTCTGCTTATTTAACTTATATGCAGAGAACATCATGAGAAATGCTGGGCTGAATTAAGCACAAGCTGGAATCAAGATTGCTGGGAGAAATATCAATAACCTCAGATATGCAGATGACACCACTCTTATGGCAGAAAGTATGGAAAAACTAATGAGCCTTTGATCAAAGTGAAAGAGGAGAGTGAAAATTTGGCTTAAAGCTCAACATTCAGAAAACTAAGATCATTGCATCCAGTCCCATCACTTCATGGGAATAGATGGGGAAACAGTGGGAACAGTGAGAGCCTTTATCGTATTCTTGGGCTCCAAAATCACTGCAGATGGGGACTGCAGCCACGAAATTAAAAGACGCTTGCTCCTTGGCAGGGAAGTTATGACCAACCTAGAGAGCATATTAAGAAGCAGAGACATTACCTTGCCAACAAAGGTCCGTCTAGTCAGAGATATGCTTTTTCCAGTAGTCATGTATGGATGTGAGAGTTGGACTATAAAGAAAGCTGAGCCCCAAAGAATTGATGCTTTTGAACTGTGGTGTTAGAGAAGACTCTTGAGAGTCCCTTGGGCTGCAAGGATATCCAACCAGTCCATTCTGAAGGAGATCAGTCCTATGTGTTCATTGGAAGAACTGATGTTGAAGCTGAAACTCCAGTATTTGGCCACATGATGGGAAGAGCTGACTCACTGGAAAAGATCCTGATGCTGGGAAAGGTTGAAGGTGGGAGAAGAAGGGGAAAACAGAGGATGAGATGGTTGGATCGCATCACCAACTCAGTGGACATGAGTTTGGGCGGGTTGGTGATGGACAGGGAGGCCTGCAGTCCATGCAGTAACGAAGGGTCAGACATGACTGAGCAACTGAACTGAACTGAACTGAGCTGAGTATTCCATGGTATGGATCCACAACACTTTGTTTCTCTGTTCATCTGCTGATAGCTACACTTGAGTTGCTTCCAGTTCTGGGCTATTATAACAAACACTGCTATAGAACCAACTTGTTTCTGCCTTGTTGGACAGATATGTCTTCTCCTGGAGGCAGCATCAGGCAGCCAAGGATATGGGACTGGAGCTTAAGACATGAAGAGGGAGGGATGGCTTCTCTCCAGGGGCCAGGGACTGGGTCCTCCCTCCCTGGGAGCCTTCACCCTCCTCATGCTGAGTGCAGATGCCCCGAGTGTCCTCAGTCCTGGGCTACTGTTTTTTCCACTTCAGAGGAGTGAGACTCAGCCACATCCCTTTGGGACTAGAGCCTGCTTGTTAAAGCACTTGAAGTGATGCAGGACTTTGGAACAAAATTCTAGTACGAGAGATGCATCTGGAGGCTGCTCTGGGATTTGTGGTGGAGGTGAACCTCAGTGATAAACTATGAGAAGCAGAAAGATGGGTTCTGAGACAAGTACAGGAGACAGCAGTCGTCAGAACATGCCCCCTCCCCCGAGGGAATCCCAAAGTCAGAATATAATTTGCTTTTTTGAGATGGTCAGGTGATCTGTTCCCTCTTACCTTTTCTGTTCTTGTGTTCACTTATCAAAGCCTTGTTAGGGATCTATTCTGTACTGCAGAAAGCGGATATTTAAACATGCAGAGATTTCGTATCTCACCGACCCCATTGTCTAGCAAGACCAAGGCGGCAGAGAGGAAAATGGTGACCAAAGCAGACGGGATTGAGTCCAAGACACTCAGTCAGTGACCTCAGCGCACCTTACAGGGAGATGTCTTTAGTCCCAGATGCAGTCTCAGAGAGCTGCATGGAGGAGGGGGCACATTTTGTTTGGGTTCCTTGGAATGCCTCTCTGAATCCATACTGGTATATTTCCTCATTAGGGACACTTGGATTTCTCAGCTAAAGAAAGAAAGGAAAAAAAAAAAAGATGGTTGATTCCATAAGCTAACTGCTGGTACAACTGGGATTTGGCCGTTGATATTTGTTGTCTTGACGTGAAAGTTTGAGACTTTCTGAGGCCTTTTAGTTTTTTTAAAAAGATTTATTCTATTTATTTGGCTACACCAGGTCTTAGTTGCAGCATGTGGGATCTCATTCCTAGACCAGGGATGGAACCTGGGCCCCTTGCATGGAGAACATGGAGTCTTAGCCACTGGACCACCAGGGAAGTCACTGAATCTTTTCAGTTTTAAGATTTTATTTTTCCTTAGTTTTCAGAGTAGGAACTGAGCTGCAAGCTTGCAGTACAGTTGAAAAGAAACAGGTATGGAAAAAAGGCTTACACATTTCTCCTTTTCTCTGTCAGGTTTATATCAAAGCATTTTCTTTTCCCCAGATCCCCATCTTTGACCCTTAATCCTGTAATCTTAAGGGAATTTGAGAAACTAAAGGATTGGTGCTCCAGCAAAGATGTGACCAGAGAGTTTTCTGGCAGAACTAAACTCTTATGAAAAGCAGGATAGGAGTGGGGAAAAGATGTTAATGGGTGGGCAGTGGAGGGCAGTTTGGTCAGGTAAAGATTCAACAGGAAAATAAAGGATGCTCGCAGGATGACCTGGGACATCAAAATAAGAGCACTCGAGCCATATTTTTTCATACAACAAGGAAATGGTTGGTCTAGTCTGAAAGGCAAAAACAGTTGAGGCCTGACAGCTTGGGGAAGAATCCTCAGGTTAATTATAAGAAGTTGAGACTGGGGTGGATGGTAAAGTACAAGAAAGCTCTGTCACTAAAAACGTTTCTCTTATCACAACAAAGCAGCAGTCTCAGCTCAGCTCTTCATGCAGAGTAGAGTGTCAAATCTTGTTGAAGAAATGTATTCATCTCCTTATTCTTTCATTCATTCAAATAGCATTGAGCACACCCTAGGTAGTAGGCACTTCTCCAGACACTGGGGACATAGTGGTGAATATATATGTATATATTAGGCTTCCCAGGTGGTGCTAGTGGAAGGGAAACTGCCTGTTAATGCAGGAGACATAAGAGACGTGGGTTCAATCTCTGGGTCGGGAAGATCCTCTGGAGAAGGCAGTGGCTGCCCACTCCAGTATTCTTGCCTGGAGAATCCCACAGACAGAGGATCCTGGTGGGCTACAGTCCATGGGGTTAGAAAGAGTCGGACACGACTGAAGCGACTTGGCATGCGTTCATGTATATATCAGAAAATATAACCCCTTCTCTAAAGAAATAATTCCTGATGAAAGCAGTCAATAAACAAAAATATCAGATAGCTGTGTGGTCTAGAGAAAAAGAAATAAATCTGGGGAGGGGGACAGTATTAGTTTCCTTTGAAGAGCCAGTAGGATCATGGGTAGAGTGGACACGGGCTGTGAGGGCAGAGGGTGCCAAGAGGATGCTCTTTAGGCTTTTGGTGCCGAGAGGATGGAGCCAACACTTGTTGAGTGGAGAAGAATAGGTTTTGATGGCATAGAAATGAGAGTTTGATTTAAGACATGTTAAGCTGGAGAGGATATTTGGTGTCCAAGTGGAGAGGCAGGAGTCTAGAGCTCAGGAATAGAGTGTCAGCTGCAGATAGTTTAGGAAGGTATGATTTGGGATTTAATCAGCCAGCCAGAGAAGAGTTTCCAGGATGGGGCCTTGGGTCCTCCAGCATTTAGAGGCTGGAAGAGTGAAACAGAAACAGAGGAGGAGGTCAAAGGGCATGGCCAGTGGGGTAGGAGGACATGAGAAGTAGAGAGAGTGGGGATGGGGTGGGGGGATCTGTGTCAAGTACAGCAGGCTCTGATCATGGGATGTGACTTTCATAGGCACATGACCTTCACTGGAGGAGTATAAACCAGGGATCAGAACCAGGTGGCCATGGGCTCAAGAGGGTCTGGGAGAGCAACTGTCCAAATTGGTGTCCTCGACTCCTTCAGGGATTTACCTTTTAAAGAAAAGCAGAACAATTCCAGTAACCAAACATGAAAGTGACAGGGAATGCGAAAGTGGCTCAGTCGTGTCCAGCTCTTTGCGACCCCATGGGCTCTACAGGCTGTATACTCCAGGCCAGAATACTGGAATGGGTAGCCTTTCCCTTCTCTAGGGGATCTTCCCAACCCAGGAGTCGAGCCAGAGTCTCCTACATGAAGTTGGGGACAAAGAAGGGATCCTCTTTTCAAGGTGGGAGATAATGTAGCATTGTATATCCTGATAGAGACACTGCAAGAGGGATGGAAAAATGGATGCTGGGGAGTGATGGCAAGGTTGTTGAAATGAAAGCTCTGAACAGGTAAGAACTTGTGAGATCCAGGGTCAAATGGAGGAATGAGCTTTATCCAAGAGGACAGATAATTAATCCATAAAAATAGGAAGGTGTCAGGAAAGGTTTGAATGGGCACAGATACACCAATTAGCTTGGTAAGTGGGGCGATAAGAATGCACAGAAGGGTTTGTCTTCTGTTTTTTGGTTTTGGTTTCTCCTATGTTGTCAGAAAAAGTAGAAACAAGGGCACTAGCAGAGGGGATGTGAACGATTTGAAGGCAGAGGTGATGATGTTGCCCAGAATGGATGAGGGCAATGTGGCAGATGGCCGAGTGCACCCACTTGGGATGAGTGGCCATTCGTTTGTTTTGTTTTTAATTTTAATTGGAGTAGAGTTGGTTTACAATGTTGTGTTGGTTTCTGCTGTTCAGGAGTGTGAATCAGCCGTCAGAGCACAGGTACCCCCCTCCGTCTTGTGGCCATTCATTTAGAGGGACTGGTCCTCATGGTCAGATGTTTTCCTCTGGCCGTCTTCAGATGCACAGGTTAAGGCTCAGGGAGGGGATGAGGGCACTAAAGAAGGGAGAGGAGAGGAGTCGAGGCAACAGGTGAGGAAGTGGTCATGATGGGCCCTGGGTTCTAAACTTAGTGAGAAGGGGAAGTGAGGATGAGAAGAATGAGAATGGAGGGAGCTTGTTGGATGGATGGATGGAGGTCCTGGAAGGGTTGCAGGATTGTTAGTGTCCAGACAGCTACAAGGAATGAGCTGGGGACAGCAGGTGGCAGTCACGACTGACTCATTAGGAAGAAGCAATTAGGGCTGGGGGCTGGTGGGCACAGTTAAAGGAAGAACCGGATCACCCAAGATCATCCACATGTGGATGATAACCAAGAACGATACAGGAGTGTTAATGAAGAGGATTAGAGCTAAGTCTTCAAGGAACTAAGGGAAGTCTTCTAGAAGTCTGCTGACAGCTGAGACATAAAGGGCTGTCCAGTGGTGAGACTGAGGGTCTGGGGCCGGGGGCAGAGAGGGACCAGCTGTGATGATCAGGAAGCACAGACCCCATTTGCAGGTCCTTGGCCTGAGGTATGTGAAGGAGAAGGTGCTAAACACCTGGAGGTCTCGAGGGAGAGCTATGTCCTCAGGGGAAGCCAGGTTTTACTTACATCATACAGTGTTGGATGAGGGTAGGGAGGTGGGGCTGTACTAGGTGATGTCTAGAACAGAAGTGTGAGGAGTAGGGGCTGGAGAACCCTGGCTTCCTGTGGTGCCCAGTTTCAGCCAGGAGATGGGCCATCGTGCCTTCTGAGGCTGATAGGGGGAGTAAGGCCATTGGAACAACATGGGGCCATGTTGGGCTGGTCTTTGCCAGGAGCCCAGGGGAGAGGGGAGTCCCTGGGCCCCCATCTTCACTCTGCTTCTGGTACTTTGCAGCCTGGAGGGACAATGTTATAGCTTGAACTCTAGGACCCTCCTTCCTGGCTGTGTTAGGGCCACAGAAGGGGGGTTGCCATCACGTTCTCAAGTCCTGTAGATAAGACACGGAGCAGCCTCCTTTTTGGAAGTTGCTTTAAAATGAGATGGTTGTTGAAAGTAACAGTTGGCTGGATCGGGAGGTGGGCTCGCAAGCCTGAAACATCACGGTTGAGGATTAGTTATTGTCCTTAGTGAACAGACCTCCAGATTCTGTTCATTCTCTAAATAGATTCTAATTGTCCAAATAGATTCACATTTTGTTTCACAATTGGAAGATAAAAGATCACTTCTCCCTAATGATAAACAAAAGAATGTTTTCTCAACTGAAAAAAAGGTTAAACTGCTATTCATCATGTTTTGTCTTCAAACCTTTGATAGAAGAAACTTTGGTTTTTACCATTTATAGTGATTAAAAAGGTAGAGTTTTGGGTTCAGTAAATATAGTTTATGAAAGCAGTTTCAACACACATATGTGATCTGAACAGAAAAAAACGTAAGAACCAAAGTCCGCTCCATAGAAGGGCTGAAATATCTCTTCTTGGGTTTTTCTTCTTTTTCTGAAGTGATTTCAGGGAGAGAGCCACTACGTCATGTTATACTGACGCAGGAAAGAGATTCTCAGAAGATCGTTTATGAAATAGGCCGTTTAGGGTGATATCTAGGAACTAAGTGCTTCCCTCATGGCTCAGATGGTAAAGAATCTGCCTGCAATGTGGGAGACCTGGGTTCAACCCCTGGGTTGAGAAGATCCCCTGGAGAAGGGAATGGCTACCCACTCTAGTATTCTTGCCTGGAAAATGCCATGGACGGAGGAGCCTAGAAGTCTATCCGTGGGGTCACCACTACATCACAAAGAGTCAGACATGACTGAGCGACTAACACACTGGGAATTAAATGAAGGGAGTATTGAGCACAGTCTGAGTAGAGAGATGGAAATAGGAAGCATTTTATTGAGCCTTTTATAGAAAATGTTTAGATTTACTTAAAAAATTTTTATTGGAGTATCATGGCTTTACAATGTATCAGTTTTTACTGTACAGCAAAGTGAATCAGCTATGTGTGTGTGTGTGTGTGTGTGTGTGTGTGTGTGTGTGTGTCTACGTGTGCATTCAGTTGCTCAGTTGTGCCTAACTCTTTGCAACCCTATGGACTGTAGCCTGCCAGCCTCCTCTGTCCATGGGATTTTATAGGCAAGAATCTGGAGTGGGTAGCCATTTTCCTCCTCCAGGGGACTCTTCCTGACCCAGGATCAAAAATATAAACAATAGAGGGTCATTTGATGTGAAGAAATTCAGCCAAGAAAAAAACTACTATAGAAGGAATGAAGCCTCTGGGGTCACAGCATAAACATTCCTAGCTGAGACATTACTTTGCCAACTAAGGTCCGACTAGTCAAGGCTATGGTTTTTCCTGTGGTCATGTATGGATGTGAGAGTTGGACTGTGAAGAAGGCTGGGCACCGAAGAATTGATGCTTTTGAACTGTGGTGTTGGAGAAGACTCTTGAGAGTCCCTTGGACTGCAAGGAGATCCAACCAGTCCAATCTGAAGGAGATCAACCCTGGGATTTCTTTGGAAGGAATGATGCTAAAGCTGAAGCTCCAGTACTTTGGCCACCTCATGAGAAGAGTTGACTCATTGGAAAAGACCCTGATGCTGGGAGGGATTGGGGGCAGGAGGAGAAGGGGACGACCGAGGACAAGATGGCTTGGATGGCATCATGGACTTGATGGACGTGAGTCTTAATGAACTCCGGGAGATGGTGATGAACAGGGAGGCTGGCGTGCTGCGATTCATGGGGTCGCAAAGAGTCGGACACGACTGAGCGACTGGACTGAACTGAACTGCTCTGTGTGGGGGTGGTCTCATGACTGAGGGCACACAACATTTCCAGGGTGGGAGTGAACAATGGAGCACCACGAGGGAGCATCTGTCCATTTATTCAAAAGTCTATGCTCACTCCCTGGATGACATCTCAGGGTATTATTACATACCCCCTTTATACTTCTGACTTCTGCATTTCTATCTCCAGCCTGGATCACACTCTTCAGTGTGCATATGTGTGTGTGTGTGTGTATATGCGCGTGTGTACATGTGTGTACATGTGTACATGTGTGTGTACATGTGTGTGTACGTGTGTGTGTGCTCAGTTGTGTCTCATCCTTTGCGACCCTGTGGACTGTAGCCTGCCAGGCTCCCCTGTCCATGGGATTTCCCAGGCAAGAATTTTAGAGTGAGTTGTCACTTCCTATTCCAGGGGATCTTCCTGACATAGGAACTGAACCTGTATCTCTTTTGTCTCCTGCCTTGGCAGGCAGATTCTTTACCACTGTGACACCTGAGAAGCCCCTCTTCATTCTGAATGGCTGTCAGCTGCTGATTGCCTTCCAGATAGCTTTACTGAGGTGTGTAGTGAGAATCTCAAATATGACTCATGGGGCAGCTAGCCTCCAAGATGACCTCAAGGATCTAAGCTCCTGCCCCTCTCACTTGGCTCTGTGAATGACCCTGATCAGAACCACCCAAGTTAGTGGGGATCAGACACTGAGGTAGTGAAGTTGGGCTGTTTAATCTACAAAGTTTTGGGGTCATTTGTTACACAGCAATGGAAAACAGATACAGTGCATCCAAAACAAACTCCCAGTCTTCCCCAGAATTCCTCCTGTGTTCTTTCCTGTTGCGGTTAATGGTAATCCTGTCCTTTCAAAAAGCTCAGACCAGAAATACTGGCATCATCTTTGAATAATGAGATGGAGTCTTCCCTATGTTTCTCAAATCCCACATCCAGTTTTACACCAAATCCCTGTTGGCTCTGACCTTAAACTATATGTATACTCTGACTACCTACCACCTCTACAGGTCCTATTTTGGTCTGATGGCTTAGACTCTAAACCGCTATCCTTTCTTGACTGGATTATGGCACAGCTCCTGCTGGTTTCTCTAATTCTGACCTTGTCCAATTTGTCCATTCACAATAAAGCACAATAAGCAGAGTTATCTTAACAATATAGATCAGATTATGTCATTGCTCTGATTAAAGCTCTCTGAAGGCTTCCAATCTCACTTAAGACAAAAGCCACAGTCCTTTCAGGGGTTCTGATATCTGTCGCTTGTCCTTCCTCTGATCTCACCTTGTGCCTTCCCTCTGGCTCTCTTTCCTCTAGCCACACTGGTGCCATTATTTTTACTCCCAACAGCAAAGGAGCAATTCTGTCTTAGACTTTATACTCATGGTCCCCTCTGCCAGGAATCATGTTCTTTTGATAAGCGCGGGTCTTTTTTCTTGTTCTACATTATACAAGTCTCCTGGAGGACGATTCTATTTAAAATTGTAGCCTCCATCCGTGCCCTCCACCTTTCCTACCTTTTTTTTTCTTTCTTAGCTTTATCACCCTCTGATGCTGTACTTCAGATACTGTGTATCTTGTGTCTCTCCCTCCACTAGAAGGCAAGCCCTGGGGAGCTTTGTCTCTTCTGTGCACCGATGTATTTCAAGTCCCAGGAGCAGTGCCTGGTTCCTGCTGTAGTTTTATTGTGCTTTGCAGATAACCTCATATTTTACATATCGAAGGTTTGTGGCAATCCTATGTGGAGCAAGTCTGTCACTGCTATTTTTCCAACACCATTTGCACACTTTGGTCTCTGTGTCATCTTTTGGTAATCCTTGCCATGTTTCAAGCATTTTCATTATTAATCTGTTATGGTGATCTGTGATCAGTGATCTTTAGTATTAGCACTATGACTTGCTGAAAGTTCAGATGATGGTTAGCCATTTTTAGCAGTATCTTAAAATTAAGGTATACTTATTGTTTTTCTAGACATAATGCTACTTTATTGCACACTTATTTGACTACTGTTGCTGCTGCTAAGTCACTTCAGTTCAGTTCAGTTCAGTTCAGTCACTCAGTCATGTCCGACTCTTCGCGACCCCATGAATCGCAGCTTCAGTCATGTCCAATTCTGTGCAACCCCATAGACGGTAGCCTACCATGCTCCCCCGTCCCTGGGATTCTCCAGGCCAGAACACTGGAATGGGTTGCCATTTCCTTCTCCAATGCATGAAAGTGAAAAGTGAAAGTGAAGTTTCTCAGTCGTGTCTGAGCCTTAGCAACCCCATGGACTGCAGCCTAGAGGCTCCCCCGTCCGTGGGATTTTCCAGGCAAGAGTGTACAGTATAGTGTAAACATCACTTTTATATCCACTGGGAAACCAAAAATTCATGTAACTCACTGTAGTATTCACCTTATTGTGCTGATCTAGAACCAAACACACAGTGTCTCCAAAATATGTCTATGGGCCCTCAAATATTTTTTTGAAAAACTAAACACTATAAACAGAAAGTAATATCATACTATTTGTAAAAGAGGAAAATCTAAAAGATCCTAAAGTACTTTAAAAATTATTAAAAGTGAAATGAGAAGCATGAAAAAAGGTACTGTTTAAATCACTCAGATTTGAAAAAGAATTGAATATCACTTCCAGAAATGATAACAATAGCAACTAAAATGTAAAAAGACCATAAGGAATTAGAGTTAGAAGACAGATCAGAGGAAGCCACTCAGAATGGGGCACAGAGATAGGATGAGATTAAAATCATGAAAAAGAAATTGAAACCCGGAATGAGAAGGTCTGGTATAGGTACTGAATAGAAGTTTCACCAGAAGAAAGCAGTGACAGTGTGGGAGAGGAGATAATTAAAAAGACCATGGCAGAAAATTCTCCAGATTTGAAACAAAACATAAACCTTTAGTGGAGAAGGCAATGGCACCCCACTCCAGTATTCCTGCCTGGAAAATCCCATGGACAGAGGAGCCTGGGAGGCTGCACTCCATGGGGTTGCTAAGAGTCGGACACGACTGAGAGACTTCACTTTCACTTTTCACTTTCATGCACTGGAGAAGGAAATGGCAACCCACTCCAGTGTTCTTGCCTGGAGAATCCCAGGGAAGGGGGAGCCTGGTGGGCTGCCGTCTCTGGGGTCGCACAGAGTCAGACACGACTGAAGCGACTTAGCAGCAGCAGCAGAAACCTTTAGACTAAAATAATAGAGTCCCAAGCAGGACTGTAATCTATATCTAGACACACTGAGGTGAAACTATAAGATATTGGGAAGGGAAACATTTCAAATATAATGACAGAATAAAAGAGTGCTCACAACTGTGAGGCTGACAGCAGGTTCTTCATAAGTAATATTATTTGTCAGGATACAATGTAAATATGCTGTCAGTCAGCTAATGGAAACAACCATTATCCTAGAATTCTATACCCAGCTAAAAGTATCATTCAACAATAGGGTGGGGGAAATAAGAGCATTTTCAGCTCTTTAGCAAAGAAGCTTTGCTGAAATAACTACTGAAGTATGTACATCAGAAAGGAGAAAATTGAATACAGAGGTTTGAAGAGGGGTTGGAGTTGCAGTGATATGAAACAAGTTGAATGTTCTCATAGTGCTGCTAAACACAGACGTACAAACAAGAGGAGAGGATTACAAACAGGGAGAAATTAAAATGCTAAAACAATAAAGTGGCAGATGGGAGAAGGGAGATCAGAATTGAGTGGTTCTAAGACCTGGTGGTGAGAGACTTTGATTGACTTTTTTTTTTTTTAAGGTGTCACATATGCATAAGCATAGATTAAAATGTATAATTTTCAATCTGGCAAAGGGGCAGAGGAGAATGAAGAAAACATTACCCATTTAATAGAAGTCAGACAAGGAGAAAAATGGTCAAAAAATATAGAAAAAAACATGAACCAGGAAAGCACTAAAGAGAGGAAATTTGATTAGTGGTGTCCTTATCAGATAAAACTGATTTGAAAGCGAATAGCATTGGTGTAGATGAAGATTATATGAGTGATAAGTGAAAAAATTCACAGGTAAGGTACAACAAAGCTAGTCTAATAACCTAGACTCAAATATATAAGGAAACAATGGACAGAACTTCAAAGAAAAATTAACAAATTTGCAATGATAGTAAGAGATGTTAACATATCTGTACCAGAAACTAATGAAAGAAGACAAAATATTAGTCAGGCTGTACTAGATATAAGCAACATGATTAACAAAGGTGACTTAATGCTTCAGTCATGATTAACAAAGATGACTTAATGTCAAAGTACATATTCTTGGATACAAACTTCTCGCCACTTTTTCAAAAGTACATATTTACTGACTATAAACACCACATAATTGATATCATATAAAATATATTCCTTGGGAGGGAGGTTCAAGAGGAAGGAAATGTGTATGTATCCGTGTGGCTGATTCATGTTGATGTGTGGCAGAAACCAACACAATATTGTAAAGCAAGTATTCCCCAATTAAAAAATAAGTACAAGAATATATTCCCTGATCACAATGTACATTTTTAAAGTAAAGATGAAAATCTCCTATTCTTTGGAAGTGAAATAAATATACTTATAAGAAGTAAAGATGAAATAGTATTGGAAATTGTGAAATAATTAGAACCTCCTCATAATCATTGCAATATGTGCCAAAAGGTGAGGATCAGATTTATATAATAGAAAAAAACAAAAGATTGAAAAATGAGTGAATGAATTATTCAAGTCATAAGGTTAACAAAAGAAAACCAGAAAAAGAAATTATATGTAGAAGAAATAGATGACAAAAAGTAAGAAGGTGAAAAAAGCAATGCATATTCAGTAAAAGAGAACAACGCAAAGAAGAAATTAAGTCACTCACCCATCTCATTATGCAGAGATGCTCTCTGTTAATACTTTGGTGCAGATCTTTCCAGTTTTTTATGAAGTGATGGAACCCATGCCAGGGCTGTGTTTTACTTACAGAAAGTTTGGGTTTTTGGAGCAGGGCAATGTTTGGAAGTGGTGATGGAGAGAAAGTAAGCTTTCTGTTTTGGGGTTTTGATACAAATGGATTTAGGAGGAAAATGCCAACTTGAGACAGTGGTGGTGATACCTATCATTAAGGACTCTGTTGTGCAAGGAAGAGGCCAAGGCTTTCTGAGAGGAGACTGGGGACATGTGAGAGCTTCCGGGTCAAAAACCTGGAGCTGCACAGGTAACGTTGAGAGGGTTGTGGAACAGGGGGCTGGATGGTAAAGTGGGAGCCAAGTTCTAGTGATGCTGGATTCTTCTGATTTGGCCACCTGGAAGGGACTGGTCCCCAGGCAGGTTGGCATGACCAGTCTGTTCCTGTTGTGTGGTCTGGCAGAGAGCTGGTGAGTGGTCAGTTTGAGTTGTGGTCTTTAAACTTAACAAGATGATGAGGGGGCTTGTGGGGAAGGGGGTTGGGGGAGGGGAGGCAGCCCCTGACCACTTCTGCCATTACATTATCCACGTCTTCTGTCAGTGTCATCTTCTAATTTCTGGCCTACTGAGGACAGCAGTTTTTTCAGCTTTACTATGAACTACCTTCTTCTGGTGGTTCCAGGCTTAGGGGTGCGAGGAAAAGTTTGCAGCCTGAGCCCAGCGTGCTGTCTAGATCTAGACGGAGCTTCCGTTTTGACTTTATTTTCCAGTGGCGATGGGGTTCAAGTTCTCTCTGCTTAGCTCCTTTAAAGGCAAGTCTTTCCAGGGTTCACAGTAACCAATGAAAGCCTTCTAAAATGAACAAGGCAGGCCAGGATACAAGAAACCCTCTAATGAAGGGAGATTAACGACATTGTGTTCTGTTTGTCCCCTGCCCACTCCCCATCCCCACTGCTGCCCCCAAGTACTCTGTGCCTCATCCCCAAAGAAACCTGCAGAACAGGCTTATCTTTTCCTGAAAACCCTAATGCGTTCACTGTGGCCTCAGGAGGAGTCTGCACACATGCCATTGCCTTTGATCAAAAGCCCGTTCCTGTAACTCAGATGACTCAGGCAGAACATGCCTGTGCCGTTTTACAGGTGACAGTAAGCTCACCGCCTTCCACGTGCCTTTCCTCCCGGCAGACTTCTGGCTGCACTGCAAGCCTTGGGCCGAGACAGGAGAGTGGACTCTGGCTATCAAAGCTTCGTCTAAATAAGCTGGGACCGTGCTGGAGCTGTCTTGGCTTCACAGCTAGGTATATGGGCAGTCTGCCTTGGAGGCTCTCCAAAGTGGAGATGGTTACTGAAGTATTAAAAGAAAGAAAAAAAAAAAGACCTCCTTATAAGGAAGATTCACCTCGAGGAAGGCCCCGGCATCAACTCAGCCACTAGCGCGAGAGGGGGAGCTCCAGGGCATCAGAGCCAAAGAGGATTCTCCTGCCCTCAAGCAAAGGCCAGGCCTGGTTTTTATAGGCCAGACATAAATCTGAGAAAGTGTTTATAAAATAGACAGAGTCTATCTGCAAAGCTTAGAAAACAACTTTTATAGGTTCATTCTTAGAAAATCGATAGGAGGTTATTTACAGAAGTGGCTTATGTGGGAAATGATGTTCTGTCACCTCGTCTGGCCCCATCGAGTTCATTCAGCAAAACAGGACTGTTCATCTGGGGCTCCCGACACGCTCGGAGGCCTGCTTTACAGTGTCACTGCCAAAGGACAGGGGAGCCTCTGTGAAAAGCTCATTAGTGGGTCTCAAAGCTCAGGGCTGATGTTCCTACCCTGCCCCACCCACCATTTCCAGTCTGCGAGGATTCCCACTTGGTTTTCCAGCCTCCATGAAGGCCGGGAGAGCTGGAGTGAACCAGGAGTCCTGTGCTGGTGGTGCCTCTAATTCTAATAGGTGAGGAGGCTGACGCCCAGAGAGGGCACTCTCCTTTCCACAAACATCACTACATACGGAGCACGACGCTGGGCTCTCTGTGGGATGCAGAAACACAGGGGCCAGTGTCCTCGTCCTCAGGGAGTGTTTCCGATAAAGGAATTGACACAAGTATACAAATAACTAGTATGAAACTAGTCAATCCTAAAGGCAGTCAACCCTGAGTATTCACTGGAAGGATTGATGCTGAAGCTCAAGCTCTAATATTCTGGACACTTGATGCGAAGAGCTGATTTATTGGAAAAGACTCTGATGCTGGGAAAGACTGAGGGCAGGAGGAGAAGGGGGTGACAGAGGATGAGATGGTTGGATGGCATCACCAGTTCAGTGGACCTGAGTTGAAGAAACTCAGGGAGAGAGAGTCAAAGACAGAGAAGCCTGGCGTGCTGCAGTCCATGGGGTCACAAAGAATCAGATACAACTGAGCAACTGAACAACAACAAGAAGGATGAAAGCCATAAATAAGATGCATCCTGTTGTGTATTTAGAAGGGAAATCAGCCCTCTTTGAGGGGCGGAGAATGGGAGAGCAAACTAGTGATTGTTATGAAGTATCAGCAGTTGGTATTTAAGGGCAGTCTGGGTGAATGGGGAGGACTTTTGCTCTGTTAGCATGGTAGCTAAGAGTAAACATACTGGAATGGGAAATCCTGGTATGAAAAGGAAACACTAGGACGTCGATGAGTCAGAGAGGAAAGGACAATAGGGAAAGCATAAGAAGGAAGGTTGGAGGGTCAAGTGCGGCTCGGTGACAGCCCCCTGAAGGCTGGAGTGGGTGGTGCAGCTTGATTAGGGGCAGTGCTGGCCACCAGGGCTTTTCCTGGGGCAGGGGTGGGTGAGATGGGAACAGCAAGAACAAGAGGGTGACCAGAAACTCATCCTCTCCCAGAATTCAAGGGAGAAAAGACTCAAAAGTGAACTGTGGCTCAGGGTGACCAGTGCTTCCGAGAGGACAGGAATAATGGAAACCGTTGAGGTAGGAGCCCAATTTCAGGGGTTTGGCAAGGAGTGATTGATATGCTTACAAAGACAGCCTATGGGAAATTCTGATGAGTAGTTTGCTAATAGGAAAAGAAAAGCTCTGGAGGTGGTGTGTGGGGAAGCGGTCTGCAGCGGATGCTCTGAGGGGACGAGGAAAGCAGCAGTTGCGAAGGGTTCAGGCTGGCTGGACCCCCGAGCATGGGTCCTAGGATTCTGAACGAGTTTTTCATCCATGTGATTGATGGGGGATGTTTCCTAAAATAAAAAAACCTGAAGATGTTGTTTCATCTGATGTCATCACTAACCATGTGGTGCTTAGAACTTGATCGAAGTTCTAAGGGTTGATGACCAGTTTGGAAGGCCAAGGTGGGTTCCCCGGTGGAGCTTGCACATCGCCTGGGTACCCTGAGGTCACATCCGAGGCTGGCAAGCACCCATGGGGCTCTGCTGAACACAGCGAGCAGCCGTTCGGATTATCTGCAAATCAGATCAAAGGAGATATTACACTGATGTATTTCCCCCTTAACTCAAGCATTTGGCAAACATCTCATTCTTTTTAGAGAAGATTTTGATTTTTGTAGAATTAAGACTTTTTTTCCCTCCCCAAGCATATTTCTCTCCGTTTTCAAAAGGTTGGGTCCTTGTGGGAAATTTAATCCACATGTTTATGATTCATTTCAACTCCACTCCTTTCAAATTTATCTTTGGAGCCTGAGTTGGTACTTGAGAAGCCTTTTAAAAGTTCAGGACTTTGAGAACCAGCTAGTTATTTTGCTAGCTGTGTCTTAAACACATATCAGAAATTTTCTTAAGAGCAGAACCCAGAGTTTGGCGGGTCATGTGAACATAGCAAGCGCCCAGCTCTCAGCAGTGTATCTGCAACAGCACACCTGTAAGCAAGGATGCCGAAGCTTGAAGGGTGGTGGAGAAAGGGGCATCTGTGTGTCTAAGGGCAGCATCTGGGGGCCCCAAATTGTCCTAGATAGGCCCGGGAAGCATCATGGCATCTCTGTCCATCGGGGTTGCCCTGCTCCTTTTTATAGCTTCTCAAAGCATAGATCTTTGAGCTGCTGGAACATTCCAGATTACCTCCGGGACTAGTTCCACTCCATCATCTTGTAGCTAAAAATGGAAGTTCCAAAAGGTTCAGTGTCTTATTCAAGATTTCATACACTTTTGTTTTAGAACTTCTACAAGCTTTCACCTCATCTATTTTATTCCAAGGAGAAGAATATTTGATGAGAGTCAAGGTCACTCTGGGCTTCCTAGGTGGCTCAGTGGTAAAGAATCCACCTGCCAGTGCGGGAGATGCACAGGACTTGGGTTCAATTCCTGGGTCAGGAAGATCTCCTGGAGAAGGAAATGGCAACCCACTCCAGTATTCTTGCCTGGGAAATCCCATGGACAGAGGAGCCTGGCGGGCTACAGTCCATAGGGTCGCAAAGAGTCGGACTCAGCTGAGCAACTGAGCATAACACACTTGGGAAGAAGAGCGTGAAAGAGAACTCAGGAGGAACGGGCTTTTAAAGCCATAAACCAGAAGGGTGTCCTATGGGGAGGGTGGAATACTCCGAGGTTACCCTGCACCCAGATGACTGCAGCACTCAGATGGACACACGTTTCCTTCTCAAGAACACTCGGGTTTATTACATGAGTCAATGGGCGACCATTCTAAGTATGTTGGGTCCACACAGCCACTGCAGGGGAAATCTATTGACCTTGGACCCAAACTCTGGCCCAGATCAGCTCCACTCGGCTATTTAGTTTGGTTGTAAAAATGTGGGAAATAGATGCATATCAGTGAAGGTCTTGGTCTTTGTTCAGCAAGGAAACTTGTGGTGAAATTTATGAAGGTTTTTATCAGAGTGAGGTCAACAGAACATAGTCACACACATGCCATTTAAAACAGCGTTAGTTTTATAAGTGATTATAAAAGTACTATATGTTTGTTGTGGAAAACTTGAAAAATGCCAAAAGTATAAAGAAGAAAAGATAAATTACTTATAATTCCACTACTTAGAGATAACCAGCGTTAACATTAAACATTTGCACGTTTCCTGTCTTTTGGGTGGGTTTATAGATTTTTGTTTTTTGTGTGTGCAAAATATACTATTTTCAGATGTCGTGCACTGTCAAAAGGAGAAAAAGATGTTTCATGAGCACCTGAAGACCAGTAGCTGTGGTTCTGGGGGCGTCTCCAGATCTGGAATGAGGTCCACAGCATTTGTAGGACCCACAGCAGCTGAAGTTCACAGCCGTTCCTTCTCCACACTTGGTTCCCATTTCTGCCTTTTCACTTTTCTTCCCGCAACTAACTAGCAATCTCAATTTTTACCTTCCCGCTTCTTCTCACATGTGGTTTCTCATTTCTTATGTTTTGGCTCACTCACAGCTCCCTTCTACCTCCTGGCCTCAACTGCTCACATACCATTTGTGTGACATTTTCCATCTCAAACTCGTCAGAGAGAAGCTGATTTATTCCATTAGTGACTCTTATCTCTGTCGAGCACAGCTGGGCACCTGGGTTTGCCATAAATTGCTGGGCAGCTGGGTTGGTTACCTCCGCTCTGGTCGGGTGTGGCTAGATGAGATTCAGGTAACATCTAGGAAATAATAGGGAAGACAGTGAAGATCACGCCACATTCTGCTGCTCTGTTATTCTCTAATAAACACTGTTAATGTTTTCATGAATTTTTTCCTTTCAGTCATTTTTATGTGACATGTGCATGGGCATGTGTGCGCCTGTGCATATTTTTTTTTTTTTTATATTTATTTTAAATTGAAGGATGATTGCTTTACAATATTGGTTTGAGAAAGGATTTATGTTACAAACTTGGGCAGAAGCTGCTGGTCTGGGGTGGGTAGATGTGAGCACAGGCAGGCTTGGGAGGAGGCAGGCTGGGGGGAGAGATGTGAGCATGGGCCATTCTTTAGCCAAGCATTATATTATGAACATTTTCTTACATTTTACCTCTGTTTTCTAAAGCCTGATTTGTTGTTGTGTACAGGGTTCACTTTATGGGCATGAAAGTGAAAGTGGCTCAGCTGTGTCTGACTCTTTGTGACCCCATGGACCATACAGTCCATGGAGTTCTCCAGGCCAGAAAACTGGAGTGCATAGCCTTTCTCTTCTCCAGGGGATCTTCCCAACGCAGGGATTGAACCCAGGTCTCCCATTTTGCAGGCAGATTCTTTACCAACTGAGCTGCCAGTTTATTTCACAGTTTCAGCATCACTGGGCACTTCTTGGGGTCTGCGGTGTGGGGAGGCAGGGACTTTGCTCCTTTGTCACATAATGTCAGCATCCTCTCAGCGGAAGTGACGTTTTGCTAGGTGGCCCCAAATTGCCAAATACTTACCATTGGCTCTTCAGATGAATGATTTAGTTTCAAGAAACTAATGAAGACACTTGGGTTTATCTTTTTCTTTCCAGTTTATTTCCATAGATCCTATGGAATTAATTTTGATGAATGGCATAAGGACGGAATTGAACCTTAACTTTTTTCCCTAAAATTTTCACATATTGTCCCAGAATCATCTGCCCTCTATCCATTCTTTCTCAACTCATTAGGAATTTCAGAATGTAATTTTCTTGGTTCTCAGATGCAATTGATTGTAAGATTCATCTTTGACTTAGAAACCATAGCCATTTAAAATTCTTGAGTCACATCTTGATACCAGAAATATTAAGAATTTTCAAAATTTTCAAGAACCACAATCAAGAAATGTGGTATCAAACTGTCCTACTTATTTAGCCATTCATGAGCTTTCTGTCCTCTTGGACTGACCTATTTTGCAGCACACTGTTTTAACAGCGATGAATTAAAGTTTCTTTTGATATCTGGAAGTTTATTATTTTTAATCTAATCTTGTCCTTCTGTTTTTCTATGTGATCTTCAAAGTGAGTTCCTTCCGTCCTGTCACCATTCTTCAGCCTTGCATTAAATGTGTAATAAATATGAAATAACTTATATTAATAATATCAATACTTGATTTTTGATGTTATAATGAATAATTGTAATAATTATTTACATTTTATTATTATTTTCATAAATATATATTTCCCCCATGGTTTGCTCTAGTTTTCCAATTGTGTATTAATTGAGTATTGAGTATATTTTTAATATTGTATCTGACTTTAATAAAAATGCCTTAGGTGTTTAATTATTCCCAGTGATGGCTATTGGTCTGAGGTAGGTGATTTTCTGTCTTGTTAATGAGATACACCAGTTTTTTCAAGAGTTTTAGTTAGGATTAAATGTTGAAAAATTGTTTAATATGCCTTTGCATCTCTCAAGGACTTACTATGGTTTCTTTGTTTCTAACTTGTTAAGTAGATTTTTAAGCCTTTGGCCAAGCTTTAATTTCTCTATAAACTTGACTTTGCTTTTGGGTATCATATTAGTGAATGTTTAACATCTGTATCTTTTTTTTTTAAATTTAAATGTATTTGTTTTTAATTGGAGGATAATTGCTTTACAGGATTGTATTGGTTTCTGCCATGTATCAACATGAATCAGCTATTGGTATAAGTAACATCTGTTATCTTTTTTCATAAGGGAGGTTTAGTCTATAGCTTTCTTGGTTTTTCATTTTCTTTTTCCTTTTTTAAAACAACTCCAGAGTAGAAGATTTACTCAGACTCTTTCATTTATGGCACATTTTTGTCACTCTTCTGTGCCAGACCCCATCGTGTATCTGTTTGTTTGCTTATTTAGTCCCATCTATCCCCGTACCCCACTGTCATCCCCTCCTCCCTTCCAGCTCTCCCTCTCCGCCTACATACACAACTATTTTAACATTTTAAATGTGCATTTGTTTATGTGACTGGGTCCTTTAACAAAGTGTCTTATAGTCATAGAGTATGCATTGTTATTATTTTGTAGATCTCACACTTTTTAGACTAAGCCCTGTGTATTCAGGATGCACCCTCACTGTTTCTGCTGCACAGTACTCCGTGGGTGTGTCCCCATATGTGATTTCTCTCTCTTCAGATGTGGTATCCATGGTTATGCCAGCTCCATTAAGAAAAACTGAAGGCATGCTGTGTTTTATTTTTTAATATTTTGGCAAAGTGTAACCTGTGTGAAGTATTTATTCCTTGAAACTTTGAAAAACATCATCCATAAAGCCTATTTGTACCTGGTGTCATTTAGGGAATTGTTGTTACACACACACACACACACACACACACACACACACACACACATGCACTCAACTCTCTTCCATCACTATGAGTCTGTTTTTGGCCTCTTATTGGGAAATTTTTATACTGAAAATATTTTTTGAGAAAATCATTACTGTTCAAATCTAACAGCAAACTACTGCACAGTTGCACTCATCTCACATGCTAGTAAAGTAATGCTCAAAATTCTCCAAACCAGGCTTCAGCAATACGTGAACCGTGAACTCCCTGATGTTCAAGCTGGTTTTAGAAAAGGCAGAGGAACCAGAGATCAAATTGCCAACATCCGCTGGATCATGGAAAAAGTAAGAGAGTTCCAGAAAAACATCTATTTCTGCTTTATTGACTATGCCAAAGCCTTTGACTGTGGATCACAATAAACTGTGGAAAATTCTGAAAGAGATGGGAATACCAGACCACCTAGCCTGCCTCTTGAGAAATCTGTATGCAGGTCAGGAAGCAACAGTTTGAACTGGACATGGAACAACAGACTGGTTCCAAATAGGAAAAGGAGTACGTCAAGGCTGTATATTGTCACCCTGCTTATTTAACTTATATGCAGTGTATATTATGAGAAACGCTGGACTGGAAGAAACACAAGCTGGAATTAAGATTGCTGGGAGAAATATTAATAACCTCAGATATGCAGATGACACCACCCTTATGGCAGAAAGTGAAGAGGAGCTAAAGAGCCTCTTGATGAAGGTGAAAGAGGAGAGTGAAAAAGTTGGCTTAAGGCTCAGCATTCAGAAAACGAAGATCATGGCATCTGGTCCCATCACTTCATGGGAAATAGATGGGGAAACAATGGAAACAGTGTCAGACTTTATTTTGGGGGCTCCAAAATCACTGCAGATGGTGACTGCAGCCATGATATTAGAAGACGCTCACTCCTTGGAAGAAAAGTTATGACCAACCTAGATAGTATATTCAAAAGCAGAGACATTACCTCACTGACTAAGGTCCATCTAGTCAAGGCTATGGTTTTTCCTGTGGTCATGTATGGACGTGAGAGTTGGACTGTGAAGAAGGCAGAGCGCCGAAGAATTGATGCTTTTGAACTGTGGTATTGGAGAAGACTCTTGAGAGTCCCTGGACTGCAAGGAGATCCAACCAGTCCAATCTGAAGGAGATCAACCCTGGGATTTCTTTGGAAGGAATGACGCTAAAGCTGAAGCTCCAGTACTTTGGCCACCTCATGGGAAGAGTTGACTCATTGGAAAAGACTCTGATGCTGGGAGGGATTGGGGGCAGGAGGAGAAAGGGACGACTGAGGATAAGATGGCTGGATGGCATCACGGACTTGATGAACATGAGTCTGAGTGAACTCCCAGAGATGGTGGTGAATAGGGAGGCCTGGCGTGCTGCGATTCATGGGGTCGCAAAGAGTTGGACATGACTGAGCGACTGAACTGAACTGACAGTCTTTTGTAATTATGGTTATATTGCTTTTTATACTCTTGATGATTTTTGTATTTGTTTTTTTGCTCTTTTTGCAATTTCTGCTTTTGCTCTTTTTGCACTTTCTGCTCTTTCTGATCTAGAAGTAATATATGCCTGTTTAATAAGAGGACTTGGATGAGTTTCTTTTCATGCCTTAACCTTGTCCAGAACTTGTTCTGCTTCATTTTTTTTTAAAGAAACAAAGTTCTTTATCAATTTAAATGTTTTCTAAATAAATTTTTAAAAATAATTATATTTATCTATTACCTACCTTTTAAAGATTGATTTTCTTGATCTCTTTCAGGTTAATGAATCAGATACTCAGTTCATATAGTCAGTCTTGTTTATTGTAACGCCATTAGTTTTCCCCAGTATATCTTTGGCCATATTCCTGACATTTTACATGTTCTGTTCTTTTGTCATCACTTAAAAAAAATACTCTGTACTTGTAGCTTTGGGTTTTTTCTTTGTCTTGAGTTATTTAAGAGAGTCTAACATTTCTAGTGTTTTTAAAAAAATTCCTATGTTATGAATTTCTGGGTTTATTACAGTGTGGTTGGAGAATGTGAGAATGCAGTCTGCATTATTTCCGCTTTTTGAGAACTAGCAGGATTTTCTTTGTGGCCTAATATATGATCAATTTTTTGTTAATGTTCCATGCCCATTTGGAAAGAATATGCACGATCTGAATATTTCTGAGGCCTGTGTATATCTATTAAATCAAACATATGATGAAGCATATTTTTACCCTTGCCTCTCCCACATATGTGTGCATGTATCTGGTCTACTAGACCTGAAGTCTAAACGCATGTATTAATGACTCTCCCTGTCACTTTGGTTTTGTCAGCGTCTCCTTGGGCTTCTAACCATTTTTGCTCTATTTCATTAGTAGAATCAGGTGTCTTCCAACATTTCTTTAGCTGTATTCTATAGCTAAAGGGTGCTGCAAAGAACAGGTATGTTACAAAACAAAGCATAGCTTAATTTTTATTAAGTCTGGTTGGATTGGTATTATAATAGGGGAAATGTAGACCATATTCCAACACTGGACCTTGTCATCATGATCATGTGAATTTTCATGTCTTCCTACAGTTTTGCTCCTTTAATGCTTCAGCATATATCCACTCAGACATCTTCTGTGTATCTCCATTCATCTAAAACTATGTGCAACCCTCCCTGTGAGTGGCTTCTTCTGTCCCACCCCAAAGAAATCACGTTCTGCCCTGTGACTTGCTTTGTCCCATGACTGTGATCTGGAGTGATGTACACCACATCAAAGCATCACGCTTTAAAGGTCACTGCTTGTGTGTGTGCGTGTGTGTGTGTGTGTGTGTGTGATTTTTAAAAATCTATTTTGTAATGGGAGGAAGACTGCTTTACAATGTTGGTTTCTTCTGTACAAGAATGCAAATCAGCCTTAATCATACATATATCACCTCCATCTTGAGCATCCCTCCCCTCCCCTATCTTATCCCTCTTGATCATCACAGAGTGCCAGACTGGGCTCCCTGTGTTCTATAGCAACTTCTCACTGGCTATCTGTTTTACACATGGCAGTGTATATATGTCGATGCTACTTTCTTCATTCTTCCCACCCTCTCCTTCCCCTGCTGTGTCCACAAGTCCATTGTCTATGTCTGTGTCTCCATTCCTTCCGTACAAATAGGGTTCATCTATACCATTTGTCTAGATTTCATACATATGTGTTAATATACTATATTTATTTTTCTCTTTCTGACTTCACTCTGTAAACAGGCTCTATATTCATCCGCCTCACTAGAACTGACTCAAATTCACTCTTTTTATGGCTAAGTAATATTTCATTGTGTTTGTGTACCACATCTTTATCCATTCATCTGTTGACGGACATCTAGGTTTCTTCCATGTCCTAGCTATTGTAAATAGTGCTGCTATGAACACTGGGGTACATGTGTCTTTTTCAGTTATGGATTTCTCAAGGTATATGCCCAGTAGTGGGATTGTTGGGTCATATGGTAGTTTTACTCCTAGTTTTTAAAGGAATCTCCATACTGTTCTGCACAGTGTCTGTATCAATTAACATTCCCACCAACAGTGTGAAAGGGTTCCCTCTTCTCCACATCCTTTCCATTTATTTATTGTTTGTAGATTTTTTTTTTGATGCTGGTCAGACTGATGTGAGGTGATACCTCATTGTAGTTTTGATTTGCATTTCTCTACTAATTAGAGATGTTGAGCATCTTTTTATGTGCTTATTGGCCATTTGTATGTCTTCTTTGGAGAAGTGTCTGTTTAGATCTTTTGCCTATTTTTGGATTGAGCTGTTTGTTTTTCTTAATGTGACATTGTTCTGTTCTCTGCAGGTGCAGATGGGGGTGTGGGCTCACTCAGAGTCCTAGAATGGGGTCAGCAGGGAGCATCCCAGCCCACTCACAAGAAGGGGAGTAGGAGTGGGAAACCCACCTTTGTGTTGTAGCCCTTAAGACTTTGGGTTTGTTTGTTAACACAGCAGTCATAGTGATGACTGACTGCTGTGTACTGTGTGCATCAGGACCTGTTTTATCCTTTGAGGTCAAAGATCTGAAATGGATAAAGCTCCTTCTCTTGTGACCCTCTTTGCTGCTTCTTAGGAAGTTGAAAATGTCTGTAAGAAGTGTCACTAACTACATTTATATAGGTCTCAGCAATATTTGATTGTTTTCTTCAGATAGAATCTGTGCATTTCTTGTTAGGGTTTTCCAAAGTACTCTGCATCTTTTTCCTGTGGATGTAACCTTTCCCGTTGTGTTGTCTGAGCACATGTGGTGTGTGGGCAGTCTACAGATTTTGTATCTATATGTAGTCAGTTCAGTTCAGTCGCTGAGTCTTTTCCAATTCTTTGCAACCCCATGGACTATAGCGTGCCAGGCTTCACTGTCTATCACCAACTCCCAGAGCTTGCTCAAATTCATGTCCATCGAGTCAGTGATGCCATCCAGCCATCTCATCCTTTGCCATCCCCTTCTCCTCCTGCCTTCAATCTTTCCCAGCATCAGGGTCTTTTCCAATGAGTCAGTTCTTTGCATCAGGTGGCCAAAGCATTGGATTATCCAAGCATTTTATTAAGCTTTCACATTCAAGCAGTTACATAGCTTTTCATTGAAGTTTCTAGGTATATAATCATATTTCTAATAATAAATTTGCTTTTTTTGCAATGATTACAACTAATTTCTATTTATAGCTCATTTAATTGGCCAGGTTTTCATAAAAATGTTAAGTAATAACGGTGGAAACAAATGTTTGCGGAAAAGGCAATGGCAATCCACTCCAGTACTCTTGCCTGGAAAATTCCATGGACAGAGGAGCCTGGTAGGTCACTAAGAGTCCATGGGGTCGCTAACAGTCAGACACAACTGAGCGATTTCACTTTCACACATTGGAGAAGGAAATGGCAACTCACTCCAGTGTTCTTGCCTGGAGAATCCCAGGGGCGGGGGAGCCTGGTGGGCTGTCGTCTATGGGGTCGCACAGAGTTGGACACAACTGAAGCGACAGCACCAGCAGCAAACGTTTTTGCTTTTGTTTTTATTCTAGTAGGAAAGTGTCTAGCATTTGACTCTTTGGAGATGACTTACCTGTTTGAGTGCATTTGACTCTTTGGAGATGACTTACCTGTTTGAGTGCCTTGTTGAGAAGATCATTTTCTGTTTCTTGTTTTCTTTGAGTTTTTTCTAACTGCATGTTGCATTTTTGTAAGTGCCTTTGTAGTGTCTACTGAGATGATTGCATGTCTATCTTTGTTAATTGTTTTCCTAATATTAAAACACTTCAGCATTCCTTGACAACCCAGTTAGTCATGATGGGTGATCTTTTAATATATATACACCTTCATTCAACTGACTGCTATTTAAAAAAATTTTTTAAGTTAGTATGTTATATTTTCATTTTTATTCAGTTCAAGAAATTTTCTTTTGTTTTCTCTCTTTTCTGGCCACGAGGCATGCAGGATCTTAGTTCCCCAAGCAGGGATCAAACCCTTACCCTCTGCTGTGGAAGAGCAGTCTTAACCACTGTACTTCCAGAGAAATCCCTAACAGGCTGCTATTTTATTAAGCATTTTGGAATTTGTATTCATAATTGATTTGGTTTGTTGTTCATCTTTTGTGGGTGCTATCTTTGTGAAGCTTAGTTCTCTTTTATGGGTGCTGTCTTTTCGAGGTTTTGGTATCAAGATGACTCTTACTTGCAGTAGACAATTTAAATTTTATTTACTTATTTATTATTCAGGAATAGTTTACATTGCATAGGGACTATCTGTTCCTTGACTTTAGCTGACTTGATATAAAACTGTCTGGGTGAGCTTCTCTTGAGGAGGTAATGCTTGAATAACTTCTTCAGCTTATTCAAAGGGCTCAGATTTCAGATCAGGTTTGGTACTTCTTAAGTGAACTCTGCAGGGACTTCTTGAGATGAGGACTGGGTTCAGACCTGGGTCCATCACGTGATGGGGGTGGGGTGTTTCCCTCACCTGCTCAGACTAGATCTTTAGTTGAATTCTGCCTCTAGAACTGAGTTGGCTTGGAGTGAAAATTTCCCTCTAAGTACTTTCAACTTCAAAAATAAAACGGCCAGTTACCTTACCAGAAAAATGAGTTTGTTTGGAAATAACCAGAATAATTGCAATTCAGGAAAGGCAAGCGATGGTGGACCATCAGCAAATAAGGGAAGGGAGGCTGCTTTTATAGAGAAAGGGGAAAGGATAGGCATTTCTAAATTAAAGTTCACTGGAGGAAAGTAAGAGTTCAGAGTGGTAACGGTGTCTCATTGACTGAGCTTCTGTGTTTTCCATTTGCTGGGCAAGAAAAGGGAAACAGAAGCACCTTCTTGTTGGAGCTGCAAGACACCTCTCTTTCCATTTGGTGTAACTGACAGCAAGTGGGACCTAGTGTTAATACAGTTACCTCTAGAAAGGCCCTGTGTCCACCTCAGGCCACATTCTCAAGTCTTCACTGTGGGTATAGATTCCAACGTGCCCTTTGGGGAAACACAGTTCAACCCAACACAGTGAGTAAGGCTGACCATGGAAGTAGAATCAGAGGGTTTCCCTGTGTCATGGGGAAGGATGCCATCCATGTCACACAGCAAGCTCAAGCAGGGGGGCCACTGATGGTCTTTCTTAATCCCCTCCATCAGCCATCTTAGTAGGCAGTTTTTTCAAATTCAGTTTACAGACTGTCCAATCTTCCTAATATGAAATTTGGGGGAATCTGGGGCTCTGGTATTTTTTTTTTTTTTTTTTTTGTCTTTAACAGTGTTTTTCTGGAATGAGGAGAGGGGCTACTTCAGGCCCTGCTACATTAGAAGCCAGAAGTTGTTCATGGGACATCGTCCTGTGTCCAGGTTCTATTTTTCTGCCTGGTCTGAGGATGAGCTGGCGGTCACAGCAGACCACACGTCTGACAGCACCTCTGCCTCAGGGATCAGATGAGGCAGGGAATAGCCCAGGAAGAGTATCCATCACACACAGCATGGAGGCAGAGACTTTTGTGGGAGACCATTGTGGGTTTCCAGAGCTTTCCTGCACACTCGGGTGTCACTGTGTGGCTTCTGCAGGTCCCTGGCCGTCTCTCGTGCTCACAGCTCCATCATCTTCTGGAGTCCTGCAGCTTGCAAAGCAGCTCTTTTGGCCCCAGCCATCCAGTAATCATATTTGACTCTCACTTCGCCTCTCTGCTCGCTGGCTAAATAATGTGACATTTCAGATTTGGACTCTTCAAGTTCAGCCTACATTTTTGGCTTTGACTAATTGTATCAAGGTCTTCTGGGATGCTCATCGGTTTCCAGAGTGCCCCCATATGATCTCATCTTCTCACAATAAATGGCTTTTCTGCTCATTTTTCACGGCGATAACTCACAGAAGTTACTGGAGGCGCAGGGGCGACTTGGCTGTTGTCACACGGATGGTGGAGGAGCCAGCACCACATTTTAGGTCCCACTCTCCCCGGCTCCCTTCCACAAGGTCACCCTGCTCCCTGCTGCCCCGCGGCCTGGCCAGCTCTCACTGGAGACCTCAGAGTACTGCTACCTCCTCCCAGGAGCCTTCCCAGGTTCAACTGAAGGGAGGAACTGACAGCTTTCCATTTACTGCCCGGCTGTGCAGATCAGGGGCTGGGAAAGTCTTGCCTCCATGGCTGGCTCTTGCTGGCCTAAGAATGGTTTTCACATTTTAAAAGGGTTGTTTAAAGAAGAAGAAGAAAAGCCTGTGTGACAGAGACCCGTGCATGGTCTGCACAGTCTCAACTATTTACTATCTGACCCTTTACAGGAAAAGTCTGCACGCCCCTGGTCTGGATATCTCTGTCTCCCTTTAGCCACTTAAAAAATTCGCTCACCCTTCATCTGTTTTTCTGACACCCAGGTTTGTCATCTCTTTACTTAATTTTTTAAACATGGATCTGAGATGGTTCTTTTGAATATTAGAAGCTGCTGCTTGCTATTCTCTGGGATTTTCTTTTCTCTTTTGGGCACTGAGCAACAGGGACCATGTGTTATACCCCGTCCCTTACAGTTTATTTGGGAAGAGAGGAGTTTGGCATCAAATAGATGTTAGTATCACATGGGCAGTGAATAGTATGTACTGTCAGTACTGACTTGAGTTAGTCAGGAGGAGGGTCCTTCAGGACTAGACAGGAAGCCTCATGAGGCCAGCAAGCTGCTCTCAGCATCAACCACAGGTGCCTGAACTGAACTTGGAAAGAAATGAGGATGATCTTGGGTAGGAAATGGGGCTTTTGCTGAGATTTGAAGAAGGGGGTAGGAGTGGAATAAATAGGAGAAGAGACAGTGCTTTCCTGGCAGGTAGGCTCATTTGTAAGGGGATAACCTAGCATATATCTTCAAAACATTCACTGTCAGTGAGATGAACTAATGACTGCTGTATGTGTGTGCTCAGCTGTGTCTGACTCTTTGTGACTCCACAGACTGTAGCCCACCAGGCTCCTCTGTCCATGTAATTTTCCAGGCAAGAATACTGGAGAGGGGTGCCATTTCCTCCTCCAAGGGATATCCCCAACCCAGGGATCAAATCTGCATCTCCTGTGTCTCCTGCATTGGCAGACAGATTCTTTACTCACTGAGCCACCTGGGAAGCCCAACAGTTGGTTTAATTAATTTGTAATAGACTTTATTTTTAGAGAAGTGTTAAGTTCACAATGAAACAGAGCAGAGCAGACAAATTGTGCATTTGGACAAATGCATCATCACGTGTATCACCGTTAGGGTATCATACATGACTTGATTAATCTTTATTAATTGAAATATAATTGATTTACAATGTGGTGTTAGTTTCAGGTGTATAGCAAAGTGATTCAATTATCTGTGTGCTCTTTTTCAGATTCTTTCCCATTAAGGTTATTACAAGGTACTGAATGTAGTTCTCTGTGCTATATAGTAGGTCATTGTCTACCTGTTTTATATATATAGTGTGTGTGTTACTCACTTAGTCATGTCTGACTCTTTGTGACCCCATGGACTGTAGCCCATCAGGTACCTCTGTCCATGTGATTCTCCAGGCAAGACTACTGGAGTGTGGGTAGTCATTCCTTTCTCCAAGACATCTTCCCAATCCAGGGATCAAACCCAGGTCTCCTGCATTGCAGGCAGATTCTTGACCATCTGAGCCATCAGGGAAGACCTTTATATATACTAGTGTGTATCTATTAATACTGAACTCCTAATTTATCCCTCTCCCTTTTTCTTCAAGAAAATTAGAGATTCCAAGGGAATATTTTATGCAAAGATGGGCACAATAAAGGATGGAAATTATATGGACCTAACAGAAGCAGAAGATATTAAGAAGAGGTGGTAAGAATACACAGAAGAACTGTACAAAAAAGATCTTCACGACCAAGATAACCACAATGCTGTGATCACTCACCTGGAGCCAGACATCCTGGAATGTGAAGTCAAGTGGGCCTTAGGAAGCATCACTATGAACAAAGCTAGTGGAGGTGATGGAATTCCAGTTGAGCAACTTCAAATCCTAAAAGATAATGCTATGAAAGTGCTGCAGTCAATATGCCAGCAAATTTGGAAAACTCAGCAGTGGCCACAGGACTGGAAAAGGTCAGTTTTCATTCCAATCCCAAAGAAAGGCAATGCCAAAGAATGCTCAAACTACTGCACCATTGCACTCATCTCACACGCTAGTAAAGTAATGCTCTAAACTCTCCAAGCCAGGCTTCAGCAATATGTGAACCGTGAACTCCCAGATGTTCAAGCTGGATTTCAAAAAGGCAGAGGAACCAGAGATCAAATTGCCAACATCTGCTGGATCATTGAAAAAGCAAGAGTGTTCCAGAAAAACACCTGCTTCTGTTTTATTGACCATGCCAAAGCCTTTGACTGTGTGGATCACAACAAACTGTGGAAAATTCTGAAAAAAATGGGAATACCAGACCACATGACCTGCCTCCTGAGAAATCTGTATGCAGGAAGCAACAGTTAGAACTGGACATGGAACAACAGACTGGGTCCAAATAGGAAAAGGAGTACATCAAGGCTGTATATTGTCACCCTGCTTATTTAACTTATATGCAGAGTACATTATGCAAAATATCAGGCTGGATTAAGCACAAGCTGGAATCAAGATTGCTGGGAGACATATCAATAACCTCAGAAATGCAGATGACACCACTCTTACGGCAGAAAGAGAAGAACTAAAGAGCCTCTTGATGAAAGTGAAAGAGGAGAGTGAAAAAGTTGGCTTAAAACTCAACATTCAGAAAACTAAGATCATGGCATCCAGTCCCATCACTTCATGGGAAATAGACGGGAAACAGTGGGAACAGTGAGAGCCTTTATTGTATTCTTGGGTTCCAAAATCACAGCAGATGGTGACTGCAGCCATGAAATTAAAAGACGCTTGCTCCTTGGAAGAAAAGCTATGACCAACCTAGACAGCATATTAAAAGCAGACATTATTTTCCCAACATAGGTCTGTCTAGTCCAAGCTATGGTTTTTCCAGTAGTCATGTATGGATGTGAGAGTTGGACTATAAAGAAAGCTGAGCCCCAAAGAACTGATGCTTTTGAAGTGTGGTGTTAGAGAAGACTCTTGAGAGTTCCTTGGACTGCAAGGAGATCCAACCAGTCCATCCTAAAGGAAATCAGTCCTGAATATTCACTGGAAGGACTGATGCTGAAGCTGCAACTCCAATACTTTGGCCACCTGATGTGAAGAACTGACTCATTGGAAAAGACCCTGATGCTGGGAAAGATTGAAGGCAGGGGGAGAAGGGGATGACAGAGGATGAAATGGTTGGATGGCATCACCAACTCAGTGGACATGAGTTTGAGTAAACTCTGGGAGTTGGTGATGGTCGGGGAGGCCTGGCGGGCTGCAATCTGTGCGGTCGCAAAGAGTCGGACATGACTGCGTGACTGAACTGAACTTTTCCTTTTGGTAATGGTAAATTCATTTTCTGTGAGTCTTTTTGTGTTTTGTAAATTAAGTTTAGGGCTTCCCAGGTGGTAAAGAACCCACTTGCTAATGCAGGAGATGTAAAAGTCGCGTGTTTGTTCCCTCGGTCGGGAAGATCCCCCAGAGGAGGGCATGGTGACCCACTCCAGTGTTCCTGCCTGGAGAATCCTATGGGCAGAGGAGTCTGGCAGGCTACAGTCCATGTTGTGGCAAAGAGCTGGACATAACTGAAGTGATTTATCAAACAAATAAGTTTATTTGTATCTCTTTTTAGATTCCACATATAAGTGATATCACATGATAGTTGTCTTTCTCCTTCTGCCTGACTTCACTTATTATCTCTAGGTTCAGGTATGTTGCTTCAAACGCTGTTATTTCATTCTTCCTAATGTCCGAGCAATATTCCATTGTGTATATATACACCACATCTTCTTTATCCACTTCTCAAACATTTAGGTTTTGACTGTTGTAAATAATGTTGTTTTGAACACCAGGGTGCATGTGTCTTTTGAGTTTGCTTTTGTCTTTTCTGGATGTATGCCAGGCATGGGATCACTGAATTGTTCGGTAGCTCTTAATCTCTGATCCAGGAAGCAACAGCAGCTCTAAGGCTGGTGACTGTGATGTGTTCCCTGGGCATCTCCACTGCTTGGCACCAAGCATAACAGGGCCACGCGGCCCTCTGAAAGGAGTAACGGTCTGTAAGACTGTGAACGCAGACTAGGCCTGAGGGTGGGGAGTCTTCACTGGCCAAGCCAAGAGCCTTGAAATCACTCCTGCTGGTAGCCCCGGGGTCCACAGACCACAGCCTGAGGGCCAGCTCACTGATGACTCAGCCGAGGCCACCTTGACCTCCAGCTGCAGAGCCCAGCAGCTAAGATAGGAAGCGTGTGCGATCCCTTGGCCCATGAAGCCTAAAACATTTACTGTCTGCCTCCTGTAAAGATCAAGTTTTCTACCCTCTGCTGAACGGTATGGGGGAAATCTGATAATGCGTTTGTGAAGATGTTGCGGGCACCATTGGGCACAACAGTTCTGCCAGTGTCCCCAAGCCCCAATGCCCGCCCATCCAAAGACCTCCCCAGGCACCCTGTGCCAGCCGAGGATGTTACTGGCCACGTTCTGTTCTCAGCAAATACTGCAAGCCTTGGTTGGGTGTGAACTGCTCCTGTGCCTCTTGAGCACTGGCTAACTTTAATTCTTGGGGAGAGAGAGCTAGCAAATGATTTCCTGGGGAATTCCCCAGCCTCCTCTGTTGCTCATAACTCTCTTATCTTCTGAAGGTTGATAGTTTATGAAATGGTTGCCTCGGCCAAAGTTGCATAACAGAGAATGGCATTCACCTCTCTGCTCTCCTCTGTCTTCGAGCAGCTGAGGAGTATGGCGTTTTGGAACTTGAACCTTCATGTTTAGCGCACATTCTGACTTTCTCCAATTTTATCCATCAGTTGTCATGCAAGCAGCCTTGAGGGAGATTTTCTGGTTGTTCACTAGGCACTTTTGAAACTCTTGAGAATTTTCAGCCCAAACGTGCAGTTCAAACAAGGGTCAGAGAGTAGAGGTGCTCAGAAGCACAGGTGATAGCCTGGACTTGCAGTTGGCATCTGACGTGGGCACGGGGGCAGTTTTGTGGGACTGAGTCCTGCATCTGTAGAATCTGAGTTATCTCCATCCAAGTAGATCGAGTCAGCATTGAGTTGAATTAACACACTCAGCTGGTATTGAAGAACCACTTGATGTAGACAGTGGAATTGGTGATCAGAATTGTGGATAAAGAGCCAGACTGTATACATGCTAACTTACTTCAGTCGTGCCTGACTCTTTGTGACCCCATGGACTTTAGCCCACTAGGCTGCTTAATTTTATGTGTATGTCACATTTTTCCATCTGGGAATTTGTTGCCGAAAACTTGGTCTCTGTGCACCGGTGCTGAAGTGAATCTTGGAGACAGAGTTTTAGGTGGAGTAGGGAAGAATGCAGACCCTGCATCTACCCTGATCCTCATTATAACTGTGCCATTGAGCCACTGCTAGAAAGCAATCACAAATCCCCCAGGTGAGGACACACAGCTTTGAGGGGAATGAGCCCACTGTGTCCCCTTTGCCTGGCAAAGCAATACAGCTATTCTTCCCTGCTGCTGAGCACATCCCCCTCAAAGCTGTATGTCCTCACCTGGGGGATTTGTGATTGATTTCTAGCAGTGGCTCAATGGCACAGTTATGATGAGGATCAGGTAGATGCAGGGCCTGCATCCTTTAATCTGGCCTCATGCCATCTCCTGATGAACTGTGGTTCTCAAGGTTATCAAACCTCTCTCTGGAATGAAGAGCGCTTCATCTGGCAGTTCACATCTGCCATTGGCTGGGGCTTCATTCTCCAGAAAAGCTCAGAGATACTGTTATGTATATCTCTTGAAGGGGGAACCAAGACTCTGCCCTAGGTGGTCAACTCACTTCTCTAGACCTCTGTTTTCTCATCTGCAAAATGGTAATGTGTACCTAGGTTACCCCCTAACCATCTCATCTGGACCTTTCCTTAAACATTTAACAACAGGGAAAAACCGGTATGATTTTCCTAAAAACGTGGATTGTTAGCATCTCTCTAAAAACAGTAAACTATGTCTGCACACCAGTTCCACAAAGCCATGGTGGGCCCACACTGGGTGGTGGTTGCCCACCGGAGATGGAAAACTCATCAGTTCATTACTGTGCTCCCCAGTCCCTAAAGTCGACTGAGTTGTTAGTGGCCAGTTGTCACTGAGCCAGCATGGTTGGTGTCTCCTGTTGTTAGAAAAACACACTGCCCGTGTGTTTGTGAAAAGTGGGAGTACAAAGGTGGATGAAGAGGACTGTGTGATTCGAGGGAAATGGCAGAGATTATATGGAGAGAGACCCAGGGAAAGAGCTTTGTGGTGCTCCACCTGTGCAGGGAAGCCCAGTTGAAAGCGATTCCTGACATCCAGAGGCTGGGATCTGGCCCTCAGGCTGGCGCGGAGCAGAAAACTGTCTCTTCCAGCTGTTGTGAGCCTGAGTCACTGTCATTTAGACCCAGTGGGTCAGGCTACACCCAGGAGAGCAAGCCCTGCTCTCGGGAGAGACTTCTTTGCGCCCGCAAAGACTGCCTGGGAAGGCTTGCGGTCCCTGATTTCCATACGGCTTCTGGCACATTGTTTTACTCAAAAGGAGAAAAGGAAACAACGCAGTGCCTTCCAACCCTAAACACAACGAGCTGGCAGTGGGAGAGGCGGTTAAGTCACTCCAGTAACATGCCAGGCTGAGAATAACAACATCTGTTCCTGCGGGCAGTTAGCAGAGGATTAAAAACAAAGAAGAAACCTTAGCTTTGAATGCAGCTAGATATACTGACTGGTGACTTGTAATTCCTGTTGGGCAGCTGGATGTCCCAAACGGCGGGCCTGGGGCTTGTTGCATGGGGTTAGGGTGCTGTGGCAGTAATGGGTGAGTTGGAGGAAAATGGCTCCCAACTTCTGAGATTTATAATTTGGGCATAGAGACACTTACATTGCACTCAAATGCAACACGGGCTGGTTCTCCTGACATGAGCCATCAGACCCTGAAAGGCTCCTGCTTTCTGTAGGAGAGATTCTCTTAAATAAATACCCCTGCAGATCCGCCAGCCTGTGCTTCAGGCTTCAGCGCAGCTCTGTTATTGTTGTTCAGTTGCTAAGTCCTGTCGACTCTTTGTGACCCTGTGAACTGCAGCCTGCCAGCCTCCTCTGTCCACAGGATTTCCCAGGCAAGATTACTGGAGTGGGTTGCCATTTTCTTCTCCAGTGGATCTTCCCAACCCAGGGATCGAAGCCATGTCTCCTGCATTGACAGGTGGATTTTATTTTATTTTTTTAACTGCTGAGCCATCAACACAGAAGATGGTTCTAAAACTCCCCCTTTCTGATGCCCTCAATTCTTCTAGGACCCTCAAGAGAAGTCCTCTGTGGGATGTTAATTGTTAGCACTGAATCCCCTCAAATTATAGAGCAGGGCTTCTTCCTTCCAAGATAATCAGACTTACAAAAGGGATAAGGTTGTTAGCATGAAGTCTTTCATGGACCACTCCCCTGCTCCCCCCGCTCCCCATAGCTTACAAGTGAGTTCAAGTGCCTTAAATGTGCACCTAAGTAAGCATGTCAGCAGCCGGACTTTGCCCACGATCTCCTCCCAAGTCCTAGCATCTGTTTCTTTCACAGGTGGACTTTGCTCCACCTGGATCACCCTCACCTGGAGCCATCTCTCCCCCAGCTGCCTGCCGGCTCCACCCTCAGAATCCCTGAAGTGCTTTTCCTGTGTCCTTCCATGTGCCGGCGCTGGCATCTGTCAGGGCACTTAATACGCTGTGGCATAGACAGTAAACTCCTTCCCCATCTCCCTGCGCTAAATGCTACTTAGCGCTTAATTAGATAAATGCAGTCATTAATTCGGCATTTATTGGTTTGCTGGGCTCCTGGTATTTGTCTTATGGGACATTTAACAAAGAACCAGGCTTCATCTCCATCCTCTGTGGGCAGGGGAGAAGAATAGGGTCCCCACATTGCTACAGTGCAGCGAGCATCCTGTTGCCAGAGACAGTGGGCTCCATAAACCCGCTCACCTGGCTGGTCAAGGAGCCCCATCAGTTTCTTCTGCATCATTTCCTTTCCCTTTCTTCGGTTTGCTGTAAAATGAGGGAACTTTTAACTTTGAAAGCCTGAGTCTCAATCTTTCAAAACTCCAGATAACTGGAGCAGATTCCTGCCCGTTAGTCTACAGGTGGAAAAATGTGTTTCTTCTGTGGACAGTTTAGTCTGGGGTCTAAATTCAAATGATTCAGTTTAACTGTGTTTTCTGGCGTTAAGCAAGCCTGGATTTGAACTGTGGCACTAAGACTAGTTAATTAAATGACTTTGAATGAGTTACTTAATCTCTCTGAGCCTCAGTTTTCTTACCTGTAAAATGAGGATAATCCTGTACATGTTACAGGGTTGTTTCTGTAATTAAGAAAGCCAGTCTGTAGTGTAGTACTTAGCACATGGGTAGTGTTTAATAAATGTCAGCTTTCCAGCCATTATTGCGGCCCCTTACCCCTCCGCTGGATCTAGAACAATGGCTAGTTCCTATTACTAATACTGTCCTACTGAAATGCTTTAGCGTGACTCTTGTGATGGGTAAGAGCAAGTTATTCAACCCAGTAGTTCCAGTTAATTTAGCCTATAATATAACCAGAATCAATTCTTGGTTTGTCTAATTAGTGTGAACAGTTAATTTTAAGATTGATGAAATCAGTGATGTTGAAGCTATACAGTCAATAAGAAACAGTGCAATAGTCCACCAACCTTGCATGAAGAAGGTAGAAGAAACCAACCAACCCTGAAGTCTGTGCTGGAGCCCACCAGCCACACCCCTCCTCTTTCAAGGGGCCAGGGATCCCCCTGGCTCAGCTGCCCATAGGACCCACAGACACCCTTCCATCTTCTTGCAAGGAAGTGTGTCCTGCCAGGGGCTGGGGGGGTACCACCGACTGCCTCTCCCCAGCTCCAGATGGCTTGCATTGTCATTTATGCTGCTTATTAAGGAACTTCTTGAATTTGGTCTCTGATGTGGTTAGAACTGGTAGCAAGTTTCTAATCAACACAGTAGGGAGATTATCTTGTCCATCTCCAACCACAAGGATCTGACATCAACGGGATGCCAGACCAGCTTAGGTGTTTCTCTTTACTCATCTCCTCCATTCTTTGCTCACATTTTGCTAATTTCTTTTCAGCTTTGTTCTTTTGCCCCTCACCTCCCTTAAGTATCAGAACTTAGCTTATAGAAGTTTTCTTTTTGCCCACAACCAGTAAAGTTTCATGCTGATGGAAGGTACACTACATGGACTTAACTTATGAAAGTATTATAGATGACTTCCTGACTTTAAGATAAATAATATTTACATGTATTTTCCTGATGAAAATAATGAGATTCTGCATTGTTTAAAAATACTTCCATCATAATTGAAATACAATTTCAATTCTTAAAAGATTTATAGCTTTCTCCCTGCTAGTAGAATCTGACCACTTTTTAAAAACTATACTGGATAGATGAATTGTAACTTCAGTGTACTTTTCTATCTCAAACAGGTAAATAAATATTATGGGATAATAGAAATGTAACAAGTAACCATTGCAGTTAACATAGAGTTTCACAGGACGGCTTTTTGTAAACAAACTACTGAATTTTACGATGACAAGACGCAGAATAGCTATAAATGTGGCAAGAAAAGAACCTTCAAAGAAACTGGCCTAATGTTTAAATTCTTCATAAGTTCGAGGTAAACATCTTGCAAATATCTTCTAGCCATCCCGTTGTCTACATAACAGAATGAAATGGCTTGATGCATTGTTTTCTAAGCCTCTTGCCAACAGCTCAACTTTTCTCAGTCTTCTGGTATTATAGACTTGGTGGCCTTTGGCATCCATTTTAATTGGTGATAAGTTAAAAGGTTTGCACTGCAAAACTTTTCTTTCTGTATTTTGCAAAGTGCAGTTTCAGAAAGCTGCTTCCTGTTGCCCTCTCCCTCCTCCCTCCCAGCATATCCCATATTATCCACTTTTCACAGCTGGGGTGGCTGAGGTTCAGCGAAGCTGGGTGCCCTGCCAGACAGAACACCGCCAATACTTACTTGCACTCTGATTTCCACCGGTACCAATGACACACTAGTCACAGCCTGCCAGGGACCGGAGGCCATGAACAGACCTCCAGCTTCTCTCTCTGAATTCCATACTCTACCTGCTGCTGGTTGGAAATTTCTACCAAGAGCTAGGATCCACTGACATCCTATCCCAGGGGAACCATATAAATGCTGTAAAGTGCAGGAAAACATACTTTAAAAATATGAACGGGTGCAGCAATTTACCTGAGAGATCAGGGCATCTCCTCACAGACTAGTAGTTGCTTTCAAGGGGACCCTGACGAGTAAATACTGTGATGGTGCTGTGAGACTCCAGGAGGCAGTTCTTAAGGCTCTTATTTTATGACCTGCCCACTCTTCTCATTTCTACTGAAACTTCTCCATTTGGAAGCATCCTGTTCCCCCTGCTCCTTATGTTTCTGAAGCCTGCTGTTCTAATTTCTTTGCCTTTGATGGCTAGCAAGCAGTGCTTTGTTTTCCAAGAGTCTTGTATTTTTGATCTTCATCACAGATTCTTCCAGGGCTCCTATACCATGTTTTAAAATAGCTTCTCAGGATTCCTGGGGGTTATTAACTTACCCTGCAACCCTCGTGCCTACACATTTCTTTTTCATGGTTCTATTTTCAAACATTAAATAACTATGTGATGAACGTCTTCCCTATAGTATCCTATTCCATGGAGGCTGTAGACATGGCAAGTGGGAAAGGGAATGGAGTGGAGTAATTGAGCTTAAAATGAGAAAATGAGTTAGCTTTCTTTGTGTGTGGTTTAAAAAAAAAAAAAAAGATATAACATTTACCATTTTAACCATTGTTAAGGTTACAGGTCCGTGGCTTTAAGTTCATCCACATTATTGTGCAACCATCACCACCATTCATCTCCAGATTAACTGTGCTTTAAGATGTCCTGGCCCCTGAGACAGTTAGGTGGCTGAACCGGTGACAATGCTTGTATTTGTCAGCTCAGAGACTGCCACAGCACAGGACCATACACTGCTGCTGCTGCAGCTGCTGCTGCTAAGTTGCTTCAGTCGTGTCTGACTCTGTGCCACCCCATAGACGGAAGCCCGCCAGGCTCCCCCATCCCTGGGATTCTCCAGGCAAGAACACTGGAGTGGGTTGCCATTTCCTTCTCCAAGGCATGAAAATGAAAAGTGAGAGTGAAGTCGCTCAGTCGTATTCAACTCTTAGCAACCCCATGGACTGCAGCCTACAAGGCTCCTCCATCCATGGGATTTTCCAGGCAAGAGTACTGGAGTGGGGTGCCATTGCCTTCTCCAGGACCATACACTTGGGTGACCTAAACTACAGAAGTGTGCTTCTCACCCACTAGAGGCTGGGAAGTCTAAGGTCAAGATGCTAGGAAGGTGGTTTTCATTCGGAGCCCTCTCCTCTTGGCTTGTAGGCAGCTGTCCTCTCACAGTGAATTCACATGACCTCTTGGGGGGATGGAGAGGCAAGCTTTGGTGTCTCTCTTTGTAAGGGCACTGATACCCTCACAAGGGCCCCATCACCATGCTATACAGAGATTTAAGATTTTTTTTTTAAATATCCAGAAAAAATAATTCCCCAAAGCAACATTTGAACTTGCCCCATGCTACAATTATTTGCATTCACATAATATTGGTTTTATAAGTAATCTAGAGATGACTTAGCATATACAGAGGGATGTACATGGGATCTATGAAAACACCACAGCCATTTTATATAACGGGCTTGACTTCTCAGATTTCATTTCAATGTGGGCTATTCTATGGTCAGTGTTTATGAGAACTTACAAATTATCTAGTTGTTTATAGATAATGAAATTGGATATATGTAAATTAGGTCTATCTTAGCTTTTATCCCTATTGTTATATTACCCACATCCTCAGTAATTTTCATTTCACCTAATATTTCCTGAACTGACAGAGGTAAAGTAAAATTTCTTTTTACTAATGTAGTTTTCCTTTTATTCCTGGTAGTTCTGCTTTATGATTTTGATGCTCTCTTATTTCATGCTTAGTTATTAATTACTGGAAGAGCTTATTGGGTATATTTTTTTATAAACGTGGCCTTATTTACCTTGTTTAATACTTTTTGTCCAAGCTTGATAGCATTTGCCCATCTTTTATTTTAAACCATTCTTAATCATTTTCTAAGTCTGATTCTTGTATACAGTAGAGAATATAACTGAATTTGCTCTTTCCTCAGTATTTTTTTAAAAATTTCTTCTCTTTCCTGTATAGTTGGATAATTGGAGTAAAAATATTCCTTCAAAAACTCTTGATACAGAGCTGGATCATGTTTCCAAATCTCTGTTGTATTTGAACTGCAGAATAGATATTGTATGAGGCTGTGTTGGACTTAGATTATGAAGAAGCAGACACATATATGCACCTTCATACATACCCATGTAGCCAATGTGATTGGAGCATTAAAATTTGTTACTTTCAATTGTATAGAAAGAGGACCACAGCTCTCATCATTAAATTTTTGCAAGTGAACAATGTTTGGGGACATAAAGACCTTTCACAGGATTTTTCCATAGACCTAATGTAAAGGCTAGGCAGCCACATTTCTTGCATTAACTGAAACATTGACTCAGGCATGTTCTGAAAGCTCAGATTGATTGCTGATCGGTGCCTAACAGTGGACTTTATGGTTATAAACTGAAAAGACAGGAGCCTGTTATATTATACCTGATGTATTCTAGTTGACTGATAGTCAAACAGGTGTAAAATGGGAGAGGAATAGTGATGAGTTTCCATAACAGAGAGAGAAAGGAAAAAAAACAAAACCTCCTTGGGAGAGAGTACTTTTTCAGAATACTGTTAGGTAAAGATGACCAGGACCCCAACAGAGTATTTAACAGGCTTTACTGAGGAAGCACTCCAGGGCGGGGTTCCCAGACCCGAAGGAGGCAGGTCCAGGAAGTCCGCGCAGAAGTTTGTTTATATATGCACGCTGCGGGGGATGGCCAGGTTAGCGGAAGGGGTTTGGATAGGTTGCCGGTTCGTGGCTGATAGGTCTTTCTATGCGGCTGGGGTGGGGCAGCGTTGGCGGAGAAGTGTGCTGTCCTTGGTCCCTGGGATCCCGGAGCCTCCCTCCGTTAGGGACTCTCCCTGCCCTTGGGAGAGAGGAGGGGTGGCTCGCCATGGCAACCGGCGAAGTGTGCTGTCATTGGGGACCTTCTCGCTGGCTGGAGGGAGAGAAGGGGGTGGCCCATCATGGCCCCCGGGTCCGACCTTACAAATACTCTTTGCTTTCTAAAAATTTCTGCACATGTTTGTATGTGTTCCTTCTGTAAATTCAAATTCACATTTTTGTTTTTAGAACTTAACTTTATATGTTTAATTCATAATTTCTTTAGCTTTTGACTCCTGTTTATGATGATGGTGTTTGTAGTGATAAGTTATATGTTTTTATCCTATTTTCCTTTTATTTCCTCTAACAGTCCATTGTAGCTGATTATATTATTTTTCTTAGTTCTTCCAAAAGTTACCTGTATAATTTAAATGTATTTCTTATACCTTAATTGTTGTTTATCAGCTACGGGTGGTAGAGTTCTGAATTCACTGCTCTGTCCTCAAGTGTGGCATTTGCTAAATAGTTGCTTATTGGTAACCTGTATTTTTTTCTCAGCTAAGAGTCATACTCATGACTTTGCCCAGTTTTTTCTGTTGATTAGAGTACATTTTCCCATCTATTACATTTGTTAAAATTATTTTCCTAGTTTATTTTTTTGTAACTTGTGATACACAGAAGTTTAAATATTTTTATAATGTTGTCATATTTATTACTATATTTCAAAGTTTCTTCTTTTAATTTTCTGTCCAGTCTTCCCCCATTTGAGATCAGATGAATGCTCTTTTTTCTGGTTGCTTTAAGGTTTACTCATGACTCTACCTTTTCTGGAATTTATTTAGAATATTTCTTGATTTTAGAACTCTACATTTTCTATTTTGTTTTATTACTTGAGAAACACTTTCTTAGAGGTAGCTCTGGTGGTAATGTGAAGTGATATATGCTTGATTTTTTTTCATTTTATATTTTCCAAACCACCTATGACTAAACAATTCAATTTCTGCATTAAGAAAAATAAAGAATCACCACGTTATGACAACACTGTAGGACAGATTAAAGAAAACATTATACTAGATTCATGTAGTAAAATTTTAGATTTTCTGCTGAAGATTTAAAACATGGGTTGTACATTGGAAATTCATCTAGAAATGATCTCAACCTTTATTGAAATAGAGTGAAAATAAATTAGAGTCCAAATTCAGCCCAGCAACCCTCACATATGGTTTTAAGCTAATTAAATTTTTTTTTTGACAACTGAACTGAAACTAAGGAGCTAATTAATGATTATACTCATAGATCATCCTATTATGGGTTTAATCAGCATTTGGTTTTCCTTAGCTCTGAGATGGACTAAAATCACTCTCTTTGACCAAGTGTTATAACAAAGTGAGGCTTGTTTCATATAATGCTGTCACTCATTGTCATAAACTTATCATCATTTAAACCATCTGTCAAAGTTGTCTTGTAAAATTGTCTTCAGGGCTGAAAATATACGCCCTCCCCCTTTTTTTTTGCCATTCTCAGTACACTTTGAGGGAGGATGTAATTTTTGGCAATCATCTAAAGAAATTTGGATTAAAGTTTAGGGAATACATTTGTTGGATCTGCTGGATTAATTTAACAACAAAAAAGACGATCGTGTCGTATCACTTATAATAGTATATTTAACCTTGAGGAATATAAAAGTAGGTATGGTGGCTGAAACTAATGACCTTTGTTTATGATGCATTGAAAAGTCCCTGGCTGCTGGCCTGCGTTTCAGTTGCTCCCCGACACCAGGATTGGCATTGCTCTGACTGTTTCGGTCGGTCTCTCCTGACTGCTGCCCAGGGTTATGAGGTGGCCAATGCAGCTTGAGGTCCTACGTCTATGTGCAATGCTGAAAGCAATGGAAAATGCCAGAGCCATGCTTGGGTCTTACTCACTAATCAGGAAAACCAATCATTGCTCCGATGTCGCTGGTCAGAACTTGTTTGCACTGCCATCCCATCAACAAGAGCCCTGGGAGAGCAGGGGACAGGTGTGCCATGATCAGCTCAGACCATCTTCACCCATAACCCAGATAGGAGTTTCTGAAGCGAAATAGGGGTTCTGATGACAGGGACAAAATGCTCACGGGAAGGCCACTAACTGTGTCTGCCACACACATGAATGGTGGTAGGCGGTCTGTGAGGAAAGGTGCAAAAAGAGTTATTCAATGAACAGTGGCAGCCTTTTTAGGACATTTGAAGAATGCCTCGATTTGGTCATATATGCTCTGTTGTTAAAGAACTAATAGCTGTGCCTTTATTCACTTTCCGGTTATTAGTATTTTGATTTTTGTTCTCAAGTGATGTTTTTCCTTAAGATAAGGACAGTGTTTTTTATGCTACTGTGGATAGAGAACTCTGTATCTTGTAGGCATGAAGGACATGCTTTTGTAATGATTAAATGGAAATCAGTGTAATTCCATGTTTATTATCCATGGGGTGTAGCTGACCTTGCTTGGTACCTTACACATTCGTGGGTGACTACAGATGCGGCGTGTTTGCTGGGATAGCCATGGGATAGCTGGATAGCCAGCTGAAGCATGCCAGGATGCTCTTAGCTATCAAGTCTGGCTAAAGGAGTCTCTGGATTAATCACAAAACCTTGGCAATTTTAGAAACATCAGAAATACTCAAAAGTGAACCTTACTGGTGCTTTTGACTAAATAGATGGAATCAAGAACTGAAAGTACAGCAGTCAGGACCCTTCAGCTTTATTGGAATATGGTGATGTGCAGTGTTCCTGTTTTTGTGTCTGCATAGCGTTAAGGTTCAGAGCATGTGGAACCCGGGGAGTGAAGCAGAGAAGTGAAGGAACGTGTCTATTATTAGCGCTAGAAAAATGAAGTTTGCGGTTGGGCAGTATGAGCGTGTGTATTGAAAGTTCCTGAGTTGGGTTAAGTGCTGACCCAACCCAAGCTGCTTTAGTGAAAAGCGAACGCGTTGACTCACAGAGCTGATCAGTCCAGGTGCAGTGGAGGCGCCAGTGTTGTCCGTGGACTCAGTGTCTCTTCATCTCACTTGCTTCATTTTCCTCCTACATTGTCCTGGGGGAAAAGTGTCCTCTCTGATCGTGTTAGCCCATTGTTTGAGCTTGATGGTCTGGGAGGAAAAGAAAGAGCTTTCTCACCAAGCAGTGAAGCAAAAGCTTAGAGCCTGGATCACTGAACTGAGTCAGGGTCACGTGGTGTCTTCACAGCAATCCCAGGGGTCAGGAGCTGTGACTCATTGGCTGGTTCAGGTCAGCCAGTTTCCACCCAGACCCCAGGACGCTCAGCTAGCCCACTCACTCCCTTCCCCGGGAATCCTCTTGGCATATCCATGGCTATACACTGTGTCCTGCATGGCACGGAAAACAGTGGGTACCAAAGGTGTCCCCAGGGGCCAGCAGCACCCACCTGGGGACTAGTGGGAAAGAAAATTCTGAGGCCCCTCCCCGGACATCCTAAAGAAGAATATCTAGGGATGGGACCCCATCTGTGCTTTCACAAACCCTCTGGTTTTGGTGCTGATTAAAGTTTGGGAACCACTGGCTTAAAGAAACGGACTCCTTCTGAGAAACAGGCCTGGTTGGAGGGAGAATATATTTTCATAGCAATGAGGGCAGTTTAGCCAAAGGTCAAGTTAGATGAACTTGGAGACTCTATCAAATGCCAGAAAGAGAGAGAGAGGAGAAAAATAACTGTAAGAGGGATCACTGTGGGCTGTCTGAACATGGCTATTTTGACCCTGGAAAAATGCACATACATTTTTGTTCCCTTAGCACACATTCTGCCGTCCAGTAATAATGCATTGTAAACAGACCCTATTAAAACAAACAGTTCTCTCTGGATCTTTTTTTTTTTCAATATTTTCTCTAAATAGTTATTTGGTAATACACATTTTTCTGTTTTGTGAAGTCCCTAAATAGCAGAGGTCTCATTTGAAGGAGCCAACTCGGGCCTCTTAGTGCCAGAACGTTCATGAAGTTTTCGTTTTACTAAATAAAGAACTGGAGTGAATGTCACCCCCATGGTGGTACTGGGCCCTCAACCCAGTAGGAAAATGAGGGGCTCAGAGTTCCCTTCCCTTTCTCAAACTGAGCTGGTCTTAGACTGAATGGCTCCAAAGGGGTAGGGCGGGGAGTCCCATCCTCTGGTTTTCTGTTTCTTTCGCTGCCCTTGCTGGTGCCTTTGGTCCCAAAATCAGACCCTCACTTTTAAAATCAGCCATTGTTGCCTTCATGGATGGCTCACACCCAACAGAATCCTCTCAGATAGAAAGTGTCTCAATGTAATGTTTACTGGGCAAGATGAACATTGGAAAAACAGCCCAAGGGACGTGAAAGTGGCCATTTTCTGCTTCTGACTGTTACTTGAAGTCAAAATTGGTTCGCAGCTTGGATGACTTGTTCTTCAAATTCACCCCTATGGTAGCTCTCACCAGCTCAAAATCCAGGGTTTGTATCCACCTCTCAACCTTCTGTCTCTCAGAAAAGGGACACCAGACTCCCTTACAACCCGAGGGCTTTGGCATTCCAGGCTTCACAGGTGTATGGTCTTGGAAATAGAAGGGACTTTGGCAATTGATTGTTTATCCATTGGTTTCCTGTAAGGCAAACTGTGTGTTTGAATGTCACATGATTGATTAGGATTCCAATTGTATGTGTGTCGGGGCGTGGCAGGGGCCTTCCTTACACATATTGTGGGCAGAGCTGGGGGCTGTGTTACCTTCTGTGGCCTCAGAGGACCCCTCAAAGGATATTCTGTGTCATTAGAACTGCCCCATCTCCCTCCCCACAACCCACACCCAAGGCCAGCCAGAAGCAACATTGTGCAGGGGTTAGCTCAGGGCTCAACACCTGGGCTAGGGAGATGGACTGCAGGTGCTGGAGTCTCTGCCGGGCACCTGCTGGCTGTGTTCTCTAGGCAAGTAACTTAACTTCTCTGGTCTCGGTTGTGAAATGAGGACCGTAATAACATGAGAGGACTGAGATGAGTGTAAAAGGAATGAACAGGTGTAAAGAGAACTGAAACTGCTTAGACTCAGGCCCGGTACCTGAGGAGCACTCAGTGTGAGCATCCCTTGTCTGTCCCTCACCCTCAGCCTCCCACTCTGCCTTAGAAACTTGGTCCATGCTGCCCTTCTGCATGGAGGTCATCTCTAGGACCATGGCTCTAGTCGCTCATCCTCTGGTAGCTAAACCTCAGTATAGAATCGTGGGTTTAAAAGGAGCTCAACAATTATATTTCGAGTTAAATTGAAGCTCCTTCACCCCATCCTAACGTATTTGGCAAATTCCAGAAAAATGGGCCTCACTGATCCTTTCTTTCACCTGGGGGTCAAGTTCTGCAACTTAATCTGCTGCAAGATCACTGCCAAGATTTGAGTCTCTGAATTCCTTTGGAGAAATCATTCTCTCCACCCCACAAGGCTGCTCACCACTCACAGGCTCTCTCCTTTCTCCTGTCTTCCCAGGGTCTCCAGTCCCAGGCTTGCCAATAGCAGTCCCACCACACTGAAAAATACAGCTGACCAGTTCCTCTCTGGGGTCATCTGATGACATGCTTTTTCCTGGATTGTACCAGGGCCTATAATTTGGTGACCCAGAGGAGTGACTGATGGTAGCATGTCAGGCCCAGGATGAAAGTATGTGGAGTGGGAAAAGAGCCTTTGAGTTCTTGGTGTCATGATACGTAAGTCTTACATCACCCTCTATTGTCTCGTTATGACCCTCTGACCTTGTCCATGCTCTTGCATCTCCTGCACTGGTAGGTGGATTCTTTACCACTATACCACCTGGAAATGGGTGGCCTAAAACAATAAGAATGGATCATCTCACAGCTGGGCTTCTTAGGCGTTAGTAGTGAAGAACCCGCCTGCCAGTGCTGGAAATGTTAGAGATACAGGTTCGATCCCTGAGTTGGGATCCCTGGAGGAGATCAGGGAAACCCACTCCAGTATTCTTGCCTGGAGAATTCCATGGACACAGGAGCCTGGCAGGCTATAGTCCACAGGGTCACACAGAGTCAGACATGACTGAAGTGACTTAGTATGCACCATATCTCACAATTCTGGAAGTCAGAAGCCTGAAATCAAGACATCAACAAGACCGTACTCATAAAAGCTCTAGAAGAGGGTCTGTTCCACACCTTTTTCTTAGCTGATGGTTTTGCAAGCCATCTTGGTGTTCTTTTGCACCAATACCATATTGTTTTAATTATTGTAGCTTTATAACACACATTGACCTCTGAGAGTGTAAGTCCTCCAGCTCTGTTCTTCTTCAAGATTGTCATGGTCTGTAGCATTAGAATCACTCCGTTTATTTACACACACACACACACACACACTCCCCTGCTAGGATGTTGAACAAGCTATTAAATCTTTAGCTCAGTCTGGAGAGACTATACAGATTTAATCTCTAATATTGGGCCTTTAAATTCATGAACATGAATTTTACTGTATAGACTGTCTTTAATTTCTCTCAATGTTTTAGTTTTCTGGGTAGTTTTTGCATCTTTTATTTGGTTTATCCTCAGGCGTTGGATATATTTTTGGTACTGTTGTATTAAAACCATGTTTAATGTTTACTTTTCTCATTTTTATTGCCAGTGAATAAAAATGCAGTGTAACTTTGCATACTGAATTTGTATAGTGACCTTGCTAAGTTCGCTTACTGATTTTAATGATGTAGCTAGAGATTTTGGGGGATTTTCTCTACATACATTACTGCCAGCTGTAGATTATGACAATATTCCTTCCCTTTAAATCTTTGTAATTGTATTTTGTTTTGCTATACAGGTTAGTGTCTTTAGCAGTGTTGAACAGAAATGGTGACTATGGGCATCATTGTTTTATTCCTGATAAAAGGGGAAAAGCTTTAAATATTAAGTATTATGATTGATGTAGATTCTTCTGTAGATACCTTTGGCAGAATTAAGAAAAATTACATCTATTCCCAGTTCACTATGTTTTATCAGTGACTGGATATTGAGGCTTACTACGTGCTTTTTGGTATCTCTTCAGGTGACCAAATGAATTTTGAAAATTCTGTTGACTGGATTTTGAAATGTTAAGCCTATTCTCTGTTCCTGGAGCAAGCCCAGTTTGACTGTGATGGACTATTTTTATATTGCTGAATTTGACGTGCTACCCTTTGTTTAGAGCTTGTGCAGTTTCGCTCATGAGAGTTCTTGGCCTACAATTTCCTTACTTGTAATTTCCTTGCCAAGTTTTGGTAATAAGATTATATTGGCCTCATAAAATAAGTTGGGAAGTGTTCCCTTTTCTTTTCCTAGCCTCTAGAAGTTGTGTTTAAAATTGTTAGTTCTTCCTTACGCATTTAGAGGACCTTGACACTGAAGCTCTCTGAGATTGAAGTTTTCTTGGTGGAGAGGTTTTAAACTGTGAATTCAACTTTAAAAACATAAGTTTATTTAGATTATGCCAGTTTATAGATTGTGTTTTTTCTAGAAATGTGTCTTGCCTGAACTTTCACATGTATTTATATAAAGTTCAAACATACACTTTTGCTGGTTCTTTATTATCTGTAGGATCTGTAGTAATACCTCCCTTTTGAGGTCTAAATACTGGGAATTTATACCTTTTCTTTTCTTAATCAGTTGTATTTGTGAAATTGCATCTTTGTCAGTTGTTTTAGTTTTTTCAAAGGGACAGTTTTTGACTTTGATTTTATTACACTTACTTTTGTTTCATCAATTCTTCTCTTCTGGTCGTAATTTTTTTCTTTTTATTCTCTTGGGTTTGATCTGCTTTTTATCCCTATACCCTTGAGACTGATACTTACACCAAGGTTTTAGCCTTTTTCTCTCCTAATACATGTGTTTAAAGGTACAACTTCCCTGCAAGTATGGTAAAACTGAAAGTGTTAGTTGCTTGGTCGTATCCACTCTTTGTGACCCCAGGGACTGTAGCTTGCCAGGCTCCTCTGTCCATAAAATTCTCTAGGCAAGATTACTGGAATGGGTAACCATTCCCTTTTCAAGGGATCTTTCTGACTCAAGGATTGAAACCAGATCTCCCACACTGTGGGCATTCTTTACCGTCTGAACTACCAGGGAAACCCCAGTAGTAGCCTAAAGTTTTAATACACTGTGTTTTCACAATCATCTACTAAACATACTTTACAATTTCCCTTCTTATTCCTTCTTTGACTCATTAGCTATTAGTGTTACCTAATTTCTAAGGATTTGAGGATATTTTGTGCCTTGTAAATTGATTTCTAGTGTAATTTCTATGAACTCAGAGAATATATTCTGCATGGCTTCAGATTTTTGGAACTTACCGAAACTTTATAAGGTAGTTTATATTACATGGATTAACTTTATAATGTTCCATGTGAACTGGAAATATGTATTCTGCAAAATCTTTTAATCAGTCAGGCTAGGTTTGTGCAAATCTTGTGTATTTTACCTCATATTCTGTTTGCCTCTTTTATAAGTTACCAAAAGAAATGTATTCTAATCTCCCACTTGATTGTGCGTTTTTAATTTTTCTTTTCTAGATTTCTGCAGTGTATCAGCACAGTCATGGAAATAATTTAAAATATATATTCCTGTTGGATGAGTCTCTCAACACTGAGTTCTTTTTAAAAAATTTTTTTATTTTTAATTGAAGGATAATTGCTTTATAGTATTGTGTTGATTTCTACCAAACATCAACATGAATCAGCCATAGTTGACCTTTGGGGTTTTAAGCAGGAGATGTCAGAAAAGTTACCACAGGGATATCTGGATTGTGGTGGCCAAATGTTCATAGTTATGTTGCTTTTTGATCCTTGGATGTCAGCTCTTCTTATAATTGTGAAGCAGAATTCACCAACATCGAGTTCTTGAAAGGATGTGTTTTTCAGTCTTCCATCACAGTAGAAGTATTTACATTTTCCCAATTTCTCTTTAGTTTTTTTTTTTTTTAACATTTTATATTACAGATGTGGATCTTGTGATTTCTATTAATGGAGACAAATAATGTTTTTCTCAATATTCCATGAAGTGAGAAATAACAGGTTGATGGGAGAAGAGCTGTCACAGACTTATGTAGAACTGTGAGACCAGAGAATGTGTTTCTGAAACTCAGTCTTGGACTCTATCATGTCCTGTTTGGGTTTGATTTATTTTTTTTAAATTGTAGTTGATTTGCAGTGTGTTCAGTTCAGTTCAGTTCAGTTGCTCAGTTGTGTCCGACTCTTTGTGACCCCATGAATTGTAGCACACCAGGCCTCCCTGTCCCTCACCAACTCCCAGAGTTCACGCAAACTCACGTCCATCGAGTCAGTGATGCCATCCAGCCATCTCATCCTCTGTCATCCCCTTTTCCTCCTGCCCTCAATCCCTCCTTTCCAATGAGTCAACTCTTCTCATGAGGTGGCCAAAGTACTGGAGTTTCAGCTTTAGCATCATTTTAGGCATAAAGCAAAATGGTTGAATTATGCATTACATACATATATTCTTTTTCATATCTTTTCCATTATAAGTTATTATAAGATATTGAGTATAGTTCCATGTACTGTATAGTAGGATCTTGTTGTTTATTTTATATATAGTAGTGTGTATCTATTAATCCCAAACTCCTAATTTATCCCTCCCACTTTTACCCTTCGGTTAAGCTTCCCAGGTGGCTCAGTGGTAAAGAATCTACATGACAATACAGGAGACTGGGTTTGATTCCTGGGTCAGGAAGATCCCCTGAGAAGGAAATGGCAACCTACTCCAGTATTCTTGCCTGGGAAATCCCATGGACAGAGGAGGCTGGCAGGCTGCAGTCCACGGGGTCACAAGAGAGTTAGACACGACTTAGCTACTAAAACAGCAGCGACCACCAGATAGTTCTATGTCTGTGAGTCTGTTTCTGTTTGTAAATTAGTTGCTGGTATCATTTTTCGGATTCCATATTTAAGTGATATCATATGATATTTGTCTTTCTCTGACTGACTTCACTTACTATGATAATCTCTAGGTCCATCCATGTTGCTGCAAATGCCTTTTTGTATGTGTGGCTAATAGTCCATTAATAATATTACATCCTCTTTATCCATTCCTGTCAATGGACATTTAGGTTGCTTCCATGTTTTGGTTATTGTGAATAGTGCTTCTATGGATATTGGGGTGCATATATCTTTTCAAATTAGAGTTTTGTCCAGACACATGCCCAAGAGTGGGGCTGAAGGATCATATGGCAACTCTGTTTTTGTTTTTTGAGGAACCTCCATGCTGTTCTCCATAGTGGCCGTAGCAGTTTACATTCCCACCGACAGTGAAGGAGAATTCCTTTTACAAGTTTGAGTTTGGTTTGTTTGGAGGGCTGTTTTGGATCTCACATTCTTTACATGCGTCTGTGCATGAAGATGGATTCTCCTTGTATAGAATCATAGTTATTAGCTGAGAGTTTTTGAAGTTGAAGGTATCATTTCTGGTGGCAGTTCAGAGCTAAGTCTGCATAACCTTCCCCTCTTAGTGTCTGAAAGGGACTGGCTGCCTTTTCTGCAGAATGAGTGTTAGGATTGCATTTCCTAAATAGTGATTAACTTTAGATTTTTTGCTTCAAAATTACTAGAGTATTGCTTCCCAAAGTATTTTGTAGGTGCTCTCAGTATGGTTAACATGTGCTGTGCTGTGCTTAGTCACTCAGTCGTGTCCAACTCTTTGCGACCCCATGGACTGTAGTAGCCCATCAGGTTCCTCTATCCCCAGGATTCTCCAAGCAAGAATACTGGAGTGAGTTGCCATTTCCTCTCCAGGGAATCTTCCCAACCCAGGGATAGAACCCAGGTCTCCTGCACTGAAGGTGGACTCTACCGTCTGACCCACCAGGGAAGTCACATGGTTAGCATACTTGATATGTTAAATAGCAAAGCTGTGGGATACGCAGTGATAGGGGAGGGCTCCTGGGTGAAAGAGCAAAGTTAAACAACCAGGTTTATTTACTGGCTTACTTCCTAGACGAGAGTGTGTCTTTACACTACACATTGTTGTTCTCCAAGACAGGAATGAAGGCAGCATTTTTCAAGTGAATCTGAACTCTGCTGACCCTTAGCTTTCTTCCCAGTTCAAAGGAAATTCACACTTAAAAAGACAAAAACCACAGATTTGATGCTGTGCTTGGGAGAAGCAGGGTGGTGGGGTGATGTTGGGGTAGGGCGGGGGGGATGATGCGGTGAGGAAGTGTTGGACAAGACAGCCCCAGAGGAGAAGATAAATTTCTTTCCTTTTCACTCATAGTCATTTTCAGTGTTGTTATGCTAAGAAATGCTTTTGTTTGTGTGGGGTGTTTGTTGTTGTTGCTGTTCTGACGTTAAGCCCTTAGGGGAAATGTTTCTATAGAAACTAAGCAGTCAGCCAAACCAAATGCTCACAACTCCTCTGTCTTCACTTGGGAATTAAGCATAGGGGATGGAAGGAAGGCAGCATTGGCATAACAGCCCGAGGGAAATCCCTTTGCCTGAGAATAGATATCCTCAGACTTTGAATTCACCTGGGAGTATGGCTTTCTGGTGGTACCTGGCATGTGGGGCTTGGAATGATCCTGAGCAACCCTGAGTCCAGACAAACCTCTCCTCCAAGGATGAATTCCAAAGACAAATCATACGGGATCATGCCTGTTCCCTTATTCGAGAGCAGCCATAAGAGGAAAAAGCAGTTGCGATGAGTCAGCCCTGGGGGCAAGGGAGATAGTGGTTATTTAATTATGTAATCAATCAGTGTCTTAAAACACGCTTTGATGAAGTCTTCCCTTATGAGATCACAACATCTATGAGTTGGTAAATGTTTATCACTGCTAGTATGTGTGTCTGTGTGTGTGAGTGGATGGAAATGGGGGAAGTATGCCCCTCTATTTAGTCCCCTTAATTCTAGCACAGAATAACAGCTCCTTGTGGCTGTTGGAGATGATAGTGACAAAGGTCAGAGGGAATTGGGCATCCAATTTGGCAATGGTGACGTAGCCGACTATTTAAGATGTATTGGAATTAAAGGGAAAAAAAGAACAGTTGGCGTTATCGGGGAGAGAAATCAGACGTTAACAGACAGCAAACCTCCCCCAGAGCTGGCTATCTCTGTCATTCTGAGCAGAGCTTCTCCAGTGAACTTGGGTGGCGATGGTGGGGGCAGTGGGCAGGCTGTTATGTTTCTTGACTCTTCCAGAGAAATTTCATAAATAGTTTGCGCAGTGTGTCAATCTGGGCATCTGGGAAGCATCACGCGTTCTTGGCATCAAAGCTCCCGGTGACATCCATCCGTTGCCTCTCTCCGAAGGAGAAGGGCTCAAGTTCCTCTATTTAGAGTGCTGGATATTTTGGTGTCTGTTATTTAGAACGTGGGGATCTCTCTTCAAGCTGAGCTTATTTTTGTCCCCAAATAATTGAAGCCAGGCTCCCTCTGCAATGTGGCATGTTGGTGGCTAGAGAGCTCATGTAGAACCCACTGCCCCTGTACAAATCTCGGCATCATCATGCTGGTGAAGGAGCGGGGGTCTGGATGGAAGCTGTTGGGGAGGAGTCTAGCCTGATAATTTTGATCATATCTAAGGCAACGCTGGGAATGCAAGTCCACTTTCTCTGGGATACACAGCATAAAACTATGGGTCCTTTGACAATGTTTTGGCTCAAGTTTTGGCAAGGGAGATGACAAATTAGGCACTGAGGTAAGTTACCATCAGTTTTTAATCCTAGCACTGAACCTAGTTTCTACCTGAGCACCGAGTGGTGGTGTGATTTTTGGCAGAACTTCAACCCTCTTTATGATTGTTGCTTTTATCCTTTTCTGCTGCATACAGGTAGGAGAGGGCCTGCTGCATGAGTTGTGAGACAGATCTTGAAAAGTTAAAGACCCTAAGACTGACTTCCTCCCTTCCTCTCCCATCTGCTGCTTGTCATCACCACCACTTCCTAAACTGCTTTGTCTCCAGTCATGTTAACTTCTTGTACCCATCATTCATCCAATATGCCATTATTGTCAGTCTTATTGAAACAATTTGATCATGACATCATTCTAATGAAACTTTTAACTGGAGCCCAGTATCTTTGCAGCCCTGTGCCCAAGGTCTTTTTCAAGGGGGACCCGATTCCTCCCTGATTTCATCTCCCAGTGCTACCTGAGACTGTGAAATCTTGCCTGCTTGTGCTCAGGGATGCCTTACCTCTGAACCATTGTTCTCAGTGCCCGCTTCCCCCAACCACAGAAATGCTTTTCCTTCCTCTCCTTACATATAAATGCTACTCAGCCTTCACGATGTAGTTGAGATGTTACCTTCCTCACGCAGAAAGCATCGTCTTCCTCTTCTCTCTTCCTCCAGCACTTAATCTGTTCTTTCATCAGGTCACATCACATTTTTCTCAGTGAAAAGTGAAAGTGTTAGTCGCTCAGTCGTGTCTGACTCTTTTGCGACTCCATGGACTGTAGCTCACCAGGCTCCTCTGTCCATGGGATTCTCCAGGTAAGAATACTGGAGTGGGTTGCCATCCCCACCTCCAGGGGATCTTTCTGACCCAGAGATTGAACTCAACTCTCCTGCACTGCAGGCAGATTCTTTACTGTCTATATAGTTTAAAATACATATTCTATCTTTACTGAGTTAGACCCTTTTGAGAGCCAAGGTCATATGGCTGAACTTTAGACAGGCTATGCCTAGTCCAGTACAATGGTGATTTGTCCAGTGGTGGTTTGTGTCTTAATTTGACTCCACAATTCTTTCTCAGAGATCATTCTGTAAATTTCTGGTGTTTCACTTTACTAATTTGTCAGGGACATCATAATGGCTCTGGTTATTCTTACAAAAAAGTATTCTGCTGGGGTTAGTCTTTCTGCATGTAGAAGGCAGGAATGGGACAGGCCTGATGAACAATGCATCGGTTGAGTCTCCTTCATACTGAGCAGTAGGAAACCATCCCGTTGCCATGCCAACAGCCTCCATCCTGCACCAGCAGTCCTTGCATGTGTCCAGGGCTCTCCAAAGTGCTGTCGGTCATTTCTGTCTCATTGACTCCTCTCCTTCAGGAAGGTGGGGTAGGCAGAACAGTCAGATCAGTTTGGATGGATGGTGAGGGATAAAAGGTTGCTGGAGAGCAAGAATGATGTGGGTGGAGCGATATAGCTTGGTGATGGTAAAGTGAGGGAAGAATCTAAAAATTTCTTAATCTCATTCCATAAATTTCTACTAGACCAGGCAGTGATTTTCAAACTGTAACCATTTATTACCTTCTTCCACAATTAAAAGAAAAAAAGCTCATCTGTGTATACTCATGCCTTGGTTTATATAATATTTTTTGTTTAAATCCATCATGTTTTAAACTTAAAAATGTTGATTTCCAAGGAGTTTTCAGTTTATTGCCATAAATGGAAGGCTAGTATTATCACTTGCCATAAATAGAAGGTCACCTTAAAAAGAAGTATCATTGCCATAAAACTATGTTATTAAATTCTGAGCCATCAAACAGCAAGGGCTGATAAGGAGCCAAGAGTGAGCAGAAAGTGAGCAGAAATTGGGGAACAAGAAACCTCAAGTAAGAGAAAACCGTAGTGAGCTGCGAGAACACGGTGAGGCCATCGATAAGTGATGTGACACTGGGAGTGAAAGAAGCAGTGTTTGGTAGGAGCCAAGTCACCTCAGTGATGGGGTATATATGGTGTGTTACAGAAACTAAATCTTGGTCTGGAAGCCCCTCCAAAGCCCAAAGCCCAGTTGACATTTCACTTCCCACCAAGTCTGACATGAGTGCTGTCTGGATTCCAGAGAAATTTTTCTTTCTCTTCATTTCTCTTTGGATACTTACACTTGCTATGTACTCAGATGATCAGTTGTGTCCAAGTCTCTGTTACCCCATGGACTTGTAGCCCACCAGGTTCCTCCGTCAGTGGGATTCTCCCGGCAAGAATACTGGAGTGGGATTGTTAGGCTATTGCTTAAGGCAATTTTAATGAGCCTCTATTCTTTGAAAGTAAATGAACCTAAGACAATTGTAAAGATGTTTATTCCTCCTAGATTAATTGCTAAAGTTAATGCAAGTCTACTTAAAACAGGAAGGATTTATTATTTTTTAAACCTGACAAAGTGGTTTTAAAGTTTGACAGGGGCAATAAAAGGCAAGCTAACCATGAAGATTCAGAAAAAAATGATGGGGCACACACACTGCCAAACTTTAAAATGGTTTATAGGGATACAGTAAAAAAAAAAAAAAAGGTTTGAAACTGGTACAAAAATGGACTGACTAGATGAAGAGTAAGACCAGAGTTTGGAATATGGCATTTGACATCTGTAGGGAGATGTGTCAGGACCTTCAGTTAGCCATTTCAAACAAAACCAGATTAGTCTGCACTTCAAACCACATACGAAACCAACTCCAGACTGATGAAAGAATTAATGCAAAATGAAAGCACAAAGAATTTGCAAGATACAAGAGAATCTGACCCAGGGGTCCCTTTCTGTTCTTCATATGGGGTCAGCTTCATATGAGTCAGGTCTGGGCTTTCCTGAGCTGACCTGGGTCTCCCTGTGTCTTCACATCATCTTCCCTCCCTGTGCGTCTGTCTCTAAAAACAAATTTCTCTTGTGAAGGACAGCTGTCCTATTGTATTCAGGCCCGTGGCCATGACCTTATTTTAACTTGATCTCTGAGGAGACCCAGCCTCCATAGTGTCACGCTCCGAGGCCTGGAGGGTGAGGGGACAGAATTCAGTTCATGACAAGGCTCAGTGTGGATACTCCTTCCCTTGCGATGGACTTGATCCCACAGTGATCTTCCCCTTACTTTGAGTTCCTGTTTTGTATTCCATATGGATGGCTTCTCCAGTTGTCAAGGAAACTGCCTCTGTTGCCTCTTTCACTTACCATCTCCTGAAGGTCAAGAGGTCTGTGTTTTCCACCTTCTTGGAATTGACTTACTTCTTTCTTCTGAGGAGGTCTTCCCTTGTGGCCTCCGGGTCATTCCAGGGAGACCAGCTCACAGTCTCGGAAACTTGAAATGGATGCCATCAGATCCTCGAATACGTGGATGGGTGTTGAGGGTGAGGGAAGGAGCAGGGGGATCCCGGGGTGCTGGAGTGGCTGGGAATCGGGAGTCCTTTCCCAGCCCCAATTCCCCCTTGAGCTCTGTACTTTCCCACCATGTCTTCATTACACGCCCTGTGGCTCTTCTCTTGGGCTGTTCTTCCTCAAGGCTGGAAATAGGAAGTTGAGTTTAAATTGAATAAGTGTGGGGACGTGAGGGACCAAAGGCCCTCTGAAGGCTCAGACAAGCTCTGGTTGGAGGAGCCTGTGGTGGTGAAGGAGTGATGGTCCGGAAGACACACATGGGAGTGGGGTGGGGGACGATGGGAGAATGCCTTCTATGTGAATCAAGTATTCTCACAAAAAAGGGATGGGGGAGCAGCCAGGGGTCGGGGGGTGGACAGTCTGCATCCTCAGCTGCTATCCTTCCCCTTCTGTGTTCCCTTGCGAGGTTTTAGCTTTTCTAAAACTCCCTTTCATCCCACTGCTTCTCTACTGGTAAAGCTGGGCATTCTAGTTACCCTTTTGCCCCTCACCCCCTGCCAACTCGCTCTAAGGGCCATGGAAGGAACCAGGATCCCTTCCCCTTGCATCCAGATCATAGAATAATACCAGTGACTATAAAAATGACAGCTTATCTTTGTGTGGTATCCCAACAGTTTATGCTGTTCTTTCATTTGCATAATCTTATTGTTGAAATAGATAAGACAGACCTTTTACAAGGAGATCTTTATGAAGGAATGAAGGGGAGGGGAAGAGCTACAACACCTCAAAGCAAATTCACAATGGGCTGATGGAGGACAAGTTTCTTACCCAGGACAATGAAGGTACGGCCTCAGAGATGCTCTGCCGGACCTGCTCTGGGGCCCCCTCAGCCCTCTTGAAAGAGCTGCACCCTTAAGGAATCTCAGGGTACTTGGCAAGCTCTTTCAGGGGCACTGGAGGCAGGATCAGTGATGTGCATCCCCAGGCCTTAAGGACTTGGCAAATGAAAAGAGGGCAAGGTGCAGCTCTTCAGGAAACACACTGGACCGGAAATAAAAGAGCAGGGCGGGAAAGAACTTAGGTGTCTGGCCAGCAGCTTCATGGTTTCCTGTGAGCTCCTGAGGCCAAACAAATGTCTCCATGGCTGGTGGTGAGGATGTGATTTCCAGACCGGAATGGCTGGACTGAGTTTATGTTCTGAATCCTCCATGCAAATGAGAAGGCATGGTAACACTTGGCAGGATGGGTCAGTACACATAGGTCCTGAAGGTGTGTGTGTGTGTTGCCAAGACTATCTATCTAACCTCAGATCCATTCCTTGTCACAGGAGCCAATCTCAACCCCAGTGTTGCCAGGGTCCTGGCTTGGCTGACTTCCAGCCAAGGTCACTGAGAGAGTGCCTCCCCGCAAGGAGGCAAAGGGTGGGGGTAGGAGGGACAGTCTGGGGGTGTGTCTCCCCGCCTCACCATTTCTGAAGGTTTCTCCAGTAGCCCTTGCATATCCTCCGTGGCCCCAGTTGCTATCAGACAGGCCCCCCGTGATTCTAAACTTCTGGAGGTGACCCCAGCCCCTGGGCTCCCATCTCTTGCCTCCTCCCCAGCTTGGGACCTTCTAGCTTGGAGCCATAGGAACCTCTTGCTCTTGCTGGTCTTGGAGTTGCACCCCCATCCTCTCAGCTCATTTGTTACCTGGAAAACCAGTCTCCTGCCTGAAAGTCTCTCTGTTGTAAACCTTCCAGAGGGTTTGTTTTCTGGTTAGATCCCAGTGGATAAGCCCTTCTGATAAAAAAGAGCCACAACTGCCTGGGCACTGGGCATTGTTTGGGGAACCGCCTTGGCCAGGCTTCTCTCTGCAAAGCCCAGCACCCTGCAGGAGCCGCTGGCCCCAAACTGCCTTAAGCCTCTTCTTGGACGGAAGGCTTGGAAAATTGGGCTCTGGGATCTGCTGGACACATGTTTACATGGAGGGCCTGCACAGTCCTACAGATTTCACGGCTCCAAGACATTAACCGACTTCCAAGTTTTATATATTGGAATGTTTAAAAAATAAATTTGGCTGGAAGATGAAAAGGCTGGAAATAATTTCCATGTCCTCATTTGTGTGCTTCAGATATTAGCAGTGACATTTTGTAAATAGTTTAAACCTTTCTTCACCTTCTATATGTCAAGATAAAAGGACATTTGAGATAATAGCTTGTTATTGGCGGGGGGTGGGGTGGGGGCGCGTGGAGCCTCTCTCTGGACCAGGGACTGAGTACCCGCTGATGATATCCTGCGGTGGCCACTGAACGCTTGGGATGCAGTGTCTTGCAAAGCACGTGACAAGGACCCGTGTGGATGTGTGTTCGGCGGTCAGAAGGTTTGTTCATAACAAATCATCCTGCACTTTGTCTACCCTGGCCCCCAGTGCTGTGGGTCACGCCCTCCCTCTGCTCCACACCCTGATGCCGAATCTGCACCCAGCTTGCTCTCCCTTCCCTCCCTTCTAGGGGCCCGTTTCTGCTCCTTCTGTGGCTTGTGGAAGCACATCAGGGATTTTTAACCTCTTTTGTATCATAAGGTCCCTTTGAAAAGATCTCATAAATTGTGGAACCCTACCTCCACCCCTCACCCCAGAAGGTGACCTCCACTTACCATAGGCAATTTTAGCAGATTAGTACTCCTGAAGCTTCTCTCTCCTGAAGCGCATTCCTCTTCTGGGTCACAGGACTGCGGATCACAGTTTGAGGGATCCTGCCCTGTGTGCTCATCCTCTTACATCAAAGCTGCTTCTGTCCTCTCACTGAATTGTTTTCTCTTTGAGACACACACCACTCTCCATTTCATCCTTTTTGATAGGAGCCCTGAATTGAACTCTGTTCCATTTCAGTCCTTCCCCAATTTATTTCCACTGTGGTCAGAAAATATCGGATTTAAATCTTTTCAAGTGTAGTGAGGTTTGTTTTATGGTTTAGCATAGGGTCTGTTCTGTGTGCCCTGGAGAATATGATATATCCCTATGCTGGTGTGTGGGGTGATCTGCAGGTGCCTGTCAGGTCTGGTGCATTTATGGTGCTCAGTTTGTGTATATCTTGATCTCTTGTCTAGTTGTTCTGTCCATTATCATAGGAGAATATTGAAGTTTCCAACCATTATTGCTGAGTTGTTATTTCTCCCTGCAATTCTGTCAGTTTTGCTTCATGTATTTTGGGGTTCTGTGGTATGGTGCATATATTCTTATAATTGTTGTATCTTCCTAACAGATTGCCTCTTTTATCATTATAAAATATCCTTCTTTATCTCTGCTGCTGCAGCTGCTAAGTCGCTTCAATTGTGTCCAACTTTGTGCAACCCCATCCCTGGCAGTCTCTAGGCAAGAACGCTGGAGTGGGTTGCCATTTCCTTCTCCAATGCATGAAAGTGAAAAGTGAAAGAGAAGTTGCTCAGTTGTGTTCAACTCTTAGCGACCGCATGGACTGCAGCCTCTAGTAACATTTACAAATTTTAAACTCAATGTTGTCTGATATTAATATAGCCATTCTGGCTCTTCTATTGTTGCTATTTTCCTAGTGTAGCATTCTAATTTCTTTAATGCTTTTTTAACTGTATATTTTTAGTTATTTTCTTAATGGTTGTTCTGTGCTGTGCTAAGTCACTCAGTCGTGTCTGACTCTTTGTGACCCCATGTACTGTAGTCTGCCAGGCTTCTCTGTTCATGGAGATTCTCCAGGCAAGAATATTGGAGTGGGTTGCCATGCCCTCCTCCAGGAGATCTCCCCAAACTAGGGATCAAACTTCCATATTGCAGGAAGATTCTTTACTGTCTGAACCACCAGGGAAGCCCAGTGGTTGCTCTAGAGTTCACAATATGCAGTTTAAGTCATCAGAATCTCCTTCTGATTTACACTAACTGGTGGCTCAGAGGTTAAAGCGTCTGCCTGCAATGTGGGAGACCTGGGTTCGATCCCTGGGTTGGGAAGATCCCCTGGAGAAGGAAATGGCAACCCACTCCAGTATTCTTGCCTGGAGAATCCCATGGACAGAGGAGCCTGGTGGGCTACAGTCCACGGGGTCGCAAAGAGTCGGACATGACTGAGTGACTTCAATCACTCAGTTTCAGGCAGATGCAGAAACTTGACTGTGTGTCTATCCTCTTCTTTTTTTAGTGTCATTATTGATCATGTCTATGTTACAAACTCAATGATGCATCATTGTAATTGGTACTTTATAAAATTTTATCTTTTAAAGAAATGGGGAGAAAAAAATCAGGAATATATTTATAGAGTTTGTTACATTAACTTTATTTACAATTTCTGATTCTCTTCATTTTTCTTGTGATTTCTAGTTACTCATTCCATTCCATTTGATTTATTCCCTTCCTTCAGCAGCGGAAAAAAAAAAAAAGAACAACTATCTTCTTAAACTTTACTCCTGACATTTTCAGAACACTGCTCCATGGCTCCTCCAAGTTCTGGCCTCCTTGGAAATCTGTCACCCATTCAGCTGACTCCATTAGCATCCTTGGTGGTGCTTCCTCCAAGGTCAGAATAACTTTGCCCAATGATTCATGTTCTGGTGTAGTCTTCTTTTGTGTAGTCTTCTTTTGTGCCGTCTTTCTCAGGAACTTCTGATACTGTGTCAGTCATCATTTTAGATGTTTAAACAATATAAGCACGGTACATGTCTTTTCTGATCATTAGAGCCTCTTCCCCTTGTTGGAAGTCCATTGTATCTGTTCTTTCTTCTTAAGATAGTTTTTTCACTAGTTCCCCAATTTTACCTGATGGTCTTAATTAAACACACCCTTTGTGATTAACATGTTTCTTTCCATGGTAAGCCAGTGTGCTCTTCCTGCTGGTCTGTTGAATCTCCTTCCCTTAATATTTTTAATTTCTTCTTTACTAATCTCCAGACTTGAGCCTCTCCAGCTAACTCACAGCAGGCTCTATAATGGATATTTGCTGGGTTTGGATGGCCCAGGACTCATCCACTGTAGTTTCATTTGGGAAACTGTCAGGCCAACATACTGTGCAGTGGAGTTGACTCCATCTCAGCTGCAGGGGTGGACGTCACACATGAACATAGCCGTACAGCCTGGCCACAGCGAGGTTGATCCAGAGATGGGTACACGCAAACTAGAGACAATGAGATGCAAAGAGAACTGTGATGGGACTGTAGGGGAGTCACAGCTCTTTAGAGTGGATGCTGTCACGAGTCCTCGTGGAATCTACAGATAGCAGCACCATGAGGAGGGAACCCTTGAATCTTAGGGCATTGTTTGAGACTCTTAATCAACCCATACCTGAAGCTGAAAGAGTTTTTTTAATATCTGTTACAAAACTGAAGAATTCCTTTTTGGGGGTGGGGTGGGGTGGTTCTTTCTGTCTTGAGTAATTTGAACTAGATTTCTGACTTTTGCCATCAAAAGATTTGTAACTGATAGATCCCCTTTCCTTACATCTGGACATTTTAGGATATCAAGAGCAAGATATCTTGTTGAATGAAAAATCTTTTGATTCACCTAGTAATCTCAAGTCAGACAGCCTTTCTGCTCATCATATTGATAGAGAGATGGGCAAAGAACATGATCAAGCAATTCATAAAAGAGGTGGTATATAAAACTAGTGCATGGGAAAGAAAAACCTCATTGTTCATCGAGAAGTGCAAATTAAACCAAAAGATACTGTTTTTTTGCATATGAAACTGACAGTCTTGACCAAAGTAATAATTTTCAGTGTCATTGCCAGAAAACTTACAATCCCAATCATTTTTAATGGTGCTGTATATGATTACAACTTTCCTGAAAGCAATTTGGCAATATAAATGTAAAGCCTGAGTATTTTGAATATCCTTTGATCCAGGTACTTCACTTGTAGAAATGATTAAGGTGGTTCACAAAAATAAAAAAAACTAAACAGTTATTCTTTAAAGCACTGTATTCAAAAGCCAACATTTTAGAACAAAATACCCAAATTACAGAAGATTTTGCCCAGTAATTAGGTAACAACTTTGTGATGGTGAGAGAATTAATTCTTAGGTTGATAAGGAGTCCAGGGCCCTTGAGGAGGAGAAAGGGGTCTGGGGTTCTCAAGGAGGAGAAAAGGACAATGTTTTTCTTCTATATTGCTGTATCTTAGTATAACAATGTATCTTGCTTGAGGACATGTTTCTCCTTAATAAGAACCTTCTGACTAATCTTATCTTAAGACTGGGAGTGGGTCTGGTAAGATCTTTCTATTGTTATTTCTAATCTTATTAATTTAAGATGTTTATAGTAGGAGTGGGTCTGGTAAAAGTATATAAGGCCTTGATAACACTAGTGAGTAGGGGCACTCTCTGTCCCCTTTCTGATGTCTATATCAGAAGCTTTCTCTGTCCTCTCTCACTTTAATAAAACTCTGATACACAAAAGCCCTTGAATGATTAAGCCTGGTTCTTGGTCCCAGAGCTAAATCTTTGGAGATCATGAATCTGCCATCATTCACCATAAGCTATCAATGGTATTTAAGCTGGTTAAGAATTGCTGACTTTCAATGGACTTAGGTAGTTCCCTAGGACCAAACTTTTGAACATTATTTTTATTTCATCGAATAAATATTTTTTTCACATGCCTACTATAAAAGAAGTGAATTTGACCAGGCCTGAGAGCTGCAGAAACTCCCAGTCCAGTGTTGGAGAAACCACCCACCACTGATGACATATGTATAATTGTTAGATGCCATAAACCTAAATAATTGGTAGAAAATCACAGAAGAAGAAGAGATTCAGTCTAACAGGTAGAATATGAGAAAGCTTTATGGAGGAAATGACATTTGAAATAGCTTTGTAGGATGGCATAACCCTAGGAGACCATAAGGCTGGTGGTCTGTCCACACTGGCTTTTATTTTATAGTGAAAGAAGAGATGCAATGGATGGGAAACTCTTGACCCTGGCTGAGGCCACCCTTCAGGCCTGGCGACCTGCCCACTCCCCAGGAGCCCCCTTCTCTCCAGGGAGCACTGGCCCCAACAGCTTGCCTGCAGCCCTGAGTGCGGCTGGCTCTGTGCTGTCATTCCTGGGAGCTCAGCTTGTGGTCCGGGTGTGCGTTCCATCAGATTTATCTTTGCAGAGAGGCAGGGGCGAGGGAGATAGAAAACTGGGAAAATTCCCCTTGAGTTCCTTCAAATGAGAGTCCGATGAGATCTCCAAAGAGATTATATGTAAAAATCTTGGCTCTGTCCACGGGCCTCATGTGTGAGCCACAGTCTCTGTGGTGCTGTAGGAGAGGCTGATTGTGGCCATATGGAAAACATTGTATCTGTTTGTGTCACTCCTCTTGCACTGCCATGCCTTTTGGATTGAGAACTGTGGCGCTGAGATCGCTGGACCATGCGAAATGTAAGACCAAACTGTGGGCTCGCAGTGGCCCAGATTAGAGTGTGGAGATGCCCCCAATACCAGATGAGAACAACAGGAAAGATGCGACTCACCAGCTCCTATCTAGGGCGTGCTCAACGAGTCCCAGAGGCGTTTGTAGGCACCAATGCAACACCGAGCATGTCTGCATTCCTGACCCTAACCGAAGATCACACAGAGCGCAGGCGGTGTCCGCGGTCTCGAAAATGGCTTTATTACGTTGGATCCATCTAAGTGAATCACATATGGAGTCATCGAATCTGGCCTCAGAATCCTAGTTTTGTTGACATACGTAATGTTCTTTCTTAGGGGCCGATTCGCATTAACAAAACTTCCTGAGACAGATAGATAAAACTGGACTGACGTCTGTAAGTATGAACGGGAGACAGTACCCCAAGGCCATCCTCATCATGCTGCTTGCAGTTATATCTGCCTGACACACTGCCCCATTTCCCCTCCTGCCCAGCAGTCTTCACACAGTTGGTTCTTTCTCATTATTTTGGTCTTGAGTTCATGACTCAACATGCTACTTTCTTAGGATAATTCTGTAGGAAATAAACCAAAACAATGTAGAGTGGCTCAAAGCACACTAGAAGGTCAAAATTTTTGGCTCATGTAACAGATGAGGGGCAGGTAGACAGATCAGACCCTGCTCCACAGAGTCATTCAGAGACCCAGGACAACTATGGCTCTAACTGCAGATGTAGTTTTTAAGGTCTCCTGAAAATTGTCTTATCCTCCAAAGAGAAAGGGAGAAAAACCGAAGAATGTGTAGGAAGTTTGAGGAGTAAAGCATGGAAGCATGTCACCTGTGTTCTTATTAGTTAGTGTAAGGCAGGCTTGTTTTCCAGTACGTGCTAGCAAAGGAGATCAAAAACTTGGATTTTGATCAGCAGTCCTGCCATTGTAGTTTTGTTGCAGGAGGTACATTTTTACACAGACTGTGGTATAAACGATGCCCTCAGAGTTGTATAGCATATACTGTATTTCTAGTGCATAGGACAGAGAGTGGTGAGAGAAGTTCATAGAAGGTGACTGCTGTAACATGGGCAAGAGGATCTCAAGTCAACATGGTTAGCATGTGCTTTCTTCATGTGCAGAATTTCAGGAGAAGTCAAATTATAGCCAGTGGTTACTTTGGCTGTGGGCAGTTACTGGAGAATTTAATGGAAGCAAGATAAGGTGTTGTGATGCTTCCTTGTGATAGGTAAATTCTTTTCCCAAACCTGGGTAAGTTGAGTCCCTATGTCAGGGCACACTTTCAAGCAGATAAGTTTGGAGTGGGGACTGCCCAAACCTGCCACCAACATCCTTATTTTCTACCTAACTCAGAAACTCAATCAGAACATGAGAGCTATGATTCTGGGAGACCGTGCAGAACTCTGCCTCTATGAATTATCTGGTTTGAACCGTTAGTTTTTATAGTTGATCTGAGGAGGTCTTGCCCAACCTGTGTTTGTTAGCGGTATAAGGTACTTTATCATTTACAATGCATGTGCTATTAAAATATACCATCTGATTCTCACAGCAATGCTGGGAGGAAGATGAGACAGCTAGCCTGGCCTCAGCTTTCCAGATCAACTCAGAGAAAGCGTGACTTTCTCCAGTTCACACAGGAAATGGACGCTACTGAGGCCCCCAGTTCTCACCTGTGTCCCCAGCCACTCCATCTCTACCTTCTCTTAACCACCAAATAAAGATAGTCTTAAGTCACCCTTTTTCTATTAAAAGAAAATAACCTCACCCCTTGATCCTGCACACCCCTGACTTTGAAATTATGGGGCTTCTCCCTTCGGGGTTTCTAACACAACATCCTGTGTGCCCCCAATTGCTCCTCAGCCCAGGGCAGCTGCTCCTGCCATCGGTCCCTGCCACCTCTGTGTCCCCAGTTCGTGAAGTTACTCGAGCTCCTTTTCCTTGCCTGCCACCACTGCCACCTCCTGCAGGCCTGGCCCCTCCATACACAGGAATTCTGGCAAATGACACTTCACACTATTCCTATCAAAGAAGTTAAAAATATATATGGTGCATTATTAAATATACTTCAGAAAGGAGGGGACTTCAGCTGGGATCAGATGTTCAGGATTTTGCACATAACATGGTTGGCAGATATCCTGTGTGGCATTTCAAACCTCACTTTGCATTGTAATGCAACCCCTGGTCCCTCACGTTCATTTCACAGTGCTGGGCGAGTCAGCACAGTGGACCATAGGTGTATTCCTGAAAACCGTTCCTGCACCAGCATGGCAAGCAACAATTCAGCCATTTATGGAAGTGACCGTAGACCCCATAAATAAATCCCACTAAATAAAAATGGAATGCCTCTCTAGCTAAACCTATCTTTTAGTTTAATTTAGAAGATGCTACCCAGGGTGACCCAGCACCAGGATAAGTATGATAGCAGGGCGTCAGAGTGGAAAAACAGTAGTCGCAGTGTATTTTTAATAAAACAGCAGTGGGGTATACACATGGCCACATTCCCAGCTAGGACGTGGAGGGCACTTCTGTGGGTGATGGTCCCCAAACTTGAGTTTCCTGGTGAGTCTATTTGGTACCATGTCAACTATAAAGAGCAAAGATGGATTTCCCTGGTGGTACAGTGGATAAGAATCTATCTGCTGGTACAGGGGACACAGGTTCAATCCCTAGTCCAGGAAGATTCCACCTGCCTCAGAGTAACTAAGCCTGTGTGCCACAACTACTGAGCCCATGCTCTGGGGCCTGTGAGCCGCAACTGCTGAGCACTCAGGCTGCAACTATTGAAGTCTGAGCACCCTAGAACCTGTGCTCTGCATGAAGAGAAGCCACTGCAACAAGAAGCCCACACACCACAGCCAAGAGTCGCCTCCACTTGCCACAGCTGGAGAAAGCTGGAGCAAGCAATGAAGACCCAGCATAGCCAAAAGAAATAAAAATAAAATCATTTAAAAAGCAAAGATGACTTAACTGCAAGATTGACTTTTAAGGCCGATGGACCAAAAATTGATTTAATGTCTACTGAACCCCTTCCTTCAGTTTTGAAGGCCAGAAACACAAAGCAGTCTGCTTGCTCTTGCTAAGGCCCCGGGCCAGCATGAGGTCTGTCTGCCCTTGGATCCCTTCCCAGTCATCGGCCTTGGCCTGTTTGCTGCCCCTTGTGGAGGGGCTGCCCTCCAGGTTTGCACCTTCCTCCCGGCTCCAGGCTCTGGCTCTCTGGACAGGCAGGTCCTCCAAGGCCCTCAGGTGCCCCCCTCCACCACCACGTCCTTGGCCTGTCTAGCCAGAGCTGGTCCCGGCCTCCTGCTGTGGTTCATCACCAGGTGGCTCACCTCCATCACCCCCCGCAGTCCATTCCCTACGCTAATGTACTTTAAAGTGGGCTTTTTTTTTTTTTTTTTGCTTCTACTAGTCAGTAGTGAAGAGTCTCTTTCCTAAGAAGTTTGGGAACTGTTAACTGTGGGATAGGAGAAGGTTGCTCTAAGTTGAATGGTTAGAGCACAGGCAGTTATTTAAATGCCATAAAGATTATTACCATGGTGCACTTGCTCTCATAGACCAGAAGCTTCTGTAAAGTGAGAAACTCTTTACTATTAAGAGTCATACCTCTGGAGAAAAGTCAGGGGTTGTAAAAGTGTAATATAGTAGAGTTGTTTTACAAAAATATGAGGACATGTGTTTAATTGTTCAGTCACCAAGTCGTATTAGACTCTTTTGGATCCCATAGACTGTGGCATGCCAGGCCTCCCTGTCCCTCACCATCTCCCAGAATTTGCTCATATTCCTGTCCCTAGTCAGTGATGCCATCCAACCATCTCATCCTCTGCCGTTCTCTTCTCATTTTGCCTTCAATCTTGCCCAGCATCAGGGTCTTTTCCAATGAGCTGTCTGTTTGCATCAGGTAGCCAGAGTATCGGAGAAGGCAATGGTACCCCACTCCAATACTCTTGCCTGGAAAATCCCATGGATGGAGGAGCCTGGTGGGCTGCAGTCCATGGGGTCACTAAGGGCAGACACGACTAAGCGACTTCACTTTCACTTTTCACTTTCATGCATTGGAGAAGGAAATGGCAACCCACTCCAGTGTTCTTGCCAGGAGAATCCCAAGGGCGGGGGAGCCTTGTGGGCTGCCGTCTGTGGGGTTGCACAGAGTTGGACATGACTGAAGCGACTTAGCAGCAGCAGCCAAAGTATTGGAGCTTAATATATGATATAAATAAATATGCACATGCTGCTGCTAAGTCGCTTCAGTCGTGTCTGACTCTGTGCGACCCCATAGATGGCAGCCCATCAGGATCCCTCATCCCCGGGATTCTCCAGGCAAGAACACTGGAGTGGGTTGCCATTTCCTTCTCCAAAGCATGAAAGTGAAAAGTGAAAGTGAAGTCACTGAGTCGTGTCAAACTCTCAGCGACCCCATGGACTGCAGCCCACCAGGCCTCCTCCATCCATGGGATTTTCCAGGCAAGAGTACTGGAGTGGGGGTGCCATTGCCTTCTCCTAAATATGCACATACATGTATACAATTAAGAGAAAGAATACTCAACATGCCATTTATTCTGTTTAAAAACTATGAACAGTGTGATATTGTAATTTATAATAAGAAATATATATTTGGTCTTCATCCTGTTTCTGGTACAGAGCATCTAAAACCCTTGGAATTTCTTAGTTGATGGGCGCTCCAAAGATGTATTTGTTAATGAGGTGACTTTGGGATGTCAATGAGGATGGGGGCTGGTGGCCAGGAGAACTGGGCAGTGACTGGAGGCTGGAAGATTCAGCCCCACCCCCAACCTCTAGGGGAGCAGGGAGAGGAGCTGGAGGTTGAATCCATTGCCAGCCGGCAATGATCATGTCAGCAGTGCCTGTGTAACAAAGCCTCCATAAAAACCTAAAAGGATGGGGTTCTGAGAGCTTCCAGGTTGGTGAAGTTTCTGTGAAAGAGCGGTGCTTCCAGAGAGAAAAATTAGTAACTAACTCCAGCCTTTTACGATGTAGATTCAGAAATCATAGCAGGTCCTTAGAATGGGGTACCATACTGCCTTTAAAAATGTTATATTTATTTATATGGGGAATTTTTAGTTTTATATTAAGTAAAAAGATCATATATGTGTATCTTTGCCATTTAAAAGTACATTAAAAAAAAAAAACACTAGTAGGATTTATACCACCATGCTTACAATATTTCCTTCTCTCCTCCCTGCAAGACTGGTTTGTCTCCCCTCCACCAGCATTGATCCAGAGTCACCTCAAGTTCATATGGACAACAGGACAATGGGGACTGAGAGATTCTTCCAGCTTTTATCATTCCTCCAGCTTTTTAGTCATTTTGGTGGAAATAATTTTAAGGCACAGATTCAGGCTCTAAGGTACTGAGAGGGAGTTTGGCTAGGTTCTGTGCATCCAGAGAAGACTTCAACTTCAGTCAAATTAGTCAGACTATGTAGAGAGGGGGCTTTCCAGGAGGCTCAGTGGTGAAAGAATCCACTTGCAATACAGGCGACTTGGGAGATGCTGGTTTGATCCCTGTTGGGAAGATCCCCTGGGGAAGGACATGGCCACTCTCTCCAGTATTTTGGCCTGGGAAATCCCATGGAGAGAGGAGCCTGGTGGGCTACAGTCAGTGGAGTCGCCAAGAGTCGTACACGACTGAGCGAGGGAGCATGCATGCATGTAAGGAGTGGACCTTGATTTTTTTTTTTTAAAATTCAGATTAATGACACCAGATAGGAAAAGATTTCAAGGGAATAATTATACCCCCAGATCTTTGTGGTGGTTGGACCAGAACTTCTCACAATAGAAAGTACACATGCATCACATGGAGAGGTTGTTAAAATGCAGATACTGATTCAGGAGGTCTGGGTAAGCCTGAGAGTCTGCATGTCCAACCAGCCATGGCATGCTGGCCCACTTTGAGTAGAGATGGTTTTAGATGATTCTGATACCTCTTCTCAAATTGTTTTTAAGTGATTGTCATTTTCATCATGTTCCTATGAGAAAACAATACTTTTTCTATGTTCTCTTCCTTTCTTCTGGGGTTCTGACCTGATTGCTTCACCTTCCCAGGAATGAGTGTCCTACCTGAGGCTTGGTCAAATGTAGGGTTAATGGCCCCCAAACGTCGAGAGCAAAGAGAGAATTTAAAAAAAAATGCATGGAAAAAGACTATTTTTTATCCCAGGCAAATACTTCAGTCAGATAAAACAGAAAATATCTTTATGAAACTATTAATAAATCCCCAAGACATCTCAAATTAAACAATGGCAAGAAATGTTATGTTTGTAGAAATACATAAAATTCATTTGAGGTCAGGACATTTTACGGTGTCAGCCAATAAAGCAGATGGGAGATTCTACTCATTTGAATGAGCCTGGGATAAAGCTGTGTGGCCCCGGACCCTAGAGCTGGGAGTTCAGTTCTGGACCAAGTAATGGAGAGGCAACTCTGCGGGGGTCACCCTTTGGCATCGATCTCATCAGTTAGCTCTTGAGTCCAGGAAATATTGTAGAATTGGCTGAAATACTGCAACGCAGAGGCCCAGGTAGCCATGAATTACTTAGTGACTCAGAGTGGGGCTTTGCAGACTGATGGAGTCATGTTAGGTCAATATAGCTGCTGTAACCAATAGGCTCCAAATTGTTCCATAGCGCAAAGGCAGTGAAAGTTTCTCTCTCCCTCCATTGACAGTTCGAGGCAACTGCTCCCAGGCAATGGTCAGCTCTCTCCTCCAGCTGGTGATTCAGGGCCCCAGGTTCCTTGCGTCCTGTAATCTCCCTCCAGCCTGCCTTTTAGGGAAAGAGAACAGAGGAGGCATAGCTATTTCAGTTTCTGTGTCCCTTACGCAGTCACATGGTTATCAGCCCTTGGCATCGATGAGAGCCAAACTCGGGCATGTTAATGGCGGGAGGGCTACAGGGCAGTGAGCACTGGCTGTGTGTCAGGAGGCAGAGGAGGAAACTGGTACTTGGTCTGCAGCTTCGTCACCATTGATACTTATTGGGTGTAAGCCGATCAGGGCCTGAGCCCCCCACCCCTAGAACTCAGACTTGGGATAGAAAGAATAGTTTACAAAGTCAGAGGCAGAAACAGCCTCAGGTTCTTCTTGGTGAAAATGTTATGGACAACAAATGGGGTGCTGGAGGCGGGGGTTAAATAATTCTGAGGCCATTACATTTTTAGATTGAGTTTCAGGATAATTCACTTTCTCTGAGATGGTTGGTAATGAGCAGAGGCCCTCATTACATGGTGATGGGGCTTCTGGCACTGGGATAACCGTGATTCATATCCTTAAAAAAGAACCCCTGTCAATGTGAAAAGCAGAGAAACGAAGCTGACAGTGGTGCTCCCCAGAGAGGCTTCAGATTCCGGCAGAATATATCTCCTTAGCTCTTGGGGTGATGAGTGAGGCCCAGTGTGGCTGCAATGTGGGGGCAAGCTGCCTTTGTCTGCATGAATTACATCTCATTTTAACCCAGGGTGGTGGTGCCACCTGTGTGAGCCTTGACGCGGAAGCATCTCTCTATGTAAAGACATGCGCAGAGTGGTTTTTAAAAACCTCACGTGTTGCTAATCTCACAATTAGATAACAATTCTGTATCCTTTCCCAGCACCAGTCATGGCTTAATATGCCATCACTTATTTTATTTTCAAGTCTCAACCTCCCCCTCACCCAGCAAGCATTCGTTGAGCACTGATTGTATACCAGACACTGTTTCAGCGCAGACTTGTAAGCCTTGACCTTCAAGCTCATGTTGGCATCAAAAGATTTTACATTGTTTTGGTTGTATCCTTAGAGCTCCCTCTGTTTTTTCCTCTCTCCCCCTTAACTGTGGGTACATTTTCCCATTACACTGGTAAAAATAAGTCAGAGCAGATATTAATTGGCCTTTAATTACCCTCCTGTGTTCCCTAAGAAATCCTGTGTATTTTCTGTGAGGTGTACAAACAGGACACCTAACATTTACAGAGATGTATCTCTCTATGGGGCGGAGGGAAGAGGGGGCTGGGGAATGAACCTCAGTGACAGTGTTTTTCCAATCAAAAGAGAGGAATTTTCAATCAAAACAAAGGGAAAACCTCCATCCCCGACAGGTAGATTACTAAGTGAAATGAACACACAGCTGCCAGGTTTTTACATTAAACACTTAGTTTCTGTTTAATGTCCTCTTTATCAAGATCGTCATACTTTATCAGACACACTCGGCCGCAGTCAGGGAGTTCCTTAGAAGTGAGGGACTTAGCTTGCGTCTCTCCCAGAACCCGAGATGTTTAAACAACATTTAAACAAAACAAAACAAAACCAAAAACTTAACAAGGATTTTGAAACAGAGATTGATGGTGGCTTCATCCCCGGCTCATTCCTCTGGGGCTCGGCCCCGGGTGGCCAGCCCCCGCTGCCAAAGCCTGCAGTGTGGCCGGCCCCGCAGGCCCAGCCCCTCTCCGGATGGCAGCCAGCCCGTCTGAGGACGCTCGGGCACGTGCTCCTCACAGCAGCCTGGAGTCGGCTCTGGTGCTTGTGCCGTCGCTGAAGATGCCAAAGCAACGCTCAGAGCATTGCTAGCCATGGGGTGGGGAGAAGGCAACGGCAGCCCACTCCAGTATTCTTGCCTGGAGAATCCCGCGGACAGAGGAGCCTGCTGGGCTGCTGTCCATAGGGTCACACAGAGTTGGACAAGACTGAAGCGACTTAGTATGCATGCGTGCACTGTAGAAGGAAATGGCAGCCCACTCCAGTATTCTTGCCTGGAGAATCCCAGGGAGAGGAGCCTGGTGGGCTGCTGTCTATGGGGTCACACAGAGTCAGACACGACTGAAGTGACTCAGCAGCAGCAGCCATGGGGAGAGACTGCTGATGCCAATGACACTCTGTGCAAACGCTTCCAGGAGAAAGGGGCTTCTGGGAAACCCCCGGTTGCAATAGCTTATGTTCTACCATCCACAGGTCTTCTGCAAAGACACTGAAGTTTGGGGGCTAAGAGGCCAGAAATAAGCATCTTAGAGCTGGAGGAAGCCCAGGAGGTCTAAATGAGCCCCGCTATGCTGTTCCTTGAGCCTGTTGAGGGCGGTATCAGGCATGAGTGTGGGTCTTGGCCGTTCCTGTCCTTCGGTCAGCCTCAGACCAACTGACGAGCTTGCTTCCTCTCGTGCCGGGCCCTGGGTGGCTTCGTTCGTTCTTTCTGGACCACAAATCGGCCCCTCTCTTCCAGGTCTCATCTGTCTCTCTGGGGTAGTCTAAATATTGACATAAGGCCTCTCCCTCTCTTGACTGGCCCTTCTTTATCAAGCTTCTCTCTCTCTCCCCAGGCCCTGGCTAGCGAGCTGGGGAAACTGTCCTCCGTGTCTGATCCATTTCTCAAGTGTTTTCAAGCTGACCTTTGGGCAGTCAGTTGGGTTGTGTCTCAGCACCCTGAAGCACCCCTGTACCTCTCACGGCCCCGTTGTCTTTGACTTAGCATTAAGTTCTTCCTCCTTGCCCTGGCCATCAGAAATACATACTTAGGAAACACCATCCTCTCAGGCTTTGTTCAACAAATACCAATTCCAGCTTCTTTCTGTTTGCTGATTTTCTTGTGGGGCGGGTGCTGAGGGGGAGGACATTATAATTTGGCTACTTCTCTGAGTCCAAAAACAGGGAGCTAAATGTAGTTACATAGATTCGAAGCAGGTTTAACAGGGTCCAGCAGAATGACTTGTTTTGCATAAATTGTGTGTAAGATTTGGAAACCCAGCAGACTAAAGGCTGTTCAAGTTTCATTTCTTTCTGTTTACAAAATACCTACTCGATGATGCCTTGAGGGATTTATGCACGAGTTTGGGTCTGAAATGAATTAGAAGGCTGACACCAGGCTCCTTAACAGTGGGGGTATTTGGAAAATGAGTTCACAGCTCTCCCTGCCTTGAAAGAGCTGGTAAGTTGAGCTGGAAAGATGGGCACATAGAACCCAGGGAGCAATGCAAGATGGCAAGGTGCTTTAGCCACTGTTGACTGGAATAACTTCCTGAGAAGGTTGGACTTCAGCTGGACTCTGAGGAGTTTTAAATAGAGTGGAAGGAGTAGGCATTGGGAAAGAGGAGGACAAAGCCCTGGAAATGTAAATAAGTTTGGTAGCACAGGTGAAACCTGGTTTGGGTCAGAGATAGAGGCAGCGGCAGTCGGGGGTTTAGGGGACATGTGGACGGAGAGATAAGACAGAGGCAGATGGGGGAGAAGCCTTATGACCATAAAGAAGGCTGAGCGATGAAGAACTGAAGCCTTCAAACTGTTGTGCTAGAGGACTCCTGAGAGTCCCCTGGACAGCAAGGAGATCAAACCAGTCAATCCCGAAGAGAGCAACCCTGAATATTCATTGGAAGGACTGATGCTCCACTACTTCGGCTGCCTGATGTGAAGAGCTGACTCATTGGAAAACACCCTGGTGCTGAGAAAGATTGACGGCAAAAGGAGAATGGGGTAGCAGAAGATGAGATGGTTAGATGGCATCACCAACTCTCAATGGATATGAATCTGAGCAAACTGGGAGATAGTGAAGGACAGGAGCGTGCGGTGATGCTGTCCTTGGGGTCTCAAAGAGTCAGACATGACTGAGTGACTGGACAACAACTTCTGAACAGAAAGAAACTTGTCTGGGTGTCTAGAATTCCTAACCATTTGAGGATATACTCTGACTCCAGGATGAGCACCTAAGAAGAGAAAGATCCTACTTCCTGGTACTTTCTTCAGAGACATGTCACCACCTTGATCAATATTTCATCTGGTCCTTCAAGGTGTTCCTATATTTTGTCTCTGTTTTTCTTTTACTTTTGCTGAGATGTTCCTTGGTGGTCTGTGTTTTTGAAAGTGTTTCTCCTATCCTCTGCTCTTCATGTCAGAAGGTAACACTTGAGTTTAGGTCTGTGTGTGGTTATCTCAACTGAAAGCATCATTGGGTCCCAGGAAACACCTGTTCTGTGATGGCCCTGAAATCCCTTTGCTTGAGGGACTCTTAAGATGTTTCTTCAATTAAGAAAATTCATAAACAAGTCATATAAGGAGAATTCATGTAAGGAGTCTTTCTTGCAGATGTATTCCCCTACTGAACCTGAGGTTCATTCACGTACTAACTTCAGGATTATTGAGGATGCAGTCTACTGGGTCCCAGGCCTCAAGACGCTTTGGGTGAATTTATTAAGTTATTTGCACATCTCTCTTTGTGTAGAATGAGAAGAATAAGTTACTTGGTTGTCTTGTCTTTTTTAAGACCTAAGCCCTATGGTCTGATGATGTTGTGTAAAAACCCAAATCCAGTTGCTTCAATCTCAGATCTAAAACCAAGCCCCCTTTCTATCAGGTGTGGATGCTCAGGGACAGGGTTTGAATGGGTGGGTCCAGAGGGGCTGCAGGAGGGTTCCTAGCAAGGGTGTGTCTAAACTGGCTTCCTCAGTGCCTCAACTTCCATTGTTACATGTGGACAAAAACCAGGAGGGGTCTTCTCAAGACAGAACTTGCAGCACGCTGACAGTCCTCGACTGGGGATTCTCTGGGGTGTCTTTCAGCTCTTCTAAAATCACACTGACAATATACAACCTTAACGTACTCTTTTCCCAATTTGGAACCAGTCTGTTGTTCCATGTCCAGTTCTAACTGTTGCTTCTTGACCTGCATACAGATTTTTCAGGAGGCAGGTCAGGTGGTCTGGTATTCTCATCTCTTGAATAATTTTCTACAGTTTGTTGTGATCCATACAGTCAAAGGCTTTGACATAGACAATAAAGCAGATATTTTTCTGGAACTCTCTTGATTTTTTGATGGTCCAGCAGATGTTGGCAATTTGATCTCTGGTTCCTCTGCCTTTTGAAATACAGCTTGAACATCTAGAAGTTCAGGCTTCACATACTGCTGAAGCCTGGCTTGGAGAATTTTGAGCATTAACTTGGCTAGTGTGTGAGATGAGTGCAATTGTGTGGTAGTTTGAACATTCTTTGGCATTGGAATGAAAACTGATCTTTTCCAGTCCTGTGGCCACTGCTGAGTTTTCCAAATTTGCGGACATACTGAGTGCAGCACTTTCATAGCCTAATCTTTTAGGATTAGAAATAGCTCAACTGGAATTCCATCACCTTGATTAACGTTGTTCATAGTAATGTTTCCTAGGGCCCCCTTCCAGAATGATCACACCATCATGGTTACCTGAGTCATAAAGGTCTTTTTGTATAGTTCTGTGTATTCTTGCCACCTCTTTTTAATATATTCTGCTTCTGTTAGGTCCATATCATTTCGGTCCTTTATTGTGCCCATCTTTGCATGAAATATTCCTTTGGTATCACTAATTTTCTTGAAGAGATCTCTAGTTTTTCCCATTCTACTGTTTTCCTCTATTTTTTGCATTGATCACTGAGGAAGGCTTTCATATCTCTCCATGTTATTCTTTGGAACTCTGCATTCAAATAGGTATATCTTTCCTTTTCTCCTTTGCCTTTAGCTTCTCTTCTTTTCTCAGCTATTTGCAAGGCCTCCTCAGACGACCATTTTACCTCTTTGCATTTCTTTTTCTTGGGGATGGTCTTGATCACTGCCTCTTGTACAATGTCACAAACCTGCATCCATAGTTCTTCAGGCACTGTCTGTCAGATCTAATCCCTTGAATCTGTTTGTCACTTCCACTGTATAATTGTAAGGGATTTGATTTAGATCATACCTGAATGGTCTAGGTTTTCCCTTCTTTCTTCAGTTTCCGTCTGAATTTGGCAATAAGGAGTTCATGATCTGAGCTACAGTCAGCTCCCAGTCTTGTTTTTGCTGTCTGTGTAGAGCTTCTCCATCTTTGGCTGCAAAGAATATAATCAATCTGATTTCGGTGTTGACCACCTGGTGGTGTCCATGTCTTCTCTTGTGTTATTGAAAGAAGGTATTTGCTATGACCAGTGCATTCTCTTGGCAAAACTCTGTTAGCCTTTACCCTGCTTCATTTTGTACTGTAAGACCAAATTTGCCTGTTACTTCAGGTTATCTCTTGACTTCTACTTTTGCCTTCCAGTCCTCTACAATGAAAAGGACATCTTTTGGGGGTGTTAGTTCTAGGAGGTCTTGTAGATCTTCATAGAATCATTCAACTTCAGCTTCTTCAGCATTACTGGTTGGGGCATAGACTTGGATTACATGATATTGAAAAGTTTGCCTTGGAAACAAAGAGACCATTCTGTCATTTTTGAGACTGCATCCAAGTACTGCATTTGGGGTTCTTTTGTTGACTATGATGGCTACTCCATTTCTTCTAAGGGATTCTTGCCCGCAGTAGTAGATATAATGGTCATCTGAGTTAAATTAGCCCATTCCAGTCCATTTTAGTTCACTGATTCCTAAAGTGTCAATGTCTACTCTTGCCATTTCTTGTTTGACCACTTCCAATTTACCTTGATTCATGGGCCTAATATTCCGGGTTCCTATGTAATATTGTTCTTTACAGCATCAGACTTTACTTCCATCACCAGTCACATCCACAACTGGGCGTTGTTTTCATTTTGGCTCCATCTCTTCATTCTTTCTGGTGTTATTTCCCCACTGATCTCCAGCAACATATTAGGCATCTACCGACCTGGGGAGTTTATCTTTCAGTGTCATATCTTTTTGCCTTTTCATATTGTTCACTGGGTTCTTATGCTTACTTAATTTATATGCAGAGTATATCATGCGAAATGCCGGGCTGGAATGAGCACAATCTGGAATCAAGATTGCTGGGAGAAATATCAGTAACATCAGATATGCAGATGACACTATCCTTATGGCAGAAAGCAAAGAGGAACTAAAGAGCATCTTGATTAAAGTGAAAGAGGAGAGTGAAAAAGTTGGCTTAAAACTCAACATTCAGAAAACTAAGATCATGGCATCTGGCCCCATCACTCTTAACAAATAGATGGGGAAACAATGGAAACAGTGAGAGACTTTATTTTTGGGGGGCTCCAAAACCACTGCAGATGGTGACTGCAGCCATGAAATTAAGAGATGCTTGCTCCTTGAAAGAAAAGCTATGACCAACCTAGACAGCATATTTAAAAGCAGAGACATTACTTTGTTAGCAGAGGTTCATCTAGTCAAAGCTATGGTTTTTCCAGTAGTCATGTATGGATGTGAGAGTTGGACTATAAAGAAAGGTGAGTGCTGAAGAATTAATGCTTTTGAACTGTGGTGTTGGAGAAGACTCTTGAAAGTCCCTTGGACTGTGAGGATATCAAACCCATCAATCCCAAGAGAATCAGTCCTGAATATTCATTGGAAGGACTGATGTTGAAGCTGAAACTCTAATACTTTAGCTACCTGATGTGAAGAACTGACTCACTGAAAAAGATTCTGATGCTGGGAAAGATTGAAGGCAGGAAGAGAAAAGGACAACAGAGGATGAGATGGTTGGATGGCATCCCCTGACTCAATGGACATGAGTTTGAGCAAGGTTCAGGAGCTGGTGATGAACAGGGAAGCCTGGCATGCTGCAGTCCATGGAGTCACAGAATCGGACACGACTAAGCAACTGAACTGAAGATCAGACTTCTCTCAAGTTCATGTTTATATCTTCTCCATCTTTCAGGGTCCCATCAGATCCATCTTTCTCCAGCTTGCTTCTCTCTCATCACCCCATTGTACTTCACTGTATCTTACATGATCAGTCTGACTGAGTGGGTGTGTGTGGTTTTTTCCTCTTAGTTTCTTGCAGGTTTTTCTCTACCCCTCCCCGCAAGTTCCCCTTTCCCAGCTAAATAGATGAATACACAGTTATCTAGTTGGGAGTCTGTGCTTCTTAATATTCCCCTAGAACCCACGCTAAACATTCTGTTCCTCTTAGCTGCTTGGTAAATATGTGCTGATTAATTGATTAAGTTGTACAATATCAGGGACAGGAAATGTGTAAAGAAGGACAAAGAGACATTTTAAATTCCAACTATCCTCCATCTGCTGGGTCAGAACTTCATCCTCAAGGGTAATTTTGCTTCAGCCAACAGTCTTTTCAACAGCCACACCAAGGCAAGGAAATGCTCAGAAATAGAGAGGGTGCCAAGCCTGGACTCCCTGGACCACCCACTGAGGCTCCAGAGGGAAGGAGAGGAGGCGCTGGAGAGTGATGAAACGGTCCTGAGGATGCAGAGCTGGGACAGATGGACAGAGGACCACAAGGTGACCCAACCGGGGCAAGAAGGAAGAGAAGAGGCTGCTGTAGGTCTGGGGCAGCAAGAAGTTTACACAGATCAGTTTATATGATTGGATTAATATTGTTTGGCTGAAAAAAATAGTGTAAATAAGATGAATATAAGCCATCTGGTTGGTAGTTGGTGCAAAATGGTTGAACAATAAGTAATGGAGAGACATGTAGAAAACAATCAGAAATGCATTTTAGCTTCAGAAGAGTGCCACAATTCTGCTGCTTAAAATCGGGTTGGGAAATGGGTTAGATTCCTGCCATAACTATAATCACACAAGAAGCCACAAACTGAGCTTAAGTCTCTGGACCTTTCTTGCCATTGTGGCTAAGGTTCTCTGAAGTTTCTCAAAGTGGAGAGCAGTTGATAGTGCTTCATGGATGATGCCTGAGCCCTTGCCAACAGTTTTGTGTTGCAATTAATTAAAATTTACAACGGAGTTAATCTGGCAACAGCTACGCATTGAACAATATGGGTAATTGTTGCTGTGTTGGGAAGCTTTTCCCAGTGAATGGTGACCAGATCCCATAAATGCCTGGAGATTGTGTTTCTTTACACAGTGAAGCTGAGCCTTTACAGATTGTCTCCACTTTGTTAGGGGTCCAGTAACCCAGAAACAAAGCCAAGGTTAGCAATTCTCGGTGACACTGAATTAATGCTGTATACACACTGCATGCACACCTACCTTAAAAGACAAGGTTCTAGTTTGATTCCCTGACAGTGGCTTCTCCTTTCCCCTCCCATGAGAGAAGGCCTCTCTCCATTTCTGAATGTGTTGGATCCCATCAAGGACTGCAAGGGCTTCCGTGGTGGTTCAAGTGCTAAAGAACTCACCTGCCAATTCAGGAGATGAGTTTTGACCTCTGAGTTGAGAAGATTCCCTGGAGTAGGAAATGGCAACTGCTTCCAGTATTCTTGCCTGGAAAATCCCATGGACAGAGGAACCTGGCGGGTTACAGTCCATGGCATCACAGAGTCAGACACTACTGAGCACGCACGCATGCTTGTAAGGACCACAAGGGAGAATGACTGGGTCCCACCTGGCTGTGGGTGGAGAACAGAGCCTTGAACTTGGGAGAAGGTCCTGGTCTGACAGGGAGTGCAGGCAGGTGGTCAAAAAATTTCCTGCTTCTGGGGTCCTTGGGGGAGGAGCAGAGACAAAGATGAAGCTGTAACTTTCAAATGCCTTGTGTTTTCCTTAACTTTTTTTCTCAATAGTACAAATACATAATTTTTGGAAAAGTTGAAATGAAGAGAAAAGAACAAAATAAACAAGACGTGCTTTTGTAGCTCCAAGCAGGAACCACTTTTACCTGTCCTGTGTCTCTCCCTCTGTGTGCACACGCTGAAAGTTCCCCCAAGTGGGATGGTCCTGTCCTGTAATCTGCTTTCTCTCTGCGTAGATCATGGACACCTGGCCAACTTATTTCATATCTATTCAAAGCACGATTTTAATAACTGCATCTCCATACTCATTCATTGTATTGTGTGCTTGCTGTGCATTGGAGGACTCATAGGGAGTTGATTTTTAGGAATTCAATAATGCAGCTCCCATGGGATGGATGACTGGGTTCCAGGGGTAGAGGCTGTCTGCCCACGTGTTGGAAGTGGCTTCAGACTCTAAGTGGGTTTACGGTCAATCTACCTAACAGATTTGCACAGCACTTTATAGATTCAAGGTATGTTTGCACCCTCATCTGAGATGGTAGGAGAGGTGTCAGGCCATCCCTGTCGATGTTGAGGAAACGGTGTCAGGAGCCTACATGTCTTAACCTTGGAGTGCAACCCACTCAAAGCCTTGATTCATAAAGAATACATGGTCCTCAAGCTCAAGTCTTTTCACTCTAAGCCTCCAGCCTTTACACTCTTTAAAGAAAAAAAAATTCTTTTTGATGAAAGTTTGGGGGTCATCGTGTTCCTAGAAGGGGTTCCCCGAGAGTGGACTCTTATCTAGCACTCAGGAACAACTTGTCCAAGGAGACACATGTAGTGACAAAGCAAATGACTTTGTTGGGAAAGGGGCGCCCGGGTGGAGAGCAGCAGGGTAAGGGAACCTAGGAGATCTGCTCTGCCACGTGGCTTGCAGCCTTGGTTTTTATGGTGATGAGGTTAGTTTCTGGGTTGTCTCTGGCCAGTTAGCTTGCTTGGCCCATAGTCTGACTCAGGTTCTTCCTGGAGGTTCACATCTCCTGGCCAAGATGGATTCCACTGTGAGAATTCTGGGAGGTTGGCAGGACGTATTATGGGCTGGCAACTCCTCCTTCCTTTTGGCCTCTCCCGAATTCTCCCAGTTAGTTTTCAGTGGCAGCACTGTGCTCTTCATTGGAAACTCCTGGTGTGAGACAACTCAGGCAAGTAGTTATTACCGTGTCTGGCCAAGGCGGGCACTTTCGGTCAGCAGTACCCTAACAAGTGGATGAAAGGATTAAGCTGAGAAGCCCTATTCTGCCCCGTCCAAACCCTCCAATTCTAGACCTGCATGCAAATAAGTACAAGCGCTCTTCCTCACGTGCCAGCAGCAGAGGCCCCTGCTTGGTGCACAATGCTAAGCGCTGCCACCTGCTTGACTGACATCAGCAAACTCCACCCTTTCCCCTGAGGATGCTTGAGAGCAGCCTGAGAGGGCTGCCCCATATGAAGGGCTCTGGTGGTGAGAAAGGAGATTCTTGCCACTTCCTGACAAGCAGACTCGCTAGGGAAAGTCTGTGGGGGCGGCCTGAGTCCAGGAAGATGGGCCACTGGGCTTTTGTCGTTCCTCCCAGGGCATGGTGACACCATCTGAAATGGCCATACATCTGTGACATTCCACGCCACCCAGCCCTTTGGCAGGCTCACTCTACGGGCTTCTTCTAACTGGTCTGGCACCAAGGGACTGGGAGATTGCAGAGCTGGTACCCGTGTGTGCGTCCAGCGTCTGAGTCAACATTTCAAGGAAGTCAGATGGTGGTTATTTATAAGGCACTGATGTCAGTTGCTCCCTACAAATCACTTATTACCATTTAACTGAAAGCAATGAGCTCATGCCTGAAAAAAAAGAAAGAAAAAAGCCTTAATGAAATGATGGACCTTTGGGGAGGGAGGGTTTCTCCTGGGCCAGTTTGTTCTGGAGGGAGGTGGGAGGGAAAAAAAAGGGAGGAAAGCCTCTCATTCCCCTTCCAACAAAAACTACCATAATCTTATAAAATAGGGATTTTTAGCTACATTTTCCAGTAAGTCCAGTGACTTCATTTGCATGGGAAGGATTTATGACACAGTTCACTACCATAGATGTCTCTGACACTGAGTCCTTTGACCCAGCAAGTACTCTCCTTCTGGTGCAGATTGTTTTCTAAGCTTGAACTCTGGTTTTTAAAAGAATAATCCTATTTAAGGGGAGGAATCCTGTCTAAGGAATTGAGTATGATGCAAAGTGAGTTTCATGTGGCCCAAGCTCAAATATTCATGGTTCCTTGCAAGTATCTGAGACACAGAAATAATTCTGACATCTTTTAAATCAAGAAAATGACCTGTCTCAGTTTTCCTGATTGAACTCCCCAAATGACATAACCTGCTTGTGGATTAAAAAAAAAAACAACCAAAAAACAGAACTCTGAGATGTTTACTATGGCATCATTCTGAATTGAGTTTTACTGAAACACACACACTCAGAATCTACTGTTGCCCAGAAGAAAAATAAGCCCATATAGTTGAATTAAAAACAAAACAGTGACAACAAGAACAAAAATAACAGCAGCAACAAAACAAATTCAAGAGATTTTCACATCTAGCTGGGGAATTAAAACTTCAAAAGATGAGTAATAGGTAGCACATCCATAATCCAATATTAAGAGACATTAAGATCAATCAGGACAACACTGACAACTTGGAAGAGAAATTTCTGCCAAGAAATAGTGGACAGTGGAGAAGAGGTGCTCAGGGAAGAAGTAGGCAAGATACAGACAAAGTGAGATGCAAAGACTCATTCAGCCCCTACCTCCCCCTTGCTCAGTTGCTTCATTCGTGTTGGATACTTTGAGCCCTCCAGGCTCCTCTCTCCATGGGTCTCTCCAGGCAAGAATACTGCCCTCTCCTCCTCCAGGAAATCTTGCCAAGCCAGTGATCAAACCCATGTCTCCTGTGTCTCCTTACCTTGGCGGGCAGCCTATTTACTACTGAGCCACTGGGGAAGCCCATTTCCTTTATGTACCTGTAGGCAAAGTTTGGTGTTAATAGAGGACAGGGAGTCCCAGTTAATTTTCTCATTTAGATCATAACGAGGTTTCTAGAATTAAACTGAAAGCTGAGGTCAGTCTAAAGACTGGAGACTTTTTGAACTTCATTTGAGTTGCCCTGAGAATTGTTTATAAAAGCTTCTAGAAGTGGAAAAACCAACAACAACAAAGGGATAGACAGAAAGAGAGCCACATTTTGTTTTTCTAAGCCAGTTATATATATTTCCGAGGGTTCAGTCCTAGACGAATCTGAGGAAAGTATGTGTAATACAGTCACAAGAGCCAAGTGGCTTTTATTTACCTAAAAAGAGCCTACTTGAGAATGTAGCTTCCAATAGAGTTCCTATTCTTGTGGTCCAACATTTTTTAACATTCTAAAATTAGCGAGGCAAACCTGATCACTTGATCCCAAGAAGAATTTTATTACCTTCTCAGTGCTTGGAGCACAAGTGCTCTTGGAGTGATTGAAATCGAGGGGCAGGCTTTAAAATCTTTCAAAAATTGGGTAAATCCCTTGAGAAAGCACAGGATCTCAGAAGGCAAAAGCAGATGTGGTATAGCCCTCAATTTTCCCTGTTATAAGGTCATCTCTCAGCTCTACCGAGTAGCACTTTCATGGGGGAGGAAGACTGAAGGCCGTTTTCATTGTCTGGAATTGTGCTGAGCATATTAGGAACTCAGCAGATACGTGCTGTGGTGTGTGTGTGAGAGAGAGAGACAAAGAGAATGAGACAGAGGAAACAGTATATTTTCAGTAAAAAATGGTGCAAGCTTGGTTCGAAGAGCAGATTTGAAGGGACCGCAGATGTGGAAAAGCACCTGGGAGGGTTAATCCAGGCAGCCAGACGAGAACTTCTAGGAGGAGAGGGTGAAGTCATGGCAGGAAAGAGATGTGGACCTCAGGCATCCGAGAGAAACTTTGGGGCAGCATCAGGAAGGATGGTAACGGATGGGCTCTGAGAACCAGGGGAGGGAGCGTGTCTGGCCTGACCTCAAGGAGGGGTGAAGGGGCTGCAGCCTTCAGAGGACAGGATCCATTCAGCTCTGGGTCCCCACCATCCTCTCTCTCCTTCTGTCTCCTCCTCTTCCTCATCCTGCTCCTTCTGACCAGGGACCTGGAGCTGAGCTACTGCACAAGACAGTTAGCTGCTCCTCTTGCCGCAGGCTCTGTGTTTCGAGTCCACTCTCCTTTCAGACACACATCCCACACCCCTCACGGTGCCCATGGGAGAGAGACCAGTCTCCTAGCTGTTCCTTCATCCTGCTCCTCTGAGCCCTCTGTCCCTGATGCCTCTCTCCTCTCTCCTCTCTGAATGTCTTAAATCTGACCACCCACCACCCCTGAGCAGTGTGGACTCTGTGAGTCTCTCTGCTTGGAAACCATATCATGTTCACTGCCAGACGTTCGCCTGGCCATAGTGTTCAGTTCCTTGAGCAAGCGTTTGTCAGGGACCCACCCCATGTGCAGAGAATTCCCTAAATAATGTGAGGGCAGGAGTCCTTACAGAATGTTTTCTGCAGTTTGTCACATTAAGAATGATTCTCCCCGCGACCCCTAATTCTTACTAGTTATGGATGTTAATTTCAATAGTGGTCTTACCACTGCTGACAAGAAGTATGTGATGTGTTTGATTGTTAGATTTCTTAATTGTTATGTATCCTTTAGCTAAATCAGATTTCATTCAGGAAATGTGTTCTCTTAACATTCTGAAGAATTTTTGAGTGTTTTATTCACTTTACCTTCTGTATTATATTAACCTATAATTTTTCTTTTCTGCTGAAGTATTTTTTTCCCCAAACAATGGATCAGAACCTTGAAGAGTTTATATATTTTTACAAGTTTTGGGGCTTCCCTGATAGCTCAGACAGTGAAGAATCTGCCCGTAATGCAGGAGACCTGTGTTCAATCCCTGGGTTGGGAAGATCCCCTGGAGAACAGCATGGCAACCCTCTCCAGTTTACTAGCCTGGAGAATCCTATGGACAGAGGAGCCTGGCAGGCCTTGCTTCACTTTCAACCCCAGTCCTTTATAGATGGTAAATTCTTTGAAATCTTTTTTCAATCCTTTTGGTGTTTTTGGTTTGTAGGGAGGAGGTTCTTTAGTAATTTTACTTTTTCCATATGATTGTAAATTTCAGCATATTTAGAAGCCTAATGAATTGATTGGATTGTGGTATTTACTTATATTCTGTATTTGTTGCTGTGTTCTCCCATTTCTTGACTCTAATTTCATTTTCTTTAGTCTTCATTTTTCCTGATTAAACTTGTTGGAAATCTGCCTATTTTTTCTGTTTATAGTCCCCCAAGATTAAGCTTGTTGATTTGTTTATTGCTTTTCTTCTATTTGTATTTTTAACTAAATGCTAATTTTTAATCTGCAATAATAAAAGCATTTAGGGGTATTCATTTTCCTTGGAGCATAGCTTCCACTGCTATAGATATTTTGGGATGATGTAGTTTTCTCTTTTCTCTAACTTGCAGCTTCAATTTTGATATCTTATTTCTTTGGCCAAGAGTTATTTAGGAGAATGTTTCTTCATTTCTAAGCAGTGAGGGTTTTTCAGTCATATTTTAAAATTTCCAGTTGTATTGGATTATGATGAGAGACTATCATTTGAAAACTTTCTGCTTCTTTGAATTTGTTGTGCTTTCTTTGTGGCCAGGTATGTAATTGATTTCTGTGAATGGTCCACAGATGTGTGGGGGGAATATATATATAATATTAATACTAATATAGCATATATTATATATTAATGTAATATATAATCTTTATGTACTATTCAATTGTGTTAAAAAAAAATTCTTACTTTCTGTACTCCAGAGCTATCTGATTTTGGAAGAGAGACATTAAAAATTTCTAGGAGGGTTCTTGTTGTTTTTTCTTTTAATCAATGTTTCTTAGAATATCTAATCATCAATAGTATATACTTAGGTGCTGTGTTTTTATCTAACATACAGGTTTACCATCATTGTTTCTTCTTCATAAATTGCCTTGTATTATTATACAATGCTTCTCCTCGTTTTGGGCTTTTAACCTTAAGTTCTAGCCCATCTGATATTCATATTGTCATCCCTGCTTTCATTTTGTTTGCATTTGCTTGACATCTCTTTGCTCATCCCTTGATTTTCAACATTTCTTTTCCATTTTAAAAATGTTTCTTATAAACAACATATATCTGGGTTTTGTTTTTAACTCGACATGACAGTCTCTGTGATTTAATGGGCTAATTCATCGTGCTCACATTCGGTTTAACACATGAAACTTAATTCTTTCCTGTCTAGTTTTTTTTTTTTTCTTTTATTGCTCAGGGATTGTGAAATTTACCCATAGTTACATATAGTAGTTCATTTCCACTGCAGTATAACATCTTGGAGCAGTGGCTGCACAGGCGCCAGAGGGCCTAGGGGAGCTATTCCACGTTCAAGGTCGAGAGGAGCGGTGGTGAGGAGATACCCCTCATCCAAGGTAAGGAGCAGCGGCTGTGCTTTGTTGGGGCAGCTGTGAAGAGATACCCCACGTCCAAGGTTAGAGAAACCCAAGTAAGACGGTAGGTGTTGCAAGAGGGCAGACACACTGAAACCGTAATCACAGAAAACTAGTCTAATCACACTAGGACACAGCCTTGTCTAAATCAATGAAACTAAGCCATGCCCTGTGGGGCCACCCAAGACAGGCGGGCATGATGGAGAGGTCTGACACAATGTGGTCCACTGGAGAAGGGAATGGCAAAACACTTCATTATTCTTGCCTTGAGAACCCCATGAACAGTATGAAAAGGCAAAATGATAGGATACTGAAAGAGGAACTCCCCAGGTCAGTAGGTGCCTAATATGCTACTAGAGATCAGGGGAGAAATAACTCCAGAAAGAATGAAGGGATGGAGCCAAACAGTACCCAGTTGTGGATGTGACTGGTGACAGAAGCAAGGTCCGATGCTGTAAAGAGCAATATTGCCTAGGAACCTGGAATGTCAGGTCCATGAATCGAGGCAAATTGGAGGTGGTCAAACAAGAGATGGCAAGGGTGAATGTCGACATTCTAGGAATCAGCGAACTAAAATGGACTGGAATGGGTGAATTTAACTCAGATGACCATTATATCTACTACTGCGGGCAGGAATCCCTCAGGAGAAATGGAGTAGCCATCACGGTCAACAAAAGAGTCTGAAATGCAGTACTTGGATGCAGTCTCAAAAACGACAGAATGATCTCTGTTCGTTTCCAAGGCAAACCATTCTATATCACAGTTATCCAAGTCTATGCCCCAACCAGTACTGCTGAAGAAGCTGAAATTGAACGGTTTTATGAAGACCTTCAAGACCTTTTAGAACTAACACCCAAAAAGATGTCCTTTACATTCTAGGGGACTGGAATGCTAAAGGAGGAAGTCAAGAAACACCTGGAGTAACAGGCAAATTTGGCCTTGGAATGCAGAATGAAGCAGGGCAAAGACTAATAGAGTTTTGCCAAGAAAATGCACTGATTATAGCAAACACTCTACTCCAACAACACAAGAGAAGACTCTACACGTGGACATCACCAGATGGTCAACACCGAAATCAGATTGACTATATTCTTTGCAGCCAAAGATGGAGAAGCTCTATACAGTCAACAAAAACAAGACCCTGAGCTGACTGTGGCTCAGATCATGAACTCCTTATTGCCAAATTCAGACTTAAATCGAAGAAAGTAGGGAAAACCACTAGACCATTCAGATATGACCTAAATCAAATCCCTTATGCTTATACAGTGGAAGTGAAAATAGATTTAAGGGCCTAGATCTGATAGAGTGCCTGATGAACTATGGACGGAGGTTCATGACATTGTACAGGAGACAGGGATCAAGACCATCTCCATGGAAAAGAAATGTGAAAAAGCAAAATGGCTGTCTGAGGAGGCCTTACAAATAGCTGTGAAAAGAAGAGAAGTGAAAAGCAAAGGAGAAAAGGAAAGATACAAGCATCTGAATGCAGAGTTCCAAAGAACAGCAAGAAGAGATGAGAAAGCCTTCCTCAGTGATCAATGCAAAGAAATAGAGGAAAACAACAAAATTAGAGACACCAAGGGAACATTTCATGCAAAGATGGGCTCGATAAAGGACAGAAATTGTATGGACCTAACAGAAGCAGAAGATATTAAGAAGAGGTGGCAAGAATACACAGAAGAACTGTACAGAAAAGATCTTCATGACCAAGATAATCACGATGGTGTGATCACTCACCTAGAGCCAAACATCCTGGAATGTGAAGTCAGGTGGACCTTAGAAAGCATCACTACAAACAAAGCTAGTGGAGGTGATGGAATTCTAGTTGAGCTGTTTCAAATCCTGAAAGATGATGCTGTGAAAGTGCTGCACTCAATATACCAGCAAATTTGGAAAACTCAGCAGTGGCCACAGGACTGGAAAAGGTCAGTTTTCATTCCAATCCAAAAGAAAGGCAATGCCAAAGAATGCTCAGACTACCACACAACTGTACTCATCTCACATGCTAGTAAAGTAATGCTCTAAATTCTCCAAGCCAAACTTCACCAATACGTGAACTGTGAACTTCCAGATGTTCAAGCTGGTTTTAGAAAAGGCAGAGGAACCAGAGATCAAATTGCCAACATCCACTAGATCATGGAAAAAGTAAGAGAGTTCCAGAAAAACATCTATTTCTGCTTTATTGACTATGTCAAAGCCTTTGACTGTGTGGATCACAATAAACTGGAAAATTCTGAAAGAGATGGGAATACCAGAGCACCTGACCTGCCTCTTGAGAAATGTGTATGCAGGTCAGGAAGCAACAGTTAGAACTGGATATGGAACAACAGACTGGTTTCAAATAGGAAAAGGAGTACGTCAAGGCTGTATCTTGTCACCCTGCTTATTTAACTTATATGCAGAGTACATCAGAAAGGCTGGGCTGGAAGAAGCACAAGCTGGAATCAAGATTGCTGGGAGAAATATCAATAACCTCAGATATGCAGATGACACCACCCTTATGGCAGAAAGTGAAGAGGAACTAAAAAGCCTCTTGATGAAAGTGAAAGTGGAGAGTGCGAAAGCTGGCTTAAAGCTCAACATTCAGAAAATGAAGATCATGGCATCTGGTCCCATCATTTCATGGGAAACAGTGTCAGACTTTATTTTAGGGGTTCCAAAATCACTGCAGATGGTGACTGCAGCCATGAAATTAAAAGACGCTTACTCCTTGGAAGAAAAGTTATGACCAACCTAGATAGTGTATTCAAAAGCAGAGACATTACTTTGCCAACAGAATTCTGTCTAGTCAAGGCTATGGTTTTTCCAGTGGTCATGTATGGATGTGAGAGTTGGACTGTGAAGAAAGCTGAGTGCCAAAAATTGCTGCTTTTGAACTGTGGTGTTGGAGAAGACTCTTGAGAGTCCCTTGGACTGCAAGGAGATCCAACCAGTCCATTCTGAAGGAGATCAGCCCTGGGATTTCTTTGGAAGGAATGATGCTGAAGCTGAAACTCCAGTACTTTGGCCACCTCATGAGAAGAGTTGACTCATTGGAAAAGACTCTGAGGCTGGGATGGATTAGGGGCAGGAGAAGAAGGGGATGACAAAGGATGAGATGGCTGGATGGCATCACAGACTCGATGGACGTGAGTCTGAGTGAACTCTGGGAGTTGGTGATGGACAGGGAAGCCTGGCATGCTGCGATTCACGGGGTCACAAAGAGTCAGACACGACTGAGCGACTGAACTGAACTGAATTCCTATTTATTTCATTTTTTGTCTTTAATGCTGTTTGAATATTTAAAATTATTTTCTAATTCTTTCTTGATAATATAGAATGCTTTTGATATTTATAAGTTAACCCTGTATCCAGAAATTTTGCTGAAATCAATTTGATTCTGGTAGTGTACCTGTAGATTTCTTGAGATTGTATAGGAACAAGAATTACATTGTCTGTGATTCTTTATAACCTGTGTTGTTTTTGTTTTCTTTCCTTATGGAGCTGGATGAACTCCATCACAATATTGCCAGGCAAGCTTCTCTTGTTTTGGATTTCTAGATGAAAGTTTTTACTGTTTCACCATTAAGTATGATGTTTGCTATGGGCTCTGATAAATACCCTCTATTATATTAAGAAAGTTCCTTTTTGTGCATACTTTGCCAAGTGTTGGTGACTTTTTTTAATCATGAAAGAGTATTTAATTTAATTTTTTTCTGCTTCTCTTGAGAGGATCACATAATTTTCTCCTATATTATGCTAATTTTATGATATACAAGGATGGAGTTTTGAATGTTAAACAAATTTTGCAGTTCTGAAATAATCTCAACTTGGCCATAATGCATTATTCTTTTTCTGTATCATTGTTTTCCTAATGTTTTATCTAGGATTCTGTATTTTTGTTGATGAGACATACTGATCTGTAATCTTCCTTTCTGAGCCTGTTCTTATCACTATCAAGTTATGCTGGTATTATAACAGGATTTTTGAAATTTCACATATTATGAATTATCTGCAAGAATTTGTAAGATCTATTTTATCTCCATATATTTGAAAATATGAAATGCTGAAGCTGTCTGGTTTCTTCAGGTTTCTCTGCTAGAAGATTTTTAGTTATAGACTCCATTGCTTTCGAAGATATATAACCGTTCATATTTTTAATATAGTTTATGACTCTTGAAAGGTTTTGGTTTCACTTGGAATTTCTCACTCTTATCTAAATTTTCATATGTGTTGACATGAGGTTTTCATAGCATTTTTGTATTGTACTTTTAACCTCTTTGTCTTCTTCTGCCTTTATCTAAACTACTTCCAGTCTTCCATTTTCTGTAAATTTAGTTATTCTTTTTCCTAGTCTTTTGTAATGGATCCCTAATTTGTTTTTAGCCTTTATTCTTTCCTAATGTATATATTTCAGACTGTAAATGTCTGTCTTGACATATGTGAACTGGTGCTAGAGAAAAGGAATCATTCAGGAGTTACAGGGAAGGTTCTGCAGAGTTGACATCATTTTAAGTGGCTGTATCTGTCCTGAGTATTGTTTTATTCAGATTTATTTGATTGGTCTTTCCCAGCCATGACAAAACCCAAAAAGAAACAATGACTATTAAGTCAAGAATTTTACTGTCACCAAACTCTCTTCTTTGGATTACTGGCTAACAGATAGAGCCCTTGGGACTTACCATTTTTACAACTGGTAAGTGCTTTCTACTTGGACTGCTGCTTTCTGGGAGAGTGGTGGCATTGGGAAACAGAAAAAAAAGATAACACTGGGTTGAGGCACACTGAAGGAGGACCTGGCAGAGTTGGTTCAACAGCTACTGAAAGAGTATTAAGAAGAGGTTAACAGAGTGTTTTGTTTGCTCAATAAATATTTACCAAGTGACTAATATGTACAGCGAATAGCGTGGGCGGGAAGTTGTTGGCAGCGGGAACAAGACAGTAAATGTCCTGGTCAAGGTCACGCTCGGGGCCGGGGGAGGGCGATCACCATACACTGGTGAGTCTGATTGTTCAGAAATGCTGAATGTCCTTAACTGTGCTGCTCTAGAAGGTGACGGTGTGAGGACGCTCTCCACGAAGGGCTGTCTGTGTCCCTGGCATTTCACATTTTAGCTGGGTGACTGAAGGAAAGTTATTTAGTGTCTTTATTATTTGATGTGCCCAGTTTTGTCATCTGTAAAATTCTTTCTCTTGCTTTAAATCAAAATGAGAAAATCTCTGTAACTTGTTTACCACTGGGCCTCCTAGAACCCACATCTTATATGAGTGGCACCAAGGGCTTCTTGTGCTTCTACATCCTGCACCTGCCACCTCTCCATTTCTCTTCCTTCCATGGAGCTGAGTAATAAAGAACAAGAGAAGCATCCATGTTTTAAGAAAATTTCTGGAAGTGGAATTTTTCCTGTACTTGATTTTATTTTTCTTTACTTCTTTGCTGTGCCAGGTGGCATAAGGGACCTTATTTCCCCAAACAAGGGTCAAATCTGCATCTTGTTCTTGATTTTAAAATTATGTTTGACTTTTTTTTTTTTAAGATTCCACATATAAGTGACATCATGCAATATTTGGCTTTCAATGCCTGACTTACCTCACTTAGCATAATGCTCTCAAGTTCCACTATGATAGGATTTTCTTCTTTCTCTTGGCTGAATATATAATATATATATATATATATATATATAATATGCTGACTATAGTTGATAATGTTGTTGTTCAGTCACTAAGTCATGTCGACACTTTGCAACCCCATGGACTGCAGCACACTCAGGCTTCCCTGTCCTTAGCTATCTCCCTGAGTTTGTGCAAACTCCTGTCCTTTGAGTCAGTGATGTCATTCAACCATCTCATCCTCTATCGTCCCCTTCTCCTTTTCCCCTCAGTTTTTCCCAGCATCAGGGTCTTTTCCAGTGAGTCATCTCTTTCCATCTCGTGGCCAAAGTATTGGAGCTTCAGCATCAGTCCTTCCAATGAATATTCAGGGTTGATTTCTTTTAGGATTGACTGGTTTGATCTCTCCTTGCTCTCCAGTGGATTCTCAAGAGTCTTCTCCAGCACCACAGTTCAAAAGCATCAATTCTTTGGCGCTCAGCCTTCTTTATGGTCGAACTCTCAAATCCATATCTGACTACTAGAAAAACCACAGCTTTGACTTGTATAATTGAAATTTGCTAAGACAGAGAACTTACATGTTTTCAATGAACAAACAAAGTAAATATGTGAGGTGAAAGGTATGTTAATTAACTCAGTGAAGGGGGAATCTTTTCACTGTGTGTATATATATATTCTCAAATCATCACAGTGTATACTTTAAATATCATGATTTATAACTGACATGATTTTGTCAGTTATACCTCATATATATATATATATGTATATATATATATACACACATATATGCACAAATTCCCATTTTTAATCTAATACAGAAAATTTTTAGATAAATCTCATGGTAGAGATCAAGTTTAACCAATGTTTCCCAGCTATACAATTGTTTTTATAATACTTTTCATGCTTCCTTTTATAGTTTAACTTTTTTTGCTTGAGGTGTATACTGATTTTAATTTTTACAAAAACTTTTTCTTCCAGCTTTATCAAGATATAGTTGACATTCAGCACTGTGTATGTTTAAGGTGCACAGCATAATGATTTGAACTATGCATACCATGATATGTGTACCACAGTTAGTTTAATGGACATTCACCATCTCCTATAGATATAAAATTAAATAGAAAAATTTTTTTCTTGTGGCAAGAACTCTTTTAACTTTCATATATAACATACGGCAGAGTTAATTATGTTTATCATATTGCACGTTATATCGCTAGTGCTTATTTATCTTATAACTGGAAAGTTTGTACCTTCTAATCACCTTTAAAGGATCCTGCCTACGCCTATCTCTGATAACTACAAATCTGGTCTCTTTTTCTGGGTTTCTTTGATGTGGAGGTATGACTGACCTACAACACTGTTAGTTCCTTTTACACAACATAGTGATTTGACATTTCTGCACACTTCAAACTGATCACCAAGGTAAGTCTGGTTACATTATATCACCATGCAAAGATACTACACAGTTATCAACTGTATTCTCCACACTGTGCATTTCATACTGGTGACTCATTTATTTGGCAACTGGAAGTCTGTACCTTTAATATCTCTCATCTCTTTCTTTCTTCCCCCAGTCTCTTCGTTTCTGACAACAACCTGCTTGTTCTCTGTACTATGGCTCTTTCTGTTTTGTTAGGTCTGTTCATTTGTTTTTTGCAGATTGTACATGTAGGTGAAATTAAGTATCTGTCAAACTTATTTCACTTAGCATTATACTCTCTAGATCCGTGTTGTCACAAATGGCAAGATATTATTCTTTTCTTATGGCTGAGAAATATTCCACCCTGTGTGTGTGTGTGTGAGACATCGTCTTTATCCATTCATCTTTTGATGAGCACGTTTCCATATCTTAAATAATGCCGCAATGAACGTAAGGGTGCATATATTTTTTCTAATAAGTGTCTTTGTTTTCTTCAGATAATATCTGGGAGTGGCACTGCTAATCACATGGTAGTTCTATTTTTAATTTTTGAGGAACCTCCATAGTGTCTCCATAGGGGCTACACTGATTTACATTCCCACCAACAATTTAGGAGAGTTCCCTCTCTTCCAAGCCCTCCTCAGCACTTGATATGTATTGTCTTCTTGATAATAGCCGTTCTGATGGGTGTGAGGTGAGATCTCACTGTGGTTTTGAATTGAATTTCTCTAATTAGTCCTGTTGATTTGTCTTTTCATGTGTCTGTTGACCATCTGTATGTCTTCCTTGGAAAACGTCTATTCAGTTCTTCTGCCCATTTTTTAAACCAGGTTGTTCTTTAATTGTATGAGTTCTCTGTATATTTGGATGTTAACCCCTATTGTTTAACCTTTTTCAGGGCAGATATGGGACTTAGGGTCAGGGTTATCTTTTTCTGCTACTAATATATTAGCCTTACCCTCTTGGGTCTGTGGTGGGAACATTTCTTTGGCTGTTTTGTGTCTGTGTGGAGTGTGTGTGCATGTGTGGGTGTAAACCCTGCATGTACATTTTTCCTCTTTACTTTTCATGTGCTGTGCTGTGCTTAGTTGCTCAGTCATGTCTGAGTCTTTGTGACCCCATGAACTGTAGCCCACTGGGCTCCTCTGTCTATGGGGATTCTCCAGGCAAGAATACTGTAGTGGGTTGCCATGCCCTCCTCCAGGGGATCTTCCTAACCCAGGGATCAAACCCAGGTCTCTCACATTGCAGGTAGATTCTTCACCATCTGAGCCACCAGGGAAGCCCAAGAATACTAGAGTGGGTAGCCTATCCCTTCTCCAGGGGATATTCCCCACCCAGAAGTGGAACTAGGTTCTCCTACATTACAGGTGAATTATTTACCAGCTGAGCTACCAGGGAAGCCCTTACTTCTCATAGGTACACACATATATTTGTATATTTGGAGGTGATGAAAGATCTGAATTTTTCTAGATGTCAGAAACAGAATGGCTTTGACAGAATTAGAAGGTGCAGTATTGAGTTCACGGTGAAATCCATTCCCAGTGCACTCAGAGCGTTCAGTTGCTCAGTCACAGAATTCACGGAGGGACACTGATAGAGATGGGGAAGCCCTGGAGTGACCTGTCATCAGTCACAATGTTGCTTCTTAGCTGTCATAGACCCTGTAGACATCAAACCAGAAAGATCCAGAATTGCTGTTAGTAGACATTGTCACATATTCCAACTTTCCCCCATGAATTGCCCCAGTTTAACAACAAAAAATAAAAATCTTGAAGTATCTCAGTAGGACTCCCGTGTAGGGGGAGGACCATGTTTTTAAAAATGTAACATGGCCAGTCTGTGGTCTTTTTATTACCCAGAGATTGATCACATGCGCTGTATAATGAAATCTCTGCATCTGTGGGGCACAAGTGTTTTACGTTTCCCACATTTATGGTTTGACATCGGAAACATCTGTGCAGGCCCACTAGGCAACATCTGGAAGACATTTCTGGGCTTTTATGACATGCAGAGTGATCTTTGTTTTGGAACAAGTGTGTGATTTTCCCCAGTAGCTCTTCCTGCTAGTAATGTCCTTCTAATTGGCATTTCGCTGGGGGGATTGAAAGAAGCCTGGCTTTCTGACCTTTGCTGGGTGTCAGGAGATGTTTCAGAAGAATCCTCACATGGTCAGGATCCCCCAGAAGGAGAAGATGCTGAGTCATGGATTTAGCTCCCTTCAACCACGACTCATTGATCACAGGGAGCAGGTGGAGAGGAAAAGGGAACTCAGTTATTGGGCCAGGACTTTCCTAGATGTTTTCTCCAAATGAAGGCATTTATGGTAAAACATTACTTTGGCGACAAAGGTTTGTACAGTCAAAGCTATGGTTTTTTCAATAGTCATGTATGGGTGTGAAAGTTGGACCATAAAAGAGGCTAAGTGTCAAAGAATTTATGCTTTCCAACTGTGGTGTTGGCGAAGACTCTTGAGAGTCCCTTGGACTACAAGGATATCAAACTAGTCCATCCTAAGGGGCATCAACCCTGAATATTCTTTGGAAGGACTGATGCTGAAGCTGAAACTCCAATACTTTGGTCACCTGATGCCAAGAACTGACTCACTGGAAAAGACCCTGATGCTGGGAAAGATTGAAGACAGGAGGAGAAGAGGATGTCAGAGGATGAGATGATTGGATGGCATCACTGACTCAAAGGACATGAGCTTGAGCAAGCTCTGGGAGATGGCGATGGACAGGGAAGCCTGGCGTGCTGCAGTCCATGGAGTCACAAAGAGTCAGACACGACTGAGTGACTTAACAACAATAATAGCAAAATAAATATCTTCACCCCCCTCTACTCAGGAAGATACCATCTCAGAGGTTCATTTGTTTAAGATCACCCAACTGATCAGTGATAGGTCTGAGATTTAAATGGATATTTGTCTAATGTCAGAAAGTGTTGTCTTTGCTTTTAAAGAATGGGCAAAGCAGCTTATTAGGCATCAAATATTTATGGAGGACCTACTCTTGATACGTGCAAGGACCTAGATGTTGAGGATGGATCAACAGACTAAGCAGCCAAATCTCCCTGTCTTCACGGAGCTTGTATTCTAGTGCAGTGGGATGACACTAAACAGTAAGCTGTGTGGTAGGCAGAAGTGGGTGAGTGCTGTGAGAGAGAGGCAGATCTAGGTATGGGGTTCAGCAATGTTGTGCAAGGTTGAGTTCCCCCAGCAGAGTCTGTGGCAAGGACTCAAAAGTGGGTAGTTTATTTGCGGGTGATCCCAGGACACACAACGAGGGGAGTGGGGAAAGTGACCCGTGGTAAGAAAAAAGGCCAAGAAAGGCCTCGTTTAAAAAACCAGTTGACCCCAACTGCTTCTCTCAACTAAGAAAGAAAGAAGCCACTTAGAATGTGACAAGACTTGGCCTGTGGCAAAATGGGGGCTCAGGGCTTTTACCCTTCACTGGCTGAGGGCTGCTCCTGTGGAAACGTAACTCCTCTGAACTTCCAGGTTGTGCTTGAGGAGAAGGAGGGGTGCTCTATGGCTCTAGGGCAGTGACACAGAGGAGGTGCTGGGGCACGCGCTTGGCAGGGGACCCTGGAAGCACTTCCAAAGTATGCCAAGGTCAAGTGGGTGCCTGGCGTCGGCCTGGTGACCCTGAGTGATGGCCACAAGGCTGAAATTTAAAGTGGGAGGCTCAGTGCTGGCCTCACCATGTAAGTGATATTTAAGCAAAGACTTTAAAAAGGTTGAGGGTGAGCCAAGTGGCTATCAAGATAGAAAGAGCATCCAAGGTCCCAGCGGGTGAGGATGTCAGGCTCAGGCAGAGTCGTGAAGGAGGCCTAGAAGGGGAGTGAGCTTGGGTGAGAGGAGTTAAAAGATAAGGTTGAAGTTGTAGGGACCAGATCCCACCGGGCTCGTGGATGACTTTAAGGGTTTGTACTTTGGCCATGAGTCACAGGAGGGCCGTAAACAGAGGGATAATCTCATTTGACTTACATTTAAACTTTGTACAACATAGTGACTCAGTTCTTACAGGTTACACTCCATTTATAGTTATTATAAAATACTGACTCTATTTCCTGTGATGTATAACACATCCTTGTAGCTTATCTTATACTATGCATGCTAAATCACTTCAGTCATGTCCAATTCTTTGGGACCTCCATGTACTGTAGCCCACCAGGCTCCTCTGTCCATGGGATTCTCCAGGCAAGAACACTGGAGTGGGTTGCCATTTCCTCCTGCAGGGAACCTTCTCACCCCAGGGATAGAAACTGAGTCTCCTGCAGCTCCAGAACTGCAGGTGGATTCTTTACCACTAAGCCACCAAGGAAGCCCTTATACTATTTATTTTTGATTATTTCGTTTTTATTTTATATTGGAGTATAGTTGATTAACAATGTTGTGTTAGTTGCAGGTGTACAGCCAATATGATAAACCTGTAATTTATACTGTACATCAACCATACTTCAATAAAAATAAAATGATGAAGATAAAAAGAATCCCTCTGGCTGCTGAGATAATAGTCACCGTTAAGAGGGATGATGAGGATGGGTGGGACCAGAGTGGTCCAAGAAGTGGAAGGACTAAGGACACACTTTGAAGCCAGAGCATATGGGATTTCCTGGTAGATTGGATGTGAGTTATGAGAGCAAGAGATAATAGAGGATCCTGAGTAATTTGACCTCAGAAACTAGAATAAAAGAATTACTATTAAGTGAGATGTGAAGGGCAGTAGAATGGATTTAATGAGGAAGATCAGGAGTTTGGTTTTGGACACTTTTAGTTTAAAAGTGAAGGGCTTTGCTGATAGTTCAGTTGGTAAAGAATCCACCTGCAATGATGGAGACCCCCGTTCGATTCCTGGGTTGGGAAGATCCACTGGAGAAAGGATAGGTTACCTACTCCAGTATTCTTGGGCTTCCCTTGTGGCTCAGCTGGTAAAGTTTAAAGTGAATATTCAGTTCAGTTCAGTCGCACAGTCATGTCTGACTCTTTGCGACTCCATGAATCGCAGCACGCCAGGCCTCCTTGTTTATCACCATCTCTTGGAGTTCACTCAGACTCACGTCCATCAAGTCTGTGATGCCATCCAGCCATCTCATTCTCTGTCGTCCCCTTCTCCTCCTGCCCCCAATCCCTCTCAGCATCAGAGTCTTTTCCAATGAGTCAACTCTCTTCACATGAGGTAGCCAAAGTACTGGAGTTTCAGCTTCAGCATCATTCCTTCCAAAGAAATCCCAGGGCTGATCTCCTTCAGAATGGACTGGTTGGATCTCCTTGCAGTCCAAGGGACTCTCAAGAGTCTTCTCCAACACCACAGTTCAAAAGCATCAATTCTTCGGTGCTCAGCCTTCTTCACAGTCCAACTCTCACATCCATACATGACCACTGGAAAAACCATAGCCTTGACTAGACGGACCTTAGTTGGCAAACTAACATCTCTGCTTTTGGATATACTATCTAGGTTGGTCATAACTTTTCTTTCTTTCTTTCTTTTTTTTTTTACAGTTTGTGGTTTTTATTAGACATTTAAATGGAGAGATGTTCAAGTAGATAGTTGGTTACATGATCCTCTGGCTCAAAGGAGAGAGGAGGCCAGAGGAGAACAGGAAGAAGGCCAGTACAGTTGAAGTGTAGTGGCGCAAGATGAAACTGAAAATATGTACTGGGGCAGGTCACGCAGGGCCTGAGCCTTCATGTCATGTGTTCAGCCAGCTCCTACCAACTCAAGAGAGCTGATTATTAAATTGCAGCAAATTTGGGTGCTGGTTGACCTCACAGTTGGTAGCCAGCAATCTATATAAGAAACGAAGCGCCAGTCTATGTTCAATGCAGGATACAGGATGCTTGGGGCTGGTGCACGGGATGATCCAGGGAGATGATATGGGGTGGGAGGTGGGAGGGGGCTTCGGCATTGGGAGATCGTGTACACCTGTGGCTGATTCATGTCAATGTATGGCAAAACCAATACAGTATTGTAACGTAGAATAAAGTATTAAAAATAATTTAAAAAAATTTAACAACTGGTTCTGTGGGTGGAAGAAGCCCTGAGTTGTAGCATTTCTTCATTTCAATGTTGTAAATACTCCTACTATGGTCGTAACTTTTCTTCCAAGGAGTAAGCATCTTTTAATTTCATGGCTGCAGTCACCATCTGCAGTGATTTTGGAGCCCAAAAACTTAAAGTCTGACACTGTTTTCACTGTTTCCCCCATCTATTTCCCATGAAGTGATGGGACTGGATGCCACGATCTTCATTTTCTGAATGTTGAGCTTTAAGCCAACTTTTTCACTCTCCTCTTTCACTTTCATCAAGAGACTTTTTAGTTACTCTTCACTTTCTGCCATAAGGGTGGTGTCATCTGCATATCTGAGGTTATTGATATTTCTCCTGGCAATCTTGATTCCAGCTTGTGTTTCTTCCAGTATTAGACATAAGAAATGTCATGGAGGAAGTTGGACCCAAGACTGGAATTTAGAGGTATAACTGTGGGAATTTTCAGCATGCTGATTTACTTAGAAGCTATAAGACCCAAGTAAGATGGTAGGTGTTGCAAGAGGGTATCAGAGGGCAGACACACTGAAACCATACTAACAGAAAACTAGTCAATCTAATCACACTAGGACCACAGCCTTGTCTAACTCAATGAAACTAAGCCATGCCTGCCGGGCAACCCAAGATGGGCTGACAGAACGTGGTCCACTGGAGAAGGGAATGGCAAGCCACTTCAGTATTCTTGCCTTGAGAACCCCATGAACAGTATGAAAAGGCAAAATGATAGGATACCAAAGAGGAACTCCCCAGGTCATTAGGTGCCCAATATGCTACTGGAGATCAGTGGAGAAATAACCCCAGAAAGAATGAAGGGATGGAGCCAAAGCAAAAACAATACCCAGTTGTGGCTGTGACTGGTAATAGAAGCAAGATCCGATGCTGTAAAGAGCAATATTGCATAGGAACCTGGAATGTCAGGTCCATGAATCAAGGAAGTGGAAGTGGTCAAACAAGAGATGGCAAGGGTGAACGTCGACATTCTAGGAATCAGCGAACTAAAATGGACTGGAATGGGTGAATTTAACTCAGATGACCATTATATCTACTACTGCGGGCAGGAATTCCTCCAGAAGAAATGGAGTAGCCATCACGGTCAACAAAAAGAGTCCAAAATGCAGTACTTGGATGCAGTCTCAAAAACGACAGAATGATCTCTGTTCGTTTCAAGGCAAACCATTCAATATCACAGTTATCCAAGTCTATGCCCCAACCAGTACTGCTGAAGAAGATGAAGTTGAACGGTTTTATGAAGACCTTCAAGACCTTTTAGAACTAACACCCAAAAAGATGTCCTTTTCATTCTAGGGGACTGGAATGCTAAAGGAGAAAGTCAAGAAACACCTGGAGTAACAGGCAAATTTGGCCTTGGAATGCAGAATGAAGCAGGGCAAAGACTAATAGAGTTTTGCCAAGAAAATGCACTGGTCATAGCAAACACCCTCTTCCAACAACACAAGAGAAGACTCTACACATGGACATCACCAGATGGTCAACACTGAAATCAGATTGATTATATTCTTTGCAGCCAAAGATGGAGAAGCTCTATACAGTCAACAAAAACAAGACCCTGAGCTGACTGTGGCTCAGATCATGAACTCCTTATTGCCAAATTCAGACTTAAATTGAAGAAAGTAGGGAAAACTGCTAGACCATTCAGATATGACCTAAATCAAATCCCTTATGCTTATACAGTGGAAGTGAGAAATAGATTTAAGGGCCTAGATCTGATAGACAGAGTGCCTGATGAACTATGGAATGAGGTTCGTAACATTGTACAGGAGACAGAGATCAAGACAATGCCCATGGAAAAGAAATGCAAAAAAGCAAAATGGCTGTCTGGGGAGGCCTTAAAAATAGTTGTGAAAAGAAAAGAAGCAAAAAGCAAAGGAGAAAAGGAAAGATATAAGCATCTGAATGCAGAGTTCCAAAGAATAGCAAGGAGAGATAAGAAAGCCTTCTTCAGCAATCAATGCAAAGAAATAGATGGAAAGAACTGAATGGGAAAGACTAGGGATCTCTTCAAGAAAATTAGAGATACCAAGGGAACATTTCATGCAAAGATGGGCTTGATAAAGGACAGAAATGGTATGGACCTAACAGAAGCAGAAGATATTAAGAAGAGGTGGCAAGAATACACAGAACTGTACAAAAAAGATCTTCACGACCCAGATAATCATGATGATGTGATCACGAATCTAGAGCTAGACATCTTGGAATGTGAAGTCAAGTGGGCCGTGGAAAGCATCACTACAAACAAAGCTAGTGGTGGTGTTGGAACTCCAGTGGAGCTGTTTCAAATCCTGAAAGATGATGCTGTGAAAGTGCTGCACTCAGTATGCCAGCAAATTTGGAACACTCAGCAGTGGCCACAAGACTGGAAAAAGTCAGTTTTCATTCCAATTCCAAAGAAAGGCAATGCCAAAGAATGCTCAAACCACCGCACAATTGCAGTCATCTCACATGCTAGTAAAGTAATGCTCTAAATTCTCCAAGCCAGGCTTCAGCAATATGTGAACTGTGAACTTCCAGATGTTCAAGCTGGTTTTAGAAAAGGCAGAGGAAGCAGAGATCAAATTGCCAACATCCACTGGATCATGGAAAAAGCAAGAGAGTTCCAGAAAAATATCTATTTCTGCTTTCTTGACTATACCAAAACCTTTGATTGTGTAGATCACAATAAACTGTGTAAAATTCTGAGAGATGGGAATATCAGACCACCAGACCTGCCTCTTGAGAAATCTGTATGCAGGTCAGGAAGCAACAGTTTGTACATGGAACAACAGACTGGTTCCAAATAGGAAAAGGAGTATGTCAAGGCTGTATCTTGTCACCCTGCTTATTTAATTTATATGCAGAATACATAATGAGAAATGCTGGACTGGAAGAAACAGAAGCTGGAATCAAGATTGCCGGGAGAAATATCAATAACCTCAGATATGCAGATGACACCACCCTTATGGCAGAAAGTGAAGAGGAACTAAAAGCCTTTTGATGAGAGTGAAAAAGTTTGGCTTAAAGCTCAACATTCAGAAAACGAAGATCGTGGCATCCGGTCCCATCACTTCATGGGAAATAGATGGGGAAACAGTGGAAACAGTGTCAGACTTTATTTTTATGGGCTCCAAAATCACTGCAGATGGTGATTGCAGCCATGAAATTAAAAGATGCTTACTCCTTGGAAGAAAAGTTATGACCAACCTAGATAGTATATTCAAAAGCAGAGACATTACTTTGCCGACTAAGGTCTGTCTAGTCAAGGCTATGGTTTTCCAGTGGTCATGTATGGATGTGAGAGTTGGACTGATAAGGCAGAGCGCCGAAGAATTGTTGCTTTTGAACTGTGGTATTGGAGAAGACTCTTGAGAGTCCCTTGGATTGCAAGGAGATCCAACCAGTTCATTCTGAAGGAGATCAGCCCTGGGATTTCTTTGGAAGGAATGATGCTGAAGCTGAAACTCCAGTACTTTGGCCACCTCATGGGAAGAGTTGACTCATTGGAAAAGACTCTGATGCTGAGAGGGATTGGGGGCAGGAGGAGAAGGGGATGACAGAGGATGAGATGGCTGGATGGCATCACTGACTCGATGAACGTGAGTCTGAGTCAACTGGGAGATGGTGATGAACAGGGAGGCCTGGCGTGCTGCGATTCATGGGGTCACAAAGAGTCGGACACAACTGAGCAACTGAACTGAACTGATGAGACCCAGTGAGCTCACTGGAGAGGGATGCAGAGGTAGAAGAGAATTGCTACCAGGACTGAGCCCTGGGCTTTCTAACGTGTATAAGTTGGGAATACGAGAAAGTCCACAGATGGGACAAAGAAAACAGAGCCAGAGTAGGAGGAAATATTTTACTAAGTGAAAAATGCCAATTACAAAGCAGTGTTTTCAAGATAATCATTAAAAGATCTCTGTGAATATATGTGTATGAAATACACATCTCATAAGAGATCTTATGATACACACATCATAAGAAGGGTCTTGAGAGTCCCTTGGGCAGCAAGGAGATCAAACCCATCAATCCTAGAGGCAATCAACCCTGAATACTCAGTAGAAGGACTAATGCTGAAGCTGAAGCTGCAATTCTCTGGCCACCTGATGTGAAGAGCTGACTCACTGGAAAAGACCCTGATGCTGGGAAAGACTGAGGGCAAAAGGAGAAGGGGGCGACAGAGGATGAGATAGCTGGATGATATCATCGACTCAATGAACATGAGTTTAAGCAAACTCCAGGAAATAGTGAAAGACAGGGAAGCCTGATGTGCTGCATTCCGAGGAGTTCCACAGAGAATCAAACATGACTTAGAAACTGAACAACAGCAAGAGATAACCATCGAGATCTTTAAGCAGGTAATTTGGGATGAGGATTATAGGTGGTGTACATTTCTTTTCGTTCATATTGGTTAGCTTATTTTTCTATACTGACTATTATTTGCTTTTGTAATGGGATAAAGCAGATGGTTCTCCTAATTTGAAGAATAATGTTTTAAAGTGTCTTTAATCTTCAGTGTAAGAGGAGTGGGGGACTCCTGGGGCAGATGGGTGGAATAGCTTGGTATAACTTTGCTACACACACAATCCATGGGAGCTTGGATTCCAGCCCTGGTTAGCAAATATCTCAAGATGTCAATGGGTGTGTCTGTGTTTCCGGAGGCTCAGGGCAGAGGGTTTTTAAGGATGTATGTTCTATTTGGCCTGTCTCAGAACTTGGGCTTCCCTAGTGGCTCAACTGGTAAAGAATCCACCTGCAATGTGGGAGACTTGGGTTCGATCCCTGGGTTGGGAAGCTCCCCTGAAAAAGGGAATGGCTACCCACTCCAGTATTCAGTATACTACCGACTCCAGTATACAGTCTCATAACTGTAGTTTAGATGCTGAAATGTCTAAATTTACAGGACACTTAAGTGATTTATGGGGACAATGCACTGAATTTTTGAAAATCAAGAAAATTTTTAAAATGTGACCTATATAATCACCATAAGTGTAGGTATTTCCATGCTTTTAAAAGACTCAGGACCACTTGAGAGATGCCAAGATTATGCAACAACAACTTTTTTTTTTCTGGTTAGGCCATATGGCATGTAGGATCTTAGTTCCCCAGCCTGGGATCAAACCTGCTCACCTTGTGTTGGAAGCACAGAGTCTTTACCATTGGACCACCAAGGAAGTCTCTATGCTGAAACTTTTGACAAAATAATTACATCCATGGACCACCTTTGTGATTTTTAACATCTGTGCCATCTTTAAGATGACTTAATTTTTGTCATTTAAATAAACTGTTTGTAGGAAAGCAAGCACTTTCTTGTCCCGATTCTAAGTAATAACATGGAAGATAAAATTGACTTAATTTACTAGTAATCATTTGTAAATGGATATTAAAATAAGTACATAACCATCAAAATGGAAAACATTTGTCCATGTGCCTCTGGAAAACCCTTTCCAGAGTCTGTCCCATGTTTTGAGAACATACTGCACTAGGTTGTCAGAATCTCAGAGAACAGTCATTTCTGGGGCTTGAGGTCGTTTCTGCTGAGCTGGAAGGGGAGAGGAAGGTTCTTGGAGGTGTCTGGCCCAGCCTCTTCTGAAGACTGGCAAAACCTGACTTCTGCCAAACATTTAATCGTAAGTTTGTCTTGCAGAACATTAACATATAATATGTTAAATTGGCTTTTATGGATGTGTAGAAGGTGATCACCCCATAGAAAAGCATAAATTTTTATGGACTTTTCTCTCTGGAGCTGCCATCACAGACGCAACTTATGTGTTTATTTTGGCCGAGGATGATGTACCAGTGCCTGACACCAAGCTGGTGGTCGCTGACGTTTGTTGAATTTAATAGGTTGAAACCTTTGAAGACATTTCCTTTAGTATCCTGGGAATTTCCGAAGGAGACTATTTCTCCTTTGAAATTGAAAAGGATTCAGAAGCTGCAGTGGGATGAAGGCAGGAATAGAGGGAGGGAGCCAATGTGCTGGAGCTGGGCTCTCTTGTGGATGCAGGAAGAGCTGTCTAGGAGGTGTCTGATCTCTGTTGGGAAACTTTTGCCTCAGTCCAGAGAACAGGCCGTGGCAGTTCACACAGGCACCCCGAACTGTATCGGGCAGTGGAACTCTCGACCTGAGACGTGGGGTCTGGTATATGGGAAACCTCTCATGGCTTCTCATTCCGTGGCCCAAACTCTGTCACATGGCATCAATTCAAAAATGCCCAGGGTGGGAGAGACCTCTTTTCATCATCGTTGTCTAAGCCAGCTCTGCTTGGCCTTCTTCCTTATTGGAATTTGAAGGGATACAAAAAGAAGCTAATTTTTGCCATTTTCACACACTTCATCCTCATGCAATATGCCAACCCCAACACACTTTTCCATTTAGAGCTAGGAAAGCAAAAAAGAATAGCTTGTGTTTGTACCTCTCTCTCTCATACACATATGTATTGGGTCAAGCCTGTTGAAAGATGGTCATTAGTAGCCTATCTACTCACCATGTTTATACGTGCATGTGGTAGAACTTGAGTGGGGATTGGATTTGCTCAGATTTTTGTAAGCTGTTAAAATGCCACATGGATAGAAGGAATAGTGATTATTATCCATCTGCTCCATTGGCCGCTTCCTCTCTCCTCGTTCCGTTGTTTCTCACTACATTCTTCATTTCTACCACTTACCTCTTTAATATTTTGAATTCTGGGCTGTTTTGGCTCCTGACCTTCACAAGTTCTAGAGTATCCTTGCTAGTTGAACCTGGGCTCCTCTGTGACCTGCTTTAATTAGTGGCATGGGTGAGAAATGAAGCTGGTCCAGCTCTTCAGCTGTATCTTTAGCAGGCCTAAAAGATGGGGAAAGCCATCCACAATGTAAGAAGTCTTCAGACCCCAAGACATTAACACTGTGAGAATCCCAAGCCAGCCACACTGAGCGTCTATGTGGAGGATAATCGAGGTTCCCATCTGGCAGGTCCAGCTATGGGAGGAGCGCCATCTCGGACATGAATCCTCTTGCCCCACTCGAGCTTTCTCAGTTGATGCCTTGTGGAATGCTGATGAGCTGCGTGTTAGCCTCCTAAAGTAGCTAAAATAAAGAACCACAAACTAAGAGACTTAAAACAACATACGTTTCTTCTCTTACAGTTCTGGAGGCTAGAAGTCTGGAATCAAGGAGTTGGCAGGGCCCTGCTTGCTCCCAGGGCTCTGGGGAGGTTCCCTCTCTGCCTCTTCCAACTTCTGGTAGCCCCAAGTATTCCTCAGCGTTTGGCAGCCTCACGCCGCTCCACGCTTCACGTGGCTGTCTCCCTTCTGCGTCTGTGCCCAAAGTTTTGTCTTCATGTAAGGAAACTGTCATTGGAGTCAAGCCCACCCTAAGGAGCTTGCCTTAACGACATTGCATCTGCAAAGCCCCAGTTTCCTAATTAGGACGCATTCCTTGGTCCTGGGGGTTAGGACCTCAACCTATTTTCTGGGAGGGGCACTATTTAACTCATTAGAGACTTTCCACATTGAGCTCAGCTCTCACTGCCGAATCATGAGCAAATAAACGGAATGATTGTAGTCTTCAGCCCCTGAGTTGGGATTACCTTGTCATGCAGTAGTAAATCGTGGGACCCCTAGGTGTTGTCCCACCGTCCCCTGATGTGCATGGCACTTCTTTCTCTCCATCACTGTTTCCTCTCCAGACAGTTCCCACCAGAAGGAATGTTAATGCCCACAATCCCACTTCTCTTATTTCTGCTGCTGCTGCTAAGTCACTTCAGTCATGTCCAACTCTGTGTGACCCCATAGACGGCAGCCCACCAGCTCCCCCATCCCTGGGATTCTCCAGGCAAGAACACTGGAGTGGGTTGCCATTTCCTTCTCCAATGCATGAAAGTGAAAAGTGAAAGGAAGTTGCTCAGTCATGTCCGACTCCTTGCAACCCCATGGACCACAGCCTACCAAGCTCCTCTGTCCATGGGATTTTCCAGGCAAGAGTACTGGAGTGGGGTGCCATCACCTTATTTCTAGTCCCTCCTAATTTTCCTGGCCCCTTGCAAATTTATACTGGGGTCATGTCCTTTTCTACTTTTCAAAGGTGGTTATTCCAGTATGACTTCAAAGCCTTCTACAATCTCAGATGCCAGTGTTTTCTCTTCCTGCCTCTCTTTTCTGCATCTCTGGTGGACGTCTGGCCCTACAACAGTGACAGACTTCTGGTGGGCCCCTTCTTCCCTTCATGGGTCCACACCCTCTCCCCTCACAATCTCACCTCACTGTAAGGGTTTGACTCCATCTTGTCAATGGCTTGTGCTGAGCATCAAACAGGTGTGACCTGGACCACATCATACCTACAGTGGAAATAGGGGTAGGGAGATAGGAATTGAAGGTGGAGCTGGGTAGTTGATATGGATTTAGGGTGAGACAGAATGAAATGCTAGAGAAGGAATGAATTATGAGATCAATCTAGTTATTTCATGTTTTATTCCAGCCTAATTTCCCTTTCACTCTTACACAGCCCAGATCCTTGCATATAGGGTTGCTATTTTTGAAAATTACCTGCCCTTATATTTTTCATCATTTTTACTTTCTAAAATTGAAGTATAGTTGATTTACAATATTGTGTTAGCTTCAGGTATATAGCAAAGTGATTCTGTTATATGTGTGTGTATAGATAGTGAGCTATTTTTCAGATTCTTTTTCTATATAGGTTATTATAAAATATTGAGTATACGTCCCTGTGCTGTTTATTTTTATGTGGTAGTGTGTATTTGTTAATCCCAAATTCCTAATTTATCCCTCCACCCTCCCCCCTCACCTTTCTCCTTTGACAGCTATAAGTTGGTTTTCTATGTCTATGAGTCTGCTTCTGTTCTGTGGATAAGTTCATTTGTATCTTTTTTTTTTTTTAGATTCCGCATATGAGCAATATCCTGTATACTCTTCTTTCTCTGTCTGACTTCCTTCATTCAGTATGACCATCTTCAAGTCCATCCATGTTGCTGTGGATAGCATTATTTCATTCTTTCTTTTTCTAAATGACTGATCTCTCCCTACTTTTGTGTTTATCTACTTTATCTTCTCTTTCAAGACTCCAGTCCAAAATTCACCTCTTTTTCTCCTTCTCTCCCATCACATCATCTCTGAAAGTTAAACCATCTTTCTCCTGCATTGTTAGTATTGTTGTGTCACCCCTAACCTACACACATATTCACACAGAGATGGACTCTGAATCCTCCATGGGCTTGTCTGACTTGATGAGCCAAAGTGCTGCTGCTGAAGACATTGAGTTGAGTGGAAGAGAGGTCCAAGATGGTTCCCTTACGTTGCAGGACCAATGGGCATCAGAGAAGCAGGGGGAATGGAGCAAGTATTGGAAGGCAGGTGTCTTCAGTGCACCTTACTCTATAGCTTCCCATGGATCCAGCTTTTCAGAAGCTAGTATTATGTTCACTGAGCTCAGAATGGATAATTCTCTGATGCAAACGAATAGACAGTTGGATAGACCTTGCAGTACCTTCCCAGTGAATCAAAAGAAAGAACAAGGGCAAAAAGAGAAGCTTAATTTCTAAATTAATTGCATGTCATCATGTGTGGCTTCTGAAAAGTATCTTTCTCTCAATTACATGTGTGTTATTATACATGCCAGTGATCCTAGTAGAGGAATTTGATCACACAGTGACACCAAGACTGTGTTTTAAGGAAAAAGTATCAACGATTCATTTGTTCCTTCATATAGAAAATGCATACGGAGCAACTGTTTGGTATTTGGTGCTGGATGTTTTTGGTTCAGATCCCCTAGAAGACCTGAGTCAAGGATTCCATGCAAGTCTTTTATTATTAAGAACATGCTCCCAGGATAAACTGAAAAGAGGGGGAGGAGATTCTGGGCTTCTCTGAACCCAGAAGTTTCCTTTGTGTTGTGAAGAGGCAGAGAGAGAAACTGACAGAGTCAAGAGCATTCTGTCTGAGTTCTGGTTCTGGTTTTGTCTAGTGGTGGCCTTACACGAGTTCCTTCAAAAGCTTTCCTGAGACTGTTTGGCACAACTAAGTGGTGTAACATCAATGTAACAAATGCCCAGCAAGAGCCTTCAAGGCTGAGAACAGGGAGATAAAGTTGCAGAACTTCTTCTGGGAGATTCCCAGCTGTGATAACAAGCTTGAGTCTTGAGTCAGCAAAGCCGCCATGCCCAGCCAAGAGGATGCCTACCAATGCTGGTGTAAAGTGGACAGAGGATCGCTGGTTAACTCAGGGTTTCACATGTGCTTTTGAACATAATGGGAACGTGCGCCTCTTGGGCTGAAGGAGACAGCAGTCTAGAATAGAAATAAAAAATGCGCTTCTCCCCTGTCCAGCCCCTGCCTCTGCTAAAATGAGTGTCAGCAAAGTAACTCAAGATTCCAGTTAGAAAGGCAAGCATCTTTTTCTTCTTTTTTTCAGTTTTATTAAGGTATACTTGACAATTAGAACTTGTATTATTAAGGTGTACAACTTGATGTCTTGATATACATATATACTGTGAAATGATCTCCATGGTGAAGCTAATTAATACAACCATCATCTCAGATATCCCTCCCTTGCTCCCTTCCTTCTTTCCATCTCTCCTTCCTTCTTTCCCTCACTTCATCCCTCCCACCCCCTTCTCTCTCTTTCTCAACTTATGTTTTACCTTCTTAGTAAATTTCAAGTATCCAATACAGTCTTGTTCACTAACATCATTGTGCTATACATTAGGTCTCCATAACTTACTCTTCTTGTTTAACTGAGACTTTCTACACTTTTGGAGAATTCGTCCCCATTTCCCACTTCATCTTTTCTCTGGTAAACGCCCTTCTAATCTCTGCGAAGATGTGGCATCTCTAAAGCACCAAACAGTTGGCTTGTCCAAAGCACCTCCATGTTTGCATATGACCCTATGTGAGAATTCTCACAGAACAGAAATGGGTTCAAATGTGTCACAGTGAGGCATCCCACAGTGTATAAGAGTTGAATTGTTGGAGGAAAAAAATCATATCACTTATCACTCATTTGTTCATTCAACAAATATCTACTAAGCTCCTGCACAATACCAAGCATTGTTCTAAGCCATGGGAACTCAGCAGTGAGTAAGACAAACATGGTCTCTATCCTCATGGCATTTATATTCTAGTGGAAGATGGACAGATATAAGAACAGTGAATAACTAGAAATACGAGTGTTTCAGGTGTTGATAGTGTAATGGAGAAAAATAAGCCAGGGTGAGAAGTGAGACTGCTGTGTTGCTTGGGGTGATCAAGAAAGGTTTCACAGGTATGATGGCATTGGAGTAGGGTGCTGGAGGAGGGCTCTGAAGGAAGGAAGACATGCATCTCTGGCAGGGTGTGTGTGTGTGTGTGTGTGTGTGTGTGTGTGTTTGTGTGTATTTAGAGTGGTCAAAGAAAGCCCAGCATGGCTGCAGGGAATCCACTGAGGAGTAGAGAGGCAGGTCATAGTGGTAGGAGGGGCCAGTGTCTGATGATTGCTCTCAAACTTTCCTGTACATGAAAACCACCCAAGGCCTTTTAAAAATCTTCGTGTCCAGCTCATACTTCTGATTCAACTCTGTGGGGTTGAGACCCCAGTGGCCAGTGGTTTCCAAAGTCCTCCTGGTGATTCCATTGTGCAGCCATGGCTGAGAACTAGCAGTGAGGAGCCCGAAGGCCATTGTTAGGAGATGTGAAGGTTCATTATGTCTGGCAATCCAGCTGGACCACAGTGCCCAGACAGGTAACCACACATTATTCTGGATATCTCCATGAGGGTGTTTTGAAGGAGATTTATATTTCAATTGGTGGACTTTGAGTGAAACAGATTGCTCTCCATAATGTGGGTGGGCCTCGTCCCATCAGTTGAAGGCCTGAATGGAACAAAGACTGACCCCTCTCCAGAGCAAGAGGGGATTCTGCCAGCAGATGACTTTTGGGCCTGTAATACACCATTGACTGTCCGCAACTCTCTAGCCCACTGGCCTACCCTGCAGATTCTGATCTTGTCAGCCTCCAGAAATTCATAAGCCAATTCCTTACATCTCTCTACATATACATGTTCTACTTGTACTTTTCCTCAGAAGTGAAAGTGAAAGTTGTTCAGTTGTGTCCGACTCTTTCTCCGGGGGATCTTCCCAACCCAGGGATTAAACCCAGGTCTCCTGCACTGCAGGAGGTGGATTCTTTACCAGCTGAGCCACAAGGGAAGCTCAAGAATACTGGAGTGGGTAGCCTATCCCTTCTCTAGTGGATCTTCCTGATCGAGGAATCAAACCAGGGTCTCCTGCATTGCAGGCAGATTCTTTACCAGCTGAGCTATCAGGGAAGCCCTTTCTCAGAAGAACCATAATACAGGAGGAATATAAGCAGAGAAAGGATTAAAGTCTGGTTAACTCTTGGATTAAATCTCTGGTTGCCATCCTAAACTTAGACCATAGAGGAGTCAAGGGTAAAAGCAAGAAGACTACTTGAGAAAACACTGTAGTTACCCAGGCAAGAGGTGGCAGGGAGCTGATGGGGAACTGGAGGAGAACACCTTGTCTCTAAAGGTAGGGTCATCAGTATTTGCTATTAGATTCATGTTATTGTTATTTGGTCACTCACTCATGTCTGACCCTTTGCAACCCCATGGACTACAGCACACCAGGTTTCCCTGTCTTTCACTATCTCCCAGAGCTTGCTCACACTCATGTCCATTGAGTTGGTGATGCCATGTAACCATCTCATCCTGTCACCCCCCGTCTCCCCTGCCCTCAATCCTTCCCAGCCTCAGGGTCTTTTCCAGTGAGTTGGCTCTTTGCATCAGGTGGCCAAAGTATTGGAGCTTCAGCATCAGTCCTTCCAATGAATATTCAGGGTTGATTTCCTTTAGGACTGACTGATTTGATCTCCTTGCTGTCCTCATGACAGTTTTTTACAGTCTATTTTGGAGATCTAGGCTCCATCCAGTCAGAAGGTTGATTAGAAATCATTTTTATTTGATTCGGATCATACAAGGCCAAGCAGAAAAGGACCCTAAGTGTTAACAGAGACACGAAGCAAAGTGAAAGCCTGATCCTTAGAGAATTCTGGCCTCAACCAAACAATTTAAACCTTTTCAAACATGTTGGAATAAGCAAGAAACGAGACACACTTTGACAGGTCATTTATTTCTAAACTATATGTATCTTAAGTGTAAGTGAATCCAGCTGTTTCTGCTCCTCTGCTCCCTCCCTCTCCCATCTTCCTGATGAGGCACTGACAGCTTCAGAACAGCCCGAGTGCAGCGTTCGCACAGCGGGACAAACATTGCGTTACTCTGACCTCAGGAGGCTGAGTCTTTGTCCCATAAATCACCACCCAGACATTCAAGTGTCACTGCCTCTGGCTGGGCGCCTCCCCTTCCCTGAGTCTGGCACGCACTAGGCTAAGGCTTGGCCCAGGTGGATGAGGCAGCTCCTTCTGTCCCTGTCCTCTGTCATTGCTCTGTTTCAGCCCCTCACTTCTGAAGTCCAGGGACCTGCCTGCCATCTTGTGCTCCAGGGTCTCTGTGCAGGAGTCCCCTCTACCTGGTGCCCATTTCTCCCACCTGCTTCACCTGGCCTGAGATCTCAGTCTGTCTCATGGAGCCTCTGCCCAAGGTGGGGCAGACTGGGTCTCCTTCAACCTCTCCTGAAAGGCCTGTCCCATACTGGTGCCTCTGCTGAGTCCTCCCTATGCTAGGTCACCTCCTTGGAGATCCATTTTTTTAAAAACAGCCCTCCGTGTGCATTCTTGGGTCTGCTTTTATCTTCTAGTCTCCAAAGTTCCATGAACATGGCCCCAAGCCTGGCTGGTCCACTTCTCTGTGCCCAGCCAGCAGCACAGGACTGTGTGACCCTGGACATAGTTAATAATTCTTGGAAAGTTGCTGTGTGTCTCGCATTGTGCAAGATGCTGAGTATGGTCTGGTGCTCAGTAGATTTGTTGATGGACTGAGTCATGTAATTCAAATTTATACATATCCATATTCTTGATCATTTTTCCAAAAATTGGTGCCTGTTCCCAAATTTCTAGAATCAGTAAAAGGCATTACAATGATAGCTCTCAGTCTCTAAGCTAGAAGTGTTGCTTTCTTGGTGCATATGTACATACAAGAGTGTGGAATAGCATCAGGGCCTGTAAGTTCATCCTTTTGCATAGTCTTCATACTCATGCATGTGTACTCGGTTATGTTCAACTCTTTGCGACCCCATGGACTATAGTCTGCCAGGTTACACTGCCCATGGGGTTTTCCAGGGAAGAATACTGAGGTGGGTTGCCAGTTCCTACTCCTGGGGATTTAATTGACCCAGGGATCGATCGAACCTGCAACTCCTGTGACTCCTGCATTGGCAGGTAGATTCTTTACCACTGCACCACTGGTAAACCCGTCTTTATATTCACTTATTCTTTTTCCTGCTGGTACATGGCCCTGGTCATGCCTGAAATACTAAAATACCTATGCTCATCCTTCCTTCCTCCTCAGAAGAACATTATCAACAATTTTTATCAGGAATATCAGCAACCCAGTTCACAAATCTGTACTTTTATACACACACACACAATGTATATAATGTGTCTATGTGTATGTGTAGATACACACAGTTGACATTTGAACAATAAAGGGTTGGGGTATTGACCCTCATACTTGAAAATCTCAGTCCAACTTACTTTTTATTGAAGTTATATTGATATATATTATGCAAATTAAAAGTGTACAATGAAAATCTGAGTGTAACTTACAGTTAGCCCTCCATATATATGATTCTTCACTATCTGTGGGTTTTTTGTTTGTCTTCCTAAATGCCTTTTAACATTATTTAACGTTTAACATGGTTGGAATAGAATACTTTGTTTAAAAATAAAGGAGATGGTAATACAAATTATGTGAATACAAGCCAAGGGAAAACATTGTGATATTAATACAAAAGTAGAATTCAAGACAAAAAAAATTACATAGGACAAATATTATTTTAAATTGAAGCTTGTAGTCCACAAGGGAAATATAAAATTATGAGTATTTGTGCCTCCCAAACACCATTAAAACAGATAAAAAGTGTTGAAGGAACAGTTGGTGGAAACATTAGCAAAGCTTTTTAGTCATTGTTAAACAAAAGAAACAGGAGGGAAAGGATAGAAAGAGAATTTATATAAAATGATTAATAATGTGGTTTTAATCAGCATGGTATCTATTAAACAGAAATTCTGTGGACTCTGCATTCTAATTATGAATCTGCAAAGCTAGAAATAACCAAAACATAATAATAGAATAATCTCAATCATCTGGAAACTTTAATGCACTGTCCTAAGTAGCTCTCGGAAGAAAGGGAAACATGGATCTTCAATTAAAGTATATTTAGAAAGCAATAGTGCTGTGAACACAACAAATTAAAAGTTTATGGGAAATGGCAAGCAGAGCATTGTTCAGAGAAAAATTCGTAATCATAAATACTTTAATACCCAAAATGGAATAAAAAAATAGACTAACTCAAGAAATTGGAAGAAGAAAAACAAACAAGGAACTAAAACAAGAAATAAACTAAAGAATATAGAAAAAAATGAAAGATGAATAATTATAAAACATAAAAGCAGAAATCAATAAATTTGAATTTAGAAATAATACAACAGTAAATGGTAACATTTAGTTTGTCAAGTAAAAAAGGAAACACACTCTAAAAAATAACTTTAAGCATTAGAAAATATGTATAGTCAGAGGTTAAGTAGATAAAATACTATGAGAATAACAGTATAAAGTCTAAATAGTATAAAGTCTGAAGTTAATGTGAAAATATTAGAAAGATATAAATTATAAAAGTTTACTTAACAAGAAATCTGAAATAAATACTTAAGAGAAAAATTGAAAAAGTCAAGGTATTACTACCAATAAATGTGTCAACCCTAGATAGGTAAATCCTTTCAAACTCTCAAGGGACGGATAACCCCATCAGGTAAAAACTCTTCCACATTCTATCACTTTCTGATTGTATATTGAATAGTGGAAAAACAATCTCTTTGAACCTCAGTTTATTAACTATTGGAATCAAAATAGTAACTAAGGAATCGTGTGTGCATGTGTGATAAGTCACTTCAGTCATGCCCAACTCTGTGTGACCCTATGGACTGCAACCCACCAGGCTCCTCTGTCCATGGGATAAAATACACTTATCTTTTTTAAAATACACTTACAAAAAAAAAAAAAGCTAGACTTGGTCAGAAACTATAGTTGTTTAGTTGCTGAGTTGTCTCCAACTCTTTGAAACCCCACGGACTGTAGTCCGCCAGACTCCTCCATCCTTGAGATTTCCCAGGCAAGAATACTGGAGTGGGTTGCCGCTTCCTTCTCCAAGAAACCGCAGTAATGTGGTCAATTATAAAATAAATATATGAAATCTTGACGCCATTATAATAGAGCAGTTGTCTTTGGAAGATGTGACAAGTCCCATTCATGTGAGTCCTCGGAAAACAAGATGGCAAGGCAGTGGCCCAGGGAGCACTGATGTACTGAGGGACACAAAAGAAAACTTGAATAAACAGAAAGATGGTGATTTAGGATTAGAGGCACGATGACATGATTTCATTCTGGAAAGCATGAAGTACGTGGGCAGTGTGATGCTGAATTTGTAATGTTTCTGTGGAATTTGCCTTTGTACTTTGATTCCTGTGAAAGTCTTGGTCAGGATAATTTCTGTGTTTCTCAACAAAGAGGAATAGCTCCTTTCACACAGTTCTCTCATTTGTAGTGAGTTTAGTTTTCTACCAAACTCTGATGAACAAATACACTGCCTTAAGAGGCTGGGAGATCACCCCCACACAAAAGAGATCGCCTCTTTTGCTCAAATGGTGACTCATACAAATTAAATACATGAGGATTCTCAGGATTAGGTCACTAAGGAGGCCCAAGGGGACCTCCCAAGAGGCCGGAGCAAACAACCATCTCCACCACTGGTCTGGCATTTGGGGCAGTGGCAGAGGACATGCGATTAGACACAACACATCTCTGAGATGAGGGTGGATGTCCATTCCCAGGGATCTGTGTTCCTAAAAGAAAAAAAAAACAAAACAAAACCAAAAGCCATGACATCAGTGAGTGCCAGACTCCAGCTGCTTCCTAAGAGTTCCCATTTAGCTGCTGCTTTATCATCTAGTGGGAATTGGAAATACCCTTCTACCCCAGAATTTGGTCCTGTGACACAGCTTCCAAAGTAAGTGAGCCAAGTAAGGACATGGGATTTTTAACACAACACCCCCAGGCCAGAATTGTACCCTGCCATGCACGGGGCTGAGGGCCCTGAAGTGGCCAGTTCTGCAGAACAGGCTATGATGAATCTCATACACATACCATCCACTGGAATGTGGCCCCATCCCATCTTGATCCATCTCCTCCTTATCTTTCAGACGTGGATTTTTTTCTGTCTTTTCTCAGTTCGTATGATCCCCAGGCTGGTAGTTCTTACACTGGATGTTATTCTCCAGATCCTCCAAAGATGCTTTCTTTGCCCCCAAAAGTATTTATTGAGTACCATCGGCGTCCAGGGAACAGGACTGGGAGCTAAAGGGGCAAAACCCTAAGATGTGGTTTCTGTGACAGAGGGGTTTATAGTCTTCGCTGTGCAATCCTGATTCGCAAAACACATCCAGGAAAAGCAGGCCGAGGGCTGCATGAGGGGTAAAGGCCCCAGATGATGGTGTCCTGGGGGTGGAGAGAATGGTTGTTGAGGTCCAGGGGAAGTGAGCTGATGAGGGCAGACCAGGAGGACACAGCTGGCTTGGACACCCAGACCTTAGGGTTGGGAACTGGGCCGCTGCTTTACAAGAGGCTGGGAGACACCCCCACACTCCAGCCCCAGCCCACCCTCCCCGGCCACAAACATTCACCTCTGCTGGGAGAGTGTGGCCCCCTCCCCTGGGATTTAAGAAGGTGGGGCTCCCAGGGTGGATCCTGGGCAGAGAGCCTGGAGGAGGTGAGGGTAGAAGGTGAAGGAGGGCAGCCCCACCAGGGGTTGGGGACTCTGTCCTCCCCACCTGGTCACCTGGGAAAGGGAGTCAGGCCACAAGCTGAGGCCTTTCCATCTCAGCATCCCACGGCCCCAGTGCCAGGCCTCCTTCAGGAAGGGTTGTAGGCCTGAATGTGTGTCTTCTCTCGCCCCAAGAAGGATTTCCTGACCTGGGCTCCAGGTTACAAAAGATGAGCTCCCCCTGGTGCATGAGCAGGTCAGCTGAGGAGCTACACCGCAGGCAGAGTGTCCTGCTTTGGCTTATACTTGGGGGCAGGTGGAATGTGAGGGAGATTGGGAGACCTGCCCAACCACTAATAAAGCAGCAATCCGGTTCCTGTTTGCTGTGGGTGCCAGCACCCAGGCCTGGCGTCAGAGCTCAGGCACCTCCATTCGCCCTTCCCCCTTCTCTTTCACTGGTCCTCGGGAACAATTCTTGACACCCAGAGCACCTTAGCATCCATGGTCTGCACAACTCACTCAGCCAGTGGCTCATCCTGCTTTAATGTAAAGTTGTTTTGAAATCTAGTCACTTAGTAAATAGGAACCTGGCTCAGCCACGCTGGTTTCCTCAGCTGTGACCTGGCAGGTGGTAGGGGCAAGTTATACACCTCACCTTCTCAAGAGCACTCAGAAAGGGAGATGGAAACCACAGTAGGTATCACCTCCTGCCTGTTAGAATGGCCATCAGTAAAAAGAAAAGAGATATAATAGCCAAGGTAACAATGACATGAATTTGAGCAGACTCTGGGAGACAGTGAAGGATAGAGAAGCCTGACATGCTGCAGTCCATGGGATCCTAAACAGTCAGACGCGACTTAGTGACTGAACAGCCATAATAGCCAAGACAGGGAAATAACCTGAGTGTCCACTGACAGATGAATGACTGAAGGAGTTGTGATGTACACACACACACACATATACATGCAATGGAATATTATTTAACCATAAAAATAACTAAATCTTGCATTTATGACAACACAGATGGATCTTGTGGGTATCATGCTAAGTGAAATGTTCAGTTCAGTTCAGTCGCTCAGTCGTGTCCGACTCTTTGCGACCCCATGAAATGCAGCATGCCAGGCCTCCTTGTCCATCATCAACTCCTTGAATTCACTCAGACTCACGTTCATCGTGTCCGTGATGCCATCCAGCCGTCTCATTCTCTGTCGTCCCCTTCTCCTCCTGCCCCCAATCCCTCCCAGCATCAGAGTCTTTTCCAATGAGTCAACTCTTCTCATGAGGTGGCCAAAGTACTGGAGTTTCAGCTTTAGCATCATTCCTTCCAAAGAAATCCCAGGGCTGATCTCCTTCAGAATGGACTTGTTGGATCTCCTTGCAGTCCAGGGGACTCTCAAGAGTCTTCTCCAATACCACAGTTCAAAAGCATCAATTCTTTGGTGCTCAGCTTTCTTCACAGTCCAACTCTCACATCCATACACGACCACTGGAAAAACCATAGCCTTGACTATTGGACCTTTGTTGACAAAGTAATGTCTCTGCTTTTGAATATGCTATCTAGGCTGGTCATAACTTTTCTTCCAAGGAGTAAATGTCTTTTAATTTCATGGCTGCAAGGAAGACAAAACCTATATGATCTCACATGTGAAATCTAAAAGAAAATGAACAAACAGATCAGATGAATGGTTAGCGGAGGCAGGGTGGCCTGGGGAAAACTGGATGAATGGTGGCCAAAAGGTACCAACTTCCTGTTAAAAGAGGGGGAAAAAAAGAAAACAAGCGAAAAACTCACCCATGGTGGGACCCAGGTCATCATGTGGCAAGAAGCATTCAAGCTAGGTCTCTGAGATTGAATGGATGTTCCTAGTATTTGAATTGGCCAGGAGGAGACTAGTCTAGAAAAGGAGAATGCTATGAGAGGTCAGTAAGTAGACGTGGAATCACATGGTTTGCTCAGCATTAAGAAGTCCATTTTGTTGAAAGATGTGGACTGTGGTAGGGTGGGGAGAGCTGTGGGCAGGTGGAGGCAGAGGGGCAGCTGGGGGAGGCTCAGGAGGCCAACACACAGTATGTCTGGAATGATGACTCCATCCCCGAGTGTCCTCCTGTGACCTGAGAATCCAGGTATGGTCCATGGGCCAGAAGCATTGCCTCCCTTGGGAGTTTGTTAAAATATACAATCTCAGGCCCAGACCACCTGACCTGCCTCTTGAGAAACCTATATGCAGGTCAGGAAGCAACAGTTAGAACTGGACATGGAACAACAGACTGGTTCCAAATAGGAAAAGGAGTATGTCAAGGCTGTATATTGTCATCCTGCTTATTTAACTTATATGCAGAGTACATCATGAGAAATGCTGGGCTGGAAGAAGCACAAGCTGGAATCAAGATTGCTTGGAGAAATATCAATAACCTCAGATATGCAGATGACACCACCCTTATGGTAGAAAGTGAAGAGGAGCTAAAGAGCCTCTTGATGAAGGTGAAAGAGGAGAGTGAAAAAAATTGGCTTACGGCTCAGCATTCAGAAAATTAAGATCATGGCATCTGGTCCCATCACTTCATGGCAAATAGATGGGGAAACAGTGGCTGACTTTATTTTGGGGGCTCCCAAATCACTGCAGATAGTGACTGCAGCCATGAAATTAAAAGACGCTTACTCCTTGGAAGGAAAGTTATGACCAACCTAGACAGCATATTCAAAAGCAGAGACATTACTTTGTCAACAAAGGTCCATCTAGTCAAGGCTATGGTTTTTCCAGTGGTCAGGTATGGATGTGAGAGCTGGACTGTGAAGAAAGCTGAGCCCCAAAGAATTGATGCTTTTGAAGTGTAGTGTTGGAGAAGACTCTTGAGAGTCCCCTGGACTGCAAGGAGATCCAACCAGTCCATCCTAAAGGAGATCAGTCCTGTATGTTCACTGGAAGGACTGATGTTGGAGCTGAAACTCCAATACTTATGCCACCTGATGCGAAGAGCTGACTCATTTGAAAAGATCCTGATGCTGGGAAAGATTGAGGGCAGGAGGAAAAGGGGACAACAGAGGATGAGATGGTTGGATGGCATCACCGACTCAATGGGTTTGGGGGACTCAGGGAGTTGGTGATGGACAGGAGGCCTGACATGCTGCAGTTCATGGGATTGCAAAGAGTCAGACACGACTGAGTGACTGAACCGAACTGAGGCCCCACCCCAGACCTCTCCAAACAGAATCTGTATTTTCCGAGGTGACTTGTGAGCACATTAAATGCTGACAAGCACTGGTCTATGGCACAGACAATTAAAAGTCTAAACCTCCCCTGAAATCTTAAACAAGAACAGATGGTTCTGAAATAATGGCTTCACAACTGGGTTTTGAGTCATGGCCTGGACCCTGCCTTTCTCTAGCATCTCCCACATCCTCCGTGGAGATGGGGGTCTCAGAGGATCTCACAGACAAGGGCAGGTTCTCACGGCCTGCCCGCCACCACTCCCAGGGGCTCTGATGCTGGCTACCCTGAGACCAGAGTCTGAGACGCTCTGGGCTAGAAGCACTGCCCCTCCCACTTGAACACAAGGCTCGGGAAAGATTGGGAAGCTCACAAATGGGAATATTTCCTGTGCGAAGAAGTTTGGGATTTGTTGCCTTGGTCTTTCACTTGCCCCAACTCTGCTTTAACTGGACATTTATCACAGTTAAAGTATAAATAATACCATTAGCTTTCCAAGCAGCGATAAAATTAGCCGTGTAAACAAAGCAAGTCAGTGACCTTCGGCAAACCCCTTGCTGACTCCGACCCAACACCTACTAAGATGATTAGTCAGGGCGCATTGGAGCGGGGCAAGGGGCCCTGGGGAGGAGAGCGGCCCTCCCCTTCTTTCCTGAGAACCCTCCGCTGTCCTGGGATGGGTCCTGAAACGTCTGTGGACAATTAGGGCTCTGGACGTTTGGAGCTTCCAGCCCAGTTCTGTGCCAAACTCTGTCATGGTTTGCTTTCTCCCGGATTAAAGGTCCTTCCAAGTTCAAATGCTCTTGCTGTGCGCGCTCGGCTCCCTGAGAAGGACATGCTCTGGCCGGAAGCTCCAGAGAGGCTGCGGCAGGCGGAGCGGGAGGCCAGCCACGGCTGCCGCATCCATTCTGTGCGGACACGAGGGCCTTTCTGGGTCAGTGGAAACTGTTGCTTTGAGACTTAAAAGGAGCCCCCACCTCTGCTGTGGGGGTGCCCGTTGTGAAGATGCAGCCCAAGTGTGCACTCCTCCTAAACCGCTGGTTTGTGTTACTGACTTGGACCCCTTCTCTCGGGCTCCCCTTTTTATTGGATCGTTTCCTCTCCTGATCGTTAAGATGATGGCAGAGGTCCTCATTACACTTGTTTTTGTCTCCCTGGTAGAAAAAGCCCAGGATCTGAGTCAGAGGTCCTGGCTTTTTGTCTGAGTTCTAATGGAGGGAAGGAGAGAAACACTCCTTCCAGGCCCCTCCCCCTAGGTCCTTCCAGGGGGACGGCAGTTTGAATCTGACCATGTCAGATGGCAAGTGTTAGGTGCTGTGCTGTGCTTAGTTGCTCAGTCGCGTCTGACTCTTTGTGACCCCAGGCTGCCAGGCTCCTCTGTCCGTGGGATTTCCCAGGCCAAGAATCCTGGATTGGGTTGCCATGTCCTCCTCCAGGGAATCTTCACAACACAGGGATCAAAACAGGTGTTAGGGGCCATGTGTAAAATGACCCAGTCTGCAGGTGAGAGAATATGCATGCGTGTTTGTGTATATATGTATGTTTGTAGGTCTGTGCATGTATGTGTGCACACAGATGTATGCATGTTTGTATATGCATACATGTGTATGTGTGAATGTGTGTGTAGATTGTGGGTCTGTGCATGTATGTTGGTTGTGTGTGTGTTCATGTGTGTGTGTGTGGCAGCGGCAGGAGTATGTGCAGAGTGTGAAGGAAGGCCTCTCTGTCTGCCTTCTCATCACTCATATGCCCAACAAGCTGGGGCTGTCTAGAGACAAAGCCAGGCTCACCCTGTTCATTAGTGGCAAACAGAATGACTCGACACCACTCTCTCTGACTCTTCTCTCCTTGTCCAGTCTGTGCAAGCTGGCTCCAGAGTCATGCTCCAGCCTGAATTCCCCATTAGAAATCAAGCTCGTGAAGCTCATGTCGATTTTCACGTTGACTCTTGTCTCAGGACATCCCTGGGCGAAGGGCATTTCTGGAGATTTCCTCCTCCAGTCCTGTCAGTTAGCATCTGCATCCCATGTTTATCCTCATGTTCTACCATGTTCCAGCCCTTTTCACAGATAGGTTTCTGTGCCTTCTTACACAGAACTCTCCCAACCTGACTTCTCTGTAAAATAGTGATCATGGGACTCATGACCAGATTCAGAGAGATTTAAATGAAATAACATTGGAAAACGCTTGGTGAATTTTAAAAACATATTCAAAAGGAAATTCCTTATTGTCTTTATTCCTTATTGGCTTGGTGTGGTTTCTTGATGAAATGGAGATGGTGATCTTTGTAGGAGTGAACAAAACAGGTTGACACTTGTTTTTTTGTTTTCTTTTTCCCCTATAATGGATAAGTTTCCGTGTCTGTTGAGAAGTGCTTTTATGTATTTGCAGCAAGGTATAAAAGAGAGTAAGCAGTCTGAGGAGGGAGGAGGGTGTATTGATTAAGCACAAGTTGGCTCTGAGGATAAGCACTCAGCCTGGGTTTTCCTGGTGGCTCAGATGGTAAAGAATCTGCTTGCGAAGCAAGAGACCTGGGTTCGATCCCTGGGTGGAGAAGATCCCCTGGAGAAGTAAACGGCAACCCTATCCAGTGTTCTTGTCTGGGAAATCCCAGAGACAGAGGAGCCTGGTGGGCTGCAGTCCCTGGGGTCACAGAGTTAGACATGACTGAGCAGCTAACATTCTCTTTCTTTCTGACATCTAAGGGCCTGTTAGGGTTGACATTCTTGAAGAGGCTCTATTCATCAAACCTCTATGATTTTGCCCAACTTATCATTGCTCTAAACAAAGGTTGGTTGAGTTTTATTCGCAGTGTGGTTCCTAAAGGCTTCACCTCCATAAACATATTCTCAACATGGAAAAAAAAATGGATCAGGACACTAATGCACCCTTCCCACATCAGAGGAACATAGAGCTCTTTTGTCTAATCTATTGAGCCTTCTGTACCCAGAATTCAGGAAAGCAGACACAGACAAGGACAAGCCCCAGATGAGAGCCCTCTAGCATTACTGCCTTGCATACGGGCCAACTGACTGCAATCTCCACTGGCCCCGTGATAGCCACGTGAGCTCAGATAAATGCATCGTCTTGGTGGGAGCCCTAATGTGCACTTCCATGCTGTCAGAAACCAGGGCTGGTCCAAGTTCCTCAGGAATGCAGGCCAATCTCTTAGATCTCTCTCTCCCCGCCTTGGTCTCTTCTCTCCTGTCTACTAGCATATTTATTTCTCTTGTCCATTAAAACAAAAACAAATCTCACACAGTACAATAACTTCTGTCTTATCTACCATCTTACTGAAGTCACACTGCTTGCTTGCTTGCTTTCCTTTTTGTCTCTCATATGATGAGTGCAGAGTATTCTGCACCATCTGATACTGTTTCTTCAACTTCTTGTCTCTTTTGCCCTGACCTGCTGAAGAATTGATGCTTTTGCATTGTAGTGCTGGAGAAAACTCTGGAGAGTCCCTTGAACCTGAAGGGAGATCAAACCAGTCAAACCTAAAAGAAATCTAAATATTCGTTGGAAGACTGATGCTGAAGATGAAACTCCAATACTTTGGCCACTGGCTGCAAAGAGCCAACTCATTGGAAAAGACCCTGATGCTGGGAAAGATTGAGGACAGGCGGAGAAGAGGACAGAGGATGAGATGGTTGGATGGCATTCTCCACTCAATGAACATGAGTTCGAGCAAACTCCGAGAGTTAGTGAAGGACAGGGAAGCCTAGCATGCTGCGGTCCATGGGGTTGCAAAGAGTCAGACATGACTTAATGACTGAACAACGAACAACAACAGTCTTGCCCAAGTTGCTCCTTTGAAGTGCTTGCAGTGCCCACTCAATCAGAAAATCTAATACCTATCTTGTAGGACTCAAGCCATCCTCATATACAGGATTTAAAGTAGCTTCAGGACAACATGCCTTTTTAGGATTTAGGTCTGATCCCCTTCCACTGGGAAGAGGAGATCAGCTCCCAGACACACAGGCTGCTCTGCCTTCTCACACATGCCTTCCAATGACAGGAAGCTCATCTGGAAAGCTCTGAGTGGTCTCATTCCAGCCATCCCCACCATGCTCGGGTTTAGAAGCAGCACCTATCCTCACCCCATCTGTGGTCAGTGGAATCTAGCCCAGCAGCATCTTTTTCCCTGGAAATATTCCCTTTCTCTTTGCAATGGAGCTCTGGAAATGCACACTCTCGAATTTCCTCTGAATCCTTTATCTCCCCAAGTCTTATAGTCAGAACTTCCATTTTCATGTCTCAAAAGTGAGAACTCTGAGACAACCTAGAGGGGTGGGATAGGAAGGGACGTTGTGGGGGAGTTCAAGAGGAAGGGGACATATGTATGTTTCTGTGGCTGATTCATGTTGATGTATGGCAGAAACCATCACAATATGGTAAAGTAATTTTATCCTCTAATTAAAAATCAACCAAACAATGAGTCACTCAGACACTTCCAACTCTTTTCGACCCCATGGACTCTAGTCCCCCAGGCTCCTCTGTCTGTGGGATTTTCCAGGCAAGAATACTGGAATGGGTAGCCATTTCCTTCTCCAAGGGATCTTCCCAACCTAGGTTCCCTGCATTTCAGGCAGATTCTTTACCGTCTAAGCTGCCAGGGCAGCCCAATTAGAAATTTAAAAAAAAATTTTTTAACTGAGAATTCTTAACTGATTTTAAGATACCCATATTTTTCCTTGAAATTATACTACTCTATAAGTTATATAGTATAATTAGGAATTGCATTTCTTCTTACCAATGTATCCTAAGGGAAAATCAGGCTATATACTTTCTGGAGGCAGTTGTCTATACTTGTGCAAAATCTCTCTGTTTGAACAAGACCATGATCTAAATGAGTGATTCTTGGGGACTTCCCTGGCAGTCCAGTCTTTAAGACGTCACCCTCCAGTGCAGGGGGTGCAGGTTTGATCCCCAATCAGGAAGCTAAGATCCCACATGCCTTGTAGCCAAAATGCCAAAGCATAAAACAGAAGCAATATTATAACAGATTTAATAAAGACTTTAAAAATGGTCTGCATCAAAAAACATCTTTTTTAAAAATTAGCGGTTCTCAAACCAGGAAGCACATCACTAGAACCTGAGGGACTTATTTAACAGCCGAACATCAGGATCTGTTCCCGATGTGCTGTCAGTGGCCAGGCCATCAGCACTTTTCTCAAGCTTCACCCGTGGTTCTCGTCCATAACTAGGTTCACAGGGCTCCTGGTAACAGGTCGTCAGAAATGCCAATGCCACCTCCAGGGATGTAAACAGCCCCTGATGGGCATGTCTTGTAAATTTGGGCTTAGGAAACTCTAGTCTCCCCTGTAGCTCCACTGGGGGTAAATCCCAACAAAACATTGTTTTTATTTGTCACGAGGGTTTCTCTTTCATTAGTCTCTCTCCTTCTGAGAGATGGAGCCACCTCCAGGCTCACCAACTAAGTCCCTGTTGAATCTGTTGAATCTGAACATTCCCATTTCACAGGGCTGCTAAGGAACTGCAAGGCATGACCTTCAAGGCCCCCGGTTCCGATGTCTGACACTAAGTCCCTTCTTCCCCTGCTGATCCCCTTGTTCTGTATGAGGCCTGATTGCTTGGGTCTCTGCTGCCAATTCTCTTGTTTTGTGTCTTGGTAGCCTTGGGGATTTTAAACACTTCACCCCTTTCTCTTCCTCCTTAATCAAGGAATTGACGTTCTGCATGGCTCTCGTCAGCAACCTCTGGGTATGAATAATTATATCAAAAGGTCATGACCATTCAAATGCCTTCCCCATCTCCTTTTCTGATTTTGTCTTCAAGCAGCTGTAAAGAGCTCCCTCCATGCTAATGCACAGTCTCAGCTTTGATGCTGTGGGTTTGGGGGAGGCAGGGGGTATCTCCTAAGAAAGGGAGATGACAGAAGCAGAACACATGGTTGGAGGTGAAGGCCTAGGGTCTGAGTTAGAATCTATACCTCTCTTCATCACCAGCCCTGGAATCTAGGCAGTTTAAAAAAAAATTGCAGTTCTCTGTGCTTCTCCTCTTCCGTTGACTTTACCCCCTTTCACTTCTCTATTCACTCTGTTACTAGGTTTACCCTTGTCAATTCTAAATTTCCCAAGCCTGATTGTCCCACCCTACCCCTCCCCATGCTCCTTTGCAGCCTCCTGTTATTCACAAATGGAAATCTGGAACGGGTAAGCATATCACTAAGTCCCTGTACAACCTGGCACTAAAGTGTGCTTTCACTTTTGACTTTGATTTCTTCCCGTGATGCTCCTAAACTTTTCTGTGTTGTCCCAATCCTCCAGATATGCTCTGTCTTTTGATGGGATCATGGCATTCCCCCGGGGTAGCTGCCTTCTCCATGGTTGGAGTTGGGGAAGGAAAAGGGAAACTGGTTTATTGAGCTGCTGGTGTACTCTGAGCACTGGAGTATGCCTGGAGTGTGTGTGTGTGTGTGTGTGTGTGTGTGTGTGTGTGTGTGTGTGTGTGTGGTTAGTTCATGTCTCTCAATAGACCTTAAAATCTTTACTTGCAGCCTTGCTTTATATATAAGAAGATAAATGGTTTAAATAGTCCTGTCTGAAAATACAGAATTAATAAAAAAACTCTCCACAACTGAGCTCATGTGTCAGTTTTTCACGAAATCTCTTTCCACTTGCTCCTAATTCATTGCTCTCATTCCCTTATTTGTATATGTTGATGTATGAGTATTTAGTGAGAATGTGCTTTATGTCAGGTACAATCCTTGGTCCAAGAGCAGGAATAAGACAGAACACATTCTTGCCCTCAAGGAGCTTCCATTCTTGTGGGGAGATGGATAATATACCACTAAACAAATAGCCAAGAAAACTAGTGGGGTAAGCTCTGTGGCAGTGACAGGTAAGGTAGTTGCAGGTGATCGTATCTACAAGGAGCCTACTTAAAATTCAGAGAATCGGAAAAGGCCCCTGAGAAAATGAGAAAGAGCTGAAATATATCTTGGAGGATGAACACTTCAGACACAGGGAGAAGTGTGTGCAAAGGTCCTGGGACAGGAAAGAGCTTGGTATGTTGGGGGGATACTTTGACTGAAGTGGTAATAGATGAGATCGAAAAGGTAGATTGGTACCAGATTATGTCGAACTCTGTGGTCAGTTTGGAATTTTTTCTGAAAGCATGCAAGAGTTTGAAGGAGTTTTTAGAAGGGCTTTGTGGATATATAATTAACATACACGCGACTTGATGGACGTGAGTTTGAGTGAACTCTGGGAGTTGGTGATGGACAGGGAGGCCTGGAGTGCTGCAATTCATGGGGCCGCAAGGAGTCGGACACAACTGAGCGACTGAACTGAACTGAACTGAAACTGAAAATATGTGAAGGGCACAATTTGACAAATTTAAACACACATGTGCATTCATGAAATTATCATCATACTCAAGACCGTAAGCATACCCATCATCTCCCACAGTTTCATCATGGTGCTTTGTAACCCCACTCAGAATGTTCCCTAACCACAGCCTCAGACAACCACTGATTTTCTTCCTGTTACTGTACATAACTTTGTATATTTTAGCATTTTTGTGTAAATAGGGTTGATTACTTGGGTCTCTAACATATGTACTTTTATGCACGTGTGTATGTGTGTGTGTGTGTGTGTTACTTGTAGACTTTTACAGATACCTTTTATCTGGTTAAGGAAGTCTCCTATTCTTTACTGCAAGTTTTTATCAGGAATCGGTGCTGTGTTTTTTCAGATGTTTGTTCTCAATCTTTTGAGACAGTCATCTCTCTTTTTAAGGCTTTTAATTGGTTGTTTTGATGGTTAAGCCAAAAATACATTCCTGAAATAATCCTAACTTGACTATTATGTATTATCCTTTTTATATATTATTGGCTTAAATTTGCTAAGATTGTGGTTAGAGAATCTGTTCCTAGGTAGTTTTCTTTTCCTGTAATATTTTTTTGCATTTGCTACCAGAGTAATGCTGAGTTTGTAGCATGGTTTGGGAAGCCTTGTGTCTCCAGTATTCTTAAAGAATTTGTTCAACTGGATGTTATTTCTTCCTAATGTTCAGTATAATTAACTAGCAGAGCCATCTGTATCTGGAGCTTCTTTTGTTAGAAGGCTTTAAATTACAAATTCAATTTTTAAAAATAGATAAAGGGGTATCTTTTCAGGTTATCTCATCCTTCTTGAGCAAGTTTTGGTCTATGCCTTTTAAGGAATTGATACATTTCTTCTAAGTTGTCAAATTTATTGGCATAAAGTTGTACATAAGAGATAATCCTTTTTAACATCTGTAGTAATATCACGCCTCTCATTCCTGATAGTGTTAATATTACCCCACCCTATGAGTCTGGTTTACCGAATTTATTGATCTTCATAATTAACCAGGTTTTGATCTCATTAATTTTTAGTGTTTTGTTTTATATTTAATGATTTTGCTCTTATCTTATTATTTATGTATTCTATTTCTTTTCTGATAAATTCCTAGTTTATCTCTCCTTCCCTTTCCCCTTTGGTGACCATAAGTTTGTTTTTCTGTCTCTGAGTCTGAGTCTGTTTCTGTTCCGTTCATTTGTGTCTTTTTTTTTTTTAGATTCCACATATAAGTGATACCATATATTTGTTTTTCTCTGTCTGGCTTGTTTAACTTATGATAATATCAGTTCAGTTCAGTTGCTCAGTTGTGTCTGACCCTTTGTGACCCATGGACTGCAGCACGCCAGGCTTCCCTGTCCATCACCAACTCCTGGAGCTTGGTCAAACTTATATCCATCAAATCAGTGATGCCATCCAACCCTCTCATCCTCTGTCGTCCCCTTCTCCTCCTGCCTTCAGTCTTTCCCAGCATCAGGATCTTTGCAAATAAGTCAGTTCTTCTCATCGAGTGGCCAAAGTATCGGTCAGTGGCATCAGCATCAGTCCTTCCAATGAATATTTACTGACTGATTTGATTTCCTTGCAGTCCAAGGGACTCAAGAGTCTTCTCTAACACCACAGTTCAAAAGCATCAATTGTCCAGCACTCATCTTTCTTTATAGTCCAACTCTCACATCCACACATGACTACTGGAAAAACCATAGCTTTGACTAGATGAATCTTTGTCAGTAAAGTAATGTCTCTGCTTTTAATATGCTATGTTTGTTATAGCTTTTCTTCCAAGGAGCAAGTGTCTTTCAATTTCATGGCTGTAGTCACCATCTGCAGTGATTTTGGAGCCCTCCAAAATAAAGTCTGTCACTGTTTTCATTGTTTCCCCCTCTATTTGCCTTAAATATGATAATCTACATCCATCCATTTTTCTTTAAATGATATTATTTCATTCTTTTCTTCTTTATGGCTGACTGATGTTCCATATGGACTTCCCAGGTGGTGATAGTGGTAAAGAATCCCCCTGCCAGTGCAGAGCATGCAAGAGACATGGATTTGATCCCTGGGTCAGGAAGGTCTCCTGCAGTAGGAAATGGAGCCTGACTCCAGTCTTCTTGCCTGGAAAATTCCATGGACAGGGGAGCCTGGTGGGATACAGCCCATAGGGTCACAAAGAGTCAGACACAACTGAGCACACACAGCATTCCGTGCACCACATTCATCTGCCGAGGGACACTAAGGTAGCCTCCATGTCTTATTTTGTGTCGCTTTTAGTCATTTCATATGGGAGGATACATCTAGTTATTCCATCTCTATCAGAAATGAAAGTCTCATTTCTTTGAAGGGTTCTAAGTAGAGGAATCAAGTCATACCAGTTGAAGTTTTTAAAAAGATCATACTGACTTCAATGTAGAAAACAGATTGAGAGTGTGATGGGTCTTGAAGCCACATTTTTTTCAGGGAATGTACAAATAGAGAACAGGTCCAGGTGCCTTTGGAGACAGAATCCATTGGACTTGGATATGGTGAGGAAAGGGAAGGAAGAGTCAAAGCTGCCTCCTGAATGTTTTCCTAGAACAACTGTGCCAGCGGGAAAGCCCTGGGATGGCCATAGTGGGAAGACAGGTGTCAAGACTTTCTATTGTACAGAGACTTGCCTCTTTAATCATTCAAGTGGAGCTGGTCACACAGGCAGAGGGCAGTAAGCATAGGGAGCTCTGGAGACAGGTTAGGGCTGGAGACAGAAAAATACTCATCAACATACAATTGTTCAAAGCTCTAGAACTTCATAAGATCAACCTAGGGAAGAGTGTAGATAAAGGAGAAAGGAAGAACCAGGACTGAATCTGAAGGAGTCTAGAGGCCAGGGAAGAGGAGGAGCTGAGAGGGAGATGAAGCAGCACCTATTTTCCTATGATACTTAGTACTTTCATTTAACTATCATTCCATATTGCAGTTTCTATAGAGCCACCTGTCACTCAACTGGACCATGAGCCCCAGAGGTCAGGGGCGCTGTCTTAATTTGTATCACTGACTTCAAACTCAGTATCTAGCATCTTTCCAATGAATTCTTTAAATGAGTGAATGGACAGATGGCCTATTGAAATGAATGAATTATTCAAATGAAGGAATCTTTCAGTGGATCCTTCAGATGAATGAAAGGAGGAGGTTAGGAGATGATTGGCATGGAGACAAAGGGATACAGCCTTTGCAGAGTCCAAAGGGCTCCAGAAGACAGTTCTGGGGAAAATCAGCCAGGTCAGGAAAATGAAATGGTCCAGGAACATTGCTGTGAGCCCATTTCCTCATCAAGGAACCACAAGGCGTGGAGAAGCGAGCTCTCTCATTCCTTCATGGATGTGGTGAACACAGATGGAACCCCTCTGGCTGCCTATTACAGAACCCTAAGGAGTCAAAACGTGTTCACCTCGGGCTTCATTGGTGGATGTTTCTATTCTTCTGGGCCTTTCTCTGTTTTCAAGCAGATCAAAGCCTATCTTTTGAAATGTTCTGCCCCCAGATTAGAATTTAAGATGTGAAAAGTTCAAGAGTTGACGTTCATTTTAAAAAAGAAATCACTTTGACCCTGGTGAACTGGGGGACCATCATGAGGGTTGGAAGAGGTCAGATGCATCTTTGCCAGCCCTCTGGAGACATAAAGCTGTTCTGTGAAGGGTTATTGACAGCTTGGCATTGACTCCCTTGCTGAGCGGGAGCTCCAAGCCTTCCTCTCTTGACTGCCAGACTGGCAGGGGCAGTGATGGCCTGGCCTGAGGGGAGAGCTTCACAGGGTGCTGCAGAGAAGGTCAACCTTCAGTGGAGAACCGCAACATTTACAATCTCATCGTCTTCATGGTGAGCCGTGGGCTGGGGTTCTACACATTTCAGCAAGTTGAACAGAGCCTGAAAGGTTTAACTGTCCAGTTGAAAATGATAGTAAAGTTTATTTTGGTTAGAACCTGAAATGAGTCTGAGTTTGGCTTTTTCAGCCTGGTGGCTTTGTGTAAACAGTTTACTTAACGTAGTTTTTGGCTCCTTCTCAATAAAACACCATGATAATCCCATTCACAGACAAAACATCACAGATGAGCAGACAGGCCGCTGTAAAACAGTGCCTTACCTGCGCTTTGCATGCAGTGTAAAGCTCTGCTTTTACAGTTTTTAGGAAAGGACCCGTCCATCTCTGTTTTCACAGTTGGAGACATGGTTTCTTTAGACTTCCATGGAAGAGCTGAGCTCCTTTTTTATACCACAAAAATAGCTTTTAATTAAGCGCATAAAGCGAGCTGTTATTTTCCAGAGAAGCACGCTGGCTTCATTCAAATTGGAAGAGACCCCGGGAGAATGCCAAGATCACCTACTGCTTACATTTCATTTTAATGTGCTCAAGTTCAATAAAAGTTTATCATCTCCATTAAACCGGTACCTATTGGAGCTGATTTAATCTCGTTAGCACAGAGAACCACATGAAAGAAATCAAGTCCCCAGGACAAGACTGGGCAAAGCATGGTGTGGGGGTGTAAATTATACAGAAGAAGCAGAGCGTCTGCGGAGGGCAGGGTGCCTCTCACCTGCTCGTATGTGTGTATGGTGTGTGCATGCACGTGTGGGGTGTGCGCGTGTGTGGGGACCCACACTCTGCCGTGCAGGCTCTGGCCGCCAGCCACGGCGCAGCACGCCCGGGGAGGCCGCCAGGCTCCAGAGTCCTCAGCTGCTCAGTGTCACAGCCCCACCATGCTCCCTCTCGGACTATGAATTGTGTGACGTTTGAGCAAACAAATGTCATGTGTAGGGGTGCGAGTCAAACGTCTACTGGCAACAGCTTGCCGAGGACATATATCCTGATTCTAGCCCCAGAGAGCATGCACACATACAGACACACACAGACACAGACATATACACTTTCTCCTGCAGGAAGAGTCGGTTTTGTTCATTGTTTTTCCCATGTACCAGAGAGCCTGCTGGGGTTTTTGGCTAGACCTGAACAGAGTCCAAGAACCCAGAGATGTTAAGTCTCTTATTCAACATGTAGCTTGACTGTGGGAGTCAGTCACGTTGGACATGGTTGACAAGTTGGTGAGGGTGACTGGGCACCTACAGGTGCTGCCCCAGACATAACCTGATGGGCTGGTGGGCACAGTCTTTGTGGGCTGGAGAACTCAGTGGGGACCAGGCTCAAACTCAGGCAGAGATGGAAGCAGCTGTTTTCCAGGGGAATTCAGCAGACGCACAAGGAGAAGTGCCTGGCCAGGTGAGAAGGGTGCATTGGAACCTGTGGTTCTCTGCAGGCCTGCCTCATGCCTCAGGGGGCTGCAGGGAGCTTGGCCTCCAGCTGGCACTCAGGGGCTTGGCAACCAGAGAGTGGCTGTCACCCTCGGTGACACCTGACTCTTAGCTATGGGGACAGAGGTGTGGCCTAGTTTTGAAAGCTGCTTGGCCAGGCTACAGGCCTGGAGTGGAAGAGTGTACCATGACTTCATGCAGTGTGCGGGAATCTCCCTCAGGATCTCCGGAAAACATCTGCTGAAGCTTTGAGTGGAGGGTTCTAGGTCCCGCTGAGGCAGGGTGGGGCTCGAGTCATGCAGGACCCAGGGGGCATGGGCCATGGTCCTCTGACTCCATTACTGTTCACTGAAGAGAATTCAGACTCTTAATCAAGTGCCTAATATACTAGTCACCTGTATGAGCTTGGGCTACCATAACACAGTACCATAGAGCATGGAAATTTACTTCTCACACTCTGGGGTGGGGTTGGGGGTGGGGGCGCTGTTCTGAAAGCTTGGCTGTGCAACTTGCATCCCGCAAATATTTTTTTTTTTTAGATATTAATTTATTTCTGGCTGCAATGAGTCTTCATCGCTGTACACGGGCTTTCTCTACTTGCCGGGAGCAGAGGCTACTCTAGTTGTGCTGTGTGGTGCTGGCTTCTCACTGCGGTGGCTTCTCTTGTCGTGGAGCCCACGTTCTAGGCAAACAGGCTCAGCAGTTGTGGCACATGGCCTTAGTTGCTCGTTGCATGTAGGATCTTCCTGGACCAGGGATCAAACTCACACCCCCTGCTTTGGCAGGCGGATTCCAATCCACTGCACCCCCAGAGAAGTCTGTACCCCTCAAGCAGTTCAAGGTGTGGCTTTGGGGCTGGACCTTGTGCTTAGTGGGGACTCACCCATGGTGGCAGATGAAATGGGGTCCCCCACTGGGCAGGTTATGTGAAAGGTGAGCCCTGTGGGCGGGACTTGAGCATGGAGAATGACACAGGGCAGAGCAGGGGAAAAAGGCTGTGAAAGGAGGCCAGATAGGGTCCTCAGTGCAGCACCTTTTCAGGTGCTCTGGACCGCCAGCCTCAGTCTCAGCCTGGGGTGCATCATGGCTGGGCCAGTGCCTTCCAGAGCCCGCAGGAACAAGGGCCTGACCCCTCTGTCCCAGCGTGGCAGCTGCACACGCAGAGCATGAGGCCCAGTCCCCTCTCTGAGGCCCGGCCGGCATGTCCCAGCCCTGGGCAGCAGCTCCTGCCCCTCCGGGCTCGGTCAGCTTGAGCTCCTCCTCTCAGCACACAGAGACCATGACGGCAGGTTCAAGCGCAGGCAAGCAGCAGAGGGGCACTGACTTTGAAGTCGAGAGCCATAGGTTGAAGGGAATTCTCTTGGCCAAGGCACAAAGGGAAGAAAATGCCATCCTAAGGAGAGTAGCTTTAGATTTTTCACTTTATCTTCCAAATAAAAGATTAGGGACACAGTTCTGGTTGAGATGGCTAAGCGGGTGCCTGAATAATTGAATTTCATGCTCATTATTTCCCTCTGAAGTGGTGAACATGAGCAGTCATTGGAAAGTGGGGAATCTCAGATGCCCCGGCCAGCGCCTTGCTGAGCTTCTCAAAGGTTTCCAGGTCCGCCCAGCATTCATGATGGCTGTGTGGTACGTAGGAGGCAACACTGACACAGCCCGTGAACCCACCAGGTTGAAGACAAGCTTCCCCTCCATCAGCAAGTTCGTTATCAGCTTTAGACACTTATGTTCTGCACAAGATTAGACACAGTCTGGGGCCTGCATTGTGCTGTGTTGAGTAGGCAGTTTGCCTGTAGCTTTGACATCTCATAACTGAGCTGTATCAGAGTGGGAAGGAAGAAAAGACCAAAGGTTTGTAAAGTGCCCTGTATGTGTGGGCCAGGGAGTCATAGGCAAAGTCTGTACCTTTTGCTCATTTCTGCTGTGTCCCAAACATTACTCTAAGAAAGTAAAATCTTTTAGAAAATTAGGTGTACATGGGTTACTACTATGATAAAAGTGGACTTTGGTGGTTGTGTCTGAACCTTTGTTTTCTCTTTGCTACTCAGTTTCTTTTTTAAAGGAAGCTTAGAAGAGATTTGTTCAGTGCAAATGAAGGGACCACCTATGATGAGAACATAGGGCTCCGTTGGGAAAAATTCTCACTCCTGGGAAAAGATGGAGTTATAGAAACTGAAGCTTGATTTGAAACTGTCTGTGGGCCCCATGAGGGGCTGCTTCCCAGATAGGGAGACCCTGCTATGTTCTCAAGGAGTTTGGGAACAGGGATTCGCAAGCACATTTTCCCTCCCCAACAACAGCTTCTAACCATGCATTCTGGCAAGCTTTCTCCCCACCTTTTCTGAGCAAGGTCAGGGCTCATAGGTTTCAGGTATTGACTGCAAGGTCCTCTTCAGTCTTTTGGGGACAGAGAGAAGGAAGGAACTGCCCTTTCTTGAACTCCTACAGCATGCCAGACACTGGCCAGGCCTCCCATGCGTTATCTGAGAGGTGTGGAGGCTTTCATCCTTACCCTGCTCCTCAAACTGTCTCTGGGGAAGACCAGGGGTTTTCATTCTTCTGCATCAGCAGCACTCTGTGTAGCAACAAGATGCGCACAAGGGTCAGAGGAAGTCAGCCATCTGCCTGTGGTCCTGTAGATGGTAAGACCTGAGATCTGCCTTCAGGTCAGGATAACTCCAGCACTTCCAGTTTAGCGACAGTGAGAAAGGCTGTGGAAGCAGGTGTGCCAGAGCCGTCAGATTTCAAATGAATTATCCGTGGGAAGAGACAAGAAGTCAGGACAATGTGCCACTTGCCTGAATTTTGCTCTCCGCTTCTACAAACTGATGAAGCCTGTGACCTTCAGCCCTTTCAGGAAAGGCCAGGGATCTCAGTGACTGTTCTTGAATCTTCTTTCCATTCCATCTCCCACTGCAGCTGTCCCTTCCCTACTCCTTCCCCCACCCCTTCCCCACAACCCCCTTAGGGAAGAGGGTGGAATTCAAGATGGGGTGGGGGCAGGCACGGCATCAGAACAATGAAATAAATTACAGTGTCCAAAGAACCCTCAGGAATCCAAACAGAGCAAAATTATTATGTTTAACGTAGAAATTGAACTTCAAATAATCCTGCTCTGTGTTTAATAACAACAGGTATGGCTCAGCCAAGCCAAGTCAGCTAGGTCCCCTCCGCCAGGCTGCCTGGCCTCTCTTAGCAAGAAGATAAAGCAAACGAGAGAGCTCTTGAAGGTTCATAGAATCTCTCACCTCCCGAAGAATGCAAACTGTATAAATACTCAGGTTTTAAAATAAAATCCGCCCCCCAAGGCCAGCGTTGCAGAACAGGGCCAGCCGGGCCTGGCAGCACCCGCGGGCTCGTCGTCCAGGCTGGGTGGCAGCGTATCCTCTGACCAGGATGCCTGTGACACGTCAACACAGCCTTTGCGTCTGGACTGTGTATTGAAACTGTGAACACAGAACTCCCATGACTCAAGTTTACAGAAATACGTGACAGTGTTTGAAGTAGCTGAGCTGACACTAAAACAGTCTGACATCACAGCCTTGGGGAGATGATGGAAATTTCTCCATTTCTTTGGAAAACTGAAAAAGCAGATTCCTCTCAGGTGTTCAATTGGCCACCCAAGAGCAGCTTTTGGGCTGCTGTTCTTCGGTTTTAGAAAATCACACAGTGATGCGAAAGGTGTTGGCCATGTCTAAGGATCATGGGTATCAGACCATGCTGGGTGTTTTCTGTGTACCTCCCTCCAAATCTGGAACCGCCCCCCAGTTCTTTCTCTGTCTTTCTCTGCTTCCCTCTGTGCCCTTGGAGAATGTGTGGCCCGGGCTCCCCTTACCTTGGACTTTCGGTTAGATTTGGCCAGCAGAAACCACAACAGGAAACTGGCGGGCAGGAGAAGAGAGAGGTCAGGGACTGTTCTTCTCCTCTGCCAGGCCTCCAGCCCTGTCCAGACTCCCTACATAGTCCCCTCACCCCACCCCACTGTCCCTTTTGGCCAAGGTAAAAGCTTGGAAGAAAAGCTATGACAAATTTAGGTAGCATATTAGAAAGCAGAGACATCACTTTGTCAACAAAGGTCTGTATAGTTAAAGCTATGGTTTTTCTAGGAGTCGTATATAGATGTGAGAGTTGTACCATAAAGAAGGCTGAGTGCTGAAGAATTGATGCTTTCAAACTGGTGCTGGAGAAGATTCTTGAGAGTTCCTTGGACAGAAAGGAGATCAAACCAGCCAATCCTGAAGGAAATCAACCCTAAACGTTCATTGGAAGGACTGATGCTGATGCTCCAATACTTTGGCCAACTGATGTGAAGATCTGATGCATTGGAAAAGAGCCTGATGCTGGGAAGGATTGAGGGCAGGAGGAGAAGGGTGTGACAGAGGATGAGATGGTTGAATGGCATTACCAACTCAATGGACATGAGTTTGAGCAAACTCCAGGAAATGGTGATGAACAAGGAAGCCTGGCATGCTGCAGTTCATGGGGTCACAAAGAGTCAGACATGACTGAGCGACTGAACTGAACTGAAAAGAATTTCCCACCATCCCAACCCCTGAATGACTACTCACCTTCTTCTTCCCTTAATCCTGCTAACTGACCCAGGTGTTTCCCGTAGTGACACAGGCAATGTGCAGAGTTGCCCCCTTCACCTTTAACTTCTGGTCAAGAGTGTCTGGGTGCTCATCTTAATTTGGTATCATGATACTACACTGACAGTGTGGAGGATGGATGAAGTGTGCTCATATCATTAAAAACAAAGAAATGTGCAAGAATTTCTTTCCATCTTTTAAGCTTTTTTTTTTTTGGCAGGTTGCTTATTATCACCTATTGATAGTGAAAGGAAACTGTGCCTTATTTTTTTCTTTTCCTGCTTCCAGACTGACTTGTAATCATCAAATCACTGTCTTGATTTTCATAATAATGTCAAACATTCATAATCTATATTTTATGTTTTCATACTCGTGCTGTTTATCTATGGTGTTTCTTGAGTTCCTGTTGTCATTGATGGTGATGAGTGATTTGTTTTGCCTCTTCCAAGGAGACCAAACCAGTCCATCCTAAAGGAAATCAGTCCTGAATATTCATTGGAAGGACTGATGCTGAAAGCTGAAGCTCCCATACTTTGGCCACCTGATGCGAAGAACTGACCCCTTGGGAAAGATCCTAATGCTGGGAAAGATTTATGGCAGGAGGAGAAGGGGATGACAGAGATGGTTGGATGGCATCACCGACTCAATGGACATGAGTATGAGTAAGCTCTGGGAGTTGGTGATGGACAGGGAAGCCTGGTGTGCTGCAGCCCATTGGGTCACACAAGAGTTGGACATGACTGAGCAACTGAACTTAACTTCCTGGAGAAATGCTCAGCCTTTCAGGCTTTCCCTCCCCACCTCCTAACCAGCACCCTCATCTCTCTCCTCTGATCAAGATGCTTGCATATGATAATAATGGAAAGTTTGTGTGTCCTTATGGCCATGCTTCAAGACACCTCAGTCCGTTATAGTCTCTGGGTCCTCACTGGTCTCTGTCTCCAGTTGATTGACCTGGCCCTGGGGCACCCACATACTACCAGTGACTGATCACATAGATCCAGTCCCATCCATTAGATCATCTTGCTGCATTTACTCTTCATGTCCTGGTCCTGAACTTTGATCATAAGTTTTCTACATTCTCTTCTGATCCCTCCGCTAACCTACTGGAATTTTCAGCCTTTCTGTACTGCCGCCCACCATCAGAACTTACAGGACCTCTAATACCTTCCACACCATATACCAAGCATGGAGAACCCAGAGTCTACCTGTAACCAGTTTGTTTGCATAGATGTCTGCCTCAGCTGATGGGCTCCATGAAACATAAAGCACTGGGAAGGATGATTAAAGGGTGGCCACTGTGTGGTTAGAGAAGAGAAGTGAGCCCTGCTGTGGAATAACCCTCACCATTCATCTTTTTTTTTCTCCTATGAAGACCCTTAGGAGGATTTTGAACTCAAAGGGGATGATCAAGACTCATGCTCCTGACTTCCTGTTGCTCTCCTCCCCTTCACAGCTCTTCCACCTGCACCCAGGTTCATTCCCTATGTCCTCCCTGGGCAGAGGGGAAACCTCTCTCACATGGTTTTGGGTTTTATCTACTTACAAACGGGAGGCAGTGAAGCTTGAAATGGAATCTCTACGCTCTGTTTTTAATAGGTCAGAGGAAATCTTGGCAGTTGATAATTCTTTTTATTTCTCAACAAAGACTGGCTTTCAAGATGATCATTTCTCCAGGAAGTAGAACTTACGGCTGGAAGACTCCTTTGTTTCTTCAGTTCAGTTCAGTCTCTCAGTCTTGTCCTACTCTTTGTGACCCCATGGACTGCAGCACGCCAGGCTTCCCTGTCCGTCACCAACTCCCGGATCTTGCTCAAACTCATGCTCACCAAGTCGGTGATGCTTCTTGCTCAGACTCATGCTCACCAAGTCGGTGATGCCATCCAGCCATCACTTTCTCTGTCACACCCTTCTCCTCCTGCCTTCAGTCTTTCCCACCATCAGGGTCTTTTCCACTGAGTCAGTTCTATCTATGAGGCATAAATGAAATCCTCATTAGAAAGTTGTTTTTCCCCCAAAGTCATCCTGGACCACCTGCTGCCTGTCGTCTCCCCTGTGTTACAGTATAAGCCTTGAATAATAAAGCTGCTCCCACAGAGAGCTAGCATAAGCCCATGTTTACTAGGCACTTAACTCTTTCTGTGTCTTAGTTACCTCATCTCTATGTGTTTTGACCTTTGTGGTAGAATTTTTGTAGGATTAAATAAATGTTTATCTATATGCATATCTTAGAACAGGATCTAGTATATAGTAAATGCTATGTAAATAATTTCTATTGTTATTTCTGTTGTGTTAATAGTATTTTTAAATTCTATTGAAGTATAGTTGATTTACAATGTTGTGTTCATTTCTGCTGTACAGCAAAAAGAGTAATATATAAATAGTGTGTGTGTATATATATATATTCTTTTTCATATTCTTCTCCATTATGGTGTTTCACAGGGCATTGAATATAGTTCTCTGTGCTATACAATAGGACCTGGTTGTTCATCCATCCTATATATACTAGTTTGCCTCTGTTAATCCTGAACTCCCAGTCCTCTCCTCCCTTCTTCCAGCTCCTCGCCACCCCCCAACCCCCACCTCTTGGCAATCACAAGTGACATTTGTTTTTACTCTAATTATGCTGGTTTCTTTAATGTGAGCTCCTCCCCCCACCCCCACCTTGCCCTGTTTTCCAGGAATCATGTTAACTTTTCTTGCTTACCCTTTCCCACCAACCCCTCCCAACTCTGGACGCTGTATCAGAATGCCTGGTTTTATGAGGACTGTTTGTAAACTCCTGCATGTTGGTCATCAACAGTCTAATTGTCCTGAGGGAGGTCTGACCGCGGCTGAAGTTCACGTCTAAACTGTTCAGCTGCTTCAAGTGCCCCAGTCTCTCTTCCATCAGAGCCCAAGGGAATGTTCATTTCTCTCTGGTGGCAGAATCATATGTCAAAGCAGTTTCATCCATCCATTCCTAGCTCAATGCCTTCTCATTTGTGTCTTGTGAGCCTAAATCCATTTGTTTATTGCTTTAGTAGGTGAAATCAAGGCACATCCTTTCTATTTAAACATAAGGCCCTGTACTAGGCCAGTTAGAGGGAGAATTAAATACAGTCTTAAAATCTGGTTGTTGCAGGAATACTGTACACACATGGGGGAACCTGAACAAATATTTCAGAATAAAAGAACAGAAGTGGCACCAGTGGCACCATTTGCCTGTTCCTTTTGATTTTACAAAGACATAATTGGAATGAAGATAATAATTAGCTGACATCTATGAGCACTGTTTGTCCAGGCCAGGAGCCATGCTAAAACTTTCTGCCTGTATTATCGCATTTGGCCCTAAAAAGCTTCCTGCTCAGTTTCAAGCATAGGAATTGATACAAATTCATAATGGAAAGTAACAGGAACTGAAGTCACTATTGTAACTGTTGATGGCACCAGGTGAGCCCCACTCTGCTCCTCTCACTGCTGAGCCCTGCCAACAATAAGGCACACTCTACTCTAGAAAGTGCCCACAGAACTTCCTATGTCAAAAATGAGTGAGATGAATATGAATCTCAGTGGCAGTCATGGAGATCCCCTGCTCTTATACCCACAAAATGAATGTAGTCTACAAAAGGACAAGGAAGAATCCATTCCAATTTACCCCAGGAGATATGACCAAAAATTCTGCAACAAATTCTTTCTTCTCTCCAAGAATTTGAGTAGACAAGAAACCTTTGAAGCAAGGGATATACAACCAGACAAAATGAGATGAAAAGGAGAAACTGAAAAACTAAGAAATGTCAACCCACTCCAGTGTTCTTGCCTGGAGAATCCCATGGACAGAGGAGAATGGTGAGCCAGAGTCCATGGGGTCTCAAAGAGTCAGACATGACTGAATGACTAAAACAGCAAGGAAACAATGGGGCATTAGAGAAAGAGGATGATTAGAAAATAGGGAAATGTTACAAACAAACAAAAAATAGATCCAGCTGAAAACAGGTTAGTAAGATGGAGAAAAGGCTTGAGACAGTAGCACCAAAGTGAAGGGAAAAAGGCAAAGAGATGAATGGATTCACAGACTAGTTAATAAATACATAGTGATGATTTAACAAATACAGAATGGAAAAATGTAACAGGAATATATTCATAGGTATAGGGAGAAATGAACTGAAATAAAAGAATATAATCTGCAAATGAAAAGGCGTACTATGTTCTAGAGAAATTAGAACAATCACAAATGAGACATAGCCAAAGAATTCTCTGAGTTTCAAGGATAGAGAAAGAATTCTCCTAAGTAAGTGTCCAGCTGCAAAAAGCAAGTTCACTGTATGAAGGAAAAAAAAAAATGTACAGCCTCATACTCTGTGTTAAAAAGGTCACTGTCAAGAGATAGTGGAGTCATATCTATAGGATTCTAAATGGGGAAAAAATGGCCCTAGAATTTTTAAGCCCAGCTAAGTTGTCATTTAGATATGAAAGGCAGTTACCTAGCATGTCCACATAATCAAGAGCTCAGAACATGGATCATACAAGATAAGGTTTCCAGGTAAACTACAGATAAAATATAGGATGTTCCATGAAATTTGAATTTTAGATAAACATGGAATAATAATTTAAGATCAGTATGTTCCACATATTATTTGGAACATACTTATGCTTTAGAAAGTGGGACATACTGATCCTAAAATATGATCAAGATCTGTAAACCTAATCAATGTTGTTCTGAAAATCTGTAAGGAAGGTGGATTGTTAGAAATCAATCTCTTATCTCTTGATAAGTTCATCATAGTGAAATTTCTCACTAGTCTTAAAATATGGGTTTTTTTCTTTTGTTAATTAAAACATTTAATTGAAGTATAATTGACTTACATTATTGCTTTAGTTTCAGGTGTACAGCACAGCAATTCAGTTGTTTGTTGTTTGTTTGTTTGTATTTTGCAGATTATACTCCATGATAGGTTATTATAAGATATTAGTTATAATCCCCTGGGCTATATAGTAAAACCTTATTTTTGTCTATTTCATGTAACTGTTCGTATCTTCTGATCCCATACTCATAATGTGTCCCTACACCTACTCCTACCCCTTTCCCCTTTGGTAACTGTAATTTGTTTTCTATGCCAGTGAGTCTGTTTCTGTTCTGTATGTAGGTTCATTCATATTATATTTAAGATTCCATATATGAGTGATGTCAAACAGTATTTGTCTTTTTCTGTCTGACTTATGTCACTAAGTATAATATTCTCTAGGTCCAGGATCATACGCCTACTTTTAGGTGCCATATTATGTAAAGAATGTCCACCTGAAATACTATTCCAGTATAATGGGAACAGTAGTTCATCGTGTTCTCCTTCTGGGTCATGTAATCACTGAATAAGAGATGGGGAATTGACCTTCCTTATTAAAAAAAAACAACAACAACTTTTTTATTTGCTTACTTATTTGTCTTTTCCAGTTCTTAGTTGTGGCATTCAAACTCTCAGTTGTGACATGTGGAATCTAGTTCTCTGATTAGGACTGAACCCTGGCATCCTGCATTGGGAGTGGGGAGTCTTAGCCACTGGACCACAAGGAAAGTCCCTGACCCTCTCTATTTAAAATAATATTGATTTTTCCCTCTTTTAAGACCATGTCTATTACAGTACATTTAAGGGAAACACTGCAGGTACATGTCATGTCTAAAGTTATAACCACTATGGGAATGGAAAAAGAGTATAAATGTTAGAAATTATCAAAAAGATTTTCTTCTTTGTTCTTTAACAACAAAAAATATGAGGATCATAAAGCAGAAGACACTTCATTTAAAAAGTCAAGGAAGCATTAGAATCAAGACTGAATGTAAGGTAAAAACATGAAAGAATAGAGTGGTACTTTACAACAATAACTGTCATAAATCCAAACCCAATAGATTCCTCATGTACAAGGTGGCAACTGAAGACAGGGAGTGGTGGACAGAAACACAGAGTGACATGCAGCTTGTCTCACCCTTTCAACACACAACACAGCTTTGGACACAAAGAAGTAAATGTGTAGTGAGTCTGACCAGCGTAATGAGGACCATCTAATAAATGTAGAACAAACTCCAGATCCAGATCCTGCTGAGGCAAAAAATAGACATTTTCCCCCAAGTGTCATGATATATTAGGACATTAAAAAACAACTCAACAAATTCTAATAAGTGGAAATAATGCAGACCTCTTTCTCTCAACTACGTTGCAATAAAGCATGGAATAGCAAAAATAGAACCCAACAAACAAAAATCCCAAGTACTTGGTAATAAAAAGAAAAGAAAAACTCATAGGTTACTTTTAATTCAGTGAGCAAATTCAAAGCATAATTGCTCATTTCTTAAACAAAACAACAACAAACAACACTGGGAAGAGAATACTCTTGTGGAAAAAACAACACTCACAGTCTGCACATGTCACAAAAAGCAAAATGAGAATAAACAAATTGGGCATTTGAATTGTGGGGTTGAGGAAAGAAAACCTAGATCTAATAAATAAAACCAATCTGTGGCAAGTTTCAATTAAAAAAAAAAACAGATAAATCTATATTAATTATTTAGGAAAAGGGAGAAAGCATAAGTAGGTAAATTTAGAAATGAGTGAAGGGAAAACAGATAGAGACAATGTTAAGAAAATAGAGGAGGATATGTTTAAAACTTCAGGCAAAATTTGAAAACCTGAGAGAATGATATTTTTCCCCCCCTTGAGAAATGTAAATGGCCCAAATTGACCCCAGAAAAGAGAAAACCCAAACAGAACTATAATCATGGACAGGATTTGCAAGTTTTCAAAAATTAAAGACGTTGTGTCAAACTCAGTTTCACAAGGAAATCTTTGTAACTTTCAGTGAGTAAAAGAGCCATTGTTACAGAACGTCCTGAACACAGGAAATGGAAGATGCCAGATTACTTCTTCAAAACTATGGTAATGTGGTACACACACACACCAGCCCAAAACTCAGAACAAAATCAATTATACTGAGGCAAAAAATGTTAGCATATTAAGTGCAATTCTACAATAAATTAATCTAATACAACATTACAACCAAATGCATTTTGTTCTAGGAAAAATCACTGAGTTAGCATTTTAACTGGTCAAAGGGGGAAAAGTGTATTATCAGAGCAATTAATATCTAAAGTGTGTTGGATAAGACCAGCATGCATTTGTATTGAAAACTTGCTAGTAAAATAACAGTAGGGGGTACTTTCTTACCACTGTTTTATACACATGCGTGCCTGCATGCTCACACACACCCTGAAATCCAGCCATCAGCTTAATAGGGAAGTTGGAGACCTATGTCCGTTTTGATGGAGTTTGAGGTCAGAAACCTGAGATTTTTCATTCTCACTTCCTTTACTGAACATTTCACCATAAACTTCAGGCAGTACAATTTAAACAAGAAAATAAAATGGTGGGACAATTAAAAGCAAATAGAACTGCTGTTTGAAAATTGGATACTTGGAAAATACTTGAGAATCAACACAAAACCTATTAAAAATAAACAATTCCATTCACCATTGCAACGAAAAGAATAAAATACTTTGGAATATATCTACCTAAAGAAACTAAAGACCTATATATAGAAAACTATAAAACACTGGTGAAAGAAATCAAAGAGGACACTAATAGATGGAGAAATATACTATGTTCATGGATCGAAAGAATCAATATAGTGAAAATGAGTAAACTTCTCAAAGCAATCTATAGATTCAGTGCAATCCCTATCAAGCTACCAACACTACTTTTCACAGAGCTAGAACAAATAATTTCACAATTTGTATGGAAATACAAAAACTCTCAAATAGCCAAAGCAATCTTAAGAAAGAAGAATGGAACTGGAGGAATCAACCTGCCTGACTTCAGGCTCTACAAAGCCACAGTCATCAAGACAGTATGGTACTAGCACAAAGACAGAAATATAGATCAGTGGAACAAAATAGAAAGCCCAGAGATAAATCCGTGCACCTATGGACACCTTATATTTGACAAGGAGGCAAGAATATACTATGGATTAAAGACAATCTCTTTAAAACGTGGTGCTGGGAAAACTGGTCAACTGCTTGTAAAAGAATGAAACTAGAACACTTTCTAACACCATACACAAAAATAAACTCAAAAGGGATTAAAGATCTAAATATAAGACCAGAAACTATAAAACTCCTAGAGGAGAACATAGGCAAAACACTCTCTGACATAAATCACAGGAGGATCCTCTATGACCAGAATATTGGAAATAAAAGCAAAAATAAACAAATGGGACCTAATTAAAATTAAAAGCTTCTGCACAACAAAGGAAACTATAAGCAAGGAGAAAAGACAGCATTCAGAGTGGGAGAAAATAATAGCAAATGAAGCAACTGACAACTAATCTCAAAAATATATAATCAACTTCTGCAGCTCAATTCCAGAAAAATAAACAACCCAATGAAAAAATGGGCCAAAGAACTAAATAGGCATTTCTCCAAAGAAGATATAGAGATGGCTAACAAACACATGAAAAGATGCTCAGTATCACTCATTATCAGAGAAATGCAAATCAAAACCACAATGAGGTACCATTTCATGCCAGTCAGAATCACTGAAATCCAAAGTGTACAAGCAATAAATGCTGGAGAGAGTGTGGAGAAAAGGGAACCCTCTTACACTGTTGGTGGGAATGCAAATTAGTACAGCCACTATGGAGAACAGTGTGGAGACTCCTTAAAAAACTGGAAATAGAACTGCCTTATGACCCAGCAATCCCACTGCTGGGCATACACACCAAGGAAACCAGAACTGAAAGAGACATGTGTACCCCAATATCCATCGCAGCACTGTTTATAATAGCCAGGGCATGGAAGCAACCTAGATGTCCATAAGCAGATGAATGGATAAGAAAGCTGTAGTACCTATACACAATGGAGTATTACTCAGCCATTAAAAAGAATACATTTGAATCAGTTCTAATGAGATGGATGAAACTGGAGCCTATTATACAGAGTGAAGTAAGCCAGAAAGAAAAACACCAATACAGTATACTAACGCATATATATAGAATATAGAAAGATGGAAATGATAACCCTGTATGCAAGACAGCAAAAGAGACACAGATATATAGATCAGTCTTTTGGACTCTGTGGGAAAGGGCAAGGGTGGGATGATTTGGGAGAATGGCATTGAAACATGTATAATATCATATATGAAATGAATTGCCAGTCCAGGTTTGATGCATGATACTGGATGCTTGGGGCTGGTGCACTGGGACCACCCAAAGGGATGGTACAGGGAGCGAGGAGGGAGGGGGTTCAGGATGGGGAACACGTGTATACCTGTGGCAGATTCATGTTGATGTATGGCAAAACCAATACGATATTGTAAAGTAATTAACCTCCAATTAAAATAAATAAATTTATATTAAAAAAATAAAAATAAGAATTTGGATATATCCAAATCAAAGGCTTTCCTTGATAGTTCTGGTAGCTTTTTAGAAGATACACAATTTTTACTAACAATGATAAGAACATGAACAACTGGCATTTAGGACGTGCTTCCCATGTGCCAAAGTTCTTTTAATGAAGTCCAGCTAATCATTCCTTTCTTTCATGGATCATGCCTTTGGTGTTGTAGCTAAAAAGTCATTACCAGAGCCAAATTCATTCAGATTTTTCTTAAGTTATTTTTTAGGAGCCTTCAAGTTTTGCATTTAACATTTAGATCTGTGCTCCATTTTTAATTTATTTTTATGAAAGGTGTAAGATATGTATCCAGACTTCTTTTATTTTGCCTGTAGAGGTCTAGTTATTTCAGTATCATTTGTTGAAAAGATTATCTTTTCATCTTTTTCAGAGGTCTGCTAGCTATATTTATGTGGCTCTGTTTCTGGCCTCTCCATTCTGTTCCACTGATCTATTTGTCTCTACTTTTGCCAGTACCATGTCTGTCCTGATTATTGTTGCTTTCCAGCAAGTCTTAAGTCAAACTAATGTCAGTCCTCTGACTTGGTTCATTTCCCTCCATGTTGTATTGGCTGCTCTGGGTCTTCTATCACTCCATATAAACTTTGGAATTAGAGTGTTGATATCCATAAAATAATTTTCAGGATTTTGATTGGAAATGTGTTTAACGGATTAAGTTGTGCAGAACTGTAATGTTGATAATATTGATTTTTCCTATCCATGAATGTGGAACGTTTGTCCATTTGTTTAGTTCTTTGATTTTTTTTCCATCAATTTTGTAGTGTTCCTCATATAGATCTTATGCTTATTTTGTTAGAGTTGTAACTGAGTATTCATCTTTGGGGGTGCTAATGTAAATGGTTGTGTTTTTAAATTTCAGTTTCATGTATTCATTGCCGGTATATAGAAAAGTGACTGAATTTTACTTTTATGCATTAAATTCAATTTTACACCTTTTTAAGAACTTCTTATTAGTTCTTGTCAATATTTTTGGATTTTCTACATAGACAATTATGTCATCAGTGAACAAAGACAGTTTTATTTCTTCCTCTCCAATCTATGTTCATCTTACTTCCTTTTCTTATCTCATTGTATTAATGCTTTCCTTCTAATTTTGTTCATGTTGTTTTGTTCGTGTTTGATTTGCATTAGTTTTAAATCTTCAGTAATAAAATGTATTATTTTTAATTCATGGAAAAACTACCCTTCAGTTTTCAATGAGTCATACTTTTTCAGTATGAAAGATTTATATTTCTTGTTTTGTAAGTTCTGGATCTTTGTAATCCTCAATGTACCCTCCCACTTTGCTTTCAGGATTATGCTTCTGTTTGGCCATGAATTTTGCAGTCATATTTTATTACTTTTAATTCTCTACTTGGATCATTACATTTTTCTTTCTTTTTCATAATCTGAACAATCTTATAATAAATTCTATTTTTCTCTTTTGTGAAAATGGAAAATATTACTGACATCTGGTTATTACTTCATGGAAGAAAAATGTCAAATATTACTTGTGCTGTATTATTTGATATATGTTAAAATTTACTGGCTTCATCTCCCATCCTCCTCCCCACCTGAGAATTACTATCAAACATTATCTGGAATTCTACACATTCTTCAGAACTCAGTAAGTCAAAGAAAATATATTCCATTGTTGAAGATCTCTACTTTTTAGAAAGTCCTTCATCAAACTGAATCAAGATCCACCACTCTGAAAATTTCACCTCTCAAAATTCTGTGCTCCAGATCCATAAAGAAACAGCCTTTGTGTATTTCCCACCTGTTAGCTCATTGTATATTTGTAATCAACTAAAGCTGAAACTCCAGTACTTTGGCCACCTCATGTGAAGAGTTGACTCATTGGAATAGACTCTGATGCTGGGAGGGATTAGGAGCAGGAGGAGAAGGGGATAACAGAGGATGAGATGGCTGGATGGCATCACTGACTCAGTGGACATGAGCCTGAGTGAACTCCGGGAGTTGGTGACGGACAGGGAGGCCTGGCATGCTGTGATTCATGGGGTCACAAAGAGTCGGACACGACTGAGCGACTGAACTGAACTGAAATGAACTGAACTGAACTGAATCAACTATCTTGTTTCCTTCTTCAGTCTCTCTCTTTTCTGGGTTAATCATGCCAGTACCTTGAGATATTCCTGAGAAGACGTAGCTTCCCATCTTCTTTATTATTTTGGTTCTTCTACTCTAGAAACCACTTTTAATTGTTCTTTTAAAATATGAAAACAATCATATTTGATTCCTTGAGCTAACCTGTCTTGGCCTGAGGAGGTACTCTCAAGTGTTGTTGTTGTTCAGTTGCTAAGTCGTGTCCGACTCTCTGCCACCCCTTGGACTGCAGCACACCAGACTTCCCTGTCCTTCACTATCTCCCAGAGATAGTTCACTCAAACTCTCCCAGAGTTTGTTCACTCAAACTCATGTCCATTGAGTCAGTGATGTCATTCAGTCATCTCATCCTGTCACCCCATGCTCTTTCTGTCCTCCATCTTTCCCAGCATCAGGGTCTTTTCCAGTGAGTCAGCTCTTTCCATCACATGGCCAAAGTATTGGAGCTTCTGCATCAGTCCTTCCGATGAATACTCAGGGTTAATTTCCTTGAGGTTTGACTGGTTTGATCTCCTTGCCGTCCAAGGGATTCTCAAGAGTCTTCTCCAACATCACAGTTTGAAAGCATCAGTTCTTCGGTGCTCAGCCTTCTTTATGGTCTAACTTTAAGATTTGGAAAATAAATGGTTTCCGCCAAGAGCTACAGGATGTGGGAAAAAATCTCAGTGCTTCAACCCCTTTGTTTTATAGATGATAAAATAGAACCCTTGAGGGATCAAGTGACTTGGCTCACAGTCCCTTCATCCTCCATCCTTCATGGGCTTGGGCGACAGTGAGCTCTAAATTTGCCATTCCCTCTGAATAGCCTCAATATGGAGCAGTAATGGAAAAATCAGACCAGCAGGGAGAAAAGCAGCAGCAGGCAGTAGACGAGGAGCTAGAGAATTCACAGTGTTTTATAAACTTTTAAATTCCCAACTGCTACACTATAATTCTGTCTTGGGAGTCCATTATAAGGAAGTCATTTTGGTAACTTGGATGAGGTCCATAGGAGATGTGCCTTGACATCTAATTTGTGTGTGTGTGTGTTACAGTGAGATGCCATTAAGATTCTCGCAGCCTCTCTGGAATGTGGGGAGGGAGGACGTGTTTATTTTATAATTCCACAGTTAATGCTTCTGGTGTCTAGAACTTCCATTCATTCATTCACTCATTCATTCAAATACATTTGATGAATGCCTGTATCCGTTCTGTACAACACACTGGGTTAGATGTTTTGCATTTAAAGCTGAATAATTCAAGCCTTGAATTAAACCATTAAGGTGAAGAGATCGGTCCTTCACTGTGAATTAAGGAGGCTTGCTTTTTAAACCACTTGTTTGACTTCATTTCTGAACACTAGCAAACTGAAAAAAATAATTTTTGCCTAGAAATTCAGTGCCTGCTTACAGTTTTCAAGAAACAAACTTAAGCAATTCCTCTCCTAGGAATTTATCTTAAAGATATACTTACACATGTCCAAAAACATGTATGTACAAGATTATTTTCACACCATTGTTTTTAATAAAAAGATTAAAGATAATTTTAATATTTGGTAATAGAGAACTGGTTAATTAATCCATATACATGGGAAAAATATAGGTATGAAACAGAGCCAGTATATGGCTTTATAAATGATATTCTTTATAAATGATAGGGAATTACCTCCAGTGACGTAGGTATTATCTATCTATCCATCATCCCCTCTAACTTTATATTTTGAAATAAAATAGAAATGTTATCAGTATAATCAGATAACTATATACTTTTCAAGTATACTCACTAATTGTTTAGTTTTGATAACATAATTGACTTACAACTCTGTGTAATTTCTGCGGTATGTAGAAGTGATTCAGTTATACATGTATATTCTTTTTCATATTCTTTCCCGTTATGGCTTATTACACGATATTGAATATAGTTCCCTGTGCTATATAGTAGGACCTTGTTTATCAGTTCTACGTATTATAGTTTGCATCTGCTAATCCCAAACTCTCAGTACTTCCCTCCCCTACTACCCACCTCACCTTGGCAACAAGTCTGTTCTCTATGTCTGTAGACTCACTAATTACTAATTGCAGACATCTTTGGGGTAGCAGTTTATTTTCAAACTGTAGAAACCATAACATTCATGGTTTGTTGTCAAACATAACCTACATACAAAGCCACACCACCACAAACCTAAGAAATTTATTCACATCTTCTTGGTTATCACTCATAAAATATTACAGCTTTTTTTTTTTTTAAGATCTGATGGCTTTTTCTTTTTTTGTTGAATTTGGTTGTCAGGTTTCTTTAGCTTCTGTTTATCTAGCCTACCTGCCTTCTGTATTTCATAACAGTAATCTTTTTGGAGAATACCAGCCCACTGTCTTATAGAAACTTTCATAATCTGGATTTATCTGATTGTTTTCTCACAATTACATTCCACAGAAACATTTTTGTCAAGAAGTCTAGAGATACTCTTAGTTATAAGTTTCCTCATTTGGTTAAGCTAGTGGCTCCCAGACTTCATTGTAATTCCCTGTGCATTTAACACATCTGAAATAGACTGAATTGTATCCCCCACCCAAAAATTCCTAAGAATGTGAGCATACTTGTAGTTGGGGTTTTTTAAAAAGGTAATCAAAATTAAATGAGGTTGTATGGTCAGGCTTTAATCCAATATGACTGGTATCCTTTTAAGAAAAAGAAATTGAAACATACTAAGAGATACTAGGGTCCTCTGGGCACAGAGGGAAGCCCATGGAAGAGGCAGAAGGGGGAGGGTGGGCAGCCAGTCATCCACAGGCCAAGGAGAGAGGCCTCAGGCAAAACCAGTTCGGCTGTCACCTTGGACTTCCAGCCTCCAGAACTGCGAGAAAATAATTTTCAGTTGTTGAAGGACCCTTCCCACTACCCTATCTCTGGTGCTTAGTTATGGCAGCCTGAGCAAAGGAATACAGCATCTGAGGAGTGGTCCTTGGACGTGTGACTATGCTCACGACACTTCACTCAGCGGGTTCTGGTTACTCTTCACAGAAACTTATCAAAACTTGGGTTATGTGATCTTAGATTTGAACAAGCCACTGGACTCAAGTGACTCCAGTCTCTGTGGATTCTTATCTGAACTAATGAGTATACTGGAGGTGGCAAAATAGTCATTTTCTAAATCCACTAATCTAATTTGATTGTCTGATGTTCTTATGAGAGGAGGGTACCACCTTCTTTTATTATTTTCTTTTACTGTACTACACATTAATTGGTTTTTACAATTCGTAAAAATCCAATAACATTGGTTTTACAATGTTATCATCCACTGCTAACATTTTTAATGCTTGGATTACTCCAAACCTGACCATTAGAAGCCCCTTCATGCTGGCTTGTGTGTACGTTGACATTTCTGCAGAAGTCTCTGGACACTTCCTTATTTTCTGACACGGTGATAAAATGTTCCAGAACGTCTTTAAATTTTCTATGCTCTTGACCCAGAAAGAGTCATTTCCAAAGTTTCAAGGTTTTATTTGAAACCAAGATCTGGGCACACCCAAGAATACCCAAGAGGTACTCGTTACTTGTGGAATGACCGCAGTTTCAATGGTTTTCAGTGAATGGAATTAGTTTATATTAATAGCTCTCATTTGTCTTCGTCTGCTCAGGCTGCCAAAACAAAACACCATAGTCAACTGTCTTAAATAGCAGATACTTACTTCTCACAATTCTGAAGGTTGGAACGTCCAAGAGCAAGGAGCTGGCCTGTTCAGTCCCCCAGCGAAGGCTTTGTGAAGGCCACTTTCTCACTGTGTCTTCACATCCTGGAGAAAGGACAAGCTCAGGTCTTTATTCCTCTTACAAGGATGCTAATCTTATGACCAAGGCCCCACCCTTGTAACCTCATTTAAACCTGCTCACCTCCCAAAGGTCCCAGCTGCAAACACCATCACATTGATGCTAGGGCTTTAACTTCTAAATGGGTGGTGGAGACATGGAAGTTCAGTCTATAATATCATTTTAATGCTGTGGCACAGGGTTTTCTTTCTCACTTTTCTCTTATCTGTATTTCCCTCTCTCACATGAAGTGACTGTACAGTCCATGGAATTCTCCAGGCCAGAAATCTGGAATGGTTAACCATTCCCTTTCAGGGGATCTTCCCAACCCAGGGATCAAAATCAGGTCTCCCACATTGCAGGTAGATTCTTTACCAGCTGAACCCCCAGGGAAGCCCAAAACACTGGAGCAGGTAACTTATTCCTTCTCCAGGGAATCTTCCTGGCCCAGGAATCAAACCGGAGTCTCCTGCATTGCAGGTGGATTCTTTACCAGCTGAGCTACCAGGGAATCCCTCTCTCACATGAGAACCTGTAATTATCAATTACATCAATTTGTCTATTTTTCTCTGTTCCACAATATACTCAAAATCATTTCAGAATAACTACCCTGTACCATTACCAAACAACAAATAAATAAGTAAAATTCAGATTTATTTACAGTTTTTTAAATCTTTAATACATATCTCTGTAAGTGTATAGAGTCAGAATATATTGGGTTTATGCTGCTGCTGCTGCTAAGTCACTTCAGTCGTGTCCGACTCTGTGTGACCCCATAGATGGTTAGTGAAATTCCTTCTTCTTTCTCTGTACTGACATGATAGCAATCTGAGGCAGTCATTTTATTGGTTCTTTTATATGTGTTTAATTTTAAGATTCACTTCCAAGCTCTCTTTTAGGTGATAACAGTTGGTTCAGTTCAGTTCAGTCACTCAGTTGTGTCCGACTTTTGCGACCCCATGGACTACAGCACGCCAGGCTTCCCTGTCCATCACCAACTCCCAGAGTTTGCTCAAACTCATGTCCATTGAGTCGGTGATGCCATCCAACCATCTCATCCTCTGTCATCCCCTTCTCCTCCTGCCTTCAATCTTGTTAGTATTTGAATTAAAAGAAGGAAAATGTAAAACACTGATTTGTTTGTATTTGCATAGAAATATGTGTGGAAGAACATACTAGGGATTGATCCTTGGTTCTGAGAAGGATTGAGAGACTGGGATGGGAGTTGCAGGGAAACTTTTCACTGTGCCCTGCTTTGTGCTTCAAAAATTGGAGATCATAACATTTATCTATTAAAAATAGAGTGAAAATTCAAAAGGAGATAATCCACCTTTCTTTCTTTCATCCATCTGCCTTGCACGCTATTTACCTGAATGGCTAGGTGCCTCAGTGGGCACAGCCTACAGGGTTCTACCTCATCCCATGAAACTCCCAATTACTAGTACTTTAACTTTCTGCCACCTCCTCAACCAGTGAATCATCCAAGCAGAGAGGCTGTATCTTACAGACCTTTTGAGTCACTTCCCAGGACATTTCCATGAGCTGTAGAAGCGCATACTTGAGCAGTGTCTCGATGTACTTGTTAAGTTTCTTAGGAATTTTTTTAATGATTCAGTGCATTCTCTCTCCGAGCTGTCTTTTGTCACTTTCAACATCCAGCAGATGCGTTTGGCTCGCAGGCCGTCTTTGACTCTGAGAGATGAGGAATCTTCTATCTTCTCTGTTCTGCCCGGTTCTGGAGGCGTTTTCAGTTAAACACTCTGTCTCTTTCATTTCTGTAGTCTTCTGTTCTCAGTTTAACGCTGGGTGCCACAGTTATATCTTCAAGACTTATACCACTTCTGGAAACTTGGTGTCACTGCCCAAGTGAAGCAAAATTCCCAATAATAACCTGGGGACTCCGGCATATCTGTTGCAGCCTCGTCCTTGGTAACAGGTTTCAGCCTGAATTGTGTGGGATAATCTCTCCTGTACCCTATGCCCTTGTGGCTCTCATGATAACTTGATGATTTTGGGGTGTCTATGAGAGTATGTCCACGTGCTTGTTTCTTATTACAAGGGTATTTTTTAATACTGTATTTGTTTTGCCATACATTGACATGAATCAACTCAGGAAATCCTAGCTATTTTTACAAACACAAAGAAATAAAACGCAGAAACTTTCTGTGGGTGGAATTTAGTTGCTAGTAGCTTGGCTGGGGGCAGGGATTGGGGAGGAGCTGGGTAATCATAGGCTGGAAACAGAGAGTCCTATATCAAGAATCAGGTCACCTGGATTTGCACCCTGGCTTCCATCATTTTACTTTCTCATTTGTTCACACGTGCATGCACTCACTGGTTCAACAAATATTTATTATCTCCTGTATGCAAGGCATTCTTTTGCATGACCTTACTCATGCCACTTAACCTCTATGACATGTACATTTTTTTTAATAGGCTTGATTTTTTTCTTTTAAGAGGAATCTTAGGTTTACAACAAAAGTAAGTGGAAGATATAGAGATTTTCTCTACAACCACCCACCCCCCATACACTCATGCCCAGCCTCCCCCATTATCAACATCCCCTCCAGAGTGATATATTTATTAAAAGAGTTGATGAACCTATAGTGACATGTCATTACACCCAAAATCCATAGTTTAGTTTAGGGCTCACTCATAGTTTTGTACATTCTGTGGATTTGGAAAGTTTTGTGATGGCATGTGTCCATCATTATAATATCTCACAGAGTAGTTTCACTGCTCCAAAATTCGTCTCTGCATCCTTCTCTACCCTGGCAACCACTGACTTGGTTTTTTAACTGTCTCTTTAATTTTGCTTTTTCCAGAATATCATATAGTTGAAATCATACAACATGAGCCTTTTCATACTGACTTCTTTCACTTAGTAGTATTCATTTAAGGTTCCTCCATGTCTTTGCATAGCTTAATAGCTCATTTCTTTTTAACACTGACTAATATTCCATTGTCAGGGCGTACCACAATTTATTCATTCTCCCACAGAAGGACATTGTAGTTGCTTCCAAGTTTTGGCAGTTATGAATAAAACTGCTATAAACATCTGTGTGCAGGTTTTGGTGTCCACATAAGTTTGCAGTTCATTTGGGTAAACACCAGGGAGAGTGATTTTTGGACTATATGTTAAGAAACTGCCTCCCAAAATGACTGTTCCATTTTGCACTCCCACCAGCAATGAGTGAGAATTCCTGTTGCTCTGCACCTTCACCAGCATTTAAGTTGTCAGTGTTTTGAATTTTGGCCACCCTAATAGGTATGCTGTGGAGGAGGCAATGGCACCCCACTCCAGTGATCTTGCCTGGAAAATCCCATGGATGGAGGAGCCTGGTGGCTGCAGTCCATGGAGTCGCTAAGAGTCAGATACAACTGGGTGACTTCACTTTCACTTTCATGCATTGGAGAAGGAAATGGCAACCCTCTCCAGTGTTCTTGCCTGGAGAATCCCAGGGACGGGGAGCCTGGTCGGCTGCTGTCTATGGGGTCGCACAGAGTCAGACAAGACTGAAGTGACTTAGCAGCAATAGGTGTGCTGAGAGCCGAAGAATTGATGATTTTGAACTGTGGTGTTGGAGAAGACTCTTGAGAGTCCCTTGGAGTGCAAGGAGATCCAACCAGTCAATCCTAAAGGAAATCAATCCTGACTATTCATTAGAAGGACTGATGGTGAAACTGAAGCTTCAATATTTTGTCCACCTGAAGCGAAGGGTCGACTCATTAGAAAAGACCTTGATAACGGGAAAGATTGAAGGCAGGAGGGGGAAATGACAGAGGATGCGATGGTTGGATGGCATCATTGATTTGATGGACATGAGTTTCAGCAAGCTCTGGAAGATGGTAAAGGACAGGGAAGCCTGGCGTGCTGCAGTCCATGGGGTCGTGAAGGGTCGGAAAAGACTGAGTCACTGAACTGAACTGAATAGCTGTGCAATGGTATCTCATTGTTGTTTTAATTTGCAGTTTCCTAATGATATGTAAAGCCAAGCATCTTTTCATATGCTTATTTGCTATCTGTATATCATCTTTTGTGAGGTGGCTATTATAGTCTTTTGCCTGTTTTAAAATCATGTTTATTTTTCTTATTGTTGAGTTTTAAGATTTGTTTGTATATTTTGGGCAACAGTCCTTTTTCAGATACATCTTTTGCAAATATTTTCTCCTAATCTATGGCTTGCCTTTTCATTCTCCTAACAATGTCTTTTGCATAGCTGAAAATTTTAATTTTAATGAAGTGAAGCTTACCAATTCTTTCTTTCAGGGGCATATATTTTTGAATGGGGCTATTATCTCCTGATTAACTTTTCTTACAGGTGTGTGACAAGTATAGTATAACAGTGTTTTGTTTTGTTTTGTTTTTTTCCTTAAGACACATGGTGGGGGTGGGTATTTCTGCTCTCTCAAAGTCCAGCATGGTTCTTTGTCTTATTTTCATCACTAAAAGATGACGTGTTGTCTTCCAGGTATAACTTTCAAGGATCAACCTGACTTGCTCTTTTCTTTCTGTCACAGATGTTAGCAATGTCCTATAGAGTGGATGTTGCATTAGCCTGGATCCTGGAGTGAGAGAGACTCAAACAGAGCCTCTAGGCCATCTGCAGTGGACGTATCACACAGCCAAGAAGTCAGCTCTTGTCTCTTTAGACCACTGAGAATTTCAGGATGTTTGTTACTTCAACATAACCCAGTAGGGCTTCCCTGGTGGCTCAGTGGTGAAGAATTCGCCTACCAATTCAGGTGACATGGGTTTGATCCTTGGGTTGGCAAGATGCCCTGGAGAAGGGAATGGCAATCTTCTCCAGTATTCATGCCTGGAAAACTCCATGGACAGAGGAGCCTGGTGGGCTACAGTCCATGGAGTTGTGAAAGAGTCAGACATGACTTGGTGACTCAACAACAACAACCACAATGACCCAACCCATCCAGTTGTCTACAAAACTTTAAAGGATCTTACCTGCTGTGAAATGAGGGAGTGAGACTGAGTTCCGAGGTGGCCCATGTTGAGTGCACCCACAGTGACTGAGGATCCACAGCATCTCCCACTCCTGACACAGGATGAGGAGTGGAAGGGAAAAGAGAGGAACCAGAGTCCTCCAGGGCACTGTCTCTGGGTGCTGGTGGGCCATCTCATTGTATGGACAATAATGATTTCTATGCATAGTCTACAGTCTCACTGTTTAGGAAATGATGTTGCATGGGAATAAACTAGAGCCAAGAGAAAAGAGCAGCAGAATTTCTACTTTCTTCCAGCTTTAGGATGGAATGCTTATCATCTGAAAGAGGCTCTTACAAGTCCAGTGAAGTGGAAAACGGAGAACCATGGCTTGAATCCATCCCTCCTGTGCTTCAGGTTCCAAGAAGCTTATTTTAGGGCAGGTGCATTGCTGAGAGGAAGACGATGGGGAGAGACAGCATGTTTATTAAACATATACTATATGCCAGACTCACACTCAACTTTATATATGTGTGTGTTAGCTTTTGTGTCTTAATGCTAACCCTCTCACTTCTAAAAAAAACCAAAACACAAAAAACAGGAGCCCCAAAGCAGTTCAACCCTTTGTTAAAGGTTTTACCTAGTAAATGATGGAGCAGGAATTAAACTCAAGACTGGGCAACTCTAATTGCTGAGCTCTTTGCATGATCCATTCTTCCTCCCACATGAGTTGTTCAGTTGAGTCTAAAAAGCAAGGAGGCTAACATGGCATTGTTTTGATGTTCGAGTTTGCCTCCCTGGATCTGAATGCTGAACATGGGTGACAGCATTGGAACACACCTCCAGATGTCACAGAGAAGCTGAAGCGTGATCGAGACTGACAAATACAAACTTGATGGTGGTTTTACTGTACTGTGTCAAGTTCTCTTCCAGGACGTCTCTGGACCATGATGGCTGGTGAACTACCAATCAAAGGTAAGACCAACTTTTCTATTTGTTGAGGGGCTTTGGGTGATGGTGTTATTCAACAAAAAAGGCACTAGACTAAACTGTACTCACTCATAAAGATAATCATACAAACTTCTGCTAGATTTCTTGGACAACGTGCCAGCAAGCATTCTTCAGGGTTGGGATTGTTCAACAAAGTGTTGCCTGATTTAAAAAAAAAAAAATGATAAAACTGAAAGGGAAAAAGGGCCCACTGATAGTAAATTCATTTGTCAGGCCAATAAACAAATCCATTAAAACAAAATAACAACAGCAACCACCAGACTCCTATGTTTGGAGCCTCAGAGTGGCTCTTTAGTTCTCAGCAACTGCATAAACGCTCATCAGTTAAGCTGAGGGCTGAGAGATAGAAACCAACAACCGCACACAGAAACCTTTTGGAAGAGCTTAAAGATTTAGCAATGGCCCTTCTCCAATTTTCCATCTTTTATTTAACTCCTTTGAACTCCCACTAATTTCCAGGCAACACTTTGGAATTCCATTTTTAGCTCTGCCTTTTGAGTTATTATTTTTTTCCCCTGGGTGTACAAATCTGTGTATGGAAATGGCCTCTCCACTTCATGAAAATTTTTATTCTTGATTATTGACTAATGTTCACTGCCAGGACGATTTAAAATTAAAGACTGGTTTGAAGAAGAAAATGAAAGTGATCTATAACCTCATCACTCAGAGGCAATCATTGTTAAGGTTTCAGGGTATGTCCAGCCAGGATTGTTTCTGAATGTGCATATACTTTTTTTTTTTTTTTAACATAGCTGAGAGCATGGTGTTCTGAGAATCTCCAGGCAGGAGAGCTCTCAGGAGCACAGATTTTGCATCAGGTGGGCTGACGGTCATGCCTTAGCACATCACTTAATGATTTGTGGGGCACAGGGCAAATCAGCACACAGGGCAAATCAGCACACAGGGCAAATCAGCTCTAAGACTCTGTTTTCTCAGGACTTCACTGGGGATAATATTCATACAACTGCTTTCAGGTCTTTTGAGGCGTAAATGATGCAAAGACCTAAGGCCTTTCGAGAAGTACCTGACACTTGCTGGACACTTATAATAATAAATGTTAGCTGTTATCACTATTCCCCTCATATCATACACATTTTCCATGGTACTAAATTTTTTCTCCATCATGATTTTAATGGCTGCATGAAATTATATTCTATGGGTATACTAGAATCTCTCATATTGAATATCTTTTCAGTTTTTGTGAGTTCTATACTTTATGTTGCCTTGAAAATCTTAATAGACGGATTTTGTGTGTGTGTGTGGTACAATTTATTTGGGTCTCAGGATTGTTTCCTGTAAGTGAAATAATGAAGTGGGAAGAATTTAACAATTTTCAAGGTCATTAGTACATATTAAAGAGTTACACCTGGATGCTCTCTTACCACAGCTATGTCAGTGTGACCCTTTCACTGTCAAGGTCAACCTTAAGTGTCATCATGAAATGTTATTAATTTTTCTCATTTTAAAATCCCAACTTTATGTTAAATCATTTTTGCATTTTATTTGTTTTGAGTGTTCCAGAGGAGGTTATATTTAATTTGCAATCACAATTATTTATATGAATCTTTGTATTAATTGCTTTCGGTGCACACCGTCCAGTCTTTTGTACTCTTATTTCCCATTCTTGGGCTCACTCTTTGTCATTCAAACAGTTAGACTACATGGTCAACTTTTCCCCCTCAAAGTTTTTTAGATGATATGAGTTTTTAAGCTTTTTGTCACTTCCACATGGAAAAGACAACTGGGCATATTCTTGGTTTAAAACCACCCAACATGATTTATCTCTCAGATGCCAAATCATCTAATAGAAATAGAAAATAAATAAGCAAATACTTGTGTGTGTGAAGCAACAGTTAGAACTGGACATGGAACAACAGACTGGTTCCAAATAGGAAAAGGAGTACATCAAGGCTATATATTGTCACCCTGGTTATTTAACTTATATGCAAAGTACATCATGAGAAACGCTGGACTGGAAGAAACACAAGCTGGAATCAAGATTGCCAGGAGAAATATCAATAACCTCAGATATGCAGATGACACTGCCCTTATGGCAGAAAGTGAAGAGGAGCTAAAAAGCCTCTTGATGAAAGTGAAAAGAGGAGAGTGAAAAAAGTTGGCTTAAAGCTCAACATTCAGAAAATGAAGATCATGGCATCCGGTCCCATCACTTCATGGGAAATAGATGGGGAAACAGTGGAAACAGTGTCAGACTTTATTTTGGGGGCTCCAAAATCACTGCAGATGGTGACTGCAGCCATGAAATTAGAAGATGCTTACTCCTTGGAAGAAAAGTTGTGACCAACCTAGATAGCATATTCAAAAGCAGAGACATTACTTTGCCGACTAAGGTCTGTCTAGTCAAGGCTATGGTTTTCCCTGTGGTCATGTATGGATGTGAGAATTGGACTGTGAAGAAGACTGAGCGCTGAAGAATTGATGCTTTTGAACTGTGGTGTTGGAGAAGACTCTTGAGAGTCCCTTGGACTTCAAAGAGATCCAACCAGTCCATTTGGAAGGAAATCAACCCTGAGATTTCTTTGGAAGGAATGATGCTAAAGCTGAAACTCCAGTACTTTGGCCACCTCATGCGAAGAGTTGACTCATTGGAAAAGACTCTGATGCTGGGAGGGATTGAGGGCAGGAGGAGAAGGGGACGACTGAGGACGAGATGGCTGGATGGCATCACGGACTTGATGGACGTGAGTCTGAGTGAACTCCGGGAGTTGGTGATGAACAGGGAGGCCTGGCGTGCTGCGATTCATGGGGTCACAAAGAGTTGGACACGATGGAGCGACTTCCCTTTCACTTTTTACTTTCATGCATTGGAGAAGGAAATGGCAACCCACTCCACTGTTCTTGCCTGGAGAATCCCAGGGACAGGGAGCCTGGTGGGCTGCCATCTATGGGGTTGCACAGAGTTGGACACGACTGAAGTGACTTAGCAACAGCAGCAGCAGTGGAAGCTTATGGCTTCCGTGTTGCACTACACGATTATAGAAATACAGAGCGGAAAGAAACCTTCAGGACTCATACCAATTTCACTGCCATGAACACAGCACCTTACCTTTCCAGGTCTCCGTTTCCCCATCAATGAAACGACGACTTTCTGAGGACTATATAATAGTTTCATGTTAAAGCTTAGACCAGAGTCTTACATCGTTCTCAGCATGGATTCCTGTGTGTTATGATGCATGTGAATAGTTTAAACTTAGAGCTATGATGCCAAAGATGGTTAATTAGATTAATTCTCCCCCATTCCCCCACCCCCACCCCGGTTTCTATGCCTTTTAAACTAATCGCTTTGGTTTACCTAACCACCCTACATAAAATGACATTCTTAGTCATTCGTTATTTCTATTTCCTGCTCAGTGTTTCTTTCCTTATCACTGCCTCCAATCCTGTTAAATGTTTATGCAATTGTACATTTATCTGTTCCTCCACTAGGAAGTCAACTGGGAGGAATCAGGGACTTTGCTTATCACTGTGTTCTCACTGTGTATAAAGACCTCCGGTCATGATTGGTGCACATTATGACTTTGTTGAGTGAGCAGATGAGTGAAAGAAGTCTATTAATCAAGCTCAACTGGAGAAAGTTTGCCATAGGTGAAATTGGGGAGGAGGGAGCTCCTTGATCCAGTCACACAGCGATTGTAGGTTTCAGTTAACAACTGGGGTTTAATTTGAGGTTTTTGTCTTCCTGAGCTCTGTGCTGCTGTTGGATAGGCATGTTGTCACGCACAGACATTTGATTTCTCCCCAGTCAACTGTCCGTTCCAGAGGACAGCTCCACTCTTCCTGTGTCTTCACTACACCAACTGCCCTTAACTCAGCCTTCCAAGAAGGTTGATGGGTTCATCTAAATGGATGACTGAGGCCCAGCCCAGGAAGACCTTTCATTCCCTGAAAATCATCCTCAGCTTTAAGTGAGTCTGTAAAAGGGGGAAGTCATCCCCAAGCCATAGTGTGAACATAAGGATATCCACAAGGTAACCTCCTCCAATATCCTCCAATATCCCTGTCAAAGACAAGCCTCCAATATCCCTGTCAACATGCACTGCCTTCTTTCCTCCTCCATTTTTAACCCTGAAAGCTATACTCATGTAAGTGGGAGAGCCATGCTCCAAATCCAGATTTTCTGTCTCAAGATGCTGTTCTCTTTTGATCCCACTGGGCTGCATGATCAACATAACTGAGTTGAGGGGAGAGTGGGAGTAGAGTAAGAGTTGATGGCATTCATGTTCATGGGCTCGCCCAAGCCAAGTCTTCCAAAGCCTGTCCAGCTTGCATGGATGCATCTAGGTTAGTGATCCCAACGAGGCAGCTTGTGGTCAGCCTGACCCAGCACCTTGCCCCATCAATTCCAAGAGTCTATAAATGCCAAGGAGCCCTGACAATGAAGCCCTTCACAATGGAGTGCCTGCACTTTATTGAGAAAAGCCAATCCCCTCCCATCTGTCATTTGGCACTTAGCACTGTAGTTATTCTAGATGAGTGAACACTTGTGTTATATTTTCCAATAGCAAAACTGGGGTCACCGGGGTGCCTGCTGTTTTAGCCAAATCCAGATGGGGTTTTCCTATAAACAAGTGTGCATGGAATATTTATGCCGCCCGTGGCACCTGACGCCTTAATACTTAGGCCTTCTATGTAGTAGCCACTCTTCCTATAAGTCACTTTAACACACTAAGTAAATATTTTAATATAGCCATGTCACTGTTTATTATAGAATGGCTTGGGCCCAGATCTTGCCTAATGCTTGGTTAAAAGTCAGTTTATACCATCCTTTAAAGTGAATCAAAGAATGCATAAACGCCACTCTTTTGTTACTCAGAACTTTGTTTACTTTACTTTTCTGTAAACCTTGTGAAATGCTTGCTTACAGAAAGCTGACAGACGCCAGGTTTGCTCATTAACTGGAGGTGTTTTCCAAGTCAGGAAGGTGAGGTGTGAGCGTGGGAGGCGGGCTTTCTTCTCCGAGACCATCTCCCAATGTCCACTGCCTGGGGGAACTGCCACTCTGGCCCGGAGATCTTGACCCGGAGCTATCAGGCACAGCATGAGATTGAGAAACACGAAATCCAAGACGTGGCTCCTAAATCAAGCCTGTTCTCATCCTCAGAGCAAAACAAGGCCATTTGGACAGCTGTGTAGATGAGACATGCTTCTTAGTGCCTGTAGGCAACATGATTGTAATTTAATTACCTGTGTTGCTGATCACTAGACCCCCCTGTGCTTTCCTACGTCATCCACTTAAGGCCCTTACCTGAAAACAGGAGGATGCTATTTGAGGTGAAAGATTTTAAGTCTATCTTCCCGGCTGTGTCTTTCCCCCTTCTTTTTTTGTACAGTTGCCTCTTTAATTCTGCATCAGTTTTCCTCTATTGTTTTTCTGTTTTCACCTCAGCCTCTTTTCTCCTGTTGGCTGTTGATCTCGTTACATACATAGAAGCTTGGTGTCCTCATTGCATTTGAAGCTGGGGAGATGGCATATTGGAGGCAGAGGTATCAGTCCCAGCTGCAAAGTCAAGTTTAACTCATGAAGCTTACATTGCAAGGCTTCTACTTAAAGTGGCCCTTTCCACCGTCCTGGAGGAGGCCCTGGACGAGTGTTCACATTCTTATATGTAATTTATAAAACTTGCATCTGTACAATATTTCAATGACAATTACTTACAACAAACTATCTCTTTCCACACCTGTTCTTCCATCATATAGGAGGTTCTTCCGTCACCTCCTATAGAATGACAAGAGCATGGCCATAGGGATTTGGAGGTCTAAGGGGGAGTTCACTTCATTTTAATTTCACAGCCTGTGTTTCGGGTGTTTGGCATGAGTTAGGTCACTGCTTAGCTGTCCAGCTATAGGAATGGCTTCTAGGGGACCCCTGCGGGCGACTGAGCTAAGTACTCCTGAAGGAGACAGTAGTACTAGATCACCTCATACCAGAACATGTCACCTAGAACGAGAAGACATAGATGTATGCAACCAAAGCTGGTCTATCTTAACAGTGTGAAAAAAAAATAAATAAAGATTTTCCAAGTTCACAAAAATCCTAACAATTAACATGATATTCCCAAATGTTCCTGGGAAACTGAAAGAAGCTTTCAGTTGTCATTAATTGAGAAGGTGGTCAAAGAAGGTACCAGCAAGAAATGTAGTGAAAGTATTACAGAATCATGTTGAGCAATTAATTCTTACAATATTATGCAATTTTTGTCTCTTTGTGATATTTATTCTCATTTTTTAATTTATTTTTATTGAAGGATAATTGCTTTACACATTTTTTTTATCATTTGTTTATTTTCTCATTCCAAACAGAATCTCATGCGTGCATGCTCTCAATTGTGTCTAGTTTTGTCTTCTTTTACCTAAAGAAGCTGAAAACATTATACAGGTTCAAGCCCCCAGAAAGCCTAGATCTGCCCCAGTGTAAATGACCAAGTTCTTCCATCTCTGAGTCTGAGGCCACACCTGTGGGATTTCTGAGTCTAAAACATTTCAGGTAGACTTGGTTTTATAAAGCAAAGCTAAATCACACCACACAATGAGTCCTGCACAAGTTTTTCTTAACCTTGCTCCATCTGTCTTATAGTAAACCCAACTCTTCCTGTACATTGGCATTAAATTCTACAGCTTCTTTCTGTGTCCACATTACTGTGAGGTTTTCTCTTGTAATTTTAGTGAGAATCTGATTAAAAAAATGCAGGAGAGAATGTTACTTAGATATCTTCTAAAGCCAGAAGACTCAGTACTGAACTCTTTGTTGGTATATGTTCAGACACCTTCCAAAACTGTGTCCTATGTCTGGGAGTAACAGTGTTTCATAGGAAGGTGTTTTCTATTTTAACATCTCTGAAACTGGAATGTATATTACAATAGACAACATCACATCACTACTGTCAGATCCAGGTCATGACACAGCTCTCACAGTCTGGTGGTGGTGGTTTTAGTCGTTAAGTTGGACTCTGGAGACCTCATGGACTGTAGCCCACCAGGCTCCTCTGTACATGGGATTTTCCAGGCAAGAATACTGGAATAGGTTGCCATTTCCTTCTCCAGGGGATATTTGGGACCCAGAAATTGAACCCAGGGCCCCTGCATTGCAGGTGGATTCTTTACCAGCTGAGCTATGAGAGAAGCCTCTCTCATAGCCTGCATTACAAACTTGGCCCAAACTCCTGTGCTATCATCCATCCAGGTGAGTTAGCAGCATGTTTGCTGATGTTACCCATGTCTAATTTAATGATTTTTTAAAATATCTTCAGAAAGACTACATTATGATTTGGCTTTGAAACAAAGTTTTTATAGGACCAAAGGCACAGCAGTTGGGGCATACATACCTTGGGTATTAAAGAAGCAGATGCTTATGGTCAGAGAAATGGGTACCATTCCATCTTTTCTCTCAAAACAACAGTCAGGCTTTGTGGAACCTGAGGAAAGAATATGGAGTAGATAATGCCTCTTGTAAGCTAAACAGTGCAACTGAAGGCAGGAGAAATTACCAAGTCCTCCAAGATAGGTGAAAAGTTTCCAAGCCCTGTGGGGCTGGTGGCTTATTATGTCCTTCATGACTCCCGTGGAGATATCAAACACCATCATCTTATTGCCAGTGGGTTTTCAACTTTATTTATTGGTAAATAAATAAATTCACTGGCATGTGAATCAGTGGTGCCTTCCTGGTGGCTCAGATGGTAAAGAATCTGCCTGCAGTGCAAGAGAGCCAGGTTTGATCCCTGGGTCAGGAAGATCCCCTGGAGAAGGGAATGGCTACCACTCCAGTATTCTTGCCTGGAGAATTCCATGGACAGAGGAGCCTAGTGGGCTAAAGTCTATGGGGTAACAACAAGTGGGACACGACTGGGCAACTAACAAAATGACAGACAATTGGGCATGGATGATGACAGCTTAGCCATCCATGGTCCAGAGCAAAGAAGCTGAGGATACAGGAGTGGAGAGAAGCTTCAGGTCAGGCTCCTCCTCCCCTGCACCTCGGGGTCTTTCCATCTCAAACACACAAGGGGCTTGGAAGGCACCTGGGCTTCCTTTACACTTATCTGAGATTCAGTCTCCTTTTCAGGAGGAAAGGTGCACGCGTCCCAAGCATTGGGCTCGCTACTGCTCCCGCTCCTCTCCTCCAGGACCCACGGAGCTCTGATGTGCAGGAAAGTACCCTGTGGTTGTCTCCGTGTTTAATCCCCTTTATCTTCAGTTTTTGAACCCTAGAGATAAACGTTTCATTCACACGGAAAGTGAGTTCCAAAGGCAGAGAAGTTTATAGTTGGGCAGGTGGCAAAGAACCACATCTCCATTTGGCTTTATTGCTTCCTTTTATGTAGAACCGTGGTCTCTGGGCTTCTCAAAAATGCTTAACGCTTATCCTCTCTGGCTAGTTCAAAGCTGTTTAAGCAGGCAGAACAGTTATTTAACGATGTGATGTTCAAAGTGGTTTCCTCACAGATGTTCTCAGAGGAAATCTCAGAATGACCTTCATCTCAAAATTCTGCTGCTGACCTCCAAGTTGAGCTTTAAGATGTGCTGAGCAGCAGTAGGTCTGCCTACCCATCTTCTCCCTCTCTCATCGGCCACATTGCTTTTCTCTACTTTTCTTTCCTCGTTCCCCTCTTCCTGCCATCCTGCCTCTTTCTGGAAACTGAAAGCTCTATTTGGAGGGAGTGCACCTGTGAAATGGGCAGAGAAGGAAACAGAAATGTTTCGACTCATAATGAGAAAGTGTGTGTGCGTCTCTAGATAAGATGTTTATGTAATGGGAGTAAATGTCTGTGTACACTTACTGTTTAATAAAAACAATACATATTAAATATCTCAATTATTATATAATATAAACACTGTTTATAAATTATAAATGTATTTATCATTAAAAACTCATGCAGGGGGAATGTATACACATTCTCATTATATATAATGAGAATAGATATATACATTCTAACATGTGTTTATATATATATGTAGAGAGAGAATATATATGTAGAGAGAACGTGTAGAGATAATATGTATATATATGTAATACATATAATATACTCTTGTGTCAATGAGAATATATATACATTTTCCCTCTGAATAAGAATTTAATACCAGCTTGACATAATCACCATTTTGGTCATGAATCCTGGGGTCACATTTCTCCAGCGGGTGGTGTAGAAAAAGTTTAGGATAGTCATCTCGTGTACAGTTAATCTGCTCATTGTGTAACTTGTAAACTGCCTGCGATCCCCCAATCCTTCCAGGGCCTTAATCCACAGCAGAGAGCTGGCCAGGCAGCCTGGCTCACCCCTCCCCTGTGGCACCCTTGTAGGACAACTCCCTCTAAGCCCAGAGAACGTGTTACTTGGCATAAAGCAGATGCCTCCTCGCAGCTAAACCATCCTCAAGCCGTGCTGCCAAACAAGATCATCAAGCTCTTTCATCACTGTTTCAGGCGCGGAGGGACAGGCTGGGGCCTGGCCAGGGGCATGCAAAGAAGGACAGCTGAGCTCGGCTCCGGGGCCCTCTTCTGAACCGAGAGGAGTGCCGGGGCCCCTGCTTTCCTCCTCTTCCCGTGTCCTCCCCTTCTGTCTCCCTCTAGCTTTTCAGGATCTTTCTCCTCCTGCACCTGCCCTCATCCTAGCTCTTGGCAGACTCCTCTGTGTGTGTAAGAATTCACCAATCTTTCGTAAGAACCCTTCCCTCTCCCCCCTCTGCCGCCTCCCCCGCACTCATCTCCCCATTTCAGCATCTCTGCCCCTGGTCCCATCTCTGCATGTGGAACCAGGTATGCTGCTCTATGGACAAAGGCTGTTAAGGTGTTTGGTGTATTACCCTCCCAGGTGAGGAGTGTCTGGTTTTCCATAGAGAACATGTGAACCATTTTTCAATCTTAATTCCCTTGAGCCATACCACATGCCAACCTCTACCTCAACCACGGTTAAAATCGTGACCCAAGACCTGAGAGTTGTGGCTTCGGCCGATCTCTCCAGCACAGCTCACTAGCTCCAGGATCCGAGGTGGTTTCATTCATTTGTTCATTCACTCCACCACAAAGTTTTGAGCATGAACTACCTGTGAGTTTCTGTCCCAGCCACCATGGGTACAGAGATTTGCAAAACAAAATACCTGCTCTCCTAGATCTTAAATTCCATGGGGAAGGTGGGCAGTTCAACAAAATCTCATACAGTTTTTCAATTCTCTAGGCATTTGCTATTGCACAAGTTAAGTATAAATAATAATGTTTCCTTCTTAGTGATGTTGTCGGCACTAGATAAGAATGCAATTATACTCTAATTTTAAAAATATCAGAAAAAAGAACAAAGCAAAGAATGTAGCACAGTAACATTATAAATCAACTATACTTCAATTAAAAAAAAACAACAAAAGAATGTAACATCTTGCATTTTGTAAGTATTCAGCTGCATTAGCTAAATACAGTGATTTGTAGCAACATAGTCACTATTTGGTGATTATCATCTGCAGGGAGGGGTGCATAGCCCTGAAGGGACCTTTGAGGACTTGCAACAGCTATTGCTCTGTGTGTCCAGTAATTTTCCATTTCTCTTCCAATAATAGTCTGTCCCCACCTGTGTGGTCCAATATTCCGTCCTTCTAGCACCTGTGCTCAGTTGCTCAGTCATGTCTGACTCTTTGTGACCCTATGGACTGCAGCCTGCCAGGCTTCTCTGTCCATGGGAATCCTCCAGGCAGCAATACTGGAGTGAGTTGCCTTGCCCTCCTCCAGGGGATCTTCCCATCCCAGGGACTGAACCCAGGTTCCCACATTGCAGGTGGATTCTTTACTGACTGAGTCACCAGGGAAGCCCAAGAATACTGGAGTAGGTAGCCTATCCCTTCTCCAGGGGATCTTCCCGACCTGGGAATCGAACTGGGGTCTCCTGCATTTCAGGCAGATTCTAGCAGCTGGGATTGGCTCAAGAGTTGAGCACATGACTCAGGCACAGCCAATCTGAGTCCTCTCAGACCCACATGCTAACTGTGAGTGAAAGACACTTTCCCTTCGGGGAATTCTGACTTGGGAGCTACTCAGAAGCCTGTCAGGTAGAGAAACCCTCTCTGCAGGACAGAATGAGGTCAACCTGTGGGGAAAAAAGCAATTGTGAGAAAAAGAGACATCATTAATAATATTGGAATTCCTTCCTGCACAAACATTTAATGCTTGCTAGTAACCCTTGAGGTAACTGCTGATGTTACCCATCCTCATTTTATTTATTTTTGGCCATGCTGCACAATTTTCAGGATCTTAGTTTCCTGACCAGGAATCAAACCCATGCTCAAGGGCATTGAAAGCCCTGAGTTCTAATCACTGAACTGCCAGGGAATCCCAGCCATCCCATAAAAATTTTAAAGATGAAGAAACTGGGCACGGAAAGGTTCAGTAACTGTCCAGCGTCACACAGTTGCTAAGTAACAGGGCCAGCTGCTGAACAGGAACTCTGGCCCCAGATCTACACACTCGGCCAGAGTCCCTATCTTTCCTAGCCCTTCAGAGTCTGAGTCCCAAGGTCCAGATGTTGGTTCCCTCAGCCTTTCCTCTGATTTACGAGTAACAAGAAATCCCTTCCCAGGCACATGAGATCATCCATATCTGCACTTGAACCATCTATATCTTTATCTAGTATTTTAATTTTACACATAGTTTTGTGGGGTTTTTCCACTTGAGTCAATGCTTAGAGATAAGTATGGGTAGTTGGAATCCATCTAGAATTACCTTCTAAATTGACTTTGACCTTCCTAGGACTATGACCTAGGACTGTCTGTCTGAGTTCCTTACATAGAAACTACCTTAGAACTGTAAGTCATCTGATGGGGTTTTATTACTTTGATGCTAACTTAGCATTCTTGTTGGAGAAGGAAATGAACAGCCCACTCCAGTATTCTTGCATGGAAAATCTCATGGACAGAGGAGCCTCATGGGCTACAGTCCATGGGGGTCACAAGGAGTCAGACACAACAGAGCTACTAAGCATACACACTTAGTATTCATGTTATTTGTATAACATTGTTTGTAAACTGTATTAATATAAAATTTTCCATATGAATCATTACATGTGGGCTAATCAACTTGATCCATAGGTAAAACTGCATTTTAAACTTAAGAACTTGCACCCCCTCATGAGACTCTCCAGTGAAATGTCCCTTTCATGTTTGAACTGTATGAGTCTCAGTCCAAAGGGGTAACTTCTGCTTCTCAGTGAGAGGCATGGAGGACTCTAGAATTTTCTGACTGTTGTGTCATCCTACTAGAGAAACTCCATTGGAAAGTGGTCTTGCCTAATTTGATGAGTATCATACTTTGACCACCTGATGCAAAGAGCCAAATCATTGAAAAAGACCCTAATGCTGGGAAAGATTGAGGGCAGGAGGAGAAGAGAGTGACAAAGGGTGAGATGGTTGAATGCGCATCACCGACTCAATGGATACAAGTTTGAACAAACTCCAGGAGATAGTAGAGAACAGGGAAGCATGGCATGCTGCAGAGATGGGTTTGCAGAGTTGGACACAACTTAATGACTGAACAACAACAATCCCCTTTAGAATGATAACCTACTAGTTTATATTGCTACACCAGCTGAAATGTTTTTTTTTTTTTCTTTCCATGTGTAAGTTCCCAAGATTCTGGTTTCTTTTAATTTATTGGGTATAATCCAGTCTTTGCTCCCAAAGCCTTGATGTCATTGCCAAGGTGACTGGTTCCAAAGGGGCTTCATATTAGACCAGAATCAGACAGACATCCTTGGTCATTGGTGCCCTTTGTGGCCAAGAGATCTTGGTTCATTCAATTTAGGGCTCTCAGAAGGGGTGGGGTGGGGGCTGGTCGTGAAATCTATTGCCCATTTGGAGATTCAAGCTAAGTGGAACTCTGGGGAAACCTGGCAGCTATTATGGGGAAAGAAAACGTTTGTCATATCCCTGAAGATCAACATTAGTTAATCCCACTTACTTGGTCTGAAAGAGAAAGTACTTGGACTAAAAGAAATGTTCTGTGTTTGTACAAGGACACTGATGTTTTAAAAAAAAAAAAAAAAACCTGGCTTGGGACCAATTGAAAAGGAGGCTCATGTCTTTGAAGCTATAGGCTACGTAAGGGGCTCTGCCCATCGTTCACATTTCTAGGACCTGGGGAAAATAGACACCAATGTGTGCTCTGTGAGTCATTTACAAAATGAAGTTATTACAAAACAGAAACAGTCACTGATGCGGCAAACAGACATGATTATGGGGAGGGGATGAGGGAGGGATAAATTGAGAGACTGGGACTGACATGTACACACTACTCTACATAAAATAGATAGCCAAGAACCTGCTGTACAGCACAGGGAACTCTATTCAGAGCTCTGTGATGACCTGCATGGAAGAAGAACATAAAAATGAGTGGGTGTATGTATAACTGACTCACTTTGCAGCGCAGAAGAAACTAACACGACATTGTCAACCAACTACAGTCCAACAGAAAATTAAGAAACTCTATGGATCACCTACAGAGAAGGAGACTTGTCCCTGTACCCGAGGGAAGAGTCATGGTGGATCAGAGGTGTCTGCTTCAGGAGAGCTGTGTGAAGGTCCTCTGGCTAGGTTGAGAAGGGGCCTGTATTTTTTAACAAGAACATGATGTGCCAAGCTTCACCTGTCCCTCCGTTGCAGCTGCAGGATCAGAAGTGAATGAATAAATGCCTCATCTGAAAGGAAGCCAAAGGACATGTGTCACTAGGATGAACTTCAAGGTAGACCAATGGGAAGTTCTCCATGCATTCATGATGTTTTCAACATACAGAAGTGATTTGCCGCTAACCCCTTTGAACATTTAAAAAGCTGTAAAGTGGTCTCAATCAATGAAAAGGAGTCTCCTCCAGCATTCACAGTGATTTCAAAGGCCTATCCATAGACCACTTACTAATCACTCAACACTAGGCTTCCTGTACAAAAAAGAAAAAGAAAAACGCGTATAAAAATGCAGATTTAGTACTTAGGGTGACAGTAGGACAAAGTTTGCACAGAACATGCTGCTCATGACTCTTAACATGAGAAAGATTCTGTGGTCTCAGAGATCTGTGTATCCCAAGGCAAAGAGTGTGAGAAAAGAGTACAGCCCAGCAAATTCAGACATACGTCACAGGCACGTATTTATAATCTGAAAGACATTTTTGTTTATTTTTGCTTTTATTACCATTATTCTGGGAGATGGATGGGAAGAGATGCTACTGTGATTTATGTCAGAGAGTGCTCAGCCTGTCTTTTCCTCTAGGAGTTTTATAGTGTCCGGGCTCACATTTAGCTCTTTAATCCATTTTGAGCTTCTTTTTGTGTATGAGTTAATGAATGATCTAATTTTGTTTTTTTACATGTGACTGTCCCATTTTCCCAGCACCATTCGTTGAAGAGACTGTGAAAGACATTTTCAAATTTGTGATAAGACATTCCATTTGAAAGTATAAAGCTTTTTATAAGAATTGGGTCAAAAGAAGGGCAGAAAGTTGCATTCTTTGGTTTTAAAAGGCATAGTTATTCACTTGCTTATTTAAACATTATTAAGCAGCAACTAAGCTCAACTCACTTTGCCAAATGCTAGGATTAGCAATGGAATACTATTCAGCCATAAAAAAGAATGAAAGCATGCTGTTTGCAGCAACATCAGTGTAACTGGACATTGTCACACTAAGTGCAGTATGTCAGAAAGTGACAAAGACCATATGAAATCACTTATATGTGGAGTCTAAAATAGGGCACGAAATGAACCTATCTAGGAAACAGAAATAGAACCATGGACGTAGAGAAGAGGTTTGCGGCAGTCAAGGGGGTGAGAGGTTGGGGTTAGCAGATGTAAGCTTTTATATATGGAATGGATAAACAAGATGATACTGATGAACTTGTTTGCAGGAAGAGACAGATGTAGAGAGCAGACTTGTGGGCATGGTGGCCCAGAGGAGGCTGGGACACACTGTGAGATGAGGGGTGAGCTGCATACAATACCATGTGTAAAGTGGACAGCTGGTGGCAAGCTGCTGTGCAGCACAGGGAGCTCAGCTCGGCGCTCTGGGACGAATGAGAGGGCTGGGATGGGGGAGTGGAATGGATGCTCGAAAGGGAGAGGTACATGTATGCTTAGAGTGGATCCATGCTGTTGTATAGCAGAAATTAACACAACTTTATAAAGCAATTATCTTGAAGGATTAGTTGAAGCTAATTTTTTTAGGTCCTACTGTAGAGCACAGGGAACTATATTCAATATCCTGTGATAAACCGTAGTGGAAAAGAATGTTTAAAAAAGAGTGCGTATATACACATGTAACGGAATCACTTGGCTATACAGCAATAATTAACACATTATAAATCAACTATACTTCAGTTAAAAAATAATTTTAAAAACTGGCTTTTACCACTAAACAAAAAGCAAATGGAAGAGATTTTCATAGGCAGAGCATTCTAATGGGAAGTCATCTGGCAAAAGAATAAAGAAAGAAGTAAAATTGTTGTTGAAACACATTGTGAATTGCATGGCTAGACCAAGGCGGTACAAATACAGTTTAAAAATGGGCACAGACGCCACGTATTATCATGATGGAAGCATCTCTTCGTGCAGCTGATGAACATTAGATTTCATTTAAAAACACTGAATACCTAATACATTTCCCCCATTTTTAGTTGTGGCAAAGTATATGTAAGATGGGGTTTCCCTGGTGGCTCAATGGTAAAAGAATCTGCCTGAAATGCAGAAGACACAGGTCAAAGTGGGTTCAGTCCTTGGGTTGGGAAGATCCCCTGAGGGAGGGAATGGCAACCCACTCCAGTATTCTTGCCTGGAAAATCCCATGGACAGAGAGCTTGGTGGGCTACAGTCCAAAGGGTCACAAAGAGTTGGACACAACTCAGCTACTGAGCACAAAGACATACATACATACAGAAAATGTATCACTATAGTTATGTTGAACTGTACACTTCAGTGGTATTAGATTCCTGTTTTTGTGACCATCTCCAGAACTCTTTTCATCTTGCAAAACAAATTCTGTCTCCTTTAAATAATAGCTCTCCATTCCCTTTTCCCCTAAATCCCTGGGAACCACCATCCTATGTTCTGTCTCTAGGAATTTGAATAAAGTATTGTATCTAAGTGGAATAATACCATTTGTCTTTTTTGTCTGGCCTATTTCACTGAGAATATTGTCCTCAAGTTTCATCCATAGTAACAGTAATAGATGTCAGAATTTCTTTCCTTTTTAAGGCTGAATAACACTCCATTGTATGTACAGACCACATTCTCCTTTATCCATCCATCAGTGGACACTCGGGTTGTTGTTATGTGTTAGGTATTGTGAATGAGGCTGCTGTGAATATCGGTGTACAAATATCTCTGAGAACCTGCTTTCCATTTTGTTTGCATTTATGCGCAGAAGAGGAATTTCTAGTTAACACGGTCAATCTAGTTTTTAATTTGAGGGGGAACTACCATAATGTCTTCCACAGTGGCTATGCCAGTTTACATTTCTGCCAGTGGTGCACAAGGGCTCCACGTGTGCATGTGCGCTCAGTCGTGTTGGACTCATTTGTGACCCTGTCGACTCTAGCCCACCAGGCTCCTCTGTCCACAGGATCTTCCAGGCAAGAATACTGGAGTGGGTTGCCATTCCCTTCTCCAGGGGATCTTCCTGACCCAGGGATCGAACCTGCATCTCTTGCATCTCCTGCTCTGGCAGGTGGATTCTCTACCAGCTGAGCCACCAAGGAAGTCCCACAAGGGCTCCAACCAAATGCATTTTGAACTGTGTTGCTAACAATAAGGATACAAAGTTTGTAGCAAGTAATTAATCTTACAAATACATATTAAGCAATAGCATACTAAAGATTCTGTCCTAAGCATTGCCTAGCACACCAGAACCTCTTTTAACAAGGAGAAAGTAATTATCAATATGGAAGTCATGAATAATTTTGGAAAAATAGCCTGTGTGTACTCAAAATCCCTAATACTATACAAAATGATGTATTTCTTTATTTATAATATAAGCCAAGAAACACTGATTTTGAAAGTTGAAGGGAAAAATGGATGGAATTCTTCCTGGGTACACAGGGCAAACCTTTTTAAACATTTAATCACATATTTTTATTTATAGTTCACCTTGTTCTAGAAAGGTTTTGAGAAAATTCACAAGAATACATGTACAGAAATAAAGACTAGAAATAAAAATAGAAAATTAGAACCATGGAAATAAGGACACAAAGATGCCAAACATAAGTTAACCCATGTGTTCTAGTGATACTTTGAATTTAGGTGTTCTTTTTGCTGATAAAAAGAAGCATAATTTGTTACTTGGTTGCTATTACTGGATATCAGAGGAACATTGAATTCTAAAACTCTGTTGCTCAAAATGTGGTTCTTGGACCAGCAGCAGTGGCATCAATGGGGAGATTGTTAGAAATGAAAAATATCAAGGCCCCAAGACCTACTGGAAGAGAATTTTCATTTTTAAAATATCTCAGTTGATTCATGTAAACATTTGAGTCTGAGGAGTCCTATTCTAAAAGTCCTATTCTAAAACAGCAGCATTGTAAATTTAAAAAAAAAATTTAAAAATCCACAATTAAAAAAATAAATAAAAATAAAAAGCAGAGACATCACTTTGCCAACAAAAGTTGGTATAATCAAAGTTAAGGTTTTTCCACTTGTCATGCACAGATATGAGTGTTGGACCATAAAGAAGGCTGAGCACCAAAGAACTGATGGTTTTGAACTGTCCTGGAGAAGACTCTTGAGAGTCCCTTGGACTGCAAGGAAATCAAACCAGTCAATCCTAAAAGCGATCAACCCCAAATATTCATTGAAAGGACTGATGCTGAAGCTGAAGCTCCAATACTTTGGCCACCTGGTGTGAAGAGCCTACTCATTGGAAAAGATCCTGGTGCTGGGAAAGATTGAAGGCAAAAAGATAAGGAGGTGGCAGAGGATGAGATGGTTAGACAGCATCACTGACTCAATCGACATGAATTTGAGCAAACTCCAGAAGATAGTTGAGAACAGAGGAGCCTGGTGTGCTACTGTCCATGGGATTGCAAAGAGTTAGACGTGACTGAGCAAATGAGCAGCCAGAAATTGATAGAAGTTGAAGAAACCCTGACAGCCAGGACCTCTGAATGTGACTGTAATTGGAAGTAGGGCCTTTAAAGAGACGAGTGAGGTTAAAATGAAGCCATTAGGGTGGGTCCTGCTCCAATCTGACTGGAGTGTCCTCATAAGACGAGGAGATCTGGACACACAGAGGAAAGCTTACGTGAGGACAGTGAGAAGGCAGCATCCTGCAAGCCAAGGAGAGGGGCCCCAGGAGAAACCGAACCCTCCAGCACCTTGATCTGAGGCTTCTAGTCTCCAGAATTGCAGGCAAAATGATTGCTGAAGCTATCCAGTCTCTGGTATTTTGTTACGGTACCCCTAGAAAACACATACAGACAAGAGGCATTTCAACAAAGAGCATACAGAAAGCAGAAAAGCATATGAAAAGGTATCCACATGACTAGCCACTAGGGAAACGTGGGCTAAAACCATGATGAAACAACAACACCTGTTACAACAGCTAAAAGAACAAGTAGTGATAACACAAAATGCTGGTGAACATGTGGAGAATCTGGATCTCTTCCTCGTTGCTGGTGGGAATGTAAGATGTGACAGCTGCTGGACAATCTGGCTGGCTCTCACTAGAGTAAACATACACTTAGCATGCAGCCCAACCATCTTACTCCTGGACATTCATCCCAGAGAAATAAAAGCTTCACTCAGGGACCTGTACACTAATGTTCATAGCAGCTTTATTCATAAAATCCAAAAATGTCCTTCAACAAGGGAATGGTTAAAGAAACTGTGGTACATTTAAATAATGGAATACTAGTCAATGATAGAAAGAAGAGAAACAGGGACTTCCCTGGTGGTCTGGTGGCTGAGACTCTGTGCTCCTGATGCAAGGGCCCCAGGTTCATTCCCTAGTCAGGGAACTAGGATCCCACATGCCACGATGAAGACTGAAGATCCAGACTGCTGCAACTAAGACCTGGAGCAGCCAAATAAATATTTTTTAAAAGAAGAAAGGGAACGTTTTAGATGCATCTCAATGAGCTTGTGCTTACCGAGAAATGCCAGTCTTAAAAGGTGGCATACATTTCGTTTATGAAGCATTCTCTAAAGGACAAAACTATAAAAATGGAGAATACATGTGATTTCAAAGAAATTGAGCTGGGACTGGGTGGGGCCAGCAAGGGGCAACATGAGGCAGTTCCTTTGCGGTGACTGAACTGTCCTGTGTACTGATTCCGATGGTGAGCACACAGATCTACACGTGGGATCCCACTGCATAGACACACACGTATGAGTGCAGGTGAAAGCTGGCGATAACTGAATAACAGCCCAGTTAACAGTGTTACACCAGTGCCAGTTTCCTGGTTTCAATATTGTACTGTCAGCTAAAAGAGAAGTGCACAGTGTCAGAGCTGTGAGTTTGTCTTAGACGGGGCCTTTCTTGTTGTTTTAGTCTCTGAGTCATGTCTGACTCTTTTGTGACCCCATGGACTGCAGTCCACCAGACTGCTCTGCCCATGGGACTTCCCAGGCAGGAATCCTGGAGTGAGTTGCCATTTTCTTGTCCAGAGGATCTTCCCAACCCAGGGATCAAACCCATGGTTCATGCACTGACAGGTGGGTTCTTCACCATCTGAGGCACCAGGAAGCCCCTCTGGGACCTTACTGAGGACCATGGCCTGGAAGATAGCCTCTCAGTAGCTTGAGGGAACTGTTGCAAAGAGGTAGAGGGATAAGCCAGTTTATATATGATTTTTTTTTGGCGGAGGGACAGTGCTAGGGATATGTCACAGCTAAAGATTAATGCTAGTCACAAAGAACTGACATCTCAGCACTTTAAGTACTTTTCTAAGTAAGTGACCATACGGAAGGCTGAGCACCGAAAAATTAATGCTTTGGAATTGTGGTGCTGGAGCTCACTCTTGAGAGTCCCTTGGACAGCAAGATCATCAAAGCAGTCAATACTAAAGGAAATCAACCCTGAATATTCACTGGAAAGACTGATGCTGAAGCTCCCTTTGGCCACCTGATGGGAAGAGCCGACTCACTGGAAAAGACCTTGACGCTGGGAAAGACTGAGGGCAGGAGAAAAGGGGGCGGCAGAGTATGAGATGTTTAGATCGCATCTCTGACTCAATGGACATGAATTTGAGCAAACACCTGGAAACAGCAAAGGATAGAGGAACCTGGCTATAGTCCTTGGGGTCGCAAAGAGTCAGACACAACTTAGTGACTGAACAAAAACAGCAATGTATGGGAATATGCAAGAACTTGAGTTCATTAAAATGGTTACTGAAATACGCATCTAACTATCTAAGGGGCCTGCACTGTCCTAAGCACAGAGCCTCCTGTTATTGTCTTATTTTGCTGTGACTGAAGCAGAGTGCGGCTGGTCAGTGAACGCGCTGGGTCTCCTGCACTGGGGGTGGATTCTTTACTGTCTGAGCCACCAGGGAAGCCTATTCATATATATCGCTATTCTTTTTCATATTCTTTCTAGCATTGTACTTTTCTAAAACTGTTGACAGTGTATTGTATTTTATTTAAAGCTGCCCCAGTTAGATAGATTAGGCAGTTAAATTACCCATATCAAAGATTCCTTGAGACTCAGCGTGAAATAAACACTCAGGAAAATCATTGCATTTGAAGCAAAGCACCTTTGAGTCTCTGGTTGTCAGTGTGGATTCAGGGTTCCTTGAGTGTTCGTTGTTACTGATGTGGCTTACAGGGTCAGTGAGTCCTTTCAAATATAATTGCTTCCTTTATAATAAAATCCTCATTTCTATATTTGAGAATTCAAAATTTCCTTGGTATTTTGATCATCCCATGATTAGAGAGAAAGCACTATAATAAACTCATTAATTCTGTTTCACGACACTTTCTGATTTGAGAAACAAGGCTGATCAACTCACCATTTTATTCACATTTTAGTTTAAAGCTTGAGAAATTATGAAATACTCATCTCAATCCTTGCCCTCTTGGTATCTTCAGAAACCATATCTCCTCTTGGGTAATAGCATGCAGCTTCCTTTTAATAAATACCCTCCTTAGACCAAATACATGGAAATTACTTGAAAGTTTCCTCTAAACCCATGGTGGGGAGACATGGCCCCAGACCATCTCTTAATAGCTGTCCCTGATGGCCCTTGGCCTAGAGTTCTGTGGCTCAAGAGTCCCTGTTTATTGGAAGCTGGTTTCTGGATCTATTCACCCAGATACCGCCACCAGCCTGGCAGGGTTTACCAGGTGGAAGGGAGCAAATTTTCCATATTGCAAGACCTTGTCCCAGCCTTCCAGTTCAGGAATCTCATTGTTTAGCCAATACCTGAAGTCAGAACCTTTTGGAAGATAAATATTTAATCTTTTGGCTCTCTATCACCCACTGTCAAGGGCTCCCCAGCAATCTTTTTAAAAATAGATGCTAGGTATCTTGGTAGAACTGGACAGATATCAAAAATGAGTGAACGTTTCACATCTGTGGTTTAAACATCTGAGAAAGAACAGGTCATATAACTGGGAATTTCAATAAAGGCTCCTGACTATTCTCTCTGGCCAAGTTTTGGAACTACTGTAATGCAAGAGAAGGGCGAAAGGGGTGCTTAGTCATGTCCCACTCTTTGTGACCCTATGGACTGTAGCCCACTAGGCTCCTCTGTCCATGGGATTTTTTTCAGGCAAGAATACTGGAGTGGGTTGTCACTTCCTACTCCAGGGGATCTTCCCGACCCAGGGATCGAACCTGTGTCTCTTGCATCTCCTGCATCAGCGGGTGGGTTCTTTACCATCTGCGGCACTGGGAGGCCTGTGGTGCAGGAGAAGCATGGAGCTAAATCTCACACCACAGGGGTTCTAGTGATGGAGTTCTAGCTCTGCTTGGTCATTTCGCCAGTTATGTATATAACCGTTATGTACATTTCCTGTTGAGTTTTCATTGAGAAAGTTGTAATTTTATTTAAAGTAGAATCAACTGCTGAACTTTAACTGCCTTGAAATGAAACTGTGCTGACATGTGCCATCACCCCCTTGCACCACCTCCTCTCCCTGCCTTTGCCCTTTCTCTATTCTCCTCACCCTCCCTTCTCCCTCCTCTCTTTCCTCTCTCTAATTTGACTCAGTTCAGTTCAGTCGCTCAGTCGTGTCCGACTCTCTGCGACCCCATGAATCGCAGCACGCCAGGCCTCCCTGTCCATCACCAACTCCCCGGAGTTCACTCAGACTCACGTCCATCGAGCCAGTGATGCCATCCAGCCATCTCATCCTCTGTCTAGTATTTGGCTAATTGTTAGTAGAGGTAGTAGAACTGAACTATTTCCCCATTGTTTCATGGCCTTCTGGTTTATCTCCTCTGTGAATTATCAAATTACATTTTTCTTCTATATACAAGAGGGAATAGAAAACCCCTGCCTCTTTTTCAATCTTTATCTTTCAATATGTTTCTTTTTGGTGTTCATATGTTTTTCTTCTAAAAGCAAAAGAAAAAAATTATTTTCATATTTTGAACTCCATTTTTAAATGAGGATTTTTACTCAGTTTTACTTATTGTGATTATTGATAAGCTTGAGTTTATTTCTGCCATTTTATTCCATACTTTTTAATTGGCTGCATTTCTTTTCTTCTTTTGAAAGATTGAATAAATCTTATCCATTCTATTTTCCCCTCAGACATTTAGTTTTTTTTTTTTCCCCAGTGTGACCTTTTTTTTTTTTTTTAATAAACAATACATGTAAAGCATCAACATCTTTTTAAAACTCTCTCGAGTTGGCAGCCCTTGTTCTCCTTCCAGCCCCAAAGTGGGGTTGGCCCTGGGCGTGCATGGGGGAGAGAGTAACTACTACATTGTACAAGGGAACCTGGGACCCTCCCATGACGGTGCAGAGGAAGAGAGCTGGGCCTGACTTATGTCTCCATCTGTTCTGGGCTGGCAAGAACCTTAGTGAGAGATGTGCTCAGCGGCCCGGCCGTGCTTACAATTTGTAAATAAAGTCAAACAATGACAAGCAAACAGTGTGTGGTGTGTCTTCTGCCCAAACTCAACCCCCAGAACCAGTGCCAACTGGGTGTGTTAGGAAAGCACATGTCTCCAAGGTCAGCCTAGAATTCCCGTTTAGAAGTCAAGGACCCTGGTCTTCACTTTGAAAATGAAACTGCTCGATGTGCAAAGCGGGCTGAACGTAAATAATGCGTCAGCCCAGTGGAGAGGCCTCTCCGATGCTGGTGGTCTCGGAACACTCACTGTCTGGCATTTCATGTTACATTTCAAAACCAGGATCATCCCAGGCCACATAAATCTGTCACTTTAGCTGAATTTGTGCATCACCAAATCCCGGACTAATTTTTCAAAGATTATCCTCTGCTGCAGTGAAGTCTGGACACTTGGATCCAATGGGCTTTCCGGGGTTGTCACATCACCCACGTCGCAGCTTGTATTTTTTTATTATGTGAATGAAAATTCCCAGGAATGTTGAACAGAGTTCAACGTTCCTAATACTTCATAGAATATTTAGGCAACCAAATTATACTGGACGTGTCTGTAAAACTCCTTTCTCTTGAATCCACCCAAGGGAAGGCATGCCTGCTCCATGTTGGTTGCCATGGTTACCTTGACGGTGATTACAGGGCAGGCATCATCTACCCACCCCCAACTTCTGGGCTCCTTTCCATGCTTCTTCCTGGAAGCTCAGGTTCTCTTGAATTTCCCTCTGGTCCGTCCTTTTGATTTTACTCTTGTCCCTTCCTCTTCCACTTAGAAGACCAGGTGCCCCAGAATCTGTTATTAGCTATTCTATTTTAACAATAAAGTCTTTTATTAAAGTTATTTTTATTTCATTGAGGATATCAACATTCTGAGTAAGTGTTTAATTTTTAAAGAGAATTAAGAAATTTTCCAGCGCTCCACACCTGCTTTTTGTGTCTCTTCCCCTGGTCCTCCCATCACTATGTAAACTGCTTCAGGGACCTGACTAAAATGAGTTTCTTTAGCTGATATCTGAGTCTTGCAGCTTTCCCTCTATCCACACAGACTGCAGAAAATCCACCCCAAGCATGTTATGGTGGTGCGGCTCACATATTTCCATAAATAAGTCAACCATCTTGTTAGGTACCATCTTCAGCTTGCTTTTTCTTCCCGTTCTCTTTTCTAGTCCCATTTCTGCCTGTCCTGGCTACCAGGTACTTCTGTCTCCCATTGGGTTCCTTTGTCTTCTGCCCATCATCTGCTGAACACCTTTATTTCTCCTGAGCACACCTCAGTACTTGCCATCCTACCATGCACAAGCATCTCTTGCTAAGCATCACTTTCTCCATCTTCAAGGTGCCAGCACTTCCTAAGATGTGTAATGAAGTAGACTGTGTATTATAATGCTGCTGCTGCTGCTAAGTCACTTCAGTCGTGTCCGACTCTGTGCGACCCCATGGACTGTAGCCTAACAGGCTTCTCCATCCGTGGGATTTTCCAAGCGAGAGTACTGGAGTGGGGTGCCATTGCCTTCTCCAGTGTGTTATAATAGTCAGTTGGAATAGATGTGATTTAATATCATTTGTGCTATATTCTCTTAAAAGGTTTTATTGGACTGGCTCATTCTGTTTTCATTTATTGTCCTCTCTTTAAGAAAGGACTCAGACATGGGGCAAATGGTCCATTTGGTTTGGCAGAGTAAAAGAGTCTAAAAACTCAGAATGGTCCTGCTTCTATATTGACTATCCCTGGGTTTTCTTTATCTTAGAATGAACTCACTCAAGGGGCTCTACCTTTCCACAGGCAAGTTGACATCTGGTTGGCCCACAAGACAGTGTTCTAACGCACATGAACCTTGGGAGGCCATAAAGCTGAGGCTGAAACTGAGACAGTCTATACCTCCGATCAATGAAATTTTTAAGCTCTATATGTTTTCAAATGTATTATGAACACAGGGAACTCTACTCAACACTCTGTAATGGCCTATATGGGAGAAGAATCTAAAAACAGTGGATCTATGTATAACTTACTCACCTTGCTGTACACTGGAAACTAACACAACATTGTAAATCAAATATACTCCAATAAAAATTATTTTAAAAAACACAAGTATTAGTGCATTGAGAGCGTTTCAGCATAGGAATTTTGAGAGGATATAATACAGTCCATGGAAGCTTGTGCAGACACATACCCATCAGTCAAGACCTGGATGCAAGGTAACCCAAGCAACCACAAACTCTTCACTTACTAGACTCAAGCAAAACTGTTTTCTAGGTTTGAAAATCAACATGATGGTCTGTGGCAGTGAAAAGATTTGCACATAACTAGCAAGTTAAGTTACTTCTCTTTACATCTCAGTTTTCTCATCAGAGAGCAAGATGCATACAATGTACTTTGAGGAACTTTAGAAATTGGAACTCATGGGTGCTGAAGGACTGGTTGAGAGCCTTATGTCTTATAATTAAGATATAAATGGTTGCCATAAGGCTGATGCTCTGCATGTTTTCTAGAAAACAGGGAGTCAGGGAATATTTATTACTCTCAGCATTCTCTTCAAGTCACTAGACATGAGTCATCAGAAATGTACTCTGCCTTTAAACATGGATCAGGTCCATAACTTCCATTTTAAAGTAGTCAAAGCTATTCATTTGGTCATGAGCCATATATATTGAGGGTCACCTCTATGCCAGACACTGTGCCGAGAGCCAGGGCCTGATAGGGAACAGCAACAACATCACTGGGCCTGCACCTTTCTGGGGCTTCCAGCACGCTTGTGAACATGGATTTTGAGTTAGGAGCCACAGAGATGAGGATGTTGTGAAGATGGAAGGACACAGTGGATGGGAGCTGGTCACAGAGCTACACTGGTCCTGGTGTCACATCAGTCATCTTTCAGGAAGCAACCATTGGGCTGAAATTGGAAGGGTGAACCAAAGTAGGTAAAAATTGGAAAGAAGAGAATGCTGGGCAAATAGGACGGTCATGCTTAAATGTTTAGAGACCCAAGAGTGTGGCTCCTTTGAGAAAGTACTAGAAAAACAATGTAACTTGAAAGTAGATTGGAAGAGGGAAATGGCTTCAGGATGAGGCTAGGGCGGCGGACAGAACACAGAGGATCCTGTGAACCATGTCAAGACTGTTGGACTTCTGAGAGCAACAACTAGAAACCTCGTGGAAGATGCTGGAAGATGCAAACCAGAGGTATTACACACAGGTACCCTGATCTGCAGTCAAGGAGCTGTGCGGACAAGTTATGAGACCTAAGGGGACACCACAGAGTGACCACTTTGGATCCTGAGTTTTGAAGAGTTGGGCCAGGGTCTCCTCCATTAAACATACTGCTGAACAATCACTCAAAGAGGCAGCTGCCAGGAGGTACTAATAGAAAAGAGTAGGTGAAGGTTCTGTCCAGATAGAGAAACATCATTCGGGCTACAAAGAAATATGTGAGCTCAGTCCTGTCCAACTCTTTGCAACCCCATGGACTGTAGCCCGCCAAGCTCCTCTGTCCATGGGATTTTCCAGGCAAGAATACTGGAGTAGGTGGCCATTTTCTTCTCCAGGAGATCTTCCTGACCCAGGGATCGAACCTTGGTCTCCTGCATCTCCTCCATTAGAGGTGGATTCTTCATGACTGCACCACCAGGGAAGCCCATCACAAAAAAAATAAGGTGAACTCAAACTCTTGTGATACTCTTATAAGATAAATGGAATATTTCTATTGGTTCAAAGTCTTTGTGTTGCAGATAACAAAAAAAACCCAGTATACAATATGACTTTAAAAATTGGCTCAAGTAATTGGAAGTCCAGAAATAAGGCAGTCACAAAAGATTTCTGAATCTGTAGCTTCCAGCTCTCTTTCTCTGCATTTCTCTCAGCCGCACCCTCCTCGGTAACTGTCTACAGTTCCTCCTGGCTTTCTTCATGCTGGCAAAATGGCTGCAGCAGTGCATAATATCTGGGACAATGCTGTCTTCTCCTCACATAATTCCAGTTGGATTCTATACCCATTTTTGAAACCATCTCTGTGGCTGGGAGATTTCCATGCACCAACTGGCTCTCGTTCCCCTGGAATCAGCAAACTTGATAGACCCACCTGTGGACCAGTCAGAGTTGAAGGAGGGTGCGCATCCCTTGGAACACTTGAGCTGCATGGGGGAAGAGGAGGACATAGATAAGACCCCGTTGGGAGGAAAAAAAAGAGAGAGAATAATAGACTCTGGGTAGAAACCTACAGTCTTCTACACCAGGGTTGGTAAACTTTTTCTTTGAATAGCCAATGGTGAATACTTTTGGCAGTGTGGGTCACATGGTCTCTGTCCCCACTACTCAACCCTACCATTGTAATAAGAAAGCAGCCAGAAGACAATATGTAAATGAAGAAACATGGCTGTGTTCCAGTAAAGCTTTATTTACAAAAATAGGGCCCAACTTGACCCTTGGGCCGGAATTTTTGGCCCCTGACCCACACTGTCTCATACTAGTTACTATCATTTGTGCCTTCTCTAGATTGTTCAACCCACCCTAGTATTCTTGCCTGGAGAATCCCATAGACAGAGGAGGCTGGCGGGCTACAGTCCTTGGGATTGCAAGAGTTGGACATGACTTAACGACTAAACCAGATTGTTCTCCATCTGAAAGTTTCCCTGATGTTTATCTGTAACCTTACTTCATTCATACATAAAATGCAGTGTGGCAGCGAGTATAAGAGCGCTGTAAGATAATAAGATAAACAGTGGATCTCCCTCCTCGGTCCCGCACTCCGTGGGTATGTTCCCCCCCACCCGCCCAGCATAGGGATGGCGGCTCTGTCATACTGACATTTTCAGATGGTGTTATTTGAAAAGCTTTAAACTTAATCCAAATAAAGAACACAGACCTCATTTCATATTCATTGCCTTGCACACTAACAAAGCTTTAGAAATTTTGCTAAATGTGGACTTGGACATGAGTCACGTAATTTTTACTAGCAGAGTCATAGCTCAGTTAGGAAGGCAAGACACAAAGACGTTAAGGGGACATTAAAGGTGATAAATATGATATGTGGCCGAGACTGGATGTCCAACATTTGTATGTTCTTCCTGATCTTTTTCTATTTTGGAGTGGAGATTGGGGAATTAAATTCAAAGAGGAGAAAGAGATGGATTTCCTTTCAAGTGGCAAGAAGTGAAGAAAGGGTAAATGCTTTCCCACTGAACACAAAACTGCTAGTTTTCTGGCACTGTGCTTGACAAGAAGTGATTTCTGACTCACTTGCTTAATTCTTTCGGATTTCAACAGAAAAGTCTTAGAGAAAGCCCAGGATCAAAAAAGCAAATAAACCAGGGAGCCAGAATGGGGTAGGTGAAGAAGGAAGCTTAAGGCAAAAATGTGAAGGTGTTAGAAAAGCAATGTTACATGAAATGAAATTAAAGTCACTTAGTTGTGTCCGACTCTTTGCAACCCCATGGACTGTACAGTCCATGAAATTCTCCAGGCCAGAATACTGGAGTGGGTAGTCTATCCCTTCTCCAGGGGATCTTCCCAACTCAGGGATCAAACCCAGGCCTCCTGAGTTGCAGTTGGATTCTTTACCAGCTGAGCCACAAGGGAAGCCCATGTTACATAGAAAATGTCATTAAAAAAAAAATCTTATATGTAAAGTAAGAGATTCAATAATACTGATCAGATTTTAGAGATCATAACTGGCTGAAAAGACAAAATGCTCAATACTCCAAATTGAGTATTTGACTCCAAAAGTTAGCAGTAAAGAATGGAGGAATAAACCACATTTGCAAAGATTAAGAAATTCCATTTCTACATTTTTTCAGACATTTTTGTAGGCTGGAAAAATACTCTGTCAATTTTGCCTTTGATCAGATAACCATCAAGAAAGCCTCCCAGTTCAAGTTACATTGATTGAGACTTGAAACCTGAAAGGTTTCTTTTGCCTTTCTTTTGAGAGGGGTGGTCCTTTTAATAATATAAAGGATTAGAAGTTAGGTATGACCCTCCAGAAAACTTTCTTTGTGCTTTTGTCAAATTCAAGTTTTTACTAAAATAAGTCACAAATGAAAAATGGTAGAAGGGGACTTCCCTAATGGTCCAGTGGTTAAGAATCCACTTACCAATGCAGGGAAAATGGGTTCGGCCCCTGGTCCAAAAACTAGGCTCTCACACGCCGAGGAACAACTAAGTGCCCCAGAGCCCTAGGGCCTGTCCTCTGAAATGAGAGAAGCCACCACAGTGAGAAGACCGTGCACTGCATCCAGAGAGTGGCCAAAAATAAATATTTGAAAAAATGGTAGAAGGTCAGCAGGCTTCTCTGAATACTCATATAAAGGGAATAATTCAGAATAACACTGAGAATTAAAATCAACAAGAGGAAAAGATGTCAGATTCTGATAGCAACTGACCTAATTATAAAGCATAGGGAGCCAGGCTGAGTAAAACCCCATTCAGGCTTCAGTTTATGGCAAGCCAAAGTTATAATGTTGTATCCTTAACAAAAAACTAAGAAGATGCCTTTATTCCCCTTTTCCTACATCTGCCTCTTGTTTCAGGAAGGAGTTGTTGATCGATACTAATGAAAAAGCAGAGCAGGAGCCTCTCCCACACCTTTAAGTGTGCTTCTACAGGGCGAGAAAATTATTCTAATTTCACACCCATCAACCTGTGTCCCTGTAAAGATTTGTGTTTTTTTAATCTAGAAAAGTATCTGGGCTGCACAGAGAAGTCTGGGGGTGGCCTTGTCTGTTACCAGTTTTTGTTCAGTCGCCAAATCACGTCTGACTCTTTGCAACCCTTGGACTGCAGCACGCCAGGCTTCTCTATCCTTCACTAACTCCTGGAGCTTGCTCAAACTCATGTCCATTGAGTCAGTGATGCCATCCAACTATGTCAACCTCTGTCGTCCCCTTCTTCCCCAGCATCAAGCCTTTTCCATTGAGTTGGCTCTCTGAATCAGGTGGCCAAAGTGCTGGAGCTTCAACTTCAGTATCAGTCCTTCCAATGAATATTCAGGGTTGATTTCCTTTAGGATTGACTGGTTTGATCTCCTTGCTGTCCAAGGGACTCCAGAGGTGCCATCTTTAAAAGGAAACTGATCTGAGTGAAGATGAAAGCAGGAAGAACTCTCAGGGACTATACATTGGGGGATTTTTTTTTTTTTCAAATCCTGCATCAGCTTAAAAAAATCCAAGAACCAAACGGAATGGTAAAAGATGCTCCCCCAACCCCCACCTTAAAGAACAGAAAATAATGTGTAATGAGAAGCAGGATTAGGTTACAACATCAAAGTATCCTACCCACTCTAGTTGTCAAACTGGAATCACCATCACACGGTGGGTAGATAAGGAGACCTGCATCCTTAACACTCCTCTAATCTTCAGATGAGAATGGAATCTGGGCAGGTTTCATCTTGTTCAAGGATATGAAGAAAGAAACATCTCCTCCCAAAGTCTGAAACTAGGGTGGTTTTAAAAAATACTCTGGGACAACATACAAGAACAGCATTCAGATGACGAAGTGGGAGAAGTCTGAAGATTATCTCATGTCGAATCCATGTGAAAAATTCAGACAACTGTTTGGATTTCTCAACTTGCTTAAAGATGCCATAATCTCTACATAGGATCATAAAGAGAGGAGAGCCTGAGATAAAAGGGGGACTTGGGCCTGAGCAATGAAATTCAAGAAAGAGAAGATGGAATTGCTTTCAGGACGTTGAAACTGGGATGCAGAAGGTCTGCAAGAAATTAAAGACATGGTAGTAGAATTAAAATTAGCCTCAAAGGCAGGAAAAAGCAAAACAATGGCATGGCAGCCAAGTTTGCGCATTTCCCAGAAAGGGCATGATCTGACGCCTACCTTCCTCTTTAGGCTCACTTTTTATCACTCCCCCTCACTTCTTCAGCCACAGGTTTTGTTTTCTTTTCTCAAATTCACCCACCTCTTTGCTTTCCGAGACATCTGTTTCTTCTGGCCGGACTGAAAGCTGCCTTAGTCTTCACTTGGCTGGCTTCAAATCCCAGTCCAGTCTCCCCATCTGTAAATCTGATTGATAACAGAATCTTCTTTTCATTGTCATGAGAATTAAACGGACCATATATAGAACTTAACACAAAACTCAGTAAGTACCAACTGTTCAATACACATTAGGTAGTAATAACAGGTAGTAGGTAGTAGTACAGGTATGGTGGAGGTTTCCTCCTCTATTAAGGTTCTTGCTTACAGGACTATTAATAATGATTAGTTCCATGAAAATAAAGATTTTGTTTTGTTTGTTTGTCCTCATCTAGCCTGCACCCAAAAGACATAGAAAATGACATATAGGATATTTTTTGAGTCCAAGAAAGAGTTGTCTCTGCAGCATAAAGTTCACTGTGTCCTACCTAAATTCACATTGCGACATACTCTAGAAAACCGTTTGACTACCTAAACAAAGAAAATTTATCAAGTTTCAATATAAGGAAATAATAAGGAAAAAGTAACCCATGAATAAATAAGAAAGAATTAGGCTGGTGTCAAACTTTAGGGCAACACTAAATGCCAAAAGGTGATGGAGACCTCATAACAATTTTGAGAGAAAAGGTTATGAATCAGGAATTTTATACCTTGTCAATCTGCCTTTTGTATGTGAAGGTAACAAAAATGCATCCTCAAATAGGAGAACTTAGAAAATATCAGCCATGTAAGCTCATGGGAAAATGTCCCTTGAAGAAATAATTACCATCAATAGAAAGTCAGAATTCAATGTTTGAGGCTGGGAAAATAATAATAAAAAATGATCGGCAATCTGCACTGAAGTAAAATTAAGAGGGATCCAAATAATCGTAATGGTGGTAGTGGTTTAGTTGCTAAGTCATGTCCGACTCTTGTGACCCCATGGATTGTAAGTAGCCCGCCAGGCTCCTCTGCCCATGGGATTTCCCAGGCAAAAATATTGGAGTTGGTTGCCGTTTGCTTCACCAGGGGATCTTCCCAACCCAGGGGTCAAACTGGCGTCTCAAACCCATGTTACCTACACTACAGGTGAACTCTTTATTGCTCAGTCACCAGGAAGGCCCGATAGTTGTAAACTTGTCCTAAAAGTGTTATAAATGAGAACTTTCCACACAAAAGAAGATAAAACACTTTAATATAGAGTGATATGAATAATCTCCATCTATGAAACTACATTAACAGGGGCCATAATCTGAGTGGAGGAAAAAAAGTGGAAGTGTGTTAAACATTCTGCTTAAATTAGAGTGGCCAACAAATTACATTTCTTAATTCTAATAATTTCAAATTGTAGTTTAAAGAAAATATTTGAAAACTCAAAAGTAATTCATCAGAGAAAAGCAAAGTGGGGAAAAAAATGCTGATTTGGTTAGGAAAAAAGAAAGTAAAAAAGGAGAGCTCAAGAAGCAAAAACAGAAAAAAGAAAGTAGACACGAACCAAATATAGTACTTGGAAGAGTAATTATAAATGAGATAAATTCAGTTATTAAAGAGATCCTGAAATTGATATGTAATGAAACCAAGTCCAGTTATCTACTGTTGACTAAAGACAAACCTAAAATGAATCCAGGTAAAAAGTATAGCAAACACAAAAAGAGAAAAAAAAGTTATACTATTAATAGGCTATATAGAATTTACTAAGAATCAAATGGGACTATGAACAAAGACCACCATTTTTATTGTTAAAAACTAAAAGATAATAGAGCACCAATTAACCTTTATGTTCCAAAATCAGTAGGTCAAATAATGTGAAACTCACACTCTTAAAAACACATGGAGAAATTTATAGAAACATACCTATCTCAAAGTAGTTAAAGAGTAAATGATGATGTAGAAAAAATTAATAAAATGAGTAAGTTTATTTAAAAGGTACATTTTGAACTATATTTCTACAAACAGAGATTATGCACTTTTCCAGGGAACATGGAACTTTAAGTATTATGTATTAAGCCACAAATAAAATCTCAAGTATCAAAACAGAGAAATAAAATAAATATAGAGGAAAAAAGGCAATAGCTTTCCCAATTTATCACCAAGAAGCATTTAGAAAGTACAGTGGGAAAAGATCCTAATCACTAAAACAATCCTCAAATATAAACTGCCTGGGAATATGCTCCAAAATAAAAGTACAGATGAAGAAAACCATAAAAGTTCACTGAAGAATTTAGAATGGGATTTAAGTATATTGAGAATCAGATCCCGTTTGGAGGATCAGTTTAATTCAGTCACTCAGTCATGTCCGACTCTTTGCAACCCCACGGACTGCAGCACACCAGGCTTCCCTATCCATCACGAACTGCTGGAGCTGAAACTCATGTCCGTTGAGTCGGTGATGCCATCCAACCTTCTCATCCTCTGTCATCCGCTTCTCCTCACACCTTCAATCTTTCCCAGGATCAGGGTCTTTTCTTTTTAAAAAAAATAGAAATTTATTTATTTTAATTGGAGGTTAATTACTTTACAATATCGTATTGGTTTTGCCATACATCAACATGAATCCGCCACAGGTATACACGTGTTCCCCATCCTGAACCCCCCTCCCTCCTCCCTCCCTGTACCATCTCTCTGTGTCGTCCCAGTGCACCAGCCCTAGGCATTGAACCTGGAGTGGTGATTCGTTTCATATATGATATTATACATGTTTCAATGCCATTCTCCCAAATCACCCCACCCTCGCCCTCTCCCACAGAGTCCAAAAGATTGTTCTATACATCTGTGTCATTTTTGCTGTCTCGCATACAGGGTTATCATTTCCATCTTTCTAAATTCCATATATATTCATTAGTATACTGTATTGGTGTTTTTCTTTCTGGCTTACTTCACTCTGTATAATAGGCTCCAGTTTCATCACCTCATTGGAACTGATTCAAATATATTCTTTTAATGGCTGAGTAATACTCCATTGTGTATATGTACCACAGCTTTCTTATCCATTCATCTGCTGATGGACACCTATGTTGCTTCCATGCCCTGGCTATTATAAACAGTGCTGCGATGGACATTGGGGTACACATGTCTCTTTCAATTCTGGTTTCCTTGGTGTGTATGCCCAGCAGTGGGATTGCTGGGTCATAAGGCAGTTCTATTTCCAGTTTTTTAAGGAATCTCCACACTGTTCTCCATAGTGGCTGGACTATGGAGAACAGTTGCATTCCCACCAACAGTGTAAGAGGGTTCCCTTTTCTCCATACCCTCTCCTGCATTTATTGCTTGTAGACTTTTGGATCACAGCCATTCTGACTGGTGTGAAATGGTACCTCATTATGGTTTTGATTTGCATTTCTCTGATAATGAATGATGTTGAGCATCTTCTCATGTATTTGTTAGCCATCTGTATATCTTCTTTGGAGAAATGTCTATTTAGTTCTTTGGCCCAGAAGAAGACAAAAAGAAAGACCATGAGAAAATACTTGAGATAATAGTTGAAAATTTCTCTAAAATGGGGAAGGAAATAATCACCCAAGTCCAAGAAACCCAGAGAGTCCCAAACAGGATAAACCCAAGGCAAAACACCCCAAGACACACATTAATCAAATTAACAAAGATCAAACACAAAGAACAAATATTAAAAGCAGCAAGGGAAAAACAACAAATAACACACAAGGGGATTCCCATAATGATAACAGCTGATCTTTCAATACAAAGTCTTCAAGCCAGGAAGGAATGGCAAGACATACTTAAAGTGATGAAAGAAAATAACCTACAGCCCGGATTACTGTACCCAGCAAGGATCTCATTCAAATATGAAGGAGAAATCAAAAATTTTACAGACAAGCAAAAACTGAGAGAATTCAGCACCACCAAACCAGTTCTCCAACAATTGCTAAAAGATATTCTCTAGACAGGAAACACAAAAATGGAGTATAAACTCGAACCCAAAACAATAAAGTAAATGGCAACGGGATCATACTTATCAATAATTATCTTAAACATAAATGGGTTGAATGCCCCAACCAAAAGACAAAGACTGGCTGAATGGATACAAAATATATATGTTGTCTACAAGAGACCCAGCTCAAAAAAGGGGACACATACAGACTGAAAGTGAAGGGCTGGAAAAAGATTTTTCATGCAAATAGAGACCAAAAGAAAGCAGAAGTAGCAATACTCATAGCAGATAAAATAGACTTTAAAACAAAGACTGTGAAAAGAGACAAAAAAGGACACTACATAATGATCAAAGGATCAATCCAAGAAGAAGATATAACAATTATAAATATATATGCACCCAACATAGGAGCACCACAATATGTAAGACAAATGCTAACAAGTATGAAAGGGGAAATTAACAATAACACAATAATAGTGGGAGACGTTAATACCCCACTCACACCTATGGATAGATAAACTAAATAGAAAATACAAGGAAACACAAACTTTAAACGAAACAATAGACCAGTTAGACCTAATTGATATCAATAGGACATTTCACCCCAAACAATGAATTTCACCTTTTTCTCAAGCACACACGGAACCTTCTCCAGGATAGATTACATCCTGGGCCATAAATCTAGCCTTGGTAAATTCAAAAAAATTGAAATCATTCCAAGCATCTTTTCTGATCACAATGTAGTAAGATTATTTTTTTTTAATTTTTATTTATTTATTTATTTGTTTTAATTACAATAAACAAATACAGTATTGTAGTAAGATTAGATCTCAATTACATTGATCTATATTTCTGTCTTTGTGCCAGTACCATACTGTCTTAATGACTGTGGCTTTGTAGTAGAGCCTGAAGTCAGGCAAGTTGATTCCTCCAGTCCCCTTCTTCTTTCTCAAGATTGCTTTTGCTATTTGAGGTTTTTTGTATTTCCATACAACTCTTGCAATTATTTGTTCTAGTTCTGTGAAAAATACTGCCGGTACCTTGATAGGGATTGCATTGAATCTGTAGATTGCTTTGGGTAGTATACTCATTTTCACTATATTGATTCTTCCAATCCATGAACATGGTATATTTCTCCATCTATTAGTGTCCTCTTTGGTTTCTTTCATCAGTGTTTTATAGTTTTCAATATATAGGTCTTTAGTTTCTTTAGGTAGGTATATTCCTAAGTATTTTATTCTTTTCATTGCAATGGTGAATGGAATTGTTTCCTTAACTTCTTTTTCTACTTTCTCATTATTAGTGTATAGGAATGAGAAAAACCATTAAAAATTCCAACATATGGAGGCTGAACAACACGCTGCTGAATAACCAACAAATCACAGAAGAAATCAAAAAGAAATCAAAATATGCATAGAAACAAATGAAAATGAAAGCACAACAACCCCAAATCTATGGGACACTGTAAAAGCAGTGCTAAGGGGAAAGTTCATAGCAATACAGGCATACCTCAAGAAACAGGGCCTTTTCTAATGAATCAGTTCTTTGCATCAAATGGCCAAAGTATTGGAGTTTCAGCTTCAGCATCAGTCCTTCCAATGAATATTCAGGATTGATTTCCTTTAGTATGGACTGGTTGGATCTCCTTGCTGTCCAAGGGACTCTCAAGAGTCTTCTCCAACACCACAGTTCAAAAGCATCAATTCTTCGGTGCTCAGCTTTCTTTATAGTTCAACTCTCACATTCATACAAGACTACTGGGAAAACCATACCTTTGACTAGATGGACCTTTGTTGGTAAAGTAATGTCTGCTTTTTAATATGCTGTCTAGGTTTGTCATACCTTTTCTTCCAAGGAGCAAGCATCTTTTAATTTCATGGCTGCAATCACCATCTGCAGTGATTTTGGAGCCCCCCAAAATAAAGTCTGTCACTGTTTCCACTGTTTCCCCATCTATTTGCCATGAAGTGATGGGACCAGATGCCATAATCTTAGCTTTCTGAATGTTGAGTTTTAAGCCAACTTTTTCACTCTCCTCTTAGAAGACATCTGTTTTTGCCTCAATAATCTGTAAGTCCAAAACAACTTCAGAAAAACTACAATGAGATTTAGGGGAACTTAAATATCTTCTTTGGGGAAGAAAATGAGGTAAGAGCCACGAAAATTGTGGAATCAAAGAGTAATTAGAAAGGAATAATGACAATGAAAATCACTTGTGCGTGGTGAGCTTAAGTATGTCCTGAGTGGAGATCAGAGGCAAGCTCAACAAGATGTGTAGGCAAGGAGTAAACCTTCAAGACACACAGTTCCAGGACCACACTTAGAGGACCATGACCCCAGCCTGTGTTTTTCTCAAGTGCCATTTCTGGGTCCTTGTCCTGGCTTTCCTTCGTGGCTCAGATGGTAAAGAATCTGCCTGCAATGCACGAGACGGAGGTTGGATCCCTGGGTTGGAAAGATCCCCTGGAGAAAGGAATGGAAACCCACTCCAGTATTCTTGCCTGGAAAATCCCATGGACAGAGGAACCTGGTGGGCTCCAGTCCATGGGTTCTCAACGAGTTGGACACCACTGAGCAACTAACACACATGCACATCCTGTTACAGCATAGCCATGACCTTGCAATGTTAGAGGCTTCCTTGGTGGCTCAAATGGTAAAGAATCCACCTGCAATGCAGGAGACTGGGGTCTGATCCCTAGGTCAGGAAGATCCCTTGGAGAAAGGAAGGCAACCCATTCCAGTATTCTTGCCTGGAGAATCCCATGAACTAGAGGAGCCTGGCATCACAAAGAGTCTGGCAGGACTGAGCTAGGACTAACCCTGTACTACTCCTCCCCTTATCCTGGTCATTACAATGTAGCCATGACCTTGGACTACCCATCTATGCTTCTTCCCTCTGAGTCCAGATTCCTAAAGCTAGACATCCAAGAAACTCCACTGGAGATGGGCAACTTTATTTACTGCATAACTTAGTTGGTATATCAATGCCTTATCTCTTCTGCTGGCGGGAAACAGAACTTAGTCAATTCTCAGGAAACTCATTTCAGCATAAATCACTCAATTCTGGATTTCACACCCTTTCCTGTCTAGCCATCATTGAAGTTGGCTCCGCTACTATGGAAAACAGTATGGAGGTTCCCACCCAAAATAAAAATGGAGCTTCTATATCATCTAGCATTTCCATTTCTCCATATAAAGAGACATCTGCACTCCTGAAATAGAGTCATAGATGTAGAGAATGGACTTACGAACACAGTAGGAGAAAGAGGGTAGGGAGATTTGAGATAGTAGCACTGACATGTATACACTGCCTTGTAAAAAACAGCTAGCTGGTGGGGAACTGCTGTAGGGAGGGAGCTCCGCTTAGTGACCTGTGACAACCTAGAGGGATGGGAGGATGCTCAACAGGGAGGAGATATATGTATACTTGCAGCTGATTCATATTCTTGCACAACAGAAACCGACACACCAGTATGTAAAGCAATTATCTTCCAATTAAAAATAAATTTTAAAAGTAAATAACTTGCAAGAATGTATAGTGCAACACAGGGAAGAGAGATAAGATTTTATAATAACTGCGATTGGAATATAACCTTTAAAAATTGTGAATCACCAAGTTGTACACCTGAAATTTATATAATATTGTACATTAACTATACCTCAATAAAAATGTATATTAAAAAGATAGCAATGCACTCCCGTATTTATTGCAACATTATTCACAATAGCAAAGATATGGAGACCATCTAAGAGCCTGTCGATTAATGGGTTTAGAAGATGTGGCATATGAGCACAGTGGAGTCTTACTCAGCCTTGAGAAGGAAGGAAAGCCTGCCATTGGCAACAACATGGATGGACCTTGAAAACAGTATGCTAAGTGAGATAAGTCAGGCAGAAAAAGACAAATGTTGTTTGATATCACTTACATGTGAAATCCAAAATGCCAGATTTGTAAAAACAGAGTGGATTTCTGGTTACCAGGGGTTGTGGATGGGTGAATGGGAGGGACATTAAGGCGACAAACTAGCAACTGGCAGATGAATAAGTTCTAGAGCTCTAAAGTACAGTATAGTGGTTATAGACAACAGTATTATAAACATCATTGCAGAGAGACCAGATCTTAACTACCCCCTCCATGAAAAGAAATGATCATTATATGTGTGGAGGTGTTAGCTAACACCACAGTGGGCACTATACTGCAGTATGTAAATGTATCAGATCACATGTACATCTTAAACTTGATACAATGTTATATGCCAAATATACTTCATTGAAAAACCTTCCCATCTTTCTATTCTATGTGCTTTCTATTCCTCCTGTTTGCTTTTTTCCCTTTCTTCTTGCCTTCTTTCAGTTTACTTTTCATTATTTCACTTTCATCCTTTTCTTACCTCGGAGATAAAAGTCAGAGATTATGAGATATGAGATATATATCATATATATATGATATGAGAATATGAAGGATATAAAAATATATCACATATTTATAATGTATCAAACACCCAATATTAGTTGATATTTTCACCCTCCTACTGAGAAAAGCAAAACCCATAGGACACTCTAAGTACTTGACTCCTTATCTATTGTTGATTCCATTCCATCTTGATTCTTTCTATGTTTTAAAACTCACTAAGGGACTTCCTGGTGGTCCAGTGGATAAGACTTTGAGCTCCCAACGTAGGGAGCAAGGGTTTGATCCCTGGTCAGGGAACTAGATTGCATATGCTGCAACTAAGACCCAGTACAGCCAAATAAAAAATAAATAAATATGAAACAAAAACCTCCCTAAGGGACTCCCTGGTGGTCCAGTGGCTAAGACTCCTCACTCCTAATGCAGGGGGCTCAGGTTCCATCCCTGGTCAGGGAACAAGATCCCACATGTTGCAACTAAAAGTCCACACACCACAACTAAAGATCCCACGTGCCACAGCTAAGACCTGGCAAAGCCAAATAAATAAACTTACTGAGACATTATCACTATTGATTTATAGAGTAAAAATTCATATAAATGTGCCCACATATTTATACACTTTTTATGTTTAAAAAGGTTTCTGTATTTATACTCAAATAGCTACAAACCCAAGTTTTATGTTCCTTTAGGGTAAATGGATGAAGAAGAGTATGACTTAAAAATCTTTAACAGTGTTTTGTAATCCCTTTGAATTTACAGCCTAGTCATTGTGGGCATTCCTGAACCAAAATATAAAAGCCTGTAGTCTGACAACATGGTGTGACAATGGGCCACCAAAGTAGTGATGAGGATGACTCAGAAACTCAGGCACATAGGATGCTTTCATCTGGAACTGTGGGATTTTGTTTGAAGATGATCCTACTCGGCAGTATCCTAATTACAAATTAAATTCTAAAATTCTAAATTAAACTGATATTCTTTTTGGATTCTGGAGAGTTTCTTTGAAATGCCCAGACAGTCTTGAATATGACGCATTCAAGGAAAGAATCACATAAATGAGATAAAGCAGTCAGCTCAACGGTCTGAGTGAAATGCAACATTCTGCAGGCACTCGAGTGCTGCCACCTGCTCACATTCAGCAGACGTTTAAAAGGGCGGGATTGGCCATGAAAAAGGTATGTGAGGGTGCACAGTAGTCCATCTGGGAAATCAAGGACGCGTTTCTGATGTTCTGCTTAATGTATTAATTCAGTTTAACAGGATGTCTTCATATCACTCTAGGCAACAGGCTTGAAATTGCCAAGAGCATTAGAGGACCCAGCTCTGTGATCTAAAGATGCCTATAGATATCTGATACAGAAATGGTGCTGTACGCACCACCTATCCTTTTAAGCCAACGGGAGTAGCAACGTTTTAGGGCAGTGTGGTCCAATAGGAATGTAGTATGAGCCTCACCTATACTTTAAATTTTCCTAGTAACCACTTTTAAAAGTGAGAAAAAAATAGATGGAATCCATTTTAATTACGTATTTCCTTTAACTCAATTTATCCAAAATATTATAATTGCAATGTCATTTCTTTATTGTCAAAAGAAATCTTGAAATAGTATATGTATTTTTCATAAGGAATCTTCAAAATCTGAAGTATATTATATATTTATCACACATCTCAAAGGAAAAAAAGTGTTAGTCGCTCAGTCATGTTTGACTCTTTGCAGTCCCATGGACTGTAGCCTGCCAGGCTCCTCTGTCCATGGAATTCTTCAGGCAAGAGTACTGGAGTGAGTTGCCAGTCCCTTCTCCAGGGGGCCTTCCCGACCCAAGGATCGAACCTGCATCTCCTGCATTGCAGCAGATTCTTTACCATCTGAGCCACCAGGGAAGCACTCCACATCACAAACTGATTACTAAATTTCACCAGAAATACTTGATTTTGTGTTTATAAAATTTGCAGTTAAAAAGTATATTCACATATTCAAGTTTGATCAAAATATATTTAAGGATTTTCCAAGAACTGAATTGAATACAGCTTTTTGCACTTAGATTAACATTCAATAAAAGAAAAATTAAACTTCATTTCCTACCAGGCATATTTCAAGTACTCAACAGCCTCAGTCCAGGCCTGGACAGTCTTTGAAGCATCTAAAATCCTCTTAACCAAACAAGACTAATGAAACAAACCTACAAACAATGTGAGCCTTCTTGCGTCTGGGATCAACAGAGTGTACCAAGAAAAAGAAAGAAAATGAAAGTCATTCAGTCATGTCCAACTGTTTGCAACCCCATGGATAGTCCAGGGAATTTTCCAAGCCAGAATATCGGAGTGGGTAGCCTTTCCCTTCTCCAGGGGATCTTCCCAACCCAAGAATCAAACCCAGGTCTCCCACATTGCAAGCAGATTCTTAACCAGCTAAGCCACCAGGGGAAGCCCAAGAATACTGGAGTGCGTAGCCATTCCCTTCTCCAGGGGATCTTACCGACCCAGGAATTGAACCAGGGTCTCCTGCATTGCAGGCAGATTCTTTACCAACTGAGCTACCAGGGAAGCCACAGAGTGTACTGATTGCCTGAAGTTCCCAGTAATTCCCTTGTTGCCACAGCACATCTATGAGTTGGCTTTTTTTTTTTCCCTCCCTGTGGCAAAATCAGATGATGTATGATGTGATTTTATTTGAAAACCTCTGCTGGAGCGCTAACACCATCCATGCTTTTTGAGCATCTTGATTTTCCAGATTGCCTTGTGGATGATGTTTTAATTAGCAAAGCCCATTTGTAGTCCTCCTGCAAACATTAGGTCCTCTGCCATCTGAACCCATTTGAAAAGGCAAATGCCAGAACCTCCCCCGCAGTCCAAACAGTTTGTGGACTCTGTCTAAATAGTCTGGTGTCCTAACCGCAACTGCGAAATTTGCTAGAGCGTTAAAAGTACTGTAATGAAAATGTTGTCAGTCAGAGGCTGGGAGGGGAGGAGTGGAGTACTGCTAAGCCAGATGCTGGGGCTCTGGCGGGGCTGCAGGCAGTGTCAGGATCCTGGGATCAAAGGTGATGGAGAGGCAGCTAATTGAGGAGCTCAATTCTGATATTTGTGGTTTCCTTTCCATCCTTGGAATTTGGTACAGTCCTTTAAAACAGCTCCCTGGCTGGCTCTGGGGCCCTGCCGGAAGCAGAGAGGGGATTCCAGAAGTTACAGAGGATAGTGGTTGGGTCCTTGTCTGCACATCTCTGGGCACCAGACTCATTACTTTTCATTGTCTTTACACTGGCCAAGGCATGCTAACTGGCAGCTGGGCTCTCCCAGCAGAATTGAGTTTACACCTAGGCTTAATGCAGATGTTTGCATAATTAAATAAGAAAAAAAGAGAGATGAAAGTGCACGCAGAGGATGAAATATCTACAAAATGCTAAAATAACTGTAAACGTTATTTCTCATCCAAATCACTTTACGTAGTACTTGTGTTCTTGCTCATTCTGTTTGATGTATTGTGTGAATGTTGCTCCTTATACCCTTCCTTGCACTTGATTCATTTCCCAGAGTCTGGATACATTTTCATTCTTTGTTTTCTGGTCCTTAATATTATCATGCATAGAGGTGACAGGGGCATTGTGAGGAAGAGACACTGCGTGTGTACTCAGTTGTAAGACTCCCTGCGGCCCCATGCACTGTAGCCCGCCAGGCTCCTCTACATGGGATTCTCCGGGTGAGGATATGGGAATGGGTTGTCATTTCCTACTCCAGGGGATTTTCCCAAACAAGGGATCAAACCTCTGTCTCTTGTGTCTCCTTCATTGACAGGCAAATTCTTAACTAGCACTACCTGGGAATCCCAAAGAAGAGACAGAGAGGCTTAATTTTCTCCTTCATGCCCAGTAAAGATGGAAGTCTTGATGAGGGGGAAACATTTGTTTGATCATTCATTCCATTTTAATTGAGCACCTAATACATGGAATGGACAGAATGAAATGGACAGGGTGGACAGATGAAAATAACAATCACAGAAAATGAATCAAACTGATCACATGGACCACAGCTTTGTCTAACTCAATGAAGCTATGACCCATGCCGAATAGGGCCACCCAAGATGGACGGGTCATGGTGGAAAGTTCTGACAAAATGTGGTCCACTGGAGAAGGGGATGGCAAACCACTTCAGTATTCTTGCTTTGAGAACCCCATGAACAGTACGAAAAGGCAAAGAAATATGACCCTGAAAGATGAACTCCCCAGGTCAGTAGATGCCTAATATGCTACTGGAGAAGAGTAGAGAAGTAACTCCAGAAAAAATGAAGAGACAGAGCCAAGGCAAAAACAACACCCAATTGTGGATGTAACTGGTGATGGAAATAAAGTCCGATGCTGTAAAGAACAATATTGCATAGGAATCTGCAGTTAGGTCCATGAATCAAGGTAAATTGGAAATGGTCAAACAGAAGATAACAAAAATGAACATTAACATTTTAGGAATCAGTGAACTAAAATGGACTGGAATGGGGGAATTTAACTCAGATGACCATTATATCACTATTGTGGACAAGAATCCCTTCGAAGAAAGAGAGTAGCCCTCATAGTCATTGAAAGAGTCTGAAATGCAGTACTTGGATGCAATCTCAAAAATCACAGACAGATCTCTGTTCATTTCCAAGGCAAACCATTCAATATCAAAGTAATCCAAGTCTATGCCCTAACCAGTAATGCTGAAGAAGCTGAAGTTGAACGATTCTATGAAGACATACAACACCTTCTAGAACTAACACAAAAAAAAGATATCCTTTTCATCATAGGGGACTGGAATGCAAAAGCAAGAAGTCAAGAGATACCTGGAGTAACAGGCAAGTTTGGCCTTAGAGTACAAAATGAAGCAGGGCAAAGGCTAACTAAGTTTTGCCAAGAGAACACACTGGTTGTAGCAAACACCCTCTTCCAACAACATAAGAGACAACTCTACACATGGACATCACCAGATGGTCAACACCAAAATCAGATTGATTATATTCTTTGGCAGCCAAAGATGAGAAGCTGTATACAGTCAGCAAAAATAAGACCAGGAGCTGACTGTAGCTCAGATCATGAACTCCTTATTGTCAAATTCAGACTGAAATTGAAGAAAGTAGGGAAAACCAGTAGACCATTCAGGTATGACCTAAATCAAATCCCTTATGATTATACAGTGGAAGTGAGAAATAGATTCAAAGGATTAGAGCTGATAGACAGTGCCTGAAGAACTATGGATGGAGGTTCCTGACATTGAACAGGAGGCAGGGATCAAGCCCATCTCAAGAGGAAGAAATGCAAAAAAGCAAAATGGTTGTCTGAGAAGGCCTTACTAATAAGTGAGAAAAGAAAAACTAAAGGCAAAGGAGAAATACACCCATTTGAATGCAGAGTTCCAAAGAATAGTAAGGAGAGATAAGAAAGGCTTCCTCAGTGATCAATGCAAAAATATAGAAAACAAAAGAATGGGAAAGACTAGAGTCTCTTCAAGAAAATTAGAGATACCACGAGAACATTTCATGCAAAGGTGGGCACACTAAAGGATAGAAATAGTATGGACCTAATAGAAGCAGAAGATATTAAGAAGAGGTGACAAGAATACATAGAAGAACTCTACAAAAAGATCTTCATGACCCAGATAATCATGATGGTGTGATCACTCACCTAGAACCAGACATCCTGGAATGTGAAGTCAAGTGGGCCTTAAGAAGTATCACTATGCACAAAGCTAGGGAGGTGATGGGATTCCAGTTGAGCTCTTTCAAATCCTAAAAGATAATGCTGTGAAAGTGCTGCATTCAATATGCCAGCAAATTTGGAAAACTCAGCAGTGGCCACAGGACTGGAAAAGGTCAGTTTTTATTCCAATACCAAAAAAGGCGATGCCAAAGAATGTTCAAACTACTGCACAATTGCACTCATCTCACACGCTAGCAAAGTAATGCTCAAAATTCTCCAAGCCAGGCTTCAGCAATATGTGAACTGTGAACTTCCAGATGTTCAAGCTGGATTTAGAAAAGACAGAGGAACCATAGATTAAATTGCTAACATCCACTGGATCATCAAGAAATCAAGAGAGTTCTAGAAAAACATCTACTGCTGCATTATTGACTATGCCAAAGACTTTGACTGTGTGGATCACAACAAACTGCAGAAAATTCTTCAAGAGATGAGAATACCAGACCACCTGACCTGCCTCCTGAGAAATCTGTATGCAGGTCAAGAAGCAACATTTAGAACTGGACAATGGAACATCAGACTGGATCCAAATGGGATAAGGAGTACATCAAGGCTGTATATTGTCATCCCGTTTATTTAACTTATATGCAGAGTACATCACGTGAACTGCCAGACTGGATAAAGCACAAGCTGGAATCAAGATTGTTGGGAGAAATATCAATAACTTTAGATATGCAGATGATACCACCCTTATGGCAGAAAGTGAAGAAGTTAAGAGCCTCTTATTGAACGTAAACGAGGAGAGTGAAGAAGCTGGCTTAAAACTCAACATTCAGAAAACTAAGATTATGGCAATTGGTCCCATCACTTCATGACAAATAGATGGGGAAATAATGGAAACAGTGAAAGAGTTTATTTTAGGGGCTCCAAAATCACTGCAGATGGTGACGACTCTAGCCATGAAATTGAAAGATGCTCCTTGGAAGAAAAGCTATAACAACCTAGACAGCATATTAAAAAGCAGAGACATCACTTTGCCAACAAAGGTCCATCTAGTCAAAGATATGGTTTTTCTGGTAGTCACATATGGATGTGAAAGTTGGACTATAAAGAAAGCTGAGTGCCGAAGAATTGATGCTTTTGAACTGTGGTGTTGGAGAAGACTCTTGAGAGTCCCTTGGACTACAAGGAGATCCAATCAGTCAATCCTCAAGGAAATCAGTCCTGAATATTCATTGGAAGGACTGATGCTGAAGCTGAAACGCCAATATTTTGGCCACTTTATGCAAAGAACTGACCCCTTAGAAGAGACCCTGATGCTGGGAAAGAGTTAAGGCAGAAGGAGAAGGGGATGACAGAGGATGAGATGACTGGATGACATCACTGATTTGAAGGAGATGTTTGAGCAAGGTCTGGGAGTTGGTGATGGACAGGGAAGCCTGGCGTGCTGCAGTCCATGGGGTCACAGAGTCAGACAGGACTAAGTGACTGAACTGAACTGAATACATAAAACATGAGAGGTACAAAAAGATAGGAAGTGATTTATCATTTGAGAGAGTCTTCAGCAGCCCACAAAATTCTGCCAACATTCAGAGTGAATTCAAAATCAGATTCTTCCCAGTTAAGCTGCCAGATGAGAATGCTGGCTGACAGATACCTTGATTATTACCTTGTAAGCCTGAGCAAAGTTCACAGCTAGATGTGCCCAGATTCCTACCTGACAGAAACCATGGAATAAATGTACCATTGAGGGTGTGGTCATTTGTTTTGCAGCAATGAAAAATGAATGCTAAAGAAACTAAAACTTTGATGCTTTCTAATTATGGTGCTGGAGAAGACTCTTACCTTGGTCAGCATCGAAATCAGACCAGTCAATCCTAAAGGAAATCAACCCTGAATATTCATTGGAAGGACTGATGCTGAAGGTGAAGTTCCAATACTTTGGTCACCTGATGTAATTTGAATATTCATTGGATGGACTGATGCTGAAGCTAAAGCTCCAATACCTTGGTCACCTGATATGAAGAGCCAATCCACTGAAAAAGACCCTGACACTGGGAAAGATTGAGGGCAGGGGGAGAAGGGGGCAACAGAGGATGAGATGGTTGGATGGCATCATGGACATGAATTTGGGCAAACTCCAGGAGATAGTGAAGAACAGGGAAACCTGGCGTGCTGCAGTCCATGAGGTCACAAAGAGTCAGACATGGCTTAGTGACTGAACAGCAACAAAGGAAGGTAGTTGGAAGAAACTGAGCAAGATATTTCCTCTGCTCCTACCAGATCCCTTTCAGTGTGACACGGAATAGGCAGAGCAATGCCACTTTTTGTTTCTCCGCTTGGGGTTGCTACATTATCTTATGACCTATCCCTCCAGAAGCATCTGTGAGGCTCAGGCCTGCTACTAAGAAATGGTATCAGGCTATGATGAAGAGTGTTTGTTCGCCAAGGTAAACCAGCTGTGGAATTTGTTGAATTATACTGAAGGAGAACTTGTGCTAGTTCTACCGAGTGTTTACACACACTGCTATTCATAATAACCCCATGAGAAGTGTAAGCAAGCGATCTTCCATTGAAGATGAAAGAGAAAATGGCTCGTCCAATGCCTTAGTCCATGCAGGCCACGGTCACAAAATATCTCTGACTCGGCAGCTTGTGAACACAAGGGACTTCTCATAGTTCTGGAGGCTGGAAGTCTGAGATCAGGGTGCCAGCAGGGTTGAGTGCATCTAAGTTGTGGATGTCTTGTTGTATCCTTACCCGGGAGTCAGGGGCTGGGGAGCTCTCTAGAGTCTCATTCAAAAGGGCATTAACCTCATTCATGGAGCCTCGCCTCCCATGGATTAGGCTGTGCCAGGTCTTAGCTGTGGCATGCACTCTTAGCTGTGGGATCTGGTTCCCTGACCAGGATTGAGCCCAGAGCCCCGCGTTGGCAGCACGGAGTCTTGGCCACTGGACCAACATACCTAATTTGGGTCAGTTTTTAAAATGAAGTATAATCCACATAAAAGTGCGTATAATCTCAGTCTCTTTTGACAAACATATACAGCTGAGTGACCCTTAAGATGTCATTTGTTTTATTCCAGAGGAGCCCCACTGCCCCTTCCCAGTCATTCATCCTCTCATGAATGACTGGGAAAGAACCACTCATCGGGCTTTCCACTCAGCATAATGTTTTTAAGATTCATACATATGTATCATCAATAGTTCATTCCGTCATACTACTAATATTCCACTGTATGGAAATAATAATAATAATCTGTTCTTTGATTGATGATGGTGAGCAGTTTCAAGTCTAGGGCTACTGAGAATAAAATTGCTTTGCATATCCTCGTATGAGGCTTTCTGTGGACGTTATGTTTTCAAATGAGATTTTTAGCTCATAAGGTAGGGATATGTTTCTAAGAAACTCCCATACGTTTTTAGTGACTGTATGATTTGACTCTCCCACCAGCAATGAAGGCGAATCCCACTTGCTCTGCATCCTCTTCAACACTGCTGCTCCTGCTGCTAAGTCGCTTCAGTCGTGTCCAAGTCTGTGCAACCCCATCGACGGCAGCCCACCAGGCTGCCCCGCCCCTGGGATTCTCCAGGCAAGAACACTGGAGTGGGTTGCCATTTCCTTCTCCAATGCATGAAAGTGAAAAGTGAAAGTGAAGTCGCTCAGTCGTGTCCGACCCTCAGCGACCCCATGGACTGCAACCTGCCAGGCTCCTCCGTCCATGGGATTTTCCAGGCAAGAGTATTGGAGTGGGTGTGATCAATTATTTCGGTTTTAGCCATTTTACTGGTTTGTGGTACCATCTTGTTGTGGTTTTCGTTAGCATTTTCCAAATTACTAACACTCTTGAGAGAACTTTTTCATGTACCTTTTTCCATTCTCTTGTCTTATTTTTTTCAGTATCTGTTTGAATCTTTTGCCCATTTTTATGAGGTCATTTGTGTTTTATTATTGAGCTGTAAAAGCTTTTATATATTGTGGATACAGACCCTTAGTAAAATATATGTGTTGTGAATATTTTCTTCCAATCTGTGGCTTGACCATTAATTTTCTTAATCGTTTCTTTGATGAGTCTAAGGTTTAAATTTTGATGAAGTCCAATTTATCATTCTTTAATGGTTAGTGTTTTCTGTGTTCTCTCTAAGGAATCTTTCTATCTCTAGGTTGAGGAGATTTTTTCCTCTTTTTTTTTTTTTAAAAAAAAGCTTCAGAGTTCCAGTTTTTACCTTCAGATCTGTGATCCATCTTATATTAATTTTTGATATGTTGTGAGACAGGAATTGTACTTTTTTATGATGCAAAAGTCTGCTTGTTCCAGCCTTATTTGTTGAAGAGACTTTCCTTTTTCCATTGAATTGCTTTGGCCCTTTTGTCAAAAACTGTTTGACCGGTTCTGCTTCCTGTCAGTCCTTTTAATAATACTGTGCTGTCCTATGGTAAATAAGGTGGCGCTTATGGTAAAAAAATCCACCTGCCAATGCAGGAGATACAAGAGATGCGGGTTTGATCCCTGGGTTGGGAAGATCCCTAGAGAAGGAAATGGCAACCCACTCCAATATTCTTACCTGGGAAATCCCACAGACAGAGGAACCTGGAGGGTTTTAGCCTATGAGGCCACAAAGAGTCCAACACTACTGAGCACATACACACACACATAGAAATTTTAGAGTTGCCTTAATTTCTACAAAAATTTCTTTTTAAAAGTGTTTTCAGATGTACAGGCTATGTTTGGGAGAATTGCCATGTTACCAATATTGAGCCTTCTGATCCAAGCATACAATATCTTTCTAGTTACTTAGATTGTTTAATGCTTCTTAGCAATATTTTATATTTTATTTTGTTGAAGTACAGATGATTTATAATGTCTTAATTTTTAAATTGCTGCTAAAAGCAAAGTGATTCGTTTTTTTTTGTTGTTTTTTTAATTAGCTCAGTCGTGTCCAGCTCTTTGTGACCCCATGAACTATAGCCTGCCAGGCTTCTGTGTCTATGGGATTCTTCAGGCAAGAATACTGGAGTGGGTTGCCATTTTCTCCTCCAGGGGATCTTCCTGACCCAGGAATCAACCTGGGTCTCCTGCATTAGAGACAGATTCTAAGAAGCCCATATGGGAAGTGTATATATATATATATACACACACACACACACATATCTATACATGTATATATATATATATATATATATATATACATTCCTTTTAATATTCTTTTCCATTGTGGTTTATCTCAGGATATTGAATGTAATTTCCTGCTTAACAGTGTTTTATAGTTTTCTGGGTAGCAATCTCTCACATCTTGTATTAAACTTATCTCTAGACATTGTACCTTTGGAGATATTTTGAAAATGATATTTTAACCCATTCTTTTATTTAGAATAATTTCAGATGTATAGAAAAGTCACAAAGAAGGTACAAATTCCCTATGCCCTTGACCCACTTTCCCTTATTGTTAACGTCTGTCACAACCAAGAAACCAACATTGGGACATTATTGTGAACTAAACTCAGACTTGATTCAGATTTCATCCATTTTCCAACAAACAACCTTTTTTCTGCTCCGGGTTACCATGTAACTTATAGATGTCTCTTCCATTTCTTCTCATTTTCAAAAATTTCTCAGTCTTTCTTTGTTTCTTGTGACCATGATAGTTTTAAAGAGTATTGGTCAGGTATTTAGCTGGATTTTCCTCAACTGGGGTGTGTCTATTTTATGTTTGCTTGTTTGTTTCCTCATTGTTAGACTGGGATTATAGGCTTTGGGGGCTTCCTGAGGTGGCTCAGTGATAAAGAAGCCACCTGCAAACGCAGGAGACTCTAGTTCAATCGCTGGGTTGGGAAGATCCTCTGGAGGAGGAAATGGCAACCCACACCAGTATTCTTGCCTGGAGAATCCCATGGACAGAGGAGCCTGGGTGGGCTACAGTCCATGGGGTTGCAAAGAGGTGAACCTGACTAAACAACAACAGTGGGCTTTTGGAAAGGGTGCTGCAGAGGTAAAGCGCTCTTCTCACCTCATATCAGAGCCACGTATTATCAGTGGGACGTTGCTGGTGGTGTCAGCTTTGATCATCTGGCCAAAGAAGCCCTGCCAGGTTCCTCCACGAAGTCACCTGCCTCTGCATGGGAAAGCACATTACCCCTTTGAGGAGGCAGTATCTGCACAAGTTATTGTGAGTCTTCTGCAAAAAGAGATGTCTCTTCTCATTTGTTTGTTTGTTTATTCACTTACTAAGACCAGTGTGGACTCATGGATCATTGTTTTAGTTGGAGGGTTATAATCAAATCTTTACATTATTTTGTTATCAAATTGTTTCAGCTTTGGCCATTGGGAGCTCTTTCAATGTGGCTCCTGTGTCCTTGTCCTTTGTTTGTTTATTTTTTAAGTATTTTCTGGTCCTACAAGATGCCCTGGGATCTGCTATTTCCCCCAAGGAGCCTTGGTTCCTTTACTGGAGAAGAATAACTGGGTAGTTTGTGTGCTCATGGCTACTCTGGTGTTAACAGCCTCTAGGAGCTCTCAGTGGACAGAACTAAGAAATACCTGCAATCTTTTTCAGATTCTTTGCCTTTATAGGTTATTACGAAATAATGAGTAGTTTCCTGTGTCAAGAATATTAGTGTATGTATAACTGAGCTATATGTCTGAAACTCATACAACTTCGTAATCAACTGTACTTCAATTTTTAAAATGTATTCAGTATTTTAAAATAAAATGTAAATGTATTTTAAAATAAAAAATTCCATGTAAGACTAAAGGGTGATATAAAACATTAAGGTAAAACATGTGTTATTGTTGTATTTACATTTTTATAAAGTATGAATCACAAAGAAATAACACACGCAGTTAAATTTCAGTTAACTCCCTTTAAAAGTCTTGTTACTATGGCAATGTCAAGACTGAGTTTTCACAGGATATAAGATATGGATTGTTTATTTTCTTTTGTAGAAAATATTTTTACGGTAATGTTTTTGCACAGTGTAAGGCATATTTAAAATGCAGTAACAAAGCCCTAACTTTGCAGAAAGTGTTCAAGTAGGAAAACAGAAGAAAACCAAATGATATTTAAAGCTGAAGGTTAAAATCATCTATCTTGCATTTGTTCTGAGTTCTAGGTTTAAGACGGAGGTAGACACTTAAGAAATGTTATCAATAACAAATGTGATAAAACAGTATTTTCAAGTTGAAATAGTATTTAGAGGTCCCAAATATGTCTTTTCTCAGTTAGGTTATTTATTTACTCCTAGGTTTGATATCTTAAAAGCAGTGAAAATAAAAACTACTAACAGCAAAAAAAAAGAAAAAGCACTCTGGAGATACACAGATCTGGAGACACATATATCTAGAGTCAGTCTGAATGCATCCATCCACATCTATCTGGAGCTCAGCTGAGTCCATAGCAGTTTCGCCAACTGCCGTGCAGCACAGCTGGCTTCATTCTAGCTTGCTCCCCTTGCTTCTTTAGACATTCCCTCTCCGACAGTGGGCAAACGGCCTCCAGCCAGCCACCGTCCACCGGCTTACTTGTCCAACCCAGTAGACGTGGAACATGATTTCAGCATTGGTAGCCAGCCTTAACCAGGAGAAGCCACGTCCCCAGCTGAAGTGTGGTGCTTGTGTGCAGTTGTTTTTGTCTCAGCCTCCCAGTTTTCAGGCAGAAGACTGTTTCCTGTTTGCAGGGCAGGAATGAAGATGCAGATGTAGAGAATGGATGTGTGGAGACAGCAGGGGAAGGGGAGGGTGAAGTGAACTGGGAGAGTAGCATGGACGTATATCCACTGCCCTGCGTGAAACAGACAGCTAGTGGGGACCTGCTGTCTAGCACAGGGAGCTCAGCTGGGTGCTGTGATGACCTGGAGGGCTGGGATGGGGGGTGTTCAACAGGGAGGGGATATATCTATACTTATGGCTGATTCACTTCATTGTACAGCAGAGACCAACACAACATTCTAAAGCAATTATACTTCAACTTTTTTAAATGTAAAAACAAAAAAGAAGACCGCTTTCCAAGGTTACTTATGTCCACCCCCTTTTCCCCAGCCCCTTCAATGAGGTTAGGCTATACATTGATCCTCTGACTCTTATTTGATATGTTGCTTAAAAATTTTTATTTTTGATCGTCATACATTAAAGTTCACTTTTTGTGTCATCAAAATTGATGGGTGTTGTGTGGGGTGGTTTTTTTTTTTTTTTTTTTAGAAAAATTTTAATGGAAGGATAATTGCTTTACAGAATTTTGTGATTTTCTGTCAAACATCAACAAGAATCAGCCATAGGTACACCCATGTCCCCTCCCTCCAGGACCTCCCTCCCGTCTCCCTCCCCATCCCACCCTTCAACCTGTCACAGAGCCCCTGTTTGAGTTCCCTGAGCAATACAGCAAATTCCCATTGACACAGATATATAGTGTCATTTAGTCACCACTGATTCTTAAATATTCCCCTAGGTGTCCCCTTTGTAATCAGCTGCTGCCTCTTTCCCCCAAGGTCCAGGCACCCACTGATAGAGGATTTCCCATCCGTGTAGTTTTACTTTTTCCAGAATGTTGTATGAATGGACTCATGCACGGCTTGCCTTTCAGACTGGTCACTGTATTGTGCACCCTGTAACATACAATATTGCATAGCAAATATGGGGTTTAGTCACTAAGTCATGTCTGGCTCTTGTGACCCCATGGACTGTAGCCTGCCAGGCTCCTCCATCCATGAGATTCTCCAAGCATGAATACTGGAGTGGGTTGCCATTTCCTTCTCCAATAGCAACTCTACTTCAATTAAAAAAATAAAAATGGTCTGATTTACTGCTAATGGATTACAGGAGGATTATATAAAATAATAACTTTGGAAAAAATAACGCATGTTTAATATATACGTTCATGGAGCTCTAGAGGCAAGAATACTGGAGTGAGTTGCCATTCCCTCTTCCAGTGGACCAGGTTTTGTCAGAACTCTCTACTGTGACCTGTCCATCTTAGATGGCTCTGCACCACGTGGCTCATTGAGTTACACAAGCCCCTTCCGCCACAGCAAGGACCCATGAAGGGGGGTCATATGCACGAAGTACAGTCCCTGGCTCTAGTCTCTGGCCGAGTCACAGGAGGAAGCCAGTGGCCGCAGAGAGCAGACCTCTCCCACTTACTGACCAACGGTTAGAGAACCGGATGGGGATGAGAGAACAAGGATGAGATCTCTCTGTTGCTCAGTCCCTCAGTCCCGTCCAGCTCTTTTGCAGCCCCATGGACTGTAGCCCACCAGACTCCTCTGTCCCTGGAATTCTCCAGACCAGAATCCTGGAGTGGGTAGCCATTCCCTTCCCCAGTGGATCTTCCCAACCCAGGGATCGAACCCAGGTCTCCCACATTGCAGGCATATTCTTTACCATCTGAGCTACTGGGGAAGCCCCCACCAGATCTCTCTGGGACTTGGGAATTGATGTGATCTGTTTGCCTGGATTCCACTTAGCTACTTGCAGGCTCTTTTCTCTGCTGGGGGAATCTGACCACAGAGCTTATTAATTCTCTTCTTTTCCCTCCTGTGTCAGTGATTCTTTGCCCACCATTCTACCTGCTGGGAATCTCTAACGAACCGCTGGCCTCATGAACTATGGATTGTCCCCTTCTTGTATCTCAGCCTCAAACCCATACCCCCAGCAGCCCGCTTTCCTGGGGAGTTGGTCGCTTGTTAACGCTGCCGATAGGTGGTGCTAGAGAGAGAATAAATTCCCGAGGAGGGAAGGGAGCTTCCGGCCTCCCCCTCCTCAAAGCTGCTCTGACGGAATGTTCTGCTCTCAGAGGAGAGCCATCGGCCCTGGCCGTGCCCCTGCCCCAGGGACCTGAGCATCTTTGCTTCAGTAGCCTGCATCTTCTTCCTTTGGCTGCATTCAGCTGAGGTGTGGAAGCTGCCTCCCCAACTGAGTGATCGATTTCTCTTAAAAATCCCATCCTTTGAAATTCCTGTGTGAGCTCTCATTTCCTGACTGGATCCTGACAAGTAAAACTAGTTGAAAGCCCCCTCTTTGCCCCCAATCTCACTCCTTTAGCAGACACCTCATCAGCACTTCAAAAGATTCTACATTTTAAGGAAAGTTTTCTGTAAGTTTCATTATTATGTTTTGCTTTTAATTATTTTTTATTGAAGTATATCTGCTTTACAATGTTGTGTTAGTTTTTGCAAAGCAATGTTTTGTTGCAAATAAATAAGCTCTACATACACATATGTCCCCTCGTTTTTGGATTTCCTTCCCATTTAGGTCACCATGGAGAACTGAGTCGAGTTCCCTGTGCGACACAGTAGGTTCTCATTAGCTATCTGTTTTATGCATGGTGTCAATAGTGTTTATGTGTCAATGGAGTCAGCAATTTTCCTGTCTTTGGGAGCAGGGTACAAATGGAAGGTGGCTATTTGGTTACCCTGAAGTGAATTTTCAGTTCTCTTTAATAACTCAATCTCAATCATGTCCACAAATAATACCATAAACTATAAAACAGTATATGATAAATGTGTATTATAAACAGCCACTGTTTTCCCCTAACACATGGCAGAAAATAAATCTTGATTAATACATACATGCATGCATATGTAAATAATCATTTATAAATTCTTGGCTCCATCCTTTCTCCTGTCTCATGAGTTTTATGTAATATATGTATATATATATACATATAATTTATATGTATATATATATTATGTGGGTGTGTGCTAGTTATGTCTGACTCTTTGCGACCCCCATGGACTGTAGCCCACCAGATTACTCTGTCCATGGGATTCTCCAGGCAAGAATACAGGACTGGGTTGCCATTCCCTTCTCCAGGGGATCTTCCTGACCCGGGAATCGAACTGTGGTCTCCTGCATTGCAGGCAGAGTCTTTACTGTCTGAGCCACGAGGGAAGCCCTTATATATTATATATACATATGTGTGTGTTTGTGTGTGTGTGTGTACACACACACAAATAAACAAAAGCAAATAGACAGCAATAGCAACAAAATATGATTATTTCTATTTCCAGATACTCCATTTTCTGGTATGCTTGGGGAATAAAGTTCAAGGTCATCATTTGATGCAGGAGGTTGACAAGACAGGCTCTGAGGCATCAGTGAGTTAGTTGGCCAGGTTATCCGGCTAGCAAGTGGTGGATGAGGCCCCGCCCCACCTCTGCACACACATTTCCTTGAAGCCCTGCTGCTCCTCCCCCCACCCAGCGGGCCCCCGAGGTCTGGAGCATCCTTGAAAGGATGCACCTGCCCCTGACAGCCTGGAACCAGAGTTCGGCCTCCAGCTTAGTAACTCAGGACTCCGACCGCGAGTCTGGCCCTCTGTCCTCTGGCTTTCCCCCTCCCCTGAAGAGGAAAGTTATTTTCAACCCTCCATCTGTTTTGTGTTTAACGTGCAGAAAGGTTGCACACTTTCAGGGACCTTGTTCATAAGCAGTAGATTGTACAACGGTTTATTACACAAGCAGGGGTTTTTATTGCTGGCCTTTGTGGAGTTGCCAACTGGGAGAACATAATGTGCTTAGCGGTCCCTATCAGGAAAAATGAGAAAGCATTAAATACCAGTCAGATTGTCAAGCATCGAAAAGTGGTAATCAAATCCAGAAACCCCCAGAGGATGGCTGGTGACAAGGATTTTTCTCATTAATAGCGTTTTTACGTCCACAACCGTTTCTCACAGCGCTTACATCACAGGCAGTATCCTATAGCAGTATATGAGATGTGTAACAATGGTGGGGTGAGTTTCAGACCTGGAATAACTCATGTGCTCTTCAAAATCAGACCCTGCTCAATGCAGAGCATTGAACTGGAATCCCGGGAAGAGCTCTGTCTGTCTGTCTCTCTGTCTCTTTCTCTCTCTCACATCACAACGTTGGGAATGTCAGCTCTGCGGATAAGTGCTCAAGACTTAACCCCTGTCATATCCAGAGCCATACCCTCTGTATTCTTAGGAGGGAATGTATCAAAATCATATATTTTACTACTGTTTTGTCCTCAACCACGTGAAGGGGTAGAAAACTTCTGCAAAGCATCCTAGAAAAATACTGCATCAGAATGCTCCCAGCTATTAACAGGCCAGTGCCATTGGTCATGGGTCACTTTTGCTCCTTTCCCTTGAAAGCTCAGACCAGCACAGAGGCTTTGGCATAAAAGCTGACGGAGCTCTCAGACTTGACATCAGAACTACTTAGAGAACCCCACCCCCCACCCCAGAGTAATTATTTTTTTTAATAATTTATTTATTATTATTATTTTTTAAATTACAATACTGTATTTGTTTTGCCATACATTGACACGAATCAGCCATAGGTGAACACAATCTCCCAATGCCGAAGATCTGGAGATGGGCTAGAACATTGGCATGCTTTTAAAATTCTCCCTGGGATTTTAATACAGAGCTCAGGTTGAGAACTAACCCAGCTAACTAATTTTACTGGGAGGGGAAATTGAGCCTGGTGGAGTTACTACCCCACACAGTGGATTTCCAGTACAGTGGTGGTTCTCTTGCTGTAACACTACTGAACTTCCCGTCCCAAATCTCATAACCCTTTATTTATAAAAGCAACAGATCCAAATCTCTCCCCCTCCTCTCTCTTCCTGCAAATAGTTGTTTAGTTACTAAGATGTGTCCGGCCCTATGGACTGCAACCCACCAGGCTCCTCTGTCTGTGGGATTTCCCAGGCAAGAATACTGTGCATTGCCATTTCCTTCTTGAGGGGATCTTCCCAACCCAGGGGTTGAATCCGCGTCTTCTGCATTGGCAGGCCGATTCTTTACCACTGAGCCACCAGGGAAACCCTCTTGCAAATAGACGTGCTATAAATTGAGTTGGCAGCAGCCATTCAAGCCTCCCCAGAATCCTCCAGGAGAGAGAGGGGCCATAGAATCAGGGTGGAACTGTCAGGACCACAAGGAAAAGTGGCGAAAGGACCCATCTCTCTCCCCAGATGGAGCGTGGAGAAGGGAGTCTTAAAGACGAAGTAGATGCAGCCTTATTCTACATCACTAGTCCATTATTAGAATCCTTGCCTGTTTGAACAAAGCAGCCCTAGGTTATGCTTGAGTCCAGGCTTAAATATGAATGGTCAACCCCCATCACTTCCAAACATGTTCCAAATTGGACTTGACATGATCTGATCCCCTTACACTCTAGATTGGTTCCACCAAAAGCCTTGTCCACACTTTCACCAACAGGTCCTTTTTCAGGGTGAGAACCCCCAGCTTCTTCCCAAACCCACAGGCCAGGCTCTGTCTGCACTCCAGCTGCATGTCGGCTAAACGGTGCACTCCACCGATATACAGCTGATACCCAGGGGACGTTGTGTTGGTTGGTAGCCTTGGACTTCTCTGCTTAATCACCCCGGCTTTAATGCCACTTAAATCAGAATGTAAGCACTGCAGGAATCCCAGGAATCTGATGATAGAAACTGTATTTTTAGAGCCGTGAATGACTCGAGCGAGTGAAGCAGTGCAGTGGCCGAAGCCTTCTCTGCAGTTTCCCATGATTTATCACAGGCGAGTTCATGGCAGGTTAAAATAATTGAATGCCGTGTTAGCCTACACACTGGCGCGGGTTACGGGGGAGTCATTCGTAGCATATTTGTCACAAAGCATAATTTCCAAGATAGAACTCTGATCCACACGCCATTTTTTTTTTCCACCGAAACGACACAGTTGAAATACCTCCTTCGTGGAGGCTGGCTCCGTTTTCACAATGTCCGTCCCCAAGCTACAGCTTCGGGGAAAAGGACGGAGGGAATGACTAGTCTGCCAAATAAAATGTAAGTATATCCTGACGGAGCACTCACTCGGACTGGGGGATGAAGGCGAATGCTCTTTCTGGGATGGTTGTACCTTTAAGACTCTGCTAGGCAGTCTATCTGCCTCTGACTATTCCTTCGATTTTCTTTTTCCTTCATGGTTTATTTTCCACTTTTTTCCTGCTCTGTTTTTTCCCTCTACTTATTAGCTTGTGGCTCCCCAGGAAGTAATGTTTGCACTCTGTAATCAAATGCTATACTATGAAAGTGGTAATTGCTCAGTCGTGTCCAACTCTTTGTGACCCCATGGACTATAGCCCCCGGGGTCCTCGGTCCGTGGGATTCTTCAGGCAAGAATACTGAAGTGGGCTGCCATGCCCTTCTCCAGGGGATCTTCCCAACTCAGGGACGGAACCTGGGTCCCCTGCATCACAGGAAGCTTCTTTACCATCTGAGGCACTAGGGAAGAGCCTGTCCTATGGGGAGAATGAAGATGAATTCTGTGGTATCAGTGCAGAAGAGTGAGATCTTTTTCTTTCTTGTTGTTTGGGTTGCACATGTGGTGTGTGGGATCTTAATTCCCCAACCAGGGATCAAACCTACACTCTCTGCATTGGCAGTGTGGCACCTTACCCACTGGGCCACCGAGAAGTTCCTACAGCAAGATCTTGAACCCATGGTGGGTCCACGGGGCCCGGGTTCAGCTGTGTAAGAAGTGCAATGGTCCTTATTGTTCTTTGTTTTCATAAATGTACTTAATTTCTCTTCTGAGCCCCAATATTTCTTAGTCATGGAGAGGCAACCTCAGTCAAATGAGGGGGTCCTCAGACAGATCCAAGGAGGCCAGGCTTCTGATTTGCCATCTCCAAGACTGTCTGACTGCTACATCTCACCCTTCCTGGGGAATGCTAGGCTGCAGAGTGGTGGGAGGCCCCCGAGACTCCTTCGCAGAGACCCCACCATCAGATCAGCTTCCCAGCTCCTCCAGCTCCCAAATCTGAAAAGTCTTATCAGGCCCAGATTAAGAGTTTCCCAGCCATCCACGTAAATTTCCCAATCTGGTTTATGCCGAAAGCCTGGGATTTGAGACTCGAAAGCTAAAAATATGGCTTACGTTATCTCTATGTTGCTGGTTTTCCCTTCCCTGGAGCAGTGAAGACAGACGGCTTAGCTGCCCAGTGGGGAGAAAACACAGGGAATGCCACAGAAAATATGTGAGCACACGCCTCTCGGTGACTCCCCACCATAATGACCGAGAGGCAAGCACTGAGAGGCAGGCCTGGCATCCACAAAGGTGACCGCTGTCTTGACTCCAGGTACATTAGAGAAGCGATAAGAACACAGGCTGTGGAAGTCAGAGTCTGACTCCACGGTTTCCTGGCTCTCTGTCCTTGAACACATTACCGCATCTACAAAACAGAAATTATAATAGCACCTGCCTTACAAGGGACTCTGTGTATGCCTCACTCGTGAAATAATTCTGTTATTATTATCACTGTTACTGATTCCTTGTCTCTTAAAGCCATTGGAGTCAATGCCATCAACACAAGTCCCTGTTCACAGGGGAGGAAGGGGCTGATGCTCCCCGGAGGTGGGGTGGGGGTGGCAAGAGTCTTGGAAATGTAGCCCTTGGGGTAAAACCTGGGCAGTCCTCCGGGCTGGGTTCAGAAGGAATCTGCTGATGTCGGTCAAGCCTGTGCTGAGGTGCTGGCATGGAGGGGCAGATTCTCAGGGAGCAAGGGTTGGTACCAGAAGACAGATCTGTGCTTTCAGGGCAGGGGACATGAGAGAGACAGAGGAGGAAGGGGAGGCACGAAGTTGGAGGAAGGCTGGCCAAGTCTGTGAGGGGGAGGGAGATGGTGGTGCTGCTCTGCTGACCTTACTGGCAGCTGCTGCTGATCAGACCTTGCCCTGTGCCCCATCCCCCAACCCCGACCCCACCCCCGGAGATGTGAGTTGTGCAAGGGCTTTGCTGAGGGAGGTGCTACTTGTGTGAGCCAGAACCAGACAGGAAACCAAGGAAGAGACAACCGTCTGGCAAGCACCTTCTACATAATCTTGTTCTGCAGCTCACCAGAACGACAAGGTGGGGACCTCGACCCTCCCACCTGCCCATCCCTGCATCCCAGGCCAGTCAAGTCAGGACGACAGGACTGCAATCAAAAGTCAGGAGACCTGGAGATCCAGTCACATGGCCAGTGAGCCTCTGGCCTTGGACACACCCTTCACCTCTCTAGACCTGGGTACAGCCACCAACCCCCACCCCCGAGAGAGCCCTAGACAGCAGCTGCACGTGGGGAGAGCAATGTGACACTGTTAAAAGTGGGGATGTTTGGAGCCAGAAGGGTGTTAATGTGAATCCTGTCTTTGTCATTCAGTTCAGTTCAGTTCAGTCGCTCAGTCGGGTCCAACTCTTTGTGACCCCATGAATCGCAGCACGCCAGGCCTCCCTGTCCATCACCAACTCCCCGGAGTTCACTCAGACTCACATCCATCAAGTCGGTGATGCCATCCAGCCATCTCATCCTCTGTTGTCCCCTTCTCCTGCCCCCAATCCCTCCCAGCATCAGGGTCTTTTCCAATGAGTCAACTCTTCGCATGAGGTGGCCGAAGTACTGGAGTTTCAGCTTTAGCATCATTCCTTCCAAAGCAATCCCAGGGCTGATCTCCTTCAGAATGGACTGGTTGGATCTCCTTGCAGTCCAAGGGACTCTCAAGAGTCTTCTCCAACACCACAGTTCCAAAGCAGCAATTCTTCGGTGCTCAGCCTTCTGCACTAGATGTAAATATGGGCTTCCCTGGTGGCTCAGACAGTAAAGACTCTGCCTGTAATGCAGGAGACTCAGATGGGCTTGATCCTGGGTAGGGAAGATCCCCCGAAGAAGGGAGTGACTACCCACTCCAGTATTCTTGTAACTCTAAATATAGGACAGTTAATGTATTTAATTTTTCAAAGCTTCACTTCCCTCATTCATAACAATGGGGATATTGATACTGCACTTCTGTGATTATTTGGAAAATTAAATTCAAGAATGTGTGTGAAGTGTTGGGCTCAGGACTGCCGAGACACGGAGGGCTTGGTCGTTCGTTGCCTGTATCAGTGTAGTGATCGTTTAAAGGGACCGTGGGTTCCCTCAGGGCTTCCCTGGTGGCTCAGCCAGTAAACACTCCATCTGCGACGCAGAAGACCCAGGTTTGATCCCTGTGTCGGGAAGATCCCCTGGAGAAGGGAATGGCAACCCAATCTGTATTGTTACCTGGAGAATTCCAAGGACAGAGGAGCCTGACAGGCTACTCTCCATGGGGTCGCAAAGAGTCGGACACAACTGAGCAACTAACACTTTCACTTTCACACTTAGGCCCCATCAGCTCAGTGGTAGGAGAGCTCAAGTTGGTGTGCCTGCTTCATCCACAACCTCTTTGTGTCTATGTTTTATTTTTAATAAACATAAATGCTCCACACTAAAAAACAATGATGATTCTGTAAATCACTGGACTAGATCAAGGACTGGCAAGCTTGCTGTAAAGAGCAGGATAGGAAGTAGCTTAAGCTTCCTGGGCCACATGTGGTCTCCACTGCATTTTCTTTTATTAGAGTTAATAAAAGAATAAAAGTTAATGCTTTTATTAGGGTTAGAGTAGAAGTAGGGTCAGTAGGGTCAGACTCACACGGAGAATAAAAGTCTTTGTTGGGACTGGGCAACAGTCACAACCCAGAACATCTCAGTGGCTGAACATAGTTCGGAGGTATTTCTCAGGGTCGCTAGCAGTAAAGAACCTGCCTGCCAATGCAGGAGCTGTAAGAGACACAGCTTCAATCTCTGGGTCGGGAAGATCCCCTGGAGAGGGAAATGGCAACCCACTCCAGTATTCTTGCCTGGAGAATCCCATGGACAGAGGAGCCTTGTGGGATACAGTCCATGGGGTCACAAAGACTTGGGCACAACTGAAAGTGACTTAGCACTGCTATGTCCCAGTAAAATGTGAGTTGAGGGTCAGGGGGCATACACCACAAAGTCTTTTGGGGACCAAAACTCCTTCCATCTGGTGGTTTCTCACCCATCGAGAGGCCTCTGCTAGATGGAAAGGAAGGAGAGATGGACCCACATTAAGAGTGATTTAAAAATACACAAACCATTCTGTGCAGTGATGGACCTTGGGCTGATTCTGCCCTGAAGGACATAGTTCCCCCTCTCATGAATTCGACCATTTATCTTTGAGATTCATTCTGAAGATGAAACAAACTTCTCTCTGATAAACCTTATTTTTCTCCATCCAGGTGGCGTAGCGACCACTCTATAAGGACACACACTCTCACATGATCATCATTTTCATACTTAGAACAGCTGTCAGGTTCAGCGTTTTTGTTTTTATATGTAACATTACACACAATTCTTTTGTGGACAGTTCTCAGTTGAGATGGCGTAGTATGTCCTGGAGAGTGGCTGTTACAAAGCACCACAAACTGAGTGACTTAAAAGAAAATTATTCTCGGGGTTCTGGAGGCCAGGAGTCCAAAATTAGAGCATCGGCAGCATTGATTCCCTCTGGGGGGCCTGGGGGAGAGTCTAGTCCAGGCCTTTCTCCTAGCCCCCAGTGACCCCAGTGGTTCTCGGTGTCCTCCACTTGTAAATGCTTGACTCCAGTCTCTGCCTCCATCTCCACGTGGCTTTTCCCTGTGTCTCTGTGGTATCCCAAGGCCATCTTCCTGTTAGATCAGGACCCACTCTGGACAGCCTCTTCTGGACTTGATGAAATCTGCAAGGACCCTATTTCTGAATAAAATCATGTCCCCAGCTACTGGGGGTTAGCAGCTCAATGTGTCTTTTTTGAAGTGTGGGGATGTGGTGAACCACTCCGCCCACAGTAAGTCGCGGCCAGCACACAGTGGTGGTCCGTCATATCTAACAGCTGTGAACTGTTAGAATGTCAGCAGTGGTGAGGATGGGCAAGGCTACCCTGGTGTGTGTCGATATGAGAGGCCTAAAGGAGCTTCATTTTTTACCCTTCACTGTAAATTACAGAGAGAACAGTGCCATCAAAGCTGCCACCTTGGAGAGTGTAAAATTTTCCTTTTTGGAGTTTTTTTGTTTTTTTTTTTTTAATGGACATGGAACAATGAACTAGAAAATGTAGTACATTCTGTCCTCTCCTTCTATTTTCAACTTACAAAATGTTGTATTCAAAATACCGGAACAGTGAGGCTTGCAGTTACTAACAAAATTAAAAATAAAAGCAGAAAGCCCCACAGCGACCACGTCACCCCAAGAGGGAGATGCAGGCTGGTGCCCTGAACAAGCAGTGGACTTTCTAGTGGATTCGCACTCCCTCCTGCAGAGGTCAGGATGGAAAGTCATGACCAGCTGGTTGTAATTCTATCCTATTTTGAAACAGATGACAGAGACAACTAGCCCATCTCTAGGGTTGAGATTTATTTCCCTTCCTCGGTCTAAGTTCCAGAGACCCAACTTGCAAAGAAGAGGGCAGAATATTTTCTTGGTGACCTCAGCCCACTGCTGCCAGTGAGTGGAAAATCTACCCATATCCTAGAACTGGCCCATGGGAGTGGGTCCATACCACACCATCTCGAATATTCCAAAGTAGGACTTATGTCTCTCTTCCAGAGTCTCATGGTCCCGTTTGTCTTTGCTCACCTTCTGTGGCACTGAAGACAATCTTGTATTTACAAGTCACTTCTCTCCTCCTAAAGGGCAAGCTCTTTAAATCTTGGTCTTATGACTCAAGAGGAAGAAGCCAGTGGAGAGAGTGGAGATGCTGGAAGCCAGTGGAAGCCAGTGAGATGCTGGAGAAGCAGCAGCAGCTTAGGAATGGATCCTTCAGGAACCAGGAAGGATGGGGCAGAGGGCCAAGCTGGAATGTCCTCTGTCCTGTACAGTCTCCAAGCAGTAGGGAATCTCATGTCAGTTCCCCTGGAAGTCAGTTAACCCCTTTTATTGGGGTGTAACCTCAGACCTAGAATACACCCCAGTTGGCTCTTGCTACAGCTTCAGCTTCCCTGGTAGCTCAGATGGTAAGGAACCAGCCTGCAATGCGGGAGACCCAGGTTTGATCCCTGGGTTGAGAAGATCCCCTGCAGAGTGGGAATGACTACCCACTCCAGTATTCTTGCCTGGAGAATTTCATAGCCAGAGCCTAAGCCTGGCAGGCTACAGTCCATGGGGTTGCAAAGAATCAGGCACGACCAAGCGACTTTCACTCACTTTCACAGCTACCAGTGGGAGCGATGCACTTAACTTCTCTCTGCCTTAGGTTTCTCATCTGTTTGATGGGCTAAATAATAACCCTTGTGCAATTGTTACAGGATCAAATATGATGATGGATGGAGAGCACATAGCATGTAGCCAGCCTTGTGCAGTGATTCCCAAACTTCCCAGATTCTCCCACCTGAGAATTTTGGTAGTGCAGACATGGGTTGGAACCTGAGAATCTGTGTATTTGGCAAGCACAGAAATTCTTATATCTGGGGAAATTGGGGAAATGATGCTGTTACAATACCAGAAAGTCAGTGAAGAGTAGTTATTTTTACGGTACCATGTTCATCACTGTTACCATCATCACAGGGTGATTCATTTAAACAAACAAGCTTATTATACATACAAGAAAGAATTAATAGACTCAGTCCGTAAGTTTTGGATTCAAGGATACATAAACCAGGGATTCTGATTCTGGCACTAGCTGACAAAGTGTTCTGACCTTCAAAATGTTTAATCTCTACACCTCAATTTCTTCATCTGTAAACTAGATGGTTATCTGTAAACTTGCTGTTGTTTACTCACTCAGTGGTGTCTGACTCTTTGTGACCCTGTGGACTGGAGCCCACCAGGCTCCTCTGTCCATGGGATTTCCCAGGCAAGAATACTTCAGTGGGTTGACATTTCCTTCTCCAGGGGATCACCCAGGGATTGAACCTGTGTCTCTTGTGTTGGCAGGCAGATTCTTTACTGCTGAGCCACCAGGGGAGCTCTTGTTACTGGTAAGGGTGTGGTAATAGTTATTGAAAATAAGGGATATAAAGTAACTGACAGACAGTAAGTCCCTCCCCTGTGAAAGATTTTCTTTCTTTTAAGCAATGGTTCAAATTCTTAAAAGAAAAAAAAAAAAAAAACTTTAAACAACAGTTATCTAGGGACTTCCCTGGTGGTCCTGTAGTTAAGACTTTTAGCTTCAAATGCAGGGAGCATGGATTCAACCCCTGGTCGGAGAACTAGAATGCTAGAGGCTTATTGGCGAGGTAATTTTTTTTAAGATTTTAAGAATTTTCAAGCAATTATCTAAACCCTTCCCCTCATTATTTAAACAGATAAAAGCAGAACTGTTTTGGTTCTGTCTGATGTGTATCTTTCTTCCCACCAAACTCCCTACTAGCCCTTAAGTTACTTACTTCCATGAAGCTCTGTGCAATGGTTGTGGTTTTTTTGAAGACTATCTTAAATAAGAGAATTCTAATTGACTTTTAGCATTAAGATTTCTTGCTTTCCTCAAGTGTATCTTTTGGAGACGGTAAAGATATCTTGCACAGTGTAAGCCACTTAGGCTATCTGCAGTGCACTCGTATGATGGGGAGTCCTGCGGGAAGCCCTGGAGGAAAAGAAAGATCACTGAGCAATTGCTAGTTTGAGAGGAATATAGGTCGCTTGGACCCACCTTTAAGAACCCAGCCGCAGGGCAAGCCAGAATTATAAACGAGTCACCTCACTGTGTGCCCAGAAGGAAATTTAAAAAAGTGAACACCTAGCCAGTCTGTTACAGAGAGCAAGTACTTGTCCCCCAAACCTAGTGGCTCGGTCTCTCTAGGCAGCAGAGAAAAGAGGGGGTTCACAAAGGGAGAATACAGGGCAATACATGGATGAGGACAAAGAAAACTAATTCATGAAGGTCCTGAACTGCTGGACCAGTGAAGGTGGCCCATCAGTGCCCTGGAATCTGCATTATTAGCTGTTTTCCACCGTAGAAGAAAAGCAACAGAACTGGGAGGTTGTGGTTTTCAGGCAGAAAAAGTTCTGTCTTCAACTTGCAGACCATGTCTGGTTTCTCTCCAAATCTGTCTTCTCATCCTCATTTCTCCCTGTTCCGAAATCTGCCTCCCCAGTAGCACTCAGGCACAAGTTCCCAGGCAAAAAAATATGACCCGTGGCGTATTTACCATCACATTAAGAAGTACAGGTTTTCAAAGTATGATTTTTAATATTGTGATTGCTTTTCCCTGACGGGAAGTATCTTCAAGTCAGATTATTTATCGCCAGGTGGTAAATAATAGCGAAAGTTAATGATACTTAACATGTCCCCTTCCTTCTTGCCAAGCCCCATTCTAGGCACCTTACCTATTAGGTCTTCTAACAACCTGTGCAGCAGGTCTCATTATTCTTTTCCATATTTCACAGCCTTTGAAACTAAAACACAAGGAGGTTCAGTAGCTTAGCCAAGGTCGCACCACCATGACTGGAGCCAGAATCCCAACTAAAACGAGAGCAAGTCTTAACCACGACAGTCAACAACTTTGGGTGCCAAAGGCTGAACATCCCCTAAGAGTGTTTCAGTGAGAAAGAGAGATAAGCCTGATTTTGCTCTCAATAATTGTTTTTTCTGTCAAAAATAGAACTTTGCAGTTTATTTGAACAGCAAAACATAATACTCTTGTTACCATGGCATTCCATTTTAGAAGATTTAGAGCAAGATATAAAAATACAAGTTCCTAGATACAAGTAAGCACCTTTTCCATGACAAGAAACCTTAACCCTTCCTTTCTACACTACTTGATACTAATTGAAAACAAGTAGTGTTTACTCATGTTCTCCTCAATGAGACTTTTTAATCCCAGTGACCTTTAGACTTTCTTTATCGTGTAGAAACCTGCCATATTCCACTTTTGAAACTCTGAGAAAATGATTTACCTCTTTTATTCTCCTCTTCCATCAACATCCTCTTTAACAGTGTAGTAGGCAACAGTGAATCTTCTGGAGTCAAATAGTCTTGAATGAAACAGCAAGTCTATCACTTCCCAGTTATGTGACCTTGGGCTAGTTACGTGACCTCTGATTAGTTGCCTTAACTGCAAAATGGAAATAATAATAGTTACTCATGGCTTATGTTACCCCCAGGTGGCACTACTGGTAAAGAATCCACCTGCCAGTGAAGGAGATGTAGGTTCAGTCCTTGGGTTGGGAAGATCCCATGAAGCAGGAAATGGCTACTCACTCCTGTATTCTTGCCTGCCTATGGGAAATCCCATAGACAGAGGAGCCTGGTGGGTGCCCGTCCATGGGGTTGCCAAGAGTTGGGCACAGCCAAGTGCATACATACACACACAAACACACACACACACACACTCTCTCATGGTTTGTCATAAATCACTTGGAACAAACCCCTGGTACATGCTGAGCTTTCAATAAACTGTATCAGCAGCATCCTCATCACCACCATCATCATCAGAAGACAATTTGCTTAGACTTTACCAACAGAGACTTTCATGGAGCCCTTATCTATAATTCATTACCAGCTACCCAGAGATATGCTAGCTGAGTGGGAGGTAGTAATCACTTATAAAATAATCCTTCTTCTTGATAATTTCAAAGAAGAGAGTAAAAATATTGTTTGGACCAGTAAGAGACCAGAATTGCCACTGTTCCCCAATCATGGTTCCAGCCTTGCATTTTTAATACTTCATTTCTCATAGTTGTTTGAATCTGTCTCCCTTCACGAGCTTCTCTAGGACTGACTGACAGCAAAGCTGATTTCAACACAGGAAGATGCTCATTGAATTGGAGAATGAGAGAGAGAAAGATAACAATTGTCAACCTCAAATAGTGAACGGTTTTTTTGAGCCACACAATAGAGGGGTGTTACCGTTTGTTCAGTGTAAGATCAAGTCAGAGGAGTTGAACTCAGCTTCAAGGTATATACAACTCCAATCTGACCCCATTGCTTTTATTAAATGCAACATCTTAAAGAACTGCAAAAAGCCAAACCGTAAATCTAAGGACTCTGTCATTTTAAATTTATGTTTGCAACTGAAGTCAGCCACACCTCCTGGGGCTGGCCTTAAAATAATTCTTTTCTCAAAAAGTCACAGTATCCTGGCATTTAACAATAACACGAAAGAGCCCGAGCCTGGAGGAGCTGTTTGTTTTTGTAGGAGCAGAATCAACCCTCTTTTAATGAACACAAGGCTTGCCACAGGTTCAGGGGTTTTATTCGGCTGTTTTCCAAATCTCTCTCAAAGCTCAGCTTATGAAATTCTAGCGAGACCCTGCCCACCACCCTCCCCAGCCTGGATACCCCTTCAGCTTGCCGCTCACGAGCCCTGACTTCAGACAGACAGAGAGAGGGGCCGCACTGACCAGAAGCGTCACTGCCTCTCACACTTGCTTTGTCCCCCGGCGCCCATGTCCTGGAAACAGCACACACATCTCAGGCTCGGTGCCCACCTGATAGAACTTGAATGCTGAAGTGATAACAGCTCTGAGACAGAGCAGGGTCTGAGGCCCGCCCACCCCCTGTCTACTGAGGTGTAACAGACGCTTAAGCACCCCTGCACTGCCAGAAGAAGGGGGTGGGGACAGAGAGGCTGATGGGCAGGTGGCTGAGCATCGCCCCAGGCGGCCAGGCACTCAGCCTGCATGCCAGGTTGGCACCAGGCCACCATCGCTACACTCTGTCCTCCTGGTTGACCCTGAATTGCTACTTTCCTAGCCAAGAATCTCGGCATGCCAGCCAAGCAGCCAGCAAACTGATGCCAAGGCTGTCCCTGGCAAAGGACTTGAAAAAGTGCAAACAACACCTTTGGACCCCCACCTGCTAGGCTCAGAGATACCTGTATCCGTCCTACACCACCTGTGCCCTAAACCAGACATTATAGAGAACAACAGAGAGGGGAGGGCTGGCCCCTCTCTGGCAGGTTGCAGTTCATGAGACGCATGATGAGAAATGGATGAGAATGATGAAACAGCCCCTGGCACATCGGTACCCTGTGTGTCCCTGCTCTGGGCACAAAGTCAGCACAGTTTAAGAGGTGTGGCTTTTCCTCCATGCCCTCCGGACCTCTCTGAATATTGAGGTCACCTGATACATAAGGGATCTCATGCTTCCTGCGTGTTAGGAAGGGAGTGGATGATTTCTGCCAATATGCAAGCCACATTCCCAGGAGCAGTTAAATCTGGGGTTTTACGATGATGTTCCTGCTGGCCATGGGCCGGGTGGGGCCAGGAGCTGCGTAGATTCCCCGGGTTGTATCCTGCTGCCTGGAACGGGATCCACCAGCGCTGTAGATTCAACAGACACCTGAGATGCCATTCCTCAGGATCGAGTCCACCACTCAAGTGGGGGCTTCCCAGACGGTGACCCCCAACTGCCTCTTCAGGCCCCCCATCCTGAAGCAGTTCATCTTAGATCACTGGGATAAGGGCCTGCTTCTCAGAGAACAAACGAGAATGCTGGGAGGCAAAGCCCAGCACAGGAACAAGATCCCTGTTCGATAGGAAGCATTTCTTAATTTTTTACATTCTTTTTTTTTCTTTTCTATTATGTTTTATCATAGGATATTGAATATAGTTCCTTTTGCTGTACACTAGGACCCTGCTCTTTATCCATCCTATTTGCAATAGTTTTCATCTGTTAATCCCAGACTCCCAGTCCAGCCCGCTCCCTCCCCCTACTCCCTTGGCAGCCATGAGGCTGTTCTCTGTGAGTCTGCTTCTCTTTTGTAGATACGTTTGTTTAGATTCTACATATGCGTGATATCAAAAGGTGTCTGTCTTTCTCTTTCTGATGAACTTCACTTCGTATGATTAAATAGGAAGCAAGTCCAAACGAGAGGGGATATATGTGTGCGCATGGCTGATTCGCTTTGCTATACAGCCGAAACTGACACAGCAGCATAAAACACTGCTTTATACTCCATTAAAAAAAAAAAATGTACGGATATGCCACAGAATACTTTTTGTTTAGTCACTGTTAGACTCTTTTGCGACCCCATGGACTGTAGTCCATCAGGCTCCCTCTGTCCATGGAATTCTCCAGACAAGAATACTGGGATGGGTTGCCATTTCCTTCTTGAGGAGATCTTCCCCACCCAGGGATTGAACTCAGGGTCTCCTGCGTTGCAGGCAGATTCTTTACCACCCAGCCACCAGGGAAGCCCAGTGGAATACTACTCAGCTATTTAAAAAAGGTGAGGGGATGAAATAATGCCATTTGCAGCCACCTGGATGCCATAGGAAGCGTTTCTTTATTCATTCCACTCCCGGACTTTAGGCAGAGGGTGCAGGTAGCAGATGGGGGCTGCTGCTCTTGGCAGCATTGAGCATCTTGGCAGACCGGACCCCACAGAGTTGGATGTGGACCACAAGGTGTCTTTGCAGGTAAAGCACTGCTCTCTGTGGGAGTCACAGCCCGGAGATGGGGGTGAAGAACTCTCCAGGAGACGCAGGAAGGCGTGCTGCCCGCCCACAGGGCCCAGGACAGCACAGAGCTCCCCTGACCTGCGTTCCCGTCTGAGTGCTCTGAGGGGCCCTGAGGTTACTCAGCTAATTCACGGAGGGCCATTAACCAGAGGTGACGCCTGACGCCGCTGCAGAAGCAAAACAAGAATTCAGCTGCGCCAAGCCCGTTGAAATGTTCAGACACACACACAACTGCAAAAGCAAACGAGACCCCAAATGCAGCAGTTCTGAGGGCAATTAGACTAAAAGCAAGAGATTAGGTTCGAATTTAGACTGTGCTGATTAGATATGAGAATGGAGCAAGCTGCCAGATAAAATACAGGAGGCCCTGTTAAACTTGAATTTCGAATAAATTTGAATAATCGTTTAAGGGTGCCCCACGCAATGTTTGCTAAATTTGGCCACTCTGTCACTCCAGAAGTTGAGGTTATCGGTTGCGAGGTAGATAATGGGGTGACCTTTGTCAGCGTTGATGTGACATTGAATAGAACTTTGGGCAGGTCTTTCCCTATATGTGTGTCATTCCTGGAGACAGGAGCTATGTCCTTTGGGAATTGTAACCCACAGTCCCTCATGCCCAGGCTATGAGCAGTGGTAGGTGAACTGTGTGTTGAATTGGGTATAATGATTAAATGATGTTTAGGTGGCCTTTTGAGCAGAGCAGCTGATGGGAAAGGTGGCTAAAAACAAGACTGCAAAGACTATGCAGCTCCCTGAAGAGTCTGCTCCTGGCTGTTCTCAGGGAGGAGTCCGGGGTTGGAATCAGACATGGCAGCAACGCAGGATCTGAGCATTATCAGAGCAGAAGAAGTTCGTGATAGAGGATTAGCGATTAAGTGGCAGTGTGGCTCCCCTCCCCAGATCATAAAAATCATTTTTGTGTATTGGAAAACTGAAACAAAACACTATAGAAAAATAGCGATTGAATTCATTTATAGCCACGCAACCTAGAGATAACCATAATTAATATTTAATTCGATGCTTACAGTATTTCTGATAAGTATATACACACATAAGAACATGTGTCCATATTTAGAAAATAAAACTCATACTTCATATATAATTTTTATCTACCTTTTTCCAAAATATTTTATTGTAGGCATTGTCCATGTCTTTAAATATTCTTTGAGGATGTAATAACCCAGTTTTCCAGTAACATTTACTAATTAATGCATCATTTCTCTAGTTTCTTGACAGTCTTCTTCCATCATATGCTTTTTTGTGGCTTTCTGTTGTCTCCTGTGGTGCTCTTTAGCCTATGATATTACCAGGTTTTTCTAATGAGGGTAATCTTGTAAACAGTTTAGCCATGTCTCTGCATTGCTCCTCTTTTAAGTAAAATTGCCTGCATTTTTCTTTTATGTTTCCAGATAATCTTCAGAATCACATTTCCAAGTTACAAAATAATGTCATTCTGAAATCTATTAGAAAAGCCTTAAAGTTACCTAATATTGGAGGGAAGAATTACATGTATAAAATAATATCTTTCCTTCTAGGAATAAAATTTATTTTACTTTTCTTCCTTTCTTTACTACATTGTAAATGTTTTTGGTTTTTTTGTTTTTTTTTTTACAGAGACCCTTAATGTTTCTTTTACAATTCATTCCTAGCTATTCTGTGTATTTTTTATTCCTTTGAATAAATCTCTTTTAAAAAATGCTACTTGACTTTTTGAAATTTTAAAAGGGTTGTGGAGGCTTAGTTTGGACTTCCCTTGTGGCTCAGCTGGTAAAGAATCTGCCTGCAGTGTGGGAGACCTGGGTCTGATCCTTGGGTTGGGAAGATCCCCTGGAGAAGGGAAAGGTTACCCACTCCAGTATTTTGGCCTGGAGAATTCCATGGACTGTATAGTCCATGGAGTCTCAAAGAGTTGGACACGACTGAGCGACTTTCACTTTGTGATTATTTATTTTGTTTCACCCAACGTTCTATGTAACTTTTTAGTCCAAGTAGATTTTTAGTAGATTCTTTTGATTTTCCTGAGGAGAAAAATCCTTCTTCACCTGGAAATGACAAGTTGGTTCTGTTGCCACTAAAGATCACTCTCTTTTCAGTCACTGGTTTTATTGCTCTGGGTCAGTCAGTCAAGTCGTTCAGTCGTGTCCGACTCTTTGCGACCCCATGAATCGCAGCACGCCAGGCCTCCCTGTCCATCACCATCTCCCAGAGTTCACTCAGACTCACATCCATTGAGTCAGTGATGCCATCCAGCATCTCATCCTCTGTCGTCCCCTTCTCCTCCTGCCCCCAATCCCTCCCAGCATCAGAGTCTTTTCCAGTGAGTCAACTCTTCTCATGAGGTGGCCAAAGTACTGGAGTTTCAACTTTAGCATCATTCCTTCCAAAGAAATCCCAGGGCTGATCTCCTTCAGAATGGACTGGGTAGAACTTCCAAAAATTAGTGTATAATTGTGGTGATGGCAGATGTACCTGATTCCAATGAAAACCCCTCAGGTGTTTCACCATCGCTTGTAATCTCCACTGGGTTCAAACATATCCTTTTTCCTTACATCAAAAATTTTTTGATTTGCTAATACTGGTATTTGATTCTATGTAATACATTTTTTTCTTATGATACTTAGAAGATTTCAGCCCTCTGGCCTGTTTATGTAATACATTTTAATAGTAGCTTTAACATACCCTTTCATTCTTGGCCTTGAATGCTATTTTTCGATGTTATATCAGACTCACATTCCTAATGTTTTCTCTCTGTATAATGGGAACAGAGTTTGTGTTTTTCTTCTCTCATGCTGTGGTTGTCAAGTTTTAGAACCAGGGTTAAGATAGCTTTACTAACTAGGAAGCTTCAGATCTTCTCCCCTTTCAAACAGTTTACAGAGTCTGAGAATTATCTGTTCTTAAAAGCTGGAAAAATTGTTCATAAAAACATGTGAGTCAGGAGCCTTTTTGGAGGTGAGCCTTTGACACTTTCAATTTCTTCCTGTTGTTTTTTTTTTTTTTTCCCCTATGCAGATGCTTTTATCCTGAATCCCTTTTGGTCATTTCTGTTTTCCTAGAAAATCATCAATTTCATTGAGATTTTCAAATTGACTAGCATAGAGCAGTAACCTAGTGTTCTCTTACAATGCTTTTAAACTCTCGTCCACAGCATCATTCCCTTGTGACTGATTTTGTACATTTATTTTTTCTCTCTTGTTTCAATTAGCTGTGCTGAGTTTGTTCATGTTATTGGTCCAGTTACAATACTAATAAGCTCCAAATATTAGAACCCTGGGTACAGATACTGACGAGGAGATTTGAGCATCTGTGGATTTTGGTCTCCACAGAAGGTCCTGGATCCAGTACCAAGAGATGGCTGTTGTTCAAAATTACAGTTTTCTCCCCTCAAAAGTACAACAGCTATTTATCCAATATCTTATCTTAATTTTATGAGATTGAGTTTGTGTTATTTTAACTGGCATTACTAATTTACAGGGGTTTTTTTAAGCATAGTATGGCTTTTTAAAATATTTATTTATTTGGCTGTGCCAGTCTTAGGTGTGGCCTGGAGGATCTTTAGCTGTGGGATATGGGATCTAGTTCTCTGACCAGAGATTGGACCAGCCCCCTCTGCATTAAGACTGAGGACCACCAGGGAAGTCCCATAGGATGTTTAGATGACGTTATCCTAGAATTTCCACTTTGGGGAAGAAATATACTAAGGTTGGCTAAATAAGTGTATCATCAGTTTGTATTAATATGTCACAAGCATGTTAAAATAAAGAAGATTCCCATCTTTAGGGTTGAGGTTTGGTATGCTTATCGTATCATTAGTTTTAGTACTTAAATTCATTATAATCTTAATTCTTTTTGACTTCCTTCATGTGTAAATGACCAAGAATAGTATATTATTGTGTTTCTATTCCTTGCTCCTTGTATTTTTAACTGATGTTCTTTCTATGCTTTAATTTGATGTTTTCAGTCATGTGTATGTGTTATATTTTCATGGCGGAGTGTTCTTCTTGAAATATAATGGGACACAATACTATTCCTTTTCTTCTGTGTAAAGTATTGCATCTTTCATTTTACTTCAGTATAAATATTTGTAATTATCTGTCTTTGTCAGTGTGGGTGAATCTTTCTCAGTTTCACTTTTAGCTGTTCTGAGTAATTTCACTTAAAATGTGATGTCTTTAAGAAAATGGACTAGTAATACCTACTTTTTAAAGCAGTTTTAAGGGTTCAGTGAGATAATACAGTTAAAACTAGTATAGTATTTGGCACATAGGAAATGGTCATGAAATACCAACTAATGCTAGCACTAAACAGCATACACTGAATTTTTTCAAACAAAATGATAATTTAAAAATTGTAATCAAAGAGGATGGCCTATATGATTTTACGGTCACATGGTTTATTTAGGCACTTTTGAAAAAGTAAGTCTGTAGCTTTCTTATAATTTTATTTATTTATTTTTGGCCGTGCTAGGTCTTTGTTGCTGGGCGGGCTTTTCTCTAGTTGCAGAGAGCCGGAGCTACTCTCTCGTTTCAGTACTAGGGCTTCTCATCTTCGTGGCTTCCCTTGTTGCAAAGCACAGGCTTTGAGGGTGCGTGGGCTCAGCAGTTAGGCTCCTGGGCTCCAGGGCTCGGGCTCAGGAGCTGTGGGGCACAGGCTTAGCCGCTCTGTGGCATGTGTGATCTTCCCAACCCAGGGACTGGGACTGTGTCTCTTGCATTGGCAGAAGGGTTCTTTACCACTGATCCACCAGGGAAGCCCTATTTAGGCACGATTCTTGACATCTTTCTATTTTTTATACTCCCCTTGGTCTCTCCTTGTTTGTTCACTTTACTTTCTCTCACGTGTTCAGGTACTGTGATAAGCACTCTGAATGCTACTGTCAGCAAAATATTCTTGTCCTGACCTCAGGCAGCTTATACTCCAGCAGGCAAACACGGATGAAGTCATCTTTCAAACTACATGAAATTCCAGCCACAGTTAGAGCTGCTATGTGCATCGTGAAAGTAAAACCAGAAGTGCCACCTTGGACTCATGTAAACATTGATGAACCACTTTTCATACATTACATCTCATGAGAAGAGTGATGCTGATAAAAATGTCTGTCTCAGGGGGTGTGATGAAAGGATGGAGGGTTAATTCCTTCATGATAAACATCTATGTGTAAAATGTCACAGACAGCTCACTGCGATCTCTCATATTAGGATATAGAGAAACGTCGACTTCTGATGGATGTCACAATTTCCTGAAAATTCCAGGATTGCCCTTGAGGACTTTTCGATTTTCCAAGGTGACTTGGCCTGGGAAACATTGACCCTTGAGGCTGCACAGCTGTTTGTAGGAGGACAGTCCTCCAACTAGACATTGTGGAATTTCTAGTAACAGTGCCGGCCTCCTCTCACTAGACGCCAGTAGCATGCACCCCATCACAACCATAACCACTTCCAGACCTTGCTGTATTAACCATATCTTCTATTTTCTGTCGTTCTGATGCTTTGACATCCGAGGCCTCGCTAACTCTGGAAATGTTCCTCCAAATACTGGTTAGCTAATTCTTAGAAATAATAAACAGGTCACCCACAGGCATTCTTTTCAATTACAAATCCACCAAATCCAAGCCCACACTCCAGCTACCTCTTGTATGGAATTCCCACACTTCAGACCACTAACCACCTGCTCTGCTCATTACAGGACCAGATATCAGACAATTAGGGACACCCCTATGCCCCCAGGCTGAGCGCCGAAGAATTGATGCATTTGAACTGTGGTGTTGGAGAAGACTCTTGAGAGTCCCTTGGACTGCAAGGAGATCCAACCAGTCCATTCTGAAGGAGATCAGCCCTGGGATTACTTTGGAAGGAATGATGCTGAAGCTGAAACTCCAGTACTTTGGCCACCTCATGCGAAGAGTTGACTCATTGGAAAAGACTCTGATGCTGGGAGGGATTGGGGGCAGGAGGAGAAGGGGACGACAGAGGATGAGATGGCTGGATGGGATCACGAACTCGATGAACGTGAGTCTGAGTGAATTCCGGGAGATGGTGATGGACAGGGAGGCCTGGCGTGCTGCGAATCATGGGGTTGCGAAGAGTCAGACACGACTGAGCGACTGAACTGAACTGAACTGAACTATGCACCCAGAGCCTGGTGAAATGATTCACGCTAAATCCAATTCTAAACCTGCTTACCCTGCCTCTCGTTCCTTCCCATGGCAACCCCAGTAAAGGCTCGGCTCCATGGTTCCCCTTCTCCTTTTGTCCCCTGATTGACCCTGGTGCTTTCCTGGTTGACTCCCACCATGGTGTGCCCCCTCCTCTTGGGAACTGTGAGTAATAAACTATCTTTTACAGACATTGTTTTCTGATCTCTTGGCCATCTTGTACCTCAAATCTGCTATGAATGCACTAAATTTAAAGCACTTCCCAAATGTCTTCTGGTGCAAAATTGCCCCAGGGTGAGAATGACTGGGTTAACTTGACACCTGAACAGCTGTATCTTTTTTTTTTTTTTTTTTTTAAGAAAATTATCTAGGTGATATGAGAGCAACAAGTTTGGGGAAACATAACTTTTAGAGTTTGTGCACAAAGCTTTGAGCTTGGCACTCAGAGTTCCAGAGAGTCTGACCCTCCAGCATGAGTTATTTCTCCTCTTCTGTAAAACACTTTGCAGCTTTAGTCCTCTTGTTTTGTGACTGATCCTCAACTACATGCTGACCCCTCACTTCCAAATCTTTGTCCTAAATGCCAACCCCCGCTTTTCTAACGACTTCTCAGACTTCTCATTTCATATGCATTTTTAAAGTAGTGTTTGTTTATTGAAGGAATCAACTCACCACGTCTTAATCTGGAAACCTCTGAAACTGCTCAAACATTACTCTCATAATGCCTGAGAAACCCTCATATGCAAATAGTGTTATCTTCACAGGTAGCACTCATGGTAAAGAACCCGCCTGCAAGTGCAGGTGATGAAAGAGACCCAGGATCAATCCCTGGGTCAGGAAGATCCCCTAGACGAGGGCATGGCAACCCACGCCAGTATTCTTATCTGGAGAATCCTGGGACAGAAGAGCCTGGCAGGCTACAGGTCATGGGGTCCCAAAGAATCGGACATGATTGCAGTGACTTAGCCCTGCATGCAAACATGGGGCAGTCGTTGAAAATTTGTATTCTCATCACACATGGCAAGCCACTTCTCACAGTTTACTACTTTTTAATAATTTTATTTATTTCTTTTTCATTTTTGGCTGCTTCACAGTTTAATTTTATGTCCATATCTATGGTCATTTGATTCCTGTCTCCAGCATCAGACCGAAGGCTTCAAAGATGGAGTCTATTTTTGCATTATTTACCAGGATATCTGGCAGCAAACACTCAGTGACTGAATACAAGAATTGATTAACCAATTGATTAATCGCTACTTTATCTTGTCTTCTCAACGTGATTTCAGGCTCCTGCTGAATATTCCTTGGTTTCCATGCTTCTTTCCAATCTTATGAATATAGTTATGTTCAAATAGTACATACTGAAACAATAAATGGCAACTATTATCTAAACCACATTAGCGTTATCAGCTGTGCTTTACAGCAATGGTGATACAGAGGCCAACACTCATTTGTTTTATTTTTTTAAATGGGCAGGCTCCCTTCAAACAACAACAAAAAACCCCAGCAATTGCATTTGAAAAGAGATATGATGTTATTTATGGCAATTATGTCACTGCTTATCTAGAAAGGACAGGTTTAATTAAAACTGAGCATTGGTGCCTGAACCCAAAAACTATCCTCAGATTTGACAAATGTCTGTATTGTCGAGACACTTCCAAAAATTGAATGGAATTAGCAGAAAGTGTTCTCTGCTGTATTTATTTCTGTTTCCTACACAAAGATAGCCTGCACTCAAGGGGAAAAAAGCAAAACATGTTTCCCCAGCTCCCTGTTTTTCACCTCTCCATGTGTGCATGCTAAGTCGTGTCCGACTCTTTGTGACCCCATGGACTATAGCCCACCAGGCTCCTCTGTCCATGGAATTCTCCAGGCAAGATTACTGGAGTGGGTTACCATTTCCTTCTCCAGGGGATCTTCCCGACCCAGGGATTGAGCTCGCATCTCTTGCATTTCCTACATCGGCAGGTGAATGCTTTACCATGGTGCCACTAGGGAAGCCCCATAGAGAGATAAGTCAGAATCAGAAAAGAGCCATGGTGTGGATATAACTAGAGAGAAGGATGAAAGAAACATGCCAAACAAAAGCCAGATGGAGAGTATACATCAGAAGAATTACTTTGCAAACAACAGTACAAACAAACATTTATCCTCAGAGTCAAAGAATTTTTGATGGCATCTGTGAAACTCAGAACTCAAAGAAGAAATACAGAATCAAAGGAGATGTGATGAGGCAACAGAAAGAAATAATGCGAGCTGAAAGAGTGCGAGGGAAAACGTGGATGAGAAAAAAAAAAATCACTCCAAAAACCTTTTTGAAAAATTAGTTCAAAAACCCAGAATCTTCAGAAATCAAAATAAATATTGCTGAGTAAGAGAGACATGAAAGACAGGCTTAGGAAAAGGAAATGAACAAAATATGTGAAGAGTGACGGAGGAAATGAGACATGGGGATAAACAAGCACATGATGGGTGAATCCCCAAAAGGAAACTAAACAAATGAAGTAGATTTAAAATATTCAAATATACAGAGAGGAACATTCTATAAAACAAAGGTAATTACATGTCTTATGATGGAAAGGGTGCCCTGTGTTCAAGAAGAATTGGTACAGGATAATCAACCAAATATCAACAACCTCAGGTATTCAGATGACACCACCCTTATGGCAGAAAGTGAAGAGGAGCTAAAAAGCCTCTTGATGAAAGTGAAAGAGGAGAGTGAAAAAGTTGGCTTAAAGTTCAACATTCAGAAAACAAAGATCATGGCATCCGGTCCCATCACTTAACGGGAAATAGATGGGGAAACAGTGGAAACAGTATCAGACTTTATTTTTCTGGGCTCCTAAATCACTACAGATGGTGATTGCAGCCATGAAATTAAGACGCTTACTGCTTCGAAGAAAAGTTATGACCAACCTAGATAGCATATTCAAAAGCAGAGACATTACTTTGCCGACTAAGGTCCATCTAGTCAAGGCTATGGTTTTTCCTGCGGTCATGTATGGATGTGAGATTTGGACTATGAAGAAGGCTGAGCACCGAAGAATTGATGCTTTTGAACTGTGGTGTTGGAGAAGACTCTTGAGAGTCCCTTGGACTGCAAGGAAATCCAACCAGTCCATTCTGAAGGAGATCAACCCCGGGATATCTTTGGAAGGAATGATGCTAAAGCTGAAACTTCAGTACTTTGGCCACCTCATGAGAAGAGTTGACTCATTGGAAAAGACTCTGATGCTGGGAGGGATTGGGGGCAGGAGGAGAAGGGGACGACAGAAGATGAGATGCTGGATGGCATCACGAACTCGATGAACGTGAGTCTGAGTGAACTCCAGGAGTTGGTGATGGACAGGGAGGCCTGGTGTGCTGAGATTCATGGGGTTGCAAAGAGTCGGACACAACTGAGCGACTGAACGGAACTGAACTGAATCAACCAAAACACGCCTATTAAATTTGTTGTTCCTTTTTCATTACATTTCCTATAACATCCAGATCCTCATCCACACAGCTCTCCAACCCACCCTGAAAATAAGTAAGCAAATAAAACACATATTTTTAAGAAGCTACCTATAGGTGTGGAAAAAAATCTACCAGGGTTCAAAATCTCTACAGCAACATATTTCTACAACTTCTCAGATATAAGAAAGGGCTGTTCTTCATGTTGCATGACGCATCTTGTGCCTAGCTTACACCCAGTAGTTTGTACCTCTTACTCCCCACCCCTATATTACGCCCTCCTTGGCAACCACTAGTTTGTTCTCTAAGTCTGTGAGTCTGCTGCTTTTTTGTTATAGTCACTAGTTTGTTGTATATTTTAGATTCCATATGTAAGCAGTATCATATAGTATTTGCCTTTCTCTGTCTGACTTATTTCACTAAGCACGATACCCTCCAAGTGCATCCCGTCGCTGCAGTGGTGAAGTCTCGCTCTGTGTATGGCTGAGTAACACTCCGTTGTGCGTGTGTGCCACAGCTTCTTTATCCATTCCATGGACCTTACTTTGCTTTTTGTATCTTGGCAATTGTGAGTAGTGCTGCTGTGAGCATGGGGGTACTTGTATCTTTTCAAATTAGTGCCTTTTTTTTTAGATTTATACCTGGGAGTGGAGCTCCTGGGCCATATGGTTGCTATATTTTTAGTTTTTTGAGACACCTCCATACTGTGTTCCACAGTGGCTGCACCAATGTGCATGCCCACCAATAGTGTGTGAGGGTTCCCTTTTCTCTACATTCTTGCCAATACGTGTCCTTTTTGATGATGGCAGTTATGAGATGACATCTCACTGTGGCTTTGATTTGTTTCTGTTTGGGTTTTCTTGTATGCACCTGTTGGTGTTTCTTAGTTACTGCTTTTTTTTTTTTTTTTCAGTTCCAAGTATGGTATATATAAGGAAAAAGAAAAACCCAGAGGATTTAGCACTGTGTTTTTCCTTGGATCTTCAGGTCCCAGCCAGTTTACCTTCTCTCATCTTTGAGAGCCTTCTTATGATTTTTTTGTATAAAATATCCAGGTCTTATCATTGTGTTTGGCAGGGGGAATAGGAAAATGTACATCTGTTACATCGTCCTCAAAGTAGATGTCCAGGCTTTAATAGTTTACAAGTGTAAAATGTGAAAGTGTTTGACCTCACAGAATAGTCAAGTAGAGAAAAACCATTTTCAGAAATCAATAAGACTTCTTCAACAAATGTTGAATAATTACTTAACTAACTGGTAAAAGCAGAATTAGGTGTCTTCAGATATAATATTCCCAAAAGAATTCCAGATAGATTAATTATATAGTTAATTAATTAATTATAAAACCAAAGTCATATATAGGAGAGAATAAAAGCACATTATAATCAGGATATGAATAAATTTGTAACATTTATACATAAATGATGGCTGTCTTTAAAATATAAGTGATTCTTATAAATCACTAAGAAAAATACAAATACTGTAAATAAAAAATATTAAAGTCCCAAAGAAATGATTTGCGTAAAGGATACAAGTAGCTAACAAATATGAAAAAATACTCTTCTCAAACCAAGAAGGAGGTAATATCCAGAATATACAAACACCTTGTACAGCTCTATGTCAGGAAAATAAGCAATCCAATCAAAAAAATGGGCCGAAGACCTGAATAGACACTTTTCCAAAGAAGACATAGGACTTCCCTGTTGACTCAGTAGTACAGAATCTACCTCCCACTGCAGGAGAAGTGAGTTCAATCTCTGGGTCAGAAAGATCCCTTGGTGAAGGGAATGACAACCCACTCCAATATTCTTGCCTGGGAAATCCCAATGACAGCGGAGCCTGGTGAGCTATACTCCATGGTTTCACAAGAGTTGGGCATGACTTAGCAACTAAACATCAATAACAAAGAAGACATACAGATTAAAAGATACTCAACCTCACTAATTATTCAGTTCAGTTCAGTTGCTCAGTCATGTCCAACTCTTTGTGACCCCATGGACTGCAGCACACCAGGCTTCCCTGTCCATCTCCAACTCCTGGCGCTTACTCAAACTCATGTCCATTGAGTTGCTGATGTCATCCAACCATCTCATCCTCTGTCGTCCCCTTCTCCTCCCACCTTCAATCTTGCCCAGCATCATCTTTTCAAGTGAATCAGATCTTCATATCAGGTGGCCAAAGTATCGGAGTTTCAGCTTCAGCATCAGTCCTTCCAATGAATATTCAGGACTGATTTCCTTGAGGATTGACTAGTTGGATCTCCTTGCTGTCCAAGAGACTCTCAAGAGTCTTCTCCAACCACAATTCAAAAGCATCAATTCTTGGGCACTCAGCTTTCTTTACAGTCCTGCTCTCACATCCATACATGACTACTGGAAAAACTATAGCTTTGACTAGACAGACCTTTGTCTGCAAAATAATGTCTCTGCTTTTTAATATACTGTCTAGGTTGGTCATAGCTTTTCTTCCAAGGAGCAAGCATCTTTTAATTTCATGGCTGCAGTCACCATCTACAGTGATTTTGGAGCCCAGGAAATAAAGTTTCTCGCTGTTTCCATTACTTTCCCATCTATTTGACATGAAATGATGGGACCAGATGCCATGATCTTAGTTTTCTGAATGCTGAGTTTTACGCCAACTTTTTCACTCTCCTCTTTCACTTTCATCAAGTGGCTCTTTAGTTCTTTGCTTTCTGCCATAACGGTGGTGTCATCTGCATATCTGAGGTTATTGATTTAGATTCCAGCTTGTGCTTCATCCACTCCAGCATTTTGCATGATGTACTCTGCATATAAGTTAAATAAACAGGGTGACAATATACAGCCTTGATGTACTTCTTTCCTGGTTTGGAACCAGTCTGTTGTTTCATGTCCAGTTCTAACTGTTGCTTCCTGACCTGCATACAGACTTCTCAGGAGGCAGGTCAGGTAGTCTGGTACTCCCATCTCTTTAAGAATTTTCCACAGTTTGTTGTGATCCACACAGTTAAAGGCTTTGGTGTAGTCAATAAAGCAGAAGTAGATATTTTTCTGGAGCTCTCTTGCTTTCTCAATGATCCAACAGATGTTGGCAATTTAATCTATCTTCCTTCTGCCTTTTCTAAATCCAGCTTGAACATCTGGAAGTTCATGGTTCACATACTGTTGAAGCCTGGCTTGGAGAATTTTGAACATTACTTTGCTAGCGTGTGAGATGAGTGCAATTGTGTTTGAACATTCTTTGGCATTGCCTTTCTTTGGGACTGGAATGAAAACTGGCCTTTTCCAGTCCTGTGGCCACTGCTGAGTTTTCCAATTTTGCTGGCATATTGAGTGCAGCACTTTCACAGCATCATCTTTTAGGATTTGATAGCTCAACTGGAATTCCATCACCTCCACTAGCTTAGTTAAGGCCCACTTGACTTTGCATTCCAGGATGTCTGGCTCTACATGAATGATCACACCATCGTGGTTATCTGGGTCATGAAGATCTTTTTGTATAGTTCTGTGTATTCTTGCCACCTCTTCTTAATATCTTCTGCTTCTGTTAAGTCTAATTATTTCACTAATTATTAGAGAAATGCAAGTCAAAACAACAGTGAGATATCACCTCACACTACTCAGAATGGTGATCATCAAGAAGTCTACAAATAACAAATGTTAGCAAGGATGTGGAACAAAGGGAGCCCTCATAATTAGTCCTTTAAGTAAGATGAAAGTGACAAAACTTTAGATGAGTGCTCTATGCTAGGTACTAACTTCCAAATGCAGTCATGGTAGGATCCACCTTAATACACTTTTTTGCAGAAACATAGACAGTAAGTATCAAAAGTAACAAAGGTCATTCCTTTTGACCCAATGATTCCACTATGGGGACCCAGAGAAAAGAAGATTAACATAAAGATGAGTGAATAAGAGTGCTTATAATGTAAATATTAATAATGGTAGGATGTAGTGAAAAACTAGAGAATCCAATGATGAAATTTTGGTTAAAGAAATACTGGTATATTCACAGAATAGAATACATTGGGGCTATTAAAAGCCATGTTATATAAGGACACTTAATGCTATGGGAAAACGTTCATAATTTGTCATGAAATAAAAAACAAAAGTCAGTTACAAAGCATTTTAGACACTAATGCTATTTTAATAGGTTAAAAGTGCTCAGAGAAATGCCATATGGAGAAAATATATAAAAATCAGCATTTTAAAATTAGGTACTGTAACTATGATTTTTATTCACCAGCTCTTTATATATTTTCCTATTTTCAAAATATATTTTTAATACCATCCTTTTGTACTTAAAACAATCAATATATGTTAGGGATCTCTAGTTCTTTGAGATGCTTAGTGATGTCATCTGAGATACCAGCCTTTCTTAACTTTTGATACTGCTTTCCATAGCTTTTTAATTTTGATTTTTATGTATGTTTCTTCATCGCTACAAGATGGCTGTTGTACCTCCGGGCATCACACTAACACTCCTGGTAGAAAGGAAGAGGAAGAGAGCCCACCTTCCGCCTCTCGACCTCCTCCTCATCAGGACTGTTTCCCAGTAACCCCCTCAACAGACTTGTTTCCATCGCACATGCTAACAAAGGATGCCAAAGAGAAAGTACTCAATTTTCCAGACTGCAGAGTGGATGATGGCAAGAACGAAGAGGCTGGTAATGGATGCCAAGTGAGCCAACTGCAGTTTTTCTACACAGTATTTCGTGTAGAAAATTGAAAGCATATTTTGCAGAGTGCATTGATCGAATGCAGTGACAACCAAAAATGTAAGAACTGTGTTTTGCAGGCCTTGGAAAGAGCATTTGTGACGTCGGACCATTAAAGGGAGTGAGGAGATGTACTTACAAATTATCCAGATTCTGATCCCTCTGTGGAGTGGGGTTGTGGGGGGTGGTGCGGCAGTGTATATTGCGTGTCTTTTTACTAAGAAAAGATGAGAAGGTTGATGTCAAGCACATACGTCTGTACCATAAACTCTTCCACGGGCACTTTGTTGTAAGCGGCAGGAAAGAGAGCTTTCAAGCTGTGTTTGGTTACATGAAACCTGAGTCAGCCATCCAGTGACTGCAAAAAAAAAAAAAAATCATCGAAAAGCAGGATTGGTCGTACAGCTGAAGGCAGCCAGCTGTCAGACAAAGAGGAAAGTCTGGAGGTCAGGAGATCTGAGGGATCCATCACCCTCTGCTGCTGTAGAGCTGAGGTCCCTTGGACACATCATTTACTCTGACCAACTCAGTCTCCGAATCTGTAAGATCAGAGGGTGGATGGAAAAGACCCCTTAAGCACTTTGAGCACGAAATGACTGTTGTTTTTCAGTTGCTAAGTCATGTCCAACTCTTTGTGATCCCATGGACTGTAGTACACCAGGCTCTTCTCTTCGCCACTATCTCCTGGAATTTGCTCAGATTTATGTCCATTGAGTTGGTGATGATATCTAACCACCTCATATTCTGCTGCCCTCTTCTGCTTTTGCCATCAATCTTTCCCAGCATCAGGGTCTTTTCCAATGTGTTAACTCTTTGCATCAGGTGGCCAAAGTATCGGAGTTTCAGCTTCAGCAGCAGTCCTTCCAATGAGTATTCAGGGTTGATTTCCCTTAGGATTGACTGGTTTGGTCTCCTTGCAGTCCTAGGGACTCTCAAGAATCTTCTCCAGCACTGCAGTTCAAAAGCATCAATTCTTCAGCTCTCAGCCTTCTTTAGGGTCCAACTCTCACATCTGTACATTTCTGAAACAGTAAAGACTTAACTGAAACAGAAAAGATTAAGAAGGGGTGGCAAGAATACACAGAACTGTACAAGATAGGAAATGACTAGATCCTATTCTAATTGATATCCTCTGAAAATGAATAACTACAAAGGAACTGAATCACATAAAGCTTCTCACTGTGAGCAGACAGGAGGAAACACAGAGAGGTCTGGAGAAAGAAATATGAGGAGTCATTGGCTCTGCTACATCGTACAATCCACAGGGGAAACAGAGCAGGTATAAAGCCTCAGAACGCAATAAAACTCTACCGATGTTATTTTTGTGCCATTGAAGAAATGGCTTAGTAGTGCAATCTATGGAAACCACACTCTAACTCAAGACTTGAGTCCCTGCAGATTTCATTTCACAAACTAGAAAAAACAACAAACAAACAAACAAAACCACTCCAAGAGTGAAACAAGGATCAGGAAGTTATTACTGGTAGTTACTAAAATCTTTCAGTCTTAAAATCAGAGGCCATACAAGGAACCCAACATTGTCCCCATGGGAGCATATCAACTTTCAGTTTTGAATAAAAGTGGTGGCCATCAGCACAGGCTGTGAAAGAGTTGGAATTCTTCCTCCACTGCTTAGAACTGCGTGACATTCAGAATGTTACTTAACCTCCCTGTGCCTCCAGTTCTCACCTGTACAATGGTGAACAATAATGGCACCCCCACCCACTGGGAGCTGAGAAGACAGTGGTGCCCCACTCCAGTACTGTTGCCTGGAAAATCCCCTGGATGGAGGAGCCTGGTAGGCTGCAGTCCATGGAGTCGCTAAGTCGGACATGACTGAGTGACTTCACTTTCACTTTTCACTTTCATGCATTGGAGAAGGAAATGGCAACCCACCCCAGTGTTCTTGCCTGGAGAATCCCAGGGGTGGCGGGGCCTGGTGGGCTGCTGTCTATGGGGTTGCACAGAGTCGGACACGACTGAAGCGACTTAGCAATAGCAATAGCACCCACTGGGGGAAATTGAAAAATTTTAGTCTAATGCCTGGTCTCTAGATAGTTATTATCAGGTAGATTTTAATTCTTCAAAGCAATGAATTTGCAACTAAGCTTATAAGCTGTTGTGTAGTTAGTAACTACTTGTAGCAGGCTTCTCAATTAGGGGAATAGAGTTTCTTCTCTGAAGAAAGGTATGGAAATGGCAGAAGTAGGCCATAAAGTAGTTTACCATAAAGTTTGGGGAAGCTTTTAATAAAATTCATTCCAGAGCACATGTGCAGTTTTGTAAACACTAGGTACTGAAAGTCCTGAAAGTGTTAGTCTTTCAATCATGTCTGACTTTGCAACCCCATGGACTAGAGCCTGCCAGGTTCCTCTGCCCATGGGATTCTCCAGGCAAGAATATTGGAATGGGTTGCTATGCCCTTCTCCAGGGGATCTTCCTGACCAAGGGACTGAACCTGGGTCTCCTGCATTGCAGGCAGACTTTTTACCATCTGAGGCATTGGGGAAGCCTTAAAATCCTGAGCTGCTCCCAAAGGCAGATATCTCTACCTCTGGGGAGAAGGCAGAGAACAAGAGAGAGATTTGGTCTGGAAAGAGCAGAAATAGAAATGTCCTTTTGGATTTGGCTTGGACTCTATCTTTTGGCAGACGCTGACAATTTAACTGGAAATGGCCATAGAAACAAAACTGGAAGAGTTTCCAGCTCTCATCTATTCCTGTTTTCCTTGTTGGAATCCTCTCCTGGGTGCTTAACAGGTGGTCTACTGCCAGACCCCAAATATGAGGTGTTAAAATAGACTTGCAAATCAGTGGGGGAAAGGCTGGGTTGTTCATTAAACAGTATTGAGACAGCTGGCGAACCATTTGGAAAAACAAAGTTTGAACCTCGATCTCAAACCGAAATAAACCCCAAGTGGGTTAAATATTTAGAAATAAAGAGACATAAAAATATCAGAAGAAAATACAGGTGAATAACAACAGAACAATATTATGGGAAAAGGCCTTATGACTATAATACTTAGCAGAAATTGTCACGGGAAACATGATTGTTGAGTGAAGAATATATTTGTAATATCCCTTTCTAAAAAAATACAGGCAAAATAAGGACAACTGTAACTGAGGAGGAAATAACTTCAAGATATCATCTATATAGAATCTCTCAGTACAGAATAAATTTTTTATAAATGAATTAGGAAGAGATGACCTGTCTCCTTCTCCTTCTACCCTGAGATGAGCAGTCAGTCACTTCAGTCGTGTCCAACTCTGTTACCCAGTGGACTGCAGCTCACTAGGCTCCTCTGTCCTTGGGATTCTCCGGGCAAGAATACTGGAGTGGGTTGTCATACGCTTCTCCAGGAGATCTTCCTGACCCAGAGATCAAACCTGGGTCTCCTGCACTGCAGGCAGATTAACCTGGGTCTCCTGCACTGCAGGCAGATTATTTGCCATCTGAGCCACCAGGGAAGCCCAACGGCTCTAAAAGAAGAAAGCCTTATGGCTAATAGACATGAAGATAACTCAGCTGCACATGTAATCAGCTGCTTTTCTTCTGTCAAGTTGTCTAAGCTTCAGGGCAACAGCACTCTGTGTTGTTGATGAAGGTATCACTTGGTGACATGCAAGTGTACACATGGACACTACAGGGTAAATAGAAACTGTTTGGAGACCTGGTGGGCCAGTTAGGTCTTTTTTTTTTTTTTTTAAGAGAAAAGTCTTTGGCAACTTTTAATATTTATCCTTAGAAAATGATCAGGGACACACCTGTAAATTTAGATCAAGGATGTGCATTGCAGCAGAGTTGTGAATTATAGTGTAAAAAGTTAAGGAGCCATCTGTCATCTAAGGTTGGCTAAAAATTAAGATTTAGTTTTCACAGTGGAATATTCTGAAGCTGGTTTTTTTTTTGTTTGTTTGTTTTAGTGATGATAAAGGATGATACCCCAATTTAAAAGTTATAAAACAGAAGTATAGTATGTCGTATATATATACATATATATGTGTCAAAATTCTTTATCTTGCTATATTTTAGCACATTAACACACAGAGTGGAAGGCTATTGATGAATGATCAAATTGATGAATTCCATGAGGGTGTGGAATCTAAGAAGTAATGATACAAATGAACTTACTTACAAAACAGAAAGAGACTCACAGACTTAAGAGAACAAAGTTATGGTTGCCTTGGGGGAATGATGTGGGGAAGCGATAGTTTGGGATGGACATGTACACACTGCTGCGATATTTTAAGTGCACAACCAACAGAGACCTACTGCAGAGCACAGGGGGCGCTGCTCAGTGTTATGTGGCAGCCTGGACAGGAGGGGAGTTTGGGGGAGAATGCATACATGTTTATGTATGACTGAGTCCCTTCGTTGTTCACCGAATCTATCACAATATTGATCGTTAATCAGCTATACCCCAATATACAATAAAAAGTTTCAAGTGAAAAATAAAAACCTCTCCCCCAAGACTCATTCTCCTCAGGATTGTCATAATCATGAAAAACAAGAAGGTGTCACAGACCAGGGGTGCCTGGGAGACACGACAGCTACATGGCTTCTACACTGCACTCCGGGCTGGTTCTTGGAACTGAAAGAGGACATCAGTGGAAAACGGATGAAGACCAAACAGAGCTTGGAGTTTAGTCAAGCGTACTATATCAACATCAGGTTCTTGATTTTGACAAATGTACTGCAGTCATGGGATCCCTGGTGGCTCAGATGGTAAAGAATCTGCCTGCAAATTAAAAAAAAAATTTTTTTAATCTGCCTGCAATGCAGGAGACCAGGGTTCAATGCCTGGATCAGGAAGATCCCCTGGAGAAGGGAATGGCAACCCACTCCAGTATTCTTGCCTGGGAAATCCCATGGACAGAGGAGCCTGGTGTCTACAGTCCATGGACACGAACGAGTGACTTAACACACACATCAATATTGTATAATAAAGAATGATCACATTTATAAATAAAGTGATATTATAGAAATTTATTTGTGAACATGGAATAATGTGAAAAAATAACGAATAATATAGCATAATTCTATTGAAATGGTTTTTATGTTGGTGGTTTGTTTTTGCTTAACTCTTATTTTCTAATTACAAAAATATGCATTATGTATAGGACACAGAATAAAGTTTAAAACATTCCTGAAGGTGATCATGGGCCAGGTGCAGTTCTCAAGCCTCTGGTCTCATGAGTTGGGATCCAGGGTTTTCTGGCCATGCACCTGCTCCTTGTAACTTTGTCTCCTCTGGTGATATATTTAAGTAAATATTCCATTATTCTAATTATGACCCAACATATCTTACCTTTGCTTAAGGCAGTCCATTCAAGACAGAAGGGTAGGGACCTCCCTGGCAGTCTAGTGATTGGGACTCTGTGCTTCCACAGCCAGGGGCCTGGGTTCCATCCGTGGTCATGGAGCTAAGATACCCCCAAGTCATGCGGCCAAAACAAAAACAAGATGGAAGGGTAAACTGTGAGTCGTGATATAAGAAAAAGGAAGAGAGAAAAAGTAGGAAACATCATTTCCTTCTGGGTTGGTTATTTATATGATTTTTCAGAGAAGATGACAACCAGCTGAATGAGAGAGAAAAAAACAAGATCACTAAGCTCAAACACTGTTATTGGAAAACTGAAGACAAAAAAACATAAATAACCATTTAGCCTACTTCATGTTGATCACAAAATCACAGCCCTGCCATATTTGGAATAAATAGCCTAACATTTGAATGCAAATGTGACTGATAATTTATTATAATATTTTGGACACGGATCCATATCCTGAAATCTTTTCAGATGCTTGCCTTACCCAGAAATGAATTAGCTGGAGGGTTTCCAAGCTGTCATTTGGACTTAGAAGAATGTAAATACCACATGACAACTGAGTTCCCAGTAGCTTTCAAGTTTGTGGAAATCAGGCAACAGCAGATGAAAGTGTGTTCAGAAGCCCAGAGACCCATCTGCCCGCCTCCTGCCTCCATGGGCCTCCCACTCGCCTGGGCTGTGCTTCAGAATTAATTTCTGTGCATCTCTGAGACTTTATGGTTTTCAAGGGCCTTCCTCAGGAACACAGGGCTCATGTCTGCTTGGAGTTATAGATAAGCCACACCTATATGAGGCAGCCCTGGTGCCAGTAGACAGGTCAAGGAATGGAAAGAAGTGAATAGATTTGAGACACATTTAGAGACTAGACTCAGTGATTTTTTTGACCACATGGCATGCGGAACTTCCCCAGCCAGGGATCAAACCTGTGCCCCCTGCTTTAGAAGCATGAAGTCTTCACCACTGGACTGCCAGGGAAGTCCTAGGCTCAGTGGTTTTGAAAATTGCTTGGATGCTACCAGTGAGAGAAAAGATAAAAGGTAAAGATGTTTTTGGTATTAGGCAGTTGAGTGAGTGGGTGGGTACACCTGCCAACCACATATGAAACCGAGAAGGAACTGGATTGGACAGGATGATGGAGTCCACTTTGGCTTCAAGTTTGACAAACCAGAAAGGCTGTCCCGGTGGGAACTTTTCAATAAGGAATTGGTTGTGTGAAGACGTAGAACTTTCACATGCATCGTGATTGAAAAATCACTATTTTAAACAACAGGGGTTGGTAGGAACAGAAGGCATCTTGTGTAAAATAAGGAAAGAGCATGGGAGATGTCTTTACAAGGGATAACCGACGAGGTCCTGCTCTGTAGCACAGGGAACACTGCTCAGTGTTGTGTGGCCATCTGGATGGAGGGTGTGGGCCGAGAATGGATACATGTTTATCTAGCTGAGGCACTTCACTGTTCACCTGAAAACTCACAACATTGATAATCAGCTATAATCCATATAAAATAAAAAAAATTTTTAAGGGAGAGCAGCCTAATAGAAAAATAAGCATAATTTTTATCATCCAGACTCTCAAGCTCTTTACAGGAATGAGGGGGCAAAACAAGGTAAGTGGGGTCACGGTTTCCTTCCCCTTTGCTGACCAACCCCTGGTTCCAGGCCAGTCAGTTCCTCACACCCATCTCCTGGAGGCTTGGGATGCTGAGTCCACCAGAGGACCTGGATTTCCCTTCAGTTCAGTCGCTCAGTAGTGTCTGGCTCTTTGTGACCCCATGGGCTGCAGCGCGCCAGGCTTCCCTGTCCATCACCAACTCCCGGAACTTTCTCAAACTCATGTCCATCAAGTTGGTGATGCCATCCAATCATCTCATCCTCTGTCATCCCCTTCTCCTCTCACCTTCAATCTTTCCCAGCATCAGGGTCTTTTCCAATGAGTCAGTTCTTCACATAAGGTGGCCAAAGTATTGGAGTTTCAGCTTTAGCATCAGTCCTTCCGATGAATATTCAGGATTTCCCTGCTGCTGCTGCTGCTGCTGCTGCTGCTGCTAAGTCGCTTCAGTCGTGTCCGACTCTGTGCCACCCCATAGACGACAGCCCACCAGGCTCCGCCGTCCCTGGGATTCTCCAGGCAAGAACACTGGAGTGGATTGCCATTTCCTTCTCCAATGCATGAAAATGAAAAGTGAAAGTGAGGTCGCTCAGTCATGTCTGACTCTTTGCTACCCCACGGACTGCAGCCTACCAGGCTTTTCCGTCCATGGGATTTTCCAGGCAAGAGTACTGGAGTGGGATGCCATTGCCTTCTCCCAGGATTTCCCTACTCACCAGCAATTGCTAGGTACCTATAGTGTCCTATATCGTGCTAAGCTTCTGTTGGTCAATAGAAACCATCATATTGTTCCCCCTTCTCAGAACAGTCAAGATGCTTGGTCTGTTGCAGGGACTCCTAGAAGTGTGATTCTCCTGACAGCATGGAAGAACAAGACTGTCTTTGTTGGAAGCGTGGCTGAATTTGCTTCAGGAACACATGTAGATCTGGAAAAGATGGAAACAAGGCCACTCACTGTCCCTTCCCCTTTATTGTCACACATAATCAAGGCCCAACCATAAAGTCTCCGAGGGTGGTACTTTGCATTTGGCACCATTTGAGCTGGAGCTCAGATAGTGCCAGTTGTCACACACTTCTCAAATATCTTATTCACTAATAAGCCTGAGTGCATTTGTCTACTTACTAGGAAGGTATACATGCTCAGTTGCTAAGTCATGTCCAACTCTTTTGTGACCACGTGGGTTGTAGCCCACCAAACTCCTCTGTCCTTGGGATTTCCCAGGCAAGAATACTGGAGTGGGTTGCCATTTCCTCCTCCAGAGGATCTTCCCAACTCAGGGACTGAACCTGAGTCTTCTGTGTCCCCTGCATTGGCAGGCAGCATCTTTACCACTGAGTCACCTGGGAAGCCTTACTTGTTAGGGAATATGGAGTTAATAGTTAGGCTTTGCAACAGGACAAGCAAGGATAGAAGAGGTTGCACAGCAACCACAGCTGACTGCTTGGTTTTCACACACCTGGGAGGAACCTCTTGGGGACCACTTGAAAGTAATGATGAACAAGAGAGGGGAGGCTTTGTTCTTGCTTGAGCTCCAAGGATTAGAATTTGGGCACAGGTTGTTGTTGTTCACTTGCCTAGTCATGTCCGACACTTTGAGACTCCATGGGCTGCAGCACAGCAGGCCTTCCTGTCTCTCACCATCTTCCAAAGTTGTCCATTGCATCAGCGATGCCATCTAGCCATCTCATTCTCTGACGCCCTTCCTTCTCCCTCAATCTTCTCCAGCTTCAAAAACCCTATAACCAACCCTGAGCTGGTGAGGCCCAGAAATATTTGGACAACATGAGATAAGTAAACACATATTCAAATCCTTCTGGGAACCTGGGATAAGATCATCTTGCTTTTGGGAAAAGAATACTTGTAACATGAAATAATCCTTGATGTTGATATTTGACTTAAGATGACAATTTGATCAGCTTAGTAACTCCATCAAGAGCAAAAATTCATATGCAGGAGATTATAGGAAAGCAGGAAGATTTAGTCTTTTGGCAGAAAGGATGGGAACCAGTCAGCCATGGCCGAGAAGTCAACACTCCCTAAGCAAGTTGTAAAATCCAGTCTGAAAACATGAGGAAATCTATGGACTATAGCACGCCAGGCATCCACTGTTCTCCACTGCTGCTGCTGCTGCTGCTAAGTCACTTCAGTCGTGTCCGACTCTGTGAGACCCCAGAGATGGCAGCCCACCAGGCTCCCCCCGTCCCTGGGATTCTCCAGGCAAGAACACTGGAGTGGGTTGCCATTGCCTTCTCCAGCATAGCACGCCAGGCATCCACTGTTCTCCACTACCTTCCCTAATTTGCTCAAATTCATGTCCATTGAGTCAGTGCTGATATCTAAGTCATACACAGTTTAGCAGCTGAACAGCAGGAAGTCTTTGGTTATAGAGCTATAAGGGATCTAACAAATTTATACCAAGAGGGAGAAGAAAAATTCACAAACTGAAATTAATTCTAGGAAGCGTATCTCTGTAGATGGGTGTGCTAACTCCCAGTGTGCAACTGCTTTGTTTTCTCATGCTATAACAGAGATAAGCTGCCTAAAAACAGCCAGATGGTTTTATGGACTGCATGGAGCTTCTGCATCTAGTTCCTACAAGTCAGTTATGATGAGGACAAAGCTGACCGTGAAAGGCACATTCTTAGTGGACAAATTCTTCTTCTGCAATTCATCAAGCCAGAATGTTTGTGTTTCTCAACTATAATGTGCCTACAAATCATCTGGGGGGTATGGTGAAAATGCAGATTCTGATTCAGAAGGTCCGAAGTGGGACCTGAAATTTTATATTTCCGGATGATGCTGTTGGTTCATGTCACACACTAGCTAGGTGACTTTTCCTATAATCTCTCATAGATAGAGCGAAATCTCATTACCCTTTCCACTTAGAACTGTAAGGTGAAAATCAATAGCTACGGGGCAATGATTTCCCTTGTATTAAGCATGGATTTAATTCTAGGCTGCCGACACATGGTGGATGAACCTTACCAATTATTACCAATTTAAAATACAACGAGATTGGTGTCAACTGTTTGTCACCCCTGTTTTACATGGCTTTTTACAACCATAACTGGTAACATGGTTGTAAACGGTTGTAACATGATTGTAAAACCTGTTGTGAGAGGCTGAATTTACTCAGATGTCCACAACTACTGGCAAATTGTCCATGTTCAGCACTGAATTTCAGACCTGAAATTTCAAAACTTTGTGCCCTAGTAACTTGCAAAGTCAGATATACCCTTGGGAACCAAAATATAAACCTGGGAGACCAGTTTCTTTTTCTCTGTTAAATCACCAAATAAGAAGTTAGACTTAAGACTGAACTTGAATGAAAATCATTTGTGCACTCTTTTTTTCTGTCTTCAAAAATCAGATTTCTTACATCTTATATAGTATCGGTTTCGTATGTGAAATACTTTTTAAATTTTGGTTAGATTTGAAGTTCATTGGAATCTAGTGTTTTCATGATCATATAAGAATGATTTGGTTAGTTGCTATTTCTTATTTCATCAGACTTCTAATCATGCCATGACCCTGTTTTTAAGAATATCCAGGGGTTTCTACTGCCTTAGAGGGAAAACTCCAAGTCTTCACATTAAAGACTCCCTATCACACACCAACTTACTTTTTAGTCTCAGGTCTTTATGATCTAGAAGCACCAGCTTACCCACTGGTGGCCAAGTGCCTCGTTTGCTTTCTCCCTACTGTCAATTTATTCTCAATACCATCTCATTGGTGATGCTTTCCAGACATGAGAGCCCTAGGCAGAATGAATCACCTTCCTCTACTCCCAGAATCCTCTGCTCCCATTGTTGGCCCAGCAGAGATCTCACAGGTCCTCAAAAGTCATGGGTGTGACTGTCTCATTGCATAGACAGTGTTGGCAATGGGAAGAAGGACTATGCTTATTCCTCTTTCTAACTCTGGCATCTGAAGTAGAGCTTGGCATATATGCTTAAGGAATCTTTGGGGGAAAAAACAACACATTTTTAATGAGTGACTTTTCAATGGCATCTAGAAATGAGAGGACTGAGCGTTCCTCTACGTGGTGGATCCATCTTCTGTGTTTTAAATGTATAGGCTTGTTTACTGGTTGTGAAATGAAGAGCACTGTGGTCTTTTAGAACTAAATCTTTCTACTTTAGAATGACTGGTTAAGCACGTGTTTTGTCCTATTTTTTTCTAGGTTGCTTTTTAAAATTTAATTTAATTATATATATACTTTTATTGATTCACAGGTTAGTTTCAGCTGTAGAGCAAAGTGATTCAGTTATACACACAAACACACAAATATATATTGTGTTCTCAGTCGCCTCAGTTGTGACCAACTTTTTGTGACCCCAAGGACTGTAGCCTGCCAGGCTCCTCTGTTCATGGGACTCTCCAGACAAGAAAAGTAGCCATTCTCTTCTCCAGGGGATCTTCCTGACCCAGAAAAAGCAAATTCTTTATCATCTGAGCCACTAGGGAATACTCATGCACATGCGCACACACACACACACACACACATTCTTGTCTTACATTCTTTTCCATTATCGCTTATTGGAAGATATTGAGTATAGTTCCCTGTGCTATACAGTAGGTCCTTATTGTTTATTTTATAGATAATAGTATGTACATTATAATCCCGAACTCCTAATTTATCCATCCCCCTCTTCCCCTTTGGTAACCATGTTTGTTTCCTATGTCTGTGAGTTTTTTTCTGTTTTGTAAATAAGTTGATCGGTATCATTTTTTTAGATTTCACATATAAGCAATGCCATATGATACTTGTCTTTGCCTGGCTTACTTCACTGAGTCTGATGATTTCTAGGTCCATCCCTATTGTCGCAGACAGCAATTCTTTGTTCATTCTATGGCTGAGTAATATTCCATTGTGTATATGTCCCTCTCCTCGTCCAAATATCATAGAACCACGATTCTCCCATAAAGAAAAATTAGCAAAAAAACAAGCATATACAGAAGGACATTAACTGCATGAAGGGGAAAAAAAAAATCTGTGAGGACTTTCTATTAAATGTAGTGGCGACATACTGAGATGGCGTTGATCCTCATTATTGGTGATTCCATCTTTACGAATTTGCCTTGGAGCTAGAGTTTATTTGCACCCCCCTCCCCAGATCAAGACTCGGGTTCTCTTACACTCACTGGAGGATGTGAGCAGATGTGAGGAGATGTCACCTGGCAGGCATGTCCGCATGAGGTCAGCAAGGCAGAGTCCACCCCGTCCTCCTCTCTCAGCTCATTCTGTCAACAGTGCCACATGTTGGGCATTCGTATGCCTTTTGCTGGTGACTTCATTGCTTAAAACGGTCCCCAAGCATATGCTGAAGTGCTGTCTGGTGTCCCTAAGCACAGGAAAGTTGTGGTGTGCATTACAGGAAGAAGTAAGATAAGTTTCCTTCAGGCATGAGTTACGGCTCTGTTGGCCACAAGTTCAATGTTAATGAACCCATGATATATATTCGATAAGGTATCTTTAAACAGACACACACGTAAAACAAGCGAATATACTAATTGTTTGACAAAAAGTTAGCAGCCACAGGCTTTCAGGAACCTAACCCTGTACATTTCCAAGAGCCACGGTTCAGTATTTGCTATTCTGGCATTCACTAGACTTCAAAAAACATCAGTACCACGAATGACAAGAGTCAGCTTTCAACACAGATTAACTGATATGTGTCTGAAATTTGCCTCAAGATCATCCAGAAGACCAGAAGTAAGAATATAAATGAAACAGGTTATCTCTGAGTAACTTACTGAAGATGTCTGATGGATGTAAGAGGGTTCGTTACACTATTCTCTCAGCTTTTGTATATATTTGAAATTGCCCATAACCAAAAGGTTTTATCCTTTAAAAAAGAGAGAGAGAGAGAGAGAGAGAGAATAGCAGAAACCCCGGGGTGGCTTTTTCTTCAGGCATTAAAAAAATCATTTCGTGTATTCTATAAAGAAATATAATTATTTAGAAGTAGGATGAATTAAATTTCACATTCAGTATAAATGATCCAGGGCCACGTAAAGTTAATATATACAAATCTGCAAAAGCAAAAGACAGTGAACGAGTGTGGGCTTTATAAATCGTAAGTTAATATAGAAACTTCCATGAGGTTTTAGAAAGTGAAAAGAGAAAGGCCAGCGACATCTAAATAAAAGACCACCTTCTGCCATTTCATTGTACGAAAGCTCAGTTCCTAACCTGCACTCTTGTTTATCCAGTTAATAAACCTACCTCAGGCTCCTGGGAGGGCTTTGGCCCCCTGCCCCCGCTTAGTCTCTGAAAGTTCAGAGCAGGTCAAGGGCAGGGACTAACACCCCACTCTGTCTCCACTAGTGTCCACCACGATGCTTCCGCTTGCGCTGTAGCCCCCCGATGCTAATTCAAATCACTTGTGCCAAGCTAAAGCCTCTGTATCGTTCCCTCCTTCCTCACCTCCTAACTGTGTTCTCCAAATGCATCTTGTTGGTCTTCGAGCTCCAGGGACATTTCCCAGGATGGGGAAGGGCAGGGGAAACTAAGGGACCCCACAGCGTAGAACCACACCACTTTTTTTTTTTAATGGAATATAGTTGATTTACCTTGTTGTGTTAATTTCTCCTATACAGCAAAGTGACTCAGTTAAATGGAATATTCTTTTCCATTAATGGTTTATCAGAGGATATTGAATATGGTTCCCTGTGCTGTAGAGCAGGGCTTTGTTGTTTATCTTATCTCTATATTCTAGTTTCCATCTGCTAACCTCAAAATTTCTCTTCTCCCCTCTCCCAACCCCTTCTCCCTTGGCAACCACCAGCCTGTTCTCTAAGTTCCCGATTCTGTTTCTGTTTCATAGATAAGTTCATCTGCATCCTATTTTAGATTCCACATATAAGTGCTGTCATATGATATGTGTTTTTCTTTTTCTGACTTACTTCTCGTAGCATGGTGATCTCTAATCACTGGTTTTTGTTTTGTTTTGCTTTGCTACACCACATGGCATGTGGGATCTTAGTTCCCCCATCAGGGATAGACCCCAAACCCCATACACTGGAAGCATGTAGTCTTAACCACTGGACCATCAGGAAAGTCCCAGTATGATGATCTTTAGTAGCATCCATGTTGCTGCTAATGGAACTGTTTCATTCTTTTCTATGGCTGAGTAACATTCCATTGTGTATACGGACCACATTTTCTTCATCCATTCATCTTTGATGGACATTTAAGTTGCTTCCCTGTCTTGGCTATTTTGAATGGTGCTGCTATGAACATAGGGGTGCATGTATGTTTTTTAACAGAGTTTTGTTCAGATTTATGCCCAGGAGCAGGATTCCTGGATCACATGGTAGTTCTCTTTTCAGTCTTCTGAAGAACCTCTATACTGTTCCCCGTAGTGGCTGTACAAACTTGCATTACTACCAACAGTGTAGGGGAGAACTGCAGCACTTTTATCTGCTTTATAATTTGGATTTTGCACAAGATTTTGCAAGTGGAAAAAATAATATTCTGCTTCTTAGGAAACAAAAAAAAAAAAACAAGCTTCTGAGTCCCATTGTGTACTAAGGGCACCTGAGGGCTTGAAGCTGGCTCAGTTCCGGTGAAAGACACACTTCCTTGGAATGTTTCATTCTGTTTTCTTAGAGAAACCAGGCTCTTCTGCAGTCCAGACTGGCATCAGGACCTTTGAGATACTTATCTCGGTGAGTTTTTGGCCCAGAGCTGTGTGTTCCAGGCTGAGAAATATTTGGAGAATCTGAGAGGTTTTTGATTCACCATCCTCATTTCTCCTTCTTGAGAGCCTTTTGTTTGCTCATCCTTGCACTAATTTGTTGCTGTTGTTCAGTCTCTAAGTAGTGTCTGGTTCATTGTGACCCCAGAGACTACAGCACACCAGGCCTCCCTGTCCTTCACTATCTCCTGGAGTTTGCTCAAACTCATGTCCATTGAGTTGGTGATGCCAGTACTTTAATATCAGTACTTCTGAAAATATAAGACCCTAGTAAGGCTTCTAGGAAAGGAAACAGACAATTAAATAATACCTAATTTATGTTATATATAGAATTTAGGAGCCCCAAGAATGCTGGAGTGAGTAGCCATTCCCCTTTCCAGGGAATCTTCCTGACCCAGGGACTGAACCCGGGTCTCCTGCATTGCAGACAGATTCTTTACCATCTGAGCCACCAGAGAAGCCCTAATATTTATACTATAGAATATATAATTTATTATTTATTAATTTTATTAAGTGCATTAAAACATATAAAGTCAGGTAGTAAAAGGTAAAAATAGAAAGCAATGCTCTCCAATAGAAGTTTTTTTATTTCTACTAGCCATATTTAAAAAGTAAGAGAAAAGTTGTGGAATTAGTTTTGATAATTCATTTTAGAAAACCAAATATATCCAAAATATGGTCAACATGTCAAGATATTTTACATGATTGTTTTCTCATATGAAATCATAAAGCCATTAAAAAGTTCTTTGAAACCCAAGTATATTTGACACTTTCGGCATAAATCAGTGCGGATGCTAAATGTTCAATGGTTAAAGTGAAACTGGTAGTTCTACCAAATAATAAAGTTGTTTAACAGGAAAATCATTTATACACCATCACTTTTAAAATTTAAGTGAAAGACAATTAAAAATTCAGTGGCACTAGAAGCTGAAGCTCCAATACTTTGGCCACCTGCTGAAAAGAGCCAATTCACTGGAAAAGACCCTGATGCCAGGAAAGACTAAAGGCAGGAGGAGAAGGGGACGACAGAGGATGAGATGGTTGGATGGTACCACCGACTCAATGGAGTTGGGTTTGAGCAAACTCCAGGAGATGGTGAAGGATGGGAAGCCTGGTGTACTGCAGTCCATGGAGTCACAAAGAGTAGGACATGACTCAGTGACTAAACACAAAGTCGCATATCCAGTGCCCGGTAGCCATGTGTCTCCTGATCACCACTTGGGACAGCAAAGCAGAGGAAGTTACCAGGTGGCTGGTGGGGCAGGGAGGCTGTTTCAGATAGAGAAGGCAGGACGATCTTGTGTGGCGATGACATTCAGGCAGAGACATGAAAGGAATGGGAGAGTGAGTCTGCCAAGATGAGAGAGAACAGCATTCCAGGAAAAGAGAAATGAAAATCGCAAAGGTCCTGAAAATGGAACCGTAAATCCTAACACATGTATAACCTCCAAGGGCATGACCTTGGGCCTCTACTTGTTCTAAGAATGCCATCATGGTGCAATACCTCTTTGGTGCTTGGGGCACAGAGTTCCTGAAATAGGCATTGTTTTCCCTTTCTGTAGTTCATTAGAACAAAACATGAGATTCATCTGCATGATGAGAAGGAAGTGAATGGAGTCCAAGGCCCTGTGTCTGGTCTCAGGATAGAGTCAGTCATCTCCCTCTGTCTTTGTAGCATGAGCCACTAAAGAAAAATCCAAAGAATGAACTTTCTGGTCACACCTGGTAGCGAGGGGCTGCTTGCTCTCAGCCCACCACTGTCCTTGAGAAGAGTTCCCAGTGGCCCTCTGCATTTAGCTAATCTCAATGTTCTTTGCTCTCGGCAGTTTTCTGGACAGCTGACACCTTCAACAGTGATAATCAGAAGTAGGTTTCCAAACAGCGCTATTCATGGTCCATCCACTCAGAGCATCCGAGCCAATGGATGAAAGCCTTCCTTATCTCTGCTTTTTCTTAGGCAAGTTAGACAGAGGTGCACAAGCTGCTGAATAATCTCAACCAGGGACAAGAAGTCTAGAGGAACCAAAACACCAAGAGTTAAAAGGCCTCTCAAGTGGGGCCCATGCTCCAGGGCCGGGAGCACACAGGGTTTAGGAGCAAAGTCAGGGAACAGACTCTATCCACACTTCCTTATCCCTGTGCACAAAGCAAGATGCCTGAGTGTCTGCACAGTATTGGTGAAATGGATTAGAAAGATGGAAGGGTTTAAGATAGCAAAACTACGTTTTCTGGGGATGACTGGTTGAAAGGTTTTTTTTTTTCTTTTATCAAAATTGCCCCCATTTAGTAATTAGTATTAATTAAAAGTTGAAAAACAGTGAAAAGAAGCTCAATATCACTAATTATCAGGGAAAGGAAAATCAAAACTAAATGAGGTGTGGCCTCACGCTTGTTAGACTGGCTTTCATTAAGAAGACCAGCGATAACAAGTGTTGGCATGGATGTGGAGCAAAGGGGAGCCTGGGAACACTGCCAGTGGAAATGGAAACTGGTGTAGCCTCTATGGAAACCAGAATGGAGGTTTCTCAAAAAATGAAAACTAGAACAACCATGTGTGTGTGTATGTGTGAAGTTGCTCAGTCATGTCCAACTCTTTGCAACACTGTGGACTGTAGCCCACCAGGCTCCTCTGTCCAGGGGATTCTCCAGGCAAGAATACTGGAGTGGGTTGCCATTTCCTTCTCCAGAGGATCTTCCCAACCCAGGGAGTGAACCCAGGTCTCCTGCTTTCAGGCAGACACTTTATCCTCTGAGCCACAAGGGAAACCTATGATCCAACAATCCCACCTCTGGGCATATGTCCAAAGGAAATAAAATCATCCTCTCAAAGAGAAAGCTACACTCTAGTGTTCATAGCAGCACTGTTCACAATAGCCAACATGTGGACACAACCTAAGTGTCCATCGAAATGTAAATGAACAGAAATTGTGGTGGATACATACAATGGAATACAACTCAGCCAGAAAAAGGAACAAAATTGGGTCATTTATAGTCATGTGGATGGACCTAGAGTCTGTCATACAGAGTAAAGTCAGAATGAGAAAAATAAATATTATATATTAACACATATATGTACGGGATCTAGAAAAATTGCACGATGAACACTTTTGCTGGGCAGGAGTAGAGATGCAGATGTAGGGAATGGAAATGTGACAGAGTGGGGGAAAGAGAGGATGGAGCGAATTGAGAGAGCAGCTTTGACCTATATAGTGAAACTGATAAGTGAAAGTGTTAGTCCCTCAGTCGTGTCTGACTCTTTGCAATTGCATGGACTGTAGCCCACCAGGCTCCTCTGTCCATGGAATTCTCCAGGCAAGAATACTGGAGCGGTTGCCACTCCCTTCTCCAGGGGATCATCCTGACCCAGAGATTGAACCCAGGTCTCCTACATTGCAGGCGGATTCTTTACCGTCTGAGCCACCAATTAATGAATGGGCTAAAAGTCTGTCTGGTGATATTAAAGCCTGAGAATCTTAGTGAACATAGCAATAAATATAACAATGTATATAGCCCCATGGCTGGAAAATTACTGGATACAGAACACTTTGCAGGGCTTGTGGTTTAAGGGGAGTCCTCAGGTTTAAGGGGAGTCCTCAGGTTGAGGAACAGAGGTGATTAAGAGGAAGCAAGGCTGGAGGGAGGCATGTTTCAAAACTGCATTTCCAAAGAGACCTTGAAACATTCGTAAAATAGGACTAAGAAAGTTTCAGATTGTACCATTTTCTTCCATCTGGAGAGCTTTGGGGAATGTCTGGAATAGAACTGGGGGAGATAAAGCTCCCCCCATATTGTCCTCACACTGTGCCATCCTCAAGCCACACCCCCGAGCTGGCACTGCCTGGGTCTGCTATAGGACTAGGCACCTTTCTGAACAGCTGGAGGTCAAGTCTACACCCGTGAAGCCCAGCCCAGAGGCCTTTGCCCCTGGGTTCCCATATAGCTTGGACCTCTGTGACTTCACTCTGTATTGACCTACAGCAACCTAGCTGATATCACACCAAGCCCTGCAGACCTACCAGGGTGACTCATTTAACGTGTGTAATCTTTGAAAGATGCTGTCTTTGAAAGAAGGGTTGCTCCTTAAAGGAGTTAGAGAAGAACCAAGTCAGGAGTCCCTCTGGTCCCGACAATGTGATTATGGGCTGTGCTTTTACTTTCTTCCTCTGGCTTTGTATCCACCCCCACACGCCATCCCTGAGCTCCAAAAGTCAGAGTCAGACTCACACTGGAATGATTTGCAAAACTCCAGTCTTTTCTGATTGGGTACATCTGAATGGAGCCGCCACCAGTGTCTTTACAAATGGCTTTTCCATTAACATTTCTATTTCTGTCCATTCGGGGCACCTAAAGATTTCCCACCAAGATTTACATCGTCTATTTTAAGCAAGTGCTTTTAAAAAGCCAACGCGTTGGCTAAGTTTAAATCTGACTTTCTCAAGGGATGCTTAAAAGAAATACACAAAGTTTTTTTTTTTTTTTTTTTTTTTAAGAAAAAAAGAACCTTTGTAAGTTCAAAATAACATTCCAAAAGGAGTCACTAGAAAAACATTCAGGGGAAGAGAAAGAAAGATTTTTTTTTCTTGCGTTTGGGGCAGTCCTGGCTTCATCTTCATGTTCGATGTTTGTTTTTTGACGCAGGAAAGTCAAATAGCCCTAAGAGTCAGATAATAATTGAAAGAAAAATGGGTTGTGCCTCTCATATCTAGGTTATTTACAACAGAGGGAGGAGTCAAGCCTGTCTGGACCCATTATGCAGTAGACCAGGTAGAAAGAGAAGATTCTGACAAACAGTGGATCAAAGGCAGGGCTTTGGAGAGTCTCTTAGATGTTAGATGACCAGCGTCAGAACCATTGCTCAACCATGCCAGCTGTAACTTTCCATCAGGCTGATGACCCACAGTCTTCAGATGCCATCGCCCTATGGAATGGCTGATACACTTGGACAGCTGCCAGTCAGGAAGATCAGCCATGGATAATTCAGCAAAACTGAGAGCTGAAATGATTGTTCTCCTAGGCATGGAGACAGACCTCTGCTAGCAAAGCAAGATGAATGGCATCTCAGTGAAAATTGGATTTTGCTGCTACAGACAAAAAATCTTTATAATTGTGATCTCATCATAAAAAGTCTCAAAGAGGAGGTTTAGGGCTAATATGGTGGGACCCCAGTGTCATCTTCCCTTCTCAGATGGTAAAGAATCTACTTGCAATGCAGGAGACCTAGGTTCCATCCCTGGGCTGAGAAAATCCCCTGGAGAAGGGAATGGCAACCCACTCCAGTATTCTTGCCTGTAGACGTCCATGGGCAGAGAAGCCTGGCAGGCTACAATCCATGGGGTCGCAAAGAGTCAGACACAACTGAGGGACTAACACACTTATATGCATATCAGTGTCGTCAGGGTCCCAAGCTCTTAACTGTTTCCTCTGCCACATTGAACACATGGCTTCCATTCTCCAGTTTACCTCATGGTCCCAGAGGCTGCCAGGTCACTATCCATCATGACTGTATTCCACATAGGAGAGAGGAAAGGGTTGGGGGAAGTGTGATCCCTTCTCATTTAGATGTTCCAGGAGTCCCATGCGATGCTTCCATTGTGTATCCTTGGCCGGTTTGGTCACATGGCCTTTAGGAGCCACAAAGGAGTTTCTACCTTGTAGTCTATTCCATAAATAGAAACTGGGGTGAGTGCGCTCATATCTTCCAGGGGCACCAATTGGCCTAAACTCAGTATTGTAGATTACAGAAGGCCTTTATGAATGTTGACTCACCCTTGGATGTGAAAAAATAATCCAGAAATTTGACAAGAAAGCCATTTTCCATGACCTATAAAACATGGTAAATATTTAATCCTTAAAATAGTAGGCAAGAAGTATCTCCTGGGCTTCCTCCAGAAATGAATATGAAAAGATAGCCTGCGCTGTAGTCTAACAGAGATGGGGTGTCCAAAATTCACTTTTGAAGGAAAACGAGAAAACCACTGGCTTGTAGAGAAGCAGCCTTTTTGCTTGCAGCATTTATCCCCGGATACCGAGGTCTGCACGATTCTACCCAGGATGGCTGAAGGAGTGCCAGTCTGGGTGGAGGTGAAAGGGGAAACAGAGATAATAAAGCCTGTCCTGAGGGTGATTTTCATTAGCAAGCACGATGCCCCTAATTTGCGCAAAGGCTGTTGATTTTAAGCTGCGTCTTCCCCACTCCAATGGCAAGGCATTTTGGAGGCAGTCTTGCCTTGGAAGCTTTTTTCAATGTTCTTACATAACAAATGTCTACATGGCAGGTGCCACCACCAGAGGCAGGCTGTATTCAGACACCGTTGCAAGAGTAACTTCTTCCCTGGATGTCTGCTCTAGGTTCTGACTCTTGATTGAAAATACTCAGTGGGTCTTTTGGCTTTAATATTTCTTTCCATTTTAACATGTGATACATACAAGGGTTCTTTCACACCAAAATATGTAATAATAAACATCAAGGGCTTATCTGAGAATAACTGTATCCATTTTTTATACACTATAGAAGGAAAAAAGATCATGTTGGTCTTAAAACTATTGACTGATATGATTATCTACAATAAACTCCAGTAACTTGACTCTGATTGGGGTTTTTTTAATGTATTTTCCCATTTCTACTGAGATATGACTGACAAGTTTGTAAGACATTTAAAGTGTAAATGTGATTGTTTGATATATGTATGCATTGTGAAAGGATCCCTCTCATTGAGTAAATTAACCCATTCATCAGGTTTACATATTTATCTTTGTTTGGTGGTAGTAGAGGGGTTACATTTAAGTTCTATTTTGTAAAAATTTTATTTATTGTTTGTTTGATTTTAGGCTGCACTGGGTCTTTGTTGCTGTTCGGGCGTTCTCTAGTTGCGGAGAGCAGAGGCTACTCTTCATTGCAGTGCTCAGGCTTCTCATTCTGGTGGCCTCTTGTTCCAGAGCACAGTCTCTAGAACACAGAATCATAGTTGTGGGCTTGGTTGCCCACAGAATGTGAGATCTTTCCTGGACCAGGGATCAAACCTGTGTCCCCTGCATTGGCAGGTGGATTCTTAACCACTGGACCACCAGGGACGTTCCTTCATTATACTCTTTTAGCAAATTTCAGTTACTCAGTACAGGGCTATCAACTGCAGTCACCATGTTATACATCAGGTCCTCAGACTCTATTCATCTTGTAACTAAAAGTTTGTACCTTTCGCCATCTTCTCCCTATTTCCCCCACCCGCCAGCCCCTGGCAACCACTTTTCTACTTTGTTTCTGGGTTCAAGTTTTTTGTTTTATTTTTTCAGGATCCTTATATTGACCCTTTGGCAGATAGATTTTTGATGTAATTGACAAGAAAGGCTTTCCATCTTGTTCTTTTCTGCGTGCTCCTCACTCCGCTGCCTAGAGGTCTGGCGCCCATGAATAGGTTCAAGGACCCAGTGAAACTGTGTCCAGTTGTGTGTATTTGTGTGTTTGCATTGGGAGCAGGGTACACATCAGACTCTAAGAGAGGTCTCTGGTAAACAGGGCAGACTTCCTCCAAGGCTAACCATGCAGGATTGTCTCCTGTCTCCAAGTCTGCCAGGGACAGGAATAGGAGATATTTCAGATAGAGAAAGCAGCGCTATCTACCTGGTGGACTCCTGCTCAGCCTTAATATTCCAGAACAAAACTTGTCTTCTCTGCAGAACTTTTGGGCACTTCTAAGCAGATTTTTTTTGGCAGGGGAGGGTGCTATGCTGTGCTGCTGCTACTGCTGAGTCGCTTCAGTCGTGTCCAACTCTGTGCGACCCCATAGACAGCAGCCCACCAGGCTCCCCCATCCCTGGGATTCTCCAGGCAAGAACACTGGCGTGGGTTGCCATTTCCTTCTCCAATGCAGGAAAGTGAAAAGTGAAAGTAAAGTCGCTCAGTCGTGTCCAACCCTCAGCAACCCCATGGACTGTAGCCTTCCAGGCTCCTCCATCCATGGGATTTTCCAGGCAAGAGTACTGGAGTGGGGTGCCATGCTGTGCTACCTGCACCTTATTTCATCATAATGTGTTGTAATTACTTGTATGTTTCTTCTTCCTATTTGTCTGTAAATTCTCTGAGGTTCGATTGACTTTTCATGTATGTATCAGCTAGTACGACAACCAGTACATTCCAGTAAGGTCCCAGTGGGTGGGCAGGTGGGTGGTTGGATGAATGGTGAGTGAGGGGGTGAGTGGGTGGATGAAGGATACATGGATGGATGAATTGTGGGCATATGGGCAAATGAATGATGAGTGAATGAATGGATAAATGGGTGGATGGAGGGAGGGAGGGATGGGCAGCTGGCTGGATGAATGGATGAGTGGATAGATAGATGGAGGGATGGAGTGAGTCTCTCCTTTTATTGTTAATTTTGCATTATTCACATATCCTAAGCCTAACAGATCTGCCATTTCATTAACTCAGGGCTAACATTAATTGCAGTGCTTAATATTGCTGAATGTTCAGGCTTTAAAATAAACAATCCTGATTAATCAAATTTGGATTTCTGTTTCCTCTGGACAAATTCTAGAGCTGTAACCATGTATTATAAATAAGCCTCATTTGGTTCCTGAGTAACAAATGGAAGGGTGCTGTTATTCTCTTTGATTGGGGCTGTTTCATCCTTCTGCCTTTTGGAGAAAGAAAACAACTTCTGATCTCAGGCTTACTTGAATCTAGCACCATTTTTCACAAAATGTTTTTTTCTCGGCTACTTTATATGGCTCTCCATCAACTTGTTGATCCTCACATCCCATCATAACTGGATTTTTAAAACTGTCTATCTTCATCCTGAGGTTTTATTCATTTTTAAGCTTTGCAGTGCTGGCTTGCAGGTTGCAAATTTGGTTATGTCTAAGCTTTCTCCCAAGAGTTGATGGACTTTCCCTTCCATGTTGATAAGCCATCAAAGAGAGAAGAATTAGGAAAGGAAAGGGTTACCATCTCCCAAGCTGGGAGCTTGCCTGTCTAGCGTGGTGTTTGGATGAGGCTCCTTACTTGTGGAAATGGTGTGTTCCATGGGCAAAAATAGCTTTTTAAAAAAGAACATCTCTGTACCCTCCTGAAGTCATTTCAGAATGAATTCAAGATTTCTCATGAAACGGAAAATCCTTTATCACATCCGGAGTGGGTCCTTGCATACTTGGCCATGCCACATTAAAGCCTGATCTCAGCAACATCAGGGTCCAGAAAAGGCTAACAGAAGCTTAATGATGAGGTAATGAAAATGGAGGTCGGGGGTAGGATGGGGGTGCGGGGAAGCAGGTCTTCTATTTAGAACTACATGATCATGGGAAAATCTCACTTGAGACCATGAACTACCAAAAAGAAACAAAGGGGTGAAGTGAGTCAGAAAGAGAGAAAAATATTGTATATTAATGCACCTATGTGGTATACATAAAAACTGTTTAGATGATCTTACTTGCAAAGCAGAATAGACACACAGAGATAGGAAGCTGATGTATGGATACCAAGGAGGGGGACGAACGGGAAGGCTGGGATTAACATATACACAGTACTATGTATAAAATAGATAACTGATGAGAACCTACTGTCTAGCTTAGGAAACTTCTCAGTGCTCCATGGTGACCTAAAAGCAAAAGAAATGGGGCATATATGTATATGTATAGCTGATTCAGTTAGCTGTTCAGTAGAAACTAATATATTGTAAAGCAGTCATACTTCAATAAAAATTAAATAAAAAATAAATTAACAATGACAAAAAACCGAAACAACTGAAAAGACTGTTCCAATATGGGACCTTTCCCTTACCTGATTTTAAATGAGCCACAAAGGAGACCACATTTTGAGTCAATCAAAGCATATTGTGTCAGCTCCACATGAGAGTCAGCTAAGGAAAAGAGAAAGTAAAGGAAGGATAAACAGAAAGGTGGAAAGCAGAGGAGAAAAGTGAAAGTCACTCAGTTGTGTCCAGCTCTTTACGACCCCATGGACTGTGGCCGGGCAGGCTCATCTGTTCATGGAATTCTCCAGGCAAGAATACTGGAGTGGGTTGCCATGCCCTTCTCCAGGGGATCGTCCCAATCTGGGGATAGAACCAGGGTCTCCTGCCCTGTAGGTGGATTCTCAACCATCTGAGCTATGAGGGAAGTCCCCAAACAGAGAAGATAAAGGAGAGAGAAGGAATTTCTGGACAAAAGAACCAGCACTTCTTTGTTCCATGTTTTAGGTGCTTCACTCATATTGGTTGTTTTAATCCTAAATCCTCAAGGGCCCATGTTATTATTCTCTGTGAAGAAGTGATGCACAGGGAGGTAGAGTAACTCACCCACTCAACATCGCTAGCAGGAAGAGGAGCTGGGATTTGAACCTGAACAGTCAAGCTCCACAGTCTGTGCCTTGATGAAGATGTGGCTGAGGATCTGGAAAAGCTGAGCTCTCCTGGCCCCAGGCTAACTGTTTACATCCCCACAACATTCATGCACTAAAACCTCACACCCAGTGTGATGGTCTTTGGAGGGGGGCCTTGGGGGTGATGAGGTCATGAGGGTGGAGCACTCACAAATGGGATTAGTGCCCTGATAAAAAGACACCCCACTCCCTACATGAGAACAGTGGTTTATGAACCAGAAAGTGGCCTCTCACCAAATATACAATCTTCTGACACATTCATCCTGGACTTCCCAGCCTCCAGAACTGGGAGAAATAAATTTCTGTTGTTCGTGAGCCACCTGGTCTGTGGTGACCTGTTACAGCAGCAGAAACAGACTGAGACACCATGGAATCCATCCTAAATCCATTCAGAGTCCAGCCTCCTGCATCCCTGCTGTGCACTCTCCACTCTCTTCTCACACTGAGGTCTCTTGATAACCCTTTTCTGATTGTCCAGGTCAGCTGATCACCCCCACCAACTATGAGCCCCGCCTAAGTCTCCTGACCTATGTGACCTCGTATCCTGTCCCCACGGGGCCTGTTGCCCCTGCTGAGGCCACTCCATCCCGTTGCCCATGCCTCCTACTCAGAGCAAGCCTGGCGTGAGCAGCTCACCTCCACATTTTTGTTAACAGATGGCTGCCCATTGCTTCTCAGCCTTTTGGCTAAGATCAAGTGTAGTACCTAATGGAGTCCCAGAAAGAATGTAGCAAGATGAGTGTGTCTGAACTCTGAGCTGAGGACCCCAGGGTCCAATAGAAACCTAACCTTTGCAGGAACCCGGGGAAAATCTAATGCAATTGAGCGAGTTATCAGTGTGGATGTCCATGGTGGGGTTGGACGTGGATGCCGAATGGCGTGGACACTTCCGATCTTGTGGCTGTCGAAAACTCAGGGTTTTGGCTACACCAGTAACTCTGCAGAGTGTATGTTCTAGTCTTAGCAGTATTGATCATTGCAGTTGGACATGGCAATACACAATACCTCCTTGAATAGACTGTGACTATTCCCAGCCCTGAACATCTTCCTGGACAAGACCATACTATATTGAAAAGTTTTATTTTGTAGATAATCCTCTCTAAATAACTTTCCTTTCCTAAGGTTTCTAGTCTAATAATAGGCTTTCCTTCTAATTCAGAGGCACAGTAGGGAAAGCTCTAGATTCCAGGTAAGTCGCTCTGGGGTAGGGTTTAGAGGTAGGGTAGTGGACATAGTAGTGTGATCCCAAAGCCCCCAGATACTTGGAGTGGTGGGAGCTGATGCCTTTTACCTGAACCCCACTCAGAGATTTGATCTCAGCTAAAGAGAATAACTTAAGGTCACATCCTCTTCATGGGCATCCCAAGTGGCTCAGTTGTAAAGAACCCTCCTGCCAATGCAGCTGATATGGGTTCAATCCCTGGGTGGGGAAGATTCCCTGGAGAAGGAAATGGCAACCCACTCCAGTATTCTTGCCTGGAGAATCCCGTGGACAGAAGAGCCTGGCAGGCTACAGTCCATGGGGTCGCAAAGAGTCAGACACAACTGAGAAACTAATACACACACTCCTGGAGAAGGAAATGGCAACCTACCCCAATATTCTAGCCTGAGAAGTCCCACACACAGAGGAGTCTGGCGGGCCACAGCCCATGGGGCCTCAAAGAGTCACACACAACTGAGCAAACACGCACACACACATATGCCTTCTATGCCTAAACCTAACACTGTCAGAGTCTGTTTCCTGAGATGCTGCCCCAGGACATGGAGATAGCAGGCCATAGCAACGTCTATGATGAGCAAGCTTGGGACTGAAGCTCAGCCTTGCAACTTTCTCAAAGCTTGATGCTGGGTGGGCAATGCAACCCGGTAGCTTAGTTTCCCTCCAAAGTAAAATTAAAAACTATATCTGTTATCGATTTGATCGTGGGTCACTGTGAAGAGTGAATGAGCTCATGTAGGTAAAGAATTTAGTCCAACAAAGAGCAGGTGTTTGGGAAACGTTCTTATCTTTTCCCCATTTCATCTCCACCCTTCCTGAAACAGACAAGACTGGGAGCCTCAGTTAAAGGGATGAGCCCTTGTGTCACTGGTTTTGTGAAATCAGCCTAGGTCCAAGCGCCTACAGCTAAATCAACACTCCTTATCCTCAGGCTGCTGATAACCTGATCCACTGCTTCCTGGTAGGATCCATAATGCGGGAGGTCTTCTCTCTGGGTTGTCTCTGAACATCTGTGATTAGGGACAATTAGGGACCAGTGTGCCTGCCTGTCCTCTCCTTTCAGCTGAGGAGGAAGTCCTGATGGACTATTATCAGGAGCAAGACATCATCTGTCAGCCTCAGTCTCAGGAATCCTCAGCTCGTTCAGGCTACTACCTTTATCTGTGTTCTGAAAATGCCTCGGACTGTCTGCTTCCCACTGATACAAAATCTGGCATCTTCTTTTCTCAACAACCAGAAAAAGATTCTTAAAGAGCAAGAAAAACTAAGATAGGTGTTACAGAATGCCAAGGAAATCGGGAAAACCACATAGAGGACACAGTCACCTCCTTCAAGAAGCTTCCAAAATTCCAACAGGAAAGAGCGAATAAACATATACGTGAGAGACAAGCAAAACCCCAAATCATGGGCCTGTGATGGTCTGCACTCACCTCCCTGCCAGCCACCCTCCTTGTCAGAACCCATCAGGACTCAAGTGACACCTCCACAATTAAACATCCCTGTCTCCTGTGCCCTCTGCCTCCTGCCCTAGACAGAAGCATTTTCTTACTATTTCCCTAGCAAATTGCAACATTATCACAACAGCATATATGTAACAGCTCACTGAAACACTCTTCTCTTTTCTAGATACTTTGCTTTAAGTTTGGATGGCTGCATCCACTCCGGCTTTTTTTTTTTTTGTCTCTTCCACAGGGTCTTGTGCAAAATAGGTGCTCAGTCAATGTTTGCAAATGAGTGGCTGGGCTAGAAAAGACCAAGGGCCACAAGCAAAGAAAGGAAGGAGATAGTTCCAGGGAGGTGGGCTTTGTGAGACAGTTATTGAGGGAATGAGACAACACGTCCCTCCAAAGTAGGAGTTACAAATTGGAGCCCCAAGGGCCCATTAAGCCCACCCATGTGTCTGCTGAGGGCATGCTTGGTGCTGTGAAATCTTCAGATCTGAAGGCCTGTGGTTATGACATGTATCCCCACTGAGCTGCAGTTCCCATCACTTCCTGTCTTCTCTCTGCATCTCTGGTATCTGCCTGCCTCCCAAGGCCGTTAGAGTTTATCTCCTGCTCTACAGCAACCTGTTCATGACTGCTTCCCTCTTGGGAGCTAGGTCTTCCTGGCCAAAACACATGGAAGATAAAGAGAAGTGTGTGCGTCCCCTAGTTTCTCTGCCATTTTCTTTAAGGTAGATTAAGATCTCTTCTTTCAGGGCCAAATACAGATCTGGAAAGAGAAGAGGCAAAGCAGTTACTGAGTCCCCTGGCCCCCGCCTCCAGTATAACAAGGCTTTATAGCATTTAATTTCCACAGCCATCTTCACATCACTTTGACAACAAAGGTCAGTACAGTCAAAGTTACGGTTTTTCTAGTAGTCATGTACAGATGTGAGCGTTGGACCATAAAGAAAGCTGAGCGCTGAAAAACTGATGCTTTCAAACTGTGGTACTGGAGAAGACTCTTGAGAGTTCCTCTGACTGAAAGGAGATCAGACCAGTCAGTATTAAAGGAAATAAACCCTGAATATTCATTGGGAGGACCAATGCTGAAACTGGAGCTCCAGTACTTTGGCCACCTGATGCAAAGAGCTGACTCATACTGGGAAAGACTGAAGGCAGGAGGAGAAGGGGGATACAGAGGATGAGATGGTTGGAAGGCATCACCAGCTCAATGGACATGAGTTAGAGCAAACTCTGGGAGATAGTGAAGGACCGGGAGCCTGGCATGCTGCAGTCCATGGGATCACAAAGAGTCGGACATGACTGAGCGACTGAACAACATCCCCATTTTATAGATGAAAAAACTGAGACTCAGAGATGTTGGGAAAAAAAAAAAAACTTGCTTGAAGCTACAGAGCTGGGAAGTAGCCAAGCCAGAACTCAGACCTTGCTCTGTGGGTCCCACATCCATCGTCTAACCCCAGCTTGGAGGTACCCAGGAAGAGCACCAGCATAGAGCCTCCTTTAAAGGCAGAGTCCTGGGAGGGAGCACAACATATGTCCTGAGCAACACAGGGTCTGCATGCAAGTAATTCCAGTTTATCTGCAGTAAAGCGGGTGAGCCATGGGCAGATAATCCAAAAATAGTTTCTCATTTTTCTTGGGATAAATATAACATTTTGGCAGCAGACACCCCTTTCAAAGTGTGTTTTGATTAGAATTACACGAAAAGGCGCTTTTATTCTATGAGGATCTGCCAACTAACAGGCAAAAGGGGACCGAGGAGCGTGCCAGCCCGACCTTTCTCCTCCTGCCTACCATCAGGAGGACTGTGTCCAGGACACTGAACTGTCAGTGGAGGGACACTGGGTGGACGTGGGCCACCTGGGCTTGGGCTGAGTCTGTGCCACTCTTGAACTTAAAACCGAACTCAACCCTTCTCATCTCTTTGACACATTTCCTATTTTGATCCGATTAGCAAGTGTCTTAGCCACAGCCCCAAGGCAAGCCCAGAGAAGGTGATGGTACCCCTCTCCAGTACTCTTGCCTGGAAAATCGCATGGGCAGAGGAGCCTGGTAGGCTGCAGTCCATGGGGTTGCTAAGAGTCGGACCCGATTGAGCGACTTCACTTTCACTTTTCACTTTCATGCATTGGAGAAGGAAATGGCAACCCACTCCAGTGTTCTTGCCTGGAGAATCCCAGGGACAGGGGAGCCTGGTGGGCTGCCGTCTATGGAGTCGCACAGAGTTGGACACAACTGAAGCAACTTAGCAGCAGCAGCAGCAGCAGCGAGGCAAGTCAGAAGAGAATAGGATTTAGTCATCCAGAGCCCTTTAGTTTAAATATTAACCCTCCTCCTGATCAGAATTCCAGAGTCAGAAATTGAGATAATGAGATATTTGCCTATGGGTCAAGGTGTGTACCCAAAACAGGAGGGACAGAAAGCAGTGGTGGGCAGTGTTGTATTTTAGCCTAGAAACTGGGTTTCCATGAATATGCTACTTCTGAAAATTACCCAGGATCTTGGAGACAATAGTGAGGCAATTTGAGTTGAGGGAACAGAGCTGAAGTTTGGAATCAGGCAAACCTCTGTGATTTGGGACACCTTGTTTAACCTCCGTTGGTTTTTCCTCAAATGCAAAACTCATTTACAGTGGGAACTCACAAAGGCAGCCAGCACGTAGGGAAGAGTTGATTAAACAAGTGGTCTCCTTGAAGGTGGAGGGACCCTCCTGCTATAGTCCATGTGGATGGATCTGGCTTTAAGATTCATTGTTTAAGTTACTGATTTAGTGATGGACTGGTGGGTCTCTTTTCTTTCTTGCAAGTATCTGCGGTAGCTGAAAGAGAAATTAATAAACTGCCATGCAAAGAAAAGCAAGAGCTATCTTCCATGCCCTTCAAACTCAAAACCCATGCTCTTCTGTCCCATTGTGAGATGTTGAGGCAAAAGTGATGACCGGCCGGGCAGAGAACACAGAGAAGGGCAGAGGCCAGGACTGAGGAGGCCCCAGACCATCTGCTTCTGCGAGCGCAAGCTCCACAGCCCCAGGTAACTGAAATTGTCCAGTTCCCACGAGACAGCCATTCTCCTGTAGGAGCCAAACCAATGAGCACCGTGTTTCCGTCTTTAAGATGAGATCTGAGAAGTCCTGGCATTTACCATTAACATAATTTTATTATTTGTAAATTTTATGTATTTGGCTGCACCAGGTCTTAGTTGCGGCATGTAGGCACGTGGTTGTGGCATGCAGGATCTAGTTCCCTGAGCAGGGGTGAAACCTGGGCCCCATTGGGAGCATGGAGTCTTACCACTGGACCACCAGGGAAGCCCCTGCTATAGCCTTAGGGGAAGACTTACAGCCTTAGGAAGCCCCTAATTCTCATGTAGCAGTAGTGGTGTTAGTCGCTCGATTATGTCTGACTCTGCAATCCCATGGACCATAGCCCTCCAGGCTCCTCTGTCCATGGAATTCTTCAGGCAAGAATATTGGAGTGGGTTGCCATTCCCTTCTCACTTTCTTGATCCTAACTGATGCTCAGAAATAACTCAGCAATGGTCCAGCAGGACTCAGTGATCCCATTTTACAGATAAGAAAATTTGAGATTCAGGGGAATCAAATGACTTTTCCAAGCACACACAGTGTGTAATGATAGCGCCTCTCTGAGAATCTATTGTATTGAAAGGGTGTATTCATATGCCTTGTACTTGCGTGAGGACAAAGGCTGTGTATCTTGTTCATCATTGTGTCAAGCAGATGATACAGCTTTAGTAAGGATTTGTTGAAGGGATGGCTTTCCAATATATTATCCTCTGTGTGTGTGTGTGTGTGTGTGCCCCCGTGGACTCTCTCTCAGTCATGTCTGACTCTGGAGCCCCATGGACTGTAGCCTGCTATGCGTGTATTTGAAGAAGTCCATTGTCCTGAATCACCATGCCGTCTCATCATTAGTAAGACAAATATTTATTTAGCTATATTAAAGAATCTTTTAGTACAAATGTTTCTACACAATCATAATTCATCAATCATTTCAAAATCGCTTTCTTTCTAAATATAATTAAGAAGACTGAATTATAATTCTTTTTATTTTAATTAATTTGTATTGGAGTATAGTTGATTTACACTGTTGTGTTGGTATTAGTTTCTGCTGTACAGCATATGAATCAGTTATATGTGTACATATATCCACACTTTCTTAGGTTCATTTCCCATATAGGCCATTACAGAGTAATGAGTTGAGTTCCCTGTGCTATACAGTAGGTTCTTATTAGTTATTTATTTTATATATAGTAGTATGTGTATGTCAATCCCAATCTCCCAATTTATCCCTCCCTTCTTTCCCCCTTGGTAACCATTTGTTGTCTACATCTGTGATTCTGTTTATGTTTTGTAAACAGGTTCATCTGTACCATATTGTAAGATTTCACACAAAGGCAATATCATTTTTTTTTCTCTATCTGACTTACTTCCCTCAGCATGATAATCTTGAGGTCCATAATTCGTTGTGAGATATTGAAGTAACACCACCCCCATGGATCTTTTTTGGCTTAAGGACACCTATTTAGGTGGGAATAAGATGAGAAGCGGGTCAGCTGGGCACATCTTTGGAACTGAAGACGCTAGTTTCAGAATTTCATCTGTGAGTAGTTCACCACTTCATAGTCCTCTAAGATAGTGTACTTTGGAAGAAGGAAGTTCTTTTCAGCCAAAAAAAGTTGTGTTTCTTACATCAAGAAAACTGTCAGTCATCTGTGAGCTCGTCACCTTGAGCGTTGGTTATGCTGTCACCCGTGTGCAAGCTCCTCTCTGTCCCCTTCACTCCCCTGTCTGACTCTATGTAGACAGAAGCTCTAGGGTCAAGTGCGAGGTGACAAGGGGAAGGGAGAGGTTAGCACCTTCACATAATAGAGAGCTGAGCTGATCCTTGGGCAGGAATCTTTAACATGGTTTATTAAACAAGCTGACAAGTAGGAAGCAGTTTCATTCCATGATTCTCTGCTGTTTGCAAAAAAACCAGATGGGCCTGATTGACATTCTCATGGGGGTAAAGGTGGGGAGGGAATATGAGATGGTTTGGGCTCATGAGAGGGAATGTATGAGTGATCTCAGGCTGCCATGACAAAAGTCCGCAGACTGGCTGGCTCAACAGAATTCATGTCCTCACAGCTCTGAAGGCTGAACACCCAGGATCAAAGTGTCAGTGGTTGGTGTCTTTTGCGGCCTCTCTTCTTGGCTTGGAGGTGGCTGTCTTTGCTGTGTCTTCACTTAGTCTTTCTTCAGTGCAAGTACCTGCCTGGTATCTCTCTGTGTTCTATTTGCCCACTCTTATAAGGACTCAGATTAGATTAGGGCTCCCTACAACAACCTCAAAGCAGAGATATCACTTTGCCAACAAAGGTCTGTCTAGTCAAAGCCATGGTTTTTCCAGTAGTCATGTACAAACGTGAGAGTTGGACCATAAAGAAGACTGAGCATCAGAGAATCAATGCTTTTGAACTGTGGTGCTAGAGAAAACTCTTGACAGTCCCTTGGCCTGCAAAAAGATCAAACCAGTCAGTCGTAAAGGAAATCAACCCTGAATAGTCATTGGAAGGACTGATGCTGAAGCTGAAGCTCTAATACCTTGGCCGCCTGATCCAAAGAGACAATTCACTGGAAAAGACCCTGATAGTGGGAAAGATTGAAGGAGAAGTGGGTGGCTGAAGATGAGATGGTTAGGTGGCATCACTGACTCAATGGATATGAGTATGAGTAAACTCCAGGAAACGGTGAAGGACAGAGGAGATTGGCATGCTGCAGTCCATGGGGTCACAAAAAGTTGGACACAACTTAGCAACTGATCAACAACAACAAACAACAGCCTCATTTTAACTTAATCACCTCTTTAAAGACCCCATCTCTGGAGACAATCACATTCTGGTGTGTGGACTGTTAAATGCTTCAACATACGAATTTTGAGAGGATACCATTCGGCCCATAACAGAAGAATATGTAAAAACGCCAAAATCAAGCTTCATTTTCGTCACAAATTTTCTCAAGGCAGAGTTAGACATTGGACCCAGGAAAATGGAAAGCTAAATATGTTTTCTAAAAAGCAGCCATATGCTGGTAAATGTTTAACCACCATCTGTCATTGTGGTGACATGATTGGTAGTATTTGACAATGTCTGTGGTGTAAATACTCCTACTACCATCTATTTCAGTTAACACCATGATGTCACTGAAGCTGGAGCTGGGAAGAGATGCATGCACGCAAACATCAGGAACAGGCCGAGCTGCCTCCAGCACACCTGCAGAGACTGGGGTGGTATAGGGGTGTCGTCTCAGTGGGGCCAGATTCCCTCTTCCACAGTTTACCTCGGGTTTGAAGTCCCTCCTCACTCCCTACAAGCTCTTGGTTCTCTAATCTGCAAACTGAAGATCTATGAATCAAAAGTTTTCCTTTCCCTTTCACCTGGACCCCAGATATTTTAATATCAATATGCAAAATCCTTGATAGAACTGATCTCAGTTCTCTGTACTGACAAATTGCCTAAATTGTCAGGGAGGAAAAGCAGATGTATAAAATTATTCCACAGCCTCCAAAAGGGAACTGATTTGTTAAGTCAGAAAAAATGCACCCCCTTCAACAACAGTCATTGAAATAATTATAGAGCACCTAAGGTCCGTCTAGTCAAGGCTATGGTTTTTCCTGTGGTCATGTATGGATGTGACAATTGGACTGTGAAGAAGGCTGAGTGCCGAAGAATTGATGCTTTTGAACTGTGGTGTTGGAGAAGACTCTTGAGAGTCCCTTGGACTGCAAGGAGATCCAACCAGTCCATTCTGAAGGAGATCAGCCCTGGGATTTCTTTGGAAGGCATGATGCTAAAGCTGAAACTCCACTACTTAGGCCACCTCATGTGAAGAGTTGACTCATTGGAAAAGACCCTGATGCTGGGAGGGACTGGGGGCAGGAAGAGAAGGGGACGACAGAGGATGAGATGGCTGGATGGCATCACTGACTCGATAGACAGGAGTCTAAGTGAACTCCGGGAGTTGGTGATGGACAGGGAGGCTTGGCGTGCTGTGATTCATGGGGTCACAAAGAGTCAGACATGACTGAGCGACTGAACTGAACTGAACTGAATCTCTAATATGCATTTGCAACATTCTTTGGAAAGGTTTTATACTTATGAAGCTGGTCCTGAAAAGGAAGCAGACTGACATCAGAAAATACTTATTAGCAATTGAAAAATGACAGATACTTAAAATTAATAAAGACAGCACATGTCAAATGGAACCTGTATAAAAACTGCATAATTTAATTATAGTACAAAATCAAGAAGTTTCCCCATGATTTGGGATATGAACACCAAGAAACACCTAAACTCAAATGACATTAAAGGGTTAAAATTAAAATATATAGAAAGATATCAGTTACAGATGAAAACAAACAGAGGTAGTAATACTACCGACAAATAAAGACAAATCCAAGGTAAGAAGTTTTTAGTGACACAGACTATGTACCATTTACTAGTCCCTCAGCTATAAAACAGAGGAAACAATAAGTGATACTTAGAAAATAATGGAGAAAATAATAAGTTCTATTGGAATACTGAGATTATGCTTGAAAGTATTTAGTGCAATGCTCAGTTTAGTCGTGTCCGACTCTTTGCGACCCGGCTTCCCTGTCCATCACCAACCCCCACAGCTTGCTCAAACTCATGCCCATCAAGTCAGTGTTGCCATCCAAGCATCTCTCTGTCTGTCGTCCCCTTCTCCTCCTTCCTTCGGTCTTTCCTAGCATCAGGGTCTTTTCCAGTGAGTCAGTTCTTTGCATAAGGTGGCCAAAGTATTGGAGCTTGAGCTTCAGCGTCAGTCCTTCCAATGAATATTCAGGACTGATTTCCTTTAGGGTTGACTAGTTTGATCTCAGTTAGTATAATGCTACCTGGTTCATAAAAAGAGTTAAATGAATGATTATGTAAAACAAGAGACATCATTGACCAATTAGTTCAAAATTTCTCTCATCTCACCTTTGTTCTCCGTTCCCATTTCTATGACCCTAGCATAATCTCTCCTTAAATTTCTGATGGATTACAAAAATAATCCACTATCTGCTCTCCTTGTCTCCAGTTTTACAAACTTCAATCTGCCCTGCACAGATTAATCCTCTTAGAACACTATTTTTAGTATGCCACATTTTGGCTCAAAATTTATATACAAGATGAACTCTAAACTTTCCAGCTTGTTATTCAAAGCCCTTTAAAATCTTCTGTGATCCCACCTTTATTTACAGGCTTATGCTGTACCACTTCCCTATATGAACTCTCCACCTCAGGAGTGTCTACGTTTTCTATAGCCCTGAAACATACTTTAATCACTTCTCTCTATGTGTCTTTCTTTGTTCACACGTGTAACCTATTTCCATGTCAGCTGTCCCTGCTTCCACCCCTCCATCCCAGCTAGGTCTTCCTTTCCACTCCACGAATGCAGTCTAGATCCTCTTACAAAGAAACGTTCCTCTTAGAATGTCCAAGAAATTAAAATGCTGTATTCTAGTACTTAAGTAAATCCTACCTTGTGTCATTATCATACATCATCAAATTCAAAAGTATTGATTGTAAGAGAAAATATTGTATGAACCACTAAGAAAGAGAAAAACCTTCCAAGTACAGTGTGACATTTCATTAGGGTTTTTTTTTTTTTTCTGTTCTTGGTTGAACTATGGTTGATTTGCAAATATTGTGTTGGTTTCAGATGTTCAGCAGAGTGATTCAGGGAGAGATACAGATATTCCTTTTCAGATTCTTTTCCCTTCGAGGTTATTACAAAATCCTGAGCACAGTTCTCTGTGCTATCAGGGCATCTCTGATCGCTCAGCTGGTAAAGAATCTGCTTGTAGTATGGGAGACCTGGGTTCCATCCCTGGGTTGGGAAGATCCCCTGGAGAAGGGAACGGCTACCCACTCCAGTGTTCTGGGCCTGGAGAATTCCCTGGACTGTACAGTACATGGGGTCACAAAGAGTCAGACATGCTGAGCGACTGGCACTTTTCCTTTCCCTGTGCTATACAGCGCGTCCTTGTTGGTTATTTGTTTTATATATGGTAGCAGAGTGTATATGTTAATCGCAAGCTCTTCACTTACACCTCCCCCTTGCCACTGTGCATGCCGTTGATTTTTCTAATATTTGTTTATTTATTTGTTTTTGGCTGTGTCAGGCCTTTGTTGTGGCACTAGCTTCTCTCTAGTGATGGTGTGTGGGCTCAGTGGTTGCCTTGAGGCATGCGGGTTCTTAGTTTCCCAAACAGAGGTCGGTCGAACTCGCATCCCCTGCACTGGAAGGCAGATTCTTAACCACTGGACCACTGGGGAAGCCCCTGCATGCCATTGATTCTTTAAGAGGTGTTATTTTTGGGGTGATGTGAAGCTGAAGCTCCAATATTTTGGCCACCTGATGCAAAGAGCCGCCTCAATGGAAAAGACCCTGATGCAGGGAACGATTGAAGGCAAAAGGAGGAGGAGGCAGCAGAGGATGCGATGATTAGATAGCATCACTGATTCGATAGACACCAACCAGCACACTCAGGGAGATAGTGAAGGACAGGGAGCCTGGCATGCTGTAGCCTATAGGGTCGAAAAGAGTTGGACGCTACTGATCAACAACAACAACAACAAAAGAAAAATGTGCCTCTTGGATTCAGTGAAATATAGTGGGAGATTCATACACATGTTCATTTACTCAGTACATATTTCCTGAGCAAATTTACTCAGTAAATATCACCTACCATGTGCTCAGCACCGAACCAAGGATGTCCACAGCCAATACAGACAAGGCACCTACATTCAAGCTCATACTTTGTTGTACCCATGTTTCTTATGGCCTTTACCCTCTAGGGGGACGGTACGGTTCTAAATTAATGGATTGCAATTTATGTCCCCTGGTAGGTAGTATATCACATAATTTTGCACATAGTTCAGTTCAGTCACTCAGTCATGTCCGACTCTCTGTGACTCCATGAATCACAGCACGCCAGGCCTCCCTGTCCATCACCAACTCCCAGAGTTCACTCAGACTCACATCCATCGAGTCGGTGATGCCATCCAGCCATCTCATCCTCTGTCGTCCCCTTCTCTTCCTGCCCCCAATCCCTCCCAGCATCAGAGTCTTTTCCAGTGTGTCAACTCTTCTCATGAGGTGGCCAAAGTACTGGAGTTTCAGCTTTAGTATCATTCATAGGCACTCTAAATATTTAAAGTGAGGTGATGGTAGGCTGCAGTCCACGGGGGTGCTAAGAGTTGGACACGACTGAGAGACTTCACTTTCACTTTTCACTTTCATGCATTGGAGAAGGAAATGGCAACCCACTCCAGTGTTCTTGCCTGGAGAATCCTAGGGATGGGGGGAGCCTGGCGGGCTTCTGTCTATGGGGTCGCACAGAGTCAGACATGACTGGAGCGACTTAGCAGCAGCAGCAGCAGCAGCAATGAGTAAAAAGTGAAAGAGGAGAGTGAAAAAGTTGGCTTAAAGCTCGACATTCAGAGAATGAAGATCATGGCATCTGGTCCCATCACTTCATGGGAAATAGATGGGGAAACAGTGGAAACAGTGTCAGACTTTATCTGGGGGCTCCAAAATCACTGCAGATGGGGACTGCAGCCATGAAATTAAAAGACGCTTACTCCTTGGAAGAAAAGTTATGACCAACCTAGATAGCATATTCAAAAGCAGAGACATTACTTGGCCGACTAAGGTCCGTCTAGTCAAGGCTATGGTTTTTCCTGTGGTCATGTATGGATGTGACAATTGGACTGTAAAGAAAGCTGAGCACCGAAGAATTAATACTTTTGAACTGTGGTGTTGGAGAAGACTCTTGAGAGTCCCTTGGACTGCAAGGAGATCCAACCAGTCCATTCTGAAGGAGATCAGCCCTGGGATTTCTTTGGAAGGAATGACGCTAAAGCTAAAACTCCAGTACTTTGGCCACCTCATGCGAAGAGTTGACTCATTGGAAAAGACTCTGATGCTGGGAGGGATTGGGGGCAAGAGGAGAAGGGGACGACAGAGGATGAGATGGCTGGATGGCATCACCGACTCGATGGATGTGAGTCTGAGTGAACTCCGGGAGTTGGTGATGGACAGGGAGGCATGGCGTGCAGCAGTTCATGGTGTTGCAAAGAGTCGGACACGACTGAGCAACTGAACTGAGCTAAACTGAATTGAATGAGTAAAAATGGGACAGTGGAGGACAAGGAAGTCTGGCGTGCTGCAGTCCATGGGGTCACAAAAAGTTGGACATGACTTAGTGACTGAATAACAAGGAGTAAAAATAGATGTACATAATGTAATAAAGTCTGTTCTAAATTCAGACACAGGAGAATACACAGTCTGTTAAAGCCAATTAGCTTATAGGTCTCTCAATGTGCATCTTTACAGGACTTCATCAGTCAGGAGGGAAAGACTCAAAAACTGAGTGAAGCAATTGTGTTGTGTTGATGTGCCCAGGAGCTGTCTCAAGGATTCACAGGGGGCGGGGGAGAGGGGGCAGAGGAATACCAGAAAATTAGAATCAATGCATCATTCACACTGCTTTATGAAATTACTTTCTCCCCAGTTATTTACAATAGCAAATCAGCTATTGTCACTTGTTAATTTCAGATTTCTGGTTTTCATTGTTTATGAGTCACCTGAGGGTCAATGGCACCCGACTCTGGTGCTCTTGACTGGAAAATCCCATGGACGGAGGAGCCTAGGGGCTGCTGTCCATGGGGTCGCAAAGAGTCAGACACGACTGAGCGACTTCACTTTCACGTTTCACTTTCACGCATCGGAGAAGGAAATGGCAACCAACTCCAGTGTTCTTGCCTGGAGAATCCCAGGGGCGGCAGAGCCTGGTGGGCTGCCGTCTCTGGGGTCGCAGAGTTGGACACGACTGAAGCGACTTAACAGCAGCAGCAGCAGCAGCAGGGTCCACTATGTCTAGAAATTTGCCTTTGTCCTAGGGATTCAGTCACCTGGGCAGTCACCAAGCCAGGGGTGGGTGCAGACTGTCCCCCAGCATCTCAGCCTCTCATTACAGCTCTGTCCTTCTCTTCAAGTTTCTACAGGAACCTGAGGGTTCTCGGGTTTGCAAGATACACCCCTTGAGAACAACAAGGACCCACGGAAGTCTTGATCTGCTGGGGATCCTCATTCTTGGGAGTTCTGAGCACACTCCTTGCAGCACTGAGCAAGGAGAGGACGGCGTAGGCTGCCAGCAATGCTCGTTTATTCGATCAACGAACTTGTAAAGAAGTTTATGGTGTGCCTTGGTCTTAGGCAGCAGAGCCCATACAGTGATGAATACACGCTCACGTGAATGCGATGCTTCCTTAAAGGAGGACCGCCCTTCAGAGAACTGCCGTACTTTTCATTTTTAAAATTGATTTATGCTGTTTAGCTGGTAAAGAATCTGCCTGCCATGCGGGAGACCTGGGTCTGATCCCTGGGTTGGGAAGATCCCCTGGAGAAGGGAAAGGCTACCCACTCCAGTGTTCTGGGCCTGGAGAATTCCACGGACTGCATAGTCCATGAGGTCGCAAAGAGTCAGACACAGCTGAGCGGCTTTCACTTTCACGTGTTGCTTGCGGCTGTGCTGGGTCCTCACTGCTCCGTGCGGGCTTTCTCTAGCTGTGGCGAGCACGGGGCTACTCTCTAGCTGTGGCGAGAGGGCTTCTCACTGCAGCGGCTTCTCTTGTTGCCGAGCACAGGCTCTAGGTGCGCGGGCTCAGCAGTCTCAGTGCACGGACTTCCTTGCCCCACAGCACGAGAGACCTTCCTGGGCTAGGGACTGAACCCATGTCCCCTCCATTGATAGGCGCATTTTTAACCGCTGGACCACCAAGCAAGTTCCTCACTTGGAGGAACCCTCATAACCACCCAGTGTAGCAGCCAGGGAACATCTCAGTCCCATCTCACAGATGAGGAAGGTGAGGCCCAGAGACATTCAGAGAGCTGCCCGAACCCACATGGCTACAGAGGCTTCCCAAGCTCAAGCCTCTTGACTGTAAATCAGATGCTTTCTGCCGGATTATCATGCCAGGGATATCAGAGGGAATGGACGGAATTTCGAGTAATTCCACAGAAGTCCTGGACGGCATTCTAGAAACATCACCCCCACCCCACAACCTCCAAACACAAAATCAGAGGGTCAAACCAAAGGGTGCCAACTGAACTGAGCATCTGAAGGTCCAAGTGGCAGTGACAGACGGAAGGCTCTGTGCAAACCGCAAGTGACCGGGAAATGTTCAATGTCCCTGAGTGTTTCATTCAAACCCTCTGCTCTCGTCTGTGGCTCGGCCTGACCAAAGCACTCCAGATGGCATGGACAGTGTCTGGGGCCAGTCTCGGGGGCATGTTAAGACTGCAGCTTGGCCTCTTGCCACGTTGGGCCTTCGCTCTGTCCTCCCACAATGACCCTGGCCCATTTCGACTGGCTGAATTATTTAAATATTGTACATTACTAGTTAATAGACACAACATATTGAAAGTTTTACAATCAAATATTTATGCTGCTCAAAAACATTTTCCATGATCTTTAAACAGCCATGTCATCTATTTATTTTCATTCTCTGATCTTTCTGTTTTGTATCAGAATCGGAGAATTTAGCCTATTTACCCAGAAGTAAATATTATGATGAAAACATGGGGCGGCTCAAAAGTAGACTTAGGAAAGTGCAGAAGTATTTTGTGTCAGTGTCAATTGCACAACAGCCTCTGCATGGCAATAAATTAAGACATTTCTTTGGGATGCTTGAAGAATGGAGATTAATGTTTCATGGCTGGACCCCGCCTCTGCGATGGAGCAGCCTCACCATCCTTTCTGTCCGCTCGCCCCTTTTGTAAAATGCAGGGAAAGTCTTCTGGGTCAGGGATTGGCCATTTGGCGGTGACTTCAATCAACGATATACACTGGATATGGAACCTGGGGCTGCAAGTAAGAGCTGATATTCAATAATCCGAAATCTTGTTTGGCAGCTGAAGGACACACAGTCCTCAGCTTGGTCCTCTTTTTTGCAGATACTCCTAACTTCTGAGTTCTTCTCCCTAACTCTGTCCTTGGTGATGCTTTATTAAGCGTGAAAGCTAGTTACCTTGTTTCAGGAGCAACTTCTCTCTGCCCTAGAGAGAGTCTAGCCAGTATTTCCTCATTACTGGGTTAGAGAGAAAGTCCCTCCTTGAATATCAGTGTCCTTTCCAAAAAAAATAGTCTTACAGATGCAAAGAAGGCACCAGAGCATCAAAGGGCCAGGAAACATGGTCTCTGGGATGAGCCTCGGATCCCCATGTCTCACTTTAGGCTTAAGATCTAATTTCAAGGGACTTCCCTGGTGGCCCAGTGGCTAAGACTCCTTGCTTCCAATGCAAGGGGTCTGGGTTTGATCCCTAGTCAGGGAACTAGATCCCCCATGCTGCAGTTAGCAATCCCCCATGCTGCAACAAAGACACGGTACAGCCAAATTTAAAAAGAAAAAAGATTTAAAAAGATCTAATGTTGAACTTTTTGCTTGAAACTGGCTGCGTATGCTCTCTATTCCGTGGGCTTCATTCCACCTCTAATATTTGACTTTTTCAAGCCTGGCTAACCTCCCAGTCAGCATCTTCTGTCTCATCCCTCTCTTTGAAGGGTTACCTGCAGCCCCATCTTGACTTACCAGGAACCTCATTAGACTTGGAGAAAGTAGTAAACAGAGTTTAGTGAGGCAGACACATGTCTTCACCCATCTTCTAACCTTGAATTTTGACTTCTGTCCCTAAAAGAAGAGGAAGATATATAGGTCAGGGGATTGCCATTAGAAATATGTAAGAACTTACATGGATTATATGTAAAGTGCCTCATGCTATGTTTGGTCCAGACTGAGCGCTCTTCAACTAAGTATCGTAACTATATTACTATCACTGTGTGAGGGACAGAGGCTCTGACTGCTTCCAAAATCTCCCTGGTCTTGATTCCCCTAGTTGCTCCCCAATCCTCGCATGGCTTTTTTCTAAGGTTCTAAACATCAACTCTTAATCGGTGGCTCCTAGCTACAATAAGGCACAGAGATGGGACATAGAAAAGAAAGAAGAAGAAAATAAAGAGAGATGGGAGGAGATGCAGGTTGGAGCATCCATCCTGTAGGGGAAATTACTCATTTAATTTAAAAAATCATAGTCAGTAAAGAGATGGCAAAGAAGAGAGGCCCCTTTCTTTTTTAAAAAATAAAGTATATTTTTAAATTTAAATGTACTTTTTATTGGGCATCCCTGGTGGCTCAGACAGTAAAGAATCTGCCTGCAATGCAGGAGACTGGGGTTCAATCCCTGGGTCAATAGGATCCCCTGGAGAAGGGAATGGCTACCCACTCCAGTATTCTTGCCTGGAGATTTCCATGGACAGAGGAGCCTGGTCAGCTACACTTTATGAGGTTGCAAAGAGTCAGACAAGACTGAGCAATTAACACTTTCACTTTCACTTTATTTTTAACTGGAGGATAATTGCTTTGCAATACTATGTTGGTTTCTGCTGTCTCAACATGAATCAGCTGTAAGTAATCATTTGGTCCCATCATTTCATGGGAAATAGATGGGGAAACAGTGGAAACAGTGTCAGACTTTATTTGGGGGGCTCCAAAATCACTGCAGATGGGGACTGTAGCCATGAAATTAAAAGACGCTTACTCCTTGGAAGAAAAGTTATGACCAACCTAGACAGCATATTCAAAAGCAGACACAACTTTGTCAACAAAGGTCCGTCTAGTCAAGGCTATGGCTTTCCCTGTGGTCATGTATGGATGTGAGAGTTGGACTATAAAGAAAGCTGAGTGCTGAAGAACTGATGCTTTTGAACTGTGGTGTTGGAGAAGACTCTTGAGAGTCCCTTGGACTGCAAGGTTATCCAACCAGTCCATCCTAAAGGAGATCAGTCCTGGATGTTCATTGGAAGGACTGATGCTAAAGCTGAAACTCCAGTACTTTGGCCACCTCATGCGAAGAATTGACTCACTGGAAAAGACTCTGATGCTGGGAGGAACTGGTGGCAGGAGGAGAAGGGGACGACCGAGGATGAGATGGCTGGATGGCATCACCGACTCGATGGACGTGAGTTTGAGTGAACTCCGGGAGTTGGTGATGGACAGGGAGGCCTGGCGTGCTGCAATTCATGGGGTCGCAAAGAGTCGGACACGACTGAGCAACTGAACTGAACTGAACTGAATAGGGAGGTAGATCCCACTTGCAGCCTAAGAAACCAAAACATAAAACAGAAACAATGCTGTAACAAATTCAATAAAGGCTTTAAAATGTTTCACATAAAAAAAAAGTCTCAGGAACCTGAGAACAGGAAAGGCAGCCTGGGTCATGGAAATCTTGGTTCCATTCCCACATGAGGCACTGGACAGGGTCAGTTTCCACAGATCTCAACCTCCTTGACTGTAAAATGAGATGGTCCCATTGCATTCATTCAACAGACGTTTAGCTTGGGGCCTTCCCAGGTGGCTCAGTGATAAAGAATCCGCCTGCCAATGCAGGAGACAGGAGATGCAGGTTTGATCCCTAGGTTAGGAAGATCCCCTGGAGGAGAGTATGGCAACCCACTCTAGTATTCTTGCCTGGAGAATCCCATAGACAGAGGAGCCTGGTGGGCTACAGTCCACGGGGTCGCAAAGCATCAGACACGACTGAGCGAGCATCAGTCTTAGTCAGTCAGTCATACTGAGCACCAACCGTGTGCCAGGTGCAGTTCTAGGCACCTGGGTCACAACGCGGCACCAGAAAGACATGATTCCTTCTCAGGTGTTGGTAGCAGAGACAAACGCACAAACGGACAACCAGGTAACTAAATATGACCATTTCAGTCAGTGGTGAGGGACTGGAAAAAGCAAAGCAGAGAAACTGATAGAAAGATGCTGGGATGAGCAGGCTACCTAGGAGAAGGTCAGAGAAGGACTTTGTATGAAGCTGATTGCTGTGTGAGTGGAGTCCAGGCACGTGGAGATCTGGGGAAGGATGTTCCAGCCAGAAAGACACCTCAGGCACTCCTAGTGCTGAAGCAAAAGGATGGGATGTTCAGCAGGGCCCACAGGAAGGGATCTTAATAGACAAGGATGCCTGTTGAGAGCTGCAGTCTTCACAGGGATGCTGCTGAGGCCACGAGACCCTGGGAAACAAACACAATAACCCCCCTCTCCCACTTCCCTGGAATCCATGCTAGAGCTCCACATTGACCGTACATACCCAGAAGTCAGAGGACAAAGGAAATCTATTAATGCCAGCCATATTGGTCCACCTCCTGGACACTGCCTCCCCGCTGCACTGCACCCCAAGGTGGGGGTTGGACAGAGGAGGCAGGAGGAAGATCAGAGATGAAAAAACAAGATAGCAGAAGATATACCCAGAATGGCCATGATAAGGTGTGTGGTTTAATTCTGAGGACATTAGAAAGCCACTGGGGAGTTTTAAGTAAGGGCATACTATTTTTTTGTAAGATTTTTTTTTTTTTTTGATGTGGACCATTTTAAAAATCCTTACTGAATGTGTTACAATATTGCTTCTGTTTTATGTTTTGGTTCTGTGGCCTTGAGTCATGTGGAATCTTAGCTCCCTGACCAGGGATCAAATCCACACCCCTTGCATTGGAAGTGAAGTTTTGACCACTGGACCGCCAGGGAAGTCCCAGTAAGGGGATGCTTTGAACTGATTTATGTTAAAAAGATTAATCCAGCTTCTGTGAGGGGAATTGACTTTCCATGGGCAAGACTAGAAGTTGGGAGGATATTTATGAGGTTATTACACCATCAAAATAAAAATTTATGTTGGGGTGGTCTAGCGTGGTGGCTGAAGATAAAGAAAAATAAATAGATTCAGGAAATATGCTGAAAAAAAACATTTTAAAGGCAAGTTCTGCCATTGCCACGAGATAAAGGAGACCCTTCTCCAACCCTGATGGGAAATAAGACCATACGTACACCCTCAGAGCTGCAAACGCTAGGACCTCAGCACGAGTGCCAAGCCATATGGCTTTTATAGTGCAAAGTGTATTGAGAGAAACGTGCCAGCTCTGTGCTGTCTTTATTTATAAGAAGGAGAGAGAAAATAAAGAATTTCCCAAGCCTGGCATGTAGAAAAATGATGTGTCTGGTGGACCTGATAAATAACAAATTGTAAAGTTTTCTAGTTTTATTGTTGGCATTGTCGTAAAGAACATGCTGTGCTTATTATCTGGTCAAAGGGATTTCATTCTTTGTGATGTTGAAGTGAGTTATAATCTTTACTAAACAAATAGCGTCAGTAATTTTTAAATTCCACAGTCATGAATGTTTGTAGAAATTTTTTTCCCTCTTTCTCTCTCTCTTTGATAGTTTTGTCAGATATCAGAAATGCTTTCACTGTGTTCCCAGATGGGGTATCATTTCCAGCTAAAGAACTAAAATCCATCAATGTCTCTAAAAACCCATCAACATCGCTTCAATCATAGGCTGTATCAGTGATGAGCAGCTTAAAGGCTGATGTCATAATACTGTATTGGCCAAAAAGTTTGTTTGGTTTTTTCCCAGAAGATGTTACAAAACCCCGAACAAAGTTTTTGGCCAACCTAATACCAATCCCAAGCCATTATTCACTCCTTGGGAAGTTCTGATGTTCCATAAATAGTCCTAGGTAGACCATTAAATTTATATTCTTATGGAAGACAGGCCTAGCGTGTAGGTGCTCACAGATCAAAGAAAACTGTGGAAAAGTTTTGGCTCATTCTGCAAATAACTTAGAACAAATGACTTAGGACAGTCGAGGGAACTGATCTTTTCTGAGTTTTTGCAAAATGTATATATTCTAGTAGCTTTAAAAATAAAGAGTGTGTGAAGCACTTGAAGACACAGCTGAGGTCAAATCACAGCCTGCCTCTAAGTAACTGGATGGTCTTAGTCAAATCACTTCACCTCTGAGCAGGACTGCTGGTACCCAGGTTTGATCCCTGGGTCAAGAAGATCCTTTAGAAAAGGGAGTGATAACCCACTCCATTATTCTTGCCTGGAGAATTTCCTGGACAGAGGAGCCTGGCAGGTTACAGTCCATGGGGGTCACAAAGAGTTGGACACAACTGAGTGACTCTCTCTCTCTCTCTCACACACACACACACGTACATACACATGACTTTGTACACGGGAGTATGTCTGTTGTACTCCAGATTCATAAAACTTTCTGATGACAGTTGATCCTTTAGTGCTTGGCTCTATTCTCTGGCAGGTGCAATGTGTGTTCAGCTTCAGAACACCAGTCAGCAAACCCCACAGAGCAACAGCAACAATAAGGGGGACTCAAAACTCTTAGAGTTGTTAGTTCTAGCTTCACAAATTTCCACCCAAGCAGATATTAATTTGCAGGGTTTGTTTTTTTTCCTTCTCCAATAGGGTAAGAAGAAAACTTCCGAAGTCTAAATGCCTCGAAACTGAATATTGTTGCAGTTATTAGAGTTCACTTAAGCACTGGTCATTCCACATTTGTATTTCCAATGGACTCTTTAGGAAAAAGAGAAAAAAACTCAGATGCCGACCAAGGCAAACCTGCAACTCAGGGGTCTGACGGCAGCATCCCTGGCAACGGGCCCCACCTGCAGGACCACAGTCAGCTGTGGACTGCTTGGTCTAATGAAACCGGGATTTAAAGGATGCTGAATTTTTCACTACTTGGGAATAACTCTGGCTAGTTTTTCCACAGAAAACAGTTATTCCAGAGTGACCACGATTCACAGACGCTAATATGCAGCCTTTGTAGATCACTGTGCCAGGTGTGAGGCACTTCTCTGTACCTTAGTTTTGCCTGTAAATGGGTTGGTCAATAAGGCATGCATGATTGTCAGTGCAGCATCTATGGGATGGGGGGCCCTCTTTTTCACGCTCTCAAGTGGGAAACTGCCACCTGCCAGGCTCTGTCCTAAGTGCTGTGTGTGTGTTAGTTGCTCAGTCATATCCAACTCTTTTCGACCCTGTGGACCATAGCCACCAGGCTCCTCTGTCTATGGGAGTCTCCAGGCAAGAATACTGGAGTGAGTAGCCGTTCCCTCCTCCAGGGGGTCTTCCCAACCCAGGGATGGAACCCAGGTCTCCTGCACTGCAGGTGGATTCTTTATTATCTGAACCACCAGGGAAGCTACTTGAGCGCTTTATATGTATCTATTTATCGATCAGATCCTCTCCATAACTTTTCAAATTGAATCTTCCTTTCTTACAGGTGTGGACACTGAGGCACAGAGAACAGAGAGGTTAAGTAACTTGTTCGAAATCACATAGCTCACAAAATGTGGGGCCAAGGAATGACACTTAGGTATGTTACTTCAGAACCCACATCTTTTGCCATGCTACTAAATCACTTCAGTCGTGTCCGACTCTGTGCGACCCCATAGACGGCAGCCCACCAGGCTCCCCCATCCCTGGGATTCTCCAGGCAAGAGCACTGGAGTGGGTTGCCATTTCCTTCTCCAATGCATGAAAGTAAAAAGTGAAAGTGAATTCACTCAGTCGTGTCCGACTCTTAGCGACCCCATGGACTGCAGCCCACCAGGCTCCTCTGCCCATGGGATTTTCCAGGCAAGAGTACTGGAGTGGGGTGCCAGTGCCTTCTCCATAACTAGCCCTCAAACCATTACCACCCCTGAACACGAGGAAACACCACCCCACCAACAGCTCCGTGTTTCCATAACCTTTCCAAACCTAAATCTCGGCAGACGTGTAACTTTTACTGACTCTTCTGGGATTCACCTTTGGTCATTTTTAATAAATTTCATTTCAAACACACTGGAAGATACCCCAGCCTCATGTCACGAAAGGCTTCAACACACAGTTACCCTCCTTTAGCTTTAAAGGCTAATGTAACAAAATCCTGGGTTTTATGGATTTTTTTTTTGAAATGGGTCAGTACCAAGGTCAGTTCGTAATAAAGAATTTTCCAGAAGAAAAGCAGAAATTGGCAACGTACTGTAAGAAAATACTGCATGAGCCAGGAAGCAATGAAGAGATGTTTAAATTTTCCCTGACATGAATACTGACCACCCAGGGGAATAAAGAAAACACCTGTTGAAGCCCCGGGCACGTGTATACCCAGAGACTGAAACTGGAGCGGGCTTCTGGGTCACCTGTCATACCAGAGGCTATGTGAGAGAGGAAAGAGACACACGACTTAGAGAATGACATTACGGTTGCTGGGGGAGGTGTGGAGTGCGATGGAGGAAGAGGTAGTGAGGGAGTTTGGGTGGTCGTGTACACACTGCCGCTGTATTTAAATGGACAACCAGCCAACAAGGACCTACTGTAGAGCACAGGGAACTCTGACCAGTGGTATTATGTGGCAGGGGGATGGGCGGGGAGTTTAAGGGAGAATGGGTACACGTATATGTATGGCTGAGTCCCTTCACTGTTCACTGTGAAACTATCACAACATTGTTTGTTAAGGGGCTATCAGTTCAGTTCAGTTCATTCGCTCAGTCGTTTCCGACTCTTTGCGACCCCATGAATCACAGCACACCAGGCCTCCCTGTCCATCACCAACTCCTGGAGTTCACTCAGACTCATGTCCATCGAGTGAGTGATGCCATCCAGCCATAAGGGGGGTAAAAGATTTTTTTTTTAAATTAAAGGCTGCATCAGCCATTGAGAACAGACACGCAGAAGCCTTGAGCCCCAAGCCCTGGTCTTGCCTCTACCTAGAGGGACAACTTCTCATGGACCAGAGACCCTCTCTTTTGCATCAATTATTTCAGCTGTCACAAAGTGTCTCAAATGACTCCCAGACTGTCTAAACTCAGGGGCTTTAAAAAGTGAAAAGTATATGTGCCCTTAGGGGAAAGAAGCATGAAATAGTGCAATTATAAGACAGGAAAATCTTATGGCAGGAGAGGGATGAAGAAGTGGAACACAGAGGATTTTCTATGGCAATGAAACTACTCTGTATGATGCTATAATGATGGGTCTGTGCCATTATGTGGTTGTTCAGTTGCTAAGTTGTGTCTGACTCTTTGCGACCCCACAAACTGCATCACACCAGGCTTCCCTGCCCTTCACTACCACCTGAAGTTTGCTCAAATTCATGTCCATTGAGTCAGTGATGTTATCCAACTATCTGATCCTCTGTCACTCCCTCTCCTCCCACCTTCAGTCTTTCTCAGCATCAGGGTCTTTTCCAATGACTCAGCTCTTTGCATCAGGTGGCCAGAGTATTGGAGCTTCAGCTTCAGCATCAGTCCTTCCAATGCATATTCAGGGTTGATTTCCTTTAGGATTATGTCATTTCCTTTAGAACTGTGTCATCTGGGGCTTATCCAAACCCCGAGAGTGTACAGCACCAAGGCTGAGCCTTAATATGACCTGTAGACTCTGGGTTATAATGGTGATTCAGTGGAAGGTCATCCGTAACAAACTGTAACAAATGCATCACTGTAGTGGAATGTTCGGTGGGGATGCCATGCACATGTAGGAGCAAGGTGCTTACAGGAAATCTCCGTGCCATCCTCTCGATGTTACTGTGAAACTCAAACTGCTCCAAAAAGTCTTAATAAAAACAAATCTTGCAAAAAGAAGACCACTGATGATCGCAGCCCCTGCCTGAATATTGTGTAAGTTTTAGTCTGAGAGTTTCAGGAATCCATTTCTATGAAGCTAGTGTGCCTATTCCAGTCATACTCATAGGGCTTCCCTGGTGGCTCAGTGCGTAAGAATCCATCTGCCAAGCAGAAGACACAGCTTCAGTCCCCGTTCAGGAAGATCTCACGTGCCTCGGAGCAACTAATCCTGTGCATCTCCTCTACTGAGCCTTTGCTCTAGAGCCCAGGAGCCGCAGCTACTGAAGCCCCACGCCCTAGAGCCTGTGCTCTGCAACAAGAGGAGCCACTGCAGTGAGAAGCCTGAGACCACTAGAGAGAAGCCGCACAGCCCTGAAGACCCAGCACAGCCAAAAAGAAACCTTTAAAAATCATCTTCACAAAGAGGAATTTTGTGGTAGAAGCATTTAGTGGATTTGAAAATCCCTTGGCTATTTGCTGAAATGATTCCATTTCTTCTTTAAATTTCCCTTTACTGAGAGGAGCTGAAGATATTATGGGTTAATGGACCTCCCACCATGAATGGTCTTGCCTGTTGTCATCGCTGATTGCAACAGCACTTGCTGCTTCTGCTAAGTCGCCTCAGTCGTGTCCGACTCTGTGCGACCCCAGAGACGGCAGCCCACCAGGCTCTCCATCCCTGGGATTCTCCAAGCAAGAACAGTGGAGTGGGTTGCCATTTCCTTCTCCAATGCATGAAAGTGAAAGGTGAAAGTGAAGTCGCCCAGTCATGTCCGACTCCTAGCAACCCCATGGACTGCAGCCTACCAGGCTCCTCCGTCCTTGGGATTTGCTAGGCAAGAGAACTGGAGTGGGTTGCCATTGCCTTCTCCAACAGCACTTGGGTTTCCCCCTTTTCAGACACTCTCACCTGGAGCCTAGTGATTATAATAGTCAGAGGTCAGTTCACCTCTTCCGACTCCCCGAGTAATATTTCCAAAACAAGAGAAATGTCCTCCCTAGACTACATCGCCAAAAACGAAAGCTCCCCATCCCTGATTCACAGCCCTGGAAACTGGGGCTGAGACAGAGATGAGGTTTGGAAAGCTCTTGACTGACTGGGCTCCAGGAGGAGTCCATGCTGGCCTGCCCGCCCTACCCTGCCCAGGTGGTGCGTCTCCATTCCTTGGCCGTCATAGGCGTCCAGGGTTAATGAGAGTAGACATGCATGATTCGTAAGGTCATCTGAAGTGAGTCAGGGATTTATGGACCTCCATTCTGTTTTCTGGGGAGCCGGGGAGATGGCAGGCCAAGGGAGGAGTTGGGAAACAGAATGTGACCAGTTGCACACACAAAAAAGAGATTTGGAAGAGAAAGCAGACTCCCACATCAGATCACACTTTATGAACCAGAAGTGGTTTCGTCATCTCTGGAAAGTGTGTAAGGTTGTATCAGGCTCTGAATGGAATGAATCAGAACCAAACAGTCCCTACACCAACCCCTGTTACAATGACTGTTTGAAAACCATCATTTAAGATGCCTTGGCAGAGATGAAGCCTCTCAGATGTACCCAAAGCCCTCAAAAAATTCATAATATAGTTACAGAAGAGACGAGCAAAAACCAGAAACACTACTCTATAGACAATAATTCAAACACAAAGTAAGGGCAGTTTATGACGACAGGCGTAATACAAGAAAATAGTAAAATAGGATGAAAGGAAAAACATTAGACAATGAGTTACAGATAAATGAAAATGGCATTTCTGACCCCCAGTAGCTGAGAAACTAGTGAAGAGATTTTCACGGAAAAAAATAATGGATAATACTTCTTGACAAATACAATAATAGAGGTATAAGCAAGCTACGAAAAGAGCAAAGCAAAGCGGGTGTGATTAATTCTGCCTGGGACTGTCAGAGGTTTTCTGAATAAGGTAAAATTTGAATTTTTTTATTTTATTGGCGTATAATTGCCTTCCAATATTGTATTAGTTTCTGCTATGCAACAAGGTGAGTCAGCTGAATGTATACATATATCCCCTCCCTTTTAAATCTCCCTCTCCCCCCACCCCCATCCCAGCCCACTAAGTCATCCTGGTCCAGAGCACCAGGATGAGCATTCTGTGGTAGACAGCAGCTTCCCACCAGCTCTCTCTCACACGTGGTAGTGGTAGCCAATGCCACTCTCCCAATTCATCCATCCCACTCCTTCCCCCTGCCTTGCCCACATGTCCATTCTCTACATCTGCGTCTCTATTCTTGCCCTGCAGATAGATTCATCAGTACCATTGTTCTAGAGTCCTCATATATGCATTAATATACGATATTTGTTTTTCTCTCTCACTCTGTATGACAGACTCTAGGTCAATCCACATCACTACAAATGACCCAATTTCATTCCTTTTTATGGCTGAGTTGTATGTAGGATGTCTCTAGACAAAGGATTCTAAGCATTCTAGGTAATAGAAGCAGGAAAGGAAGAAAGAGAGAAAAGACTCGGTGTTTTTAAAATCCTTTGTTACTGTGAGTATACAGAGAACGAAGTAGGAAGAAAGGCAGGAAATAAAGTAAGAGTTAATGGGGACAGATTATGTCCCCATGTTTTCCATGTCATACTTAAGGGTGTGGACATTATCCTTTGGCACTAAGAAGCCAAAGAAGGTTGTAGGCAGGAAGCAGACTGATCCTGCTTATGACTTAGAAATATCACCTTGATGACAACATGGAGATGAGTTGGAGCAGGGAAAGAGGGGGGGGCACTCAAAAGGCACTTGAAATATACCAGAAAAAAAAAAACAAGGGGTGGGGGCTTGAAGTAAGGGAAGAGACATTAGGAGCAAATTAAGGGGTAGGTTAGGAGGTATTTAGGAGGAGAATGGAAAAAGCATGGTGAAAGATTGGGAGTGGGGAAAACACAGGGGTGTGGATGGTGAGCCATCACCCAGGCCAGAAATTCAGGGGTGGATCTCCTCTTCAATTGACAGGAACTTCTGGGAAAGGAATAGTTTCATAGAGAAACTTGGCAAGAGGGAGTACAAGATAGGTTTTGTACCTCTTATTTTCAAAGAAACCCCAGTGGCGAAGGCATTTGAGTACATGAGAAAGGACCAACAATGCTTGATCCCCAAGAGAATCTAGAGAGACAGAAACTGACAAGTGTCTATTGAACAAGTAGGTCATTACCTGTCATCTTGGTGCCCCTGCAGAATAGACAATACAAGGGGGGAATTGAAGAGTTTGGACCATATCAGTGGCACCCACCCAAAACTGAATGACAACCCTGAGTCCAGCTATGGGCAGTGCACTTCCATCTTCCATATCCTCCATGGCAAGCAAGTCACAGCAGTGTGACAGGCTCTTGCATGTACCCTGGGCCAGGGACACCATCATGGCTTAAATTCAGCACCAACCAGCCTAATGGAGCTGAGATTGACTGGAGTAGTTTGAGTCAAACACTGTTAGATGTACAGTTTTGGGGTTTTTAGAATTGAGGTACAGTTGTTGGCTTCCCTGTTAGGTCAGCTGGTAAAGAATCCACCTGCAATGCTAGAGATCCCGGTTCAATTCCTGGGTTGGGAAGATTCCCCTGGAGAAGGGATAGGCTACCCACTCCAGTATTCCTGGGCTTCCCTGGTGACTCAGATGGTAAAGAGTCCACCTGCAATGCAGGAGACATGGGTTCTATCTCTGGGTTGGGAAGATCCCCTGGAGGAGGAAATGACAACCCTCTCCAGTATTCTTGCCTGGAGAATCCCCATGGACAGAGGAGCCTGGCAGGCTGTACAGTCCACAGTGTAGCAAAGAGTCGGACACCACTGAGCAACTAAGCACAGCACAGCTGATTTACAGAGTTGTGTTAATTTCTATTGCTCAACAAAGTGATTCAGATATATATATATATATATACACACATACACATATATATATATATATATATACATTCTTTTTATTTTTCATTATGGTTTATCATAGGATATTGAATATAGTTCCCCATGCTATACAATAGAACCTTGTTGTTTATCCATTCCATATATAATAAAACCCCTCCCCTTGGCACCCACAAGTCTGTTCTCTGTGAGTCTGTTTCTACTTCATAGATACATCCGTTTACGTCCCATTTTAGATTCCACATATAAATGATATCACATGGGATTAGTCTTTCTCTGTCTGACTTACTTCACTTAGTGTGATCATCTCTAGTTGTGTCCATCTGTTACAAATGACATTACTGTGTTCTTTTGTGGCCGAGTAATATTCCGTTGTGGATGTGCATCACATCTTCTTAATCTATTCATCTGTCAATGGACATTTATGTTGTCTCCATGTCCTCGCTCTTGTAACTCCTGCTGCTATGAACACAGGGGAAGATGATGATGATGAGATGATGTTACTCAGTTGTGTCCAACTCTTTGCGACCCCATGCACTGTAGCCCACCAGGCCCCTCTGTCCATGGCATTTCCCAAGCAGGAATACTGGAGTGGGGTGTCATTCCTTTCTCCAGGGGATCTTCCCAACTCATGGGTCAAACCCGCGTTTCCTGTACTGCAGACTGATTCTTTACTGTCTGAGCCACCAGGGAAGCCCACAGGGGCCAGATGCACATTCTTTATTTCAGATCTACACTCCTCCCCACCTCTTAAAGTGAGAGCATCAAGGAAGAAGCAGAAAAGTAGGCATATGCGTGACTTTTCAACACAGTGACCCTATTCTGCAAAGTGCCCAACCCAGTGGCTCTGACTCTGAATTATCAAGTTAGATTCCCTTGTCTTGGGCAGGGGTGAGATAGAGAAGGAAAGGTGGGAGGCATTGCTGGCAGGCGGAGGAAGACAAAGGAGCTTTGACCGAAACTCTCAACTGAAACTACTTTCTTCATATTTGTTTAACTTAAGAGTGAAGTTGTTCAGTCGTGTCCGACTCTTTGCGACCCCATGGACTGTAGGCTGCCAGGTTCCTCCATCCATGGGATTTTCCAGGCAAGAATCCTGGAGTGGGTTGCTATTTCCTTCTCCAATTGTTTAACTTAAAGTCTTTGTTTAAATCAGGCCAAAGTCCTTTTGTATTCACATTTATGAGAGAAAACAGGCTACATTAATAGGGTGGTTCATATGCGTTCCATCTGAGATTTCATTACTGGTCTAATAATGACATGGGATTTCTGGTTTATTGGGAGTTTTGGGGGTCCTGCCACTCTATTCCAATCCTTAGAGATCCAGGACCATTGTCAGCTTCATCTTTATAACCCCTAGAGTTCTAGAACACACTCTGTGCTTTATACATGTTTCTGGAATTGAAACTGATAGGAAATTGAGAAATTGATAGGCAGAGGCTGAATTCCTTAAATGGGTCATGGGTAGTCCAGATTCACCCCTCCTTTCTGGAATCTAGATAGAGACCCTTGGAGATCAGAGCACAGATGTCATCACAGGGGTCACCAAGCAGAACCACGAGTCTCCCTGAGCTCACACAAGTTTCACCAGCCCCAGGGGTGGATTTACCGGGAAGACAATGGGGGTCCCCCAACTTGCACTGGCAGTATGGATACCTGGAGGAGCTGGGAATTCTCTAGAGTTCCAGGTGGGAAAAGGAAGCCAGGTTATAACTGGGAAACATTTCTGTGTTGCCATTTCTAGTTGTTGACCACGCATCTCAGAAGACTTGAATCACTCCAGGTCACAAGTGTAGCTTAGATTCAAATGGAGATCTCCCTGGCAGCTCCTGTCTCTCCCTTACATCCCATCCCATCCCAGGCTCACTCCAGGCCTCAGGGGGAGAGCGAGTCCTCCGAGAAGTGCAGCGGCTGTGATCAAACTGCAAGAAAGAGCCTTAGGGGCCTGTGGTGCTGTGTTAGCCCACTGCTCTCAAAACACAGCAGCCTGGAAGATCAGCTTCTCTTGGGATATCCTCTCTTAAATTCCACCCAAAAAAAAAAAATTTTTTTTTTTCAAAAAATTTGCTTGCATAGAGAGGGGGATGGATGAGCTTCTATATGAGCATATTTATATCCATAGATATTCCATGCCATAGGCAGTAAAAATCCCAGAGATGTCAGCAGCTGCACGCTCAGATGGGAAACTTAAGGAAGGCTACAGTTACTAGTATTTCTTAAACGTGCTCAAAAAGAAACTACACTCCCAGACACACACACACACTCTCTCTCTTTTTTTTTCCTCTCTCTTTCTTTCCGTCTCTCTCTCCCTCAGTCAGGCCTGCAGAGGAAAAACAATCTACTCCTGTCCAACTCATCTGGGTCAGGCAGACCCTTATCCCAACTTTCACTGCAAGAAGAGTTCTCTGCCAAGTTGCCATGTATCTCTCTTCAGCTCCACAAGCCTCAGGATAAAAATCTGTTTGGCTTTTTTTTTTTTTTTTTTAATGTGGCTCAGAATAGTTTTTTCTCTACTCAGATCATTTAGCAACATTCCTTCTTCCACCAATCTCTTCCCTGTCGAGTACCTCCCTGTCACAGGCATCTCAAAGCTGGCCAGGGTTCTTCCAGGCCCCAGGGCATCTCTATTCCCAAATCTCCCTCCCCTTGACCTCTTTTCATTGAAGATCAGGAATCTGGGGTTCAACCAAGGACAAGAACATGCTGGTATGGAAAATGGTCACTTTGTGTCACAAATAACATAATGCCACTACCCCCTATATTCACATCTTAACCCCAGGAATCTGTATTTTCCATCACTTGGCGAAGAAGAATTAAAGAATGCATGTGGGGACCTCCCTTGCAGTCCAGTGATTAAGACTCTGTGCTTCCAATGCAGGGGGGTGCGGGTTTGATCCCTGCTTGGGGAACTAAGTTCTCACATGCCACATGGCATGGCCAAAAAATGAAAAATAAATTTTTTGTTTGCTTACATATTTATTTCCTTTTAAAGTGAATTATATTTGCATGCTCTTTACCTATGTTTTCTTTTTCAAAAAAATATTTTTAATTGAAGAATGATTGCTTTACAATATTATGTTGGCTTCCACCATACATCAACATGAATCAGCCATAGGTATACATATGTCCCCTCCCTCCTAAACCTGCCTGCCACCTCCCAGCATCCCAGCCCTCTAGGTAAAATTAGATAGCCAGTGGAAATGCACTGTATGACGCAGAAAGCTCAAATCTAGTGCACTACAATAACCTAAAAATTTTTTTAATATTATTAAAAAAAAGACGCAGGTGGAATTAAGATTGATAATCAGCTGATCACAGGGTTTATCCAAGGTGGGCCCAGTATAGTCACAAGGTCCTTAAACATGGACGAAGGGGACAAAGGGGAGAGGGCAGAGCCATCTCATGTGAGAATAACTGGGTCCATCAAGATGACTTTGAACCTGAAGAAGCCATGAGACATAAAACATGGGCGCCCTCTAGAAGCTAGAAAAGGCAAGGAAACAGTTCTCCCCTAAATCTTCCACAAGGGAAGGTGGTCCTGATAAGACTGGAAGGTTAGCCAGATGAGACCCACTGTGGACTTGTCACCACCAGAACTGCAGGATAATAAATCTGTGTTATATGAAATTACTCAAGGTGTAATTTAGTCCAGCAAGACTAGGAGACTGAGGTCTTCTGCAGGAGTGTGTGGCACAGAACCTGAGCTGTTCATGAGCTCATCCTCAGAAAACAGGCCTCCAGGGACAGGACCCTATCTCCAGGAAGAACAAGGACCTGACTGCTCTGCCTTTCTGATGTGTCAGGAGTCAGACGGTCTATTCCAGAAGACCTCAGTTATGCCAACTGCTGGTCAGATCCCAAGGACCCAAGCATTTGGGCAAGGCCCAAACTCAGAGCATCACAGGTTGTCCCAGGAGGTATGGTCACATCAGGTCTTCATCTGTCACCCACTTATCTTGGAAAGGTTTTGTGCTCTAAGACAATAAGCAAGCATGTATGTAAGTAACAGATGCTACTTGAGGCCCCCATGCATAGAACGTTGCAGATAAATTCAGCCCAATGTTGTATGCGTATATAGTTTCGTTTTTCTTTTCTGTGCTGCTAACAGTTAAGCAAACTTCTTCAGGTCTTGAGAGCAGGTTTCATTTACAGAGGTGCCTAGCACACCTGGCACATTCTGGATGTGCAGTCCCTTGGGGTCGGATTCGAGATGCATTTGCCCCTAAGAAAGAAGGGACTCCCTCCTGGGAAAAGTCAGTCTTTCCAACCTGAACCCAAGCCCAACTTCGACATCCCTCTGCTCCTGAGACTCTCCCTCCTTGAGCCCCGCCCAAGGGAAGGACGCTCTTCAAAGGGCTTCCAACTCTTGCCTCTCCCCCTGGAGGGAGAGCATTGAGCCCCGGCTGAATCTGCAGCCATTCTGACTCCCAGAAAAATGAAGCGTTTTGTTTTCTCCGTGGACGTGTGTCCAGGTTTGATAAGGGAACTGCAGGATGTTTGTTCGGTCTCTGCCTCTGCAGATGAGGAGAGAACGTGCGGACCCTGGGAACGCTGGGATCCTGGGTTATTTGCCAGAGCTCGGTGCGCCCCGGGAGCGCGGGAGCGCAAGTGTCCTCCTGGGGTGAGACACACACACCGCCTACAGCCCCCTGCCGTCTCCCAGGCTGCAGGGAAGGAAAGCCCCCTCCCCAGGGTTCCCCACCCCTCCCACCTGGCCCGCCCACCTACGCGCCCAGCGCCGCGCCCCTGCGCTCCCCTCCTCCCCGGCTCCGCCCCCCGCCCGCGCCCCCCCGCATCCCTGCCTCCCACCCCAGCGCAGCCCGAGTCCGGACCGGCTCCCGGGACTCCGACGGCTGCGAGTCCCGGGCGCCGCTCGCTCCTCCTGATTGGTTGAGCTCCTGTCAGTAGTAAAAAGGATCAGATAGCAAACTGGGGACCTTCATAAAGGCGTGGTGGGGATGCTCGAGGAGCGGGCAGCCTATGACATCAGCCGCGCACGCCTGGGATGCCCGCGGCGCCCGGCCAGACCCGGAGGAGGCGCAGGGTCCCGCCGGCCGAGAGCGCAGTAGCCCCGCTGCGGCGAGGGGGGAGGCCGCCGCTTTCCCGGGACACGGGTTTCGGTCCCTGGCTGCCGCTGTACTCCTTCCTACCCAGGGAGCTCGCGGAGAGTTGGATGAATTCTGGGTTGTTCACTGCGGTCAGCTGAGCTCCCGGGAGCCCGTTCCTGGTGGACATCAGGGGGCGTCTGGCTAAGGGACCAGCGGCTCTCTGAGACTCAACTCAACATGACACTCCTGGGGTCTGAGCACTCTTTGCTGATTAGGACCAAGTTCAGATCAGGTAGGGCGAAGACACTGAGCGTTCCTTCTTCAGCTCTTCCTCCTCTTCTACGTCTCAGCTGCACACTGCTTTCCAGTGCACGTTTCAGAGCCCGCCTTGGCTCCTGCACCTCTGTCCCCCAGAAGCACATTTGGGAAGTCAAGAATTTTATGAGCCTGGGGGGGTGGGGGATGGGAGGTGGCTTTCATGTCTTCTGTTGTCAATGCTTTGAGCCGCAGAGGTGGTTTGGTTTGTGAGAAGGCCAAACCTTTTATTTTTGTCCTTGTATCTGGGACTAGAAAAAATAAATTGGGTGGGGGGTGGTGGTGCATCCAAAAGGAATAACCTTGAAAATGAGCTCGTGGGGATTTCAGGTTTGAGAGCTGAGAACTGTGAGAAGATGAACCTGGCGCTGGACATTACATACAGGAGCCACTTCAAATGTAGCTAATCCAAACAAATGTATTTCCCAAAAAAGTCACTTGGGGAAAGTAAAAATAGCAAATTTGGAGCGCACCAAGTATTCAAAATGACATCACTGTAGGAAAAAAAAAATGTCTAGTGCCACAAATATTTTTTCCCAAACCATCTGATATTTATAAATGGAGACTTTCCCCCAAATTTCTGTCCCGATAGAGAAACTTCTCCGCGGACACTGAGGGACGGTGAGTGGGGGAGGAGACGGGGCCTTTAACTGCTCTACAAACAGGCTGGTGTGTGTACTCGCCCCTGGAAGATGTTGGTGTGCGGGTCTGCACACTGAGACAGGGACAGTTCTTCAGTTCTTTCTCAGCAGCTCTGTGTAGAATACTGGTTTTAGGAGAGTGGTGACAAGCTCAATCAATGGTACAGCTTCTACCTAGAAGATGCCATGTCTGCATGCTCAGTCGCCTCAGTCATGACTGACTCTTTGCAACCCCGTGGACTGTATTGCGCCAGGCTCCTCTGTCCATGGGATTCTCCAGGGAAGAATCCTGGAGAGGGTTGACTCTTCCTGACCCAGGGGTGGAACCCACCCCTCCTGCATTGGGAGGCCTGGGTTCTTTACCACGACTGCCACCTGGGAAGCCCAGAAGGTGCTATGAGTTACTTTAAACTGTGATGTGAACATTTCCCATAACAGGTGTTATAAGGATGCTGGCTTAGTTTGCTAAGTTTTCCATAGCCTTTCTACATGGGACCACTCAGCGTGTCACTTGGAAGGAGGTTACGAAAATTGAGAAGAGTGGATGCTGTAAAGTAGGGCCCTCTAGGACCTCCTTAGGTGCGCCTTGCTTTTAGATATCTGTGGGATCCCATGGAGACTTTATGGCTCTGTACTGTCAAAGCGAGATAAAAACTTGAGAACTTAGGGCTCAAGACAAAGCGCCCTGAAACAAGACTCAGTGCCCTGAAGATGAGGGGCGAGTCTGCGAGGCACTAGGTTCTGCAGTGGATTAATCCATCCTTTCCGTGGTGAGGTGAGGTGCTTGGTCCGTTAAGCCACTAGAGACACAGAGACACAGCCACCACTCCGCAATTTGGTCGGGACCGCAGGGCAACACTGCCACCTTTCTGAAGAGCAGAGGATGTGAGTTTGTTTTGTGAGAAGCTCCGCACGTTTCAGATACACCCTCACCAGTTCCCTGTAGGGCCGGGGGGAGGGCCTGGTTTGTCTCTGGATGGATCTGGGGGATGTACTTGATAGTGGAATTTCGGAACAGGCTTGTCAAGCGATGCTTCCTTCAGCTGCAGTGCAGAGGAGAGTCGGACGGTTCTCCTAATTCCTGCCTTGGTGGGTTGGTGGAGTCCTGTGTGTCCCGGGCAGGCCTTGCAGACCTGCACCCTGGAGCTTCTGACAATTCCAGTGGCAGCCTCACTTTTGCTGTTCTTGGTTTGTTTGTTTGTTTGAACTTGGACGTGCTTTTGTGTCACAGAAAGTGTTGTTTTGGGAAAACGCGCTGTCAAAGCAGACAAAGGCAGGCTTAATCTTCTCCCTTCGATAAACAGAGAAACAGAGGGTCTGAAAATGGACAAAGTGGTTTGGTCATCTGAGATGTTAGGAGTTGCTGATGTCTTGAAAGATAGAGAAGAAGACACACTGAATGTAAAACTAAGTAGACATCATTTTTATTTTGTGATTGTTCTTCCTGGAGATCACTGCTGCTGTAGCTGCAGGAACACAGAAGTCTGGCTGGCAGCAGGAGAGCACAAGGGCCTCTTCAAGAGTCCTCGGTTTACTTTATGGCTAACAATGGATCAAGAAGCCTCTTCTCTGTTTTGATTTCTCTCTCTCTCTTTCTCTCTTGTTTTCTTTTTTTTTTTTTTTTTCATCTCCTTTTCTTTCACAAACTGCTCAAAATGTAAACTCATAAAACTGTACCTCACTGCTACTGTTTGCTTTGATAGTGGATTCTGGTGTATTTCATTTAAAATGTTTCAAAAGCAGGAAACAAAATTGTTCTCTGATCATAGTAAGATGGTAGGACTGCTTTATAAGGGAGCAGATAACTGTTTCCACTCTGAAACTAACATTATGGTAACCGTTTCCAACTGACTTTCTATAAACTGTATTTGAGTGGCCTTGTTATTGAACTACAAAGTCTGCTACCGGGCGATAAATATGAAAGTTTACATGGACAGACACATTTAGTGATCTAAATTCATCCTACTGGAATGCCAGACTCCCTGGGTTTTTAGCAGGTACCTGTTCTTATCAGCTGTATAACCTGAAACCTTAGATAAATTACATAATTTTCTCTGCCTCAATTTGTTTAGTTTGAATAATGAGAAGAATCATAGGATTGTTGTGACAAATGTGGTGATACAAGTAGAGCACATTTTTAAAAATGCCTGGCACTTAGTAAGCCCACAAAAAATACTGTTCTATTATTCGTATTCATTTACAGGGTGGTCCTAGGTTTGTCGTTTCTTCCCTGTGACTCTTGGTTGCTTCATCTGTAAATGTCTAGGTTGGGCTCGGTGATTTCTCCCACCCTTGAGAAACATTTTATGGTTCTGTGAAAATGCAAAGATTGGGAATAAGTAAAACTGTGATCAGGCTGTGTGTGTCAGTTGGGCATACATCATAGTTTACTTAAGTACAGTCATTTTAGTTTTGTTTTTGAATTAACCACATTTTATTGTGTTTCATCTTCTAGTTATGTCAATATCTGTAGTCAGTATCACTGTTGATAATTTTCCTCATTACCATAATCCTGTGCCAGTAAGACACAAGGATCCATATGTGTATACACATGCACGCACACACACACACACACACGCCATACACAAAAGATCAAAAGTAAAGAGATAGGTCCATTAGTGGGTTTCCCTTTTAAAGAACTGTTGTGTTTCTTTTGCTTTGTTCTCTTTTTCTCTTCTTCCCATTCAAACAGATCATACAAAGGTGGACTCTGGTTTCTGCCATGACCTTGACTCTATCCCCCAGAAATTTAGGGTTGTCAAGCTTTAGCAAATCAAAATGCAAGATGCCTAGTTGAATTTGAGATAAGCAGTGATTAATTGTTTAGCCTGTTTCAATATTAGGAGCATACTTTCACCTACACTGGACATTCTACATGTTCTGTGGTAGCTGGGCTATAAAACCGTGTATATTTACCAAATTTAATTGGTCTCTTCAGATCTCATTGTTTTTTCATCTACAAAATAGAGGATTTAAGTGGTTCATCTTTGCAGTTAGTTTTTAAATTTTCCCAAAGGAATAGCCCAAGTACTTTTGTAAAGTTTTGGTGACTATGATGAATAATTCACACCTGCCATCTTTATAATTTGTTGGTTTCATTCAGTCACTAAATTGTGTCTGACTCTTTTGTGACCCCACGGGCTGTAGCCCACCAGGCTCCTCTGTCTATGGGATTTCCCAGGCAAGAATACTGGAGTAGGTTGCTATTTCCTTCTCCAGGGGATCTTCCCAACTCAGGGCTAGAACCCACGTCTCCTGCTTTGGCAGGTGGGTTCTTACCACTGAGCCACCAGGGAGGGCCTGACTTTATGATTAGCCCATTATTAGTCTAAGATTATTCTGAAAGCAGTCTTTTCAATTGCTTCATATGTTCGGTGTTCTTTTTATAATTTGGTATTTTGTGAAAACAAAACACCATAGCCTGGGTAGCAAAACAACAGACATTTATTTTCTCTGGGGCCTGGAAGTCCAACATTAATATCATGGTAATTTTCTGGGCAGAGTTCTCTCGCTGGCTTGCAGACGGTCACTTTCTCACTGTGTCCTCACATGGCAGAGAGAAAGACAGGCAGATAGACAGCGAGCTCTCTGATCTCTTCTCACAAGGACCGTGATCTCATCACGAGGGCCTCACTATGGAGTCCTCGTCTAAACCTAATTATTCCCAAAGTCCTTTATCTCCAAGGACATCCCTGATAGTCCAGTGGTTAAGACTCCAGTCTCCCAATGCAGGGGATTCTGGTTTGATCCCTGGTCGGGAAACTAGATCCTTCCTGCATGCTGCAACTGAAATCCAGCCAGCCAAATAAGTAAAATAAATAAACCAAGTCTGTTAAAAAAAAAAATACTATCACATACAGAGGTTAGGGCTTCAGCATGTGAATTTGGTGTATGGTGGGTGGGTGGGGAGAGCAGTTCAGTCCATAAGAACAGCTAAGGTCACATACTCAGGCGCCAGGGGGTGAGGATGTGGACATCTTTGGGGAAGGAGACATTATTCTGCCTATGAGAGTAGCGGCCACTATGCCATTCCTCACTGTAACCCCTCCACATGCCTCTGTCCTACAGACTGTGTTCTTCAGCCCTTCTCCCTGCATATGGATTATCCAGCCTTAATCCCATTGTTGTCCGCAGGGTGGTCCCCAGAAGACTCATTTCACAGTAGGCTAAAGTTGTTCAGCAGGAAATCTGAGGGACGCAAGGACTTTCTTGGTGGTCCTGGCATTAAGACCTCACCTCCTAATGCAGGGGATTCGGGCTTGATCCCTGGTTGGGGGAACTATGATCCCACATGCCTCTTGGGTGGGGGGACATAAGACAGAGGCAACATGGTAACAAACTCAATAAAGTCCTCTAAAAAAATAGCTCACATCAAAACAAAAAATGTAAAGAGGGAAGCAGAGTATAGTGAAAAATTAAATTGGATTTTTAATTGCAGAATTTCTGAAGACTTTACTATTTCTAATGTCAGTTATGAGCTTCTAAAAGGCACTGATTCCCAGCCGTGGTTCACCTTTATTCACGCAGCACCTCAGAGGGCAAGTTTAGCTGGACAGACACATCATGGAAAATTTTTCTGGACAGCGAGCCTCACAGTTTCCGAGCGTGATTTCTCTAATGGGGTTAATCTCTACACATAGGTCACTGACAGGCCCTCTGCACCAGCCAGGTGTAAACTCTGATGCTTTTCCTTCCCCCACCTCACTCCTCAAACCTCTGTTATTTATTGTCACCCGTGCCCCATCCCAGGAACATCCATCAGAGGCTTATATATAATCCCTGTCCCCAAGGAGCTCACAGGCCACCTGGAAAGTGCTGAAAAATGCTATATGAGCGTTACATATTTATGCATTCATCCAACAGACATGCATGAATATCTCTTTCCTGTTGCCCTTGGAAGGGAGGCTGTGTTAGGAGCTGGGGGTCTTTTTGGGGAGCAAAAACGACCTAGCCCATGTCCTCACATGGGATGTTAGAGCCAATCCTCTAATTCTCTGTGTGTGATTCCTTTAAGCTGTGCTGTCTAAAAGCCAGTGTGACAACACAGTTAGCTGGATCCTAGAAGATGAGTGCATTTCAAGGCCTAAGTAGGAATTTAAAATCTTTTATAGAAACTAGAGGGGGAGGACTTCCCTGATAGTCCAATAGTTAAGAATTCGCCTTCCAGTGCAGGGGGACGTAGGTTCAATCCCAAGTCAGGGAACTAAGATCCCACATGCTGCAGGGCACCACAACCAGAGTAAAGCTGGTACAGTGCAGCCAAAAATAAATAAATACATAGGTTTTTTTTTTTTTTTAAGCTAGAGGAATGTTCAGTCAGGCCACCTGCCTGAGACCATTACTTTCACCTCATATACTGGGGTGGGGGCAGTTGGCTTCCCTAGCATCTTCATTACCATGGCAACAACCCCCAATTCCCCTCCACACCTAACCATCCTTATTATTATCCATTGCTCTAACCACTACAGCAGACACTAAACTTTTTATTTGGTTATTTATTTGTCCACGAGGGCAGGAATTTTTGTTTGTTCCTTCATTTTCACTGCTTTCTTCCTGGCACCTAAAACAGTGATAGGCATAGATTAGGTACTATTAAAAATGCCTTGAATGAGTACATTTTATTTTCCCACCAAAGACTATTCAGAAACAGTACAAGTAAACAGGATATGTTTTTATATATTTTTAGGCATATTGGTGTCAAGGGTAGGGGCTTAAAACTAGAACAACAAAAAGAATGAGTGGATATAAATACAGAATTCTGAAAAGTAGTTGCCTCTGGAGTGGGAGACACAGGGAGAGTAGATACGGATGTGGTCCACGGGAAGAGAGAGCTTATCATGATGCTATTTTTAGCTTGATTGGTGGTGACATGCTGATTATTAAGCAAATGAATTAAATTGAAAGATGCTTGCTTCTTGGAAGAAAAGCTATGATAAACCTAGACAGCGTATTAAAAAGCAGAGACATCACTTTGCCAACACATGTCCATATAATTAAAGCTATGGTTTTCCCAGTAGTCATGTGCAGATGTGAGAGTTAGTCCATAAAGAAGGCTGAGTGCTGAAGAATTGATGCTTTCAAATTGTGGTACTGGAAAAGACTCTTAAGAGTCCCTTGGACTGCAAGGAAATCAAACCAGTCAATAGTAAAGGACATTAACCTTGAATATTCATTGGAAGGACTGATGCTAAAGCTGAAGCTCCATACTTTGGCCACCTGATGTGAAGAGCCAACTCACTGGAAAAGACTCTGGTGCTGGGAAGGACTGGAGGCAAAAGGAGAAGAGGATTGCAGAGGATGAGTTGGTAAGATAGCATCACTGACTCAGTGGACATAAATCCAAGCAAACTCCGGGAGATAGTGAAGGACAGAGGAGCCTGGTATGCTGCAGTCCATGGAGTTGAAAAGAATCAAAAACAACTTAGTAACTGAACAACAATATTCAAGGGTCAGTGATGACAATGTGACCTATACTAAGGATAATAATGAATCCAATTAATGTACCTGGTATCTTTGGGAAAATGAAAATGTAAGTTTTTAAGACCATCAAGAGTAGCCTTCCTTTTTTATCTGCTACAGTGCATGATAGACACAGTAAGATTTTGTCAAATTGGATTGAACCAAATTTAATGGTTTCTGATCTAATTGAGTTGAACTGGAGAATTAACAGAATTGCACGGCAGATGTCCAAGTGCTCAACTGGAGGGATAGGGCTTTATGTACCTCAGAAAAGCCGAACCTGAATAGGAGATGTTGGTGCATAACATGGTCTTTCATCTTCTTCATTCTCATGTGCCTAGCCTGAGCTCACTGGTCCTCTATCGGATGGTGACTAGCTGTTTTGCATCTCTCCCTAGATCAGGAAGGTGAAGTTGGCAAGCGTATTTCCCAGGTAGCAGCCTTTGAAGTCTCATGCCCGCTCTCCAGTGGGTAAACTTAGAACTATGCAGGAGCCCACATACCCACTCTCTGACTCACAATCCTGGGAAAGTCAGCTCAGCTCACTGGGTACCTGTTTCCATGCTGGCAAAATGGTTCCTGCCATTTGTGAGGGAAAGACTTTTGTAGAATTACTGAGGCTTTCTCTACATTCCCCATGTGAGAAGGGATTACTTGGTCTGGTGGCTTGTGAATTGCACAAGAGAGAGGCATAGAATGGTGAGCTCGATAGACATAAATAAGATTTTTTTTAATTACTTAATGTTGGGCTGCACTGGGTCTTTGTTTCTATGCACAGGCTTTCTCTCACTGCAGCGAATGGAGGCTGCTCTCAAGTTGTGGTGATGGGCTTCTCTTTGTGGGGGCTTCTCTTGTGCAGCACAGATTCAGAGCAAGGCTCAGCAGTTGCGGTGCATGGTCTCAGCTACGCCATGGCATGTGAAATCTTCCTGGACCAAGGACTGAACCCATGTCCCCAGCATTAGCAGGTGGATTCTTAACCACTGGACCACCAGGGAAGTCCTAAATATGATTTTTTAAGACATAAGCAACAGCCGTTAGCCAAATAACAAATTTTTTTCAGTCTTATGATTTTAGTACTCAGATTTTCAGCTTTATTGAGCAGACAGCATTTGTTTAAATCAGCGATTTGCAGTCATTTCCATCCTGACATCATCTAAAACAGCTGGTAAGTCAAGCTTTACTTAACTAGATTTGAATTGCTTTAAAAAATTTTTTTTCTGTCACACTGCATGGCTTGTGGGATCTTCCTTCCTTGGCCAGGAATTGAACCCACACCTTCTTCAGTGAGAATGCAGAATCCTGACTGCTTGACCACCAGGGAATTCTCTGAATTAATATTTTTAGGTAAAAGAGGTCTCCAAATTTTGTTACAATAAGATGTTTCATTTATTCCCAGAAATTTAGAATAAATAAGGCTGATTGCTAATTTTTACAGAGCATAGCAAAGTGCTCCCTGGAACCACTGAAGAAAGAATCACTGAGAAAGAATCCTTTTCTCCTGTTAGTCGAAGGAAGATAAATTCTCCTATTCCCCTATAGATGCTACTAGAATACTTCTCTTACATTTCGGCCACTGCAGTTGATGTTTGCTGTATTCAGATACCTTAGATCATTAGAGGAAGTGGTAGGATTTGAGCAGTAGAAGCAGTGGCTTAAGCCACTGTAATATTGTAAAATGTATTTATTGGGTCCCCCATCTAGAACCTCAGTCATCACTGGGTATGTGTGGCAATGGTCAGTGATTACAGCCTCTCAATTCTCAGTATGTCTTGCCTAACATCTCCATCTGAACTACCTCTCAAATAAGTTATCCAGCCCTCAATCTGCGTTCTCTTTCCCCTTAGACTCTTAAATGGTACAAAGGCATCAGTTCTTTCTTATTAAATATAGTCCAGTAGCCCCTGGGAATGTCCCTGTTCCACAGATAAGGACTGGAAAATACCCCGTAAGCAGTTTTTCACTTTCCTATTTCCGGAAACTCTCCTTTCAGGAAGTCGTTCAATTTTGTTGTCCCCATGACTGGTTAGTCTGGCTTCTTATCCGAGGTAAAGTTCCACATGGAACTTTTCGATTCTGTTTTACAGTGAGTAACTGATGAGGCATAAAATGTTAGAAAATTATTTTCTTTAAATTTATTTGTTTTTTAATTGAAGGATAACTGCTTTATAGAATTGTGTTGGTTTCTGCCAAACATCAACATGAACCAGCCATAGGTATATTTATGTCCCCTCTCTCCAGTCTTCTTCCCACCTTCCTAGAAGACAGTTTTAAATTTAGTGCCCTCCCCAAACACACACAGAAATGTCAGTAAATGTTACATATTATCTCAGTTCTTGATCAAATGGCAATTAAAAAGCATTCTTTTATTTTTTTGTATTTTTAAAAATTTTATATGATGTTTAAGTTACTTTCCATTTATAGTTATTACAAAGTGTTGACTATATTCCTCATTTGTATAACACATCCTTGAGCCTATTTTATACCCAGAAGTTTGTACCTCTTAATCCTCTACACCTATATTGGTCCTCCTCTTCTCCACTGGCAACCACCAATTTGTTCTCTATACATGTGAGTCTGCTTTTTTTTTGTTATAATTTATGTGTTATAGCTTGTTGGATTTTTTTAGATCCCGCATATCAGTGGTATCATACGGTATTTATCTTTTTTTATATGACTTTTTTCACTTAGCATAATGGCCTCCAAGTCCATCCATGTTGCTGCAAGTGACAAATTTTCATTCTTCTTTATTGTTGAGTAATATTCCACTGTGTGTAAATGCCATGTCTTCTTCGTCTATTTATATTTATCCAGGTGTTGATGGACACTCTGGTTATTTCTATATCTTGGCATTTATAGATAATAATATTGTCCAGCACTCTTGCCTGGAGAATCCCAGGGACCGCAGAGCCTGGTGGGCTGCAGTCCATGAGGTCGCTAAGAGTCGGACACAACTGAGCGACTTCACTTTCACTCTTCACTTTCATGCATTGGAGAAGGCAACGGCAACCCACTCCAGCACTCTTGCCTGGAGAATCCCAGGGACCGCAGAGCCTGGTAGGCTGCCGTCTATGGGTTCGCACAGAGGCGGACATGACTAAAGCGACTTAGCAGCAGCAGCAGCAGCAGCCATCTCCTCTGGCTTCAAGATAGAAAGGACTGAATTTCTGCAGAAGTTTCTGGTCTTAGCACATAGACTAGAACCCAGCACCATGGAACGTCCCAGAGACAGGAAATGTTTCAGCTAGAATACTGGAGTGAGTTGCCATTTCCCTCCCCCAGGGGATCTTTCCAACCCAGGGATCGAACCTGCCTCTCTTCGATCTCCTGCATTGGCAGGCATCTTCTTTAACCACTTGTGCCACCAGGGAAGTCCTGAAATATTGTGTTTGATAGTTTCAAAACTTCGTTAAAATAAAAAAAAAGCATGGCCAAGATTATTTTCTAATGTGAAAAAAAAGGTAACATACCTACATATTCTATTTTCCCTGTATCTCACAATATTTCCCATGGTGGGTGGGCACTGGCAGGTGGAAATGGGAGTTTCTTTCCTCCAGAACCCCCACCCCCACCACCAGCAACAGCTTTCAAGGAAAGCAGGTCAAACAGCAGGTGCTGGTCCGCACAGGCCCCTCCCGCCTCCCCGGGTGTGAGCGCGCTGTCCGCCTAATTCACTTGTGGCTGGAGGCCACAGAACACATAAACAGGCAGGGAAAGCCTCTGGGAGGAATCTTGATGCCCAAATGGAGCCATTTGTCTTCTGAAATGATTGTTTGAAATTGTTTATGTCAGTTGCTGAGTTGCTGTTCTGCGCTCCAGGGACCTGTTTGCGATGGAGGAAAAATTTCCCCACGTCTGAGCAGGCAGGGCTCAGCGGGCAGTTCTATGACAGCGTGGCCTGAGGCTGGCTGGTCCTCCCCACATGGGGAGGACTTTGGGGACACGCACCACAGTCCTGTAGAGCACCCCAAGAATGATCGCGTGCTCACTGCTTACTGGGTATGGCTATTAGCACATCACACGTATGTTATACTAACTGGCTCCCCACAACAGTCCTAGGGGTGGTACCTTGGCCCCCTGTCTGTCCCCCCACATTCACAGATGGAGAAATTGGAGCACCCAGCCCCAAAGGACATCTCATAAAACTCCACGAGTAGTAAATGGAAAAGCTGGGACTTGAACGCACCCACCCCTGGCTTCAGAGCCCACGCCCCGTCTGTGGCTCCCGCCCTGTACTCCTCTTCACGGGCATCGAGACTGGCCAGAGCTGGCCTCCTCATCCCATCCCCCCGCCAAAGAGCAGGTGAAGAGCGCCTTCTGTCCCCTTACTGACATCGTCAGCCCCACGGAACGTCCACTCGAGGCCCGCGTTCCTCCTGTCTCTAGTGTCTTGAAATATTGTAACATAAAGCCTTCGGCTCACAGACCTGGCAGCTGGCTGCGTGAGAGAGAATTCCTTTTGAGGCCTGAATTAGTCTTCTTCAAATGTTTTGACAAACTGAGAGCATGGTGCTTAGGGAAAGGGTTGCTTTGCAGTGTTTGTGTGAGCAGACGTCGTTCTCAAACAACTCAACTCTGTGCATGAGGCTTAATCGCTGAAACAACCTCGTGGTCAGCCCGAGCTGGGGCTCTTGGCATGTGAACATGCCCGTGGTTTTCTACCCGACCTGTGTCCAGCGCTGGAAGCTGGCCTGAATTCGTGTGTCTCCTTTGTGTGTCTCGGAAGGAAGCAGAGTCAGGACGTCTTGTGAGGTGAAGAAATAACTGTGGTGCCTGGTCCCAGCCTCTTTCCTGTGCGCATCCGTGAGGACCCGCTCCAGGCCAGGCCAGCAGCCCCCAGGCTCCCCCTTCTCCGTCTGACCACAGAGGGTTGCTCCTGTCGCATGATGGTCATTCTCTCCTCCTCTTTCTGGATGTCCCCAGACATGGATGGATGGACGGTCCGCTTCTGTCCTTGTTGGCCTCTGCGCCCCTTGGCTGCATGTCAGTGCACAGGGTAACAGTGGCCAAGGGGACAGTTATTACTGGTACCTGGACTCTGAAGGTGAGGGGCAGGGTGTGCTCAGATGTCAACAGGACACACGAAAATAATCTCTGGCTTTCAGCCTTATTTGAGAAACATGGCCAGGATTGGGGCAGGAACAGTGTAGACAGCCTGGCCTAAAAAGGCCACCTTCTCTCAGCTCTCATCGGCTTGTCTCCTCCGTACCAGGTGGGCTGATGCTTGTGTACCCCAACCGAGACAATATCAGACCCATGAGTGATGCAGGCTGCTTCTGGGAGGGCTGTTTGTCCCAGAGTTGGAAAATACCAGGTCAGTCAGTTCAGTCACTCACTGGTGTCCGACTCTTTGCAACCCCATGGACTGCAGCACACCAGGCTTTCCTGTCCATCACCAACTGCCAGAGCTTACTCAAACTCATGTCTGCTGACTCAGTGATGTCATCCAACCATCTCGTCCTCTGTTGTCCCCCTTGTCCTCCTGCCTTCAGTCTTTCCTAGCATCAGAGTCTTTTCCAATGAGTCAGTTCTTTGCATCAAGTGGCCAAAGTATTAGAGCTTCAACTTCAGCATTAGTTCTTCCAATAAATATTCAGGACTGATTTCCTTTAGGATGGACTGGTTGGATCTCCTTGCTGTCCAAGGGACTCTCAAGAGTCTTCTCCAACATGACAGTTCAAAGCATCAATTCTTCGGTGCTCAGCTTTCTTTACAGTCCAACTGTCAATCCATACATGATTACCGGAAAACCAAGCTTTGACTAGATGGACCTTTGTTGGCAAAATAACGTCTCTGCTTTTTAATATGCTGACTAGGTTGGTCATAACTTTTCTTCCAAGGAGCAAGCGTCTCTTAATTTTATGGCTGCAGTCACCATCTGCAGCGATTTTGCCGCTCAAAAAAATATAAATTCTGCCACTGTTTTCATTGTTTTCCCATCTATTTGCCATGAAGTGACAGGCATAGGAAAGGATTCTGTGGCAGGCCACCCGTTGGACAAGAAAAGAGCAGTTATTTCTGTCCAACAGTATCAGCTTCCAGCCCTGAACATCACTGAAACTTCCGGGGGTGGTCCTGCTTATTACTTTCTTTCCTTTTTTAAACATCTTTTTTTAAAATTAAATATGTATTTATTTGACTGAGCCAGGTCTTAGTTGCACCATGTGGGAATCTTTAGTTGCAGTATGCTAATTCTTAATTGAGGCCTGTGCTATCTAGTTCCCTGCCCAGAGATCAAACCTGGGCCCGCTGCACTGGGGAGCCTGGAATCTCAGCCACTGGACCACCAGAGAAGTCCCTTGCTTGTTACTTTTCACAAGACCCTCCACTGGCCTGTGTCCTTGAAGACAGTGATGTCAAAGTCAGGGGTTATACCCGAAGGTTGATTCAGCGAAACCCAGGGTGTGGTTGTGTTTTAGTTGCTCAGTCATGTCTGACTCGTTTAAACCCCATGGACTGTAGCCCTCCAGGCTCCTCTGTCCGTGGGATTTCCCAGGCAAGAATACTGGAGTGGGAAGCCATTTCCCCTCCAGCAGATCTTCCCGACCCAGGGATCGAACTCATGTCCCCTGCATTGTGTGTGGATTCTTTACTGCTGAGCCACCCAGGAAGCTCAAAACCCAGGGTGGAGGTCAACAATAGAAGTTCAAGGCCTACGTTATGGACAGATAGGACTGCTCCTCCTGAGGAGAGAACCTGCAGCTTGCTGATGCTTTGCTCTGCCTAGGGCTTGTGGTCCTTACCTGGCCCCACAGAGAGAAGATGCAACATTAACAACCACTCAGAGATGTTTCCTGCAACATGCCTATCCCGGCTTCCAGGCTCTGCCAATGTCACACTTTGCAATATATGTTTTGGCCACCTTTACAAACCCTGGGTCCATACCTTAGGGATTTTGATTAGTGAACCAGGATTTAAAAATAGGTCTCAGAGCTTTGCTTGCTTGTCCGGGTAACTTTCCACCGCCACCGGCTGTCTCTCTTCAATGCTAATCAGTAGGGAGCATCTTGGTTTGCAAACAGTAGAGAATTAAATAGAATTCTTGAACAAGCTTAAACAGAAAAGCTTATAGGCATACTGGGATGTCTCAATGAACCCGGCAACAGAAACGTGATTGATCCATAGAGGAGGATGGGCTGGAATTGGAGACTAGAACAACCTCCAACCACACTCTCACTGGCTCTTTGCATCCCTGTCAGCCAGGTTCACCATCTGTCCAGTTCATGTGGTTGAAAATGGCCACTCCTCACAGCTCCTAAACAGACATCTGTCTCCCAGTCTTATTTCCAAAATTTCTAGGGAAAAGGTCAGCCTGGCTGGGTGAGAGGCCATCCAGTGGGAACATCTTGGCTACACGAAACCCACCTCGGTAGCAGGTCAAAGAGCCTTGCCTTGTAATTCAGTGGAAAACTATTCAGAAGGGAACAGAAGGCAGGTATCACTTGCTTCTCATGTTCTCTTTTTTATCTTTCACTCTGTCAAAATCTCCCCTTCTCATCAGGGAAGCCAAGTCTTTGGAAATGGAAATTACCCTTGCTCACATGCAGACATACACAGACACACACACAAAGTAGGCTGTAGTTTAGTGAAATTGAAAGGTAGCAAATTAAGTGTTATGGGCTTAACAACTCCATTTATTTATTTGTTTAAGTTTCCTGGGAGAAAAGACCAGAAAAGCCTCTCTGATTCAAAATGATGTGCCACTTCCTTTTCACCATATACCCACAATTGTAATTGTTTAACATCTTTTCCCTCTGAGGCTGTTAAATTTTCATAGGCAGAGCCTGTGACTGCTTTACTTGCAGTCAGATCTCTTGAACAACGTTAACCCTCTCACCTTACTGCCAAGTCCTCGAATGAAAGCCTTGCCTCAGAGGCCCCTGACAGCCCTACCAATTTCGCCACCTAGAATTATAGTCACAGTGCTTTAGTTTTTGTCATTTTATTTTTATCTTTTTTTTTTTTTTTTTGCAAAAGCCTGGGGGAAAGAAATTGTCATGTAAATTTGATTCAACTGTCTCTGTCTCTCCGTCTTCAGTTTATTAGCAAGACACAGTGATTCCTCTTTTCCATTTGTTTCTCAAATTTGACCTCTTCTCTCTGCTCTCACCACATCTAAGTGAACTTTGCTGATGGATCGATAAGGGTCTTCACCCCAGCGCTGTCTCCCCCCATTCATGTTATCACAAGATAACATGAGGACATCACAAGATGTCCTAAAATCTCAAGCTTACCATATAACTCTGCTACTCAAAAAATACCTTCTAGAACTATGGTATGACATCTCTTATATGTAGAATCTAAAAAGAAATGATACAAATGAACTTAACTTACAAAATAGAAAGAGACTCACAGACTTATGGTTGCCTAGGGTGGGGAGGGGAAGGAAGAGTTAGGGAGTTTGGAAAAGTCATGTATACACTGCTCCATTTAAAATGAATAATCAACAAAGTGCTACTGTATAGCACATGGAACTTTACTCAGTGTCATGTTGGCCTGGATGGAAGGATGGTTTGGGGAAGAATGGATACATGTACAGATATGGCTGAGACTCTTAGCTGTTCACCTGAAACTACCACACCATTGTTAATCAGCTGTACCCCAATACAAAAAAGTTTAAAATTTAAACTTTTAAAGAAGTTTAAAATTTGAAAAAAATAACCTTCTATCTTTCTATAGGATAAAGTTTGAGCAGTACAGCATAGAATTCAAGGCCCTCTGTCCATAAATCTCTTCCTTTTCCAGTCCCATCTCTTACCACCCCACAGTAGGATCCCTCTCCTGGAACAAGGTGATATTCTGGGGTACACTCCATAGTGGGTGTGGCCTGATGCAGAATTATAATGTGAGGCCCTGTAAATGGTTACAGTTTCAGGTGGTGACACCACAGCATTAGACTAAGCACAGAGCCCTTCATGGGATGTTGGTGGCAGGTGATACGCTCACAAAGCTGGCCCAGGACAGGAGGTACCATGTTGATTCCATATTCTAGTTTTTAATGCATGCTTCTTCCCTGGATCAGCAATTCCCTTTATCAGCCCTCTTTCTAATAAGATTCTCCCTTGAAAAAATAAAGGTTCTATTCTTTTATCCTTGGTAGCCTCCTATGAATATGGATGCTTTAATCATGTGTTGCCTAACACTTTATTTCTCTGACTCATGTGTGGGTGTCTTTTCTTCCTCACTAGATTATTCACACCTTAAATTACTGTGTATCATGGTCAGTGTCTGGAGATGCCTCAGCCAATAGCTAGGAATGACTGAATCCTTTTTGAGAGACTGAGTTGGTAGATTCATGCAAGATTGCATGATCATCAAATTGGCCTGGGGTCCCTAAAGATTTCTGGAGTCTTCGTAAAAGTGATAGTATTTGGGGTCACGTTTCCCTTTTGGAGGTTCATTTCAAGACCCAGCATTTCACATCTGACTTCTTAGAACCATCGGTGAGGGACAGCTTTCTATCTTGCAGCCTTTTTCCTGCAGTTTGAACATAATGCTTAGAGCTATTCCAAGACATGTCACATCATCTCATGGGAAAAACTCTTGAGATTAAGAAACATCTCAGCAGCTTGAATTTGGAGACATACAAAGAAAGACCCTGGTCAAAGATGAAGTCAAGGGTCATGAAATATTCACACTCCAAGGGACCTCTGGGATCACCAGCTCATCTTTCTTGTTTTAGAAGGAAGGAGCCGAGTTGTGGAGAGGTGACGTATCTTTGACCAAGGTCACACAGCTATTTCATGGGAAGAGCAAGGCCTGGTCCCCTGAACTCTCGTGTGACTTGCAGGGGACATCCACTGATATATTTCAGCAGACAGAGTTCTGGTGATCTTCTAACTGCAACTCATAAGTATTTTGCCTGTGTGCAAAGTAGGAATTCTGTATGGATGCAGGTCAATTTCTGAATGCAGTTCACTTTGGTTTTCTCTGGGATTCTGGACTTTGACCTCCATTATCCAATATTCAAATGATTAAAAGAATTCGTATTTAGACAGAGGGCATGTTGCATATGCAGGACTTGAAAAAGTATAGAGCAACGAGAGCAAAAAGCAGCGCTATAGGTCTGATGGAAAGATGGCTCTCAGGGTTACCAAGAGATGCTGATTGCTAAGTAGGGTTCAGAGGATTCTACTGGCCAAGAGCCCATTGTAAGAAGGTGATGCAGCAACAGAGCAACAGCCCACCACCATCTGCTGGTGAGAAAGGCTTCCCTCTGCTGTTGGTGCTGAGGAACCTGGGTGTTGTCCTCTGAATCTGAAGCTTTCCTGCATCTCGTGAGGCTTCATACCCCTGCAAGGAGGTTCAGTGGAGAAGGAAATGGCAACCCACTCCAGAATTCTTGCCTGGAGAATCCCATGGACAGAGGAGCCTGGTGGACTACAGTCCATGGAGTTGCAAAGAGCCAGACACGACTGAAGCTACTGAGCACACAAGGACATTCAAAGGACTGAGAAGGGCTGGAGAAACAGGGTTCTGCTGAGGCAAAGGTGGCGTCGTAATCCACCCCTCAGCCCTCACTCCGTGGATAAAATTAACCCATCTGTTCTTAAGCAATGTCTCTTTGGAAGGTTGAGACTTTTTTTAGATCACAATCACAAAAGTAACACATTTAAGTTGGAAGAGATTTAGAGACGATCCAATACAATGATTTTTCAAACTCTGATTCATAGAACTCTGACATTTCACAAGAGGTTCTGCTTTTATTGTGCACCCTGGTCCTGGGTTTCATTTTGTTTTTGCTTTTCCTTCCATGTAGGATTTCAGCTTGAAAAAAAAAGTTTTCAGTAATTTTTTTTTAAGTTTAAGAGCACCTATTGCTGACTTTGTCTGTCCTGTCCTTCATGGGAAGGAAGACTGGGGCCCAGAGAGGACCTCCTTGTGTTATTATTTTGAAATGTTGTTGGAAGAAGACTGTTGGGTTCACTCAGCAAAATTAGGGAATTGGTTTCACCTTCCCTGGTAGTCATGGCAGTGCCATTGTTGGGCCAGATTTTGTGGAACATTAGAAGAAAAATGATGATGATGAATATATGATTCATCATATATATATTCATATATATATCCATATGAATATATATATCATATGGATGATGAATATATGATTGGTTTAGTGAGTACATGTCTTCTGTTTATCATTCACCTTCTTTGAGGGTTTTTTTTTAATTTATTTCTCCTCCCACCCAAAATGACTTGCTAAATGTAAAATAAATACAAGTTAGGTTATGATGTTTGTTATGTTTCAATACAAATTAATTTAAAATTTGGGGGAAAAAAATCTTGCTAGTCCATGCATTCTCAGGTTCTTTTAGAAAATATGACCATTCTTAGAGGCTGTAGAGGTGATGCCAAGTTATCTGCACAGAGACCATGGGTGAGGTGAGGCTAAGAGAGATTCACTTAAGAAAAATGGAGAATTTGGTAGGGAAAGAAAAAAAAGCTGAGTGGCAGAAGGGTGGAACAGAAAATCAATCAAATACCAATAATATGATGGTCTTAGGAAGCCATTGTTTCCATGGCAGCATGGGAGGAGTGGTGGGTAAGGATAAAGATGATGCTCTTTGAAATAATTTTTTAGCTGGACCAAATAAAAGTTTAATGCACAGATCCCAGCAATTTCTTTGGGATTCTTTGTGTGATACAACTACATGGGCCCATGTCACATTCTAGACAGAATGTGATAAACAAGAATTCACAATTGCCAAAGAGTTGGGAAACACTAGGACACTGGGCCCACCTCTTGCTTCCTTTCTGGAGCAGTACCTCATATGCCCCTAATCTGACCATCTTTTACATTCTGTTAAATACATACGAACTGAGAGGCATCACTGGAGTACTCATACAAACACAAATACTCTTCTTACAATAAAAAAAATTAAACCTCTGTCCTACTCTTGTTTTTCTGTACTTTCTCTTTGTACCATTAGCCCAGCTTTGCTTTCTCTTCTTTTGTCTTCTCCCCTTTCTGATAAAATGAGTAGTTCAGGATTGATTCAGACACAGATGTGACTGGATCAAGCTTTCCCCTGCCTGCCATACATAAACATGCCCGTGAATACATGGCACTGTCTTGACTTGATATGTCACCTCTGCTGCTGATAGAAGCTGCTGCTTTATGTTTCAATTTTTTTAAGACACATTTACAGGAGACTTAGAAAATACAGAACAAGGTTATATATAGTTTCACTATATATTGCAATTATCTGTAAGTAGATAAAATGAGATTTTTAGGTGGAATTTCAATATCAAACTCTCAAAAATTAATAGAATGAATATACAGAGAAGTAGAAGGATATGTGTGCAAAAGCTTGCATAGTAGTATCCAACTCTTGTGACACCATGGACTGTAGCCCACCAGGCTCCTCTGTCCATGGGATTGTCCAGGCAAGAATACTGGAGTGGGTTGCCATGCTCTCCTCCAGGGGAATCTTCCCAACCCAGGGACTGAACCCACATTTCTGACATCTCCTGCATTGGCAAGTGGATTCTTTACCACTAACACCACATGGGAAGCCCAGAAGAATATAATAGACCTGAAAAGCCCTGTGAAGAGAAGCTTTTGTATCTATTAATGCTCTATATTTATAGTATTAATATATAGAAAGTTTATGAATTTTTGTCTAGCTAAAAATTTATAACATTCTGATTCCACTTGTTTAACTTAGTATGATCAGAATGCTAGATTTCTAATTTGTGTTCACACAAAACTTTGATACAGTTCCATGTATTTTGGCATCTGGTATTACTGCTGAAAGTCTATAAAATATATACTTTTAGAAAATTTTATTGTTTGGAACTCTGGACCCTTGTAATTACTTGGGAATCATTCTGAAGGCTTGGATTGGGTCATATACACAAGTATTATGCAATTGGGGAGCGGAGGGTTTCCCAAATCAGACTCCCATGCCATACAAAATGTATATTTAAGTCAGGAATAAATCCAGCCTGTAAGCAAACAAAACAAAATATTGAGGTCAGAATATAAAGAAAGAGTAGAAACAGATTCAAGGGTTGTATATGTAGTGTATAACAAAATTGATATCTAAAATCCATTTGATTAGAAATTATGTTAGAATAATTAGTTAACAATTTGTAAAAATAATGAAAACCTTTTTTAATACAATATACCAAATTTACCTCCAGATGCATTGCAAAGTCAGGTACAAAACCCCAAATCTTAAAGATATAAGAACATTTAAATGAATATATAATCTGGAGATGAAAAGGATTTTCCAAAGTATATACCAAAGATAGAAATCATAAAAGAGCTTTTAAAAGAATTGCATATAGAAATGTTAAATGCCAAAACCATTGCACTCAAAACTGAGTGGAAACTAAAACCCAGGGGAATTTACAACATATGACTATGTTTAATGTGCTTCAGATAAAAATAGCTCTCCCAAAACCTATAAGAAAATGTAATGCCAATGGAAAACTTTACAAAGACTGTTATCAAGTCATTCACAAAAGAGAAGATACTAATAATCAACAAATGTAAGAAAATGTGTCTAACTTATTAGAAAGTATAATGGATACCAATCAAATTAGTAAGGCTTTTTTCTTCTTTAATAGCATTGATAATAAAGATGTAGTGAAAGGGAAACCCTCCAATAGTCCCGGTAGGACTACAAATGCATCACTTATGCAGGAAGAAAAATTAAATGTAAAATAAAAGGAGATTTGTTAAACAGTTATTGGTGCCTGATCAGATACTCTGTTCAGTTCAGTTCATTTCAGTCGCTCAGTTGTGTCCGACTCTTTGCGACCCCATGAATCGCAGCACGCCAGGCCTCCGTGTCCATCACCATCTCCCGGAGTTCACTCAGACTCACGTTCATCAAAAAGCAAAGGAGAAAAGATACTCTGTAGTCATTAAAAATGATGGTGTACATATATACCCCTGACCCCCAAAATGACGGTATATTACCAATGAAAAAGAAAGTCACAAAACAGTATAAAACGTGATCTCATTTTTTCACATAGTATATTTACTTATTTCTATTTCTCAAACCTACTTTTTTTTCCTCAGAATTTCCTAGAATGTTTGTTAAAATGTATTTCCAATATACCACAGGACTATTGGACCAGCCTCCAGGAAAGGTACCAAAGAGATACTGTTCCCCCTCCCCACCCCCGCTCCCCCAGGTCCCAGATGACTCTTGATATAAGATAAATTGGGAAATCCTGATCTAAGCTAAGCTAATCTCTTCTTTTGCTTTGTATTAAACTGCGATCCAGAGAGATTCTGGAACCAGTCTAAACTACGGCTTCGTAGGAGTGGGGGATGGGGGTGGGAGTTAAAATGTGCTACATTCCAGATGAGTGATCCCGTTTTAGAGCTTCAAGCTTGTTCAGACCAATATTATTAAATCAAATTCCCATCAGCCTCCTTCTATTTTGGTCAGACAGGTAACAGAACTTCTCTTCAGCTCCTCTGCTTCACATTCAGTAACGATCTTCCTTTGTTGATGGCAAATGGAAAGTTTTCCATTTCCTGTTCCCTAGCAATGTGACATTTTCAAACAGTAGCACAAAACTCTTTAAATAGAAAAGATCCATTTCTACTCTATCGTGACTCAGTAACAGCCCCAGGATTCTTCTCAAACTTTCCTAAAAATGTCATCTTTGGGCTGAACTCAAGAGGAACATTTCAGCCAAGGAGACGCATTTTCCACTCTGTCAGGAATGAGCCAGCATGGAGTTGGAACATAAAGTGTTTTGTAATCCTCAGAAAAGCAATACTTCTCACCAAAACCATGGCAACAACTCTCTGTGATGCTATCAGAGCCTGGGATCATTCAGGAGCCTCATCCTAACCAGAGACACAGCTGAGCCATTCACCTGTGTTGGTGAGAATGGTACCCTACATGACTGTTGCTATGGAGACACTATGGACAGTGATACTGAGCTGAAGGTCCCTTGTGCTTAGTTACCAAGGAAGCAGTGAAAATGAAACGTGCTCCATGTTTTAGTGGCTTCTGACTCTTCATTTGAAAGGATACCTTCCAATGGAAGAAATACATTAAAACATAGGGTTTAGTGTGGCAGAAGTTACCATTTTATCATCCACATTGTTTCACTTGAAATTTGCACCCATGAGGCTAAACTTTAGAGTCCAAAGTCTGTGTGACAAGAGGAATGTCACTATATCCATCAATCCCTATATTTCCTTCCTCTTCTACCTGAAACTCTTGAGAAAATTGCCCAACTAGACCTGGTGCTTCTCACCCTGGCTGGCTCTGCTCTGCTGGGCACGGGCCACTGTCATGTTCTGGTTGCAAACCAGTGGTGTGTAGACATATTCTAGCTGCTGCTGCTGCTGCTAAGTCGCTTCAGTCGTGTCCAACTCTGTGTGACCCCATAGATGGCAGCCCACCAGGCTCCCCCATCCCTGGGATTCTCCAGGCAAGAACACTGGAGTGGGTTGCCACTTCCTTCTCCAATGCAGAAAAGTGAAAAGTGAAAGTGAAGTTGCTCAGTTGTGTCCGACTCATAGCGACCCCATGGACTGCAGCCCACCAGGCTCCTCCGTCCATGGGATTTTCCAGGCAAGAGTACTGGCATGGGGTGCCATTGCCTTCCCCGCATATTCTAGCTACCATCTTTAAAAATGTATTTTATTGAGGTATAGTTGATTTACAATGTGTTGATTTCTGCTCTCCAGCAAAGTTGATTCAGATATATATATATAATCTTCTTTTTCATACTGTTTCCCACAATGGTTTATCACAGGATGTTGAATATAGTTCCCTGTGCTGTACAGTAGGACCTTGTTGTTTATCCATTCTTTATATACTAGTTTGCATCTTATAAGCCTAAACTCCCAATCCATCCCTTTCCTCAACACCCTTTGGCAACTGTCCTCCAGGTTTGGCAGTCTGTTTCCTACGTGTTTCTCCAACACACAGATGTGCTCATTTGTGTTGTGTTTTGGATTCCACATATAAGTGATATCATGTGCTATTTGCCTTTTCTGACTTATTTCTCTTAGTATGATAATCTCAAGGTCCACTCATGTTGTTGCAAATAGCAGTCTTTCATTCTTTTTCATGGCTTAGTATATTCCATTGTGTGTGTGTACCACTGATTTATTTATCAATTTATCTGTAGATGGTCGTTTAGGTTATCTCCATATCTTGGCTACTGTGAATTGTACTTCTAGCGCCCATTCTTGAGCTGGGTCCGCAGTCTCAGTCCTAGCTGCATTCAGAGAACCTATTCCTGGTCTTGCACTATCCTTGACCCTGAAGTTTCTATATATTCTTTAATAATCTTAAACAGGATAACGCTTCCCTGGCTGGTTAGGGTTCACACTTATAATTATAGAATATTAAAGGAATGTATCCCCTCTGCTTCCAGAGAGGTGGGAGAACTTGCTACTCACATCCTAAAATTCATTTGAGGGGGCAGGTGGGAAGGCTAGAGTAGTCAAGACACGTTTATAAAAGAAGGTTGATATAAGATTCTCACTACCAAGCATGAACATCTATGCTTAAGTCTAGAATAATTCAAATAGTGTAGAACTGGGACAGGAAAAGCCAGACAGATGAGAAAATCAGAATTGAGAGCCCAGAACTTCTGAATAAAGAAGCAACTTGATTAGTATAGACATCTGTGTTTGTACCAAAAACTGCTGCTGCTGCTGCTGCTGCTAAGTTGCTTCAGTTGTGTCCGACTCTGTGTGACCCCATGGACAGCAGCCCACCAGTCTCCTCTGTCCACAGGATTCTCTAGGCAAGAATACCGTAGTGGGTTGCCATTTCCTTCTCCACCAAGAAAACTAACTTGGAGTAGTATCAGTCTTGAGAATTTAATATAGTAGAGCTGATATTTTTATGATTAGATAAAATCACTAATCTCAGTATTGTGTAGAAAAGAACAGCATGTACTGAGGATTCCTTCTTGTTCTAAACTTAATATCTTCTCAGATCTACTTATTGGTTCCTAGGCAATTTATGGAAATTTCTAGAATGACATAAATATTGCCTAACTCAAAATGGTCACAGTAATCATCATGCTTTATTTTAACATTTGGGGGCATATCACATTGTTTTTTTATTATCTCGTCTTGTCCTTAAATATAACACTGTAGAGATTTTTATTTTTTTAATAAAGAAACTTACTTGAAAAATAAAGCAACTTGAGTATAAACACAGGACTCTCAATTCTGATAACGATGACTAGAAGAATGCAAAACTAGAGGGGGAAAAATTGCTTTGTTTCTGAAAGCTAAAACAGATTGACACCTGAATGCCAGAACCATATGAGAACACGTTGGGATGATGTGGAAAAGATATCAAGAACTCCTTCCCTTTCACCTCCCAAAGAAAACCATATGGCCTCAAATTAAGTGAAGAGAGAGCTTCATGGATACCTGCAGTGTGTAGCTGGTTGGACTGGGGAGCAGGGGTTAGGCTTGGACTGGAAAGCAGCCCTCTGCTCAGAGCATTTTTAGCTACAGTGGAGCAGTGGAGGTTTGCCAAGGGCTCTGGGGACACAGATGACCGCAGCAAGCTGAAAGCAGGGAGGGAAGTAAAGCACGAAGAGACCATCAGGGATGGAGGCCAGGCAGTAGCTAAGGACAGCTGCGTCCGAAGGTGCAGGCCACTGGTGGTGCAGTTTTGGCCCAGTGTCAGAACTCTCGCAGGTGCAGCAGGAAGCAGGCGCAGAAAGGCATGTGGTCATTCCGTCTCCACCTCTAGCCTTGGAGCTTTGCCAGACCTGGAGAAGAAGCCTCCCAGGGACAAATGCCACTGCCAGGATCATCCTGCCCTTGGCTGTCTGGCTTTTCCCTCTAGGCTTGGAGCGCTGAACTGACAGCCTGCCCACCAGTCCTTCACTGGAGAGAAGGACTACACGAGCTCCCAGGTGACAAGAGGGGCAACGCCAAGGACGCTGGGCAACCAGCCATGCTTCACTTAGCTAGTGAGAAGAACACAGTCTTGACAGTTTACCCAGCTGGTTACCGTTTCTGATATACTCTAGTCATTCTTGAATACCCTGATTTCCTTCTGATATCATTTCCGTTCAGCCTGAAGAATTTCCTTAAGTATTTACTGTAGTCAAGTCTGCTAGTAAACAAATTATCTGATTTTTACAAATTATCTGATTTTCTCCTTTAACTGGACTATCTTTATTTCACCTTCATTCTCTGTGTTCTGGGTTGATAGTTTTTGTTTGGTTTTTATTTTGTTTTATTTTGTGAACTGTGATTTCTGCTTAGAAGTCTGTGGTTATTTAAATCGATGTTTTTTCTTTATGTAATGTTTTGTTTTTCCTGGCTACTTTCAAGATTTTCTCCTTCTCTTTGGTTTTCAGCCATTAGATTATGATGAATCTAAGTGTGGTTTTTCTGTGACTATATCTGGTTTGGGGTTTGTTGAACTTTCTGAATCTGTAAATTTCTGTTTTTCACCAAATTTGGGGAGTTGTGGCAATGATTTATTTTTCTGCTTTCTTTCTGGGGCTCTAGTGAGCCGATTATTATATATACATCAAGTAGATCTAATTATCTAATTAATGCCTTTGAACTATGGTGTTGGAGAAGACTCTTGAGAGTCCCTTGGACTGCAAGGAGACTGAATCAGTCAATCCTAAAGGAAATCAGTCCTGAATATTCATCGGAAGGACTGATGCTGAAGCTGAAGCTCCAGTACTTTGGCCACCTGATATAAAGAGCTGACTCATTGGAAAAGACCCTGATGCTGGGAAAGACTGAAGGCAGGAGGAGAAGGAGATGACAGAAGAGGAGATGGTTGGATGGGATCACTGACTCGACAGACATGAGTTTGAGCAAGCTCTGGCAGTTGGTGATGGACAGGGAACCCTGGCATGCTGCAGTCCGTTTGGTTGCAAAGAGTCGGACACAACTGAGCGACTGAACTGAACTGAACTAAACAGACTTTTTGATACTGGGGTGCAGGAACCTGAGGGTCTGAGCACTTTTTCCATCATTTTCTCTCCCTTCTTCAGGTTGCTCTGTGTTCAAGTGTCCTGGCTTGATACTCATTCTTTTGTTAAGCCTTGTGGTGAATTTGTTTTTTACTTCAGATATTCTACTGTAAATCTTGTATTTCCATTTGATTCTGTTTTGTGTGTTCAGTCCTAAGATGGAGTCACACGAGACTGTTCAGCGAAGCACAGTCTAGCCTCCAAAAGGAATTGATAGCAATTCAGCAACATTGGTCTCGCCCATGAAGGCTGGCGAGAAGCCAGTTCAAAACCCATGGCAATACCTTTAAAAATTACCTGTCTCCATACTCTTTCAGAATATCGTGGTTTTTTAATATTTATTTATATACTTTTGTGCTGGGTCTTCCTTATTCCATGGGCTTTTTCTCTAGCTGTGGCAAGCGGGAACTACTATTCCTTGTGGTCCTCACTGCAGCGGCTTCTCTTGTTGTGGAGCTCGGGCTCCAGGACCCAGTAGCTGCAACTCCCGGGCTCCAGGGCACGTGGCTAGGGTTAGCTGCTCCACAGCACATGGGATCTTCCAGATCAGAGATCAGACCCGTGTCTCCTGCACTGGCAGGTGGGCTCTTTACCACTGAGCCACCAGAGAAGCTCGTCTCAGTATATCTTGACTGCCCTTTCTCTGAAGCCTCACTGTGGAATAGTAAATGAACTTGAAAGACAGCTGTATAGCTTTTTCATTTTTCTTCTCTCCATTCTAATTTTCTCTTCATAAAAGCAATGCTTGTTCTCTCTTTTCATTATAAGGTGATCAAACCAGTCTCTCTCTTTGAAAATTTCTGCTCTTTCTATTCTTATCCTGAGCATCTTAAACCCAGGAATCAAGACGACAAACTCTGAATCTCCCTGAGAAAATGTATATGTCCAAAGATAGATTCTTTTAGGGAGTTAAGTGAGAAGAGAGGAAGGAAATCATAACTATTATACTCATAATATATATCATATATGTAACTTACTTACATAAATAAATATATATATGTGATATATATGTAATCTGTGCTACAGATAGTAACAGAAAGTTCCATAATTTATAGTTTGTACAGTTTATAGTGTTTTACATTTTTTAACCAAAGCGTGACTCCATTGGCCCTTCTCTGAATTTCCAGGTGAATTCCAGACTCTCATGATAGTACCATTTATTATTTTAATGTTTATTTCATTCATTTATTTGGCTGTGCCAGGTCTTAGTTGTGGCACACTGGATCATCCAGCTTCATTGTGGCATATGAACTCTTAGTTGTAGCCTGAGGGATCTAGTTCCCTGAGCAGGGATCACACCTGGGCCACCAGCATTGGAAGCATGGAGTCTTAGCCACTGGGCTTCCAGGGAAGCCCCAATACTACCATTTATTGATGACTTATGGTACCAGGCACTCTGCTAAGCAACCTGCATACATGTTTTAATCAAAGTATAGCAATCCCACAGGGCATTGTTCCCATTTACAAATGAAAAAGCTGAGGGTCAAAGAGGTTGAACAACTTGCTCAGAGTTACCCACCCAGGAAGGGGCAATCCCAGGTGGGATTTGAGCCCAGGAGACACTTCCAAGACCAAACTTCCTTTACTCTGTCTCCTGTTTTGAACTCATGGCAGCATTTATGGTATTCATCTCCCAGGTAGCATAGCAGGGGGAGACAGAGTGTAACACTGAAAATACTTCAAAGAGGAGACTGGACTTCTAGTCTCTGGTGGTCACTCACTTGCTGGAAAACCCTGCAACCCTCAGCTTCTCTCATCCTTTCTTGTCCATGTCTACAACAAAATGCAAGTGTCCTTCACACACTTCAGACTCTCACAACTGTTCTAGAAATAATATGAGAAGAGTGATCAGACAAAAAAAAGATACGAGGCAAATAGAAGTGATCACAATCAGTCTTAGCCTAGCTCACATACTAACACTTCTTTTTCTAAGTTTTACAGTTACGACTCCAACAGAGAAGGACCCAAGAACAGCTGGCTAACCAAGGCATCGTACCATGTGAGTAGCTCTGTTTCTTATGGACTGGTCTATATGGGGGTGGCAGGGGCGGGGTGTGCAGTTTGGGAGCTGGAAAGCACCTCAGAGGTCATAATCCAATTTCATGGATCAGTTTCCCCAAATCCTCACAGACTCTGGGTCAGCAGGAATCCCAGACCTTAGAGGCTTTGTCCCAAATGCTACTCACCTGCCAGGGCTTCCCTTTACTCATAGAGGTTGTACCTAAAATTCTAATGTAGTGGATTTGATTACAAGACAACCACAATTCTATGGGCCTCCATCCCCCTCTATTTTTAGAATTGGACATAATCACTGTTCTTCCTGGAAGCATCAATTGTATCATCTTTCTCTCACCTCCTTGGTTTCAAACTATTTGAGTACTTGAGTCCCCAATTAATCGTATATTGCCAATTGCTTTCTTTCTGGAATAATGAGCAGCAATACCATTCTAGTATAAATGGTATAACATTGAATTACTGGCCATCATTTGGGTCAAAGAAGAAGAATGATCCTATCTTTTGGAAGGTATATTTGAAATTTCCTACCTTGAAACTTGAAAATTTCAAGTTTAGCAGTTGAAGCTACCTCCTGGTTAGCTATAAAAATAGGAAAAGTACCAAATAAATGGAATCACCATGTAAGCTCCTTTAGGTCACACTTTCTAACTTCTTCCCACAGAAGTTAAATTTTTTAATTTTTTAATTAAAATTTTCAAAGTCAAAATCCATAATGACTCCTACAGAAATCCAGGTCCTTGTCCAGACTGTGATTTCATAGTTAAGCATGCAACAAACAAGCATTTGCCCTTGATCGAAGGTCCTACAGTTAGTAACCTTGGTGCCCTATGATCCAAATCTAAACATTTCAAGTATAGTCGGTGCTTCAGAACCAGAAAAGAACTAAGAATATTTCAAGCTCTTTCCTTTGGGAGTTCAGATGAAGTTCTTTGTTCATGGCTCAGCCCTGCAAAGAATAAACAGCAGGTGACCTATGGCAGAACAACTTTTTTAGCGACTTGCTAAGCACAAAAGAAAGATCTCACCCTGCAACTGAAAGGCTGCTTCAATCAAATGTACAGTTAGAATGAGAAATCAAAGGCACAAGGCTATGTGGCCTGTTTCATCTTAGCCAGCCCAGCAAGGCAGGTGTTAAAACACAGGAGAGACCCAGAGTCTACAGGCTTCAAGTCAGATAAAATACATTGGCACTCAAAGCCAACCAAGCCAGTCTTATTTCTGAATCCTGTTGCAAATGTGTAGAATTGAATTTGTTTAACCACCATCTAGAAGAACGATTCACTAACAGTGGAATGTAGACAAGTGTAGATCCACCAGGATCCTCTCCGCAGACCACAGTCTCTACCACATGCCCTCAAATATAAGATGAATATGTCAGTTTCAGTGGGATTAAAATAATCAGTTCTTTCATGGGGGCTTCCCGGGTGACTTAGAGGTAAAGAACCCACCTACCAGTGAAGGAGACTTGGGTTCGATCCCTGGGTCAGGAAGATCCTCTGGAAAGGAAATGGCAAGCCTCTCCAGTGTTCTTGCCTAGGAGACCCCAAGGACAGAGAAGCCTGGCTGGCTACAGTCCACGGGGTCCCACAGAGTTGGACACAACTTGGCAACTAAACAATAACAACAGCAATCCTTCATGGGCATCACTTTCCTTAATTCTGGAAAGGAAACTGAAGTAGAGAGACCCAGTATCTTTACATCTGCTCAAGCTGTTCACAACTGATTTAAAGTTTAACCTACATGTTTAAATAATCCAAACCTGGGTCTTGCAGCTGTCATTTCAAGGAGAATAAAATTTTTTTTAAGTTTCTGGAGTTAAATTTCAGAAATAAGACACCTAATAAAAACAGGAATGAATCCAATGGCACATTTTTACATAACACCCCTATGTAAGGTATGCAAATTAAATGTCCATTTGCAGAATAGGGTCCAAAGGAAATAGAATATGTTGTTATCCAGGATTTCCAGAATCTGATAGTGTGGGGCTTCCCCAGTGGTTCAAATGGTAAAGAATCTACCTGCAGATCAGGGGGCACAGGTTCAGTCTCTGGGTCAGGAAGATCCCCTGGAGAAGGGAATGGCAACTCACTCCAGTATTCTTGCCTGGAGAATCCCCATGGACAGAGGAGCCTGATGGGCTACAGTCCATGGGGTTGCAGAGTTGGACATGACTAAGTGACTAACACTTTCACTTTTTTTCACTTTTCTGCAGGATTTCCAGAATCAGATAGTGTATATATTGATGAAATACTGCTTAACAGAAATTTTGCACCCATAGTCCATTTTGTCTTGAAAACAGTTGCTGGGGGAAAGTCCTATGAGTCGTGCAGTGATGTTTCCTTTTAATTCAGCAAAATGAGAAAGGGAGATTGAGCAGCATCAGTTTCCCATAGTCTTCAGCCACCTTCTCTCCAAGGGTGTCACTTCTGCTGTAGAAAATTGTCAAAGCTACAGCATGTGCACCCAGCCCGGTGCAGGCCCAGCCCCTAGATCTCAGGACTTAGCACTTCTGGGGAAGCCAGATTCAGACAAGCCTCTGCACCTGCTGATATGGGGAGCCCAGATGGTAGCCCCATTGACCCAGAGCTTAAACCCTAGTCTTTTACTCAGCCACCCACCACCAGCAGGCACACGTGTGTAAAGGCAGTTGCTCCAGAGAAGGAAGCAGGAACTCACAGTCTCTGGGTCTTTTCTACTCAATCAGATTCAGCATATTTCATGATGACCCAGACTCTGTGCAGGGTGGTATGCTGGGCGCTGTGGGGACCACCGTGAGCACAACTGTGCTTTGTAGAGGCTCAAGATTTTAGGGGGAAGGTGACAAGAAACACAGAAGGTGGGACCAGTTATATTTCTCAAGAGGGCTTTTATGTCTTCCTTCTATCATTTGAATTTTCTGGAGCAGAAGAAAAGAGGAAAGGAGGAAGAAAGTGAGTAGAACGGAGGGAGACAAAGCTGATAGCCATTGGAGGTCACCTAATTTGATGATTTTTGGTATTTTTGATAGTTAAATATATTGTGTGTTATGTGTGTATATACAGACACATACTGGCTGGAACAGGGTCAGGGGCCTCTGTCTGCCCCACTCACTCGGCCCTCCTCACCCCTCTTAGATAACCCTGTTTCTCTTCCCCAGGGTCCTCTTCAAACAGAGTTTGAAAACCCTGCCCTAGTCCATGTCTCACTGTCTTTAACCTTCATGAAACTGAGATTGGAGAGGCCTCAGAGATGCATCAAACATCCCAAAGCCAGAGCCCAAAGCGATCCTATTTACAAACTTGAACCGTGAGACTTTAAATGCATGCACAGTAAAATGATATCACAGCCTCACATTGTTCATAACACCGGAAATAACTGCAGTACTCCCCCGAATTTTCAAACTTGTTATAAATTGCTCAAGTGGAGAGCTGCTGGCCAGGTGAATTGTTCATTGTCCTTCTGTTACTACCAGCTAGCCCTGCTGGTTTAGTTTGTTCACAGAAACACCTGCTCTCCTTGGACAGAATTAGCCTTGAGTTGTATATTAGATTGACCTAAGGCCATTGCCCATTGCAAAAAGAAGAAATTGAAGTCCCCTCCTGTTGCAGCAGCTGAGGCCAAAACCTGCATCTCTTGATCCTGGAGTAGCAGCCAGCACAGGGTCCCTTTAAACAGTACAAAAGTGCTCTCAGCCAGAGGTACACCCCCAGGCTGGCTTCTAAGATTATTTTCACATATATAGTATCAGTGGTGGAATTCACATTTTCAAAAGAGTTGGTAAACCTGAGTGAACTAGCCTCTCGACATTAGTGTAGAAATATTACCTTAAGAATTTATGGTTCAGACTCCCTTCCAGAATCCCACCTCTGAACCTCAAGAGGAAAGTTTCAAATTGCCTGCTTGTCACCGTCAACTGGAATTCAGAAGCATGGCTCTGCCACCGTCCCCATCAGGCTCAAGGCTGCAAGAGGACATCAGGGTTCTCTTATTTTTTCTTGTTCTGGGACACAGCCCAACCTCCTGTGGGCAGGCTCAGGTCTGGTCATCATTTCTCATGCAGGTTTTCTCCACTACATTCTTGTCTTTGAGCACCAATCTCCTGGATTGGAGGGTAAATGCTGTGGCTCAGATGGTAAAGAATCTGCCTTTCAAAGCAGGAGTCATGGGTTCGATCCCTGGGTGGGAAAGATCCCTTGGAGAAGGAAATGGCAACCCATTCCAGTATTCTTGCCTGGAGAATCCCATGGACAGAGGAGCATGGTGGGCTACAGTCCATGGGGTCACAAAAGAGTTGGACACGACAGAGTGACTAACACATATCTCCTGAGTTCAATCTTAAATACTGTTTTATTCCAACCCCTTCAGAATTCTTAGTGCAGAAAGGAATCAGCTGTGAGTTTTCGATGAAAAAAAAAGTTCAAAGAGCTTACCATCTAGAACGTTCTCTCAGTTCTCCTGCTTAATTATGCCTATTAATAATATTGCACAATGTCTCACCACTACATGGAGTAGGTTTCTGGGACACCTGAAGGGAAAGAAATGACTTTCTCTCTCCTTCTGCTAGTACACTGGGGCTGCTCTCTGTGAATCCAGGGGAGAGAAGCAGGAGCATTGAGTTGATTGTCCTGGAATCCAGAAAACGGCATTAGAGAACTGAAGTCGATAACAGAAGCCCAGGGGGCACCCAAAAGGCTGCGACTTCTGCGAGACTCAAAGAAGGCCCGCTGGCCAGAAAGAAGCATCTGGGCAGCTTGGTTCTGTGGTCTGATGGATGTCGATGAATGGAAAGATACGATGAGCTGTGTGTGAATGGTGCTGCCTTTATTTGTTTTGCAGACTAATCCAGGCCTCCGCAGCCACATACTTACGGCAAAGCCTTGGTAAATCCCTGGATTCTGTGGTCCTTCTCCTGAATAGCGAGAGGCGTCACGGGCCGGTCCCTGCACCCAGAGCACACGCAGCATCTTGATAGTTTTGAGAAGCTGGCGGGGCAGAGTCTTCCTTCCTTTCTTCAATGCCTTCATCTGACTTGGCTTCTCCCCACAGCACCGCCCCCACCCCCCACTGTTGGCTGTTTGAGCAGAACACGGCACAGGGGTTTCATCTGTCCTCCTTCCCTCCCTCCTAACATCTCAAATGTGGAGTGAGAAAAAAGCCTCCTCGGTTTTCATACCAAGCCCATTTAGGTCCAAAATCCTAACTTCTCTATTTCCCCCAATTCTTTCCTTCATCTCTAGTTCCTTGCTCCTTAGAAATTAGTGCACTAGTGATACAGGCATCACATGAATGTATCTGTGCACCCTTCTGAGAAATTCTGGAGTATTCGTGTAGAAGGCATTGAATTCCCTAAGCATGCAAGCCAGGCTGTAATATTACAAAGCTCCATTGGGAAAAGGCAATTTTCAGTCCCCTGAGACTATTCTTTGGGTCCTGAATGGGCCCTCTGTTGCTACCCTAAAGAGATGAGACAGTTTCCAAAGTATTAACCACACGTGCATAGCATGGATCCCATATGTTTGGAAGAAAAATACTCCTGGTCCAATTTGTCTTTACAAGCAAAGCCAATGGACTTCCCTAGTGGTCCAGTGGTTAAGACTTTGGACTTCCAATGCAGGAGGGTGCAGATTCGATCCCTGGTTGGTGAGCTAAGATCCCCCATGCCATACAGCATGACCAAAAAAAAAAAAAAAAGGCAAAGTCAAGAGGACAAGCATTGCTAAACCTGTTTGTAAGTGGGAAACTGAGAACATGGGAAGGCTCTCAGACTTGTTCAAGGCTGCACCAGGAATAGATGGCAAAGCAAGGACAGAACCCAGAGGGATGGCTCCCAAAACTTTAGTCACCCAAAACTTCAATTATACCCATGACTAACTACTGTAGAGCTTGTATTTAAATCAGTTTCGTCTTCCTCCCCCAAACTCTTATATATATGAATTGTTATCCATATACCTGTCTTTGATTAATTAATGGCATATAAACTTACCAGCCAGTGCTTTTTGATGAGAACAAGCAGTTCTAAACCAAGTTGTTCTGCTTCTAGGCAGCAACTATGAAAAGTGGCAGTTTATGAAACTAAGCAGCCTTTCTCTGGACAAACACACCATTTTTCTTCAGCTCTTTGAAATACTGAGAAATAAGTTGTAGACATCAGGCACCCCTTTTTGACGTCTCTGATTGTCAAGTACATCTGTAAATTCCCATCTACAGATCAGGATCTACTTGCCATGGAAATGCCAGAGAACCAGAATCCCCTGGGGGCTTGTCCGAACATAGACCCTCTGTCCCTCCTCCTCTCACCCAAGCTTTGGATTCTATAGGTCTGGGTGGGGCGTGAAAATTGGTACTGTTGGCAGGTTTCCAGATGATGACAAAGATGCTGGTCCAGGGCCACACTTTGGGAACCAGTGCCCCAGCTGCTGTCCCAGAACACCAGCTCTTGGATGCAGCCTCTTGGTCCTGACCCGTACACCAGAGGAGGAGCTGGGTTCTCCCTGCAAGCCAGAGGGGAGAAGGCAGGCCCCGCCTCCGCCATCAGAACTGCCACCAGCCTCAGGCTTCTCTCCCTAACAGATTGTCCAGGGCCCTCCAGCCTGTTTTCTCTTTTTTTCCGGGTCCCTGTTGGAGGCAGGAGGTTAGAAGCAGGGGGCACCGCAGGAGGTCTGTTCTTATCTTGGAATCTTTTCCTGAGCTCTAAGTAAGCAAATGTTTATACACACTGCTGACCCAAATTAGCTGGAGCTGCGTGGACAGAAATAGGAATAGCCCGTGACTAAACTCCTCATCGAGAACATGAATTCCCCTGTGAGAAGCGATTCATCTTCCTCCCAGGGGATGAGTGAGACGTGTGGCTGACTGAATTTACAACTGTATTTTAATTTGGAATCACATTGACTTATTTTTTTTTTTAGCAATCCAAATTCCTTTTTCAATCCTAAATGTCAGTGTCCCTTAAATACAAAATGTTGCCATTTGATACTCCCAGGGCTGTCAGCAGAGGATTTTCCAAAATGTTAATGTGGTGCGCCGGGATGCAGTTTCACTTTCCTTGGCCCTTGGAGGGAGGGGCTGAAACCCTCTTTTCTCTGGAATCCCAGAAAAGATACATGTCAATCAAAGAGGCCATGGCAGGCCAACCCAGTGCCCCATGTAACATCCTTTAAGTCCTAGAAAGAAAAGCGTGGGGTACAACCCAGTGTGTGAATCTTTTTAGCTTCCTTCCCAAATCCTTGCTGAATGGTCATAGCCTCTCCCACCCCGTGGCAGAAGGTTCCAGAAGACCATTGTGCACCTGGCATCAGAGAACCGGACTGTTCAGTCATTTCACAGGGGAACAGTTACCACCAAAGAGTGATGAATTGTAACTCTACAGGCTAAGATACCGGGAATGCAGCATTTCGTGGAAGAGTTAATAAGCTCCACTAATAAGAATTGAAAAGCCTCAGGGATAAGAGAAGCAAATAAATTCCTCCTAAACCCTAAGCCCAATTAAAACCAATTGAGTTTGGAATGTAAGAGCCATCTCAAGATAGATTCATGCTGTCCCCTTAGGGTTGCTTCTTAAGGAAAAAGTTATGTCACTCTTTTCAATGACTTAGTAAGGAAGGCCACACTAAAATCAACTCCTTTTCTGGATTATGGAAGGGATTAAGCCACATCAGTATATAATAACTAGGCGACCACGAGACTGTTGGACAGAGGTGAAGACCTATGGGTTCAGATGGCACAAATTCACCAGGACCCAGTGGCCCTCAAGCAGATTTGTAGGATCTGGTTGCCTGGGGAAACGGGAAATGGTTTCAGAACTCCATCAGTGTAAATTGCAGCTGTGATCAAAGGCAAATAAAGACAAGCCTCCTGACTCAGGATGGGGGTCAGACTCAAGTCAGAGAAAATGTATGAGCAATGCAGCAGACCGCACATTTTTCCAGAGCCACTGAGTCAGGGGACAGGGGAGGGGAAAGAGGCATTGAAAAGGGCAGAGTTGGCAGGGAGGTTCCTTTTAAAAATGAAAAGCAGCAAAGAGAAATTGGAGGTGTTAGATTGATGGGAGATGTGGTGGTCAAGCAACAATTTTTTTTTCTCCTATAAAAGGAAGCCCCATAGTCTATGATCAAATTGAGGAGAAAAGGACTTGTCCAGTCTCCTTGGCACAAGGCAGCCAGTCTGCCTGTTCCTTTGGTCAACTCTGCAGTCATTTGGGTGAGACAGGAAAGTCTAGAGAGAGATGCCTCAGTAGCTCCCCAAGCTCCCCAAGCAATATCCAAGGATAATGGGCTTGACCAGCTGCCCAGAGTGGAGTCTCCCTTCTCTCTAACAAGCCAGTCCAAGAGCTGGGCTCACATGAGGCATGGTTTTGAGGCTGAATGAGACACACACTCACACGCATGCACATGCTCACACATTTACACACACAGCCCCAAGTGCCCATCTGGTTAGATATCCATTTTTATTTTTTTTTTTCTGCCAGCCAAAGTTTGGAAGACTGTTTCCTTGCCTGCAGCTTGTGAGTTGACATCTGTTGAAGTAATATTAGAATTCTGGGTCACGTGATCCACCCACTTGTCCAGACCTCCAGTCCAGGAGAATATTCTATGCAATTCTGCAACCGCTGATCAACCTCATCATTTCTGATGAGAAGTTACTGTTTATGGCTCTGCATTGTGATTGTTCCAGGGGATCAGGAAAGACAATGAAAAGGCAGATTTTTGCAAAAGCAAAGTCAAAAGTTCATCCCTGTGAGGCATTGCTGGGAGCTGATAGGAGGAGAAGCAGTGGGGTCGTGGAGAGAAGGAGGCTGGCGTCCGGTCCAGGTTGTTTCTGGCTGCTGTGGACTGTGATGGACCAGTGCCCATGTCTATCAGTCGTCAGTGTTTTGAGCATCACAGCTGAAGAGAAGTTAGATGGTCGGAGGACCTAGGCTCCTAGCCCTACCTGTGTGACCCAGGGCAAGTCAATCCCATTCCAGGGGCCTTAAGTTTCCCCATTAATTTATCATCTCCAAGGTCCCTTCCAGCCCTCAAAGTCTCATTCCATGCTTCTTTCTCAACACCCTTTGGTTGCATGTTCTTGCCCGACCAGCCACCTCCCTGACCCAAAAGGACAAGTTGCCTCCCACAACATGGACCACAGCCCTTCCACTGACCTTGACCTCCACCCAGACTTCTGCGCTCAAGGGCAGGGCAAAGTCAAAGAGAGTGGTGGTCACCCGAGTCTCCCCATCTTCCTAAAACTAGAGCATCGCCTGTCCGCGCCCGGGCCTGCCCCTCTTCAGAATCTTGGAATGCCCCGTCTCTGCCACTCCTTTTCCTATCGCGTATTCTGCCCCCCGCTGCTCCTCCTGTTTGAGGCTGATGTCCACCTTTCTCTGTGCCCTCCGGCCTCGGGGAAACTGGTGACCTCCAGAGCTCCTTTCTTCTTCAACTGCTTGTGGCCTGAAAAAGGCGATCACCTCCCCCGCCTCCCCGCCCCCATGCACAGCTCAGCAAGCACACTGGCAAACACCGCCACGCTGCTCTGGGCCCCAAGGCCCCCTGCTCACATCTGTATCTTTCTATTTCAGCCCTGAAAAGCCCACCTGAATTCCATGAACAAAGAAAACATTTGGATAGTGACAAGGTAACTTTCTGCAAACCTCCCATCTTTTGATCTCAGACTCCAGGCTATGGATCTTCAGGTGCTAAGTTTGGGCAAATTTTTCCTACAACTGGCTGGTCCCCTACCCCCACACTGTGTGGAATCTTCCTCCTAGGCTCTGAAAGCTGTGGAAATAGAATCAATGATGTCGGCTTCGAAACTGCTATTGGTGAGCTTTAAAAAAAAAAAAGATGTCCCGAGTCTTTCTGATATCGGTAGGGGCATCCCTGCAAGGTGTTTTCAGATAGACATGAAATGAGGTAGGTGAGGTGGGTTGGCAAGCTTTTTTCAGTGATGAGCAGATGATTTTAAATCCAACTCAGTGGTAGGGTAAGGCCTGCAGATAACGGGGCTTATTTGTGGCTATTTAAAGGCGAAAAGTTTTCCCTGTGGCTTAGTGATAAAGGATCTGCCTGCCAGTGCAGGAGATACGGGCTCAATCCTTGGGTTGGGAAGATCCCCTGGAGAAGGCAATGGCAACCCACTCTAGTATTCTTGCCTGGAGAATCCCATGGTCAGAGGAGCCTGGTGGGCTACAGTCCGTGGGGTCAAATAAATCAGACACGACTGAGTGACTAAACAACAATGGAAGGCTGAAGGATTTCTGTTTGTCTATCTTTCTTTTAGCATCTGAGGGGGAAATTAGCATGTATTCAGTACCTTCAGAGCAAGTCTCTGCAACTTGAATTTATCGAGACTGTAAGTGCTAGTTACGGAGCACCAGCAGTGCACCTAGAAGGAAGGCCGGCAGGCTCCTCCTGGGAGGCCACTGCTAGAGAAGGCTAGCCTGGGGGCTAGCGAGAGGGTAGGGGGAGCGGGGAAGAGGGGCGAGCTCCAGGACTCCAGGACTCCCTAGGGCTGCTCACGGGAGGCTGTGCTTCCTGCTGCCTGGAGAATAACTGCCTTTAATCTGAACTGGAGTGAGCCCCAGACCCCTCTTCAGGGGCCAATACAGTGAGGTCAGAACCCAGAAATGAGGGTCCTAAAGTCCATTTATGGCTCTGCCACAGCCCACACCATCCCTGCAGACAACTCCATCATCAAGAAAACTTTAAGACTCGATAAATACTACGTCTGTAAGTGTACTTGCAGCATCAATGTGGGTCTCAATCTGCAGGATTCTCATTTTTACATCCTGAGAGAAAACTCAAGGGAAAAACAGGAGAAGGGCATGTGTTGCCATGTTATACTGGATGGGATGAGGTTACCTTTCATCCCTGACTCTAGTTAGTTTGTGACTCCTTTACAAAATAAGATTGGCTATAATATAAACAGCATGATGATATCAGTTTTATTAGCATTTTATGAATAGGTACCTGTCTGCCCTTTAAGTTTGGAGCGCTGAGATGGACCAAAGCTTTTGACCTCTTTATCTTATTTCTCCATCCTGAAATTACTAGAGAGGTTTCACTAGATGAGTCCTCCTTCATCAAAATGTAGAACAGGGATATTTGCATGTTTCATCTGTAAGAAAGTAATGCTTTTTCCTTTTGAGAGAAAAGGGGTTTCTTTTAAAGTTAAAATTAGATGATTCGGCTGTATTATACTGAGAGTGGACTTGATTCCATGTGTGTGTCCAACAGGCTGAAGACACCCTGAAGCGCAAGGCAAGAAGCAGGTCCGACCGTGCAGCCGTGGTGAAAATGCACATACTCCAAGGTAGGGGATGCCCGAAATCATTAAACCAGTACCTGTCAGTGGGAGAAGGGAACATGGACCATTGTTCAAGGTTCCTTGTCTCTGCTCAGTGGCTGAGTCCACTTAGAAAGGAGCCACTTCCATTCCGAAGTGGTTTTTGAGCTGTCATCTAGTCATTCAAGGTCATGTTGATGATCAAATCGAGAAGCCATATGGTGGCAGAAGGTACCCCACTAGGGGTCCAGTCTGAGCTGCACCACTGCTCAGCTTTCTCTGAGCACACAAGGCATGTCCAACATATATCAATTTCCTTTAAAATGTCCATCCTTCATACCGGTAATAAATGTTTAGTTTCTAAAGGGTTTCCCTGGTGGCTCAGCAATGAAAAAAATCTGCCTGCAAAGCAGGAGTCTCAGGTTCGATCCCTGGGTTGGGAAGATCCCCTGGAGGAGGGCATGGAAACCCACTCCAGTATTCGTGCCTGGGGAATCCCATGGACAGAGGAACCTGACAGGCTACAGTCCATAGGGTCACAAAAGAGTTGGACATGACTGAAGCAACTGAGCATGCAAGGCTTACAAAATGATGTTTACTGAGGAGACCAGAAAACAAAACTATATTCACAGTCGAATTCAGGAAAGCAAAGTATATACATAAATTGTATTTATAGTCAGATTCTATGATGGAAAGATAAAGACCTAACAATAAATACTGTGTAAATAATTAAGAAATACACTCAATATTAAAAATAGTAGATTCTAAGTGGAAGAGGTTTCCCAATGCTTTCATTTCTTTTGCATAATTTTTTTAACATTTTCTACACTTACAGCAATATATATGTATAAGAAAACATAATCAAAAAAGGAATGTTATCTGTTGCATCATTACCATCTTGAATTAAAATATCAGGCTATGAACTCCGAGAATCAGACATAGCTGAGCAACTGAGCACACACACACATTAATAGAACAGTGGTACTATGAGGTCTGGAAAGATCTCGCCTTCTAAATTTTCAGAGTTAAGCAGAAAGTGGCAAACTCTCATGGAACCCAAACTTCCAGTTCTGCCTTATTGCAGCAACTGGCTTTCAAGACTCTCTTTCATGTTCTTGCACAGAAATAAGTCAGGGCCTCGCCCAGAGAGGAAGAAAGAGTGATTTAGAGCTTGTCAGTGATCTTTCTCACCCTCCCAGTGATGAGAAGCTAATATATTCTTTTTAAATCCCTGTTTTATTAAATAACCATTTTGTTGGATATATTCAGTTCCTTAAATCCCTGTTTAATTAAATAACCATTTCCCTCCAAAACCGTTTCTCTTTTACAACCAGATCAGGACATTTGAATCAGTTAGTATCACAACCTCAACAGGTCTGAAACCCTTAAGAAGTCCTGCTACTGCAGTTATCACAATTGGATTGGACTGTTTAGTCCCTTCAGTTGTGTCTGACTCCTGCAACCCCATGGACAGCAGCCCGCCAGGCTTTCTATCCATGGGGTTTCCCAGGCAACAATACTGGAATGGGTTGCCATTTCCTTCCCCAGGGCTTCCCCACCCAGGGATCAAAACTGCGTCTCCTGCATCTCCTATATTGCAACAATTTTTTTTACCGCTGAGCCACTAGGGAAGCCCCAGTTATAACAATAGATAATATTTACTGCCAACTCATCATGGGCCAGGTAGTACCCAGGTCTCCTGCATTTCAGGCAGATTCTTTACCAGCTGAGCCACCAGGGATGCACATACAGACTGGATGGGCATGCAAATACTGTCATTTAAAGTCAGTAAATGAGGCAGGCCCTGTGGACTGTTTGCTTACAGAATCGACAAATTGCACATTTTTCTCCCAAAACCCTCGCAAAGCCAGTTTCTCTAACACTTCTATGCTCTTCAATTTGCCTTTATTTGGAACTGTCTGGTCTTTGCTGCTAGTCCATGTGAAATGAGGATGATTGCATCGAAAAATTATTAGGATGGTGGCGTACAATGTGTCAGAGTGTTTGGGTTACAGAAGCAAGAAACAGAATAAAAATAAAACCACAAGAATGACATCAAATTCTAGAGCCAATTCTCTTGATTTTAACCCCTCAGCTTCCACTGCAGAGAGATCAGTTCCGACTGCCCAGATGAAGCTGAAAAGAGCCCGTCTCGCAGATGACCTCAACGAAAAGATTGCTCTCCGGCCGGGGCCGCTGGAGCTGGTGGAGAAGAACATACTCCCTGTGGACTCCGCTGTGAAAGAGGCCATTAAAGGTAATTAGCACCAGTGGTAGGCTTCCTCCATGCTGGGATGTGAAGGCAGCCGTGGCTCTGAAGTGCTGGGGTCCTGGGGGTGAAGGCGTCTCACTAAACAAGAGTCTATCCAGGGGTTACTGTCCCAAAATGTTCCCAGAAATCCAAGGAACAATGAAGAAATTCCCAGCCACCCCCGCTCCAACGTCAGGTTGACATAGACCAGGGTGGTTCTGGCCAAGCAGGTCAGAACATCTCCCCCATGGGGATCCACCACTCTGGAGTCACGGTGCTCCTTGGTTCCCTCTTTTAAAAGGGTGGAGACTGGCAGAACAGAAAGAGCTCTGGACCTGAGTGGGAAGAACTGGGTGCTAAGCCCAGTGTGTGCTCTGTGGGTTGAAAAGTGTTAGTTACTCAGCTGGGTCTGACTCTTTGGGACCCCAGGACTGTAGCCCGCCAGGCTCCTCTGTCCAGGGAATTGTCCAGACAAGAATACTGGAGTGGGTTGCCATTTCCTTCTCCAGGGAATCTTCCCAACCCACAGATCGAACCCAGGACTCATACATTGCAAACAGATTCTTTACTGTCTGAGCTACCAGGGAAGCCCCCCACCCCCCACCCCCCCAAAAAATATATATATACAAAATATATCTTTTAAAAGCTGATCCTCTATCTGTCACAAATATTACGTAGCCTTTTATCAACATGTCCTTTGCCTTTTTGTTTTGTTTCTGCCCTTTGACTTCTGATTTCTGTGTAGTGCATTTTACCTCTAGCAGTTTTTCATTTCTGTATAGTTCAATCTCTTAATCTTTTTCTTTGAGTTTCCAAATGTTATTGCTTACTGAAAACACTTCTTACCTCAAGAATGGATGCATTCACCTATTCTGCTTTCTAACATGTTTATACTTCATTTTTATATTTCAGTCTTTATGCTGAAATATAAAAGTATTTATACTTTTTGTATGAGAGTGCATGGTTGAGACAAGGTTTAGTTTTCTTTTTCCACAATTTTAGTGGTTTATTTTATAATGTGTCTTGATCTCTGTCTTCGCAAGATTTTTTTACATTGGCCTGATTTTTCTCATGTTTCTTGGCTATTCTGACAAGTTTCTGCTTGGTGATATTTAGGATCAGTTTGTTATATACCAACTTCAATCCTGTTAGAATGTTGTTCGGGATTGCAATGAATTTATAGGTTAAGTTATGGTGAATTCATACGTTTAAATTGTATGAATTCTTCCGTGGCAAACAGGTAGTATCTCTTTTCACCTACACAAGCCTTTTTTAAAATTTCCCTTGGTAAGGTTTTCAAAAATAAATTCATATCAGTTATTGCTTGCATATGGGAAACCTATTAATTTTGCACATTTATTTTGTAACTGGGGTACTTTGAAGATTTTCTTAATAGTTCCAGTAGTTTCTCATTTTATCTTAAATTGTTTGGATATATAATCACATCATCTGCAAATAATGACGTGTGCCTTCTGCTTTGTTTCTCCTTTCTCTCTGGAAAACACTGTCTGGTTGTTGAAAAGAAACATCAAGGAATTATTAGTAAATTGCAAAATATCATTTTAAGTTACATGCAGTATATTCATAGCACAAATTATATATAATTTTGTGTATTTTATTTATAAAGTACCTATTTGTTTTGTAAATGATATATAAATAACAATAGAGTATATTATAGAAGTCTAATAATATATATATTTTTTTATTATACATAAAATATACAAGTGTGTATCTAACCTATAAAATTATATGTATGAATTATATGAAGCACATATAATTTATATCTTTATATTATGCAGCTTTATATATAATTTAATAATTATTGATATATTACATAGAAGAAAATTATTATTATTGCTGTATTGCCAGTGCTTCAGAAACAGTATTATAATGTTATATATTGGATTGGCCAAAAGTTAGTCCAGTTTTATTTGTGATGTTGATGATAACACTTTTGTCTGATTCAGTCTTCCTTGGGAATTTCTCCAGTCATTCACCTCTAAATATGATACTGACTTTTGCTATAAACAGATATTCTAAGGAAGTGTTTGTTCTATTCCATTATTAAGAGTAGCTTGCAAGATGGATGCTTAGTTTTCAAAATGCTTTCCATGTTCATGAAAAGATGACCATTTGAGTTTCTCTCTTCTAGGAATGTGGTACTACTGTCTTTCTTAATCATCCTTGTATTTCTGGAAATAAATCCTACATGGATATTTCCCCCTAGAAATTGCTAATATTTTATTTGCAAATTTTACATCTCTTTTGTTATTAGTCAAGATAACAGAAGCTGCTAACCAAACCACAAAATTTCAGCTGCTTAGCAGACATTTATTTCTTATTTATAAATGATCCAGAGAGGGTTTTCTTCTATGGCCTACGTTTCAGGCACACAGACTCCTTTGATCTTGCTGTTCCATCATCCCCTAGCACAAAGGCAGCAAACTTAAAGAGCTAGATAGTAAGCAAGCTCTCTGAGCTATCACAATGACTCAGCTCAGCCATCACAGTGGAAGAGGAGCCACAGGCAATACACAAACAAATGGGCATGGCTGTGTTCCAATAAAACTTTATTTACAAACATAGACAACAGGCTCGCCAGCTATAAATTTGCCAACCTGTGCCCTGCAGCCTTATCATTCTCCAAATCCAGCCAGGAGAGAGGAAAGAAAGGAACAGGAATTTCACAGAAATATCTCTATACCATCGAAGGGGGAGGGGGTGTAAATTTTAATGAGTAGCTTTTGGTCAAGAGCCTGAACAAGAGTCATGCTGTGGGCACAGAAAAAAGAGCATCTGAGAAGTAATTGATATGCATTGTTAGATACTGGGAGAATGTGTCAGTGTGGATAAAAAAGAGTCACAGATGACCACCCTTGGTTTCCCTGTTGGTCAGCTAGTTAAATGGCAGCCATGTATCACGATGGGGACTGTGAGCAGAGGAGCAGATCAGGGAGAGATGATGAATTCCTGTTTCATGTTGGAGCTGAGGGATCCACAGGAACTCCAGGGGCAGGGGTTCAGTAAGCAGGGGTTTCTACTGAACTAGACTGCAGAAGAAAGTCTTGGTCTAGAGCTACAGACTTAGAAGCCTATGGAAATTTAAACTGATGGACTTGCTAAGAGATCCCTTTCATGTATTCATTTAAAGTTTATGGAGCATCTTCTGTGTGTCAGGCACTATTCCAAGTGTTTGTGATATATTAATGAACAAAACCTACAAAAATGTCTGCTCTAGCAGAGCTTATATTCTAGTACAGGAGACACAGATGATCAGCAAAACCCGTGAGTAATTATATATCCTAATAAAAAGTGATAAATGGTGTGAAAATAGAAGTTGTATAGGGTACAGAGTGCCCAGTAGAGGGTGGTTAGGGGGATGGAAGGAAGTATAAAAACAAAGAGAATAATGTTTAAACAGAGGTAGGGATCTGTGAAGAATAAAGAGAAGGAAAAGCTAGAGAAAAGGTTGGCGGAGGTTGACCCTATCCAGGGAACCCCCATGCATCAACCTGTTAGCGGCAATCTTTCAACGTGCATGAATTTCTACTAGCAAGGCAGTGGCATCTTCAGTTCAGTCTCTCAGTCATGTCCAGCTCTTTGCAAGCCCAAGGACTGCAGCACACCAGGCTTCCCTGCCCATCACCAATTCTCGGAGCTTACTCAAACTCATGTCCGTTGAGTTGGTGATGCCATTCAACCATCTCATCCTCTGTCATCCCCTCCTCCTCCCGCCTTCAATCTTTCCCAGCATCAGGGTCTTTTCAAATGAGTGGCATCTTATGACATGTCATACAATTCTTATGACATCTTATGACATGTCATCTTGTGACATGTCATAGGGACAGAGGAAGCTTCTCAGAGAGCAGCTGTAGAAATAGCCCTCTGAGTAACCCTTCCACGGCACAGATGGCCCCACCCCTCTCCTGGCTGTCACTTCCCTGGATCTCATCCTCCACCCTCAGCAAAGCAGTGACTCAGGGTGGTGGTTTTCTGTGTATTGTTCTCCTGGCTTCTGTGTATTTTCCTTCCTTGGTCCACGCGCCTTTCCAGATGTGTTTACATTTCCCAGCTCTCTCCGCAGCTGTGCGTCTGTGTTTCTGCCAATCCCAGAGCGAAACTCTCACTGTCTTCTTCCCCCGACGCCCCCGCCCAGGTTTTATTCAAGACCAGTTTTTCTTCAACACGAAGATGAAATAAACTAGAACATCTTACAAGGAGGCTGTTGACAGAGAACCAGCCCCCACTGTGGGGTTTTTCTTCTCCTTGGCAGATGTCCCCACCCTTGCCCTCAGCTGAGTGACTGTAGCAAATCTTTCCCCTACACCTCCCTCTCCTTTGGGGTGCCAGCCAACCACCACTTTTCCAGCCTGCAGGTTTATTTTCTGAGTCAGGTAGAAGTTTATGGATTCCAGCTGGAGGAAACTTAGGCTTGTGTCGGCTACAGTGATATGATGTGAAAGAAAAGGGGGCTTGTTTTTCAGGTTCTTTTTTGTTTGCGTTGGTTTTTATGTATTTTTAGTTGGAGGATAATTGCTTTACAATACTGTGTTGTCTGCCATGCATCAACATGAATCAGCCAAATGTGTACCTATGTTCCCCGCTCCTTGAGCCCTCCTCCCGCCTCCTTCCCCATCCCACCCCTTTAGGTTGTCACAGAGCACCAGCTTTGGGCTCCCTGCATCACACAGCGAATTCCCACTGGTGCTCTGTTTTACATATGGTAACGTGTATGTTTCCGTGCTGCTCTCTCAGTTCCTCCCTCCCTCTCCTTCCCCCACTGTGTCCACGAGTCTGTTTTCTATGTCTACGTCTCCACTGCTGCCCTGCAGAGACGTTCATCAGTACCATCCTTCTAGATCCACATATATGCATTAGTATACAATATTTGTTTTTTTCTTTCTGACTTACTTCACTCTATATAATTGGTTCTAGGTTCATCTACCTCTTTAGAACTGGCTCAAACGTGTTCCTTTTGTATGGCTGAGTAATATTCCATTGTATATATGCACTATAGCTTCTTTATCCATTCATCTGTTGATGGACATCTACGTAGCTTCCATGGCCTAGCTATGGTAAATACCAGGTTTTCTGATTTTACTGACACAAAAGGAGACTCAAGGGTGCCTCGTGGCTACATCTCACAGCCTACACCTGTATTCCTGTTTCTCCTACTTAGAAAACCACCAACAGCCTCTCTCTCTCTCAGGCCAGAACACTGACTGTAACAAATATGATGAGGGAGTGATACCTTGCGAGACAAGAAGTTGTGCACTCGAGTTGAGCCTGGCTTTGTTCTGTTTATGTATGGCCATTGTCACTTCACACTCAGTTTGGAGAGGTCTCCTCCGAGCTTGTTAATCCTCTCTTTGGTCATCCGAGTATCTCCTTCACTGCCAGGAGCATCCCTTAGCGACCAAGGAAATGTTATTGTCCAGAGGCCTGGCTTCTGCTTGAGGAAAGGAGAACCCCGGCTGGCTTTCCCAGCTATTTAGACAATAAAAGGGCCCTGGCATCCTGCTCCAGTGGGCAAGCTCCTCCACCCTAAAATGTCCTTGTCTTTTCCTCGGATTGAGTCAGGCTTCCCACGTGAATGCCTGAATTCGTTTTTCAGCTCCTTTAAAAAAATTGAACCTGCAATTCAGAATGAAAAGAAAGTGAAAGTCACTCAGTTGTGCCTGACTCTTTGCGACCCCAGGCATGGACTGTAGCCTACCAGGCTCCTCTGTCCATGGGATTCTCTAGGCATGAATACTGGAGTGGATAGCCATTCTTTTCTCCAGGGGATCTTCCTGACCCAGAGATTGAACCTGGGTCTCCTGTACTACAGGTGGATTCTTTCATGATCTGAGCCACCAGTGATGCCTGATTCAGAATATACAGCCCCATTTTCAAAGATAAAGTCATTCTTTCTATCACTGTAACCTTTCAACGTGGGAAGCAACATTTCTGTCCCCAGGGGATGGCCCAGAAACCATCCATTTACAAGTGTCATGTACATTTTTCTAAAAGATCCTGCGATAGTCTTAGCTCACTTATAACCTCAAGGGTAAGATTTTATAATAAAACAAAAATTCTTGTTTACTAGGAATCCAGTCATGCTTCAGACTCTCTGGAATTCTCAACACTTTCTAATCATCCATTTTGAAGGCAAATAGACACTAACCATGGCCCCTAAACCAGATGGCGGGGTCATTTGCTTTGGCATAACTTTCTCATGACCAGAATCTATCATTCTATAATGAGAAAGGATTTCCAAAGTGCAAATGATCCTTAGGGGAAAGAAACATGTGATAAATACTTTTCTGAGGAAGATTCTAGAAAAGGTGGTGGGAAAAGAGAACCAAGAAGCCAGTAGCTTTGGGGGTCGGGGATGTGAGGGAGGAAAGTTAGAGTGCTCTAAGATGACGCTAATGTATCTTTACCCACCTAACAATCTTCTTTGTTCCTGGAGAATTGGTTTCAATAGTCCATACAAGACAAGTGCTGATGCAGCTTAACTGTTTTTCCGACTCCTGTAGTCCTTAGCATCAGGGTCTGTCTAGAGACTTAAAGTCAGTTTCTTTTTTTTCTTTTTAAACTTTTTTATTTTGTATTGGAATATAGCCAATTAACAATGCTACAATAGTTTCAGGTAGACAGCAAAGGGATTCAGCAATACACATACGTATAATGAATATGTATGCTGTAATATGTATGTATGTAAACAGTCAGACACAATTGAGTAAGCACAGAGCACAGCACTTAGAAAGGAAGGCGTTAGTCGCTCAGCCGTGTCCTACTCTTTGCAACCCCACGCACTGTCGCCTGCCAGGTTCCTCTCTCCACGGGTTTTCCTAGGCAAGAATCTTCTGACTCAGGGATGGAACCTGAGTCTCCCACAATGCAAGCAGATTTTTTACCATCTGGGTCACCAGGAGAGTCCCTGGGTCAGGAAGATTCCCTGGAGAAGGACATAGCAACTCACTCCAGTATTATTGCCTGAAGAATCCCATGGATAGAGGAGCCTGATGGACTACAGTCCATGGGGGTCACAAAGAGTCAGACACAACTGAGCAAGTAACACTTTTATTTTCATGTATATACATTTTCATGTAAATATATTCTCCTCTAGTAAAGTCAATTTCTAAAGTGCCAGGAATTTGAGGTAAAGGAATGCTTGTTTCTCCAAAGTCCCACATCCACCTATTCTCTTCCTGAAGCCATCTGATCCCCTTCAAGAGCCGTGGGCTCCATGGTCTTTGCTGGACAGTTCAATCAGACTCCTCCAGACTGTAGTATCCTTAGTGTATAGGAACCTCTTTAGGCGGGAGCTGCATTTAAACTAGCTCCTCGCACCCGCCCACCTCCTCCCTCAGGAAGTGGATTTGGCTTCCACCTCTTCCAGGAGGATGTTAGGAGAAGGTCTGACCGAGAATTAAAATAGCCGTCATATGTGCACCGCTCAAGCTTGCATACAGATAAGCGAGTGAAGTTTGTTCTCATGTTCCACCCCTTGCATTCCAGCCCTTGGTGTGGATCCAGAGGCAAGGTAACCAGGACCCTGACTATCTTACTGTAATCTCGGAATTTTAAATGTTTATACAGAGGAAAGTCCAACTGACTCATTCATCTAATCACTTCCGAGAGAGAGAGAGAGAGAGAGAGAGAGAGAGAGAGAGAGGAGTAGGGGTGCGCCAAGGGGCCAGACTGAGATCCCCAAGAGGCCAGGCCCAGAGTCAGCCCTGTGGGCATAGCTGCGGGGTGATGTCAGGACTTCCCGAAGCGGGTCCTTGTCATCACATGGCCCGACATGTCTCCAGGGACAATAGCCAGCGCCCTACACTCCAGCAGCTCCCAGCGAGCCCTGGGAGATTGGAGCAGGGGCCCTGGGTCACAACACGGAGCCGATAGACTCTGCTTGTTCCTACGGCAGCCAGATAAGGTGACCTCTGTCCCTCTTCACCAAGCCTGGCCTGAACCAGGCGGGAGAGGGGGGAGCGCACAGCCTTTCCTGCGAGGTCTCTTGTGCTCTGGGGAAGGTCTGCTTTGCTTTCCCAGAATGAACCTCTCAGTGTTTCTGGCTCCAGAGTTGTGCTGACTTTTGCACAGCTAACCACAGGATCAACTGCCTCTTGGGTGGTCTTTTTAAAATTTTTGATCGTGGTGAACTTGAGACAAGCAGGCTCTCCTACCAAAACCAATAATAACAACAACAGCTAGAAATGATTGGATGCTTGTGTGTCAGGAACCTTGTGAATAACATATAACATATGTCAACCTCAATGCTTTTTAAGAAAGCTATCTCATTGATTTTTTTTTAAATACCTATTGGACATTAGGTATTTTAGTTGGACATTATTGGACATTAGTTGTTGCGTGCTGGGCTTCCCAGGTGGCACTAGTGGTAAAGAATTTCCCTGCAATGCAGGAGACTTAGCAGACGTGTGTTCGATCCCTGGGAAGGTCCCCTGGAGGAGGGCTTGGCAACCCACTCCAGTATTCTTGCCTGGAGAATCCCATGGACAGAAGAGCCTGGCGAGCCACAGTCTATGTGGTTGTGAAGAATCAGACATGACTGAGTTACTGAGCATGCACTCACGGTGTCAGAGTGGAAAGGACATGCTGATTTATGACCGTGACAGCAGGGCTCCACAGTCCTCCCACGCCTTCTCTGAGACAATGGCAACAGACTGTTGTGATCCCCTGCCTCCTTTCTTCTCACAGTCAGGGTGTCATGTTCATTCCCTCAGATGTCAAAAACTCAAGTAAAAGATGGCGTGAAGGATGGAACTGTCCTTAGCGCACATATGCAGGAAAAGGGACACGGCTGATTTCTATGTCATCAACCCCACCTCACCCACCAGCCCAGCAGGTCTTAATAGGTTCCCGAAACAACACACATCCAACAACCTCCCTGGAGGAAAATCGATTTTGCCACCCCCTCTGCTGAGACTCTGAGCATCCGAAGACTGGACCTGCAGTCTTAGCTCAAACTCTAGAGAACTGGGGCCAGCCTGGACCTTGACCTCCTCTACAAAACAGGGATGAGAGATTGCAGTCCTTACTCTGACTTCCTGGGCCGTTCTGAAGCCAAACACGAGCTGACCGTTTCTGTTTCTGCTGCCACTGCTAAATGGACTGCTGATCTGAACTACTGTCTTTTGTATGTGGTGGGGTGGGGGGAGTTGTTTGTTTTTAGTGTGTGTTTATTTATTTGCTGAGCCTTAGTTACACCCAGGATCTTTGATCTTCGTTGCGGCCGAGGGATCTTTTTGTTGTGACATGTGAGATCTAGTTCCCTGACCAGGGATCAAGCCCAGGCCCCCCGTACTGGGAGCATGGAGTCTTAGCCACTCGACCACCTGGGGAAGTCGACAAACTACTATTTTCATCATTTGTTATCACTCCACTTAAAATCATTGAAGGGAAGTAGTTAGGGAGTAAGAGAACTTTTCTCTCTTTTTCCATCCCCACCCTTCTTATGATATTTCTACATGAGTTAGAACCCTTGGACAACTTTGTGGTTTAATTAATTCACTCTCATTTGTATGAGTTTCAGATGTGATACTCTTGTGTGGAGTGGGGAGTAGGGGTTGGGGGCAGGGAGGCAGGGGGTGAATTCTTTGTCATATGAAGGGTCAGATCACACAGAGAAGATCCATACCTATTCAGACTGAAGGAAGTGGGGAGGGAATATAAGATGCTAAAGCTTGGCCATCAAGGATCCTATTGGGCAGAGGAGACTGACTGCCCCCAGGGGCTGGCACAGTCAGCACTGGGCTCTCTAAGTCGGTGTGCGCTCAGGCCCTGTGCCAAGTAAACCCCAACAAAATGATGCAATTTCTGGGGATCAGTTCAGTTCAGTCGCTCAGTCGTGTCCGACTCTTTGTGACCCCATGGACTGCAGAACACCAGGCTCCCCAGTCTATCACCAACTCTCAGAGCTTGCTCAAACTCATGTCCATCAAGCTGGTGATGCCATCCAACCATCTCATCCTATGTCATCCCCTTCTCCTCCTGCCTTCAATCTTTCCCAGCATCAGGGTCTTTTCTAATGAGTCAGTTCTTCGCACCAAGTGGCCAAAGTATTGGAGCTTCAACTTCAGCAACAGCTCTTCCGATGAATATTCAGGACTGATTTCCTTTAGGATTGACTGGTTTGATTTCCTTGCTGTCCAAAGGACTCTCAAGAGTCTTCTCCAGCTGTTCAAAGTATCAGTTCTTCGGTACTCAGCCTTCTTTATGGCCCAACTCACATCTGTACATGACTACTGGAAAGACCATAATTTTGACTAGATGGACTTTTGTTGCAAAGTAATGTCTCTGCTTTTTAATTCACTATCTAGGTTGGTTATAGCTTTTCTTCCAAGGAGCAAGCGTCTTTTAATTTTATGGCTGCAGTCACCATCTGCAGTGATTTTGGAGCCCCCTAAAACAAAGTCTGTCCCTGTTTCCTTTGTTTCCTCATCTATTTGCCATGAAGTGATGGGACTGGATATCATGATCTTCATTTTTTGAATGCTGAGTTTTAAGCCAGTGAGGAAGGCTTAATACCCACTCAGCCCCAACTCCCATGCCCAGCTGGCCCTGAATAACACATGTCATCTTTTAAACAGGGACAGAGCCTTCTTGAAGAATGATATATGTGTCTATTCACTTCCTTGGCTGTGTCGGGTCTCGGTTGTGGCACATGAGACCTTCCGCCTCTGTTGCAGGTTTTCTGGTTGTGGCACGTGGGATCTAGATCCTTGACCAGGGAGCAAACCCAGTGCCCCTGCATTGGGAGTGCAGAGTCTTAGCCACTGGACCCCCAGGGAGGTCCCAGGACAAAGCCTTTATTCTAATTCCACAAACAGACGTAGGAGTTGAAATACCAGCGAAAACGTGATTTCTAAAGTAAAGATATTAACAGGTTGAGTTACAATGGAAGCGTATTCACAGAGGCTTCCAGAAGGACCTGCCTGGTAAGATCACACAATCCCCTGGAGAAAGGGAAAACAGTATAAAAATTCCTTCACAGTGCGTGAAAACAACAAATTGAGCTTCTTTGCAGAGTCCAGGGTGAGAAAAGAAGAGAGGGAGTGAGCTAACTCTGGACCCTTAAAATAGAGGGTGGGGGCAGGGGTGCGGTGGTCTGAAACCGGATGAGAGAGAAAAAACAGACATTTGTCAAATAACTCTCTGTTAGAAAATGAATCGGTTTCTGATACACATATAAGAATACTGGCATGTATTTATTTCAGATGATACATGCACAGATGTTTTATATTCTTCTCTGCACTTTTCTATTATTTCAAATTTTTATAGATACAAATAAGGGCCCTCTGGGAAATAAAAGTTGAAAACTAAAAGTTCCTATAAAGACAGTCGAATACTGTGTGGCTGTTACCAAAAAATGGAGGCCGATCTCTATGTGTTCACGTGCAAAGATCTCCAAGAAGCACTGTGGAGTTAAAAAAAAAGTTTTTTTAAAGCAACTTTCAGAATGATCTATTTCACCCAGTCCTAACTGAATGAAATGCTTTTAAATCCGTGCGTGTCTTGCTATATGGATAGAATTAAATCCGGAAGAAAAAATAAATCATTAACACAAGTGGGATTATATATACCTTGTTATGTTCATTTCATATGGGTGCGAATGAATTTTTATAAGTAAAAATTACTTTTATAATCACAGAAAAGTGACAGTGAGTTTTATAAGTGATCCTGGAAGCCGAGAAGCAGCGGGGCCAGTCCCCTAACCTTTCCAGATTAGCAGGCTGCCCCTCGACTCTGCGCTTGTCCGGCCTCCTTCCTGACTTGACGCTTGCGTGTCTAAGTGGGGGCCCGGGACACATGCCAGCAGCGGTGGCGGTGACAAGCCCCAAACCGCGTTTGTTCCATTACTTCCAGCTCCTTTCCAATCTCCCCAGTGAGAGCTCCTCTCTCTTATCTGCCCAGAGCTTGAGTCAAAAGTTCTTGTCAGTGTGATTGCGGAACACCGGGCTGGAAAACTTGCTGATAATACATAAATTCCTTTCCAAGAGCTGTGCCTGCAAGCGGGTCAGGAGGGCTCTGTGGCCTCGGCACATTTTGTACTCTGCACTTGGATAATAAGAGAGATCTGGTAACTAAGAAATGAGAGGGACATTCAAGGATGTCACCGCAGTCCCACCTGGTCTGGTAACCCCACTTCCCAAGCCCGGCCTGGGTTCCCCTCCTGACACCACGCAGCCTGCTGGGGAAGAATCTGAACATGTGCGAGTCACTGGGGATTTCCAAAATAGACACAAAGATAAGAGAAATAACAACAAAATCCAAAGAATTAAAAAAATTAATAAAGATCATGCTCCAGTTTCTGAGACACATTTATGGCTTTTTATAAACAGATATGCGTTTGTTGAATGGGGCTTCGGTACACCCTGGTGACATTAGCCCTCTTCTGACATTTAGAAATTTAAATTTAGGAGCTCCCCTGGCTTATCCTTAATAGCCAAGTTTGCAAAACATTTTGTGCAGGGTGCCTGCTTTGTATTTGAACACGATGCAAATGGCACGCCGTCACATCAACTTCAACTCTGGTGTAAAGCCCGAGGGAGACGGGGCCTTCTCCTCCAGTGGCCCACATTCTTTCCTTCACCTTCCCTGATTTAGCTCCCGGAAAGATAGGGGTTCACATAACAAAATGTGCAGGAATGGATCAACACTAAGTAAAGGTTGACAGGTGATGATAGACCTTTAGTACGACTCATTCCTCCCTGCCAAACATGCCACTTTTATAAATGCAAGTCCCCCTCTATGGAGCAAATAGAGGAGAGACCAAATCATTTTAAATATACCTTCACTCTTAACTTGGGCTTCCCTTGTGGCTCGGACAGTAAAGAATCTCCCTTCGGTGCAGGAGACCTGGGTTCCTTGAACTGGGAACTCTGAAGGCAGCGGGTAGTACTCCAAATGGAGCTGACACCTGGGAGCGTGTCTGCTGACCCAGTTCTTGGCTTCCCCTCCCTCAGGGAACCAGGTGACTTTCTCCAAGTCGGCAGATGCATTTGCCTTTGAGGAGGACAGCAGCAGCGATGGGCTTTCTCCGGATCAGACTCGAGGGGAAGACCTCCAGGGCTCAGCGGGATCCCCCACAGACACGAAAGCTACGGAGACCCCTTTGGTGGATCCTCGCGGGACTGTCCAGGTAAACAAACCCGCTTCCAGCCTGCTCGTCTCTTCGGCCCTGAAATCATGGCTGGCGCGGCGGGTTTAGCATAGAGACCTGAGAGGTGTCTCTTCACAACACATCGTCCCGAGGCTAACTCTCACCGTGTTCAGTTCAGGGTTCTGTGTGTGAGGGCAGGAGCTTCCAGAAAACACCAAGAGAGAGAGTCCCCAGAAATACGTCCTTTGACTTAACTTTTGAGTATCTACTTGGCCAAGTAGATCTCTTTTATCTCCGTTTTTGCAGACAAGGTAGAAATGAGGCCCCCGAAGACTTGACAGTCAGTCGACAGTCTCCTAGAGAGAAAGGGCCCCTGCAGGACCAGTTTCAAAGCTCACGGTCCTTCCTGTGATTGAGTTGCCACTGTGGGATCTAGGGAACAGGAGCTGGAGGTGCTGGTGGTTGTTGTTCGGTCACTAAGTCATGTCCAACTCTTTGCAGCCCCAAGGACTGCAGCACACCAGACTCCTCTGTCCTTCACTGTCTCCAGGAGTTTGCTCAAATTCATGTCCATTGAATCTGATGCTATTTAATTCATCTCATCCTCTGCTGCCCTCTTGTCCTCCTGCCCTCAATCTTTGCCAGCATCAGAATCTTTTCCAATGAGTTGGCTCTTCACATCAGGTGACCAAGTGTTGGAGCTTCATCTTTAGCATCAGTCTTTCCAATGAATATTCAGGGTTGATTTCCTTTAGGATTGACTGGTTTGACCTCTTTGCTGTCCAAGGGACTCTTAAGAGTCTTCTCTAGCACCACAATGGGAAAGCATTGATTCTCTGGTACTCAGTCTTCCTTATGGTCCAAGTCTCACATCTGTACTTGACTACTAGAAAAACTGATTGGCTAAAAAGCAGGAGCCAGTAGCTGCTCCTGCCTTTAGCAGGTATCCACACGCCAAATCGTGCCAGGGCTGCCTCCAGCCCCAGCCTGAACATAGCTCTCCCCTCTTTTGGGACAAATCTACAGACTGCCCAGACATGATAAATATATGTCGCAAATACTATTAAAAGCACATTTTTAAAGAGCAGGATGATAGCTGTCAACAACTACTGCCATTTTTGAGCACCAGCTGTGTACCAGGACCAGTGAATGCTAGGCACCTTGCAGGCGTTTTCTATCAGATGTTACAGAGAAGGAAATGAGTTGGTGAGGCTGAGTAGCTGTGTGGCCCTGGGAGCACCACAGACCACCCCCGCCATCTCTGGAACGTCCCCTCTAGAAGCCACATCCAGTCTTGATGGCACTCCCCTCTGCCTGGCAGGATGGTATTCCTGGGGCCCCCAGAGAAGATGAATGTGAGCGTCCGCACAAGAGGAGGGAGAAGAGGAGTCACACTCGTGTGACAGTGAGATGTGACTCTTCCACCACATTCCAACTCTGGAGAGAACTCTTCACCCTCAGCCCCTTCCTTTTAGGAAGACTTCACTACTCTCGGCCTCACAGGAATTGTTCAATGACTTGAAATCAGATACTATATATATATATATATATATATATATATATATATATATATGTACACACACACACATTGCCTATTTTTATTTTTTTATATTATTTTATATGGGGCTTCCCTGGTAGCTCAGCGGTAAAGAACCTGCCTGCCAAATCCTGGGTCGGGAAGATCCCCTGGAGAAGGAAATGGTAACCCATTCCTGGAAAATCCCATGGACGGAGGAGCCTGGTAGGCCGCAGTCCATGGGGTCGCTAAGAGTCGGACACGACCGAGCGACTTCACTTTCACGTCTCACTTTCCTGCATTGGAGAATAAAATGGCAACCCACTCCAGTGTTCTTGCCTGGAGAATCCCAGGGACAAGGGAGCCTGGTGGGCTGCCGTCTCTGGGGTCACACAGAGTTGAACATGACTGAAGAGACTTAGCAGCAGCAGCAGCATAGAAATCTTATATCTTATTTTTATTATATATAGATATTTTATATCTGTGTGTACTTTTAATTTTTAAATTGAGGTATAATTGACATATAACATTGTATTAATTTCAAGTGTTCACCACAACGGTTTGATACCATATATGTTGTGAAATACATAATGTATACAGTATAGACAATATCAGCTGTAGAACATAATTGTTGGATACTATATCTACTGTATATATTGTGAAATATAACATATACTTGTGATGTATGGGTGAATTATGTATGTGATACATATGTGAATTATGTGTGTATTTCACAATATATATGATAGATACAATATATCACTGTGTATATTGTGAAATGATCACCATGACAATTCTAGGTTAGCATCCATCTCCATATGTAGTCACAGATTTTCTGTCTAGTGATGAGTGTCTTTGAGATCTACTCTCTTAGGAACTTTCAAAGAGACCTTGCAGTCGTGTTAACTGTGGTCACCATGCTGAACATAACACCCCCAGGATTTATTTATCGGACGTGTGTATGTGTTAGTAGCTCAGTCTGTCCAACTCTTTGCAACCCCATGGACTGTAGCCTGCCAGGCTGCTCAGTCCATGGAATGCTCCAGGCAAGAATACTGGAGTGGGTTGCCATTTCCTTTTCCAGAGGGTCTTCCCTACCCAGAGATTGAACCTGGGTCTCCTACATTGCAGACAGATTCTTTACTGCTGAGCCACCAGGGAAGCCCAACTTATTGTATAGCTGGATGTTTGTACTTTTTAAACCCATATTAGTTGAAAACATTTTTATACTGTAAAGCATGCAGGGATCAGAGACAGTTTCAGGAGTTATTTACCATGGCCCTCTTTCCTGAAGCTGCACTGTTACCGGTCGTCGTCAGGCCCTTCTTCACTCCATCAGAGCAAATTCAAGGCTTCCAGGAGGAAATGTGGAATGAGAGGGAGACAGAAGACAGAAAAAGCAGAGCCAAAAGAGCTGCATGTTTGTTGTGCAAGAGTTTATCATCAAAGCATTCTTTCTTCCCTGCATCCTGAGCTTCTTTGCAGCCCAGCATCTTTGATAACATCAAACAGTACATCAGGCCATTTGTATTCTTATTGCTCTGATAGTAAATTCCTCAGCTTCTGATTTAAAGATGGTTTGGGGAGAAGACACATGCTTTTGTTTTCACCCTTGAAGTGGAGAAGAAGGGACTGAGCAATGTCAGGCAAAATGCAAAAATCATTTTACATCGGTTAATCCAGCAGCCTCAGGTGAGAGATGAGGGCATAGGCTCTGAGAGAAAAGGATGCCACAGACCTTTGACACGTGCTCAGGCAAAGACTGGGCAACTCAGGGCCTTTTCTCAAAGTTGTGGCATAGGATTGTGGGAGAGGAAGAGGATGCTGTGTTCATTTCTGCATCCTCTGTGTGTGGGAACGTGCCTCTTATTAAGGTTTTCCTGATGCTGCACACATACATACACATATTTATATACACAGACATACACACAGACACACAGCTATGGACACACAGACACAAATGCAAAGTAATGGATATACATACACATATGCACACATACATTACAGAGGCATACACAGAGACATACACACAGATACAGAGACACACATACACACACATACCTACACACTTTCCTGCCATCTGCCAACCCCCTTCTCATCTGATATTTTCATTGTCCTAACTTTCCCCCAAAGTCCCTCCACTCATTCCTCCTGCTTCCTCTCTTTTCGATCCCACTGTCAATTCCAACATGTAGACCTCACTGCAAGTAGGTGGATCCCGCCCACAGGGTGACCAGATGTCTCAGTTCGCCTAGCCCAAGCTTGTTCTACACCTGTTGGATGGAATGATTATCATACCTGCTTTCTCTCTTAAAAGGGTCCTCAGTTGGTTGACAGATCATGTGCTTGACTCTCCACCCCTGGGGACAGAGCTCTCCTCAGATAGGAAGCTGGGGTTGACACAGCAGAGCTGGGGGGCAAGGGTGGGCTCCTCCACTGCAGCATCCCTGTGTCACACAGTTTCTGCTCCTGCATCCTAATCAGGCTCAAATTTGGATTTTCAGGATGCAGAAAATGAAAGGAGTGATTCAGCCCCACACCCCGGCAACCAGCCAGACCCGGGCAAGCAGGGGCTTGGCTCCCTGGGCACCCCCATCCCTGTGCACACAGCCGTGAAGGTAGGATGGGCCAGCTTCCACACTCGCCCGAGCACGCAGCTCACAGGGCCATTGCGGGGCAGGGCATGCTGAGTTAGGTCTGGCAGCGGGCACAGTCATGTGGACCAATGGATGGATCCAGTCCACTGGGAGCATCGCTAGACAGGGGTTGAGAAGTGGGCTATCAGTGTACGTGGACCAAGATGCTCTTGCCCATCAGGGTCTTCCCCACAGAAGAGAAGCATCTGTGGCTCCTTTCTTTGGGCTCACAGTTCAGCCAGCTGGTTCCTAACTTGAAAGCCTCCGGTAGCTTAGCCTAGAGACAGACACGGACTGCAATGCACACAGGATTTGCACGCGCCATAACACAGGTATAGATAGGACAGTGGCTTTTACCCAAGGGAGGCCAGCCTGAAGGTCTTGCCTAAAGTAAAACCTCTGTCAGTCAAGCCAGTCTCCCTGTGGACATGAAGGGAGGGCTTACATTAGCAGGAGGCACAGAATAAGCAGCATCGTGTAATTTTCTCAGCATTATATCTAACAGTTCACAAAGTACTTTCTCCTCAGTTAACTGGTAGTCATTTGACATTTTTTCATAATATTTTATCCCAAATAACTTCTCATTGACTTGGGGGCATATTAATATTTTCTCAGGTCTAAAGCTGGCACTTAATGCTGAGATGATGCTTAAGAAACAGTTTTAAATGCTTGTCAACTGAGTAAGAATCAGTGTTAAAGTAACGGCCCTGCCACCCGCTCCACTGCATATACACAAAAGTGGTTTTCTTTTTTTAAATTTTGTCTGTTTGTTTATGGCTGTGCTGGTCACCACTGCTGCATGGGCTTTTCTCTAGTTGCGGAGAGTGGGAGCTACTCTCTAGCTGCGGTGCTCGGGCTTCTCCTTGTGGTGGCTTCTCTGGTTGCAGAGCACGGGCTCTAGGGTGCTCGGGCTTCAGCAGTTGCAGCACGTGGGCTCAGCAGTTGTGGCCCTTGGGCTTAGTTGCTGTGGGATCTTCCTGGATCAGGGATCGAACCCGTGTTTCCTGCACTGGCAGGGAGATTATTTACCACGGAGCCACCAGGAAAGCCCACAAAACTAGCTTTCATGTTCTGAATGGATGACAGGCATTTCTGATTCCCAGGAAAGCTCCCCAGACTGCAGTGTTTTAAACCCAGCCTACAATCCACTCTTCCCTGGTGGCTCAGCTGGTAAAGAATCCGCCTGTCGGTACAGGAGACACAGGAGATCTAGGTTCGATCCCTGGGTTGGGAAGATCCCCTGGAGAAGGGAACCCACTCCAGTATTCTGACCTGGAGAATTTCATGGACTTGTCCATGGAGTCTCAAAGAGTGACTTTCACTTCACAATCCACTCAGCTTAACAGCTTTGAAATTATATGGCTATTGGTGAATTTGTGGAGGGAGGAGACATATTGACTTGGGAGAATATTTATATTTCAATATTAATATGATTCAGTGATTTCCACCATTGGGACCAAAGAGAAATTGTATTATTTCTACTGAAGTGTTTAAATTTTGCCTAATGCAAAAGAGTTGGAAAAAAACCTGAAGCTGGGAAAGATTGAAGGCAGGAGGAGAAGGGGACGACAGAGGATGAAATAGTTGGATGGCATCACCGACTCCATAGACATGAGTAAGAGTCAGATGCAGCTGAGCAACTGAACTGAACGGAATGCAAATGAACAGAGCCTTCAGCCTCTTCATACTAAGAAAGTGTAGTAATTGTCCTGGGAAAGGACAATCAGTTTCAATGAAGAGTCATGTCAAAAATATGCAACTATACAGTTTCAGGTGTTCTTCCCATGTGGTGCTAGTGGCAAAAAAAAAAAAAAAAAAACACCTGCCAATGAAGGAGATATAAGGGATGTGGGTTTGATTCCTGGGTTGGGAAGATCCCCTGGACGAGGGCATGGCAACCCACTCCAATATTCTTGCCTGGAGAATCCCATGGACAGAGAAGCCTGGCAGGCTCCAGCCCATGGGGCTGTATAGAGTCAGACATGACTGAGCAAATGAGCACAGCACACATCGAAGTTCCAGTGATTCAGAGTTCCGTGGGTTCTGTGGTCTATGCTTCTCACCATCTGGAGAAGATGGTCTGACTTAAATACCTTTTGAATGCTCAGAATCTCTGTGATAATAAGGCAACAAATAGAGAAGATGACCTGATTTAGTTGCTTTAGACGCAAGGCTGCAGCTCCCCCAGACAAGCAGGTCCTAGGAGGAGTGGGAGTAGGGCAGAGCTGACTGCAGGAGCTGGGGGAAACTCTCCCAAGAACAGAAGGCTGAGTCATTACCTGGAGCGCTAACCCATCGATGAATGAGCAAGGAGGAGGGCCCCTGGCCCACAGGAATCCTTGAGCTAAGTGTGCAAGAAGAAGCCTTCCTGAGAAAACACACACAAAAAAGGCTTTGGTGGACAGGCATGCTGAGTCAGAGAAAAGCAAATCCAATAGGTTACCTTCAGATGTGTGTTTTGTGGTTAAAATGGGAAAGCTGCCCAGTGACAGCCTGCCTGCTGGCTATTCAGGAGCTCCCTCTTCTGGACACTGCTGGTACCACACCCTCCTCTGCCGGCTTGTTCTCAGATTAAGACCTTTCTTCCATCATCACATCCCTGGAGAAGGCAATGGCACCCTACTCTAGTACTCTTGCCTGAAATCCCATGGATGGGGGACCCTGGTAGGCTACAGTCCACTGGGTCGTGAACAGTTGGACACGACTGAGAGACTTCACTTTCACTTTTCACTTTCATGCATTGGAGAAGGAAATGGCAACCCACTCTATTGTTCTTGCCCGGAGAATCCCAGGGACGGGGGAGCTTGTGGGATGCCGTCTCTGGGGTCGCACAGAGTTGGACACGACTGAAGCGACTTAGCAGCAGCAGCATCACATCCCTGTTCATTTCAATCTTCTGTAATACAGTCAGGGATTGGAAATGTATTTTTTTAAACTGACTTAAGTACAGACCTATTGCTTCTCAGTCTCTGGAGGTCTTTGGATTTCAGGAACAGGTTATAAATACAATCACACTGCCCTTTGAAATCTTATTGTTTCAACAATATATTTTACCATCCTCCCATTGGTTACTGAAATCAAAAGTAGAGAATATTTTACCCAACTTGCAGATCAGGGTCATTGAGATATGGTAAAGTTGGATAACTATACCACGTTCAAAAATGTGTCTTTACTTCCCGGCCTCTGTCCTTAACTTTTTCAAGGATCCAACCGTATACCATGATTGGTAACTTCTGGAAAGGTCTCAGTGGGTGACTTGTCCTTCCTGTAGTCAGTGAAGAATCTTTAGTTCAGGGGGTGTCACTTCCTGATCTTATATCAGTATATTGTTGGGAAGGGAAATCGATTTAGAAGCAACAAGAATCCACCTTTTGGGTTTTTAGAGACAGCCTTAGTTTCATCTTCTTTTATGTTGTTATTAAGTCAGCTCACGAGGAGCTTCGCTAAAGATGATGGCATGTAGAGAGATGAAAGAACCTTCTTGGGACCTCCCCTGCGGTGCAATGGTTAGGACTTGCCCTTTCAGTGCAGGCACTGTGGGTTCAATCCCTGGTCGGGAAGCAAAGATCCCACATGCCTCATGACCAAACCAGCAACAGCAGTGCAACAGATAAAGACTTAAAAATGGTCCACAGCGAACGTTTTTGTTTTTCAAAAAAAAAAGAATCTTATGAATCTAACCCGAGAACAGAATGTCATCTTCATTAGTCACCAGGTTTAGGTTTTAGGTTAGGAATCTGGCCTCACTGAAACATAGAAGGAAGTTCCCCGAAGCCACTTCTAAGACTCGAGACTTCCTGCCTAAGGAGTGTCCATCCTTTGCGATGTATTTGCATGGATTTGTTTGTTAGGTACCTGAACTTCCAGGATCTCATTGTGCCTCCTGTCTTTGCTATATTGTGTGTCGGGGGTTCAAGGACATCCATCAGATAAAATCTAGAGGTAATATTCCTGATGCCAAGCCGTTCCCATCCACCACCTAAAAGCACGTGCGTTCTCTCCATCCGCTTTGCAGTCCAAGTCCTTGAGCGACAGCAAGAACCGCCACAAAAACCCAAGGACCCCAAGCCAAAGGTGAAGAAGCTCAAATACCACCAGTACATCCCTCCGGACCAGAAGGCGGAGAAGTCCCCCCGCCCATGGACTCTGCCTACGCCCGGCTGCTCCAGCAGCAGCAGCTCTTCCTGCAGCTGCAGATCCTCAGCCAGCAGCAGCAGCACCGCTTCAGCTACCCCGGGCTGCACACAGCTCCACTCAAGTAAGTCAGGCAAGCCCATGGGGGTTGGGGGGGGCACCTGGGGATGGCTGTGGCTTCTCCATCAGAGGACCCAGTGAGTCCCACACCACACCACGTCCTGGTGGTCAGGTCGCCCAGTCTTCCCCGCACCACCAGACACCTCTCTGACACCAGCTGGTTTGGGGAGTGGGTCCCGCAGTTCAACTCAGTTCTGATGCCCTCTACCCAGACGTGGTGTTGGATCTCAGTCTCACTGCTTGAAGGCTTAGTCTCCCAAGACTGGCCCCTTGCCCTCCAGACACCAGTCACAAGTCCAGGTTGTCACCTGTCCTTCTGACAGACCAGCTATCGACTGGACATTCCAATAACCTCTTCCTTGGGTTCCAATTAATTTGCTAGAGTTGCTCACAGAACTCAGAGAAACATTTTACTTATTAGACCACCGGTCCATTGTAAAAGCATATAGGTCCTCATGGGAACAGCCAGATGGAAGAGAGGCCCGGGGCAGGGTACATGGGAGTCAGGCAGAGCATCCATGTCCCTCCAGATACACCGCTCTCCCCAGATCTCCACCTGCTACACAACCCAGAAGCTCTCCAAACCCTAGTCTTTTGGGTTTTTATAGAAGCTTCATTACATTATCGAGTAGATCACTGGCCCTGGTGAATCAATTCAACCTCCAGCTTTTTCTCTTCCCTAGAGGTCAGGGGTGGGACTGAAAAATCACAGGATTCAGTCTCCAGGCCACCAGCCTCCAAGCTTAAGTGGCTTCCAACAGTCACCTCATTAGGATAACAAAAGACAGCTCTTGTTCTCAGGACTTAGGAAACCCCCAGGGTTTTAGGAGCTGTGCCAGAAACCGGGATGAAGACCAAATATATACATTTCCTATTATAAATCACAATGTCATATCCCCATACATAAATTTGACTGTATTTTCAGTAGTTCTTCTGTTTGTTTTACAGGGAACCAAATGAGCAGATGGCCAGAAATCCAAATGCTTCTTCAGCGCCGTTGAGCAATACCCCTCTGTCTCCTGCCAAAAGCAGCTTTTCTGGACAAACTGGTGTCTCTTCTCTCAAGCCAGGCCCACTCCCATCCAACCTGGATGATCTGAAGGTATAGGGTTTGGCATGATTCTGGTTTTTTAAAGCAAACATTTTGAAAATATCTATGTATATATCTGGAGGTGCCGGGTCTTGGTTGCAGCCTGCAGAATCTTTAGTTGCAGAGTGTGGGATCTAGTTCCCTGGCCAGGGAGGGAGCTCAGGTCTCCTGCACTGGGAGCACAGAGTCCTAGCCACTGGGCCACCAGAGAAAGCCCTGATGTTTAGTCACTCAGTCTTGTGCGACCCTTTTTGAACTGTAGCACTCCAGGGTTCCCTGTCCTTCACCAGCTCCCAGAGCTTGCTCAAACTCATGTCTATCGAGTCAGTGATGCCATCCAACCATCTCATCCTCTGCTGCCCCCTTCTCGTGCCCTCAACCTTTCCCAGCATCAGGGTCTTTTCCAATAAGTTGGCTCTTCACATCAGGTGGCCAAAAGTGTTAGAGTTTCATCTTCAGCATCAGTCTTTCCAGTGAATATTCAGGGTTGATTTCCTTTAGGATTGGCTGGTTTGACTTAAAAATTCATCAACGATTAAAACATCAGTGAATGTATAAAAGAGGTGAATAGAAATCTTTGTGCCAAGCAAGCCTACACAGCATAATAATCTGAAATTTAAAGTAAACTGGACTGAACAAGAATTCATTTTATTTTAGAATATGAGCTGCATTATTTAATAATGTAGTTTAAATTATTCAGTGCCAGAGCAGATTCTAAAAATGAATGTAGAACTCATTAATTTTAAGTAATTCTAAATTACACGAGCTGCCATTTTTCACTTTTTCAAACCAGTGAATATAGAAGAAAATGGTAAGACAACGCCAGCCAGGCTAGGGGGCTGAGAGCATATCTTATTGCTTGTGATATAGTCAGTAATTGCAAACCTTTTGAAGATAATTTTTTAAATAACTCTTAAGGTAATATATATTCACTACTGAAATATGATAGTGTATAAAAAAGTATTTTAAAAGACAATTGACTCACAGATTCTATAGTATTTCCTTCTAGACTTAAAATATTTGTGAACATGTTTGGTTTTAAAATAATTATTGAGCATATACTTCTGGCATGCTTTTCTATTTATTTATCATGGACTTTTTCATAACTTTTAATATTTCAGTAAGGTTTTTCTTTTTAGTACTGGCATATCATTTCTCCACCTCATTGACCTCTGTCTATTGGACTTTTGCTTCCAAATTTCTGCTATGAAAGGTATAATTCGTGTACACATTTAATTTCTCTAGTTATCTCCCCAGGCTAAATACACAGCAGTGGAATTCCTGAACCTAAGCGCATGACTATTTTTGAACGCTCTTCGTCCATGTTGTCACCTTCCTGTCCTGAATGACTGTGCCAATCTGCTCCCAGAAGGAGTGAGTTAGGGCAACACTCCTCAAGCCGACACGTGCCCAGTGGTCCACCTGGGGCTCGTGGTCAAATGCAGATTCTGATTCGATAGGTGTGGCGAGGGCCCTGGGAGTCGGCATTTCTATCATAAGCTCCCAGATGCTGTCTGATGTTGCTGGGCCCATGGCCACATTCACAATAGCAAGGTTTAAAGAGCTTTTTTTTTTCCTTAATATTTATTTTTGCTGCTACTTCACTGACACAAAGTGTTACTATTCATTTCTTTGTCCACCTGGTAAACACAAAGCTATGTACATATTTATTTCTTGGAATATTAGCTAGTACTCAGATGTTATAGGTCATTTTTCTTTTAATTTTCTTAAAAAATTTTTTTAATGTGGACCATTTTTCAGGTCTTTATCGAATTTGTTACAGTATTGCTTCTGTTTTATCTTTTGGTGTTTTGGCCACAAAGCATGTGGAATCAGCTCCGCAACCAGGGATCAAACTTGCATTGGAAGGCGAAGTTTTAACCAACGTGTTGCTAGGGAAGTCTCCATTTTCTTTTAATTTTATCTTTTGTTGGTGAAGGGTTGGATCATGTCCATTACCCAGTTAGTTTAGGTGTCAATATTTTCCTTCCGATACACTGAGCTTACTATTATTTTCCCTGCTTTTTTTTTTTTTTTAATGAGATGGCTATTTGGATTTTCTCCCAGTATTTTTGACCTATAGTTTTCAGTTTTATGGTCAGTATTTTTATGATTAGTCTCTTAGCTTGGAGATTTAACAAGACCTTTTTGTACAAAACATCACAAGGATATCTCCCTATTGATTTCTGGCTGTTGTATTGAATTATTGACACTTAGGTATTTGATGCATTTTCCATTTTGATTGCAAAAGTAATGCTGATGAGGGCTATTTTAGAAATGCAGATAAAGAGAACTGTTGTTAGAATTTTGGCCTATTTTTATCCAGACGTTTTCATCTGCAAACAGAGGTTTAGATATATATACGTGTACACGTATTTATAGGCTTCCCGTGGTAAAGAATCCACCTGCCAATGCATGAAACACGAGTTTGATCCCTGGGACAGGAAGAGCCCCTGGAGAAGGAAATGGCAACCCACTCCAGTGTTCTAGCCTGAGAAATCCCATGGACAGAGGAGCCTGGTGGGCTACAGTCCATGGGGTTGCAAAGAGTCGGACACGACTGAGGTGGCTAACACAACAGCGACAAACATTTATATATATAAGTGTGAGGTTAAAACGATTACTTGTGAATCCACATAATAATAAATCAAGAACCTTGCACCAACAATTGTGAGGCACTACTCCAAGCCCTTTACAAATCCTAAGCCATTTTCATCCCCACAAAAATGTGTAAGAGAGGTACCATCACCCCCATTTCACAGAGCGATCACTGAGTTGGGAGGAGGCAGGGCCAGGATTTGAACTGACGGTCTCATCTCTACACACACTTCTCTCGGTATATGACTGCTATCCAGCCAGTCACTAAAAGTAGGACATTCGTGGTAATGCAGAACCATTATGCTCAAAACTTGGTCCTCCAGGAACTTGTTTGAGATCCAGATTCTCAGTGCCCAACCCAGACCTGCTGAGTCAGGAACCCCATGGAGGGCATGGCTCTGCTCTAATGCTCTTGCCAGGTATGGGGAAAATGGGCTGAGCAGGATGTTTACCAAGGGCACAGAGGTCCTAGCATGTCAGGCTGCCCTGTGTTGCTGGTTGAGAGCTGACATCTAAACCCAGGCAGGTACCAGCTTTCTCACCTATTAAGTGGGAGCAAGGGCCAGGATGGGGGTTGCAGGGCAATAGACCAGATAAGCCCTGTGGTTCATCTGAGCTGGACATTTCTATAATCTGAGACCATGAAAACATGGTGTATAATTTTTTCTCAAATCATTAAAAATGTGCAAGATGATATCAAAATCGGAAACAAATAAGGAGACATGTTAGATTCCATTTGTGACATCTTAAAGCTGCATAACAATACTTAAAAAAAAAAAACAGATTGTCACTAAGCAGCATTAACGTCAGCCTGGTTCCTTCAGGTCTCTGAGTTAAGACAACAGCTTCGAATACGAGGTTTGCCTGTGTCCGGTACCAAGACGGCCCTCATGGACCGACTCCGGCCCTTCCAGGACTGCTCCGGGAACCCTGTGCCCAACTCGGGGGACATCACGACCGTCACCTTTCCGGTGACGCCCAGCAACGCGCTGCCCAGTTACCAGTCCTCGCCCTCCGCCGGCGCCCTGTCCAACGGCTTCTACCACTTCGGCAGCACTAGCTCCAGCCCCCCAATCTCACCCGCCTCATCTGACCTGTCAGTGGCGGGGTCCCTGCCGGACACCTTCAACGACGCCTCCCCATCCTTTGGCCTGCATCCCTCCCGGTCCCGCGTGTGCCGAGGAAACCCTCATGGGCAGTCTGAATGGCAGCTCCATGCTTCCCGGAGCTGGACGGGCTGGACTCGGAGAAGGACAAGATGCTGGTGGAGAAGCAGAAGGTGATCAACGAGCTCACCTGGAAGCTCCAGCAAGAACAGAGGCAGGTGGAGGAGCTGAGGCTGCAGCTGCAGAAGCACAAGAGGAGCGGCTGTCCCGACAAGAAGCCGCCGCCCTTCCCGGCCGCCCCCATCAAGCAGGAAGATGCCGCGTCCAGCTGTCCTTTCTCATCCCGGCAAACAGCCGCGAAAAGACAGAGCACCGGCTCGGGAGGGCCAGCCGCCACTGCCTCGCGAAGACGCTCAGCTCCTGCCCCTGGGGAGCACTCACTGTGCAGAGCCCTCGGGTCAGACCAACGTACTGTCTTCCACATTCCTCAGCCCGCAGTGCTCCCCGCAGCATTCTCCCCTCGGGGCTGTGAAAAGCCCGCAGCACATCAGTTTGCCCCCCGTCACCGAACAACCATTATTTCCTTCCCCCCATCAGCAGGCGCCCAAGGAGAAGAACACAGGGTCTCCTCACCTGTCAGCAGCCAAGTGTGCACTGCACAGGTAAGAACTGGCCCCGTGCTCTTCCTGAAAGTGCGGTGCGAATTCACAACTGCTAAGGAGCTGACCTTGGAACTTTGCATGGGGAGGGTTTGCTAAAAGTCTGATAGTAACTCCTGGGCACCACGATCCCCAAACCTTTACGGTCGGCCAAACTCACTTACGAGGCAAGGATGGCAAACTTGTTCTGTAAAGAGCTAGACGATAAATGTTTTTTTCTTTGTGGAATGTACAGTCTTTGTCACAGCCACTCAGCTTTACCTCTGCAAGCCCAAAGCAGCCATAGACAACATGGTAAAGGAATGCGCATGGCCATTCCAATAAAACTTTATTTACAAAAACAAGCTGGGGTCCGGATTTGGCTCATGGGGCTGTTCCCAGAACCCCTTGGTGTCAAACTTCATTGTAGGCCAAACTAACTCATCAAGAGGGCCAAAGGGGAAAGCTATCAGACCTCACTGTTCTCTCTGAGTAATGGTCTGTTAAGTGCCATTTTACCTACTGTGTGCCAGGCTGTGTTCTAATATCTGGGGATTAGTGTTGAGCTAGCCAGACAAAAATCCCTATTCTCATGGGGAGACAGACAGTAAGCAAAAGATCTAAGTAAAGTATTTGATATATTAGAAGATGAAACATCTTACAGAGGAAAAGCAGACAAGGGAGATGAGAAGTTTGGAAGTTTAAATACAAGGGCAGGGGACATTTGAAGGGGGTAAAGGAGAAAACCTTGTTAAGTGTTCGGGGTGAAGACATTATAGCAAAGGAGGAACAGCAAGTGCAAGGGCCCTGTTCTAGGAGCATGTATGGGATAGTCCAGGACTGGAAAGAAGTTGGTGTGGCTGGAGCAGAATGAAGGGTGTCATAGGGATGGCTCAGAAGAATATCCGGTTCAAAGACTAGACCAAGAGCATCCAAGACTTCCTCTGTCCATGAAACTGAAGAATTATTAGAAAAGTCTAAGTCTCTTTGAGAAAGAAAATTATGAAGGTTCTAAAATCTATGTTATTAGGAAAGGAATAGGAAGAAAAGTTAATTGGATCCCTGCCATGTGCCAGGTACTGAGGGGCATGTACGGGACTTCCCTTGTGGTCCAGGGGCTAAGACTCCATGCTGCCAGTGCAGGGGGCCTGGGTTTGATCCCTGGTCAGCAAACTAGATCCCTCAAGTTGCAACTACAAATCCTCTATGCCACAACGAATGCTGAAGATCTCATATGCTGAAACTAAGACCCAGAGCAACAAAATCAATCTATCAATAAGTCAAAAAATAACAATAAGATGATCTTTAAAAAAATATATCACAGTGTATTTTTTTCAAAAGAGGTATGTATGTGAGCAACTCATTAATTGTCAAAGCAGCCTTGAGTGAGTGAGTAAATGAAGTCGCTCAGTCGTGTCTTGACTCCTTGCGACCCCACGGGCTGTAGCCTACCATGCTCCTCCATCCATGGGATTCTCCAGGCAAGAGTACTGGAGTGGGGTGCCATTTTCTCCTCCAGAGGATCTTCCTGATCCAGAGATCAAACCTGAGTCTCCCACATTGTAGGCAGACACTTTACCTTCTGAGCCACCAGGGAAGTCCCTACGAATTCCAAACAAGCCTTACGAATTACAATTTGTTATTCTTCACTACTGAGGAAAATAAGGCCCAGGGAGGTGAAGCCAGTTGCCCAGGGCCACGGAACCAAGGATTATCTGATAGTATTAATACAATGTATGCCTCTTTCACATTGAATATTCTCTACTCTGGGAGGATGAGGCGGGGTAATGCAGATACATTTTTATGAACCCACTAGAGCAACATTCATATGAAGGATGCCCACTCCTGAGTCAGCACTCTGGGAGGAGCTGAAATTTAACATGGATTCTCATCCTCAGTAACAACAGATGTCAAGGTGGTGTTCTCAGCATCGAAGGTAAAAGTAGCTCTTGAAATACCTCGGGACCAGAAGATGCTCAAGTGAAGGTTATGGATGCCATCAAGAAGAACCACCGCTTGTACAGTAATCGATGGCTTACAAAGCACTCTTTGAAGACATGAATGATTCCATGATTAAAAAAATGAATAAATAAAAAGACAAAGAGCAATATAGGATAACATGACTGAGCAGCATGATGTTAAATGCTACACAGCGCCTTAGGGGAGTGGGTGTCAACCGGGAAGGGCTAGAAGAGTAGGAGGACTTGAAAAGGAATTGGACTTGAGAAGAGGAGTTGGAAGAGGAGAATCAGGAAAAGGTCATTCCATGTGAAAAAGCATAAGCAAAATGTACAAGTTGTGGCTGGATTAGCAGAATTTAAGCTCTCAGAGGGCTTCCCTGGTGGCCCAGTGGTAAGGAATCCACCTATAATACAGGAGACACGGGTTTGATCCCTAGGTTGGAAAGATTCCCTGGAGAAGGCCATGGCAACCCACTCCAATATTCTTGTCTGGAGAATCCCATGCACAGAGGAGTCTGGTGGGCCACAGTCCATAAGCGTCATAAAGAACCAGACCCGACAGAAGCAACTGAACATGCACACATGGAAGCTCACAGAGGGAAAAGAATAATGCTTGACTGTGAGCATTTTGAAGACTCACCCTGGTTAGATGTGGAGACTCTCCATTGTAGATGTGTGGAAACCATGGAGAGTTTGTGAGCAGGAGGTGAAATGTCCAAAGCTGGATTTGAGACCTTGGTGATGGAATTTAGGGAGGTTTGGAAAGATAAGACACCAGGGCAGGATCAGCCATTTCATTTGTCCTTCTTCCTCTCCACAGAACTCAGGGGCACACGAGGGCCACCCTCCCAGCTTCTCTCCCCAGCCTCCCAGCCTTCACCCCCCTTTCTCTGGAGCTGCAGCAGACGGCAGTCATGGTGCTGGGGGCAGACCTTCTCCCAAAAGCCCAGGTGTGCAGCAAAAGGTAGGCACCTGGAGACAGGGGTAAGCTGGGGGCCAGCTTGGCCTCATCTCTCTCTGTGGCCCCTCTCTTCCCCGTGTTGAGGTTCAAACAGAAAGAAATGACGTTTTGGATATAAACAAGTCTACTTGAAAAGGACAGAAATGGATATATGGATATAAGTGAGAGTATTCCAAGGCATCATTTCCTGGGTTCATCCCAGAAATTATGACAAGTAAAATGGCCTTGGCAGGTTTGCAAAAGAGCGTGGCGAACAGACCAAGTTCAGTGAAGTTGAAGATAGGAGTCAGGGAGCATGGGGGGGGGCGAATGTGGAGAATGAGAGAAACAGTGGATCCTTGGAAGTGAATGGAAAGGTGCAGAAAGTTGGAGTCGCCGTGTAGAAGGGAGGAGATGACACATGCCAGCAGGCGGGAGAATCAGAGAGTTAAAGACGCAGGATATGGGGAATGCAAGGAGCAGTGGGGAGGCAGTCTAAAAGGAAGCAGACTTTTATGTAGCAGCCTGATGGGAAGGGGGCATGGGAGAGAATGGATGCATGTGTGTGTATGGCTGAGTTCCTCCACTCTTCACCTGCAACTATCACAGCATTGTCTGTTAATGAGCTATATATACTCCAATATAAAATTAAAAGTTCAAAAAATAATAAAATTAGTCTTAAAGTAAAAAAAGAAGGTGGCAGACATGAGTTGACCATACGCAAAAGTGCTGCGTGCGACAGGCAGGGCATCATTTGGGGATGGAGCCTCTGTAATGTCCCAGGCAGCCCCACAGAACACACTTACAGCACACAGGGCTGGCTGATGGAGAGACACTCCAGCAATGTCTGCATATACACTCAGGAATGAAACGGGCTTCTCTGGTGGCTCAGATGGTAAAGAATCTGCTGTCAATGCGAGAGACCTGGGTTCGATCCCTAGTTTAGCAAGATCCCCTGGAGATGGAAATGGCTACCCACTCCAGTATTCTTGTCTGGGAAATCCCGTGGCAGAAGAGCCTGGAGGGCAACAGTCTGTGGGGTGCAAAGAGTTAGATATGATTGAGCAACTAATACTTTCACTTAGGAATAACACAGGCTGAGAGATAAATTACTCTGGAAATGCCTGGGTTGATGGAGCTCTTTGTGTTGGACAGACACTTCTTCATTTTCTCTTCTCATTTCACTTTCTCCCAACAGTCAGGGTGCACCTTAGAGAAGGGGAATGAATTTCTGAGGCTCCCATCCTGAGATGCCTCCAGCATCATGTCCACAGTGATGTGTCCCTGTTGTTGATATACATCTGTAACATATCCGTGATATATATTTAAGCCCCAGATCTTTTTTTCCCTTTAATCAATATTTTTCTACGGTTGAGTCTATAGTTTCTAAAACAGGAGCTATATACAATGTCTGATGCATGGATTGATCGTCTTTCTCTGAATTTTACTCACGCAGATGGCGGGTCTGCACTCTTCTGATAAGGCAGGGCCAAAGTTTCCAATTCCATCCCCAACATTTTCCAAGTCCACTTCCGCAGTTTCAGAAATAACCCAGCCGCCATCCTATGAAGATGCAGTGAAGCAGGTAAGCGCACGATTTGATCTTCATGGAAGAACAGGCTGACTCAGTGCATGCTGTGTTATATGATGTGGCTTCACGCGTGTAGATTCTGTGGCCTCCCCCGCCAGAACAAGCAAACTGTCCAGATGCTCACTGTGAAAAAGCATGGTGTGTGTAGAGACGCCGTGTGAGGCAGAGAGAGAAGAGGTTGACTAACACCCAAACACCCAGACTTGGTGCCAGCTGCCACTGCCACAAACACTGGCCAAGAATTCAACTTCTCTTCTTCTGTGAAATGAAGACGGTATCTACTGGATAAGGGTTCTAGATGACATAGCATTGATCGCATTGTCCTGACACAAGATACGTACTCAAATATTAACACATGAGAGTAATTGTTGGGGCAGCTGTTTCTCAGGTTCTTCCTAGCTTCAAAACTCAGTGATCCCAGGGACTGAGATCCGTGTATGCCTTTGTCCTCCTCATTCCCATCCCCTGGTGTCTGTAAACATCAAATGGATCCTTTGTGGTTTCAAAAGAAAAGCAGAGGGCCAGGCAAAGTGGACTTCCACAGACAGAGCTTACTTAATTCAGATGAGCCAGAGGGGAAGATGTGTTCACTACAGGTGCAATGGGGAGCCAGAGAAACGGGGAGCCACATCCTCAGCACCCAAACGGGAGGCAGATCCAAGCCACTTCATTTCTTATTTTCTTTATTTGGGTCCTTTCTTCTTGGTGAGCCAAAGGTTTGTCTATTTTGTTCGCTGTTTGAAAGAACCAGCTCTTGGATTTATTGATTTTTTTTCTATTGTTATTTCATCTCCATCTTACGTAATTCCTCTCTGATCTTTAATGTCCTTCCTTCTGCTGAGTTTAGGTTTTGTTTGCTCTTTTTCTAATTGTTTTTTTTTTTTCCCCCAGCCCCCTTCTTTAGTTGCTTTTATTTTTTGGCCATGCTGCATCGCATGAGAGATCTGATTCCCCAACCAGGGATAGGACCTCTGTATTGGGAATGCAGAGTCTTAACCAGTGGGCCACCAGGGAAGTCCCTCTAACAATTTTAGGTGATAGGTTAGGTTGCTCTGAGATTCTTCTTATTTTATTGAGGAATTTCAGTATCCCTATGAACTACCTCTTAAGAACTGTTTTCACTGCATCCCAGAGATTTTGCATGCTTGTGTTTTTATTGACATTTGTCTCTCCATTCAGTTCAGTCTCTCAGTCATGTCTGACTCTTGTCGACCCCACAGACTGCAGCACGCCAGGCTTCCCTGTCCATCACCAACTCCCGGAGCCTGCTCAAACTCATGTCCATCAAGTCGGTGATGCCATCCGACCATGTCATCCTGTGTTGCCCTCTTTTCCTTCCGCCTTCAATCCTTCCCAGCATCAAGGTCTTTTCCAATGGGTTAGTTCTTTTCATCAGGTGGCCAAAGTATTAGAGTTTCAGCTTCAGCATCAGCATCAGTCCTTCCAATGAATATTCAGTACCGATTTCCTTTAGGATGAACTGGTTGGATCTCCTTGGTGTTCAAGGGACTCTCAAGAGTCTTCTCCAGCACCACAGTTCAAAAGCATCAATTCTTCAGTGCTCAGCTTTCTTTATAGTCCAACTTTTAGACTAAGTCCAACTTTTCTTTGTCTCTAGGTATCTTTTAATTTCCTCTTTGATTTCATCACTGACCAATTCATGTTTTAGTAGCATGTTGTTTAGCCTCCACTTAATGCATTGGAGAAGGAAATGGCAACCCACTCCAGTGTTCTTGCCTGGAGAATCCCAAGGATGGGGGAGCCTGGTGGGCTGCCATCTGTGGGGTCGCACAGAGTTGGACACGACTGAAAAGACTTAGCAGCTTAGCAGCAAGCATTTTTTTCCATTGCTTTTTCTCTGATTAATTTCTAGTTTCATGATGTTGTGATCAGAAAAGATGCTTGATTGTTGAGGCTTATTTTGTGTCCTAGCCAAGTCACTTCAAAGTGATAAAAATGGTCATACTATTTATTTATTAAGGTGCCCATCTCCTGGAATGGAAACGTCTCAAACAACTGAATCTACTCTGAACCACTCTGGGCTAGAGATCATTCTGCCTCCTTTCCCCCTTCTCTTGTTGTGTCAGATTGTTTTATTTAGTAGTTTTCCTGTCCAAAAATGCACACTACCAAAACATTTAGCCAGTTAACGTCCGTATTCATGAAGGCCAAAAGGTGGAACCAACCCAAGTGTTCATTGAAGGATGAATGGATAAATGAAATACATCTTCTATACATACAATGAATATTGTGCCTGCATGCTAAGTTGCTTCAGTCGTGTCTGACTCTGTGCAACCTCATAGACTATACCTCATCAGCCTCCTCTGTCCATGGGATTCTCCAGGCAAGAATACTAGAGTGGGTTGCCATGCCCTCCTCCAGGGGACCTTCCCCATTCAGGGATTGAACCCAAGTCTCTTGTAGTCTCCTGCACTGCCAGGTGAGTTCTTTATCACTAGGGCCACCCGGGAAGCCCCACAGTGAATATTACTCAGAATTAATAAGGAAGGAGATTCTGACCCCTGCTGCCAAACCTTGAGGACATTGTAATAAGCTAAATAAGCCAGCCATAAAGGGGAAGAACTGTGAAAGTGAAAGTGGCTCAGTCATCTGACTCTTTGCGACCCTGTCATGGTCTATACAGTCCATGGAATTTTCCAGGCCAGAATACTGGAGTGGGTAGCCTATCCCTTCTCCAGCGGATCTTCCCGACCCAGGAATCAAACTGGGGTGTCCTGCATTGCAGGCGGATTCTTTACCAACTGAGCTGCTAGGAAAGCCCCAAAGATACTGTATCAGTCCACTTATGTGAGACACCTAGAGTCATCAAATCCACAGAAACAGAGAACGGAACAGCGGTGTCCAGGAGCTGTAGGGAGGAGGGGGTGGGGAGTCAGTGTTCAGTGGGGGTCAGAGCCGCAGTTTTGCAAGATGAAAAAGTTCCAGAGCTGAACGGTGGTGCACAGCCACGTGAATGAACTTAATGGATTTTCACACTTTACTCTGAAATGGTTAAGATGGTAAATTTTTATGTTGTTTGTAGTTTACCACAATTAAAAAAAAACACTGCTAACCAAATCTAATTAAAAAACATGTCATACTGCTTCCAATGATTTCCTACAGAAGCAGTCGCTACATTTTAATTTCTCTGTTCTCCTTTGGTTAATTGGCAACAGCAAATGACCCGGGAGCCAGCAGATGGACGAACTCCTGGATGTCCTCATTGAAAGTGGAGGTAAGATGTCAGGATGCTCTGCCCCTGTATGCACTCTAGGATGTAGACACTTAGGGCCAAGGTCAGATGCTCATTGTGAGTTGGACTAAAGAGCTGCGTCGGGGTGGAGCGTCCCTGCCTCTGAGCCTCCTGTCCATGTTTGGAGCAGATAAAAAGGCCTAGAGGGTGACCCCTCATCACTTTTGTCCCATTGTTCTCAGAAAACTTTTCAGCAATCATTGTTAACAGTTTTCATCTTTCAGCTTGGTCCTAGTTTTCCTAAATGTTTTTCCTGCTAAACCATTTCCCCTACTGTTCTAATACCAATGTCCGTCTCTTCTTATTATGAGAAGAAGGAAGCAGGTAAAGCAAGTCTACTCAAAATGAATCTCCCACCCGATGGGCCTTTCATGTTCACACGTCATTCAAGCAGCGACAATGATCAGTGTGTTCTTTTTGCCTCCTTTTAAGTCATTCATTTACTGCTTTTTAAACAGTTACATAGTTGTGCCTCAAATTTGAAAGCACACAAGTGACTATGATCATGTAAGGAGAATGTGTGGATAAAAAGAAAAGACTCCATATTGGAGCCCTTAAGTTGTTGCTGTTTTTCAGTCCTTAAGTCCAACTCTTTGCCACCCCATGGACTACAGCACGCCAGGCTTCCTTGTCCTTCACTATCTCCCTGAGTTTACTCAAACTCATGACCATAGAGTCAGTGATGCCATCCAGTCATCTCATCCTCTATCATTCCTTTCTCTTCCTACCTTCAATCTTTCACAGCATCAAGGTCTTTTCCAATGAGTCAGCTCTTTGCATCAGGTGGCTGAAGTACTAGAGCTTAAGTATCAGTCCTTCCAATGAGTATTCAGAGCTGATTTCCTTTAGGATTGGTTTGCTCTCCTTGCTGTCCAGGGGACTCTCAAGAGTCTTCTCCAACACCATAGTTCGAAAGCATCAATTCTTCAGTGCTTCGCGCTTAAGTGACAGCACTGGAAGTTTCAGAGAACTAGGTCCAGCGCTGAACCAGGCATAGCCTCCACCTTTAGGGGTTTGCTGTCTGGTAAGAGAGATAGGCATCACGCAAGGAAACAGACAGTTCCTCCCTTGTAACAAGAGGGAAGAAGGAAAACATGGGCACAGGTGTCTGTATCATTAAGTTTCATGATGGAAAGATGAGCAGGTTCCTATCAGACACCATTATATTTTGTATTTAAACTTTTTGTTTTGTATTGGGGTATTGGAAAAGACTTTGGGAGGGACTGGGGGCAGGAGGAAAAGGGGACAATGGAGGATGAGACGGCTGGATGGCATCACTGACTCGATGGACGTGAGTCTGAGTGAACTCTGGGAGTTGGTGATGGACAGGGAGGCCTGGCGTGCTGCAATTCATAGGGTCGCAAAGAGTTGGACACGACTGAGCGACTGAACTGAACTGAACTGAACTGATAGCCGATTAACAACATTGTGAAAGTTTCAGGTGAACAGCAAAGGGACTCAGCCATGGATATACATGTATCCATTCTCCCTCAAATTCCCCTCCCACCCTGACTGCCACATGATAACACTGATCAGAGTTCCCTGTGCTATACAGCCGGTCCTTGTTGATTATCCAGTTTAACCATAGCAGTGAAGACACCCTTATGTTTTTAATGAAGTATGTGGCAAGGTCTGCAAATAGGGTGTGGAACTGGAGCCTGGGAAATTCCAGGAAAGAAGAACAGTGATGAGTCGATCACAAGAAACAACGGTAGGATCACCCTCTCTCTGTGCCTGAGTGCATGTGTGCTAAGTCACTCCAGTCGTGTCTGACTCTGCGACCCTATGGACTGTTGCCCGCCAGGCTCCTCCAGCGGACCTTCCCAACCTAGGGATTCAACCTGCGTCTGTTACACCTGTGTCTTTCACATCTTACAACGGAGATGGCTGGTTCCTTACCACTAGCGCCACCTGGGAAGCCCCCTACTAGGTGGTATTAAGTGCTGACTTAACATCATGAATTTAAAAATGAGCTGGGCAACTTCCTTGTGCAATTTTTTTCTTAAAAGTCCAGCCAATCCTGGAAGGACTCGGAGAAAACAGGCGGTCAGATTCATCCAGGTGTAGGGTTTTGCCAGGGGAGTATGGTGATAGAAGGAAAGGGCAGGGGGATTGAGGATATATGTGAGAGTAATTAGAGTGGCGGATCAAGAGTACAGACTGCATGAGGAAAGAAGTAACAGCCAGGAAATTGCCTGGTGGTCCAGTGCTTGTGATGCCATCCTTCCACTGCAGGGAGGGTGGGTTCGATCTCTGGTTCAGGGAACTAAGATCCTGCATGCCGCATGTAGTGGCCAAAATAAATAAGAACCAGAAGAAGCTGATGGATGGTGATAAAATCGTGGAGTCAGTAGACTGGGGTGACTCAAAATGGCTGAGAATTTGTTGTCAGAGGGTCCCTACGAAGTGAACTTCAGGAGTGGGAGGCGATGCCCAGGGAGTTGGAAATGGTGATTGAAACTGAACTTTCAGAGGATGCAGCATTTGAGGCCACAAGGTCCAGCGTGTGTCCAGCAGAGTGGCAATGGCAGCATCACGTGCACTGAGGGGGATGGGGTGTCAGGGAACCGAGAGGCCCCCTGGACAACAAGCCACTTCCGAGATGCTGAAGTCACGGAGAATGACAAGAGTTGAAGTGGAAGAAAGGCAGTGAATGGGGAGTAGTTTTTTGAAGATGAGGAGGAAGGACCAGGAGACGGGACTGGGGTGGGGTGTACTTTGAGAGCAGGATGACCTTCAAAACCACTGAGGAGTTATAATGAGGAGGAGGAGTAAGGATCAGACAGTGGTGGCAGGAAAGGACCTGATGACTCGTCTTCTGGCTGGGCAGCCAAGAGCCCCCAGTGAGGGTATAGTGAGGTTGCAGTGTCTTCAGGGGCAGCCAGGTGTCAGTGAAGGAGCAGGTAAAAGCACCTGCTTTGAGCGTCTGATAATCGCAGAGTGGAATTTCCAGCAAGAGGGGGTTTGGGGGAGAGACCCAAGGGAAGAACTCGCAATATACAGAGTGGTTTAGGGGTGAGACCGGGTGAAGAGCGGTGACCCAAGAAGCATGCCCATCTCCTTCTGTAAGTCATTCATTCATTCCAAAGATTCATTCAAGTAAATGAATCAGTCTTTGAATGATCACGATCGATCGGAAGCGACTGAACAGTTCCCGTTGTGTTTTACCAACAGAAATGCCCGCTGACGCCAGAGAGGATCATTCATGTCTTCAAAGAGTCCCAAAGATCCCTGGGTCTTCTCGAAGCCCCACTGGTGCCCTTCCCAAGTCCTCGGCAGCCTTTGAACCAGCGTCCACAGGAGGCCAGCTCTCCTTTGATCACTTCGGTGCTGACAGCGACGAGCACCTGGAAGTCTTATTAAATTCCCAGAGCCCCTTGGGGAAGGTGAGCGACACTGCCCTTCTGAAAATCGGGAGTGAGGAGCCTCCTTTCGACGGGATGATGGATGGATTCTCAGGGAAGGCTGCAGAAGACCTCTTCAACGCACACGAGATCCTGCCAGGCCCCCTGTCCCCCACGCAGACTCAGTTTTCACCCTCCTCTGTGGACAGCAGTGGGCTGCCCTTAAGCTTCACAGAATCTCCTTGGGAAAGCATGGAGTGGCTGGACCTCACGCCGCCCAGCTCCACCCCAAGCTTCAGCTCCCTATCTACTGGGGGCCCCAGTATCTTCAACATTGATTTCCTGGATGTCACGGATCTCAATCTGAATTCCCCCATGGACCTCCACTTACAGCAGTGGTAAACGCCTGATGAAGTGCTAAGGAAGGCCAAGAGGAATCCCATCCCATCGGGGAAAGCACATGACCACAAATATTTACATTCTCCCAAACAAGGAGGAGCTGGAAGAGGAGGGGGAGAGGAAGAAGAGGGAGGAGGAAGAAGGGGAGGAGAAACTGGAAAGAATGAAAACCAAGCATGGAGACTTCTGTGACAACCAGCAAGAACAAACAGGAGTCTTTTTTTAAATGGATGGATAGTGTAATATTTGCCAACCTTCAGTGACTGTTATTGATTTCAGCAATGCTTTCAAAATTATGTTTTTTCAGATCAAGAATGCAAAAAAAATATTTGTTTCTTCCAGTGCCTTTCAAACACTAATCTTTTTTCTAGCTTGTATTTTTTTTCAGGCACTGTTGGGGCATAATCTCACTTTGTAAGATTTTCTCATGAATTTGTTACTCTTACCATGGAAAGAAGTTGTAAGCTCTCTGGGGAACACACAGAAGCCAGTCCTTCAAAGGTGATGGAAGTCGTACCCCGGAAGGCTGCTTCTCCTGTCTCCGTCACCCGCCTTTCAAAACAGAGGTCCGGCCCAGTGTCAGGTTCTTAAGGCAGAACAGAGGGACAGGACCAATCCATTCCCAGGGAAGTGAAGTGAACTCAGTATCCCTTGGCCACAAAGCCACCCCTGCTACAGTGATCCCAACCCTGTACCCATGACTCCATGTGGTCACTGATAAGAACCAACCTACCTTTGGCCCAAAGAACCCCACCTGAAACTTCCCTTTCTTAACCAGTGGCCGGATCACCGTCACTGTCTCCGTGGTGATGTGTGTGCTTGGTTGCTTGGTTGGTTGTGTCCGACTCTTTGCAACCCCCTGGGCTATAGCCCACCAGACTCCTCTGTCGGTGGGATTTCCCAGGCAAGAATACTGGAGTGGGTTGCCGTGTCCTCCTCTGGGGGATCTTCCCAACCCAGGGATCGAATTCCAGTCTCCTGCATTGGCAGGTGGATTCTTTACCACTGAGCCACCTGGGAATCCCCGCCATGGTGTTAAGCATTGTGAAACAGGAGAGAATCCTAAGGCAAGAAGAGAGACAAAACCTCCTGCCATTCTCCAGCACAACCTCCTTTAGTGTCAAAGACTAGAGATGATGTAAGCAAATCAGAAGTATCTCTCTGGTCTCAAGAAACTGTTGTCAGGAATAATGCAGACAGCACTAAAGAACATCATTTCATGTATGATGGGAATAAACAGTGGGTAACTATTCATATAACAGGGTGATTATTTATGGACGTTCGGCTTCTCTTTTTATTTTCTTATTGGAAGGAGGGGTTCACCTCCATTATCTTTCTCCCATTCTACTTTTCTTTCAAATTCACCATCCATTCTCTCCCCTCTTTTGAAGATCTCCCTTTCTCTGCCCCGGCGTTGGGAGAAGAGGATTTCATCCATTTATCAGCTGTCCTACTGCTAATAAAACCATACATTAAAAGGCTGAAAGTCAAGGTTCTCCCGGGTAACTCATTCTCCATCTGCATAATAACTTGCTGTAAAAGGAAATCAAAAGAAAGAAATCAAAGGAAAGAAACCAATGATTCCATCCATCAGTCATGAAGCTCTCCCTACCCTCATTTGGTTGGCAATCACTGATTTGGGTTGCTCTGGGGAAAACCGGAAATCATTACGTTGTAAAGGTAAATACAAAGTATAGTTCCAAGGAAGAGTATTTTAGGTCTGGGTTTCTGAAAGAAAATACAATCGCATGTCGAAAAGGATGGAAGGAAAAAAAAGACGATGGTCTCCTGTGCATTCCTCACCACTTCCCCTGCTTTTGCTGGGAGTTGAAAACTTAAATTGCAGGATCGTCTCTAAGGCTCACTGTGGTTCTAACGCACGGATTCATAGTGTTGCATGCTGTAGAAGGTAGCTCTTGCTGTTTTTATTTTTTATTTAAATCACTAAGGCACTGTTTTCTTCTTTTGTAAAAAAAAATGTTCACTGTGCACTTATGGAGAAAATAACCAAACATGTTGTGATTTTAGAAGTTCTCTTTTGAAAAAAAAATTTAGAAGTCATTCCATTGTTAATCTGATAACATGTGTGAACACAGAGTGTTTTTGGTGATTGTTACTCTGAAAGCTGCCGCATCTTAATGAGGGGGGTGGGGAGGGCAGGAGGGGAATATATATATTATATGTGTGTGTGTGTATATATATATATACACACATACACATGTGTGTGTATAGATATATACATATGTATGTGTATGTGTGTCTATAGGTATGTGTGGATATGTGTATCCATAGATACACATCCATATGTACATATACATACACATGTGTGTATGTGTGTGTATCTTCAAGGCAGTGCAACAGAGTCCTATACCAAAAGCCTTTAAGCCTCCATCTGCTGTGAAATGATCTTGCCCTTTCTCACTGCGAGTTCTCGATTCATCACCCAGACTACAAGTTGCTTCTATGTATGACTCATGGCTCCAACCCAGTGACGCACAGCCACCTGCTTACGATGAACAAGCCTGTCTCGACAGTGACTGTGACGTGAAGAGACAAGGAGCATTCACCTTTGGTCACTGGAAAGGTACTGCCTTCTCTCACAGAGAGCAGCGGTGGAAGACGACAGTCGTTTTACATTCCTTCATCTGCCTTGTGCTTTAAAAGAGCCACATGGTACATTTTCCACTTTGCTTTGATGTCTGTCATCAGAACCAGAGATCCCGAGGGGAACATTGCCATCTCGTCTTTGATGCTGACGCTATGGGGGAGGGAAGCCTTCCTGACACATTCCTCGCCTTTGCGTGTCCTCAGACATTGACACTTTGGGGGATCTTGTCAAAGCTCGCTGGTCAGTCCGTTTCTCATGTGCCAAGTTGTGTGAATTTTTTAATGTTATTTTTATCCCCCTTCCTTTGGAAAACAACCTCACAGCAATCTCTGAGACTCTGGTCTGAGTGTCAATTATTTTTTTTCCTTTGGGTATTTCTGTCTGAAGGGCTAGACTTGGCTAGGAGGCCTCTGTCTTTGTAAGGCTGTGCATTTTCTTTGGGATATTTTTAGGCTATTATCTGGCACTGACATATACGCCTCACAGTTAACGAAAGATATTTGCTGCTACAAACCAGCACACAACCCAGAGCAGACTCCTGGATCATTGCTTTCAACCTCCACCCACAACCCCCACCCACCATATTCACACTCTCTTTCTGTAGATCAGATGTGAGATTTGAAAGATAAAACTGAGGATAATTGGGAAAAGGTTGATGAAGCTGGTTGCTCCCTGATCATCTGTGTTAATTTATGTTTCCTATAAGGGGGATTTTTTTAAGTTCTTTTAAACTCTTTTGTCTGCTGTTCTGGTGACAAATTGGGCATGACTAAAAGATGTACAGAGACTTAAGAAGATGGCCACATTCAAGTTTCCTCAGGCTTTTAGAGCCTGAAACTAATCGCATGTGGTCCTTTCAAGACCCCCAGGACCATCCTATGGTAAAGCTGACCTGCAGACGTTTGCAGCTGTTCCCAACTCTGGTGCAGTCCTGTGGGTTCACCCTTATCCAACGGATTCAGGAAGTTCCTTTGCACAAATACTTCCATTAAGCCTGTGCTCAGTAGAAGCCCTGCTTCTAACAGTATTACTGAGATGACACACATTCTACTATAAGGAAAGGGAGAGGAAGGGGGAAAGGAAAGAAGGAAGGAAGGAAAGAGGGAGGAAAGGAAGGAAGGTCAGGTCACAGCTTCTCAGTTCAGCTGAGACTTTACATTACGAAAAGGAAGTCGAAAAGCTTGGGATGAAAAACCATTCTCTCCATGAGGTGATCACCCCAACAGATAAGGAAAGCAAGAGGGTCTTCAGGTGAATAACCAGCAGTCTGTGAACAGGTGGCCTTTGCCATCCAGAAACATTTATTTCCAATCTGAAAAAGGAAAGGGGAGGGGGGATCAAAACCTACCCCAAGCATTCAAGACAGTCTTCTCTAAAGAACTGTTGAAGAGGTTTCTATCACCTCTTCTAGAAACCAATGCTGGTTTGGCCGAAAACTCCTGCATCAGATTTACTCATCTGGGAGATAATAACTTGATGTCTCACCTGTGCAGAGCACATCCCCTGTTCCAGATGTCCAGTACCATGTAGACTCTGCACAGATGGTTCTGATCTTGAGGGACTGGGAGGTTGCAAGAAGCCTGGTAATTTCCAAGCCTTCCAACCAGAATCCCTTTACCTATGATGACAAAGAGGGTCTTCGTTTTCCCAAAGGAGAGAACCTTTTTAGCTAAAACCTACACTACGCTGACATTTTTTTTTTTTCTTCTGTGATCAAACAGCAGCAACATATGACTTAGATGTCTTTCTACCGCTTAAAACATCTGTTTGAGCTTTTAGGGTTTATCTTCATTGCCAGATACAGAAACATTTGGAAAATCAGAGAAGGACAAAGAGAACTTATTATTATTATTTTGTCCCATGCCTTCATCTTGATCTTCAGAACAAGCTCTCTGGACAAAAGGAGCACTTACAGGGTAGGTAGGGTGTCCATGGAGAGCCTCTATCTTTTAGGGAACAAAAGCTGCAGGATTGTGAGGGCAGCTTGGCCCCCTTCAGGGCTTGGCTGTGGTCTACAGATGCACCAAGTTTGCTGTCAGCTGTAAGAGAACTCAGAGTGAAAGAGTCTGGAGTCTTAAGTTTTGTTATGAATCCAGTAGAAACCAGCAGGGCAGTTGAGATGTGGAAACTCTACTAGTATTAAATGATATTACTAGACATACAACAAGACAGTCCTATAAGCTAGAGAGCTACTCAGCGTGGTGAGGAGCTGGGTTTGATTCTGGAATCCACATTTTCAGGAGATCCCTGGCTAGGGTGAGACTATGCATTAGGAAATGACTTTAAGACCGGAAGAGATCCGAAAAAATTTTCTCTATTACCTCCCAGGGAAATTTCTGTAGACTCATCGGGTTTGGTAACACGAAGAAGTTCCCTTCTTATGGTAGGAGTTGGTGGAATCTAAATTTCTAGAATTCTATGGATTAAGACAAACTCATGGTGGTCTCTTGTGCTTACTTCAATCACCTTCGGCCTTGTGAGCTCCCTGTATGTGCTTTAACAGCTCCAGAGGGTTTTTGGGATAAGGTCATAGAACGATGGCGATCCTGGAGGCTGCTGTAACGTTTTCCAAAGGAAGGGAACCCACGCTGCTCCCCAGAGTTCTCTCCAACGTGCCTGCAGTGAGGAAAGAGGGCAGTGCACAGCTGGGTGCTTGAAATCCTCCCTCCTGGAAACACAAAGAGGCACTTTGCAAAGAAATCCAAAGAGCCAGCATATGTTCTCTGCAGGGACCCTGTGTGGTGGAGCTTTCACGTTGGCTCCTTCACTCAACTATATATAACTAGGAAGAAATGTGGGTGACCAGGAAGAGAAAAGAAGCAATGGCTAAATACCAAAGTTGGCATGTGTTCTTTTTAAAAAGATATATGTATATTTTTAAATAAAATGTTTATTTTAGAGAGAGATGAAAGCTTTTTTTCTTGACGATGCAATATACCAGGCATTGTGCTGTTATTTTGTAAAATCCCCACAATGGTACCATGAAACAGTATTACCATCACCCCCAGTTTACAGATGAAGAAACTGAGTCTGGAAAGGCTGAGTTAATCACTTAAGGTTACACATCTGAAACCTGGCAGAACCAGCGATCACATTATACTTATCTGCAATGCTTCTGCTCTCATACACTGTACATCTCACCTACACTAATCAAATGAGGATATTAGTGAGCCTACAGTTACATATATGCTATTAAAATACACGCAGTAACTTGTGAATTAGTTTGATAAACCACTGGTGCCCTCCTTATTCTACAGATGTAAGAACTTTAAGGGGAATTCAACATACTGAATTCAGTACAGAAGAAATGATGGGGTAACGGTAGGGGTTGGAGTGAAGGTAGTAACTCAAGATTGTTTAATAAACCAGCCAAGTAGATGGTGACTCGACAAGAAAAACAGCTGTAGGAATAGAGACTAAGGTGGTTTTGAAACATGTTAATAGAATGGAAAGTATGGGACTTGATCATGGGATGGGAATGGCAAAGGAGAGAGAGGTGGATGTCCGTGCGTGCATGCTAAGTTGCTTCAGTCATGTCTGACTCCTCGTGGCTCCATGAACTGTAACCCACCAGGCTCCTCTGTTCTGGAGTTCTCCAGGCAAGAATACTGGCATGGATTGCCAGGTCCTCTTCCAGGGGATCTTCCCCACCCAGGATGGAATCTGCATCTCTTATGTCTCCTGCATTGGCAGGTGGGTTATTTATCACTAGCACCACCTGGGAAGCCCAGGTGAATGTCCAGTGTATGTTAATTCCATTCACAGAGGCAAAAGGCCAGAGTGAGTAACCTTAATACGAAAAATTGTGAATCTGAGTGCCTGTCGCCTGTAGGACACTCAAGTCAAAAGCATTCACTAGAGAGATCTGGAACTCAGAGTCCTTTGCACAGAGATTTAGAGGTGGCAGATACCAGCATTCGGAAGGTCACTGAAATCACGAGGATGGTGGTGACCTACACAACCTGTGGAGTGATAAGAAAAGGAGATGCCATTGACCACCAACACGGTTCGCTATTGGCAGAGGGGAGGAAGGGGCGGGACCAGGAAACCAGGAAGAAGACCGGAAGAAGGAAGTATCCCAGGCTCCAAGGTGTGAGAAAGAGGGAATCTTCCATCCCGTCTAGTGCTGCTGTTTCTGTAAGGTAAGGAAGAGTACTGCTGATTTAATAGTAAGGAGGTGGTCGGTCGGTAACCAAGGTGAGAGCATCATGGGTGCAGTGGTAAAGCCAAGGGGATGTGGACCAAGGAATTGGAAGGCAGTGAAGAGGCCGTTCCCTAGTGGCCTAGTGGTTATGATTCCAGCCTTTCACTGCCGTGGTCAGGGGAACGTGACCCCACAGGTCATGTGCAGCGTGGCCAGAAAAAGAGAAAAAGGTGGGGGGAATGAGAAAATGGAGACTGAATCCAGGCATCGCCTTTCAAGGGCCGTGGCCACGTGAGGAAGAAGATGCACAAGACCAGAGCAGACAGAAATTTAAAGGACTGATTTTTCAAGACGAGGGATATTTGAGGTAATTTTAAAAAGAATGAGAATTAGCTAGTACACACAAGAGAAAGTGGTAGGGATCCATGCACATCGGTATCACCTTTAATTTATCCACTCTACTGTTGATGGACACTTGAGCTGTTTCCAATTTTTGACGATTGGAAATGTTCCTGATACAAACATCCTAGCACATCCGTTTTGGTACAGACATTACCAAATTTTTCTTTTAATTTATTTTTTGGCTGAGTTTTGCATCATGTGGAATCTTAATTCCCCAACCAGGGATTGAACCCATGCCCTCTGCAGTAGAAGCACAGAGTCTTAATCACTGAACCACCAGGGAAGTCTCCTTACATTTTTGTTGAACATGTGAAATTGTTGAGCCATGGTGTTTGCCTACCGTTAAGTCGTTGCAATGATGTAAAAACAGCTTTCTGAGGGGCTTGTCTGCATCTCCCTCCCGTCAGAATACATGAGCTTCGGCTGGGCTATGTCCCCACCAACTCTTGGTTTTGCCCGTCTTTTTAATTTTAGCCATGTTGTGGATGTGTTTTGGTATTCCCTGTAAAATCCCCTGGCATCGATTGGATGACTAATAGGTTCAGCAACTTTTCATATTTCCTTGGCCATTTGGACTTCTATCTGTTCACGCCACCTGCCCATTTTTCCTTTAAGTTTCTTGCCCTTTTCCTGTTGTATTGCAGAACTCTATGTATTCTAGAGTCAAGTCTTTGACTGTTACATGGTTTTTGCAAGTAACTTCTCCCACTCTATAGATTGCTTTTTTATTCTCTTAATGATATTATCTTATAAACCAAAGTCTTTTATTGTTAAGTAGTATGATTTATAATGATTTCCTTTAAGGTGAGAATTTTGGTATCATGGTTAAGGAATCCTTCCCTACCCCAAGATCCTATAGAAAATCTTCTCACTTGTTCTTTATTTTGATTTTTATTTCTATTGGGAAGAACAGTTTTTTTAGAGAATGGTGGCTGATAAACCTTTTCAGTTCATTGCATGTTTAAAAACACCTTATTTTTCACCCTTGTTTGTGAATGAATGTTAGACCAGATGCAGAGTTTTTGAGTCCCACTTGAGTTACAGCCTGTTTCCACTGAGCTCTGTAAATATTGCTTGAAATTTTATTACACTGTTGCAAAAAGGAAGTTTGAGGGAATCAGCTTTTCTTCAGAGAGAAACTTCTTTTCTCTGAACAGTACTTATATACATTTATATATACCTTTGTATTGTGGTTTTATTTTACTTTGCTTAATGATGTATACTGGGTTTACAATGTGTAAGTTCCTGCTGTGTACAGCAAAGTGATTCACTTATACATATACTATATACACATTCCTTTTTACATTATTTTCCATTATGGTTTATCGTAGGATACTGACTATAGTTCCTTGTGAAATACAGTAGGACCTTGTTGCTTAGCCATTCCATATATAAAATGTTGTATCTGCTAACCCCAAACTCCCATTCCATCCCTCACCCAATTTCCCCACCCCCACCCCCACCCCTCCCCCCACCACCCCTTGGCCTTGCTGATTATTTCCATTGAGGTGTAATTAACATATTATATCAGTTTCAGGAGTACAATGTAATGATGTGATGTTTGTACATACTGCAAAATAATCACCACAGTAAGTCTAGTTAACATCCATGCCACACAAATTACATTTCTTTCCTATGATTATAACTTTTAAGATCTACTCTCTTAGCAGCTTCTGAATATACCATACAGAATGTATCTAGCTTCGAAATGTAGAAATTTTACCCAGTTGCTTCTGGGGCCCCCACCTCTACGCACTGCAGTAGTAATTTCTGGCATTTGATGAATGATTTCAAGTTTGATTTGGGCCTTTCTGCAGCTGTGCAAAATTTCTTTTCAAGAATTTCCATGCTATTTTCTTCTTCCTCATCGGCTCTGGAAATGCTATTACATATATATTTTTCAGTGTTCTGAGGAAGATTCCGTGTCTCTGCCTTTTCCCTTCTTTTTCTTACCTTGGAACCTTACCTCCTTCTTTCCTCTGAATTTTGGGAGATTACTTCCAGCCCATCTTGGAATGGACCAGTCTGGCTTCTGGCAGTGGCAAATCTGTTATTTCCTGCCTCTATTGAGTTTCATTAGTTTAGAAGTCGTGTGTTTCTTATCCAAGAACTCTTCCTTGTCTAAGATGGCTCTTTTTCATAGCAGCCCGCTCCTGTCATATTAAAGCAGTGTTCTCTCTGTTCTCACCAGGAATACAAATTAGACTTTAAAAATATATTTCCCTTACTTCCTGCTTAACTTTTTCACTGGAGGACAGTTCTCTGAATTCTCAGATTAGCCTTCCTGTTTTATGGAGGTAATAACCTATAATAACAACACAAGCATTTGAACTAGAAAAACCTGGCATCTCAATAGTGATGCATGCATGAATGACTCTTCACAGAAACCCTCTGAGCTTTGATTTATTTGATGGATGTAATAAAACCCTCATCCTAAAGTTTTTTTAAGGATTAAATGAGATGATGTATGTTGAAAGAATCTGCCTGCAATGCAGGCGATCCCGGTTCTATTCCTGGGTTGGGAAGATCCCCTGCAGAAGGGATAGGCTACCTACTCCAGTATTCTTGGGCTTCCCTGGTGGCTCAGCTGGTAAGGAATCCACCTGCAATGCAGGAGACTTGAGTTTGATCCCTGGGTTGGGAAGATCCCCTGGAGAAGAGAACAGCTACCCACTTTAGTATTCTGGCCTGGAGAGTTCCATGGACTGTATCGTCCATGGGGTTGCTAAGAATCAGACTCGGCTGAGTGACTTTTCACTTTCACTTTTAGCTACATGGCTTATTGTGCTTTCCTGGTGGCTCAAATGAATCTGCCTGCAATGCAGGAGACTTGGGTTTAATTCCTGGGTCAGGAAGATCCCCTAGGTAGGGAATGCCTGTCTACCCCAGTGTTCTTGCCTGGAGAACTCCATGGACAGGGGAACCTGGCAGGCTGCAGTCCATGGGGTCACAAAGAGTTGGACATGACTAAACAACTAATACTATATGATTTATTATTTTCATCATATCTTGCCTTCATCATTGTAGTCATCATCTTTATCATCATCTTCAGTATTATATTTAATTACTGATTTTTTTTCTGTTTGTTCATTCTCAGGTAGAGAGGTCTGATTAGCCAGGATTTGGTGGCTGATATGGTGGGGGAGGTGATCTATCAGAGATGATATTAGTCTCCATTTAATTTCCCTCAAGAGGTTACCACACATAGTAACTTTTTTCCTGGCCAGTTCTTCCCTGATTCAGAAATCACTGGTACCATTTTTTTTTCCTGCAGGAACAAAATGTATTATCATTAATATATGTAATAGTAATGACCACTCCCTTGGTTTCAGTGTAGCAAACATTTCACATGTGTGCGTTAATGTGTTTGATCTTCGCAACAGTCTTGCAGAGAGGCACTGCAGGTGTAATGGTGACCAGTGGAGACAAGGTTCTTGCCTTCATTTTCCAGAGGAAGAATCTGAGTTACTAGAGAAGTTGAGTAATTTGTCTTGGATCCCCCAGTAAGTGACCAAGCCAAGACTGATCCTGGGCTTGTTTGTCATGTCGTGTTGCTTCATTAAAATTTGACACGGTTGCCATCGGAACTTACTGCATAAGGTCCTCAGTTCTTTCCATCTCAGTTTTCCATTTCCATTGTATATATTCCTTATCATAATCAACACTTGTTGAACATCTCCTGTATACCCAGGTCTTATTTTGGGCAAAAAGAGGTCCGAGATGAAGTCTCTACTCTAAAGGTTGAGGTTTCCTATCTAATGACTGCTTCCATTTTCTGCCAAGATAGTGAAATAGAATTTCTCTGGGGTGTGTGTGTGTGTGTGTGTGTATAGATATATTTGAGTTATTTCAAAATGATATTGGAGGAAGAAATGAGTCAAAGCTACTGGCTCTAGTTAACTTTTTTGGTCCCCAAAACCAAATTTAAAATTTACTCTAAATAAAGAGAATTAACAAATGAAGGAGCTTAGATGAAAATACAGTTGAATATTTCTACCCTTTGGGGATAGGGTAGGCTTTCTAAGCATTAAACTAGAGGCATAAAACATAAAGGAAAAGATGGATAGCTTTCACCATATTAAAAATGTAAAATTCCCAGAAGACAAAAATCAACATTAGAGATTTTAAAGGGGGAAGGTCAAACAAAAGGCAACATCTGACATAAGATAACAATAGCGTTAGTGTAGCTGAGATAACTAAAGAGCTTTTTAAAATCAATAAGATAATATGGAGCCCCATAAGAGAAAACCAGGCTGAGGACATGAAGAAGTGAGCAGTTAACTGAAGAAGGAATGCTCATAGCCTTGAAACGTGAGACGCGTGTTTACCGTGATAAGGAAGAAAAACTCTGCAAATTAAAAGAGCACTATAATGCTATTTCTCAGCTATTCATCAGACAGGATTATTAAAAGTGGTAATATCCCATGTAGGTCAGGGTGTGGGCAGAATTAGGACATTTATGCATGGTAGGTGGGCCTGCAAAATGTTTCCATTTTTTAATCTAGAGGATAATTTGGCAACACAAGAATAATTTGAAAATGTGACAGACGCACTGTGATGCAGAAATTTCTTTTTCTAATTGACCCATAACTGATTAACAGTGCTGTGTTAGTTTCAGGTGCACAGCAAAGTGGGTCGGTGATATACATATACGTACGTACATATGTACGTGTGTGTACTCAGCTGTGTCTGACTCTTTACGACCCCATGGACTGTAGCCTGCCAGGCTCCTCTGTTCATGGAATTTTCCAGGCAAGATTCTTGGAGAGGGTTGCCTCCAGGGGATCTCCCCAACCCAGAGATAGAACCTATGTCTCTTGAATCTCCTGAATTGGCAGGCAGATTCTTTACCACTGTGCCACACACACACACACACACTTTTTCAGTTTCTTTTCCATTATAGGTCATTACAGAATGTTGACTATAGTTCCCTGTGCCATATAGGAGTTGATTCTATTTTATAGATAGTTGCATGTATCTGCTAATCCCAAACTCCTAATTTATCCCTTCCTCACTCCCCTTCCTTGTTGGTAACCACTAGTTTGTTCTCTGTTTCTGTGAGTCTGTTTCTGTTTTGTAGATAAGTTCATTTGTCTCACAGTTTAGATTCCTCATATAAGTGATATCATATGGGGTTTTTGCCCTGCATTTTGAATTCTGTTCTCCAGACCAGTACTGTCCAGTGGAACTGTCAGTGGTGATGTAGATGTTCTGTTTTACACTATCTAATATGGCAGGCACTAGCTACGTGTGGTTTGGGGGTATTTGAAATGTGGCTAGTGTCACTGAAGAACTAAATTTCTAATTTTATTGAATTTAATTGAAATTTAAATAAGCACATGTCTTTTGTGACTTCTGAGTTGGACAGGGCAGCTCCAGCCAATGCTGGGGTGCCGAATGAAGATGCTAAAACTAATTCAGGGGCTTCCAAGTGGAATATCAGATTTCAGAGGAGGGGGATCTCAGATAAATGGTACAACAACATTACTGAAGCAAGTAAGAAGCCCCCTATTTTTGTTGGTCAAAGCAAGTCATGTGGTCACACTTAAGGTCCACAGGAACAGGAAGTGAACCCTTCCATAGATCCAAGTCAGGGATATGAGAAGTAGAATGTTCTTTCTTTCTCTTCCCCTTCCTTCTTCTCGTCCACCGTCTCTCCCTTTCTTCCCTCCTCCCTCACCTTCCTCCCCTTTCCCCTCCCCTGCCTCCCTCTTTCCTTCCTCTCCCCTCCTCCCTCTTTTCAGCTTCTTCTTCAAATGCGCTTAACTGAAATGTTCAGTCCATTCTTCTGGAGGTGGAAATAAAATGTCAGGTAATCTGGGGCTTCTCCATTCCACACTTCAGCCATTGCTGCCTTCTCCTTATCTTTGTTGCCAACAGCATCATGCCCAGCTCTTTGGTGCCTTTGTAGGCGCTCCTAGCGCACACGTTCACTGCACATGGCACTGTGTTTTGGGCACTCCAGCTCCTCCATGTGGAGGGCCTCTGTGACCTTTGCTATATGACCATAGCTATATAATCTACCTGTCTCCTACCTGCCTGGACTCTACTTAAACTGTGATCTTGGGAAAGGCCTGGGGCAAGTCACTTTCTTAGAGATTCCTTCTGTAGTAAGCTTAGACTCAGTGATGCTGCAGTAATGAACAGTCCTCTAACCTCTGACTTACAACAACAAAGGCTTTGTTTTTTTCACTCCAAGTGGATAACCGTGACTCTGATCCATAGCAGCCCCCAACTGCTCATTGCTGGTGTAAAGAAAGAAGGGAGTGGATCACAAAATGACTCTTAAAGCTTCTACTTTGAAGTGGCATAAATCACCTCTGTGCATATTCTATGTCCAAGGAAAAAATCACATGATTGATCTTGACCTCAAAGAGAAGAGAAAGTATAATCCCTTCCTATGGAGATAGGCAGTGAAATTTTTGGACAATAATAAAATCAGCACATTCATCATCAACTTTTCCTCTTCCTGTCTCCTTTCCCACTCCCCTATCATCATCTTCAGTATCCCACAGCTTGGGGCTTCTTTATCTAGAATATACAGGGTAGGATACTCTTCAAACGCTGCTATTTATGACATAGACATAAACATTCCAAAGCCCATAATCTTCAAACTCAAAACCCCCTTTTTTAAAAAAAAAAACCTCTGTTCTCTCACATGTGTTTCTGAAGTCTGCTTTCAGAGATGAAAAGATTTGACACTCCTTTCTCTTTTTTTCTGCACTGTCATCCCCTCCCTGGGGTAGGAAGCAGAAAAAGCCCTGGCTGCTTCTTGAATGGAGGAAAAACTCATAGGAGAACAGAAACTTGTGATGAAACCGTCAGTTAATAACATATTATTAGACCACAGTCTAGCAGGGTAGGCTGTCTTTTGAGGAGAAGCAGAACAGAACTGAAATATCTCAGCATTGAAGGCAGAGGCTGACATGATATTGGAGTTGTCTGCCCGAGTTTTGGAGGACAAGTGCTGTCCATTAGAACTTTCTGAGATGATACGAATCTCCTAATTCTGTGCTGTTCAACACAGTAACCCCCTAGTCACATGGGGCTATGAAGCCCTTAAAATGTGGCTAGGGTGATGGAGAAACTAAATTTTATTGCTTTTAACTTTTAAAAGTTTTAATTGGGGGTAGTATTTTTATTAAAAAAAAAAAGACTTTTTATCTTTGGCTATTTGGGGTCGTTGCTACACGGTCTCTTCTCTATTGCTGGGAGGTGGGTGCTACCCTTTGTTGTGCGCTCTGCGGACTTCTCACCGTGGTGCCAGAGCTCGGACTCTGCGGGTTTCCGTGGCTGTGACACATGGGCTCAGCAGTTGCAGCGTCTGGGCTCTAGAGCACAGGCTCAATAGTTGTGGCAAGAGGGCTTAGTTGCTCTGCAGTATGAGGATCTTCCAGATCAGGGATCGAACCTGTGATTCCTGCACTGGCAGGCGGATTCTTTACCACGGAGCCAACAGGGAAGCCCCAATGTTTTAAAATTATTTTTAATTTTTAGGCTGCGCCAGGTGGTGTCCAGGGATCTTAGTTCCTTGAGCAGGTATTGAACTTGTGCCCCCTGCAGTGGAAGTACAGAATCTTAACCACTGGACCACCAGGGAAGTCCTGAGGAATTACATTTTAAATTTTAATTTCAATAGCCATGTGCTGCCGTGACTGCTATACCGGACACTCTAGACATTACGGAAGACAGTGCTACTGTTAATAAAAGTCACCCAGTGTCCTTAGTGCCTCACTATGATTTATACATATAAAAACATGGTGTGACTTGGTTTTCAAAAAAATTCTCAAAATGGAAATAACTTTAGTTTGTAGAAAAATTATATTGACATTATAGGCATATCTCAGTTAAAAGCAAATAATGCCTTAACTTATTAATTGGCTAGAGCTGCTGACCTAATAAGCTGAGGCTAAATTCACAGCTTAATTAAAGATTTCATGTTCATTCAGCCAAGACATGCCTCAAACCATCTTTTGTTCAGCTGGTCAGCAAGATACTTAGAACCATATGTAGGACATCTTGAGACTATAATCAACCTATGCAAAATAGCCCATTGCAAAAAAAAAAGATCTTTCATTTGTCAGACTAGTAATTCTGCTGTAGGAAGAGCATTTCTCTCTCTTGCAATCATGCTAATCTTATTTGTAGTAAATGAAGAGGACATAATGTACTATATAGAAATTTAGATGTTACTTGATTGTTGATAGTTTAGCAAACAGATCTCTAACTTTGCTATCTCTCAAGTGGTATTATTTCTCTATTGGAGATGAGAAAAATGACTTAGAGAGGGTACCTTCTCTCTAAGTTATATAACTGGTATTTGGAGTTTTAATACTCATATCTCTTTGATCCAAAGACCCTCCCACCCAACACACTGCTCTTACTTGGTAGATGATGATAAAACCTAACTGAAGTCACCATTGTTTTCCAAAGGATAAAGGCTGCAAAGGTCATGACCCCCTTTTCAAAAGCCAACTGATGCTAATGCGCCACCACCATGTAGGATGCTGCTGGCCAGTCACAGCTGATGGCACTTGGCCTTCCTCGGTAGAAGGGACATGAGGCTGGAGTCTAAGCCACACAAGAAAGTGATCCCGGTCAAACTGGAACCCCTGATCATGATGCCACTATCATTTTATTGGCTTCTGGTTACCTACCAGGTTTGTTCAAAAGCAAGCATCACATTTCTGGGATGTATGCTGCACCTGGTGCAAAATCTGCCCAACACTCTTGCCCCAAGCTTAACCCTGGCCCTCAGTGTTAATCACCTGCAGCTTTATGAGCCATGTTCTTGCAGGCATGTCTTCCTTCTGGGAATTCAAAGCAGCAATACCTTACATTCTCTTAAAATACAAACAGGGGTTTCCAGAAAGAAGGAGGGTGGGAGGCAGTGGGCGAAAGAGGTGAAGGGGATTAACAGGCACAAATCTCCAGTTATATGTCAGTTGTTCAGTTGCTCTGTTCTGCTGGACCTTTGCAACATAAGGGATATTGGTCAGTAACATTGTAATAGCTTTGTGTGGGGACAGTTGATTACTAGATTTATGATCCTTTGCAAATATCAAATCATCATGTGAAACACCTGAAGTATTAGTCCCCCAGTCCTGTCCGACTCCTTGCGACCCGGTGGACTGCAGCCCGCGAGGCAACTCTGTCCATGTTCTCTAGGCAAGAATACTGGAGTGGGTAGCCATTCCCTTCTCCAAGGAATCTTCCCAACCTAGGGACTGAACCCAGGTCTCTTGCACTGCAGGCAGATTCTTTACCCTCTGAGCCTCCAGGGAAACCCAGTACACCTGAAACTGACATGATATTGTGCATGCCCTGTATTTCATTAAAAAAAAAAAAAAAAAAGGCAATGGATGCTCCTTATTTGCTGTTGTATTCTCGGTTCCACTTTGCTATTTCTAAAGCAGGAAAACCTTTCCCTTCCCAGAACGCTGAAGTGCAGAGCCGCTGGCCCCACGTGGACACCCGGGACCGTGGCGAGGTGGGCGCCGGTCGCGGAACTACAAGCCCCAGAATGCACGGCGCCCTCCGCACAGGCGCAGCGGAGACCCCCCCGCCCAAACCCAGGCCAGCCGGTCAGCGGCCAGCCTGCGGAGACCCGGGTCCCGCGCCGTAGCGGGGCTGGGGGCAGCGGCCGGGGGCGGACCCGGCGGCGGCGCCCAGGGCGGCCCGGGCGTGGCCATGAGGGCTCCGCGGCTGCACGAGGAGTAGGCGGTGGAGCCCCCGGGAGGGAGCCGCGAGCGGGCCAGACGGCTCGAGAGGCTCCGCAGTGCCGCCGCCCGGGAGGCTCGGCGCGGGAGCCATGTAACCCTGCGGCGGGCTCCGGGCTGCTTCGTCCTCCCCAGCTCCGGGCTAACGCGCCAGCGGGGCCACGATGAAGAAGCAGTTCAACCGCATGCGCCAGCTGGCCAACCAGACGGTGGGCAGGTAGGTCACCCGCGGGCCGGGCGCGCGGCGGGGCTGTATCCCCCGCGCGCGCAGGTAGGTGATGGAGCGGGCTCCCCGGCCCCCGCCGGTCCTCTCCCCTAGCTCGGGGCGCCGCTCGCGGGCGCGACCCCTCCTCCCCGAACTTCTCGGACCCTCGAGCCATTCTGGACCTCTGCCCGCCGCTCCGGGGCTCCGGTTGCCAAGCGCGAATAATGACGCATCCTTTACCTGCGTCCCCAGCTGCCCCCTTCACCTCGTCCTCGCTGCACCCCCCGCCCTCCGGGACTCCCTTCTCCTTCTGGCACCAGAGCGTCGTGGAAACAGGTGTTCACTCTGATCGTGCTGGAGGCCGCCGACCCGCGGTCGCTCTTCTAAGATGCATGCCCCTCCTGCTCCGAGTTCGGGGCTCCTCGAGGGGTCCGGCGGCGCGGGGAGCGGGGGAATGTTGGGCCTGGTGGGTCGGCTTGACAGAGCTGAGCTTGCCCCTCCCGGGGCTCTGGCTGTGCGAGATGCTGAATCTCTTTTCCTGGCCGGGTTTGTCGAGGTGTTAGGTGGCGGGGAGAGATCTATAGGGGTGGGGGCCGCGGCAGGGAAGGTGCTGGTGGAATGGCGCGGCAGTCGCTCGGTCCTGAGACTGATTTCAGTGGCGGCGGGGGGGAGGAAGGGGGTGGCGGTGAAGGCTGCAGAGGAGGCCCAGCTCCTCTGGAAGATGAGATAAGCAGAAGGAAGATCACAGCCAGGTAGCGGAGGCCAGGGGCGGGGGGAACCCCGGCCTCAGAGTTGGAAAGCACCGGATCCTAGTGCAAGACCCCGCCGCCGGCTGTCATCACCAACATGGGCTACATACATCTGGGCTAGTGTCTCCTGGGGCCTCTGTATGGGGTGCCAGTGTCTATTCCTGTTACATAAGGGTTCCGGTGGGTCTCTTCCCAAGCTCTGCACACAGAATGGTTAGGTAGAGAGGATTTTTCGTGAAACTTCTGTCCCTGGAGAGAGATTTTCGTTGCTTCTGTGGCCAAGGAATTTGGGTGTGCTGTCTTAAGGCCGGCGAAAGCGGAGAACCCAATCTTGGGTGCAATTCAAGTACGAGCTCAACACCTCGAGGGCCCTCCACTAGGTTTACCAAGAAACCAAATACCTTTATTGGGTGGGAAATGGAGCCCCAACTGGCATCTGGCCAGTCGGGAGTGTGGCCCTCCTAGGGGGACACTGAACACCCTTGTAAGCACACTGCCCTAATTACGGTGGGCATTTGGGAGCAGAGTGGGGTGCAGGCGGCTTGTTAGGCTTCCAGATGGCTCCCAAGCAACCATATCTAAAATGGACTTGGATGCATTTTCCTTTTCCCAAACACATGTGCTTTCACAGGGGGAGAATTTATGAATAGCAGAGTCAGATTAGCCCAGATTTCTGGCATGGTATTGCCACAGACAGAGCCTCACGTGGGTTGCCTTTCCGTATATTGGATGTGGAAACCTTGTTTTCCTGTCTGGGTCATTTAGCAGATGATGGTCCAGTTGACCTGTCTTTAGTGATTGACTTCTGCATCACCCCAGGGGCTGGCATGGGTCTTCAGGTCTTCACACCAGACCAACCACGTGACCAGGGACCCATAACCTTAGACCTGGATCTTCCTTCTCACTTGGTCTTGAGGTTCCACTTCGGTCATCGAAGCAAAATGTTAGCAAGGTGTCGTGCTTTCTTCCCAGTACCCCTAAAACACAGCTGTTTCTTTTCAGGACTTGTTTCAAAGTAGGAAGATTTAGTACAAACCTTGGGCATAAAACCTGATTTCCAGCCTCATCCATGGATGAAATGACCAAGGGAGAATGGAGGTTGGGTTTCAGAATAGGTACCAGGTGTTCTTACTAATTTGAAAGCATATTCTAGGAATCCAAGCAGCTGGTCGCTAAGAGGTACTTTCCACTTGTTTATGGAGACACTGGTGATTGCTGGCGTGTGGATGAATTTTGACTCTCTATCAGGTAGCGTTGGGACTAGCCCACTGTTGTGTTATCACTAGTCTCTATCCATTTTGATGACGTTCTGAATGGAGTGAACCTTTTAGGGCAAAAACTAGTTTGTATTATTTTGCTGCTGAAAAGCCTTCAGTGGCCTTTCATTGCACTGAGCGCCCCCAAATCTTTCCAGGGGCCTACAAGACCTGGCCAGACTTGGTCCCTTTCTGCTCTTTTCATTCTCATTCTGTTCCTCCGACCCCTCCTCGATGGCGGGCTTCCTTGCCTCAAACACACCAAACTAACTTCTGTCTGGGATCTTGTTCCAGGTGTTTCCCGCTTTCCCTGCTTGGCTAAGGGTCTGCTCTTCCTGCATGCCTCTTCCTCTTCATCCAGGTCTTTGCTCAAAGTCTTTTGAGAGGCCCCCCCTTCTTCCCATTCCCCCATCATCTTGTTCATTTTTGTCACAACACTCATCACTCTTTGAAATGCTCTTCTTTTTCATTTTTTTAATTTCTTACAAGCACAAAACCGTAGAATGTACCAACTGCCATTGTATGCTCAGTGTGTATAGTGCAGTGCCTTCTAGGCAGTTGGTCCTCAGTTCATGGCTGTTGATTAATCCAGCTGACCATGGGGTCCATGCAGGTAAGTAAAAGAGGGCATTCACTTTTTCTTACGGAGAATGTACCAAGGCATGATCCTAATGCTGCTTCTTAATTTCTTGACTCGGTAGAAGCAGTGGGATTGGATGCTTGGAATTTAGGTGTGGGGTTGGTGGACCACCTATTGGTGATGCTTTAACAAGCCACTGGATGCTTGCCCTGTGTGTCTTTGAAAGGATGACATTCTTGTCTTTGAGGGAGGTCAAAAAGATGGACTGGAGGGTGGTCCTACCTCTTGGCATCTCACCCAGCTTGCCTTCTGTAAATGGTAGGGTCTGGACGTCTTCTGAATATAAAACTGCCAGGGATCAGATCCAGTCTCTTTAACAATGAGGAAATGCTGTACTTACACATACCTTATGGAGTTAGCAGTATTTTCTCTTGAAGTGAGTACTTCTCTGTAGAGAGGGTGCCAGCAACTGGGAAAAGTTTCAAGCCCACTGCAGTTAACTAGGGAAAGTGTCGTCTCCTCCTTGGTTTGCTTCTGCCATCTGTGCACACATTCCTTCTCCTCTCCGTTCACTTCAGCCCATCTTTTGGGAAGCATCTCTCGACTTTCCAGACTGTACCACCGAGTGCCTCGTGGTTCCAGGTAGCACTGGCTTTCGAGTGGGATGGATCTTGCTGGATGGTTACTAACTACAGGATCTTGAGCTGGTTTCTGTTCCTTAGTTTCCTCATCTGCAAAATGGGCATAATAAGGGTTGTGCTGAGGTGATGTAATAGTAAAGGACATTTTGTATTCTATGACAAGTTCATCGCTAAAAGGGTGTTGCCTGTAAGCTTAAATTACACATAATGGCCCATCTCTGGGAGTCCTGCCCCCAGGTCATGAGCATTAAGCCAAAATACCTTTGTTTAGCTTCCAGGAAACTTCCTGATCAGGCCCACCTGTGAATGACTGCAGGGAGAAAGAAATTAACACATCCCTTCTGGAGGCTAACCCAAACCAAGAAATGTTTGACTTTACTGTCCCCCCCACCTTTTTTTTCAGTATTAATGTAAAAGAAGCCTGAATTCAAACTCAGGCGAGATGGATCTTTGGGACATGAGTCCACCATCTTCTTGGTTTGCTGGCTTTCCAAATAAAGTCACTATTCCTTGGTCCAACAGCTCCTCTCTCAATTTATTGGTTTCTTGTGTGGCGAGCAGTACAAGCTTGGACTCAGTACCAGTGATGTGGTGATTGTGGCAATGAGGTCATGGGATTATCCCCAGAAAGCACCCAAAACCATGCTCAGCCAAGGCATGCTTCATAAATAGTAGCCACAAGTACCTTTGGGCAGATGTTATTCCTGGCTTGTATGCTCATTCTTTCATTCATCAAGTAAATGCTTATTGGATGCCTGCTATTTGCCAGGCTCTGTACTGGTTCACGAACTGTTGCTGTGCAGAGTAAACAAAACCCATTTCTTTTGTGTACTGTAATTTTTATCTTGTCTCATTTACCTTTCCCAGTAGACTTTAAGCTCCTTGCAGGCAGGAACAGCTGTCCTCTAATGCCTGGCATATAGTCGGTCCTCTGAAATTCTTTGGCAATTAAATATGTAAGTGAACGAGAGGTCCCGGTGTCATAGACAAGGATGCGAGAGGCTCCAGACACGGCCCCTTTCTCCTTTTGGGATGGTAATGGGTGTACTGATGCATGACCACAGCTGCACTCCTGGGCTTTGGAAGGATAGAGCAGGAGTGAAGGGAAGAATCAGTTCATGCTGACGTAGGGTACCGAGTTTTTACATTCAGGAGAGTCTATCGGTTGCTGGGGTGAGAGGCACTCTGAAAGACATAGAGTATTTTTTTCTGCAAATGGCATGTGGTTTGTGTTGGGTGGAAATAGAGCCCTGAGCTGAGATTTAGAGACCTGCTAGGTGACCCAGAAAATAGAAGTAAAACTGGCCTTCCTGGTGGTTCAGATGGTAAAGAAGCTGCCTGCAGTGCAGGAAGCGTGGATTTGATCCCTGGGTCAAGAAGGTCCCCATGGAGAAGAGAATGGCTACCCAGTCCAGTATTCTTGCCTGGAGAATTCCATGGACAGAGGAGCCTGGCAGGCTACAATCCATGGGGTCACAAAAGTGTCAGACACAACTAAGGGACTAACACACTAGGTGACTGAGAAAATGGAAGTAAAACTAGCACCTTGACTTGGTGAGGAGGAGGTGCCTTCAGTCTCCAGTGAGGGGGTGGTGGACGGCATAGCAGCTCCTGCTGTAGATGTCTATTAAGAGTTAAAGGGAGCCTGGCTTATATCGAGTACCCAGGAAATGGTTGGTGAGGCTCCTTGTGCCCATTCAGTCCTCTGAAAACACTGGCTCCCGAGTGTAAAGGACTTCTCAGATGCCCACAGCCACTGACCAGTGATGGCCGTCAATGGGCTCTGTGCTAAGTTGCATTAGTCGTGTCCAACTCTTTGTGACCCCATGAACCATCGCCCACCAGGCTCCTCTGTCCATGGGATTCTCCAGGCAAGAATACTGGAGTGGGTTGCCATTTCCTTCTCCAGGGGATCTTCCTGACCCAGGAATCGAACCCCTGTCTCTTATGTCTCCCAAATTGGCAGGTGCCACCTGGGAAGCCCTCAGTGCTCGTGTGCAAAACAGGGGTGATGTTCAAGGGACTTGAGTAGACAAGGAGCTCTGGAAGTGTGAGAGGGACCAAGTCCGGTTGGGTTGGATTCTTCAGTTTTTAAAGCTCTGAGTTGGGGGAGTGGAAGGTCAAGTTTGGTCTGCACAGCCCCATCTTCCACTTCTGGACTGCTCAGCCTGCCATCTTTCACTTCTGGACTGCTCAGCCTGCCACCTTGGGCAGGCTTGGTTTCTGGTGCAGAGCCGGGCGGGCTGAGCATCACTGCTGCTGTGCAGCTCTCAGGATGCCACTGCTGCCACCCGGGGTACCCAGATAGATGCCGAGGATGCAGCCGTCTCCAGGAGCACCGGTGCTGCAGACATCTTGGTTTGAGCCAAAGCAGCCAAGACCAGTGAGGATCTTTTCCTTGAAGGTGTCTCTGAGACACAACTTTGCCCATCAGCAGACCTCCTAAGAGCCACGGTCCAGTTGATAGGGCATCACAGAAAAAGTCAGAACCAACTCCAGCTTAGTCATCAGACTCTTTTGCTCCTGTCTATATTTCCCTGTGTCTTTCTGTTACACAACAGGGCTGGGCACACCCAAACCTGTCCCTCAAGGAGCACTGTGGATGTTTGTAAGGTCTCAGAGTGATGTTTTTCATTAGTTTTATGGAAGCCTGTGTCAGGCCACCTGCTGTGGTGTGTGTGTGTGACAGAGAAACAGAATGTACTCACCAATGGATGAGCAGGCTAGCCGATCTGGAATGTATTTTCTGCTTGAGTCTTCCAGGCTCCTCACTATGCAGACTTGCCAGCTTGCAGCCTCGGGCTGGGCTGCTCCCGGTGGTCAGGACTTCCTGCAAGACTCTGTTCTTCCAGACCTGCAAGTCATGGCCAGGGAGCCGTTCTCAGCAGCAGATAACGACTCCCCCTCCCATTGTCCATCCAGCGAAGAAGTGTATCACAATGGGTGATGAGGACTGTTTCCCCTCTAGACAAAGTGAATCAGTAGCTGAGCAGAACGGTCATTCAGTTGAAGGTTGTTTCTTTTAGAGGGGATTGGTAAGGCTCTCTTGATCTCTTTTAATAATAATCAAGAGATTCAAATGCCATATTGATAATGACAACATGTATTTCAAATGCTTTATTGATGACAATGGGAAATAATACAATTAAGCCTCAACTCTGCAAGGAGTTAGTGGTAGTTTGGAGAGAGGTGTGGGAAGACTGGGAGTGGGGAAGAGTGAGAGCTCTCCCGTTGGGTGCTGACGCACCTCTGCCTTTGGGAAATGTGTAGCTGTCTAGCAATTTTAAACTCTCCTTTCTGTCCAGGAAGCAGATGTTTTTGCTTTCATTTTCCAACTTCAGAGTTTATTTTTAGGATAAATGTTTATTTTCCCACAGAATTCAATTTACTTTTTAAAAACTTTCTTTTTGGTTGTGTAGATGGTACTTGTTTATTGTAGAAAAGTTATAGACTTGAGGGTGGGCAAAAGGCAAAAAAAAAAAAAAAAATCATCAATCTTACTACCTGGAGCGACTTCATGGGTGGTGTGGTGGTTAAGACTCCCTGCTTCCACTGCAGGGGGCTCAGGTTCAGTCCCTAGTCGGGATCTTAGATCCTGCCTGCCACAAGGTACGGCCAGAAAACAAAACAGAAACCCCCAAACCAGTAATCTGACTATCTGTAGACCACAGTAATATTATGGATATAGTCTTCCAAGTTTTTAATAGGTATATTTCTATTCTTAAAGATATAGAGACCATTGGCTGTGTACTTTTTGCAACCCGTCTTTTCCCTCTTTGTGTTATATTTTGAATATCTTCCCATGTCAGTAGCTGTGTTTACAGCATGACTTTTCAAAGCTATGTAATATTACATTAGAGTCCACTGAGTTCCTTTGGTAATCATGTAGCAAGTATGTCCTATGGGTTTACTTTCCTAGGATGAGGTCTTAGAAATGGAGTTTCTGGGCCAAAGAATAAGTGAGTTTTTAAGACTGCGTGAGTACATATTTCATATGTATGAATCACACACACACATTTTCTGTTTTCATCCTCAGAAGAATTGTTAATTTCTTCTCCCCAACTCCATCAGTAACTAATTTTATGACTTTGTTAATTACCTGAATAAAACCAAAACCTTTTGTCCTCTCAAATTTCTATAGTGAGGTTGAGCATTTTTTATGTCTGTTGGATGTTTGTGGCCTTTTCTGAGTTGCCTGCATAGATCTTTGTCCTATTTCTTTACAGTCATGTTCATGACTATTTCTTATGGATTTTAAGGTCATTGCTAACATATTGAATATATATACTTTGTCTTATGCCATGCACTCTCCCTGTAGTTTTCTCTGCCTTTGATAGTTTATGTCATTTTTAATATTTCATGACCTCAAGTCTATCAGTTTATGGTTTGTGCTTTAAATGTTATGCTTTGGAACACTTTTCCCAGCCTAAGATTACATAAATATTGATACATTTTCATTACCATTTATATAATTTTATTTTGCCACCAGATCTTTTATTTGTCAAATTCTGTGATTTTGGTGTGTGACATCACATAGGTGTCACGTTTAGTTTTTGTTTCTAAACAATTGTTGTTGTTCAGTTGCTAAGCTGTTTCTGATTCTTGGCGATGCCATGGACTGCAGTACGCCAGGCTCCTCTGTCCTTCAGTCTCTCTCAGAGTTCACGTCCATTGAATCGGTGGTGCACTCTAGCCTTTCACCCTCTCTTGTCCTCTTCTCCTCCTGCCCTCACTGTTTTCCAGCGTCAGGGTCTTTTCCAGCGGAGTCAGCTCTTCGCGCCAGGTGGCCACAGCACTAGAGCTTCTGCCGCAGTCCTTGAATGAGTATTCAGAGTTGATTTCCTTTAGGATGGACTGGTTTGATCTCCTTGCAGTCCAAGGGACTCTCAAGAGTCTCCCACAGCACCACAGTTCAAAAGCATCAATTGTTTGGCGCTGAGCAGGGATTTGAGGTGGGCTTTGCTGCCCAGGTGAGCAGGGGTGGATCCCATCCTCTGGGCAGGAGTGCAGTGGAGTTGGTCTCGGCCCCTCATCCTGGCTTCATCTGGGGCAACTCCTTGGCTTGACAATTAGGACTCAACGGCTTTGCCTAAAGATCGTGTGCTTTAGTCACAGCTAATTATAAATAGCTTCCTTATTTTAAAAAAATGTTGATTATATTCTTTTGGCTTTGCTCACTGGTTTATTTTTAGTATGTTTTAAAATGTATGCATTAAGTTGGGAGGAATTGACAGTTTTGCAGTATTTAGTATGATGAGAATTCTTTCTGTCTGGGAATGACGTATTTATTCAAGTTTGTATGTGATCCTATAATCTAGGTTTTGTCTGCAAAGGTCTTGAATAATCTTATGTTTGTTATTGTCATTAGTGTAGCCTTAATGGTTGGAGTCTTTTGTTAAGTGATATTTTCTTACTCTTTATTGTTGGAATGTAGGAAAGTTGTTGATTCTTGTATAATGATCTTAATCACCTTCATCCAGACTTTCTCATCGCTTATAAGTACTTTAACAGAAACTGAGTGTATTGAGTTTTGAAGTCGCACTCAAATCTTCTACAAATAGTAATTTTGTTTCTTCCTCTCCAGTATTATACTTATCATATTTTCTTGTCTACTTGCATTGTCTAGGACTTACAGAACAGTGTTAAACTACTGATGAATATATGGTGAAATGTGAACTTCCCTGTCTTATTAGCTCTGGAAATGCATGATTGGTTTGAGAGACTTTGTTTTTTAATCGTATTACATGTTGCATAAATTTATTATTTTATTTTGAATTTTTCTTTGGCACCAAAGACTACATTGTCGTGGTCTTTAGAGGTAATCATGTATTTTTCTCCTTTAATTTGTTACTGTTCACTCAGTAATTTATGCCATAGATATTTGTTGAGCACTTACTATGCTCCAGGCATTATTTTCTGTGCTGGTGATACACCAATGATAGTTCCTACTACACATGAAGGCCTTGTGTTTTACATTCTTGAGCCTCAGTAGATTTTCTAGTATTGAGCTCTCCCTGCCTTCCTGCAATTGATCTTATTTGACTATGCTTGCTAGTTATTTTTATACAATGCTAGATTTAGTGCTTTAAGATTTGGGCATTCAGTATTCCTATGTGTTCTTTTGTTGCCAGGTCTTATCTGACTCTTTGTGACCCCAGGTACTGCAGGACTCCAGGCTTCTCTGTCCATGGATTTCCCAGGCAAGAATACTGGAGTGGGTTGCTGTTTCCTCCTCTAGGACATCTTCCCAACCTAGGAATCAAATCCATGTCACCTGCATTGGCTAGTGGATTCTTTACCACTGAGCCATAACATTGTTAAACAGACTGTTCACTTCTTTTCCTGTGCAATGGGGAGGTAAGGAGTTACTTGTTCTTTGAAGGTTCAAAACAACCTTTCCAGGACAGTTTTGGAGGTGGTTCTTTGGCAGCTTTCCCAGTTTCTTCAATGATCACTGGGTTATTTATGTTTTCTATCTTTTCCTGAGTATTTTAGTAACCTGTGTTATAGAAAAGCATTCCTTTTTATGATTTTAAAACTTAATAGAACCTATGAGCATATAGTCGTACCTCCTTTGTCAGCCAAATTTGCATTTCCCTCTTTTCATCTGGACTGACTTTGCCAGGGGTTTTCCTTCTTCCCATACCCCACATGCACCTCTGTGATGGTGGAGAATGTGATAAATCATGTTGGTTCTTTATGGAAGTGACACACATCACTTCTGCTCACATCCAGTGGCTAGAGCAAGGCACCTGCCCCACTCCACCTGGGACTGGGGCGGGGGAAGGCAGTCCCTCGTGGACCCGGAAAAGAAAAGCCACAAAGGCCACAACTCTGTTTCTTGCCACCCAGGACTGGGCAGTGTCTTTTATAGGCTTTTTTTTTTTTTTTTTTTTGACTCATGGCAGCAATACTTTGGCCATCTTATGTGAAGAGCTGACTCATTGGAAAAGACCCTGATGCTGGGAAAGATTGAGAGCAGGAGAAGAGGGCAACATAGGATGAGATGGTTGGATGGTATCACTGACCCAGTGGACATAAGTTTGAGCAAGCCCCAGGAGATGGTGAAAGAGAGGGAAGCCTGGCGTGCTGCAGTCCATGGGGTCGCAAAGACTGGGACATGACTTAGTGATTGAACAACAGTGTGGAAGCATGGCTAGAAGTTGGGTGTTCTGCGTAGCTCCATTTTGTGGAAGTGGCAGAGTAAGATAGGCGCAGACCATCACAGCTGCGGCCTAAGTAGGCCACGTGTGGGCAAATGCTCCCCTCTCAGCTTCTCTCCTGAAGGTGGATCTCTGTAGCCTCTGGGTCCCTCCTGTTACTTCAGTTTAGGTGGTTCTGGAAATGCTAATGAACTGCTCTTGACATGAATAAAAATAACTCTGTCACATTCATTCATGGTAATCGAGTGTCTTGTTGGTAGCCATCCACAAAGAGCATACTATGAACATCTGCCAATAGAAAATTCTTCATTTTGTTTCCTGACTGTAGTTTCACCACAAAGGATGAGAGTGAGTGCCCTTTGAAAGTACTTTTTTTTTAAAAAGCTCTGTATTGGAAGGAAAGCAGTTTCTATATCTGCAAAAGCCTCTACCAACTTCTACATGGCAAATAAACTGAGCAGGGACCTTTACAAAACGAATGCTATAGAAAAGCATTCTTTTTTATGATTTTAAAACTTAGTAGAATCTATGAGTATATACTCATATCTCGTTTGTCATATCAGGGAAATGAAAAGCGGACTGAACTTTTATTATTTTGTCATTTGCTTATGGATGCTGTTACGGAGCTTCCCTGGTGGCTCAAATGGTAAAGAATCTGCCTGCAATGCAGGAGACATGGGTTCAATCCCTGGGATGGGAAGAACCCCTGCAGGAGGAAATGTCAACCCACTCCAGTATTCTTGCCTGGAGAATCCCACGGACAGAGGAGCCTGGTGGGCTGCAAAGAGTTGGACACGACTGAAGCAGCTTGGCGCGGCATGAATACTGCTGGGATGGCAGACACAAGCTTCGTGTGCACAGCTGCTGTTGGTGGTGTGTGTCCTGCGTCTTGCGGCAGACACTTGAATGCACTTTACAGACGTTCCTGTTTCACCTTCATGACTCTTCAGAATAGGTACTGAGGTAGCAGGAGGGGCCCCGAGGCTGCAGAGGTCCATCCTCAGGAGACACCCCCAGTGTTTGCACAAGTCTCCAAGCAGGTGAGCGTGTGATGCTTCTGGGTGCAGAGTTGGTAAGGAAAGGACAGCAGTTGAGATTTGCTGGTTCTGACACTGATGTTCTTTATTGCCGTACTTTGAGTCTGGGCTTCCCTGGTGGCTCAGACGATTAAAGAACCTGCCTGCAAGACCTGTGTTCAAACCCTGCATCGGTAAGATCCCTGGAGGAGGAGTGGCTACCCACTCTAGTATTCTTGCTTGGAGAATTCCATGGACAGAGGAGACTGGTTGGCTACAGTCCATGGGGTCACAAAGATTTGGACACAACTGAGGGACTAACACTTTAACTTTTCACTTTGAGTCTGCAGGAGGGAAAAATTTGGAATATGTTGAAATGTCTAACGTTAGTGGGATGACTAAATTCTGGCCCATCTATGCAGTTGTAACAATCTTAGCGTTTCCCTAACGTTCAAAAAAATGTAATGACTTGGGAGAAATGTTTAAGATAAGGAAACAGGATACAGAAGGCATACAGAGTTGAGACTGTACAGTTTTTTTTTTTTTTGTAAAGAGTATGTAGAACAGACTGGAAGGAAATCAGGAAAGCCTGGACAATTCAGCACACAGTGTTTATCTCTGGATAGGATTAGGAGTGGTTTGGTTTCTTGCTGCTTGCACTTTCTAAAAATTTCCAAATTCTTTAAAAATAAACACTAAAAAAAAAATCAAACCCTTTCAAAGTGGGCAAATGTAAAATATAGCTGGAAGTTCTCATGTGATACTGTTAAGTTTGGGGCCCTGGAAGGTCTAAGTAGAAATGTTTGAAGTTCTTCTCAGCCTTGATTTTCAAATATGGGAAACATCTTATCTTCATGCTCTAGAAGGGACCTGATGTCAGATCTCATTTTACAGAACAGAATAGTCATCTCTTAAGTGATCGGCTAATAGCCTTTGTGCGTGGCTACTTTTGAAAGCCACATCACATTTTGAAACTTGGTCTGCATGACTTGGAGCTGAGGTCTAGTGGATCCCTGTGACCAGTTGGGGTTCCCTGGTTGCAGCAGTAGGAAGAGCTAATTTAAGCCAAAATGAAGCTTTGGAAAGAAGGGCAGCTCAGAAAATCAACGGAGTGACCAGGTACAAGGAGCCACAGGACAGCCCTGCAGAGGCCACCTTTGGAAGGGTTGCTGAGGCTGCTGCTAAGTCGCTTCAGTAGTGTCTGACTCTATGCAACCCCATAGACAGCAGCCCATCAAGCTCCCCTGCCCCTGGGATTCTCCAGGCAAGAACACTGGAGTGGGTTGCCATTTCCTTCTCCAATGCATGAAAGTGAAAGTGAAGTCACTCAGTCATGTCCGACTCTTAGCAACCCCATGGACTGCAGCCTACCAAGCTCCTCCATCCATGGGAGTTTCCAAGCAAGAGTACTGGAGTGGCGTGCCATCGCCTTCTCCATTCGGAAGGGTTACTTCCCTGTAAATGGGCTTATTTACAAAACAGAAACAGACCCACAGACTTAGCAAACAAACTTAAGGTTACTGAAAGGGAAAAAGGAGGGGTGGATAAATTAGGGCTTTTGGAATAACGTATACATACTACTATATTTAAAATAGGTAACCAACAAAGATCTGCTGTATATCGGAGAGAACTCTACTCAATATTTTGTAATAACCTATAATGGGGAAAGAATCTGGAAAGTATATATATACATACACATATAGGGCTTCCCAAGTGGCACTAGCGGTAAAGAACCTGCCTGCCAATGCAGGATTATCCCTGGGTTGGGGAGTTCCCCTGGAGGAGGGCAAGGCAACCCACTCCACTATTCTTGCCTGGAGAATCCTGTGGAAAGAGGAGCCTGGAGGGCTACAGATCATGGAGTTCCAAAGAGTTGGATATGACTGAAGCAACTTAGCATGGAGACACACACACACACACACACACACACACACACACACACTAAGCTATATAAATGTATAACTGAATCACTTTGCTATACACCTAAAATTAACACAACATTGTAAATCAACTGTACTTCAATTTAAAACAAATATTTTTAAAAAGGGGGTTAGTTCCCAGTTGTTTTCTGTCATTGGGCCACTCAGGATTCCACTGCAGAAGAGAGTCTGATTGGCTTGGAGTGGGTCATGTGACCTGGCCAACCCTTTGCGGACCGAGGAAGGGTAAGGAGTTGACTACATCGCATGTCCAAGCAGGCCAGATCAGTTCAGTTCAGTTGCTCAGTCGCCTCTGACTCTTTGCGACCCCATGAATCGCAGCACGCCAGGCCTCCCTGTCCATCACCACCTCCCGAAGTTCACCCAGACACACGTCCATCGAGTCCGTGATGCCATCCAGCCATCTCATCCTCGGTCGACCCCTTCTCCTCCCACCCCCAATCCCTCCCAGCATCAGAGTCTTTTCCAATGAGTGAACTCTTCGCATGAGGTGGCCAAAGTACTGGAGCTTCAGCTTTAGCATCTTTCCTTCCAAAGAAATCCCAGGGTTGATCTCCTTCAGAATGGACTGGTTGGATCTCCTTGCAGTCCAAGGGACTCTCAAGAGTCTTCTCCAGCACCACAGTTCAAAAGCATCAATTCTTTGGCGCTCAGCCTTCTTCACAGTCCAACTCTCACATCCATACATGACCACTGGAAAAACCATAGCCTTGACTAGACGGACCTTAGTCGGCAAAGTAATGTCTCTGCTTTTGAATATGCTGTCTAGGTTGGTCATAACTTTTCTTCCAAGGACTAAGCGTCTTCTAATTTCATGGCTGCAGTCACCATCTGCAGTGATTTTGGAGCCCCCAAAATAAAGTCTGACACTGTTTCCACTGTTTCCCCATCTATTTCCCATGAAGTGATGGGACCAGATGCCATGATCTTTGTTTTCTGAATGTTGAGCTTTAAGCCAACTTTTTCACTCTCCTCTTTCACTTTGATCAAGAGGCTTTTTAGTTCCTCTTCACTTTCTGCCATAAGGGTGGTATCATCTGCATATCTGAGATTATTGATATTTCTCCTGGCAATCTTGATTCCAGCTTGTGTTTCTTCCAGTCCAGCGTTTCTCATGATGTACTCTGCATAGAAGTTAAATAAGCAGGGTGACAATATACAGCCTTGACGTAGTCCTTTTCCTATTTGGAACCAGTCTGTTCTTCCATGTCCAGTTCTAACTGTTGCTTCCTGACCTGCATACAGATTTCTCAAGAGGCAGGTCAGGTGATCTGGTATTCCCATCTCTTGAAGAATTTTCCACAGTTTCTTGTAATCTACACAGTCAAAGGCTTTGGCATAGTCAAGAAAGCAGAAATAGATGTTTTTCTGGAACTCTCTTGCTTTTTCCATGATCCAGCGGATGTTGGCAATTTGATCTCTGGTTCCTCTGCCTTTTCTAAAACCAGCTTATACATCTGGAAATTCACAGTTCACGTATTGCTGAAGCCTGGCTTGGAGAATTTTGAGCATTACTTTACTAGCGTGTGAGATGAGTGCAATTGTGCGGTAGTTTGAGCATTTTTTGGCATTGCCTTTCTTTGGTATTGGAATGAAAACTGACCTTTTCTAGTCCTGTGGCCACTGCTGAGTTTTTCATATTTGCTGGCATATTGAGTACAGCACTTTCACAGCATCATCCTTCAGGATTTGAAACAGCTCAACTGGAATTCCATCTCCTCCACTAGCTTTGTTCGTATGGAGAGAAGCAATTCCCAAAAGGAAAACCAGAGGCTTCTACCCAAAGGATCAAGAAAGGATGGTGGCCATTTAATCCACTCAGATGGTTGACTAGGCTCTAATCAGTGACATCAAAGGCCCCACCTAGGTCCCTTCGCCAGGGAGCTGTGACCTTAGCAGTGACCTGGAGAGCTTGTTTCCTGGTATTCTGAGGTCATTCCTCACTCCTCCATGTCTAGTCAGTTCCTCCAAATTTCTCTCTGAATCATAATTTATATATGTTATTTCATTCCTGTATCTCGTTAGAAACTTTTTATTTTGTATTGGAGTGTAGCCAGTTAACAGTGTTGTGATAGTTTCAGGTGGACAGCAGAGGGACTCAGCTGTATGCATACATGTATCCATTCTCCCCCAAACTCCCCTCCCGTCCAGGCTGCCACAGGACATGGAGCAGAATTCTCCTTGCTATACAGCCGGCCCTTGTTGGTCATCCATTCTAAGCATGTATAGTCGTGTGTATGTGTCCATCCCGACATTCCTGATCGTTCCTTGTTGTCTGTGACCCTACAGTCGCCTGCTACAGCGTCCTGTTTATGTGCGTTCTCGCCTGGGATCTCTCCTCTCTGGCTTCCTGCAACACAGGAAAGATGATATTTTTGAGTACATGGACAGAAGAATGTCCCTTTCCTTCTTTATCAAGTTTTGTTCTGTGGGAAAAAAATCCCCCGGACTGCGAGGAATGTGGCATGCTGTCGATTCTTCTTAGAGACTTACAATCTATATTTCTATTTAAGGTTCTCAAGTTCTGCAGTAAAGAAAACTGGATCACTTGTATCACCTAGAAGGCTTTTCATTACAGTAGCAGATGAGACTTCAGAAAGACTGAGTAAGGAGACTTCGTTTCAGGTGAAGGTGTGTGCACAGGTAGAGAGAGACCGGGCTCCCTGAGCACAGGGTCCCTGTGTCTTTCTCACCATTTCTCTTCGCTTTGCCTTCACCTGCATCTTGGCCTTTTTTTCATGGTCGAAATACAGCTGGTAGCAGCAGCTGAGGTAGTTTGTCTTCATGCTCATGAACTCACGAAGAGGACATGGGAGAGAGATGCTTGGGTCTGAATGTTTGTGTTCTCCCCAAATTCATATTGAAATCCTGACCCTCAAGGTGGTGGTTTGGGAAGTAGGGCCTTTAGAAGTTAATGAGATCATGAAGACAGAGCTGCCATGAATGGGATTAGTGGCCTTATAAAGGCATCCCTGGAGGTTATCCCTGATGGTCCAGTAGTTAAGACTCTTGAGTTTCCAATGCAAAGGATGAGGATTCGATCCCTGATCAGGGAGCTTAGATCCTACATGCAGTGTGGTGCAGCCAGAAAGGAATCCCCCGAAAGCTCCCTTGGCCCTTCCACTACATGAGGACTTAAGGAGAAGACATTGCCATAAAGCAGATCAGCTGTCGCCTCGACCATGGACTTGCCAGTTTCTAGAACTGGGAGACATTTCTACTGATATGAAGCCACTTGAATCCCTAAGGCATTCTGCTACAGCAGCCCCAAAATGACTCAGACAAGTGGAGTAGTCCCTAGGGTCCCAATCAGGGGATAAGAGTCCTTTCCTCTCCCCTAAGGCAGTTGATATGCATGTGCTCAGTCGAGTCTGACTCTCTGTGACCCCATGGACTGTAACCCACCAGGCTCCTCTGTTCATGGGATTCCCCAGGCAAGAATACTGGAGTGAGTTGCCATTTCCTTCTCCAGGGGCGCTTCCCAGCCCAGAGATGGAACCCAGGTCTTCTGCACTGCAGGTGGATTCTTTACTGTCTGAGCCACTAAAGAAGCCCAGGAGTCCTGGAGTGGGTTCCCGTTTCCTCCTCCAGGGAGTAAGCCTGTATCTCCTGCATTGACAGGCAAATTCTTTTTTTCCCTGAGCAGCCTGTGAAGCATATTTACATCTTTTCCATTGACTCACCATGTGCCTGAGGGCGGAGGTGCCGTGGGCTGCTGGGTGCAAGCCTGCATCTTTGACTGGTCCCTAGCAGGGGAGGCAGGATTGTGATCACTAGTGGCACAGAGACCCCCGGGAGTACAGATGGAGTGCTCCATGGCTGGAGGGGGGGAGGGGGGATGGGTACTTGTCCAGAAGGGAGGAGGAAAAGGGCACCTGGGTAGACGGTTAGACTGCAGCTAGGTTGAACCCAGCATTTTGAGTGTGAAAACCAATTTTTCAGGGGCCACCCATGCTTCAAACTAGAGTTGGAAGTGTGGTTCAGAGAAGTTCAAGTCTTAACCTTAGTGATGTTTTCACCTTGAGTCAGAATGTTGTTGCTTCTGCTTTATATTTGCCAGGGCCCTTCTTCCGTATTCCAGAGCTCTGGTTTGTATCGACATATGAAACATGGTGTACTGTATCATCATGATAGTTCAGCTTGTAGTCTGTGGACCCCAGCGCCGTGTCTGGAATACAGAAGGGGCTCGGAAGCTGGGAGGGCTCGTTCTCAGAGCTCAGTTCGGATGCCACCCCTACCTGTCTCTCCTGACGACCGTGTCTTGCTTTGTGCTTCCACCCGCTCTACTGCTTCTGTACCAGTTCTCTCATCCTGCTCTGATCTCCAGCTGCTGCCAGTTCTATTTACCTCACTGGACTGGGTGCTGTGCCTTTGCAGGGATCCAGGCTGATACCTCTGTGTCCGGAGCTGTCCCAGGTGCTGTGCAGCGGGAGCAGGCGCCCTCTCAACGAGGTGGCATGAGGCAGTGTGTGCTTTTCCAACAGGTGTCAGAATGGGCTTTTTGAGTCCTCTAAATTGAGATTTTTCCATGTTAAATATTTAGCTGGGGCTTGTAGTCGTGCCTTCCTAATCGCCAGGATTTTACTCTGCAAGCAAAAAAATAGGATATGGCTTTAGAACTGGTCCCTAGTAAGTATAATGTCTTTAATTTGAAAGTATGATTTTCCATAAGCCAGACCCAGGCCATTGCATTGCCATATTTGCAAAGAGGACCGTGTAGCTGTGGGAAATGTATTGAGAAAAGAAGTCATTGGTTAACGGATAACTATTGACCACCTACTGTCGTGGTAGGTGACAGGTGGGGTCACAGGAAGCAGATGCTGAGAGTAACACGCAGGGTGGTTATTAGGAAGTGCTCTTAACATCAGCAGGTGTGGAAGAAGTGAATGGAAACAGGACTTGGCAGAAGAAGAAATGAGGCCGTGATGCAGTCCCAGGAAAGGTCTCAGCTGGTTCCCTGTTGGGTTGGCGTCTGGAGTTTGGATGTCTCTTCAGAGCTGTTGATTGGGAGGAAGGCATTAAGCCATTTTTTAATCTCTGTATTGATCAGTCGTTGGAATTGCACTTTTCACTGGAAGACAGGGTGACTTTCAGCCCGAGCAGTGCCAGAGGGTAGGCTGCTGAAGGTGGTCATCTGGCGGCGTTCCTTTCATTCCTGAGATGGGGCGCATAGCTTTCATTCCTGAAGGGGAGGCTGGTGTCCACTGTACCTACCAGGTGGCAGGTCCTTTGCTAGAAACGTGTGCGTGAGGAGGAAAGCACTTAAACCAGGACAGTGGGTGGCGTCTCGGGTGACAGGTCCGTTGTTCGTGGCGTCCTGAGACCATAATGGTGTTTGGATGGAGTGAGGTTTGGGAGGATGTTATGGAAGCTGAGACCTGAAGGATGAGGCATTTCTAGCAGGATGAGGGAGTGGAAATGCCAGGGGATGTAGAGCGTGGCTCTGCAAGGAAGTCAAACAAATTCTCTGTGTTTGGAATGCCATTGGCAGTCGGTGTAAGGCTTAGACTGTCTAATTTACTGTCCAGAGTGGGACACTTCTGAGACTGGTTGCATAATTCAGTGCCAGGGACAGTAAGGCAAAGCCAGGGCACACATTGCATGGATATCCTACTTTTGTCATGACTCAGCAAATTTGGGTTTTACACAAGGACCAGAGGTAAATTGCTCAGTAAATTGCCAAATCATTGGACCTCTTTCCACACTTCTGGGGTCATGACAAGGGTTCTGATGTTGGATTCCCACAGGTTTAGATCTTGCCTCTGTCCCTTAACTATTTGCAAAATCTTGGACACATCACTTAGACTCGGTCAGCCTCAACTATCTTATTTGCAAAATTGGTATATTAATAATTGCCATATTTTATGATTTTTAAAGGATAAAATATATTTTATTATATGATAAAGTATGATATTTTAAATGAATTATTACACACACACAGTACTTGAAATAGTTTCTGGGAAAGTATAAGCCAGCAGTAAGCGTAAGATGCTGCTATTATTTTAAAGGGGGAGGAGATTGGGTTTAGGCTAATTACTCTGGATGCAGGATGGGAAACCAAATGGAGAGGCGAGCAAGCCTAGGGCAGAGGGACCAGTGAGGAGATGATGCTATTGAACTCAGAGACTAGGTCAGTCATTCAGGCCAGGTGATGGCCATGTGGATCAGATCTGTGGTCATGAAGATGGGAGATGCAGAGAGGTTAGAGGTAGTTAAGTTGTTGACTTGGGGACCTTGGTAGAACTTGAGGGAGCAGCAGGAGATAAAGCGGCCCTGAGGTTTGGGATTAAGACAAAGGGTGCGCAGTCCTGCCAGTCACTGAGAAACACAAGGGGAAGGTGTTCCACTGGGCATCTGGGTCTGGAGCACAGGAGGTCTAGTGGTGATGGAGTTAGGAGTCCTCAGCAGGTGGGTGGAATCCAAGCGTTGAAGTAGGGGATTGGGGGAGTGTTGCTAGGAAGAGAGGGCTGCAGAGGAATGTCTTGAGGAACCTCAGGAAATAATAGATGGTGTGGGGGTAGGGGATTACACTGGCGCCCCCATTTTAGCTCAGAGTTACAACAGTGAAAGCCTTGTTCCACCTACTGTGTCAGCTCTTAGCTCTCAATTACCACACACCCAGGTGGGAGGGGGGGTTTAAAATAACAGATGGTGGTTTTCTGACCGTTCTAAAGGCTACTGAGTCACAATCCAGGGTGTGGGCAGGCCAGGCTCTCTCTGAAGGCTCCCGGGAGGATAGATCCCTTGCTGGGATGTAATGAAGAGGATCTCCTTTTCAGGGTTTCCCTGGTGGCCCACAGGTAAAGAACCTACCTGCCAGTGCAGGAGACTCGGGTTCCATCCCTGGTTTGGGGAGATCTCCTGGAGAAGGACGTGGCAACCTCCTGCAGTATTCTTGTCTGGGAAATCCCGTGGACAGAGGAGCCTAGAGGGTTACAGTTAATGGGGTCACAAAAGAATTGAACATGATTTAGCGACTAGACCACTACCACCATCTCCTTTCAATCACCTTCTGACCGGAAGCTTCAAAAATCCCTGGAATTTCTTGAGTTAATAGTTGTGCTTTCTTATGTTAATGAGGTGACCTCAGTGGGCCCCTAGATGGCTTCAGGATAGGGGGCTGGTCTCCAGAAAGACGAACCTTGTGATTGAAGGGTTGGAACACTGGATCGGCACAACGTCTGGGGAGGAGAGAGGAGCTGGGTGTCCAGTGCTATGGCCAGTGACTCAGTCCATCCTGTCTATGTGATGAAACTCATATATAATCTCCGGACAGTGGAGCTCAGTAGAGCTTCCTAGATGGGAACATACTGAGGTGCTGGCGGGGGGGAGCGCCTACTTCCACGAGAAGAGACCATGGAAACCCAGCATCTCCCCCATCCCACACCTTGCTCTGTGTACGCCTTTCATCTGTTTGTTCCCAAGTTGTATCCTTCTTTATTGAGCTGTAGTTGATTTACAGTGTTGTGTGTTTAATTTCTGCTGTGCAGCAAAGTGGCTCAGTTATACACATGTATAATCTTCCTCGTGTTCTTTTCCATTATGGTTTATCCCAGGATATTGAATATGGTTCCCTGTGCTCTACAGTAGGACCTGGTTACTTATTCATCCTGTTTGTAACAGTTTGCATCTGCTAATCCCAATTGAGTTGTTTCCATCATACATATACACAAAGCTGTAATCCTAAGAGGAACGCTTTCAGGGAGTTCTGTGAGTCATTCTAAGAAATGATCCCACCTAAGGGAGATGGGGGAAGCCCTGAATTTGCAGCCAGCTGGGCAGATCATGGGCAGCTTGGGGACACCCAAAACTGGGGCTGCCACCAGAAGTAGGGGAAATCTTGTGTAGCCCTCTGTTCTTAACTTCTGGGGTCTGCTTTGACTTTGGGTAGTTAGTGTCAGAATGGAATAGAACTGTAGGACATCTGGTTGCTACCAGAGAGCAGTATCAGAACTTTCTCTTAACTTCTGGTTTTGCCAGCAATCCTTGGTGTTATTAATACTTGGGTTGTAGACAAGTATTAATAGAGATTAATCTTATCTCTACTGCTGTCATCGCATGGCATTATCACTGACTCTGTCTCTTCTCATCTTCTTATAAGTACACCAGTCATACTGGGTTAAGGGTCCACCTGCCCCAGCACATGTGACAGTATGTGTTCAGTCATTTTTAACTCTTCTTGTAACTCTGTGTTTCTGTATGGGCTTCCCTAGTAGCTCAGCTGATAAAGAATCCGCCTGCAATGCAGGGGACCCTGGTTCAATTTCTGGGTCTGGAAGATCTGCTTGGGAAGGGGTAAGCTACCCACTCGAGTATTCTCGGGCTTCTTTGTGGCTCAGCTGGTAAAAAGAATCTGCCTGCAATGTTCAATCTCTGGGTTGGGAAGATCCCTTGGAGAAGGAAATGGCTACCCACTCCAGTATTCTGGCCTGGAGAATTCCATGGACTGTATAGTCCACAGGGTCACAAAGAGTCAGACTTGACTGAGCAACTTTCACTTTCACCATGGACCGTAGCCCACCAGGCTCCTGTGTCCGTGAAATTTCCCAGGCAAGAATACTGGAGTGGGTTGCCATTTCCTACTTTAGGGGATCTTCCTGACCCAAGGATCAAACCCATATCCCTCGTGTCTCCTGCATTAGCAGACGGATTCTTTACCACTAGTGCCACCTGGGAAGCCCATACCCCCAACATATCCTCGTCTTAAGTGAATTACACCTGCAAGAACCGTATCCCAGCTAAGGTCACGTTCTGACTGTAACTTCTGCAGGGGTAGGAATGGGGTTGTTTGTGACACAGTTCAGTCAACAAAAACCAATGAAACACATATTTATCCTTCAACAGGGATAAAAAGGTTTAACCATATTTTTGTACCAAGCTTAGTGGTGGGGGCAGTGAGCCCAACAAAGATGATACGTCTAGATGAATAGTGAATTTCTCCAGCACCATTTATTAAAAAAAAAAAAAAAACCTATCCTTTCCCTGTTACATTGCAGTGTTCTCCTTGTCATAAATCAGTTAATAGGACATGTGGGTCTGGATTTGCCTGCTGGCCACAGTTTGCTGACCCTGCAATAGATTGTCATGGACTTCCTAGCTTGGGAGGGAGAGTGGTGGCACCACTTTGGGTACATGGGTTCACACTTTTGAGCCTCAGGGAGTCCAACGCCAGTAGGTGTGTGGCGCTCCAGTAAAACCATACTCTATTTAATAACCCATTACCGTTAATTATTCACGGAAAGAAACCAAAGTCTAGAATGCAAGCCATTTGCAAATCAGGATAGAATTGTCTCATCACTTTATGTCTTGAGCAGAAGTCATGAGAGCTGAAGGAAGTGATGAGAGCTGAAGGAAGTGATGAGAGCTGAACAGAGACAATTGTGTACAGCATTAGAGCCAGAAAACAAGATATCTTAGATATTAAAATACTGGTTTCCTTGGTCACCCTTCTTGCCTGGTGACTCCATCTTTTTTCTTCCCAAGGCACATCTATGACTCAGAGGCTGTACTTAGGAAATGTTACATCTGTGAAAGAAACAGTTCTGCACAAGGTAATGGCAGGGCCAGCTAGAGGTGCCGGATCAATCATGTTTGCTTAAAGTATCAGGAAGGCGGGTTACTGGGTAGACCTTTTTCCTGATCTGCTGTGCGGCATGGGTAGATTCTGCTTTCTAACTTCTTTCATCTGCATAGTCTCATAACTCAGAAATCTGCTGTGGTTCAATACCAACTTCGTGTAGACTCTCTAGTTATAAAGTAATGTTCTGTCTGGCACTCTTGATCCTGGAGATCAGCAGCAGCATTGGTTTCTTGGGAGGGCATGATGGTCTTTATGATAATAGGAATCTTCAGAACTCCAGGCTACTTTAATACTTCCAATCAACTTGCAGACTATTGAACTCTCTTAAAGTCTTTCCCGAGGAGCTTTGTGCCTGTAAGTGAGGCAGTATACTCTGCTGTCGTGGGTGACTCAACAAGGCCGGTTGGTACCTTATGAATTCTTTACTGTCCAACTTAAATGGGCCCGCCCCCCATGGCTCCCCTCTAAATCCTGCTGTTGTCAGATCAGCTGCTTCTGTCCTTCTCCAAAACAAGAGTACTTCCTGTTTCTGTTTTCCTCAATCTGCCTCCTCCCTAGCACTTTTACTAACTCACCTTCTGCTTCCTGTAGAAAGCTGATGCTCTGTCAGATGAATGAGATGGCCTTGACTTTCCACTGTGAAAGTCAAGGCTTCCCTCTGTCTGTAGCTTCTCTACCTTCTCACCTGTTCCAGCAGAGGAGGAATTCTTCTCATCTTCTTTCTGTCCTTCCATCTGTGCTTTGGGTCTCATCTCTAGAACCTTACTGTGTTATCAAGTCTCCCTTCTTTCCCCTGTATATTTAATTTGACTCTTTTAAATAGTTTGTTCCATTAACAATGAAGATGTTCAATCCCTTCCATCTCAACAATAAAATTTCCCCTGACATACCCTCCAACACTGACTTACCTCTCGTCTTTTAAAGCCAGACTTTTGGGAAAGATGCCTGTATTCACAGTCTTTGTTCTTTGCCCTTTTTTGGTTAAGTATAAATTTTTTTACTGAAGTATGGTTGATTTACAGTGTTGCGCCAGCCTCTGATGTACCCCTAAGTGACTGTTACACACACATATACATTTTTTTACGTTCTTTTCCATCATGGTTTATCACAGGAAATTGAATATAGTTCCCTATGCTATACAGTAGGACCTTGTTTATCCATCCTATATATAATAGTTCGCCTCTGCTAATTGAAAACTCCCAGTTCACCTTCTTACACCCCCTTCCTCCTGTTCTCTGTGTATGTCTGTGACTGTTGCTGTTTCATAGGTAGGTTCATTTGTGGCATATTTTAAATTCCACATATAAGTAATGTCATATGGTATTTGTCTTTCTCTGACTTACTTCACTCAGTATAACCGTTTCTAGGTCCATCCATGATGCTGCAGATGTCTTTGCTCCCTCTTCTCTGTGTATCCCCCTGCTTGGCCTCTGGTCCTGTTCCTTACCCACATCCCTCTGCCTGAACTCAGTGAGGTACCAAAAAGGCGCCAGACTCCATGTGGCTAAATCCACTGACATCTCTGAGTCTTTACTCTAACCTTTCAGCAGCCTTGGTTGATCACTTTTCCCTGAAGTGCTTTTTTTCCTCTCCCTTGGCTTCAGTGATACGATGTTGTGCTGCGATTCTTCCTGTTTTTCTGGCCGTTTCTTATCTGTCTCCATTGCAGGAAATAATGGATTTCCTTGTGGATTCTATGGTCCTTCCCTATGCAATTTCCTTCATACCCTTGGCTTCTGTGACCACTTTGTGCAGATGACTGAGTTCTCGTAAGCCATCTTGGAGCTGCCAGTGGTGAAGCCCCAGGTCCTTAATGCACTGTGGAAAAGTCTGAATTTTCGGTGAAGGAATAATACAGTTTTATTGACATTTTAAAAAGATTAGTCTTCCCGATGTGTGCAGAATACTTAGTAGAGAGACACAAGTGGAAGCAGGGAAACCTTTTAGGAAGCTAACATCCTGAAAAGAGGTCATGGGGGCCTCCTGTGTTCAGGTGTACCGTAAACACAACATTTCTAAGGCCCATTTCACGGCCTTCTTCCCAGGCTTCCCTATTGTCGTGTCTGCCATCACATCCACCCAGCTGGGTGGGTTAGAGACATTGACCACACCTGTTTTGGTCTATTCCAGCTACTAAAACAAGATACCATAGACTCTTATCAACAGTAGGCATTTGCTTCTCATAGTTGTGGAGGGTGGAAGTCCAAGATCAAGGTAGCAGCATGGTCTGGTTCTGGTGAAACCCTTTTCCCTTTTCCTGGCTGGCACCTTCTTGCTGCGCCCTCACATTGTGGAAGGAGCTCAGGGGTCTTTCTGGAGCTTCTTTTATAAGAACATTTATATCAGGCGTGGAGGCACTACTCTCATGACCAAATCAGTTTCCAAAGATTTCATCCCCTGATACTATCATCATCTCTGAGAGTGAGGATTTAAACATTGAATTTTAGGGGACAGTTCAGTTCAGTCGCTCAGTCATGTCTGACTCTGCGACCCCATGGAATGCAGCACACCAGGCCTCCCTGTCCATCACCAACTCCCAGAGGTTGCTCAAACTCATATCCATTGAGTTGGTGATGCCATCCAACCATCTCATCTTCTGTTGTCCCCTTCTCCTCCTGCCTTCAATCTTTCCCAGCATCAGGGTCTTTTCCAATGAGTCAGTTTTTCCCATCAGGTGGCCAAAGTATTGGAGTTTTATCTTCAGCATCAGTCCTTCCAATGAATATTCAGGACTGATTTCTTTTAGGATGGACTGATTGGATCTCCTTGCTGTGCAAGGGACTCTCAAGAGTCTTCTCCAACACCACAGTTCAAAGCATCAGTTCTTTGGTGCTCAGCTTTTTTATAGTCCAACTCTCACATCCATACATGACTACTGGAAAAACCATACCTTTGACTAGATGGACCTTTGTTGGCAAAGTAATGTCTCTGCTTTTTATTTTTTATTTATTTTTCTCTGCTTTTTAATATGCTGTCTAGGTTGGTCATGGCATTTCTTCCAAGGAGGAAGCATCTTTTAATTTCATGGCTGCAGTCAGCATCTGCAGTGATTTTGGAGCCCCCAAAATAAAGTCTCTCACTGTTTCCATTGTTTCTGCATCTGTTTGCCGTGAAGTGATGGGACCAGATGCCATGATCTTAGTTTTCTGAATGTTGAGTTTTAAGCCAAAAGTTTCTGAATGGTGAGTTTAAGCCCTCTTCCAATAACACAAGAGAAGACTCTAAACATGGACATCACCAGATGGTCAGTACTGAAATCAGATTGATTATATTATTTGCAGCTGAACATGGAGAAGCTTTATACAGTCAGCAAAAACAAGATCAGGATCTGACTGTGGCTTAGATCATGAACTCCTGACTGCAAAATTCAGACTTAAATTGAAGAAAGTAGGGAAAACCACTAGACCATTCAGTTCAGTTCACTTCATTCGCTCAGTTGTGTCTGACTCTTTGTGACCCCATAAACCACAGCACGCCAGGCCTCCCTGTCCATCACCACCTCCCGGAGTCCACCCAAGCCCATGTCCATTGAGTTGATGATGCCATCCAACCATCTCATCTTCTGTTGTCCCCGTCTCCTCCTGCGTCCAATCGTTCCCAGCATCAGAGTCTTTTAAATGAGTCAGCTCTTTGCATCAGGTGGCCAAATATTGGAGTTTCAGCTTCAACACCAGTCCTTCCAATGAACACCCAGGACTGATCTCTTTTAGGAGGGACTGGTTGGATCTCCTTGTAGTCCAAGGAACTCAAGAGTCTTCTCCAACACCACAGTTCAAAAGCATATTCTTCAGCACTCAGCTTTCTTTATAGTCCAACTCTCACATCCATACATGACCACTGGAAAAGCCATAGCCTTGACTAGACGGACCTTTGTTGACAAAGTTGTGTCTGCTTTTAATATGCTGTCTAGGTTGGTCATAACTTTTCTTCCAAGGAGTAAGCACCTTTTAATTTCATGGCTGCAATCACTATCTGCAGTGATTTTGGAGCCCCCAAAATAAAGTCTGACACTGTTTCCACTGTTTCCTCATCTATTTCCCATGACGTGATGGTACCGGATGCCATGATCCTTGTTTTCTGAATGTTGAGCTTTAAGCCAACTTTTTTAGTCTCATCAAGAGGCTTTTTAGTTCCTCTTCACTTTCTGCCATAAAGGTGGTGTCATCTGCATATCTGAGGTTATTGATATTTCTCCCAGCAATCTTGATTCCAGCTTGTGCTTCTTCCAGTCCAGCGTTTCTCATGATGTAATCTGCATATAAGTTCAATAAGCAGGGTGACAATGCCTTGACATAGTCCTTTTCCTATTTGGAACCAGTCTGTTGTTCCATGTCCAGTTCTAACTGTCGCTTCCTGATCTGCGTACAGGTTTCTCAAGAGACAGGTCAGGTGGTCTGGTATTCCCATCTCTCTCAGAATTTTCCACAGTTTATTGTAATCCACACAGTCAAAGGCTTTGGCATAGTCAAGAAAGCAGAAATAGATGTTTTTCTGGAACTCTCTTGTTTTTTTCCATGATCCAGCAGATGTTGGCAATTTGATCTCTGGTTCCTCTGCCTTTTCTAAAACCAGCTTGAACATCTGGAAGTTCACAGTTCACGTATTGCTGAAGTCTGGCTTGGAGAATTTTGAGCATTGCTTTACTAGCACGTGAGATGAGTGCTATTGTGTGATAGTTTGAACATTCTTTGGCATTGCCTTTCTTAGGGATTGGAATGAAAACTGACCTTTTCCAGTCCTGTGGCCACTGCTGAGTTTTCCAAATTTGTTGGCATATTGAGTGCAGCGCTTTCACAGCATCATCTTTCAGGATTTGAAATAACTCAACTAGAATTCCATCACCTCCACTGGCTTTGTTTGTAGTGATGCTTCCTAAGGCCCACTTGACTTCACATTCCAGGATGTCTGGCTCTAGGTGCATGATCACACCATCGTGATTTTCTTGCTCATGAAGATCTTTTTGTACAGTTCTTCTGTGTATTCTTGCCACCTCTTCTTAACATCTTCTGCTTCTGTTAGGTCCAGACCATTTCTGTCCTTTATCGAGCCCATCTTTGCATGAAATGTTCCCTGGTATCTCTAATTTTCTTGAAGAGATCTCTAGTCTTTCCCATTCTTTTCTTTTCCTCTATTTCTTTGCACTGATCTCTGAGGAAGGCTTTCTTATCTCTCTTTGCCATTCTTTGAAACTCTGCATTTAGATGGTTGTATCTTTCCTTTTCTTCTTTGCTTTTCACTTCACTTCTCTTCACAGCTATTTGTAAGGCCTCCCCAGACAGCCATTTTGCTTTTTGCATTTCTTTTCCATGGGGATGGTCTTGATCCCTGTCTCCTATACAATGTCACGAACCTCAGTCCATAGTTCATCAGGCACTCTGTCTATCAGATCTAGCCCTTAAATCTATTTCTCACTTCCACTGTATAATCAAAAGGGATTTGATTTAGGTCATACCTGAATGGTCTAGTGGTTTTCCCTACTTTCTTCAATTTCAGTCTGAATTTGGCAATAAGGTGTTCATGATCTGAGCCACACTCAGCTCCTGGTCTTGTTTTTGCTGACTGTTTAGGGCTTCTCCATCTTTGGCTGCAAAGAATATAATCAATCTGATTTCGGTGTTGACCATCTGGTGATGTCCATGTGTAGAGTCTTCTCTTGTGTTGTTGGAAGAGGGTGTTTGCTATGACCAGTGCATTATCTTGGCAAAACTCTATCAGCCTTTGCCCTGCTTCATTCCATATTCCAAGGCCAAATTTACCTGTTACTCCAGGTGTTTCTTGACTTCCTACTTTTGCATTCCAGTCCCAATGAAAAGGACGTGTTTTTTGGGTGTTAGTTCTAAAAGGTCTTATAGGTCTTCATAGAACCATTCAACTTCAGCTTCTTCAGCATTACTGGTTGGGGCATAGACTTGGATAACTGTGGTATTGAATGGTTTGCCTTGGAAATGAACAGAGATCATTCTGTCGTTTTTGAGACTGCATCCTAGTACTGCATTTCAGACTCTTTTGTTGACCATGATGGCTACTCCATTTCTTCTGAGGGATTCCTGCCCGCAGTAGTAGATATAATGGTCATTTGAGTTAAATTCACCCTTTCCAGTCCATTTTAGTTCGCTGATTCCTAGAATGTCTACGTTCACTTGTGCCATCTCCTATTTGACTACTTCCAATTTGCCTTGATTCATGGACCTGACATTCCAGGTTCCAATGCAGTATTGCTTTTACAGCACCGGACCTTGCTTCTATCTCCAGTCACATCCACCACTGGGTATTGTTTTTGCTTTGGCTCCATCCCTTCATTCTTTCTGGAGTTATTTCTCCACTGATCTCCGGTAGCATTTGGGCACCTACTGACCTGGGGAGCTCTTCTTTTAGTATCCTAATATTAGTTTGTAAATATATGTTATTTATAGAGTCATTTGTGGCTTCCCTGGGAGCTCAGCTGGTACAGAATCCGCCTGCAAAGCTGGAGACCCTAGTTTGATTCCTGGGTCGGAAAGATACACTGGAGAAGGGATAGGCTACCCATTCCAGTATTCTTGGGCTTCCCTGGTGGCTCAGCTGGTAAAGAATCCGCCTGCAATGTGAGAGACCTGTGTTCGATCCCTGTGTTGGGAAGATCCCCTGGAGAAGGGAACAGCTACCCACTCCAGTATTCTGGCATGGAGAATTCCATGGACTGTATATTCTATGGGTTTGCAAAGAGTTGGACATAACTGAGTGACTCTCACTTCACTTATAGAGTCATTTGATTGCTGTTTTTTTTTTTTTTTTTTTTAAATGACATGGGGGACTGTGTTCATCAGAGTTTTCCAGAGAAACAGAACCAATTGGATGTATATGTCTAGAAAAGAGAGAGGTTTATTTTAGGGAATTTGCTCATGTGATTGTTAGATCTGGTAAGTCTGAAATCAGTGGGGCAGAGCAAATAAATTGGAGACCCGGGAGAAGGTTGATGTTGCCGTCTTGGTTCTGAAGACACTCCGGGAGCAGAATTCATCCTTCCTCAGAGGAACTCAGGCTTTTCCCTAAAGGCCCTTGGTTCTGCGAAGGAGACAGCCTGCTCACATTGGAGAGTGCTGTAGACTGAATGTCTGTGTCTTCCCCAAATTCTTTTGTTTAAACCAATTTCCCAAGATGGTGATCTTTGAAACTGGCGCCTTTGGGAGGTGATTAGTTCATGAGGGTGGAGCCTTCGTGAATGGGGTGAGTGCCTTTATGAAAAGATCCCAGAGAGATCCTTCTTCCCTTCTGTTGTGTGAAGACACAGGGAAGAGACAGCAGAAGCAGGAAGTGGGCTCTCAGCAGACATGGGCTATGCCAAGACCCTGGTCTTGGGCTTCCCAGCCTCTAGGACTTGGAGAGATACATTTCTGTTGTTTTTAAGCCACTTAGTTTAGGCTCTTCTGTTATAGCTGCCCAGATGGATTCAGGGGGTAATCTGCTTGGCTTCAAGTTTACCGATTTAAATTTTATTCACATCTTAAAAGTACCTTCACTCCAATACCTAGACTGTTGTTTAACCCAGAACTCAATACCATAGCCACACCAAGGTGATACATAAGATTAACCATCACAGGGACCACGTCTGTTTGACCCCATCCCTGCATCCTCACTGCCTGTCATAGTGCATGGTATGTAGAAGGCGTTCGATAAACATCAGGTATGTAGCTTTGGGACTGTTCGGTTTCTAGATTTTCTGCCTGTAGCCATTGCCAGTGGGAGTGATGTCTTGTGGCTTCATGCACTGCTCTTTAGAGTAATTCTTTGTGTCCCTTCTAAAGTATATTATTGATTAACCCTTTCCTGATTCAACAGATCCCTTGAACAAATTTTCCTCTTTATAGTTCATTCATAATCCCCTCTGAGATTGTTTCTTTTAAAGAGTCTGATGTGTCAGCCATTGGGCTTAATTGTTTGACTTCCTCTGCTCTGGTCTTCCTCTTTGTGCCTTTTTCCTGCTTTCTTGAGTGCAGTAACCAGTGCACTAACTTCATTCCCAGTGTCATTGGGCCGTGACTTGACTTAAGGATGTGGTTGCATTTAAATTTCCCAAGGCGCTTACATTTTATTGGCCATGTTGGCTACAGCAGCACATCATGCTGATTTTTCTGTTTCTAAAATCAAACTTGTCATGCTGGCCCTGTCTCCAGAGTTTTCTGTTTCCGTCAGGGGTGCCAGACACCAAGATGAGAAAGCTGGGAGTCATCCTTGTCTTTTCCACCCCCACTCTCCCCGCTCACTTCCAAGATTCTTTGGATTCTTTCTTGATGTGGTCCTTCAAAGTGGTCCTTTTATTCTTCCACGTCTTCCTGCGAGGATTCACGGGCCCGGGCCATGGTAACAGATTTAGCACTGGTGCTCCCCGCACTGTTCTTCTCCAGCTTTCCATTGTAACCCCCAGTGTCAGGTGAGCCTTCTGATGTATTAATATTATCTTGAATATATTCTCTTCTCCTCAGCTTTCAATACCCAGTCACTACCTTGAAACCTGTTTATTAGTCCTTCCTACAAACTGTTTATAGAATATAAACTTTATTCCTTTTCTTCATTGGATGTTATAATCACACCAAAGTCTCCTCTCTTTAACTGAGGCTTTTGCACTCTGTTTTTCTTCTCCCTGGAATGTTCTTCTGCCTCCCCTGCAAGTATTTCCCTACATTTAGTGAATCTTTGCCCAAATGCCACCTTCTGGATAGAGCCTCTCTTGGCCACGTCCTGAAATCGCAGTCCCGGTGCTGCAGCATTCATGCTTAGCACTTACACCTACTTACTCTACTTGTGTATTATGTTTATTTTCTTTCTCTCCCCAACCCCACTCCCCACTGTCATATAAGGCCCTCAGAGGCAGAGATTTCGGTGTATTCATTCACTGATTATCTTGTTGTCTAAAAGTGTGCCTGTAACATAGTTGGCACTCAATAAATATTAGAGTAAAGAAATAAAATCAAATGTGTGTGTGTGCTTAGTTGCTCAGTTGTGTCCAACTCTTGCACCCCCATAGACTGTAACCTGCCAGGCTCCTCTGTCCATGGGATTCTCCAGGCAAGAATACTGGAGTGGGTTGCCATTTCCTCCTCCAGGGGATCTTCCCAACCCAGGAATCGAACCCAGGTCTCCTGCGTTGCAGGCAGATTCTTTACCTACTAAGCTACAAGGGTGCCAATCTTCAAATGAAGAACTTGTCCTGCAGTGTAGGCCTCCTGTGTGGCAGCAAAGAAGTATTGATTGTTTGGGCTCTGGGGGTTTGGGATTTCAAAGAGATTGAAGTCTTTTCATAAGCATTTATTTGAATGCTTTCCTTCTTGACCTCAAAGAGCAATGGGCCTTTTTGCTCTGATTGCTAAATTCTCTTAGGCCAAGGAACTGATCTTATGCCTTGAGATGCTTTGCCAAGATGTTCAGCTTACATGCTGTCTGGTGCTGGTAACAGGAGTAGATGCTTCCTTTCCCTGATTCTCTGCTCTGAGCTCAGACTCTCAGCTCTGTCCTTCTTCAGTTTATTTAGGGATCAGCAAGATTCTTAAATCTTTACTTTTCACACTGTTTTGAACCTAATGTCTTGTAACTCAAATTTCTTGTCCTTATTGGTGATATTTCCTGGGTCTGTGTTACATCTTCCTTTATACTGATACCATGAGAAATTGACAAGGCATGGTTAAATTATCTTCTAGGTCTCGTCTCATTGCTAATTGCCTTGAGACCTTGGGCAAGTCACTTTACCTCTGGAGGCTTCAAACTGCCCTCCTACACAATGCAGGAATCAGACTGAGTGCCCTGTAAATTCTTTTTTTTTCCAGCAGCTAACCAAGGGGAAAAAAAAAACCTATGAAATTTGTTATATTTTCCCCTTGGATAGTGAGCTATTCCAGACTGCTCTCATCTGGTGTTTTGCTTAATTTGCAGACAATGATTAATTTACACACAAGCTTAGCCTGTATCCCTTGGCAACACTTAGCAACCAGGAAAGAGGTTTGGTCAGGTTGTTTAAAGGGACATTATCCCGTGTTTTAGAGCAGAGAATGGAGGGCAAAGTTGATTTATTTAAGGACACGTCTTTTGACTTTATAGTGACTTTTTTTTCAATGTGTTATATGCCCCTGGCTTTGGTTTTCTGGACCCCCACCCCCCACCCGCCTCCGCCTGGCTTATCCAGTTTTAGTGAATCCTTCCAGAGGTTTATTTCAATTTGCTTTCTTAATTATTTGTTTAGCAGTTCTGATATTCCAGACATGGCCCTAAATTCATGCCATATCTTACTTCATTCTTTAGCAGCTCTTGTGAGGCAGGGCTGATGTCTCCTACACATTCAGGAAAGCATCTTGAGGTCACAGTCAGTGGCCAAGCCCAGTGGGCAGAGCCTGGCTGACTGCCTGTTCACTTCTTGCATCTTTTATTCCTTAATTTCACCAAAGTGAAGCGGTAAAGACAGATTTTAATCCATAAAGTCAAACGACAGTCAGTATCGAGGCTGCAGAGAACAGAGAGCTTCATCTGGGGCCTTAAGAATTGCGATTGGGGGTACATAGATTTGGATAAAAAGTGTTCTGAGGAAGAGGAAGGATCAGGGATTTATAAAGACAAAAACTATGAGGTTGTTCAGGAGCTGTGATTGAGGGACTTCCCTGGTGGTGCAGAGGCTAAGACTCCGTGCTTCCACTGCAGGGGGCCAGGGTTTGATCCCTAGTCAGGGAACTATATCCCACGTCCCACAGCCAAAGGACCCATGTGCTGCAACAAAGGCCCAGTGCAGTCAGCCAAATAAATATTTTAAAAAGAGCTGTAATTGATGATGATGGAAAAGGGGAATATTTGTCCTTAAGGGGTAGGCTGTCAAGAGTTATTTTAGGGTGGTTGTTGTTTAATCACTAAGTTGTGTCCAACTCTTTGTGACCCATGGACCACAGCACGCCAGGCTCCCCTGTCCTATACTGTCTGCCGGAGTTTGCTCAGATTTATGTCCATTGAGTTGGTAATGCTATCTAACTATCTTATCCTCTGTTGCCCGCTTTTTCTCCTGCTCTCAGTCTTTCCCAGTGTCACAGGCCTTTCTAATAAGTCGGCCCTTTGCATCGGGTGGCCGAAGTATTTAGAACTTCAGCTTCAGTATCAGTCCTTCCAATGAATATTCGGGGTTGATTTCCTTAGATCAGCAAGGGTTTGATCTCCTTGCTGTCCAGGGGACAAGAGTCTTCTCCAGCACTGTTATGCTCCATGTCCAAGTCCCCGAATAAACTGAGAGAACAAATCCATCAAGGCAATGCAAAAGCAAGAAGGGAGTTTATTTATTGCTAACTCGAGTTAGGGCACCCTGCCGCATCCAATACAGTGGAGTAAGGCAAGGGGGCCCTGAGCCCTGAATTACAGCAGTATTTATAAACTTAGAACAAAGACAGGGAGTAGGCAAGGGCGGATTGGTTGCAAGGGTCCCTTGGCATCTACTAATTGGCTAGATTTCCACATGGACGGGCTTTTTCAGGGGATTTCTCCTATTGGTCAAGCTACACCGCCTGTGGGAGTTCCCAGTGCCTCAGCTTTTCTAGAGACTAAACCTCAGACCTAGCCTGCCCCTTAGAGCCTGTTTTGGCTCCAATTAGGTCCTAACAAGCACCACAGTTTGAGGGCATCAATTCTTCAGCAGTTAGCTTTCTTTATGGTCCAGTTCTCACATCAAACCATAGCTTTGACTCTAGGGACCTTTGTCAGGAAAGTGATGCATCTGATACATATTTGGGCAGGTGTTCTGGATCTCTAAAAAAAAAAAAAAGTGGTCACAGTTCAGATTCCATCTGGGCTAAGATGTGTGTAAGTTTTCCTTTCTCAGTGGCCTCCTGGGCCTCATCACCTGGTCCTGTTCATCCTCTTCTTTGAGTTCTCATCCTCCCCACCTCCTTTGGAGGGGGTGGAAGCACTTACTAAATGCCAGGGGCGGGTCATCCCCTACCCACCAACTCTCAGGCACTCACTTCCTTACGTTGATCTTTTCCTCCTCTGTTCTCAAGTATCTAACTGACAGTACGATCCTACAGACTAACCAGACACAGAGGTCAGGTTCACATTCTCTGCGTGAAGAACAGAGCTGCTGTGAAGTGCTGCAGCACTGGACACTAGTTGTGTGAAACAAATCCTGCACCAGGTTGTGAATTTCACTTATTCATCCAACTAGTCGAGTGTCTGCTGTCTCTGGAGCTGGGCTGACCTTGAGGATACAGTGTAGTCTTTTCCCTCATGGAATTTATTTTCTAGTAAAAGTGATCTTCTCAGAAGAGGTGTAACATTTGAGTGTTTGAGACCAGCTGAAATCAGTGAGATAAAGACAATTTGGGGAAACATCAAATATACTTTTTAGAGTTTCTTTTATAATGCTGTGGTGTCCCTTTTTAATAATCACATAAATATGTAATATATAATTTTTTTCTATCATAATATTTGGTGTATTAGGTTTTATAAGTGCGGTTTATTCTAATCATTGAAGGTTTAATTGCTTCTAATTATTACAAGTTTTGGTTACTAAGGAGACTGAAAGGCAGGCTTGCTTAGAGGTTGGAAAGGTCTGAAAATTGAGATGCTTATTTCTTCATTCCAGATTATGGTGTGTGTGTGTGTGTTTGAGAGAGAGAAAGAGAGAGAGATATTTATTATTAATTCATTGTGATCCGGAGAAAAGAGAACATCCTACAGAAACCCTTCTGGCTTCTGGCTGTAGTCTTTTGCAAGTTTAATTTAGAAAGAACTTACCAAAGCAGAGGAGATTTTCAGCTAACCTATAAATGACCCAGTGGTGGCAATCAGTATGAAAAAACTGGAAAAGCCCACACAAGTTCATGGTCATTTTATAATATACAGAAGTATTGAATCACTGTATCTTACACCAGGACCTAACAAAGCATTGTAGGTCATTTAACTTCAAAAACAAACTGATAGAAAGAGAGATTGGATTTGTGGTTACCAGAGGTCAGGGTGAGGGGAATTAAATGAAAATGATCAAAAGGTGTAAACTTCCAGTTATAAGACAAATAAACACTAGGGATGTAATGTACAACATGGTAAAGATAATTAACACTGCTGTGTTTTATATGAACATTGTTGAGAGTAAATCCTAAGAGTTCTCATCAAAAGGAAATTTTTTCTTTTGTTTTATTTTGTATCTATGAGATATAGATGTTTAGTAAACTTATTGTAATCACTTCACTATGTATGCAAGTGAAATCATTATGCTATATACCTTAAACTTATACAGTGCTATATGCCAATTATATCAATAAAACTGGAAGGAAAAAAAAATTGAGTAGAGGCTTACTGAAACCCTTAAGAACAAAAAAGAAAGCTGTGTGTGTGTGTGCTAAGAAGACTCCTGAGAATCACTTGGACAGCAAGGAGATCAAACCAATCAATCTTAAGGGTAATAAACCCTGAATATTCACTGGAAGGATTGATGCTGGAGTTGAGGCTCCAGTATTTCAGTCACCTCTTACAAATAGTGGATTCATTGGAAAAGTCGCTGATGCTGGGAAAGATTGAGGGCAGAAGGAGAAGAGGGCATCAGAGGATGAGATGGCTGGAACGCATCATTGATGCAATGGGCATGAACTTGGGCAAACTTCGGGAAATGGTGAGGGACAGGGAGGCCTGCTGTGCTGCAGTCCATGGGGCTGCAAAGAGCCGGGCATGACGGGGCGACTGAATAACAACTTCTTGCTAAAACATAAGCTCGTGAGGACAGTGACATTGTTTAGCTTGTCCATCACTTTGTGCTCTCTGCCTCTTCATCTTTGTATATAATAGGCTCTCAAAGTATTTTTTTCAGTTTATTGAGTTATAATTGACTTATTAAGTATTTATTAAATTGATTAATGTGACATAGAGCTCTCCTATTGAGTCACCAGATATTTATCCATCCCTGGGAATTGGTGATGGACAGGGAAGCCTGGCATGCTGCAGTCCATGGGGTCGCAAAGAGTCGGACATGACTGACTGACTGAACTGACCTGGGAAGGCTGCAGTTGGTTTGTGACATCTTTATTTCTAAAGCTGTAGAAGTACTCCTTTCAGTGCAGAAAATGTCAGTGGTGTATTTCCTCTGTGTAAGGTGTGAAACTAGACCCTGGGTAGTGTGCAAGACCCGAGGTTCAGAGGATGGTAGGAAATAAATAGAAGACAAGAGTCTCTGTATTTAAAAATCCATTAACAAAAAAACATATCTAAAATAGGTTAGTGAAAACTTATGACCTTGTTTCTGGGCTTGCTTTTTCACCCTTTTTTTCACAGTCGTGGTGCAGGGAGATGGTGCAAGTTATTTCTAGGGAAAACCTTCAGCTGAATTTTAGGACCTGTGGAGGCTTTCCTAAAAGATTTCAGACTTAGATCTGTCTAGGTAGACATGAAAATCTTTACTGTTTTTCACTTACTAATTTTAAATTGAGAAGCAAGTACATAAACTTGGCAACTTTAAAAAATGCAAAAAGAAAAATGTAAGCATTTTCCCAACTCTTTGGCTTCCAGGTTACCCTTTCCAGAAGCAGTAGCCCTTAACAGTACCCAGTTTGCCATAAACCTATTTGAAAAACATATGCATCCATGCTGTACACATATGTCTAGACATCCTTACGTGTATTAGCCCATATCAGTGTGTTGTGGTTTTTTATGACTGTGTAGTATCTACGGGCTTCCCAGGTGGCACTAGAGGTAAAGAACCCACCTGTCAGTGAAGAAGATGGGGGTTCGATCTTTGGGTGGGGGAAGATCCCTGGAGGAGGGCTTGGCAACCCACTCCAGTATTCTTGCCTGGAGAACCCCATGGACAGAGGAGCCTGGTGGGCTACAGTCCATAGGGTCGCAAAGAGTCAGACATGATTGGAGCGACTTAGCATGTACCCAAGTATCTTATTACACAAATTATGTAATAATGCATTTATTCAGTCTCCGATGGAAAAATATTTTAGGCTGAAAATAGAATTTATTTGAAATAGGAGAGATGTCTGTCAAAGAAGTAGTAATGTTAGTTACTTTGTTGGTTACCTTGACAACCGGAGACACCTTCAAATGCCATGCCATCTCTCCTAACTCCATGCTTGAGTAGAAATGACAGAAATAGAATGAGTGAAAAGGCTAGATTGGGGTCTGCTTAAAATAATTTCAACAGGGGAACATTTTTATGATGTGTTTTCTATAGTGCCTTTAACTAGGCAGGTGTAATTCCTCATAGTGTTGCTTATGTGACAAAGTAGTCTCACGTAATCATCTCTCATTCAAGGGAGAACTTGTATCCTGCTAGGATGGAGCTGAGAATTCTCTCTCATGGTCTTTTCAGGTTGTTTCCTGTTAACCCACGAAGTAACGCTGAGCTGACAGTCGTCACTGAAGTGGCCCGCTGTCTTACATGGGCTTTATCCCCTTCTGAACCACATCTTTGCTCTCCAGCTTTAGCACAGTGTACTGCAGCACAATTTGATTTATCCCATTGGATATAGGAAGTTCTTTAAAATAATACTAGGGAAACAGTACAGACTGGTTTGCTACAAGGTATGCTTGGACAAACCAGGGGAAAAAAAGTGAATTAGATCACAAGTGGTGAGTGAAGGGTGATGCCTGTAGAGTGTGGTTGTTATGCTGTTGCCAAGGCAGTTTTCCCAGCATGTTAATGATTTTTTGTAGCTGTTATCTTTATTTTTTTAGCTAATTTTTTGTATTTTAGAGTTTATTTACAATATAGTGTTGGTTTCAGGGATACAGCACAGCAATTGAGTTTTATAGATGTGTGTGTATAATTGAATTATATTTATATGTATATATATATATAAATATATATATATGGGTGTGTGTATTTTTCAGATTCTTTTCCCTTACAGGTTATTACAGAGTAGTTCCCTGTGCTATAAGTAAGTCATTTAGCTTATATGCAGAGTACATCATGAGAAACGCTGGGCTAGAAGAAGCACAAGCTGGAATCAAGATTGTCGGGAGAAATATCAATAACCTCAGATATGCAGATGACACCACCCTTATGGCAGAAAGTGAAGAGGAACTAAAAAGCCTCTTGATGAGAGTGAAAGAGGAGAGTGAAAAAGTTGGCTTAAAGCTCAACATTCAGAAAACAAAGATCATGGCATCTGGTCCCATCATTTCATGGAAAATAGATGGGGAAACAGTGGAAACAGTGTCAAACTTTATTTTGGGGGCTCCAGAATCACTGCAGATGGTGACTGCAGCCATGAAATTAGAAAACGCTTACTCCTTGGAAGAAAAGTTATGTTTAACTTAGATAGCATATTCAAAAGCAGAGACATTACTTTGCCAACTAAGGTCCGTCTAGTCGAGGCTATGGTTTTTCCTGCGGTCATGTATGGATGTGAGAGTTGGACTGTGAAGAAGGCTGAGTGCCAAAGAATTGATGCTTTTGAACTGTGGTGTTGGAGAAGACTCTTGAGAGTCCCTTGGACTGCAAGGAGATCCAACCAGTCCATTCTGAAGGAGATCAACCCTGGGATTTCTTTGGAAGGAATGATGCTAAAGCTGAAACTCCAGTACTTTGGCCACCTCGTTCGAAGAGTTGACTCATTGGAAAAACTCTGATGCTGGGAGGGATTGGGGGCAGGAGGAGAAGGGGACAACCAAGGATGAGATGGCTGGGTGGCATCATGGACTTGATGGACATGAGTCTGAGTGAACTCCGGCAGATGGTGATGAACAGAGAGGCCTGGCGTGCTGCGATTCATGGGGTCACAAAGAGTAGGACACGACTGAGCGACTGAACTGAACTGTAGTTTTTATCTGTGTTTTATATAGTTCTTATATGTAGTAGTGTGTATAAATTCACCCCAAACTCCTCATTTATCTCCCCTCTGCTATCCCCTTTGGTATCCATAAGTTTGTTAACTATGTCTGTGAGTTTGTTTCTGATCTTTAAATAAGTTCATTTATAGCATTTTTTCTTTAAGATTCCACATATAATTGACTTCGTCTGATGTTTGTCTTTCTCTGTCTGATTTACTTCGCTTAATATGACCATCTCTGGGTCCATCCATGTTGCTTCTAATGGCATTATCTCATTCTTTTTTATGGCAGAAGGTGATCTTGGATAAAGTCAGGTATCAGCCTGCTTCTTGTTCCATGCTGTGTGCAGTAAGAATAGAATGCAAAAATGGGGAAACTCATATTCATGTTCTTTGAGGTACAACCTAGAAATCTTTCTGTTCGATGTTATATTAATGGTAACTTTGAATCAAAGCATAGAAGTGCCATTTTCAAGTAGCCATCTTCCTGGGCGCTTCCCGTTCTGCCTTTTTTTGGGTGTCGATTTCCAGCCTTTGAAATGATTTGTTATCTCTGCATGGAAACTCTCTGTGCTTCTTCAGTCACCTTGTCAGCAGCACCAACCCACTCATTTCTCACTTCTTATTAAATTTGTTGATTGGGTATGAAACATGAATATCCGTCAAGTATTCTTGCTAATACGTTTTTCCTGCAGTTCCTGCCAAAGCTTGCTTTTTTTTTTTTTTTTTTTAAGTTAGAAGCTACTTCTGAAATTAATTACCAAGTTCTCTGGGAAAGTTAGTCAAACTTGTATCAGCACACTTGGATGTCTCTGAAACCCTGGTGTGCTTCAGCATCTCTACTAGATTCTGAGATCCATGAGGGCAGAGACAGTTCTTCCTCTCATTTTTTAAAAAATAAACATTTATTTATTTGTTTACTTGGCTGTGCCAGGTCTTAGTTGTGGCATGCGAGTCTTTAGTTGTGGCATGTTTGACCAGGAATTGAACCTGGGCCCCACTGCATTGGGAGCAGAGAGTCTTAGCTATTGAACCGCCAGGAAAGTCCCAAGAGGTGGTTCTTATTGGGCAGTATCCTATGTTTCTAGAAGGAACACAAAATACATGTTTGTTTAACAAAATAAATGTTGGCTGCATTCAGATTCAAGCCTGAAAAAGGACATTCAGAATCTAGGTATAGTGAGCATTAAAAATACAGCTTGTATGTTGTCATGAGAATGAGTTGTTTCTAGGGTTTGCAGGTCAGGAACTTTCCTGAGGTTTCTGTGCATGGGCTTTTCATAATCTGTCTCATGTGCTTTACGGAGTCCATTCAGAAGCATTTGGGAGAACAGAGCTGTGTGACCCGGCGCTTCCCCTGCCCCTGTGTCGTCTTCCTTGTTCTGTCCATGACCCACCTTACCAGCCTGACTCCATGTCTGTGCTTGGTGGTCACTCTGCTTGACAGTCTGCACTGCTTCTAACCCAGCTTGGCTCGTTCACCTGAATCTGATTTTCTGGTTTGAATCCTGGTTGCTACTTGAAATGGATCTCTCTGGCTTCAGATGTTAGGTCAGTAACTTAGTCTTTCCTTCCAATTTTTGTTATTTTTGTTTTTAAGCCCTTGTTTTCACTTTGTCTGGCCCCAGTGAACCCTGAGTTGAATGATCATTAAGAAACAAACTCACAGATATAGAGAACAGATTTGTGGTTGGTGGGAAGGTGGGGGTGGGTGAAGGGATGGATTGGAAGTTTGGGGTTCTCCGATGCAATGTTTTATAACACATATAGAATGAATAAATAACAGGGTCATACTATATTGCCCAGGGAACTATATTCAATATCCTGTAATAAACCCTAATGGAGAAGAATATAAAAAAGAATGTCTCTCTATATGTGTGTGTGTCTGTGTATCTGAATCACTTTGCACAGCAGAAATAAATACAACATTGCAAATCAGCTACAATTAAAAAGAGGGGGATTTCCTGCCCATCCAGTGGTTAAGACTCTGTGCTTCCACTGCAGGGGGCATGGGTTTGAACCCTGTTGGGGAACTAGATCCCACATGCCAAGCACAGCCAAGGGAAAAAAAAAGAATTGCCCAAACCCAGGCTCTCAAAGGGTCTGATGATAACATTTAACTGCATTTGCCAGTTATTGGCTTTTGGAAATATTAATTCCTGCCATGTCCAAAAACATGATGGCACTTCATAAATGATGTGCAACATTTTCTCGTGTATTCCTGTACTTCCCTTTTTCCAGGCAGCATTTGATGCTGCTTGATCAAGGATGACAAGCTTGTCCACAGTGTGTTGGTGTGAGCGTATGACTCTGGGATGATTCAGTTTGTCTGTTACCGAAATGTTCATTTTATCCACGATGGAACAAAACTGCCCATAAAAGAGCATTCAGATTGTCCTTATGCTTCGTCAAGGGACCAGATTCACTTCTGCTTGCTAGGAAGGATATTGGTAAGCACTGCCAAAGGGAAATGTCATGGACATATCATGACTTGTCATGGGATAAGTCAAATATAAATATAAAATGATCCAATTGTGGAGTCAAGGAAGCTCAAGAGATGTTCCAGCGAGCTCTGTTTCAAAGTCAAGGGCATGAAGGCTTAGATGGTTGAAAAGAGTTGCCCAAGACCCACCCCAGAGCTGACAGGCAAGGAGCCTGGCCTGAGCTGGGCTTTCATAATGACAGTTATACAGAGCCAATTGCTTTTCACTGCTGTCTTATATGTTGATGGAATCTAACTTTAAATAAGCCAGAGGCAGGAGTAGAGCCCTGTTTTTTTTTTTTTTTTTAGAAAATTGCAATTGTCTTAGTTTCACTGACCCATTTGGGATCCTTTTCCCTCTCTTATTGGAGTATAGTCAATTAACAATATTGTGATAATTTCAAGATGGACAGCAAAGCAACTCAGCCGTACATATACATATACTCGTTCTTTCCCAAACTCCCCTCCATCCAGGCTGCCACATAACACTGAGCAGAGTTCCCTGTGCTATATGGTAGGTCCTTGTTGGTTATCCACTTTAAATATAAAAGTGTGTACATGGCTATCAGAGACTCCCTAACCATCCCTTCCCCAGATTCTGGCCCCCACCTCCTGGCAACCGTAAGTTCATTCTCTGAATCAATGAGTCTTTTTCTGTTTCATAAATAAGTTCACTTGTATACTTTCCTTTTAGATTCATAATATAAGGCATGTCATATGATATTTATGATATTTTTCCTTCTAGTCTGACTTACTTCACTCAGCATGACCATCTCTAAGAAGCTACTTCTAGTCATTGAGACTCATGCATATCACAGACAGCTTGGGACCTGGGTAGAAATCAGAGGAGCTGAATTTTATTTCCCACTTTGGCTTTTGAACACTGGTGATGGTGTGATTTTTAATAGGAAACATGCATTTTGTCTTTGTCCCTAGAACTCCTAAATATATATTTCCATTCCGTTCAGTTGCTCAGTCATGTCCGACTCTTTGCGACCCCATGAATTGCGGCATCCAGGCCTCCCTGTCCATCTCCAACTCCTGGAGTTCATTCAGACTCACGTCCATCAAGTCGGTGATGCCTCCAGCCACCTCATCCTCTGTCGTCCCCTTTCCCTCCTGCCCCCAATCCCTCCCAGCATCAGAGTCTTTTCCAAGGAGTCAACTCTTCTCATGAGGTAGCCAAAGTACTGGAGTTTCAGCTTTAGCATCATTCCTTCCAAAGAAATCCCAGGGTTGATCTCCTTCAGAATGGACTGGTTGGATCTCCTTGCAGTCCAAGGGACTCTCAAGAGTCTTCTCCAACACCACAGTTCAAAAGCATCAATTCTTCGGCACTCAACTTTCTTCACAATCCAATTCTCACATCCATACATGACCACTGGAAAAACCATAGCCTTGATTAGATGGACCTTTGTTGGCAAAGTAATGTCTCTGCTTTTCAATATGCTATCTAGGTTGGTCATAACTTTCCTTCCAAGGAGTAAGCGTCTTTTAATTTCATGGCTGCAGTGATTCTGGAACCCCAAAAAATAAAGTCTGATACTGTTTCCACTGTTTCCCCATCTATTTCCCATGAAGTGATGGGACCAGATGCCATGATCTTCATTTTCTGAATGTTGAGCTTTAAGCCAACGTTTTCACTCTCCTCTTTCACTCTCATCAAGAGGCTTTTTAGTTCCTCTTCACTTTCTGCCATAAGGGTGGTGTCATCTGCATATCTGAGGTTATTGATATTTCTCCCAGCAATCTTGATTCCACCTTGAACTCCTAAAACCCTTGGACTTTCCCAGGTGATAATATTGGTAAAGGTGTCTTGATATTCAGAACAAGCCCCTTTGAACCACACCTGAGCTTATGTAAGTGAGAAGATCTTTGGAAAGCATCTGGAGCCTGGGGACTGGTTGGCAGAGCAAAACCAGTCCTGTGATTGAAGGGTTAGAAGTTTCCATCCCACCACCTTAACCTCCAGGGAGAGGAGAGGGGCTGGAGAGGTTGCCTATGGCCAGTGGTTTACTCAGTCATGACAGTGTAATGAAGCCTCCACATTGCCCCAGAAGAACTGCGTTTGGACAGCTTCTGGGGTGGTGAACACATGGGAGTGTTGGAGGATGGCACCCTTGGAGAGGTCATGGAAGAAGCTCTGGGCTTTCTGCACACCTTGCCCTGTGCATTGCTTCCACTCTGCTGTTCCTGAGTTACATACTCTGAACCAGCATGTAGTAAGTACAGGTGACCCCTGAACAATGAGTTCAAACTGTGGGTCCTCTTATATGTGGACTCTTCCAATAAATAATCTAGTACTGTACAATCTACACCTGCGATTGGTTGAATCCTCGGGGGCAGAGTTGCAGGTAAGATGGTCAACTCTGGGACTTGAGCATCCTCAGATTTGGGTCTCAGGGCAAGTCCTGGAACCAACCGCCTGTGTCTTTCAAGGGTCAACCATAAAATATTTTCCTGAATTCTGTGAGCCCCCTAGCCAATTGATCGACTCTGAGCAGGGGATCGTGGGATCCTTGGATCTGTAGCAGGTTGGTCCGAAGCACAGGGACAACCTGGACTTTGGGTTGGCATCTGAAGGGGGGCGGTGGTGTAGGTGGTGCAGTCTCGTGGGACTGAGCCCTGCACTGGTGGGACCTGACGTCATCTCCAGGTGTCAGAGTTGAGTTGTAGGAAGCCCGGCTGGTGTTGCAGACGATTGCTCGGGTGGAGTGGAAGGGAACCCACGCACGCACATGGGAACTGGAATCAGCCTTCTGCCAGTGCCTCAGCTTTTATGAGTCATTTCCACTCTGCTCATGGGTAAAATGAGAGGGTTGGGTGTGTCCCTCCGTAGGATCCCTCCCAGCTGTCTTATCTCTGTGCTCAGGCATCCATGCAGGGTGAGCCTGAACAGCATCGCCAGCATTGCAGGAAGCATAGCCCTCCAGTCCTCAGGTCCCTCCCTTGAGGGTTTTCTCAGCTATGTGGGCAGGTGGTAGCTGCCCTGTCTCCTCTCTCAAGGTCTGTCCTGCTCAGCTGGCTATTGGAATCAGCTTGGGTTGCATATAAGAGAGAAGTCTTAAATGGTAGAGTTTTTAAACAAAATGGTAGCCTCGAAAAGGCAGAAGCTTATTTGACTCCTACCGAGAAGGCTAGAAGGTAGGGAGGACATGAACTCTCACCCTAGAACTCTTTCTCATGGCTCCCTCATGCAGGTGATTGTTGTTACCTTCTAAACAGAAGGAGGGAATTCCTTTCTAAATAGATGAAGTCTTAACTTTCCATAAATCAGATTGTGCCTCCTTTTTGTCTGCATCTCCTTGTCCTCAAATAGGCACCATCTAAGTCAGAGGGCGGTTGTTGTTGTTTAGTCCTTTTGCCTTCAGTCTTTCCCAGCATCAGGGTCTTTTCCAATGAATCGGCTCTTTGCATCAGGTGGCCAAATTATTGGAGCTTCAGCATCAGTCCTTCCAATAACTATTCAGGGTTTATTTTCTTTAGGATTGACTGGTTTGATCTCCTTGCAGTCCAGTGGACCACGTTTTGCCAGAACTCTCCCCTATGACCCATCCATCTTGAGTGGTCCTGCACAGCATGGCTCATGGCTTTGTTGAGTTGCATAAGCCCCTTTGCCATGACAAGGCTGTGATCCATGAAGGGATAGAGGGCTGTTGGGTAGTTAATCTTTTAGGTGGAGTGGAGTGGAGTATACCCTGCAGAAAATCTGTGGTTATAAAGATGCGCTTGTCTCATCAGTTTCTTTGTGCTGTCTTTATTTGATTCTGGCTTCAAGGACGTAGAAGGCACTGGGCCCTACTTCTGCTGTTCTTTGCAGGAGTTTGAGGAGACAGGATGGAAGTGGCCTGTACTCAGCTTGCCTACAAGATCATCTGAAGTGTGTGAACTATTTGCTTTATCTTAGGGTGTGATGATCATGTGGAAGATAGGTTTTACCTTCTGGTTAAGTGTATTTCACCAGCAAGTCTTTGCTTGTAGAGACTTTTGTCCATTTGAGTAATTGTTATGTTTCTGGCAACTTTTAAAAATCTCCATTTTCATTCACAGTGTTTGTCATTTGCGTCTTTCTTGTTTTTTTTTTTTTTTGATTAGTTTTCCCAGGGGCTTGTCTGTTTCTTGTCTCTTCAAAGAACCCATATTAGCTTTGGTTAATTCCCTCTGTTGCTTATATTGTCTTTTTCCCTTTATGTTTATATACATCATGATCTTGGTGACCATGAAGGCGCAACTACAAGCGGACAGCTAAATATTTAGCATGTGTGCTCAGTCAGTCAGTCATGTTTGACTCTTTGCAACCCCATGGACTGTAGCCCGCCAGGCTTCTCTGTCCATGGGATTTTCCAGGCAAGAATATTGGTGTGGGTTGCCATTTCCTTCTCCAGGCACAACTACAAGCCTACAGCTAAATATTTAACATGTGTGCTTAGCCGCTCATCGTGTCTGACTCTTTGCAACCCCGTGGACTGTAGCCCGCCAGGCTTCTCTGTCCATGGAATTTTCCAGGCAAGAATACTGGAATGGGTTGCCATTTCCTTCTCTAGGGGAATCTTCCCAACCCAGGGATCAAACCTGTGTCTCTGGCATCTTCTGCATTGGCAAGCAGATTCTTTACCACTGTGCCACCTGGGAAGCCCATATGTAATATAATTAATTTATAATTATATGTATAATATACAAAGGTAGTACTCAGTCATGTCTGACTCTTTGCAACCCCATGGACTGTAGCCTGCCAGACTCCTCTGTCCATGGGGTTTTCCAGGCAAGAATACTGGAGTGAGTTGCCAGTTCCTGCTCCAAGGGATCTTCCTGACCCAGGGATCAAACCTATGTCTCTAGTGTCTCCTGTATTGGCAGGTGAATTCTTTACCACTAGCTCCATGAGGGAAGCATATAAATTATATATAATATGTATTATTTATAAATACTTTTATATTTGTATGTATGTTTATACATATATATATACTTATGAGTAATACATTTGTATATGTTTCAGTTAAGTTCAGTTCAGTTGCTCAGTCGTGTCCAACTCTTTGCGACCCCATGAATTGCAGCACGCCAGGCCTCCCTGTTCATTACCTTCTCTCAGAGTTCAGTCAGACTCACGTCCATCGAGTCTGTGATGCCATCCAGCTGTCTCATCCTCGGTCATCCCCTTCTCCTCCCGCCCCCAATCCCTCCCAGCATCAGAGTCTTTTCCAATGAGTGAACTCTTCTCATGAGGTGGCCAAAGTACTAGAGTTTCAGCTTTAGCATCATTCCTTCCAAAGAAATCCCGGGGTTGATCTCCTTCAGAATGGGCTGGTTGGATCTCCTTGTAGTCCAAGGGACTCTCAAGAGTCTTCTCCAACACCACAGTTCAAAAGCATTGATTCTTTGGCGCTCAGCCTTCTTCACAGTCCAACTCTCACATCCATACATGTCCACTGGAAAAACCATAGCCTTGACTAGACAGACCTTTGTTGGCAAAGTAATGTCTCTGCTCTTGAATATACTGTCTATATATATAGTATAATATACTCTACTATCTCTATCTAGGTTGGTCATAACTTTTCTTCCCAGGAGTAAGCGTCTTCTAATTTCATGGCTGCAGTCACCATCTGCAGTGATTTTGGAGCCCCCAAAAATAAAGTCTGACACTGTTTCCCCATCTATTTCCCATGAAGTGATGGGACTGGATGCCATGATCTTCGTTTTCTGAATGTTGAACTTTAAGCCAACTTTTTCACTCTCCTCTTTGACTTTCATCAAGAGGCTTTTTAGCTCCTCTTCACTTTCTGCATATACATCTATATATAATACAGTCATATTATATGTGTATTTTTCGCTGTGCTGTTGGTCTCATTCTGCTGTACTCATTTATTTATTTTCTGGCTACAGGAGTGGGAGTTGTCACACTGTCTGTGGGGTGGCTGCCTCTGGAGCTGTTAGGGCAGATGAAACCCGCAGTCTGTTAGACCTGGCAGAGAAATGTCCTTTCTCTATGCTTCCCTGTAGGTAGCCTGAGAGCAATGATTTTCTGCTGCTTTTTGAAAAGCAGCCAGACTATATATAGAACTCTGCCAGAAGTGGGCCCTGAGCGGTGAAGTAGGCACAGTTTTGTTGTGCCGTCCCATCCCCTCCTCACTGTCTTCCACAGTCAGTTCTTATTCGGAAGTTATTTTGGGGATCGCGGGATCTCTAAACTTTTTAAAAAGCCATGATGATATGGAGGTCACGGAAGTGGGTTCTGAGCTCAGGCTGGGTTCATTATCTGCCTCTCCAAGCTTTGTGACCTTGAGCTGGTTCTGTGCACTCACTAACTCTCCATTTCCCCATCAATAAAGTGATGTTATTAATAGTCCCCACCTCAGGGGTTGTTAGGAAAGTTAAACGAATGTCAAGTTTTAACATACTGCTCAGTCAGCTCCAACTCTTTGCGACCCCATGGACTGTAGCCCATGAGGCTCCTCTGTCCATAGGATTCTGCAGGCAAGAATACTGGAGTGGGTTGCCATTTCCTTCTCCAGGGGATCTTCCCAACCCAGGGATCGAACCCAGGTCTCCCACATTGCAGGTGGATTCTTTACCATCTCAGCCACCAGGGAAGCCCTTAGTGGAGACTTAATAAATACCTGTTTGTTTTGGTGGTGGTGGTGGGTTTTTTTTTTTAATGAATTAAGACTGTTCATGTGATTATGCCTTCTCTGCATTTTCTACATGTCTCTGCCTTCTGCAGACTTTGAGATTTACTTTCTGTAATTCATATTCTGAAAATAACCTATCATTAGAAGTATAATAACAATACTCTTTTCAAGTAAATCTTCCCCCATTTCTTGCCAGACTTAAAAAAGGTTGCCTCACTTCTCTGAACCTCGTTGCCCTACTGCTAATTAATGGCAAAGCCATTTCTCCAGAATCCTATGGAGACCTCTGTCCCCACCTCCTGCTTCTTTTCCTGGAAGCTTGTTCTTATGCAGGCACCTGGTTAAGTCCTCCCTGAGGGAGCCCCGCAGTGACTAAGGATCTCTAGTAGAGGATAGTGACTTAAGCCACTGAAGGACTGGTTGTTTCGTCAAGGTATTTTAGGCATCACTCCCTCAGCATTTTGAAGGTGTAAGGAATGAACTGCCTTGAAATATCAAACATCACCTCAGATGAAACTCAGGAGCTTAATGAAATGTGAATCCCGACCCCATCAGAAAACGAAAGTTTATCCTTTTGAGAAGCCAGCATCGGCTTGAGCTTGGAAGGAGGAACAGGAGTAAGTCTTCCACCAAGTCTCGTAAGCCTTTGGCTGTATTAGCCCACAGCGTGTGGGACAGGAATCTCATGAACGGAAGGTTCTGAGCACGTCTGCTATCATAAAAACACTGGGGTCAGCCAGCTAGAGGAACCGGGTATACAGCAGCTGTATCTTACCCCCTTTCTTTTCCTGCCTTGCCCTCTGCTAGTCGTGATGGGGCTGTGGAATCCCCCAAGCAGAGTCACCTCCGTCGCCACCACTTTGGTGCCCAGAAGGCAGGAGAGTCCTTCTGGACTAGGAGAGTCCGTGTGGTGCTGCCTGGGGTGTAACTGTTTCAGCGGGGATCCTGCAGGTGTGCAAGGATTCCTTTCACAGCTCTAGCATCAGGTCAAATAAAGCAGCCCTCCAGGCCCCTTTTCCACAGTTGAATCTCTCAGCCTGTGATATTGTGACTTGTAATAAAAATATTTGTAATAAGGAATATAATATTTATAATAAGAAATTTAGTCTTGGTTTTCTTTCTGGCACAGAACTTTAAGACCCTCGGAATTTCTGAAATAATGAGAGCTGTAAAGGTATCTTCTTACTTTTTAGCTTGTTGTGTGAATGAGGTGACTTTGGGATGGCACCTGAGGATGGGGCTGGTTGCCGGGGAAACCAACCCTGTGATTAGAGGGTGGGAACTTTCAGCCCCACCCCTGATCTCTGGGGAAGAAGAGAGTCTGGAGGTAGTATTGATCATCACTGGCCAGTGAACTAATCAGCCATGTAATGAAGTCTCCATAAGAACCCGAAAGGCTGGAGTTGAGAGGGCTCCCAGGCTGGAGAACAGGTGGAGGTTCTGGGTGGGGCAGCGACTCAGAGCACGGAAACTCTGCATCCTTCCCTCACCTCTCCTGTGTACTCCTTCCATCCGGCTGCTCCGGAGTTCTGTCCTTTTATGGCAAACCGGTCATCTAGTGCAACTGGAAAGAAGGAGAAAGAGAAGAGAGTACATTACCAAGAATAGGAATGAAACAGGAAGTATCCCTGAGAATGTCTGGGTTGATCCCCACTAGCAGTTTCAGAGTGGTGTATTCCTTGGATGATGGGAATTCTTGTTTCTTCCTCTCCTACATCTCCTGATCTCTCACTTGCCTGCTGATCTCTCGGGCTCTCTTCAGTCCTTCCATCCAGGAAATGATGGGGTTGGGTGTTCAGCATGTTCGTGCTCTTGACACATGAACACTTATTAAAGGTCTGCAGAATGGTCGTGCTTGCAGAATTGTTTTAAAGGTCACTGAGTCCAATTTCCTCACTTAACAGATGAGGGAACTCGGAGAAGCTGAGACTCTTCCCTGGAGAACCAACGGCTTAGCCAGAAGCCAGGACCCCTGCTTTTGGATCCCATTACACCTTGTTTCTGAAACTCCTTGACCTAGTTAAGTGAATTCACTCTTGTCATGCACAGGTATTTTCCCCCAAATTTGTAAGATATAATGTCATTCACTGAGCTAACTCAAAATATTTCCATCTCAACCCAAGAACTGACATAACATTTACATGTCTTCTTCTACTAAGTGTATTTGCATAGAATAGAATTATTATATTATTCCAGTTTCTTCCCATTTTACCTCTCAATGACAGTCATTTTAGTACCAAAGAAGAAGATGGTTCTAGAATCTTCTCAAAGCTATCTCTAAGACCAAGAAAGACCAAGAAAGCTGGAGATAACGTGAATGGCAAGGACCAGCAAGGACATATAGTATAGCACAGGAAACTCTACTCAATGTTATGTGGCAACATGGACAGGAGGGGACTTTGGGGGAAAATGGTTAAATGTGTATGTATGGCTGAGTCCCATTGCTGTTCACCTGAAACTATCACAACATTGTTAATTGGCTATACACCAATACAAAATAAAAAGTTTAAAGTTTGAAATTAAAAAAATATATAAATCCTGGAGGATTGTAGAGAGAATCCTGTCTGAGTCCAGGTCCCTTATTTTTATGTGGACTAGCATGGTGAACCATGGTGACCATTCTGGTTTATCTAGGAATGTGGTGTAACAAACCAGCCCCACTCTAGTGGTCTACAATAACAATGGCATGGCATGGCTCAACTCATATGAAGCTGTGAGCCATGAGTCTTTCATTGGAAGGACTATTGGTGAAGCTCCAATTCTTTGGCCACCTTATGAGACGAGCCGACTCATTGGAAAAGACCCTAATGCTTGGAAGATTGAGGGCAAAAGGAGAAGGGGGCAGCAGAGGATGAGATGGTTAGATAGCATCACTGACCTAGTGAATCTGAGCAAACTCCAGGAGATAGTGAAGGACAGAGGAGCCTGGCATGCTGCAGTCCATGGGGTCACAGAGTTGAACATGACTTCGGGACTGAACAAAGTAACAGTGACGTTTTCTTCATGAATCTGCCCTTGGGCAAGGCTCAGAGGGTTCAGCTCATTTCTGTTGCACTCGATGTCAGCTCTGGTGGTTCAGATGCTGAGGCCTGTTCACCTATTGGTGAGCTTGGAAAAGTCCACCCCCCAACCCCCGCCACACACACACACACCAACCCCTAACCTTGAGAGCATCACTGGAGCCCTTGTCTCCGCAGCTCACAGAATCAGCCTGGACCACAGTCTGCCTGGCTTCACTTGTGGCTGCACCTCTACCTGGGCTCCTTCACAGTGTAGCTTGGAAAAGACCCCAGAAGAGAGGCCACGGGCCCCAATATCAGTATTTTGTCTGGATGGGCACACTTTTGGAATACCACTGATCATGGCAAAATTGCATCTTATTGGTCCCTCTAAGCCCTGCCTGACCAGCACTGCCAAGAGCAGGAGGCCAGAGGAGTGTAAACCCAGGTTTGTGGCCCTGGTCCTCTCGCTGCAGTGAATTGTGTCCAAAATCCTGCCTTCTGGACCCTGGGGCCAGCCTCCCTGTATAAAATCTGCCAGTCACACCGGAGCTGGGCACCAGGGTATTCTGTCATTTTCAGTGTCACAGACTGGCCCCTCAGAGAGCTGTACTTCCAAGCCACTTTCCGTTGGACTGGATCACAGGTTTATTTTTAAAACCGTGCCCACACCATAGACCAGAAAAAGACCTTGGCAAGTCATTGAGTCCAGGCTTTAACTTCAGAGAGAATCACACTTAAAGTCCGCCCCAGAGACCCTTTCTGCAATGACAGGTATCCTGGAAATTGCCCCCACGGACGGCTTGGAATGTGTTCATCCTGAGCCGATCAATCCCTGCATGTTCAGGAAGCACATCAGGTCTTGTTCTGAACATCACCAGACCGTGGTCTCTGACAAACATAGACCCCAAACCGTGAGCAGAGGAGAGCGTGAGAGCTGTGCAGTGTTTGTGACTCTGTCTTGCAGCCCTGAGATCATGCCGTAATCCATCCTTAAAGCCATGAAGGCTCACGGCGCTCAGTTCAGTGGCCGCGACAGGGTGGAGGTAGAAGACCCAAGATGGGCTTCTGGGGGCCTGCCGGGGCGGCTAAGCCGGAGTGCCGCCACCGGGGCGCGTAACTTTTAGCTAATTTCAGAGGCTAGAAGCCCCCAGATCGCGGCATCCCTGGGGCTGGTTCCTTCTGAGGCCCCTCTGCCTGGCTTGCAGACAGCTGTCTCCTCCACGCGTCCTCATACAGTCATGCCGTGTGCAGATCAGTGGCGTCAATCACACTCACAGTTTTGTCCTCCTGCCACCACCATCCGCAGAAGTCTTCATCTAGCAAAGCTGAAACTCTGTATCCCTGAAACAGTGACTCCCCCGTAACCCCTGGTAACCACCTTTGCAACACACTTTACAATACTCACACTGCCTGTAGACGAATTAGAATACTTAACTCAAGGGAAGAACACAGGGCTCGCAACACCTTGACATATACCTACGCATTTTCCATTTGCCTCCGAGTTGGGGCTTCCTTGGTGGCTTAGTGGTAAAGAATCCACCTGCCAGTGCAGGAGATACACGTTTGATCTCTGGGTCAGGAAGATCCCCTGGAGAAGGAAATGGCAACCCGCTCCAGTATTCTTGCCTGGGAAATCCTGTGGACAGAGGAGCCTGGCAGGCTACAGTCAGGGCAAGGAGTCAGACATGACTTACTGACTAAACAACAGTGTGTGTGTGTGTGTGTGTGCGCTGCGCGCGTGTTTACTGCATGTACTGGTTTACAGCTTCTCCTTGCTTAATATATCACTACCTTTGCATGTCAAATATGTCATCATTTTTAATACTTACCTGAAAGTCCATCCATTTAAACAACTCCTTTTCATTTGGTGAGGGGGTAGTTCTTTGGATTTTTTCCAGTATATCCATGTTCCAATGGGCCAGAGACAAAAGATAAATGTAGACCTCCATTTAGCAATGCTCTGATAACTTTCTTACAGTTCAGTCTTTGTCTACATCCTCAGTTATCTCTTGGGAAAGAGTTCCTCCTTTTCAGTTACCTGGAGAAACACCTTCTCTATGTTCAGGCTTCTAAAAGATATTGCTTATGACTGAGACGTTTTGCTGTGTACCTGAAGCTAGCATATCATTGTTAATCAGCTGTGTTTGTACGTTAGTTGCTCAGTTGTGTCTGACTCTGTGACCCCAGATTGCCTTCAGTGAAGATCGAACCATTTCGTGCTTCCAACAGCTGTGGGTGCCTGACTCAGGTAAACTTGTCCCGTAAAAACTAAAATAATAGGTGGATGTGGCTTCAAAAAATCAAGTTGTAGAGAAGGACTTATCACGAAAAGGTACCAGCCCTGTTACTCTGATCCCACGCCCAGGCCTGCTCTCTGAAGACTGTTTGTTTGTTTTGTTTTGTTTTTTAAAATAACTTTATTTTTGGCTGTGCTGGGTCTTGGTTGGTGCCTGCAAGCTTTCTCGAATTGTTTCGAGCGGGCTTCTCATTGTGGTGGCTTCTCTTGTTGAGGAGCACAGACTCTAGGCACAGACTTCCATAGCTGTGGCACAAGGGCGTAGTCACCCCTGTAGCCTGTGGCATCTTCCCAGACCAGACATTGAACCCTGCGTTGGTAGGAGGGTTCTTAACCACTGAGGCATCAGGGAAGGTCATGGAGGCAGCTATGGCTTCTGATTTAATTCCTGAGGAACTTGTTCCCACATCTGTAAATAATATGCTTGGACTGTTGGTTCTTTCTCATACACACACAGGCGCACACGTGCACACACATGCATGCGCACGCACATGCACACACACACTCTCTCTCTCTCTCTTTCCTTCCTACTAGGGAGATGAGGTTTTGATTCTATGAAACCACCTGCCTCCTCCTGCATTACCATTGGAAATTGTTGCAACAAACTGCATTTTACTTATGTTTAAATCTCTCTGCATGTGCCCCAAGTGGTACAGTTTCTCTTGTATGGCTTTAGTGAACCTGATGCACCTCTCTTTCTCAACTCTTTTCTTCTCCGTCTTTTTCCTTTCTTTCCCTTCTTTCCTTCCTCTTTTTTTCTTTTTCACATCTCAAAGACTGATAAAATTTACATTCGTTCTCTCCTGTAATCCCCATAATTACATACTCTATGCTTTGATCATGGGTTGATTCTAAAAATCAAGTCAATTAAATACTTTTTTGTAGCTACTTAAATATTGTTCATTGCAGAGCCTAGTAACATGTCAATAACATTTCATGCTATGTGGTTCCAATATAAAGATATCTGCTCAGATCATGGAGACTTTGCCTAGTGCCAAGGTTATATGACTGCTGTTCTGTTATGTTCTACAAATGAGTTGATCATGCATCACTTGACTTCAATTCATATTTTTTTAAATTCATATTTGAATCCTGTCTTTCTTGGGCACTTTTCCTACAGTTTCTTTGGGGTTATCTTGTTTGTTCTTATTGGAAGAATCATATGCCTTCATACCTTCCAGCTTACTCATTCCATCTATTATCTTGTTTGCTCTCTTCATCTTCGAGGCCACTGAGTTATGACTTGGATTTACTGCTCACAGAGCTTCCTGAGGGGCTGACATCCTGGGATTTCCTCTTCTAGTCTCAGGTTTATTTCTATCATTTCTTGCTGGATTGAAGTTTTATCCTTATGTTTCCCTGGAGTGCATCCTTAAGGAGTTTTCTCAGAAAGAGAGGTAACCTCCTTTTCTATTTCTAAAAATGATTTTATTTTGCCTCTGTTCTTGACTGATAAGTTACCATAATAAATTTTTTTTAGATTGAAATGGATTTGCACTCAGAATTTTGGAACTGGTCTGTGGGAGTCTATCGTCAGTTATTTCTGGTAAATTCTGCTGATGGTCTGGTTGCTGCAACTCGAGAGCTCCCTCCTCTCTGACAGCCTTCAGGATCTCTTTGTTTTATTGTATCCTTCACAGTCCAGACACACAATTTGAGGGCTTGGATGTCTCTTTCACTCTAAGAATTTTCCCTTCTCTCTTTCTCTCTCACTAATTTCCCATTCTGTTTGTTCCATCATTTCCCCCGGGAACTTCTATAGGGCTTACTTCCAGAAATCTCTCTGGTGTTTTAATTGTTCTTATTTTCATAGCTTTCTATGTTTTTAATAGGTGTCTTTTTCTTCTTGATGGTCTCAGAAGAAACTAGTTAATAAGGTGTTTTCTTTCTCAATTTAAGTGTTGTTTGTGCCTTGTTTTGAAAATACAACTTTGTCCTCGCATTAGAATAACTTGGCCACATGTATCTCTTCTTACTCCCAAGAGGTGATTTTCTTCTTCCTAACCTACTTCTCTTTATTTAGTTGCCTTTTCTTGGTGCAAAGGAAATGCCTTTCGTGGTTGCTCTGCCACTTTGGACTGTCTCCCTTGTTTCTGTCTGGCAAATCCTACCCAGCCCTCAGTACCTGCTGATGCTACCTCCTTTGGAAGCCTTTCTCAGTAATTCTTACACCTCCTCCCCTACATGTATTCATGTTCAGACTGGTAGTTAATGAAGATTCTCAGTGAAAAATTAATAATTGCTATACTGATTTTAAGATGGAAGGGACTGTGGACAATTTCAGGAATATCAAATAATTGCACTTTTAATCAGAATAAGATAAGCTATAGGATGAGACCCTCTGCAGCCAGTATGTTGAGCGAAGATTGTATTGAGTTTAGTAATAGAAAAATCCACTTAGAATGGCTTTGAAAAGGATTGATTTCTCTCAAAAGTAAGTCCAAAGGTAAATGGTGGGTGGAGTTGTATCAGTGATTCGGTCATGTCAAGCCAGCATCTCTGCAGTTCTGACAGTTCTCCACGATTACAAGACAGCTGCTGCCACTCTGCCGTCCTATCTTCATTCAAAGCAGGACAAAGAGCCTGACAGCTGTGACCTCTTCATTCTTATCAGGAAAGTAGAGCTTTTCCAGATGACTCCGAAGCATACTTCTGCTTCTGTCTTAGAGCCTAGAACCAGGACTCATGGGTATTCCTAATTTCAGGAGAAACTGGGAAGGTTTTGGCCTCCCACCTTCTTTGGTGAGAAATAGCAAAGCAGCAGAGATGGGGATGGCCTTTAGGAGAGAGCCAGTTAGCAGAGTCTGACAAAATGAGCAAGTCTGAGTAGGGAAAGCCGCTGTGCCCAATTGTGTCAAAGATGGCACCGCATTTTAATGAGCATTTATAGAGCACGTGCTGTGTCTAAGTGCTTTGCTGTTGCTGAGCATGATAGATGTCCCAGGGGCGCTTGTTTGGTGAACAAGGGAACGTTAGATGTGCCTGCAGCATAGAGTGCATCAGGCAGGCAGGGTTGGAGGGGATCGGTATGAAGAGCAGGAGATGCCTGGGTGTGGAAGATGGGGCCAGTTTGAGGACCTTGAGGAGATAAATTTGTTGACTCAGCAGGATGTTCTAGAGGAGAATGGGGGCAGTAGAGGATAAGATGGTTGGATGGCATCACTGACTCAATGGACATGAGTTTGAGTAAACTCTGGGAGATAGTGCAGGACAGGGAAGCCAGGCGTGCTGTACAGTTCATAGGGTCACAGAGAGTCAGATACAACTTAGCAACTAACAGTATAATACACCAAAGCATAGGACCCACAGTATCAGCATTACTTTCAAACTTGTTAGAAATGCCAATTTTCCAGTTCCAACCAGACCTTCTGAGTCAGAACTTCTGGGAATGAGCTCTGGCAATCTGCTTTAAGAAGCCCTAAAGGAGGAGGGAGTCAAGATGGTGCAGGAGGAAATAGACGTGGAGTACATCTCTCTCTGCAGATTCATCAAGAATGCATCTACAGATGTAACAGTTCTCAAAGAACACCAGCTGAATGCTAGCAGGAGCAATGCTGATACTGTGGGTCCAGAACTGTGCTTTGGTGTATTAGTACTGTTAGTCACTAAGTCGTATCTGACTCTTTGCAACCCTATGGACTGCAGCCCACCAGGCTCCTCTGTCCATTGGTTTTTCCAGGCAAAAATACTGGAGTGGATAGCCATTCCCTTCTCCAGGGGATCTTCCTGACCCAGGGACTGGACCCAGGTCTCCTGCATTGTAGGCAGATTCTTTACCATCTGAGCCACCAGGGGCTTCATATACTAAGATGATGACTTAATTTAGAGTTGACTTAATTTTAAAAAATTGAAGATAATAACATCTTCTGCCTTTAAAAAAGTGATTGACTGTATTCACTATATTTTCTGTATACTTCATGATTGGGCATTTGAAGTCTCATTTTCTCAGGGGCCTCTTGAGAAACCTATGCGCAGGTCAGGAAGCAACAGTTAGAACTGGACATGGAACAACAGACTGGTTCCAAATAGGAAAAGGAGTACGTCAAGGCTGTATATTGTCACCCTGCTTATTTAACTTCTATGCAGAGTACATCATGAGAAACGCTGGACTGGAAGAAGCACAAGCTGGAATCAAGATTGCCAGGAGAAATATCAATAACCTCAGATATGCAGATGACGCCACCCTTATGGCAGAAAGTGAAGAGGAACTAAAAGCCTCTTGATGAAGGTGAAAGAGGAGAGTAAAAAGTTAGCTTAAAGCTCAACATTCAGGAAACTAAGATCATGGCATCCGGTCCCATCACTTCATGGGAAATAGATGGGGAAACAGTGGAAACAGTGTCAGACTTTATTTTTTGGGTTCCAGAATCACTGCAGATGGTGATTGCAGCCATGAAATTAGAAAACACTTAGTCCTTGGAAGAAAAGTTATGACTAACCTAGATAGCATATTCAAAAGCAGAGACATTACTTTGCCAGCAAAGGTCCATCTAGTCAAGGCTATGGTTTTTCCAGTGGTCATGTACAGATGTGAGAGTTGTACTGTGAAGAAGGCTGAACGCCAAAGAATTGATGCTTTTGAATTGTGGTGTTGGAGAAGACACTTGAGAGTCCCCTGGACTGCAAGGAGATCCAACCAGTCCATCCTAAAGGAGATCAGCCCGGGGTGTTCCTTGGAAGGAATGATGCTAAAGCTGAAGCTCCAGTACTTTGGCCACCTCATGCGAAGAGTTCACTCATTGGAAAAGACTCTGATGCTGGGAGGGATTGGGGGCAGGAGGAGAAGGGGACGACAGAGGATGAGATGGCTGGATAGCATCACTGACTCGATCGAAGTGAGTTTGAGTTAACTCCGGGAGTTGGTGATGGACAGGGAGGCCTGGTGTGCTGCGATTCATGGGGTCGCAGAGAGTCGGACGCGACTGAACTGAACTGTCTCAGGAGAGACTGCCCCTCCCAGGCCTGGCTGATTCCTGGAAAGAGCAGACAGTTTGCCTGCAAGCACATCTTTGATAGGCAAACAACCAATCACGAATCCATACCTCCACTCGCCTGTTTGCAGGTTCCTGTTATCTGGACACTATACTCTCTCTTCTGAGTCACTGCAGGTTCAGGTACTGGACTGGTAGGGACCCCTATAGCCCAGTGCATGCGTGCTCGGTGGTGACCGACTCCTTGTGACCCCATGGACTGCAGCCCGCCGGGCTCCTCTGCTCATGGGATTTTGCAGGAAGAATGGGTTGCCATTTCCTCCTCCAGGGAATCTTTTCCACTGAGCCACCATGGAATCCCTGTAATGAGACTATCTCTGCTTAAGGGCAGCTTCGCTCTGAGACTTCTGTAATGACAGCTGAGAATCATTGCTTGGCTCTCTCACCACTAAATGTCTTTCTGTGATGAGGCTGAGACTCTAGGCAGCATGTCAGGTAAGATCTCCAGCATGTCCATAGTGAATGTTTCACTGTCATACTGTGCACTCAGGATATGGTTGCAAACTGGTGTTATGTGAACTGTATTTTTATAGATTTGGGAAATGACGAGTTGGCTAAGCCATTTAATTTCCTACAGGATGTCTCAGAGCCTCTAATACTTTAATAAGACTCTGTTAATGGATAATATAACCTTCAGTGTTTCCTAATATTTTTTCCACAGAGCGCTTTTCTTTGGAGTGTCTAATAACTGTTTTTTCATGGAACACATTCTGTGACCTGACAAGCTCAAGTATGACACTGTGACAGTCAGGAATTTTGTGGGTGGTGGTGATTATTCTCCTAGGCCCCTAAGGAGAACAGTGCACCATTTTTAGATCCATTTGCCCAAGGCTCTGATTTGCATTAGTCTCTTGGTGTAAAAAATAAAAATATATGACTTGTACTCAGATGTCACCTACACAGTGCCTATCATTCTGTAGAATGACTCACCCTCTGAAAACAGTAGTGTTCATTGTCTTAGTAGTGAACAATGCTCTTTCATTTACAAAGATGAAACCAAAATTACCAGGCCTCCTAAAATTAGCATCACCTTTTAGCCCACCACCTTGCTTGGGTCAGTCTTGAGTGCTCTGTTGAAGTGCTTCGTGTGTAATGGAGGAAGTCTCTGGCGAGTGGACAGTCGGGCTAAGCAACCTCCAATCAATTCAATATTGATCAGACTTCCCAGGTCAGCAAAACATTCTAGGAGTTTCTTAAATCCTTGTGATTTCCAAATAAGTGTATGACCCCATACTTTAAGAGCAAAATTTGTCTCCCGCACAAGATCCTTTTCTTTTAAAGGAGTTTATTTCTGCCTTATCAATTATACAGTTAACATTGTTTTGATTGATAATTTTATTTTGAACTGTGAGTAATTAGCTAGCAATCAAGATGCCCTAAAACTCAACTCTTACTCTTAAAGAAAAAGTACTAATATCTTTCAAGAAAATGTTTATAATGTCACAGTTTATGTATATTGCGTGTATTATATATTTATTATATATAAAACATATTTATATATGAAGTGAAGTGAAAGTCAGTCTGTCATGTCCAACTCTTTCTGACCCCGTGGACTGTAGCCCGCCAGGTTCCTCTGTCCATGGGATTCTCCAGGCAAGAATGCTAGAGTGGGTTGCCATTCCCTTCTCCAGTGTATGTATATAAACTTGTATAAATGAATCCTATAATCCCAGAAGACTATAAAACAAAAAATATTCATTAGATTCCCTATATTCTGCCTTAAATATATGTGTGTGTATAACTATTTATGTATATTATATAAATCATTCATGCAAAGAACCATTTATTCAAGTTTATGCTTAATACATGGGGCTTATTTTTTATATTATCTCTTGTTTGATACATATATTTCCTGTATTTTCATATACATGTTCTAAAACATGTTAAAGCTGTGAATATACTATACAAATTCAGAACCAGAACACTAACAGATAGTTGAAGCTACCTGTTTATCCTTTTCAAATCCCAGCTCTCTTCCTTTTCTAGAGATAACCACCATTTAAAATGCATTGTTTTTCATTTTATTACATGTGTAGTCATCCTGTAATATGTCGTTAAGTAGTTTTTAGGTTTGAGCGTTATGAAAATCATATCAAAGTAGTGTTTTGTTTTTCCCCAATTATAGTACTTACTAGATTCATCAATGTTGTTTTGGATAAATTTTATTTAACTGTTTTTATTAATGTATTAACATATGGTATAACATTATCTAAATATATGGCATTTAAAAAATTCTCTTCTTGATGACCTTTTTCCCTCTAATTTTTGTTTAACCAAAAAAAAAAAATAGAAAGAAAAAAATCTGCTGAATGTTTTGAAAATGTCTCCTGATGAATGGCCAGGGTTTTCTCTAGGACAGCATTTTAAAAATGCAGAATCCCAACCCATAGTTGGTATCACAGAAATAGTATGGACCTAACAGAAGCAGAAGATATTAAGAAAAGGTGGCCAGAATACACGGAAGAACTGTGCAAAAAAGATCTTCACGATCCAGATAATCATGGTGGTGTGATCTCTCACCTAGAGCCAGACATCCTGGAATGTGAAGTCAAGTGGGCCTTAGGAAGCATCACTATGAACAGAGCTAGTGGAGGTGATGGAATTCCAGTTGAGCTGTTTCAAATCCTGAAAGATGATACTGTGCAAGTGGTGCACTCAATATGTCAGCAAATTTGGAAAACTCAGCAGTGGCCACAGAACTGGAAAAGGTCAGTTTTCATTCCAATCCCTAAGAAAGGCAATGCCAAAGAATGCTCCAACTACCACACAATTGCACTCATCTCACATGTTAGCAAAGTAATGGTCAAAATTCTCCGAGCTAGGCTTCAACAGTACGTGAACCGTGAACTTCCAGATGTTCAAGCTGGATTTAGAAAAGGCAGAGGAACCAGAAATCAAATTGTCAACATCCGCTGGATCATGGAAAAAGCAAGAGAGTTCCACAAAATCATCTACTTCTGCTTTATTGACTACACCAAAGCCTTTGACTGTGTGGATCACAATAAACTGTGGAAAATTCTAAAGAGATGGGAATACCAGACCATCTGACCTGCCTCTTGAGAAATTTATATGCAGGTCAGGAAGCAACAGTTAGAACTGGACATGGAACAACAGACTGGTTCCAAATCAAGAAAGGAGTATATCAAGGCTGTATATTGTCACCCTGCTTGTTTAACTTATATGCAGAGTACCTCATGAGAAATGCTGGGCTGGAAGAAGCACAAGCTGGAATCAAGATTGCATGGAGAAAGATGGCACCACCCTTATGGCAGAAAGCAAAGAAGAACTAAAAAGTCTCTTGATGAAGGTGAAAGAGGAGAGTGAAAAAGTTGGACTAAAACTCAACTTTGAGAAAACTAAGATCATGGCATCTGGTCCCATCACCTCCTGGAAACAGTGACAGACTTTATTTTGGGGGCTCCAAAATCACTGCAGATGGTGACTGCAATCATGATATTAAAAGACGCTTGCTCCTTAGAAGAAAAGTTACAACCAATCTAGACAGCTTATTAAAAACCAGAGAGATTACTTTGCCAACAAAGGTCCATCTACTCAAAGATATGATTTTTCCAGTAGTCATGTATGGATGTGAGAGTTGGACTATAAAGAAAGCTGAGCATTAAAGAATTGATGCTTTTGAACTGTGGTGTTGGAGAAGACTCTTGAGAGACCCTTGGACAGCAAGGAGATCCAACCAGTCTATCCTAAAGGAAATCAGTCCTAAGCATTCATTGGAAGGACTGATGCTGAAGCTGAAACTCCAATACTTTGGCCACCAGATTCAAAGAACTGACTCATTTGAAAAGATCCTGATGCTGGGAAAGTTTGAAGGCAGGAGGAGAAGGGGACAATAGAGGATGAGATGGTTGGATGGCATTACTGACTCAATGGATGTGCGTTTGAGTAAATTCTGGGAGTTTGTGATGGACAGGGAGGCCTGGCATGCTGCAGTCCATGGGATTGCAAAGAATCGGACACCACTGAGAAAGTGAACTGAACTGAACCCATTAGTGATAGTGAAATTAATATAGTGAACACAGTAGGAAATATTAGAAAATATTTTAACCAAACAATGCTTACTAAAATATTATTGTAATAGGCATTGTTCTGTTAAAAGATGTTGCATTTGGGTACCAGATAAGGGCATGTGGCCTCTTTCACTGAGCGTAATATCTTTAAACACCTATCCATATGGTCACTTGTATCAATAGATCCTTCCTACTTATTGTTGAGTGAGTGTTGTTGGTCAGTTGCTAAGTTGTGTCTGACTCTTTGCAACACTGTAAACTGCAGGACACCAGGCTTCCTTATCCTTCACTGTCTCCTGGGATTTGCTCAAATTCCTGTCCATTGAGTTGGTGATGCTATGTAACCATCTCATCCTTTGCTGCCGCCTTCTCCTTTTGCCATCAACCTTTGCCACTCAACTTCCCTCATATCTCAGTTGGTGAAGACTCTGCCTGCAATGCAGGAGACCCTGGTTCAGTTTCTGGGGTGGGAAGATCCACTGGAGAAGCGATAGGCTACCCACTCCAGTATTCTGGGCGTGGAGGATTCCATGGACTGCATCGTCCATGAGGTCGCAAACAGTTGGACACGACTGAGTGACTTTCACTCACTTTTCCCAACATTGGGGTCTTTTCCACTGAGTCTCTTCACATCAGGTGACCAAAGTATTAGAGCTTCATCATCAGTCCTTCCAATTATATTCAAGGTTGGTTTCCTTTAGGATTGACTGAATATTTTACAAATTGTTGCGTGTATTGTTATTAATCACCTGATGAAGGACATTTAGGATGTTTGCTTTGTTATACATAAAATGTCTGTGAACATTTATGAAGATTTTTTAGGGGAGAACATAAATTTCATTTCTGTAGAGTGGGTTGGCTAGGTCATGTGGCAAGTGTATGTTCAAGTTCATAAAACTACCAAGCTGTTTTCCCCAGTGACTCTTCCATCTTCCATTGCCTCACCCTCAGCTGTGTGTAAGGATTCCAGTTGTTCCACATCTTCTCCAGAACTTGATATAGTCAGGGTTTTGCATTTTTTGCTGTTGTTTTGTTATATTAATTGTGTTATCTCATTTGGATATTAATTTGCATTTTCCTAGTGGATACTGATGTTGAACTTTTTTCTTGTGCTTATTTGCCATTTATTCATCTTCTTTGATAAAGTTTCTGTTCAAAAAAATCTGTAAAGCAATTATCCTTCAACTAAAAAATAAATTTAAAAAAGTTTATGTTTGGATATTTTTGCCCATTTTGTAACAGGAATTTTTTTTACTGTTGAATTTGAGAGTTCTGCATATATTCTGGATACAGTTCTTTTATGTGAACTACAAATATTTAAATATTTCTTGTTTCAGTGGATTTCCTTTTCATTTTTTAGAAGTGCCTTTCACAGAGCAGAAGCTTTTAATTTAAATGAAGTCTAATGTATCCTTTTTTTTTTCTTTTATGGATCATGCTTTTGATATTTCTAAGAACTCATCACCTAACCCCAAGGTCAAAGATATTTTCTCATGTTTTCTTCAAAAGTTTTATAGTTTTGTATTTAGGTCTGTGAACCTTTATGAATTTTTGTATATGATATGAATGTCCAGTTGTACCAGCATAGTTTGTTAAAAGGACTGTTCTTCCTCTTTACATCTTTGTCAGAAATCAGTTGCTTATGTCTATCTAGGTCCATTTTCCTTATTCTGCCCCATTGATCTGTTTTTCTGTCTTTTCACTACCATATTCTTTTGATTACTTAGTTTTATAGTAGGTCTTAAAATTGAATGAGTACTGCAAATTTAGTCTTTCTAAAAATTGTTTTGTATATTCTACTCCCTTTTCAGTTTCATATTGATTTTAGATTGTATCTATAACAAATCCTTTTGGAATTTTGACTGGGATTGTATTTAATCATAACTAATTTTGTGAATATTGATATCTTTATTATATTGAATGTTCCAGTCCACACAGTATTTCTCCCTTGATGTAGATTTTTATTTCTTTCATAAGTATTTTTTAGTTTTCAACATGTACTTTCTGTGCCTATGTATTTAAAAATTTATTCCTAAGTATTTTATTTTTCAAAGTAGTTGTTAATAGTATTTTATTTTTAATCCTAATATATATTCATTGCTAGTATATAGAAATAAAATTTATTTTTGTTTGTTTACTTTATGTCCTGTAACCTTGCTGAATTCACTGGCTCTAGGAATTTTTTTTTTTCTTGGTAGATTCCTTGGTATTTTCTAGATAAACAAACATGTCATCTGCAAATAGGGACATTTTAATTTGTTCCTTTCATATCTGTATGTTTTTTATTTCCTTTATTGCCCTAAGTAAAACTTCTAGCACTATATTGAATGAGTGTTGATCAAGGCATCTTGGATCAAGGCATCTATATCATGAAGAATACTGGTTTATAGTTAGCTTTTTTTTTTTTTTAACTGTTTTCTGTCTGGTTTTGGTATCAAAGGAATACTAGCTTCATAAAATCAATTGGGAAGTGTTTCCTCCTCTTCTGTATTCTGAAAGAGATTGTGTAGAATCAGTGCTAATTCTTCTTTAAATATTTGGTAACGTTCTCTTGTGAAATCTCTGGATCTGAATTTTTTTTTCCAAGATTTTTAATAGTATAGGTTCAATTTCTTAATAGTTACAGGGCTATTTAGATGATTTCTTTCATATTGAGTGTATTGTAATTTGTCTTTAAGGACATTAGTCCATTTCATATAACTTGTCAAATTTACATCTATGTGGTTAATTGTTCAAAGACAGCCTTTTGCAATCTGCAGGATTTTGTAGTGATATTTCCTGTTTCAATCCTATTCTGTCTTCTCTTTCTTCCTGTTTTCAGTTGTGCTAGAGGGTTTTTCAACTGTATTCTCAAAGAACCAGCTCTTTGTTTCTTGGTTTTCTCTGTTACTATTTTGTTCTAGACTTCTTTATTTCTGCCCTTTATGATTTCATTCCTTCTGCTTGATCTGGGCTTACTTTTGGTCTTCTTTTATAAGTTGTTGCACTAGAGGTTGCTCATTTGAAAATGTTTCTCTTTTCTAATGTGTGACCTTAGTGCTATAAAATTTCTTCCCAGCACTGCTTTGGCTGTGTCTGCCATTTTGATGCATTGCATTTTCACTTTTATTCAGTTCGTTAGTTTTTTTTCCTTTGAGACGTCCTCTGTTCCAGGAAGTATTTAGAAGCATTCTGTTTAGTGTCTGAGTGTTTGGATACTTTCTTCTTATGCTTCTGTTAGTGACAGGAGAATATACTGTATATGATTTCAGTTCTTTCAGGTTAGTAATGTTATGAACCCAGATGTTGTGTATCTTGGTATATGCACTGGACAAGAATATTCTGATGATGTTGGTTGGAGTGTTCTTCTATAAGTGTCACATTCTTTTGTGGCGGTTGTGGTTTAGTCTCTAAGTTGTGTCCAACTCTTGTGACCTATGGACTGTAGCCTGCCAGACTCCTCTGTCCATGGGATTTTCCAGGCAAGTATACTAGAGTGAAAGAAAAGTGAAAGTCGCTCAGTCGTGTCTGACTCGTGTCTGACTCTTTGCGACCCCGTGGACTATACAGTCTGTGGAATTCTCTAAGCCAGAATACTGGAGTGGGTAGCCTTACCCTCCCTCCCCAACCCAGGGATTGAACCCAGGTCTCCTGCATTGCAGGCAGGAGCTACAAGGGAAGCCCAAGAATACTGGAGTGGATAGCCTATCCCTTCTCCAGCAGATCTTCCAGATCCAGGAATCGAACCAGGGTCTCCTGCATTCCAGGAGAATTCTTTACCAACTGAGCTATCAGGGAAGCCCATACTGGAATGGTTTGCCATTTCCTTCTCCAGGGATCTTCCTGACCCAGGGATCAAACCTGGGTCTCCTGCACTGTAGACAGATTCTTGACTGACTGAGCTACCAGGGAAGGCCCTGGAATTATGTTCACGTATACTCTTGCTGCTTTTTTTTCCTAGCTGGTCTGTCAGTTGTTGAGAGAAGAAATAGTGACATCTCTGCATGCATGTGTACTTTCCTTCTCATATTTTGCAGCTTTATAGTTTAGTGCGTACACATTCAAGATGCTGTGTCTTCTTGTGGATTGATGCTTTTATCACTATATTCTCCTCTGTATTTCTGGTCATTTTCTTTATTCTGACTCTACTTTATCTGCTATTAATACTGCCACTTTTGCTTTCTTTTGATCAATGTTTGCATGACATCTTTTCCTGTCCTTTTACCTTCAGCCTACCCATATCATATTTGAAGTGAGATTCTTGTGGCCCATGTGATTTCTTTCAGTCCACTCTTGTTACTCTGTATTTTAATTGGCATATTTATTAGGCCATTTGCATTTAATACAATTATGAATATGTTAAGGCTTAAGCCTGCCATTTAATTTTTTTGTATTATGTCTGTTCTTTTTTTTTAAATTGCTTTGTATCATTTTTCTTTCTTTTCTGTGGGTTAGTTTATATTTTGATTTTTTTTTTTTTTAGTATGCCTCTTTATGCTTTGCTCCAGGAAGATTTGCATTTTCCTCTGATGCTGAGACAGGGATTGCTAACAGGTTGGGACACTCCAGCCAGCATCTAGGTTCTTTGCCCGAAAGTGTTCACCTCTGGTTTCAGCTCCCCACTTTCTGGGGGGTGCATCATACTAGTGGCCAGATCTCAGTGGTGACGTTTACATTCGTCATGAGGACTCAGCGCTTTCTCTGCCTTTGCTCTTGATCAGTCTCTGCCACGTTTGCTTGTTTGGGGGAGACCAAAGGGAATGGGCAGGGGAACCTACTTAATTCTATTAACTGAAAAAGAATATCTGGAGGCAGAAAAAGGTGTGCTTGTTGTGCTTCATCCAGGTTTCCACACAGTAATAGGAGACCCCTCAGAGCCTATGTTTTTGCTGGAAATGCTGGTTACTTGATATTCCTTGTCAATCCCAGTATGGCCTACATTTTCTTTTGTTGGAAATCATTGCTGTTGATGCAAGCAAGTATATCCAGGATGGAGAGACAACAAGGTCCTGCTGTGTAGCACAGGAAACTGGGTTCAATATCCTGTAATAAACCACAAATGGAGAAGAATGTGAGAGAATGTGCACAGATGTATAACCGAATCACTCGATAAGTGGGGAGGGTGGGAGTAATTATGAGACCATATTCCTGGTTTTTGTTTTTTAACTGATATGTGTCTCCATTTTCCCTTTAGGGCTGAGAAGACTGAAGTTCTGAGTGAAGACCTTCTTCAGGTAAGGTTGTCACTGGCCCGTAACTCTTAGATGTCAAAGACATCTTCCTTTTTGCAGCCGAGCCCTTCCCGGTGTTGTTCAGATCCTCCACTGCTCCTCTCCCAGTCCACTGAGATACAGCTTTTTCTCTTTACAATAGCACCCTGCATGGTGCACAGCAGCCTCAGTGGGACTTTTCAGGAGACATGGAAGGCATTTCACCACACAGTTAGCAAAGTGTCTCTGAGTCTGTGATCCCCTCCTTTTCTCTCCTGCATTGGATGCTGTCTCTGCAGAAACAGGGGTCAGTCTTGTTCCTGGATTATCCAGACCCATGACCCCACTTCTGACCTTGCCTCACCCATGGGCCCTGCCCCTGCTCTGTCCGCAGGTAGAGAAGCGGCTGGAGCTGGTGAAGCAGGTCTCCCACAGCACACACAAGAAGCTCACGGCATGTCTGCAGGGCCAGCAAGGGGCCGAGGCTGACAAGCGCTCTGTAAGTGCCCTCCTGGCCCCAGGGGAGGTGGAATTTGCCTGCTAACCGCCCGGCCAGTGTTTGAGACTCATAGCCCTGCCTGAACCACCTCTGCCCTCACTAAGATGTGGTCCCCATCCTTGTTCTCCCCAGACTGGGGCAGCCCCCGAGGAGAGCAGGATAGGCTTAGACCTTACTGCTAAGGAGGCTGCCACCTTTCCCTTGCCCCTGCTGCTCATGTACAGATTTCATTTGCCTCCATAGTATCTTAAGATCACATGGGGAAAAAAATTACACTGTGGTTTTGGGAGTTACAAGGGACCTATAAAGGCTCTTATGAAGACCATTTTTGCTGCAGTGATGCAGTAAAGATAACGTGGTGCATAACAGGGCTTGGGGGTCTCTGTCTAGAACCTGCAGTAGTGTTGAAGGCATTGCATCATGCAGCTCCACTGGACAGTCCTTGGGGTGGATGATCCTCAAGGCTCACTTCCCTCTTGACTCCCACCTCCCTCAAATTCAGCTGAGATGAACAGATATTCTTCCTTTTTTCCAAAAAAAAAAAAAACCTTACTAATATTAGTTTTATTTTTGTCTACTGTGCTCAGTCGCTCTTTGAGACCTCATGGACTGTCACCCGCCAGGCTCCTCTGTCCTTGGGGTTTCCCAGGCAAGAATACTGGGTTGCCATTTCCTACTCCAGGGGATCTTCCCAACCCAGGAATCTAACCTGTGTCTCCTGCATTGGCAGACAGATTGTTTACCACTCAGCCACCTGGGACTCCCCGAAAAGATATTCTTAAGTGTTCACTTGGCTTTGTTCCAGAGGAGGGGCAGTCTAGGGGTTTCTTTCCCCCTTGAGTTGATGATCAATGTGTCTGGTGTCTGTCTGATTTTCTCTGACCGGGAGTTCTTGTTGACGTCTTTTCCTGGTGGTCTCCCTGAGCCCCCCAACTCTGTTGGCCTTGCCTCTCTTGGCTGTCCTGACGCATCCTCCCAGCTCACACTGCAAGACCAGACCGCTATGCTTGCACCATCGATCATTCCATTTTCTCCTCCCAGCCTTGGTTTCTTCTTTCTTAGCTTTCCCAGCAGGAACCACTGATGTGTGGTAGAAAGAAAATGTTTACCACTTTGCAGAGTGTCTGTGGAAGTAATTCAGTGTGTACTGGGGATTTCGGCAAGGGAAGCCTGACAGTCATCCCCCTGGTCAACCGCCAGTGTGCTCTCTGTGTCCACAAGTCTGTTTTTGTTTCCTATGGGCTCGTTTGTGTCCTCTTTTAGATTCCACATTTAAGTGATAGCATATGGTATTTGTCTCCCCCTGTCTGACTTCACTTAAGTGATAAACTCTAGGTCCATCCATGGTGCTGCAGATGTTGTTTTCCTCTTTTATGGCTGATTGGTATTCCTTTGTCTATATGAACCATGTCCTGATCCATCATCTATTGATGGACTTTTAGAGTGCTTCCACGTCCTGGCTACTGCGGCTAGCCAGGCCAGCAACATCTTACTGTTCGATTCTTAGCTCAGATGCCACCTTCTCGGTACAGCTTCTCTCATCATCTGATGTGTTTGCTCCCTCCCCCAGACACACTCCCTGATTCCATGTTCTTCCTAGCACCTGTCATTCTCTGAAATCGCTGTGCTCCTTCATCTTATCCCGTGTCTGTTCCTAGTCCTGGTGTGTGAGCTCCATGGGAGCAGGGATCTCATCTTCCCATCACGGCTGCATCCTTAAGGCCTCTAATGGGGCCTGCCACGTGAAGGCAGTGCTAAAAATAAATGTGTCACCACCGGATGGCCCGTGAGTATTTTAGGCACAGGAGTTGCCCAACGCATCGAGCCAATTTGAATCTTTCCTATTCTTTTCTTTTATTTTTTATTTTTTTTTTTTTTAGCTTTTCCCAAAGTCAGTGCATTTTTATTTTTTTTTAAATTTATTTATTTTTTTAATTACAATACTGTATTTGTTTTGCCATACATTGACACGAATCAGCCATAGGTGAACACAATCTCCCAATGCCGAATCCCCCTCCCACCTCCCACCCCCCATCCTCTACTTGAATCATCCTGTCCTGTGCATCAGCCCCATGCCTCCTGCATCCTACATTGAACATAGATTAGCGTTTCGTTTCTTACAGGAAAATATACATGTTTCATTGCCATTCTGTTTTATGTTTTGGTTTTTTGGCTCCAAGGCATGTGGGATCTTAGTTCCCTTATCAAGGATCAAACCTACACGCCCTGCATTGGAAGGCGGATTCTTAACCACTGGACCACCAGGGAAGTCCCAAATCTTTGCTGTTCTTTACAGAACCAATGTAGGGTGATGGTTCTGAGTTTAAGTGCTGGGATATGACTCTCTGAGCTTGAAGCCCAGCCCTGCTGTTTCCAAATTTTGCCTGTCAGTTACCTCTATAAGCCTTGATTTCTTCACTTGGAAAATGGTAGTAACAGTGATTCCCTACCTAGTAGGGTTTTTTGAGAATTCCATGAGATCATTCATGTAAATGCTTAGCACAGTGCTTGACTTAAGTACATAGTGAAGACACAGAAGCTGCTGTTATTATGGCCCCGTTGTTGGTCCAGAATCACCACTGAGAACTGCTGAACCCCAGGGAACAAGTGTGCCTGGCTTAGAGGATAGTAGACAGCAGTTCTCAGAGATGGGGCTGTGTGTGAGCGCATGTGTGTATGTTTGAGAAGCAGAGTGGATATTAGAATGAGACTTTTTGTCTCTGAGTCATCCTACAAACTGTGCTGCTTCTGCCCAAGATAATTTTGGAGAGAACAGTCATCTCAGACAAGTCAGATCGACTGCTTGCAAACCCTGGAACATTCTGTGTCCCCTTCTTTAACTCTTAAGCGTCTGTTGGCACTCCAGAATCAGGAGGAGGTGTATTCTAACAGCTTCCTTTTGACCTGGAAAGCCACTGGTCAGGGTGAAGCGTGCTAAGATCTCTTTACCTGGGCACTAATGGTCCTTGGTGGCTCACGGTAAAGATTCCACCTACTGTGCAGGAGACAAAGAAGAGGCAGTTTCGACCCCTGGGTGGGGAAGCTCCACTGGAGAAAGGATTGACAGCCCACTCCAGCATTCTTGCCTGGAGAATTCCATGGACAGAGGAGCCTGGTGGGCTACAGTCCATGGGGTCACGAAGAGCTGGACACACCTGAGCGACTAACACAGTAGTCCCTGGAATACTAGTGGTTCCTTCAGCCTGGATCTTTGTCAGCCAGAGAATGGTGGCTTTTCTAGACATGTGGGCAGTTGGATCCTTCAGAGTCTCAATATCCTTCTAAGTGAAGTGAAGGTGAGCAGAGGGTGAGTAAGAGAGCAAGTAATATCACAGGAACAGTTTGACATTAGGGTAAAATTAATCAACACGGTGCCCTCAGCTTTTCCTTTTGTCTTAGAAAATTTCTTTAGGAATAAAGAAATAATTTGGAGTCTGTTGTGAGTTGTAGTCCATTAACTTCTTCTATTGACCTGCGTTTGATTATAGATTATCACTGTCTCATTTTTGACATGAAGGTATAACCCATTTCTTACTTTCTTTTTTTCTTTTGGTAGCTTCCTTTTGATTTCTTGATGCTTTTCTTCTCTTAGTTTCTGGACTCTTACAGCATCTATGGGGCTTCCCTGGTGGCTCAGAGGTTAAAGCATCTGCCTCCAATGCAGGGGACCTGGGTTCGATCCCTGGGTCACCCATTCCAGTATTCTTACCTGGAGAATCCCATGGATGGAGAAGCCTGGTAGGCTACAGTCCACGGGGTCGCAGAGAGTTGGACACGACTGAGCTACTTCGCTTCACTTCACAGCATCTACACAAGCAAAAACTCACTGATTGAGGTTCTACGCCTTCAACACCAATGCCCTTGAAATCGACACGCCCACAAGGCCCTCAGTGTCTCCTCCATAGCAAATCCTTTCTTACGAGCATCACTCGGTCCACAGGCACAGACCCTGTCTTGTGACCGTTATACCATCGGTACAGGACTTGTTTAAATGTTGTCTCATCATTCACTGATCTGTGTAGCCATTAAAAAAAAAAAAACCAGGATGAGGCAGTTCTCTCTACGTCTTGATAGGAAATGACATGAACGATATCTCTATGTGAAAAGGAAAGCAAAGTGTAGGGCTGGGTATATCGTGTGCTGACAGTGTGAGGGGAAAATGTGTCTGTTAAACACAGACACACACTCACATACGTAATTGGATCTTCTTAGAATACTTGTGGAAGGAGACACAGGAAACTGGCCACTGCCGCGATTCTGGGGGCAGGAACCAAGTGGCTGGGGGTTAAGGATGGTCTGCTTTTCTTTCTTTTTTAACCATTTTAGATGTTTCTCTAAAACCTACCTTAAGTAACTTCTTTTGGACGGTGAGGGTGGGAGCAGATTCTCTCCGGAGGTACTGTTCCTGTGCCTTTGATTACATCTCTGGAACCTGGAATAGCTTTGTAGGACAGCTAGAAAGTGGTGTTTCAGTTTGAATGTGTGATTTCTTGGTTGCCTGGTCTCATTTTTACCTGGAAGAATGTCTCATTTCATGTGAAATGGTGGGGCAGCAGGATTATTCCTCAAGTGAAAGGCGTCTAACTGGGAAGTGGTACCTGGGCAGGTAGGAACCCCATTCACGGAAGGTAGACGTCCTCTCTGAGGGCAGGGAGGGGACTGTGGGTTGGACCCATCTAGGGTATCCTGGGTTTTCCTGGGCTGGAGAGAAATGATCTCTCAGGTGTCCTGGTCTCTCTTCCTTCTGGAGCCCCAGGAACTCCATCCCATTCTTGGGGTTGACCTGTCTCCTGCGATTTTTCCCTGGAGATACCTGAAGCCTGCTGCTCTCCTGGTGATGTTCAAATCAGATTCCTAAAAATCCACCTTCATCTTGGTTCCTCTCACGTCATCCAGTTTCGTGTTTCAGGATTGAGTTATTTTAAACAGATCATTTTGTTCTTGAACAAGCCCCCAGTGGTCCCCAGGTCCCCTAGAATCCAACTCCAGTGCCTACCCCTGGCTAACAAGAACCTGGACAGTCTAGCCTCCACCTCCTCCTTGACTGCTCCCCCTTCACTCACTGAGCTCCAGTCGTGCTGGTCTCCCAGGGATGGATGCTGAGCTGGCCCGGTATCCTGCCTCCAGACCTTTGTACCTGCCATTGCTCTGCCTGGAATGTTCTGTCCCAGGCCATCTGGAGGCTTGGCTGCCTTTCTCTCCCTTCAGGGTGCTTCCTAAAGGTACCCTCTCTGCGGGGAGGGTCTTTTCTTACCACCACTCCCTCGCCACAGCTGCCCACTCTGCCTATTGTCCTGCTTTCTGTTGCCCGCGCAGTGCTCCCAACTCTCGAAACAGACGCTTCATAGCGTCTGTGTTGAGTATTTGTCTCCCTGCCCTGGGATGTAAGCTCCCTGAAAGCAGCGTCTGGTCTCAGTCATCACAGCTGTGGTACCCGGGTAGGTAGGCACCCCGTTCACTCTGGGGAGGCAGTGAGTGACAGCTGAGGGCCTCTGGGTCCTGAGGCAAAGGCTGTGGGATGGGAGGGGTCTGTGTGGTGGTGTAAACTGGAAGACCTAAGGAGATCCCTTGTTCTCACTTTGCTGTTCCCAGCATGTGCTGGATGGTTTAGGCTCAGGAAGAGCAGGGCTTGTCCACACTTAGTAAGGAGGGAAGATGGATCATTCTGTGATCGTAGATTGTTCTGCCTTTCTGCCTCCCTCCTTCTCTCTCTTCCTCACTTCCCACATAGCATAAAACTTGCCATTTAAACTATTTTAAGGAGTACAATTCAGTGACATTTAGTGCAGGGACAGTATTGTGCAGCTACTACCATAATCTACTTCCAGAGCATTTCTGTCTCCCCAAAAGGAAACCCCATACTCATCAATTTACCCCCCCCCCCGCAGCTCTTCAGTTCAGTTCAGTGGCTCAGTCGTATCCGACTCTTTGCAGCCCCATGGACTGCAGCATGCCAGGCCTTCCTGTCCATCACCAACTCCCGGAGTTTACTCAGACTCATGTCCATTGAGTCTGAGTTGGTCATGCCATCCAACCATCTCATCCTCCATTGTCCCCTTCTCCTCCTGCCTTCAATCTCTCCCAGCATCAGGGTCTTTTCAAATGAGTCAGTTCTTCACATCAAGTGGCCAAAGTATTGGAGTTTCCCCCTCATCTCTTAACCACAAATCTAGCTCCCGTCCCCAGGGATTTGTTTACTCTGGAGATCTTATATAAGTAGAATCATACAGCATGTGCCCGTTTTGTCTGGCGATGCCTTCAGGGTTCATCCACACTGTAGCCTGGGTCAGGACTCCCTTCTCTTTTTACGGCTGTGTAGTAGTTCCTTTGCGTGGATAGACTGCGTTGTGTTTTTTACTCACCCACTGATGGACATTGGTGCTGTTTCTACCTTTTGGCTATTGTGCATTGGGCCGCTCTTCACATCATGCATGTTTTTATTCAGCCATCTGTTTCAGAGTATTTTGGGTACATACCCAAGAGTGGAATTGCCGGGCCATATGGTAATTTTGTTTAACTTATTGAAATACTGCCAAACTTTTCCCCAGTGCTGGACCATTTTACATCTCTCCTGGCAAAGCATGAAGGTTCCAATTTCTCCACATGCTCACCAATATTTATTTTATGTATCCAAAAATATATATTATTAATATTATGATAGCCATCCTAGTGGGGGTGAGGTGGTATCTCATTGCAGATTTCATTTGGTCTCCTTAATGACTAATGATGTTGAGCCTCTTTTCATGTGCTTATTGGCCATTTTATATCTTCTTTGGAGTCTGCCTTATATTGATGATTACTTTGTTTGCATTGTAATTCTAGGTGAATGTTTTTTCTCTTTCTTGATCATAAGCTGCCTTGTTTATAAATTAGGGCTAATGTACTTGTTAAGAAAGAGTTTGATTTCTAACTAAAGCATGGCTCAAGTCTTTAGCATAATTTTGAAATCTTCTCTTTTTCTCCCTGTTGCTATCCTTCTGGATCTTAAAATGCAGCACGTAAACCTTAGCTTTGTTTTCCAAATTAGCAAATTTTGTTTTAATTTTCTGCATTTTGACATCTCTGAGTCTAACCCACCTTTGTACCCTCTGAATTTTTAGGTTTTATACATATTTTAATGTCAATTTGTTTCTTAGCTAACAGAGTATCTAGGCAGGTATTTGACTTCTCACTATTTTCATATAAGTGGGTGACTGTTGAAGACATTTGCAGTACCACATTCTTTTTCCTTTTCAGAAAAAATTGCCTTTGACAACACTGGCTCAGTGTCTGATGGAAGGGTCAGCTATCCTGGGAGATGACACACTTCTTGGGTAAGGAGATACCACGCATGGGTTCGTGCCAAATCTGGGAAAGTCCCCGTCCTTAAAGAGGGGATGAGCACATCTCAGCAAGGCGCTGAGGACACTGGAGCCTGGCTGGGGGCTGGATGGGGAAGAAGGAACGGTGGCCAGTGAGAAATTGAGCCCCCAGACCCTGGAGTCATAGTGTCTGGGCAGGAGGCAGCTCCCAGGGGGAGGAAAATATAAAACTGTAGGGACTTCCCTGGCCATCCAGTGGTTAGGACTCCATGCTTCCACTGCAGGGGTCGTAGGTTTGATCCCTAGTTGGGGAACCAAGACCCCACATGCCATGAGGTATGGTCAAAAAAAAAATGATTGAAGGGTACTCAAAATCCCTCGGGTCCCAGCAGAAGCAAATATGAAATCTCTCCATGTCAGATGTCAGAACTTATAGGATTCCCAGAAGAACAATCCTTGCTGCTTTTGAGCTCACAATAAAAACAAACTAAAAATAGAAGCATCATGGGAGAGGGTCAGCAGGCACAGCTGATGGGAGAATCGGACCCTAAGAGCTAAAAATACTAGGATGGCATGAAAGGAAATGGACAGTAATTATGTTTAAAGTGAAATTTTAAAATTTAATAAACACAAAAAAATTCTTGACAAAAAAAAATCAATACAAGGGGGAAAAAGAAGAGGCAGAATCGAAGAAAACCAAATAGAACTTAAAAAATTCAAATTATATTTCAGTTCAGTTCAGTCACTCAATTGTGTCCGACTCTTGGCAATCCCATGAATTGCAGCATGCCAGGCCTCCCTGTCCGTCACCAACTCCCGGAGTTCACTCAAACTCACGTCCATCGAGTCGATGATGCCATCCAGCCGTCTCATCCTTTGTCGTCCCTTTCTCTTCCTGCCCCCAACCCCTCCCAGCATCAGAGTCTTTTCCAGTGAGTCAACTCGATATACTTTAAAAACTTACTTGAGAGAAACTGGAAGTTGCACACAGATATGGAAACTGGTGACCTTGAAAACATATTTGGAGTCACCATAAGAATGATGAGAATAAAGTACAGTTCCTTTGAGTTTTCCTGTAAGAGCTTATAGAAAATCCTGAATGAGAGTCTTGGCTGACCCAATAGAAGCACTAAGGATACAGGCAACATTAAGTGGAGAAACTCAAGTGGCAGGTTAAAAATATAGAGCATTAATGTGTAGTAGTTGCTCCCGAAGACGAAAATAGAAGGATAAGTTTATGGTTGAATTTTCCTTTTCTAGATTTGAAGAAAAGCATGAGTCTTCAGATTTAAGGAGCACAAAAAGTCCTGACAAAGATCCACAAAAGAAATCCACCACTGGACACGCCATTGTAAAACAACTACACACCATTGACACAAAGAGAGATTTAAAGTCCAGCAGAGAAAGCTTGTTGTTGTTCAGTCACCAAGTATGTATACAAGGGCACTTAGACTGCTAACTGACTATTTATGAGCCAAAATAAATGCCAGGAAATAAGGGAGGAATATCTTCAAGTAGTGAGTGAAAAATGTGAGAAATCTAGATTCAGTGATGTACTAAACTGTCATTCAAGAATAAGGGGACGGGACTCCCCTGGTGGTCCAGTGGTTAAGAATCCTCCTTGTAATACAGGGAACAGTGAGTTCCACCCCTGGCTGGGGAACTGAGGTCCCACATGGCATGGGTGAGCAAAGCCCACGTGTTGCAGCTACTGAGCCAGCGTGCACCACAGCTAAGACCTGACAGCCAAATAAGCAAATATTTTTAAAAAAATCTCAAGGAATAAGAGGAAAATAGGATATCTTCAGGCACAGATTTAGAGGAATTACTATTTGCATGTTCTCACTAAAAAACTAGTTAAGGTTGTGTGAGGTAGATTATGTCCAGAAGAGAAGAATGAAATGCAAATAGCAAAAAGCATTAAAAAAAAAAAAAAGTATCCTGGGAAAGACTGAGAGCAGGAGGAGAAGGGGGCGACAGAGGATAAGATGATTGGATGGCATCACTGACTCAATGGACATGGGTTTGAGCAAATTCCTGGAGGTAGTGAAGGATGGGGTAGCCTGGAGTGCTGCAGTCCGTGGGGTTGCAGAGTCAGACACGGCTTAGTGACTGAACAACAGCAAACAACAAAGTGAATGTGCTGGAGAGGATGAAGAAATCCTTTTCCCCTCTTGCCACCTTAGGCTCTTTCACAGGCCCTACAAATAAAATGGACAGAAGACAGATGAATAAGAGAAAAAGCATACATGGTTGATTATCACACACATGGGAGAACTCAATGATGAGTAACTCAAAGGGTGACTTGAACTTGGGCCTATGTAGCATTTTTAACAAAAGAGCAGTGATTTGTAGAGATGGGAGAAGACAAAGAAAAAGAAATGTTAGTCTCTAGGGCAGCAAATTGTGGGAAGGTAAATATATGGGGAACTAGTAGAAGTTAAGAATAAAGTTTGTAATATGGAGTCCACTAGGGCCATCTCTGGGCTGATAAGGGTCTGGAATTGTCTCTGGTGATTAGCATCTGGTAGAGATGGGCGGGGGACCCCTTTACAGATTCATATCCTGCTTTTAGGGCTTCCCTCATAGCTCAGTCGGAGAAGGCAATGGCACCCCACTCCAGTACTCTTGCCTGGAAAATCCCATGGACGGAGGAGCCTGATAGGCTGCAGTCCATGGGGTCGCTGAGTCAGACACAACTGAATGACTTTACTTTCACTTTTCACTTTCATGCATTGGAGAAGGAAATGGCAACCCACTCCAGTGTTCTTGCCTGGAGAATCCCCGGGATGGCAAAGCCCAATGGGCTGCTGTCTATGGGGTTGCACAGAGTCGGACACGACTGAAGTGACTTAGCAGCAGCAGCAGCAGCAGCAGCATAGCTCAGTTGGTAAAGAATCTGCCTGCAATGCAGGAGACCGCGGTTTGATTCCTGGGTTGGGAAGATCCGCTGGAGAAGGGATAGGCTTCCCACTCTAGTATTCTTGGACTTCCCTTGTGGCTCAGCTGGTAAAGAATCCTCCTGCAATGGGGGAGACCTGGATTCTCCAGGGAGACCTGGTTCTCCGCCTGCAATGGGGCAGACCTGGGTTCGGTCCCTGGGTTGGGAAGATCCTCTGGAGAAGGGAAAGGCTACCCACTCCAGTATTCTGGCCTGGAGAATTCCATGGACTAAGGAAGCAACAGTTAGAACTGGACATGGAACAACAGACTGGTTCCAAATACAAAAGGAGTATGTCAAGGCTGTATATTGTCACCCTGCTTATTTAACTTATATGCAGAGTACATCATGAGAAACGCTGGGCTGGAAGAAACACAAGCTGGAATTAAGATTGCCGAGAAAAATATCAATAACCTCAGATATGCAGATGACACCACCCTTATGGCAGAAAGTGAAGAGGAGCTAAAAAGCCTCTTGATGAAAATGAAAGAGGAGAGTGAAAAAGTTGGCTTAAAGCTCAACATTCAGAAAGTGAAGATCATGGCATCCAGTCCCATCACTTCATGGGAAATAGATGGGGAAACAGTGGAAACAGTGTCAGACTTTATTTTTGGGGCTCCAGAATCACTGCAGATGGTGACTGCAGCCATGAAATTAAAAGATGCTTACTCCTTGGAAGAAAAATTATGACACCAACCTAGATAGTATATTCAAAAGCAGAGACATTACTCTGCCAACTAAGGTCCATCTAGCCAAGGCTATGGATTTTCCTTTGGTCATGTATGGATGTGAAAGTTGGACTGTGAAGAAGGCTGAGCGCCGGAGAATTGATGCTTTTGAACTGTGGTGTTGGAGAAGACTCTTGAGAGTCCCTTGGACTTCAAGGAGATCCAACCAGTCCATTCTGAAGGAGATCAACCCTGGGATTTCTTTGGAAAGAATGATGCTAAACCCGAAACTCCAGCACTTTGGCCACCTCATGAGAAGAGTTGACTCATCTGAAAAACTCTGATGCTGAGAGGGATTGGAGGCCGGAGGAGAAGGGGATGACCGAGGGTGAGATGGCTGAATGGCATCATGGACTCGATGGTCGTGAGTCTGAGTGAACTCTGGGAGATGGTGATGAACAAGAAGGCCTGGTGTGCTGCAATTCACGGGGTTGCAAAGAATCCAGACACGACTGAGCGACTAAACTGAACTAATACAGTTCATGGGGTCGCAGAGTCGGACTCGACTGAGTGACTTTCACTTTCACTTTAGGCAAACAGGGAAAGAGGAGAGAGCTTCTTTTTTTTCTTTTAAATATTTATTTGGCCTCACCAGGTCTTGGTTGCAGCACACAGGATCTTTTGTTGCAGCATACAGGATCTTAGTTTCCCAACTAGGGATCAAACCCCAGCCCCCTGCATTGGAAGGTGAAATCTCAACCACTGGACTGTCCCAGGGAAGTCCTTCTATATTTCTCTTAATTCCCCACAGACCCCCTTTTAGCCAAGACGCATAGTAGGTACTCAGCATCCTTTAGAAAGTGGACAGTTTCAGAAACGAAACTGCATGGAGCAAGTTTTTCTCAAGAGTGTTTACCTGGCTGGCAGGTGACAGCATTAGGACATGGGTCACATCTTTCTCTGCAGAGTACTCAGGACGGTTTTCCTCCCCTTCTGTTGCAGGAAGATGCTGAAACTCTGCGGGGAGACAGAGGACAAGCTGGCTCAGGAGCTGATTCATTTCGAACTGCAAATTGAGAGGGACGTGATCGAGCCACTGTTCTTGCTGGCCGAGGTCAGAAGTGGGTGCGAGGCTGGACCTATGTGATTGGGGTGGGCAGAGTGGTGCTCCTTGGGGTCCTTTGGCTCCAGCCTCAGGGTTGTTTCTGCCCCTTACCCACTCTATGACACAGTGTCTCACCGGGGATCGTTAATACCCAACTGCAGGGGTTCCCCAGCTTGGGAGCCCTTTGAGCTGAATGCTGCCCCCTTCTCCCACACATGCCATCCTTGAGGGTGAAACCACAGGGCTGGTGGCATCACTTCATCCCTCGCAGGGTCTCCACCCCCATCCTCCTCCCTGCCCTCCACCCATCTCCAGCCTTCAGTGAAATGACAGTGGCATCTCAAATCGGACACAAATGAACCTATCTGTGAAACAGAAACAGACTCCCAGACATAGAGAGCAGACTGGTGGTTGCAAGGGGGAGGGGATATGGGAGGGATGGATTGGGAGTTGGGATTAGCACACAAGCTAGTATATATGGGATGGACAAACAACAAGGTCCTTCTCTGTAGTGAGAGAACTAAATCCAATCTCCTGTGACAAACCGTAATGGACAAGAATATTTTTAAAAAGTGTATATGTGTGTGTGTGTGTGTGTGTGTGTGTGTGTGTGTGTTATATATATATATATATAGAGAGAGAGAGAGAGAGAAACAGACTACCAGACAGAGCAGACTGGTGGTTGTCAAGGGGGAGGGGATATGGGGGGATGGATTGGGAGTTTGGGATTAGCACACAAGCTAGTATATATAGGATGGATAAACAACAAGGTCCTTCTCTGTAGTGAGAGAACTAAATCCAATCTCCTGTGATAAACCGTAATGGACAAGAATATTTTTAAAAGTGTGTGTGTGTGTGTGTGTGTGTATATATACATATGTATATATGTATATATATATACATATATATATGTGTATATATGTATGTATATATATACATATATATATGTGTATATATATATACACATATATATATGTGTATATATATATATATATATGTAAGTGAATCACTTTGCTGTATAGCAGTAATTAACACAACACTGTAAATCAACTGTACTTCAATTAAAAGTTTTAAAAATGAACAGCAATCCCTATTCATAAGCCCCTGTTCTTGGACATGGGGGCTCATGTCCTAGAGACTCTGCAACCCCCTTGCTGTCTCTGTTTAGACAGGGCCCTTCTCTGTCTACTTTAAAGGACACTAAAACAAACTGTCTTTTTAAGAAGAAGCCTTACTGCGTAGGTGACAATTTTACCAGCTTCAACCAAGTGAAATTTGATCAAGAGAGAGATAACATGGTTGGGGGATGTTCTTTGCTGTGAGCCGTGGCCCTCTTCGCATCCCCTTTAATTGGGCCTGCAAACCTCCCCGGTGCTGGAGGTGTTTCCGGCCTACACTACTTGGTGACCACTAACCACCTGTGCCTGCTGAGCTCTTGAAACGTGTGTGGTGCAGCCACGTAGCTCTAGGGGTGAAGAACCCCGCCTGCCCGTGTAGGAGACATAGGGGCTCAGGTCTGCTCCCTGGGAAGGTGGGAGGATAAACTAGGAGACTGGCATAGACGTACACACTCCACTCTGTATAAAATAGACAAGCAATAAAGACCTACTGTTTAGCACAAAGAACTGTACTCAGTATCTTATAATAACCTGGTGGCTCAGAGGTTAAAGCATCTGCCTCCAATGCGGGAGACCCAGGTTCGATCCCTGGGTCGGGAAGATCCCCTGGAGAAGGAAATGGCAATCCACTCCAGTATTCTTGCCTGGAGAATCCCATGGACGGAGAAGTCTAGTAGGTTACATTCTACGGGGTGGCAAAGAGTCGGACACGACTGAGCGACTTCACCTTATAATGGGACAAACCTGTTATATAGCAAAGTGATTCAGCTTTATACATATATATCTATATTTTTTCAAGTTCGTGTATATATAATGGAGACGAACTTGAAATATATATATATATATATATATATATATATAATTGAATCACTTTGCTGTACACCTGAAACACTGGAAATTCAACTATATTTCAATCTTTAATTTTTTTTTTAAATCTGTCATTGGATTTCAGATCAACTGTGTTTTCTTTCTTTCTTTGTTTCCTTTACCCACAGGTGGAAATCCCAAATATCCAAAAACAGAGGAAACACTTAGCCAAGCTAGTGCTGGACATGGACTCTTCACGAACGAGGTATGGTGGGTTTTCTTTGCTTCCATCTCTGCTTCTTTGAAGAGCAGCGGTCCTAGTTGGAAGGCAGTGGCTTGTGTGTGTGTGTTCATCCACTGAGTGTTTCTTTCTTCTGCTGTGAGCTGGGCGCTGGATTATAGGGGCCTTGCTCTTAGAGAGGCTGTGGCCTGATTTGGGAGTTGGACGCTGGACAAGAGAACACACACACACAGGCCATTTCAGCAGCCATAAGTCCTTTCCGGAAGACACCACCATGTAAGTTTGGAAGTGGCTCTGGAGAAGCAGGCCGTGGCATAAATAGTGAAACAGAGAAGACATTTTCTTTTGAGAAAATGACACTTGATCTGAGAAGAAGGAAGCAGCTACACAGAGATACTTTGCAAAGCTGTCCATGACACTGGGAACAGCAAAGGCCCCGTGGGTGGAAGTAAGGGTGACGTATTCAGGAAGCAGAATGAAGGCAGGCATGGTGGGGGTGGAAGGGAAGAAGGGAGGGTGGTAGGAGCAGAGATCACAGAGGAGGTTGGGTCATGTGTAGTGTCTGTGGTAAGAGGAGATTTTCTGGGAATTCCACGGTTGTCCAGTGGTTAGGACTTGGTCCTTTCAGTGCCAGCACTCCATTCCTAGATGGGGAAACTAAGATCCTGCAAGCCACATGGCTCAGCCAAAAAAAAAAAAGGAAAGAGGAGAATTTCTGAATCTGCAGACTTGGTCACCTTTTCTTGCTTCCGATGGTGTAGGTCTCTCTTCTGTAGTCCCACACTGGGGAGTCACATAAGAAATTAGAAGACACTTGCTCCTTGGAAGAAAAGCTGTGACAAACCTAGACAGCATATTAAAAAGCAGAGACATGACTTTGCTGACAAAGATCCATCTAGTCAAAGCTGTGGTTTTTCCAGTAATCATGTATGGATGTGAGAGTTGGACTGTGAAGAAAGCTGAGCACTGAAGAATTGATGCTTTTGAACTGTGGTGTTGGAGAAGACTCTTGAGAGACCCTTGGACTGCAAGGAGATAAAACCAGTCCATCCTAAAGGAAATCAACTCTGAATGTTGATTGGAAGGACTGATGCTGAAGCTCACATACTTTGGCTGCCTGATGTGAAGAATTAATTGGAAAAGACCCTGATGCTGGGAAAGATTGAAAGCAGAAGGAGAAGGGGGCAACAGAGGATGAAATGGTTGGATGGCATCACTGACTCAATGGACAAGATCTTGGGCAACCTCCAGGAAATAGTGAGGGACAGGGAAGCCTGGCATGCTGTGGTCCATGGGGTCACAAAGTGTCAGACATGACTGCGCAGTGGAACACCACCATGAGATGATTGCAGACACGCTGTGTGCTGCACTGTCAGGATGATGGGGGAACTATGCTCCTGGGTTTACAGAGTGATTTCCTCCTCTGAGGACCTGGGTTTTAGCTCTGAGGTCTTTTCTCTGCTTCTGTAAGGAAAACCGGAATTTTCAGCTTCTGCTTAGAGCTGGATGTTAGCATCAAAACTTGTCCTTACCTTGTCCACTTCCATTTCTTCATTCAGTTTCCCTAAAGGAGAATTTCTTCTGGGTAACAGACGTGGTCCATCTAATTCTGTCTTATGTTTTTAATGGTGACACCAGAGGTGGCTTGTAGAGTTGAAACCATAGAGAAGTGTCATCAGGGACTTCTCTTCCAGTATTTAATGAGCGTTTTCATGTCTCCAGCTTATGGTCTCTTGGGTATTGGGATTGGTAAGGCAATATCTCAAACTTCTCCAAGCCAGGCTTCAGCAATATGTGAACCGTGAACTTCCAAATGTTCGAGCTGGTTTTAGAAAAGGCAGAGGAACCAGAGATCAAATTGCCAACATCTGCTGGATCATGGAAAAAGCAAGAGAGTTCCAGAAAAACATCTATTTCTGCTTTCTTGACTATGCCAAAGCCTATGACTATGTGTATCACAATAAACTGTGGAAAATTCTGAAAATGATGGGAATACTAGACCATCTGACCTGTCTCTTGAGAAACCTGTATGCAAGTCAGGAAGCAACAGTTAGAACTGGACATGGAACAACAGACTGGTTCCAAATAGGAAAAGGAGTACATCAAGGCTGTATATTGTCACCCTGCTTATAGAAGGCAATGGCACCCCACTCCAGTACTCTTGCCTGGAAAATCCCATGGATGGAGGAGCCTCGTAGGCTGCGGTCCATGGGGTCGCTAGGAGTCAGACACGACTCAGTGACTTCACTTTCACTTTTCACTTTCATGCATTGGAGAAGGAAATGGCAACCCACTCCAGTGTTCTTGCCTGGAGAATCCCAGGGACGGGGAGCCTGGTAGGCTGCCGTCTATGGGGTCGCACAGTGTCGGATATGACTGAAGTGACTTAGCAGTAGCAGTAGCAGTGCAGAGTACATCATGAGAAACGCTGGGCTAGAAGAAGCACAGACTGGAATCAAGATTGCCGGGAGAAATATCAATAACCTCAGATATGCAGATGATACCACCCTTTATGGCAGAAAGTGAAGAGGAACTAAAAGCCTCTTGATCAAAGTGAAAGAGGAGAGTGAAAAAGTTGGCTTAAAGCTCAACATTCAGAAAACGAAGATCATGGCGTCTGGTCCCATCACTTCATGGGAAATAGATGGGGAAACAGTGGAAACAGTGTCAAACTTTATATTTTTGGGCTCCAGAATCACTGCAGATGGTGACTGCAGCCATGAAATTAAAAGACGCTTACCCCTTGGAAGGAAAATTATAACTAACTTAGATAACATATTTAAAAGCAGAGACATTACTTTGTCAACAAAGGTCCGTCTAGTCAAGGCTATGGTTTTTCCAGTAGTCATGTATGGATGTGAGAGTTGGACTGTGAAGAAAGCTGAGTGCCGAAGAATTGATGCTTTTGAATTGTGGTGTTGGAGAAGACTCTTGAGAGTCCCTTGGACTTCAAGGAGATCCAACCAGTCCATTCTAAAAGAGATCAGTCCTGGGTGTTCATTGGAAGGACTGATGTTGAAGCAGAAACTCCAGTACTTTGGCCACCTCATGCGAAGAGTTGACTCAATGGAAAAGAACCTAATGCTGGGAGGGATTGAGGGTAAGAGGAGAAGGGGACGACAGAGGATGAGATGGTTGGATGGCATCACTGACTCAATGGACAGGGGTTTGGGTAGACTCTGAGAGTTGGTGATGGACAGGGAGGCCTGGTGTGCTGCAATTCATGGGGACGCAAAGAGTTGGACACGACTGAGCAACTGACCTGAACTGAAGGCAGTATCTATCACCCTATCCAAATTTCTGTGCTTTTCACCTTGAACTTAGACCCTTGAAGCCTTTCAGAAGTCAGCTTCCCCCAACCTCTTGCCTTTCACTGTAACCCTTCACCCTGAGTCATCATGAGGCCTCTGCCAAGATAGAGCAGAGAGTGAGACATGGTTCTGTGCTATGGAAATGTAATCTCACTAGCTGCTCTTGGGGAGCAAGTGGGTTCTCACTGCCCCCACCTCTGCCCCACCCCACTTCTACATTTGGTCAGTCTGTACTCATTAGGATCTGTTCCTCACAGCTTCCTCCTCCTGGGCCCTCAGAGAATAGAGGATACCGGTGGTAGAGAAGCAGAGAAGATGGGGTAGATGAAACAACACATGTCTCTCTAACACAGCTTTCCCCTTTCCTTCCAGAACTTCTTCTGGACTTCCTGTCACCTGGAGTCATCTTGCCTTTGCCTTTTATACCCTTCTCCTGGTCTCTGAAATGCCTTACCCTTATTTCCAGCCTTTCTCTTTCCATGAGCCTTTCCTGAAGGCTTTTTGTTTCTTTAAATATTTATTTATTTGGCTGCATCAGGTCTTAGTTGCAGCCTGCAAGATCTTTCCTTGCCTTGGCTCTTCATTGCAGCACTCTGACATCTCTCTAGTTGCGTTGCGCGGGCCAAGTTGCCCTCTGTCATGTGGGATCTTAGCTCCCCGACCACTGACCACCAGAGAGTCCCTCCTTAAACCTTGCATTCTATCTTCATCATCCCCAAATCATCAGTTCAGTTCAGTCACTCAGTCATGTCCGACTCATTGTGACCCCATGGACTGCAGAACAACAGGCCTCCCTGTCCATCACCAACTCCCAGAGCTTACTCAAACTTTTGTCCATTGCGTCGGTGATACCATCCAACCATCTCATCCTCTGTCATCCCCTTCTCCTCCTGCCTTCGATCTTTCCCAGCATCAGGGTGTTTTCCAATGAGTTGGTTGTTCGCATCATATGGCCAAAATATTGCAGTTTCAGCTTCAGCATCAGTCCTTCCAGTGAATATTCAGGACTGATTTCCTTTAGGATTGACAGGTTGGATCTCCTTGCAGTCCAAGGGACTCTGAAGAGTCTTCTCCAACACCACAATTCAAAAGCATCAATTCTTAGGCCCTCAGCTTTCTTTAAATCATAGTGATAGCATCTTTCCCAGAGAATGGTGGGTCTCCTCAGCTCTCTTAGTGGGAAGAAGTAAACTTTCTCCTCTTCCAGCTCCAAAGCTCAAACTCTTCTTGGACAAGAATCCTTATTTCTCCCCTTAACAGAGCAGGACACTTGCTGTGTTTGTTTATAGAGCCTTTGGCTGAGAATATCATCATTCCTTGAAATGAATGGTTTTGTAAAATATTTCAAGTTTATTGGAGTGTAGATGTTTACAGTGTTGGGTTAGTTTCAGGTGCACAGCAGAGTGGTTCGGTTATGCATACACATATATTCCTTCTGTTTCAGGTTCTTTTCTCATACAGGTTATCACAGAATAGTGAGTAGAGTTCCTGCAGGTCCTCGTTGGTCATCTGTCTTATATATAGTAGTGTGTGTCTGTTCATCCTAAGCTCCTGATTTATAACCCGCGCCACGTTTCCCCTTTGGTAACCATAAGTTTGTTTTTGATATCTGTTAAGCCTGTTTCTGTCTTGTACGTAAGTTCACTTGCATCTTCCTTTAAAATTCCGTCAGTTTAGTCGCTCAGTTGTGTCTGACTCTTTGCGACAGTATGGACTGCAGCATGCCCGGCCTCCCTGTTTTTTTAGATTCTACATATGAGTGATATCACATGATATTTGCCTTTGTCTGACTTACTTCGCTTGGTATGATAGTCTCTAGGTTCATCCATGTTGCTGCAAATGACGTTATTTCATTGCATTTTATGGCTGAGTCACGTCCCATGTATACATGTACCGTATCTTCTCTATCCGTTCCTCTGTCGACTGACATTTATGTTGCTTCCATGTCCTGGCTTTTGTGAAATAGTGCTGCTGTGAACAGTAGGGTGCATCCTTTGGGGTTATGGTTTTCTCTGGATATGTGTTTAGGAGTGGCAGTGCTGGATCATATGGTTGTTTTAAGTTTTTAAGGAGCCTCCATGCCGTTCCCCTTAGTGGCTGTACCAACTTACATTCCCACCCTTAGTGCAGAAGGGTTCCCTTCTCTCCATACCCTCTCCATCATCTATTGTTTGTCAAGATTCATGATTAGTGGTGCTTCTCCTAACAAATTGCTACCTAAACAAAATGTTTCCTAGTTTTCTTTGATATTGTGCTATTCAGTTTCCACAAATGGACCATTTGGCGGGTATTTATAATGTCACAATAGATAACTTATCCATTACAAGTAAAATTCCCTATAAAGGGAGGGGAAAGGGGTATGCTTTTAAAGACAGAATTGTGGGGAAAAATAATGTCTTCATTTTAATGTACATATATTAAATGTAATTCGGAGTTTAAAAAAAAAGACCTAATCCAGATCTATAATACCCTAAAAATCAGTTTCATATTTATGGCCACTGTATTTTTTACGCTTATTTATTGGTTACTTTCTTTTTTTCAGGCAGGATGAGTCAGATGCTGGTTGTAGGTCTGTCCCATAAGCTATTATGGAAGTACATTCATTATCTGAGATCCAGATTACATCCATGACATTCCATATTTTATTTGGCTGTGGCTATGGCAGAAAGTGAAGAGAAACTAAAAAGCCTCTTGATGAAAGTGAAAGAGGAGAGTGAAAAAGTTGACTTAAAACTTAACATTCAGAAAACTAAGATCATAGCATCTGGTCTCATCACTTCATGGCAAATAGATGGGGAAACAGTGTCAGACTTTATTTTGAGGAGCTCCAAAATCACTGCAGATGGTGATTGCAGCCATGAAATTAAAAGATGCTTACTCCTTGGAAGGAAAGTTACGACCAACCTAGACAGCATATTAAAAGCAGAGACATTACTTTGCCAACAAAGGTCCGTCTAGTCAAGGCTATGGTTTTTCCAGTGGTCATGTATGGATGTGAGAGTTGGACTTTGAAGAAAGCTGAGCACCAAAGAATTGATGCTTTTGAACTGTGTTGTTGGAGAAGACCCTTGAGAGTCCCTTGGACTGCAAGGAGATCCAACTAGTCCATGCTAAAGGAGATCAGTCCCAGGTGTTTATAGGAAGGACTGATGCTAAAGCTGAAACTCCAGTACTTTGGCCACCTCATGAGAAGAGTTGACTCATTGAAAAAGACTCTGGTGCTGGGAGGGATTGGGGGCAGGAGGAGAAGGGGAATGACAGAGGATGAGATGGCTGGATAGCATCACCGACTCGATGGACATTAGTTTGAGTGAATTCCGGGAGTTGGTGATGGACAGGGAGGCCTGCTGTGCTACAATTCATGGGGTTGCAAAGAGTCAGACACGACTGAGCAACTGAACGGAACTGGAGATATTCATTAAATAGATAGTTTCTGTTGGACTTCCCTGGTGGTACAGTGGAGAAGAATCCTCCTGCCAGTGCAGGGGGCATGGGCTTGATCCTTGGTCCCAGAAGATCCCACTTGCCACAGAGCAACCAAGCCCTTGGGCAGCTGGTGAGCCCATCTGGAGCCTGTGCTCTGCAACAAGAGAAGCCACCACCAAGGAGAAGCCTGTCGACAACAAAGAGAAGCCCTCACTTGCCGCAACTAGAGCAGGCCCACGCACAGCAATGAAGACTGAGCACAGCCAGAACTTTAATAAGTTAATTAATTTTAAAAACAAAAATAATAAATACATCATTTCTGTAGGGCAAGCCATTATAAGAAAGAATTGCCCAGGCATTTTTACTAATCCTTACCTGTTAGCTTAGATTTTTTTTTTTTTTTGACATTTTGGAGTAGAATATTAGAAAAATATTTCTATTTTTTCCTGAATTCTTATTATAAGTAAGGAATCTTTCTCAGGATACATGTGACCATCGCTATAGCTTCAAGCCAGCTTGATGTCCCAAAGCCTTTCAAAGTAATTCTCCCATGGGTGCACTTTTTTAAGTGACAGAAGATTCCTCATTTTGCTACTTTATGCTAATAGCAAAGAGAACTGATTTCCTCTTTTTGGTATTGTGGTACAGCTCCACTCTCTTAATTTTTTTTTTCTTGCACATAACACAATAAAAAGAATTGGGCAGCAAAAACACTTAGTCTATTATTGATTCTCAAAATAAGGGTAAGGCTGTATTTTTGCCTCCACCTTGGGTGAATGGTCCAGGAGCCAGATAGAGCCGGCAGGGCTCTCTGGTTTGTCCCATCCACCCCAGGCCCACATGGTGTTTAGAAGACACTGTTTAATCTGAGGCCACATTTCATCTGATGAGGTCACTTGACAGTCCCCAGCTTGTCCATGAAAACATCCAGCTCCCCAAGGCCGAGGCTCCTGCTTGGGCCCCATCAGCACCCCCACCCTCAGTGAGTCCCTCCCGACTTCCCAAGATGGTAGCCAGGCATCAGCTGCCTGTTCCATCCTGATGGTTCGATTATTTTCCTTAGAGCTGAGAAGCAGCTTTTATCTTGTGTTCCTGTCACAAGAAGGAAATAAAGGATTCGGTGGATGATTTTTTAAGATAATGACCCATTTGACTTATTTTTCCCACTTGCTGGGCCCCATAGACTGCTGAGTTTACTGCCTGAGTGAGAGAGGCCCCACTGCTATTCCCTGCTGTAGCTACTAGCATCTTAGTGTAATTAGAACCTTCTGCCAGGGCCTGCTTTTGGTAATTCTTTGATAATAACTTAGCAACCGGAAATAGCTTAAAAATTTTTTTTCAATTGGAGGAGCAACCAGAAATATTTGTGCTTCCCCTTGAAAGTTTCCCAGGGGGCCTCCTTAGAAGGCCAATATTCTCTGCTCGGAGATAAATGTTTAAGAAAATATACATGAGGTATCAAAATGTTGATCCAAGGCTGCTTAATGCTTCCTAGTGGAGAGTTGACATTTGTCTTCATCTTACCCGTTTATCCTCTCACTTAACATCCATGGTTGACTTTGGCCAAGTAGATGGTTTCCCAACTCAATGCGCACAGGGTGGGCAGGGAACTGAAAGGAACGGCCTGGACCGTGCTTCAGTGATGTCATTCGGCCTTAGGGTTCGGGAGACAGAGGGGAAGGTGGCGCAAATTGGAGAACACTTGCCCTGTCTGAAGGGGCCACTGTCCTCAGGCTCTCTCAGTCCTGCCGTGTGGACACTGGGGCCCCCTTTCTCCCTGGTCTGGTACCAGGTACCTTTTCCTGATCTCTTCTTGGCAGTGAGGCTGTGTCATTCCCTGAGTGATACCCGTAACCAGCTCTTTCCCTGCCTCCCAGAGTGTCCCCAGAGTTTTCTCTCCCTGTCTCATGTGTGTGCGTGCATGCATGCATGCTCAGTCGTGCCAACTCTTTGTGACCCCATGAACTATAGCCTGCCAGGCTCCTCTGTCCATGGGATTCCCAGGGAGGAATACTGGAGTGGGTTGCCATTTCCTTCTCAAGTGATCTTCCCAACCTAGGGATTGAACCCATGTCTCCTACATTGGCAGGTGGATTCTTTACCACTGACTCACTTGGGAAGCCCTGTCAGGGTTAAAGCATCAGATTCCACACGCTACATGGAAAATGTTCTTTGCCAAAAGGTGTCATTGAGTCCAATTCACCGTGCATTTTCCCTTTCTAATCCCAGAGTGTTTGTTTTCACGGCCATTCTACCTTGTCACTTAAAAAAGAAAGCTCAGTTGTGTCCGACTCTGCGACCCCACGGACTGCAACCTACCAGGCTTCTCTGTCCATGGGGTTTTCTGGGCAAGAATACTGGAGTGGGTTGCCATTTCCTTTTTCTGGAGATCTTCCCCACCCACCCAGGGATCAAACCCAGGTCTCCCGCATTGTAGACAGTCGCTTTACCGTCTGAGCCATCAGGAAAGTCACTGAAAGACATTAAAATTACAAAGGTGCACAGGGAAAAAGCTTGGAGCCTCGTGCATCAGTGGCAAAGGGATGGGAGCCCTAAAGAGCTAAGGGTATGTTTTTGACTGTTTTGTATGTCCACAAACTCCAATTTGTAAGGCTCATCAACTTAGATGTACAATGTCTGAAAATGCTAAAAGAAAAAAACACCCACACTGTATTGAAATTCAACTTATGTTTATGCCTAATCCGACTAGAACCTAAGTTCCCCAAAGGCAGGGACCAAGTTCTAGTCACACCTCTCCTCTTTTTCTCCTATTTTCTCATCAGGTGGCAGCAGACATCCAAGTCTTCAGGTTTGTCCAGCAGCTCACAGCCTGCAGGTGCGAAAGCCGATGCCCTCAGGGAGGAGATGGAGGAGGCTGCCAACAGAGTGGAGATTTGCAGGGTACCGCCTTTCTGTGCTCCTCTCCACCGAGAAAAACGGGAGGCCCTCAGGGAGCATCCTTTTGTTTGCTGGAGGTCTATGAAAACCCTAATAGTGAGCCTCTGGTTGAGTCTGTGTCCCCAGGCTTGTCAGCTGGCATGTCTAAAGAGCCCAGGATGAACGCTAAGAGCTGGGGCTTTCAGTATTCATCATATTTTTTAAAAATTCCTGGCCCGATAATTTCAACATTCCTGACACCTCTGACTCTGGTTCTGATGCTTGTTCAGTTTCTTCAACCTATGTTTTTGCCTTTTAGTATGCCTTGCAATTTTTGTCAAAAGGTAGGCATGAAGGATTGGGTAAAGGGACCTATGTGCAAAGCGTTTGGTGATGTATGGGTCAAGTGTGGGAGTGGGGGAAGCCCCTGTCACCCTGGGACTGAGTGTGAGTCTCATGGGTACGCCTGCGACCCTGCACCGTGAACTTCAGTGCGTCTCTGTTTCCAGCTTCTCAGGTTTTGTGTTTGGTAGGACAGGATGGCTTAGAGGATACTGGAGCTGATTAAGTGTCTTTCTCAATGTGAGGCAGGCTAGAGTCTGCTGAAAGCAAATGTTTAGCAGGGCTCTGATATAACCCCAGCAGGCTGTTGTTGCTCAAGTGCTAAGTCATGTCTGACTCTTCGCAACCCCATGGACTGCAGCACACAGGCTCCTCTGTCCTTTACTGTCTCCTGGAGTTTCCTCAGATTCATGTCAGTTGAGTTGATGATGCCATCTCCAACCGTCTCATCCTGTGCCGACCCCTTCCCCTGTTGCCTTCAATGTTTCCCAGCATCAGGGCCTTTTCCAATGAGTTGGCTCTTCACATCAGGTGGCCAAAGTATTGGAGCTTCAGCAACAGTCCTTCCAATGACTATTCACAGTTGATTTCCTTTGAGGTTGACTGGTTTGATCTCCTTGCCGTCCAAGGGACTGTCAAGAGTCTTCTGCAGCACCACAGTTTGAAAGCATCCCAGCAGGTTCTACTGGGATAAAATAATTTATCCTTGAAGTTTCCTGGTGGTCCAGTGTTTCGGACTTGACACTTTCACTGCTGTGGTCCCTTCTTCAATCCCTGGTTGGTGAACTAAGATCCCACAAGCAGCATGGCACAGCCAGGAATGAAAGAAAAATTCTTCTAAGGTTAGGTCTTGTTAAGAGTCAAATGCTCTAGTGCATTTCGAAATGGCAATCTTTTCCCTTCCCCTTGGGAAAAACGAGAGAGGACTTTTCTCTGCTGTTCACTGTAAGAATTTGGTAGTACTCCAGGAGGAAAAACTCAGCAGAAGTGTAGCAGCTCCCTACACTTTATTTAAATATTAAATTATATCGATAATGTTTATGAATAAAATATTTAATTATATTAAATTATAAATATTTTATTTAGAGAAATGAAAATTTGATATAGTTTCTGCTTTTATTTCTTACTTGTGTGACTTACTTGGAATCTATATTGTTAACTTTATAAGATGGCGATGTGATTATACCTTCAGAAAATCCCTTCATGTTCCTGAGAGCATACTCCGTTGGGCTGGCTTAACAGAGGTCGTCTGCTGAGTGGTTGAAGGTGATTTGATGTGGCATTAATAGACATGAGTTTGAGCAAGCTCTGGGAGTTGGTGAGGGACAGTGGCATGCTGCAGTTGATGGAATTACAAAGAGTCAGGCATGACTGAGTGACTGCACTGAACTGAACTGATGTGGCATTTAGTCCTTCCCAAGTCTCCCTTCCTTACCTCTGTCTACTGAGTTGTTTTTTTTTTATCACCCCACTCTTTGTCTTTCCCTGACTTGCACTATCTCCCTTCACACTTGTCAGGCTGGTGATGGATGCTTCCAGACCAGGGCTGCTGGGGCCATGGCAGGCGAGGTTGAGTTCCGATAAAACCACTTTCTCTAGCACCTTTGACAGGTCCAGCAGCCTCCCGGAGGCATTCATTGTAAAGGACGCTGAAGTGGAGGGGACCTGAGGCGGGTGGTCCTAGAGCCCATTTTATTGTTTGGGAAAGATACCTTGAACTTTTGGTAGCTAGTCACGTGAACTTGGTGTCCTGGTTCTATCATCTTGTATGCAAGAACGCTTTAAGGATGTTTGCCTGTTGAGGATACTGGAAAAGGAAACAGATTACTCCTCCCATTCCCCTGCTCGCAGAGGACAGTCTGATCAGCAGGTGGAGGGGCTGCTGAGGTTATCGGGGGTCTGTGCAGAATGCCTGAGGTTCCGTGTATAGCAGACTCTCCCTGAATTATGCAGTTGTCTGCTGTGATTCCTTCAGCATTCGGGTCAGCTTTCCTGTGCTTTTTTTCCTTTTTACTGAGATATAGTCGACATACAATACCATGTTTGTACCTGGTGTGGTACATGATGACTTGATGTTGCATAGATTATGAAATGATCACCATGATGAATCTCGTATTGCAGTATAATTGACTGTCTTCCTTATGCTGTATGTTACATCCCCGTTGCTCAATTAGTAAGTAACCTGAAGGTTTGTGCCTCTTAATCCCCCTCATCGATTTTTCCCATCCCCCATCCCCTCCCCTTACGGCAACTACTGCTTGTTCTATTAATCTATGAGTGTGTTTCTGTTTTGTGTTTTAGATTGCATATATGAAATCATGAGGTATTTGTCTTTCTCTGACATAGTTCACTTAGCGTAATATCCTCTAGGTCCATCCATTGTTACACATGGCAAGATTTTATTTTATTTTTCATGACTGAGTAGTATTCCATTGTCTATACACTACAACTTCTTTATCTGTTCATCTGACAATGGACACTTGGGTTGCTTCCATATCTTGGCAATTGGAAATAGCGCAGCTATAAGCATCGGGGTGATGTTTTCCTATTTACTGCAACCTGAACATGATAGATACTTTTTATCTTAACTCAGAACCTCTTCTGAAGCTCTGCCTCAAAGGCTACCAAGCAGGGAGGGATGTCAGAGATCACGTGACTTGTACAAACATGTTTAGAGAAGGTGACATGCTCAAAGATGTGGTTAGTGTGACAGAGTCCCTCCACTCGAATGCACCTCTACTGCACTGTGCTGGGGGTGTTTCAGTGAAACTGTCCTCCTCGGAGGGAACATGATCCAGACATAGCATTCAGCCGCTGTTCTCAGCCCCGCAGGGAGCTGAGTGGTGAAGGGCTTTTCACACTGAGATTCATGTATGATATTGGATGAGTCCAGGTTTTTTTTTTTGTTTTTTTTTTTGCCGGGCTTGGAATCAGCGGTCCGTCCCCTGCCCACCCGTCTTAACCAGCTTCCCTCGACTTGGTGTGTTTGCCTCTCTTTTCCTGATGATCAACCAGTCAGAACTGAGATGAAGGGAGCAAGGCAGTAGTATCATCAGGGGGAAGTGGCAGGGGAGGCAAGCAGAAGCACAGTGTGTCCCTGGCGGGGCGGCTGCAGACAGCAGGGGCGCGCCGCCGAGATGCTAGGAAGCAATTTGCGCGTCATTCCCCTGCATCAGCTTTCCTAACTCTCCACGTGGCCCACGTTAAAAGCCCTAGGAAAACACTGGCATAGGTGTTCTTTCCCCACTTAGTCATCCTTTAGAGCCGTGGTTGGGAAATGGAATGTCCACAGGCAAAGTCTGTCATCTGCCTCGTATTATGAAAATGAGCTTAAACCATGGTTACGGGTCTTTCCTCTGATGTGTGGATTCCTACTCTCTGTCCTTCTGTGTTTTGCCCCCACAGGACCAGCTGTCAGCTGACATGTACAGTTTTGTGGCCAAAGAAATCGACTATGCAAACTACTTTCAGACGGTAAGCATCCAGAAAGGTGAGGCTGTTTGGAGTCTGTTAGCAGGTGTCACAGTGGGGATGGGAAGGAACGTGGTCCTCGAATCAAGGATCTGTCAAGCATGTCCTGAGAACAGGTGGGGCTTTGACTGTCCTACCTGTGAATAAATACTGCCTTCTAGTCGCCTTTGTATGGATTTCTCCAAAACCCGGAGAATAAAATTCAGCTTCACCCGTGAAGATGTTTGTACCTCTGTGATCTATGGCAGTGGTTCTCAACCAGGGGTGATTCTGTCATCTCCCAGCAGATGATGGGCTGTGTTTGGAGACATTTGAGGGAGGCTTCCCAGGTGGCACTAGAGGTAAAGATCCCGTCTGCCACTGCAGGAGACAAGAGACGCAGGGTCGTCGATCCCTGGGTCGGGAAGATCCTCTGCACAGCAACGCACTCCAATACTCTTGCCTGGAGAACTCCATGGACAGAATTCCTGGAAGGCTACAGTCTATAGGGTCGCAAAGTGTCGGACACAACTAAGGCCACTTAGCAGAGATGTTTTTGGCTGTCACTATTGGGGAGGTGCTACAGGCACTCAGAGGGTTGAGGTCAGGTTTGTTGCTAAACATTCTGCAGTGCACAGGATGGCAGCTCCCATGACAGAGGGTGATCCAGCCCCAGATGCCAGCGGGGCCAGGGTTGCAAAACCTGAGTCTGTCATCAGGAAGCAACTTGGGAAGAAGCTAGCTGCACCCCAGCATCTGTTGGTTATTAATGGAGATTTTTTTTTCCCAGATGATGACAAGTTGGTAAATGAGGGTTGATGCCTGTTTACTGCCTCTCCTCTATGGGAGGAGATTTACAGAGTAGAGACACAGGATCTGAGTCATCCATACTTGAATCACTGGCCCAAATAATTAAGACCCTGAAATGAAAAATAATGTTGGTAATAAAACTCAAAGTTTCTCTTTGGGGTCAAGGAAGTAATACAAAGAGAGGGAAAGAAGATAAAGGGAGGAGAGAAGAGGAATCCTGAGAAGCTGGATGCTTTGATAAGCGTGGGGCAAAATTGGGGGCAGTCAGTGCTCCCCCACTTGCTCAGCCTCAATGGCCAAGAAGTCCAGAGTTTCTTTCGCCATGAGAGAGAGCTGATACATATTCCTTCCAACTTGAAATGTTTACTTTGAAATAGTAGGATTCTTTTCAAGTCTATTCCATTGGTTTTATTTGTGAAGATAATATTTCATTTTAAAATATCTAAAACAAATGATTGTTGACATTCCAAGCGTTATTGGACTACCTGATTGTCTTTGGGTACCACTTTTTCAACGCTATGACTTAAAAAAGAGAAAAAAATTCCCTTTTAGTTTTCCTTGGAGATAATAGCTACTCATCACACCAGACTTTTGAGCAAAGTGCCTCTCTCTCCGTTTTCCTCCTACATACCCAATTTTCTTTTTTTTTGGAGCCAGGAGAGATTTAGAAAATAAGTGCCAGTTATTCACTGCTTTTCCTCTGCTGTTTTTACCATTTTAGCAGCTTTTTCAGTAGTGGGAGGGCAGAATAGAGCATCTTGAAGGACTTTTGTCCTTTGAATCACATCACGATAAAGCAGTTATGCCTCCCAAGGTGGAAGAGGATTGTGGATCGAGCACACGTTTTCCTACCAGTTGTATCTTGAACTCTTTTTTGGGGGAAGTCAAGATACACTGAGGCTCAGGGTATTGAGCGCCCTCTTGTGGGCACCTGGATTTCTGAATGTGTTCTCTGTTGATAGCCCATTCATGTTGCACCCCTTTGGTGCCTTTTGCTGTGAGAACTGGGGGCAGGGTGCTCCGCAGCTGGGGTGGCAGTGAAGGCAGGCTCACCTCCGGAGAGTCCCCTTCACCTCCTCCCCGAGTCTCCCACCTCCAAAACTTCCCTTTATGGTCACCCCTCTGCTGCAGAGGCTAAGGGGACGAATGCCCGTCATTGCAGATGGGTGGAGGAGGGGGCAGGGTACCCCGATGGTGTGGCAGCCCATGCCCTCCATCCTCAGGCAAAGGCTGATGCTTCTGCTTGTGTTCCCTCAGCTCATCGAAGTGCAGGCCGAGTACCACAGGAAGTCCCTGACACTCCTGCAGGCCGTGTTGCCTCAGATAAAAGCACAACAGGGTGAGTGCCCAGCTTGCCTGGGGCAGGGAGGGCGGGGAGCCTGCTGTCCAGGGCCCTGTGCTTGGCTCGCCTCCTCCTCCCCCAGCAGGGCCGCCTTCACATGAGCCCTGGGCCTCCGCCTGCGGGCACCTTGACCAGCGGCAGGAAAGCAGAGCACGTACACGCACATATACACACACTACCCCAGCGGGGATGAGGCGGGTGTGCATGGGTGTGTGTGGAGGTGCGTGTGTAACAGGAAGCCCAGCAGCTCTGCTCACAGCGGGTGGGCTTCCGCCGCCTCCCCCAGTTCCTCCCCGTCATCCCCCGAAACTGCAGGACTGGAGACGCTGCAGTTGGACAGTGCTTCCATGGACATTGTTGGACAATGCTTCCACGTCCACTGCTCCGTGTCCCTGGGACACTTAGGAGAAGCAGTGTGACCGGAGGAAAGGAAGGTTCCCGCGGGGTGACCTGTGCTGACCCCTCTCTTGCTCCACCTGCATCCCCCACCCCCAGAGGCCTGGGTGGAGAAGCCTTCCTTTGGGAAGCCTCTGGAGGAGCACCTCACGATCAGCGGCCGGGAGATCGCCTTCCCCATCGAGGCATGCGTGACGATGCTGCTGGAATGCGGGATGCAGGAGGAGGTGCGTCTGGGTGCAGCCGAGCTCGGCCGTGAGCAGGTCTCCTCGCCCGCGAGATGGAGCCTCGGGGGTCTCTCCTCCTCTGTTACCATCCTCACCCGGCCCCACAAACCCAAACCTGGGAAGACGCAGTACAAGCCCTCTGTCTTCAAACTGGTCCTGCTTCTCCCATGAGCCTTCACTCTCCAGGGACAGTGGAGGGTTGTGGGACATGATACCCCTGCCCTGAGAACCTTATAACCCCGCTCTGGCCCTCCTGTCTGCATATGTAATGAGATTGGGGTTTTCTCCTCCTTCTCTTCCACCCCATTCTCCACCTCCTCTCTCCCTAATTTAAAAGATAGACCTTTTAACCTTTAGATCATGACTTTTTAATAGACATCCTGAAAACTGATACAAACATTAGAAAGCACTCCTTACAAGCCACATGTTAAAAAAAAAAATCCTATGAGACATTGGCAACCATTTTTATTGCTATGTCAGTGGTCTCCTTGGAGGTAGACCTCATCTTTAGTTTCTTATGCAGGCAGTTTAAAAATCATGACTCCACTTTCCTGTGATCTGATCAACCAATCAATATTTATCTATGGTATTTATTACTAAGCGAAGTATAAAAGAGTGAGATGGGGGCTTATGAGCTTATGAAGCAGATAAGTGCAGTGTCTATCAAAAAGCCTGATTTATTCAAAACAGGTTTTTTGACCCTGTCTTAAATGCCAGGCATTTTCACGTATAATACCAATGAAAAAATGAGGTTCTTTTAGTCCTTGAGGGCAAATTTTATGGAGGGAGGTGAATGGGGCCTTTTCTTTCCCCATTTTTAAAAAACTTTTTATTTTGTTTTGGGGTATAGCCAATTAACAATGCTGTGATAGTTTCAGATGAACAGCAAAGAGACTCAACCGTACATACAAATGTATCCATTGTCCCCCAGACAACCCTCACATCCAGGCTGCCACATAACACTGAGTTGAGTTCCATGTGCTACACAGTAGGTCCTTGTTGATTACCCAGTTTAAATATAGCAATGTCCATCCCATTTCCTGAACTATCCCTTCCTCCTATCCTTCCCCTGGCAACCATCAGTTCCCTAAGTTTGTTCTCTAAGTCTGTGAATCTGTTTCTGTTTTGTAAGTAAGCTCATTTGTATCATTTCTTTTTAGATTTCACATATAAGGGGTGTCATGCAATATTTCTCCTTCTGTCTTACTTCACTTAGTATGATAACCTCTAGGTCCGTCCATGTTGCTGCAAATGGCAAAATTTTCATTCATTTTTATGGCTGAGCAGTATTCCATTTTATAGACCCTACCATATCTTTTTAATCTATTCATCTGCCGATAGACACTTAGGTTGCTTCCATGTCCTGGTAATTATAAATAATGCTGCTGTGGACATGGGGGTACGTGTATCTTTTCAAATTAGTGTTTTTGTTTTTCCAAAATACATCTTAAATACACAAGGACGGGACATCGAAGTGCCCAAGGTTCATTTAATCAAGTACATTCTGACCCAGAACACCGTGCCACCCTGTACTCGGTGCTGAGGCCACAGCCAGGGATGAGGCCCAGGTCCTGTTGTCCCAGTGTCCACACATGGTGATGGGAAGGAGGCCCCTGGGAGATCATGGAGGAAGCGGGCGGAGAGACTGCCTGCCGTTGGTCTTGCTGTTGTGCCCTCAAGGTGCAGGCTGTCTGCTGACCCCTGTCCTGTCGGCAGGGCCTCTTCCGAGTAGCCCCGTCAGCCTCCAAGCTGAAGAAGCTCAAGGCGGCCCTGGATTGCTGTGTGGTGGATGTACAGGAGTGTTCGGCGGACCCCCATGCCATTGCAGGTGGGCCCTGTAGCTGGAGGGGCTCTGGGGGAAGGGGTGGGCGTGGAAGATGTACAGCCACGTGTCAGGGACACTCAAGCCCCTAGGTCCCCACCGTGCTCTGCGCATGTCCACTCTGGGCCCCACTTTAGGCCTGGTTGCCTGTGCCCTTGAAGGAGGGAGGGGTGATGGTGGTAACAAGAGAAGGGAGGCCCGCATGGCCACGCCAGAGCCTTGGATCCAGGCATGTGGCAGCCACCATGTGACCTGGTCACGAGGCTCGGGGAACCTTCCCCAAACATGGCCCCCATGGTGACGCTGGCTGGTAGTAGGTGTCTGCTGCGTCCTGGCAGCTCACAGCCTGTATGGTGTTCATGTCCAGGAGCTCTCAAGTCTTACCTCCGGGAGCTGCCAGAACCCCTGATGACCTTTGAACTCTACGATGAGTGGATTCAGGCTTCCAAGTGAGTACGCCGGGTCTCCATGGGTCCTGTGGGTGCGGTTTATGTGGAGGCTTAATTGAAACTGTAAGCGTGCCACCTGGGCTCCAGCGAGTCTGTATCCTGGTGTGTGTCGTGGGGAGAGGCTTCCACACGTGCCGGGAGAGCCAGGTCCCAGCGTGTGGATTGCAGGCTGGAGCCACCAGAGTGGCCCAGAGCCCCAGCTGGGCCTTCCAGAGGACTCAGGGAGGCTCCAGGCTCCCGTCGCCACTCAGAGCCCCCCTCTTCATGCTGGCCATTCCCATTCACCTGGCCACACGACAGGTTTTGGCTCCCCAAAACCTCTGCCTCGTAGGTTCCTTCTGATTCTTTGGATCCCACCTTGGAGGTCATATCAGAGAGGCCTCCTTCCTAACAACTGGTGCCCAGCCACTGGCAGTCAGGGTCTGCCCTATCCCTCGGGTTCTCTGCAGGGACTGATCAAATTCAAGGCTGTGTTGGTGTGGCTGGCTGGACCGTGAGCTGATGGGGGTCAGGGAGAGATGACCTTGTCTTCCGGCTGCCTCCCACTCCCTAACCCCTGCGACACTGCCTGATACACCAGAGACCCTCAGTATGTGAATGTTGATTTTTTTTTGGGGGGTGCTGTGCTCAGCTTGTGGGCTCTTAGTTCCTTGAATAGGGATCAAACCTGTGCCCCCTGAATTGAGAGTGTGTTGTCTTAACCACTGGACCACTAGGGAGGTCCCATATGGATGTTGAATTTTTACTGAAGGAAAGACCTTGGCAGCATCTGCCCTCTGCCCTTTGAGAGGACTGATGAGCAGAAAAGGGAGTTTTTCTCGCCTTGGTCAGGATGGAAGCAGGGACTTCTGGGGGCCCCGTCATGGCCATTCCCTACCTTGGGTCTTGAGTCAGGGGTCAGAGCTGAGCCTCCCGGTGGTGTTTGCTTTTCAGTTTTTCTTGTTAAAAGGTTCTTTGAGCGTAAGGTCTTCTAACCCTGTAAACCTTGATGTAGGTTTTCATAAAAATGTATATTTAAAAATGTAGTCCTAACAAAAATAAATTATATATATAGACCTTTCAGTAATCTCTTTTTAATCCCTAGAAGATCTATCAATAAAGAAATCCTTCGAGCAAGTCTCTCTGTAGAATGGAGAATCCTTTGGTTGTGGAAACTATCCATCTCTGACTTGTGTCTTCAAGGGTCAGAGATCCTTATGTCAATAAGAGTTCATGTCATTTACTTGTTCAGAAGGGGTGTTTATTGAGCATCTGTTAAATTCCACATGCCGAGAAGCTTAATGTGCATCAAACTGTCTGTAGGACTGGCCAGTTGGCTGCCGTGGTGGCGTGAGGGTGGAGCTGACCTGTTTCTGGTGTCCTGTCCTATGCCAGAGCTAACCTCCCCATGACATCACAGCCCCACCCGCTCAGCCCTCTGCCCTCACCTGCTGCCCTGGTACACATTGACCTGGGCCATGTGATGTGTGCAGGGGAAGTTTTGTTAAAACAGCACAGGCAAGACTGAAAGATTATCGAGGGGGAAATAGTAAGAACCAAAGATATGAATGATAATCATTTACTGATATGGTCACTGACAACAGCTGGTTTCTTTTTCTCAAATATTTCGATGGCTGGTGAGTCTGAGTGCCTATAAGACTTCGTTGATCCGTACTTAGTCAGTGGCTTTTCCTGTTAATTTTCCAGCATCCAAGACCAGGACAAGAGGCTCCAGGCACTGTGGAACGCTTGTGAGAAGTTGCCCAAAGCCAATCATAACAACATCCGGTGAGTGGAGGATAGAGACTCTGGGTCAAGGTTATTTAAGCCTCACACACATGTTTCCGGGCCAAAAGGCCTAGTCACTGGCAAGCTTGGTGTTGCACAGTGTCCCAAGCATATTTAACATGCAGGGTCTCTTTTCAACTTCAAGCAGTCCTGGGAGGTTGTAAATTAACCATCCTGCAGATGAGGAAACAGACTGTATGGGGCTGTGAGACCTTGCAGGCTGCCTGACCAGCTGCTGGCTGATGCAGTTCTTTGGTTTGCAAGGAGCAACGATGAATGCAGACTGCTTTCAGATACTGGGGTTTATTGCAAAGATAGGTGCCTGTGGATCCCGGGGTGATGCTGACCAGGCCCTGAGCTGGATCTGGCAGTTGTATCCTGGAGCCAGGCTTCAGGAAGAAGAGGCTGGGAGAATGTTCTCTGGTTTCCACTTGTCACCACCAATTTTCTATGTGTCTGTCTCCTTTCTCATCCTCACCCGGGTTTCACTTCCCACTGCTCTGCGCATCTTTTCCCTCCTGGGCTTATGCTCTTTTCCACTTTCTGCTTCCTCATCACTTTGGACCAGCATCGCTCCTGGCCCTACCCCTGTCCTCCTTGGAGCTTCCTTAGATGTATATTTTCAGCTTCAGCTCCTGCTGCCATCTGCCTGATTATTTCTATTTTCCTGTTAAAAATCCCAGGAGTGACTTCTCATAGTGGGTCCTCAGACAAACACAGGATTCCTGTATGACCCAGCAGTTCCACTTCTGGGTGTATTTCCAAAAGATCTGAAAGTAGGAACTTGATTTTGTACACCTACGTTCAAGCCAGCGTTATTCACAATAACCAAGAGGTGGAAACAGCCCACATATCCAGCAATGGGTAAATATAGGTGAACGAAAAGTACATACAATGCAGTATTCAGCCTCAAATAGAAGAGACATTCTCTTTCTTGCTACAGTATGGATGAAACTTGAAGGCTGTATGCTAAATGAAAGAAGCCAAACACAAAAGGGGAAATTCTGAACAATTCCACTAAAACGCAGTACATGCAGTAGTCAATTCATAAAGATGGAAAGTAGAATGGTGGTTGCCAGACTGTAGAATGGTGGCTAGGGTAAGGGGGAGGGGTCAGGAGCAGCAGGTGGGCTGTCATTTCATGGGTGTCAAGTTTTAGTTTGGGGTAATGAAAAATTCTGGTGATGGATGGTGGTGATGGTGCATCACAATGGAAAGTAATGCTAGTGAACTGCACACTGTGAAATGCTTGAAGTGTTAAATACATACAGAATTGAAAGAAAGCATCCCATGAGCAAGAATCAGATCAAGAGTGAGAATGACTTTTCAAGTGATGCTAGGCCACTGGCCAGCCCGTGGATTGACCATGCTCAGCTCAGGCCCCATGTCCTGGTCAAGGCATGTGTGGCCTCTTGGAGGGTGTGATGCGGCAGGATGTGGGTGGAGATGGCCCATTAGCAGCTTAGGGTCTGTGTGCTGTGTGGGCAACAGTTGCTGAAGGAGCCGCTTCGCTGTGGTCCGGGCAGCATGGGGCTGGACCCACTGTTTATGTAATCAAGAGCCCGGGAAGAGCTGGGCCTTGGGGTCTGGGGCCTGTGCAGGACCAGGCGGGTGTGATATGGTTTGGGAGAGCTCTTTCTGTGCTTCATTTGTGTACAGCTACTCAGTCACTGATTTTTTTTGTTTAATAATAGCTTTATTGACATAACCATTCATATGCAAGTGTCCCCTTTTAAAAGTGTGCAATTAAGTGGTTTTTTTTTTTGTAAATCTGCAGAGTTGTGCAGCTATGATCACTGTGTAACTGGAAAACATTTTCATCACTCCACAAAGAAATGCTGTTCCCATCAGCAGTCACTCCCCATTTCTGCTTACCCAGCCCCTGGCAAACTCTCATCTATGGTCTGTCTCTGTCGATTTGCCTGCGCCGGGCCTTTCATACAGATGGAGTCATTCACCCTGGGGTCTCTGTGTCTGGCTTTTCTCCATTGGCATCAAGTTTCCGAGGTTCATCCATGCAGTCGTGTGTGTCAGTATTTCATTGCTTTTGAGGGCTGAATAGTACTCCCCTATATGGATGGGACTACGTTTTATTCATCTGTTCGTCCCTTAATGGATATTTGGTGATCTCTCCTTTTCAGCTGTGATGAATAATGCTGCTGGGAACATTGGTGTCCACGTTTTTGTGTGGACATATTTCTCTGGGAGTGGAATTGCTGGGCCACATGCTAAGTCTAGGTCTAACGTTTTCGTCATTGGCTCTCATAGCCCCACTGAGACACTGCTCCTAGCGTGAAGATGTCTCCACTAGTGATACCTACACACCACCTCTCACCTCTGCACACAGGGAAGACAGGAGGTGACGGGGGTTTGAAAACAAGGAGGGAATTTCTGGCATTATGCACTGAGTCTAAAGGAAAGAGGGAGAATTTTTTTTCTGGCCACAGTTGGTTGAAGCAGCTGTTGACGACTAGCCCAGGAAGAGCTCTGTCTGTTTTAGGAGCATTCCTGTGTCCTGACACGTGACATATCTTGATTGCATTGTAGGATGTATGAGTCTTCTTATCAATAAGAGATGTTTCCAGCTGGTGTTAGGGGACCATGGCTGGTACTGAGCCCTGGTAAAACCTGGCCTTTCTCACCTCCTTTCAGATACTTGATCAAGTTTTTATCCAAGCTCTCAGAATACCAAGATGTCAACAAGATGACACCCAGTAACATGGCCATTGTCTTAGGACCCAACCTGCTGTGGCCACAAGCAGAAGGGTGAGTCCAGGGAGGAAGGGGCGTGGGGGTTGCACTGGGGGGCTGTGGGAGCCTGGGTGGGACGGCCAGGGCCCCAGGTAGCCACTAGCCTAATTTATGTGTCAGGTCATATGCCTGCTTGAGCCGGTCCTTCTTTAGACTCAGGAGGAGGCCCAGAATTCTTCAGGCAGTTCCTCTTGATAGTCTCAGAGCCACGCCTGTCACCAAGGCCTTTTCTCAGCTCATCTGGGTCGGCATCAAGTCCGGCAAGCTCTTCTAGGCCCCTGGGCCCTCTGTGGAGAGCACATCCCAGCACTGGGATACAGAAGGACAGAGTGCTGTCTTGCCAGAGAGAACAGAGCTGGGAAAGGATGAGTCTGGCAGTTGTGAGAATCAGTCCTCAGACTCAGCGATTGTGTGTGTGTTACTCACTCGTCTCCTGTAGGGAGGACTTCTGGGGGTGTCTCCATTCTGTAGACATGGGGAGAGGTTCAGAAAGGTGAAGTGCCCTCCCCAAGAGAACACACGCTCTCAGACCCAGGTGTGCAGGTCTCAGACCTGGTCCAGGGCCTCCTCCCTGCCTCGGCTGCTCACCCGCCTGTCCTCCTCTGCCCTGTGCCCTCAGGAACATCACGGAGATGATGACCACGGTCTCGCTGCAGATCGTCGGAATCGTCGAGCCCATCATCCAGCACGCAGATTGGTTCTTCCCGGGGTACGTGGCAACAGCTGATGTGGGGATAGGCTTCTGAGGGGGAACGGGAGTTTGCTGTGAGTTCTGAATCTTTGAAATTAAGTACCACTGGCCAAAGGGGTGTGTGTGTGTATCGTTTTGTTTTTAAGCCCCCTGTGCATACCACCTTTGGCCAATGGTAGGAAATCAGGATAAAGAAACAAAGGAGGTAGAAGTTCAAGGTAAAACTGTAGGTTCTGTGGCTGAGCTCATGAGCACTGCAGATAAATCGGCTGTAGTCAGGAGGAGATGAGATGAGACTCCATTTGAGAGCCCGCAGTCTTAAGTGAGATCTCTTTCTGTTTCTAATCCTGTAATTTTTTTTTTTCTCTTTGGTTTTCTGAAAAGACATCCCATCATCATCCTCTACAGATAGTAATATTGCCTGTTATTTTCTTTTCTTGACTAATTCCATTGGCTAGCACTTCAACAAGATCAGATAATAGTGTTGAGACTGGGCATTGCCCTTTTTCCTGATTCGATTTAGACCACTCTGGCATTTATTTCAGTCTTAAATGTGAGGATTGAGATAGATGATTCTGCCTTTTTTTTTTTTTTTTTTCCAAAAAGAAAATACCCGTCTGTTCCTGTTTGACTGAATTTGTGTTGTGAATCACAGATGAAACAGTGCTTTATTAAGTCCCTGTTCTATTACATGCTAAGTGAGCGCCATGAAATATAATAAGATGAGTTAATAACAGATGATCTAACATTGAACCATGGGATGAGAGTTTTGGGGGTGACGCATGAAAGAGTGGCCATTTCTCTACTGGTTTCCCTCCTGCCCAGGAATGGCTTGGCCATCTCACAGACCGTGTGCATCTATTCTGTCTTCCCCACAGAGATAGAGTTCAACATCACGGGCAATTACGGGAGTCCAGTGCACGTGAACCACAACGCCAACTACAGCTCAATGCCCTCCCCAGACATGGACCCCGCAGACCGGCGCCAGCCCGAGCAGGCCCGCCCGGCCCCTCAGTGTGGCCACAGATAACATGATGCTGGAGTTTTACAAAAAGGATGGGTATGAACTCGCGTCCCTTTCTCAGCTTTGGGGGAGGGAGGGGCTGACTGAGATGAGTGACAGGACGGCTGCACTTAACCAGCAGCAGTGCAAGTGGCCCTGTCACCTCATTCCTGATGCCAGCAAATGCTTTGGGATTTGTCTTTTAAACGTGGTTTTTAAGCAGTTCAGTTCCTGTGTGAGGCATCTCTAGCTGGGGGATACCCTGGAGGGTCACTTGTGGTCCTTCGCTCCCAGATGTCTCTGCATCGGAGCTGGGCTCCCCGTCTTCCCAGCCAGACCTGGTCTGACTCCCAGTCCCCTCTGAAAAGCCATCCAGATGACCTCTACGAGAAAGTTGTCACTGTGGCACCTCGGGGCATGCAGTGTCCACTGGTCCCTATATGGTCTTCTGAATATAGACAGCCAGGGTCGTCAGGATTTCTGTGGCTAGAGAGCCATCTCTCTGGGACCCCAGGGTCTGCAGGCGGTTTTGCAGGTGCTGCTGGAGCTTAGGGTACAGAGGCTAAAACTATGTAAGTCAAGCGACCTCAGCTAGTGCTGTGTGGATTAGTTGAGCCGACCCTGCCAAGTTCTGTCAGAATTGTGGATTTGTGGCCTGGATCGATAAGCTACTAAATTTTGAGGGTGGTTTGTTATGCAACAAAAGAGAATCAGAAGAAGCTTTAAAAAAAAAAAAAAAAAAAAAAGGGAAAAGGACCCTGGGGACTTCCCTGGTAGTCAAGTTAGGTTGTCAGTTTAGGTTAGGACTCAGAGCTTCCATGTAGGGGGTGCAGGTTCAATCCTTGGTCAGGGAACTGAGATCCCGCAGTGTGCCAAAAAAGGAAAGGATGCTGAAGTCGCGCTCCCCACGCAGCTCTGTGTAGCTGCTCTTTCCAGTCCTACTTGATGTGTCTGTAGCAATATCACTTCTGTTCTGATCCTCAGAGGGCCTTCCCAGGTCAGCTGGCAGCAGCACCAGAATCCATGAGCATGTCTACACAGAGACCTTAGCCTGGAGGCACTGTAATTTGGAATGTTGCTGTTGTTTAGTTGCTAAGTCATGTCCGTCTCTTTGCAACCCTGTGGACTATAGCCCGCCAGTCTCCTCTGTCCTTGGAACTTCCCAGACAAGAATACTGGAATGGGTTGCCATTTCCTACTCAGGGGATCTTCCTGACCCAGGGATGGAACCCATGTCTCCTGCACTGGCAGGCAGATTCTTACCCCCGAGCCACCAGGAACGCCTGTAATTTGGAATAAGCATGTGTAATTGAGAAGTTCAGGAGCTACCTGAGGTGCTCTATGGGACACAGGTTCCACTGATGCTTGGTTATGTTGGGGCAGTGGGGAGGAGATAGACACCTGGATCTCGTGAGTTCCCGAGACACACGATTCAACATGTCGAAGCCACTTTCCTGAATGTATGAGTCTGTGGGGTCTTTTACATGCTGTGATCTGTCACGTATCTTCACAGTGGGCTGTATTGTCATGAGACAGAACTCATGTTCCAAGGAGCTTGCTGTTGTGATTGTGGATATTGAGGTCCTCTGAAGACCAAGTAGGAAGATGGAGAACCCCAAATGCAGCTACTCTGAACAGGGTTGTGAAGTGGTGAGAGGGTACAGGAATTTTTCTTCAGACAGAGCTAGACGTTCTGGGTACCATGGAAACTTTGACTCGTATTTGAGGCTTGGATTCTCAAAGGCTCAGCCTTTGAGAAGTGTATTCTTGGCCCAGGCCCCACTTCTGCTTCCACATTTCCTGGATTCACATGTTTGTGGGTGCTGAGACAGGTCTGTGAAATGTTGCCTAGTGCCTCCGGCTGTTATTTGTCTTGGGGAGGTGAAGAAACTTTGTTACGCATTTAGTTACGCATTTAGGAGAGGAACGATCCCTAGAGGAGCTAGAAATACTTGATCCTGACCTTCCTGGGGGAGTGTGGGCAAGGCTGAGCCAGGATCTTTAGGATCCTTCTTACTCATCTCTCATGTCGACACACTATGCTACCGCTGCCCAGCCTCCAAGTTCATCTTAAATGGTCCAGGAACTCCCAAAGCTCCTGTGGATTTGGGGGAGATACCAGGCTTTCTTGCTTCCTTTCTCTCAGCAAGTATTTGCCAAATGTACCTGATCTTCAGAATAAAAATCAAAACCTTCCAAATCAGTATAGACTTGTTGTTCAGTTGCTCAGTCATGTCCAGCTGTTTGCAACCCCATGGACTGCAGAACACCAGGCCTCCCTATCCTTCACCATCTCCCGGAGTTTGCTCAAACTGATGTTCATTGAGTCAGTGATGCTATCCAAGCATCTCATTCTCTGTCCTCCCTTGACCTCCTCCTGCCTTCAATCTTTCCCAGCATCAGGGTCTTTTCCAGTGATTCCAAATGTAACCAATCTCTAGATGAAAAATCAAAGCCTATCCGACCTCTGTATATTTAAATACCTCAAATCCATATACTGGCCAACATCTCTGGGTAAGACTGTTCCTGACCAGGATTCAAAAACAGCATGACAAAGATTTCCCTGGCAATCCAGTGGTCAGGACTCCACACTTCCACTGCAGGGGTCATGGGTTTGATCCCTGGTTGGAGAACTAAGGTCCTGTGTGCCACATGATGTGGCCAAAAATAAAAACAGCATGACAGATGTCTATCCTGCTGCTGCTAAGTCGCTTCAGTCGTGTCTGACTCTGTGCGACCCCATAGACGGCAGCCGACCAGGCTCCCCAGTCCCTGGGATTCTCCAGGCAAGAACACTGGAGTGGGCTGCCATTTCCTTCTCCAGTGCATGAAAGTGAAAAGTGAAAGGGAAGTCACTCAGTCGTGTCCGACTCTTAGCAACCCCATGGATTGCAGCCTACCAGGCTCCTCTGTCCATGGAATTTTCCAGGCAAGAGTACTGGAGTGGGTTGCCATTGCCTTCTCCGGATGTCTATCCTACAGAGGTCAAAAAGGAATATAGCTGCTAACTCTTGACAGCTCATCACTTGGAACAGTCCAGAGCAAACTTCTATTCTCAGTGATAAATGTATTCTTTCTGTAGACACCTGTTCTTATGCTGAAATCTCCAACTTTCAGATTTTTTTTTTTCTGGCGCCAGGCTCCTCTGTCCTTGGGATTCTCCAGGCAAGAATACTGGAGTGGGTAGCCGTTCCCTTCTCCAGGAGATCTTCCTGACCCAGGGATCGAACTTGGCTTTCCTGCATTGTTAGGCACATTCTTGAGCTTCTGACTCACCAGAAAAGCCTAGCTTAGGATAAGCTACTCTGCAATACGAGGTCCCAGTAGGCTAGGAGGAGTGAAGCAGGGAAGAGTAGCTCTCAGTGCAGCTGCCTTGCCAGCCAGCCTGCCCCATGTGAATCCCAAGGGGAGCAGATGAGGACTCTGAACGGGTCCCCTCCTGGACTCTTGCCGTGTCGTCCTGCTTTCTGCTAATTGCTCTCCAAACCCTTTGCTTCTCGGGTGTTCTTTGTGGCTTCCGGTTCACGCCTCTGCCTTGATTCAACTATAAACGATCCGAAAACCAAGTTCTTCTCATTCTCACTGGAAGCAGTGGCTGTGGGGAATCTTTGACATCCATAAGCGATGTGGGTATCAGTGAAGTTTCTAAGGGAGTTGGTTGTTTTCGATGGATTGAATCTGGTGTGTTGTGTTTTTTTTTTTAAACAACATGAAGTTCATTCTTGCGACTATTACTTCTTTGTGTGACGGAACAGTGAGCAGAAACTTGTGACCTGCTTCTGTGACCTTCTGGTTGGATTCTTCTGCTTCTGAGTAGCTCCCTTGCTCCTGGTAACATGCCAAGCAATTTTATAAATTTTATCTTTGGGTGGAGTTCTAGCTAGACATTCAGACACTTAAATCTGCCAATGTTTCAAGCAAATTTTCATTAGCCTCTGAAGGTAAACATGCTTTGACGCCTCCAAGATTGTCACTGTTGCCATTGTGATTCGTTGGTCTATAAAGATTTTTCTTGCCTCTTGAAGACATCTATGAACTTCTGATGCCTGTTTCCTGGGCACAGGGGATGCTGCCTGCTCCACAAAAGTCACTGCAGCTGGGAGAGCGTGATGACAGGCGGCTTAGCTGTTTATGAAAGCAGGGGCGTCCGTTCACCTCTTGATTCTTGGTTGTTGATGCTGTGCTGCTGAGATTTAGTGGGTCTCATTGGTCCTTCCTCCGCATCCTCCCCTTGGTGAACCAGGGCATCATCAGGTAGCCTGGTGTCTGGGGTCCATATTGCTGGGAGATGTGGTTGATAATAGAAGGTGTCCCCCCACCAGCCCTGATGCCAAAGCCCATGCCTCCCATCTCAAATGGGGAAGGTCTTTCTAAGTGAAAGAGAGTGTGATAAGAAAGAAAACCCCCAAGTATGAGACTGCCCTCCTTTAGGTCTCTTCTAGGCACCACAGGGAACAGCATCACCAACCATTGCAACAAAGTGGCGTCAGTTCGCTTCCCCAAGTGGAATGTTAAGCTTTTTGCTCTCTTTCATCCCGATAAATTTAGAAGCCCCAAGAGCACAGTTTGCTGCTTGCCCCAGCTTACTTTAGATACCAGGGGATGCCACTGGACCCGGCTGCAGAGTTTTGAGTGGCCTCTGAGGGTGACTGGATCCCCTGTAGAAGGTGCCTGTTTATTGGTGGGGGGTGGTCCTCAGAGCCAAGACGACTTGCAAGCTGGTGGGTTGTGGATCCCAGAGAGAGACCAGCTGTCCCCCAAATGCCTTGGAGAAGAGAACTATTAACACATTATTGACCAGAGAAGTATTAACACCACAAATAGTTATTAGCTTCTGCAAAATGCCCCAGTCAGTAACGTGTTAACAGTGACAGTAGACAGGGGCGGCGTGGCAGTGATGGTGTCGGGGGTCTCCCCTCCGCTCTCCCCGGGAAAGTGTGTCAGAGCTGTCCCTTTCTGTGTGCACGGCTGTAGTACCATTGTTCTCTGTGCCCCTCATAGAGGCTCCCTCCCCACACATTTTCATGGACCACATCCCACCTGCTACAACCAATCCCCAGCCTTGAAGCTTTGGTTTGAATCTTGCTGCACCTCTGCAAGGTGGGCAGACTCACGGTGCGGCTCAGTGCTCCTGGTCAGCGTGGGTGACAGTAAGCAAGGGGCAGGCCTCTGCTTATCCCCAGTGGAGACAGGGGACCGGCCCGTGTTCTCCCTGCATAAACGTCTGTGTCTCCCTTAACACTGGCAGTATTAAGTCTTGCCATAGTCACTGAAGGCTTTGACTTCATATCAGGGAACCAGTCATCTCCTAGACCAGAGGAAAGGAGACTGGCCACCTTCTAAATCATATGACTTAGAAAAGAGTGGATGGCTGCTTCTGTGGATTTTTTTCCCTTCCTTGTGACATGTCCCCAACCCCCACCGGAGGCTCCAGTGTCAAACTCTTCAGCTTCTGTCTTTATTCACCTGTGAGCTTGGTAGGATGCTCTTCACCTGCACAGACAGAAAAGCCACTTTAACTGGAGAGATGGACTAAACAAACGATTGCAAGGCTCAGTGGAAGCCCCAGGCTTAGCCCCTGACCCTGACGGAGAGCCGCTGTGTGTCCAGAGGCAGGCGCAGTGTTTGCCACACTAATGTCTGTGTGTTTCTGTCCCTGCAGCCTTAGGAAAATCCAAAGGTACAGTATCCTCGGGTAGCCATGAGGCCACGTGCAGTCCATGGGAATAGCAAGCGGTGCCTTAGCGAGCTCTGCAGGGGTGAATGTGCGTGTCTGGTTGCTTTGGCCGATGAACTCAGAGCTGTGTCCCCATTCTTGAAGTGGAATCGGGGGCGGGGACTGACCGGAGCATGATCAGCCCCGCCCTGCTCTGTAGACCTTGCAGAGGTTGTAAGCCAGCCAGCGTCCTGGGGCTGGCCCGGGAGTCCTGAGTCGGTCCTGTGCTCCTGGACCCCCAGGTGACAAAAAGAAGGATGGATGTTCAGGTGTCCCTGCTGGTCGGTGCTCTCTTCTAGTCTGATGTTGCCCGCCCCCTCCCCCGCCCCGCCTCGCCTCCACCCTTCACTCGGGAGGAGTGGGTAACCCCACCCACCCCCACCCCCACCCAGCGAAGCCGCTCTCTGCTCTGAGGGAAGCTTGGGTTCCGGGGAGCTTGTCGGGCACGCCGCGGTCCTAAGGCTAGCGGTGGCCAGGCCGCCCCAGCCTGGAGTTGCCAGACGCTCCGTGGAGCACGGCCGCCGCCTCGCTTCCTTGGTCCAGGAGATGCTCGGGGCTGCGCTGCTGGCCGCTTCGTAGGGGCGGGAGCCCGGCGCCATGGGCGCGCTGCTAAGCCTTGGTGTCTCTGTGTCCCCGGCCAGCATGGGCGTGAGGGTCATGGACACGTCGTGGGTGGCTCGAAGAGGTTCCTCGGCCGGCCGGAAGGCATCCTGCGCCCCGCCCGCCATGCAGCCCCCCGCCCCGCCCGCCGAGCTCGCCCCGCCCCTGCCGTCGCCCCTCCCAGAGCAGTCCCCGGAGGGCCCCGTGGCGCCTGCGCTCTCTCCATCCGGCCTTGGCCTCCAGCCTGCGGCTGAACGGACCAGGTAAGTCCGGGGCGCTGCCCTCCACCTGACCCTGGGCAGGATAGCTTGCAGTGCACGTGGATGAGGAGTTTTGGGTTTGCTGCACATGCTCAGAGCCTCGTGCAGTTGGTCATGTCCCCCGTCCCCTTTCAAAGCATCCTGGTTTGGCTGGCTTCTGCTTCATGCTGGGAGCAGGTAGGGATTCACAGCCCGTGTGTGATCAGAGGGACAGGCTTTTTGAGAATAGCATCCCAGGTGCACGTGTAAGGTGGCAGCTTGCCAAAGCAGGCAAGGAAGCTGAGTTCCCAGCTCCTCTGTCACCTCCTGTACTGTTATAGCTTGCTACCTGTTTGGAAATTTAGAATTTCAGTGGTTCTCCTCTCCACTCCTCTTCCTTTAGATGCATAGGGGCCATTTTTACTGCTAAAATTGTTGCAAGTCAGATAAAGAATGGAGGTGACAAGATCATGCATTTCATTCTCCTGGAGGAAGAAAGAGTTGGGGAGCCTTCTCGTTCCAGTGCTGGTTCCATGAGCTTTTTATGGAGAAAGTCCCTGTCCCTCCAAAAATGGAAAGTGTGATCTGAGCCGGCACGGGGTCACTGGTCCCCAGGGGGCGCAGGGGAGGAGGCCCCCCAACCCCGTTTGAGAGGGGCATGGTCAGAGGGGATTCTGCAAGCGGGGTTGCACCAACACCCCTTGGCTGTTGGTCTTTGTTCTAAACAAAGCAGAAAATTAGAGCCACTTCACCAGGCCCATTGGAAACATTTTGGCAACTTTGGAAATCTGAACTTTTCAAGCCAGTCTTTGCATGCGCTTGTGTGTGCACAGGCACACAGATACCAATCCCTAAGTGAAGGGGTTGCAGGATTTTTTTTTTCTTTAATGTATAGAAAGTATTTTCCTTGTGAGATAGGAAATGACAGAGTTGGCAGGGGCTGGAGATGACCCTGGATGGGGTGGTTGCTGATGGCTCCACCAGAGAGGACAAGGGGTTGCCAACCCTGGCCATGGAATCATGGGCCTTGGTTCTGTTTCAGGATGCAGGAGGGGAGAGAAAGGTCAGCAGGAAGCAGGGGCTGCTGGCTGGAGGACGAAACTGACAAAGAGGAGACTTGCTGGGATGGTCCGCTGGGGGAGAGGGCCGAGGCCAGGAAAGGAATCTGGCCATAAGGGGGCCACCTGGAGTTGGGAGTGGAGCTCAGGCCTTCAGAGCCCCCAGGAGGGGCCAGTCACCTCCACAGGCATCTTTGAAGGCCTTAAGAAGGTCTGAGAGGACCACGCCTGCCCAGAGAACATATATTCAGTTCACGATTCTGATGCTGAAGCTGCGTGAGTTCAGGGACTGACTCTGTTTTATAACTCTCTTGTGATTCAGTGCTTCTAAAAGCAAAGAACTTTCTCCAGGATCAGGGCAGAAGGGAAGTCCGGGTTCTAGCCAGGGCACACCCAGTGCAGGCTCGCAGCCCGGGGCACAGCCAGGCACGAGTCCGGGCCAGCCACCTGCAGACCAGAGCCCTCACACCCTCCGGAAAGGTACGTCACGGCCACCCTCATCACTAAATAAGAGAGCAGTGTGGGGACTTGCCCGGGGGGTCTGGTAGTTAGGACTCTGCTTCCACTGCAGGTGGACAGGTTCAATCCTTGGTTGTTGGGGAACTAAGATCCTGAATCAAAAAAAGTAAAAAGAGGGAAAAAGTAAAAGAGGGCAGTGTAGAGGAGTCGGGGCAGTGGTATACTTAGAACAGTGCAGGTCTGTGCACATCTACGCCTGGGATTCTTAAAGGGTAAACACCTCCAGGACAAGTACATGGGACTGAGGGCAAGGACAGGGAAAATATAGATTGAGTGATGGAGGCTCTGGGCCTCTGTGGCCAGAGGACTGGGTCAGAGGTCACTGTTATGGCATCCCAGAGCCAACGGAGGTTTAGCCAGAAGAGCTTCCTGCCCCGAGGATGGTCGCTTTGTCCAGGGTCCAGTGTCCAGGCCCATCTCTAGTCGTCCCCTCCCGGTCAGTGCATCCTCACCTCCCACCTTCTCCCAGACACCCTGATGCTTGTACCAGTGTGAAGCGATGGAAGGACCCTGAACTCAGCCGCTGCCTGGGGGTGGGACCTGTGTGTGTGTGTGTGTGTGTGTGTGTGTGTGTGTGTGTGTGTGTGTGTGCATGCGTGCATGCACACCAATCACAGCAGGAATCGAGAGAAGAGGAGGAGACATTAGTGAACAGGTGGGCAGATATGAAAACCTGCAGTTCTAGGTGAATTTTAAAAAACAGCATCAGTTGCCCTCAGGGTGGTAGGAGCTGGGCGTGGGGGCACTGGTGGTGAGGGGTCGGGGAAAGGTGCTCACAGCCACATGGGTGGACGGTGAGTGTCACTTAACAACACTGTGTGCTGATTTGTCTTTCAGTTTCCAAGAAGCTGGCACCCATTCCACCCAAGGTCCCCTTCGGCCAGCCGGGCCCCCTGCCTGAGCAGCCTGCTGGCCAGCCATCCCCACTCAGCCTATCCCCCACGCCCCCAGCACCCCGTCACCCTACGGACTCAGCTATCCCCCGGGCTACTCCCTGGCATCAGGCCAGCTCTCCCCCTGCAGCCCCGGCGCCCCCACTGGCCTCCCCTTCTGGCTTCACGGGTGCCCCTAAGCAAGTCGCGGCCCACCCGAAGCCCCGCCAGAGGCCCACCCTGCCGCCGCCCCAGCCGCCCACCGTCAGCCTCGCCGCCTCCAGCCCGCAGTCCTCAGAGCATCCTGTGCTGGACGGCGTGTCCCCCGGGAGAGCATGTCGACAGGTAACCTTGGCGTGCGTGGCATCTGTGTGAGCCTTAGCATGGCGGGACCACTGGGGACTTTGCAGGAGGTGGGCCCTGTTTTCTAGGGATGACTGCTGGAGCCATCTGTGGTATATGGGGTGGTCTCCTTAGAAGCCCCCCTGAGGCTGTGGACAGCCCCGGACCCAGTCGTCCTGCAGAGAAGGGCCTCCCTAGGGGATTTCTCCCAATTGAACGCCTGCCAGCCTGGGTTCTGATCCTGCATCTGGGTGCCAAGTGCCCTGCGCCCTGGGAAGAGGAGGCTTCAGGAGGGCTGGACTGTGATGGCAGAAAGCGGGATCACAGCACAGGTGTGTCTGGGGCTTTGCTCAACTTAGCACTGGCAGCTCAGGTACCAGTTTTCACCATGAGAACAGAGGTTGAGAGACAAAGACATATTTTCCTAATAACTAAACAAGCCTTATGTGCTTCCTGATAACTCAGTTGGTAAAGAATCCACCTGCAGTGCAGGAGACCCCAGTTCAATTCCTGGGTCAGGAAGATTCCCTTGGAGAAGGGATAGGCTACCCACTCCAGTATTCTTGAGTTTTCCTGGTGGCTCAGATGGTAAAGAATCTGCCTGCAATGCAGGAGACCTGGGTTCAATCCCTGGATTGGGAAGATCCCCTGGAAAGGGAACAGCTACCCATTCCAGTATTCTGGCCTGGAGAATTTCATGAGTCCATGGGGTCACAAAGAGACATGACTGAGTGACTTTCACTTCATTTCAAACAAGCCTTATTAGAAAAAGGTTTTTCTAGCAAAATATATTTAGAAAGGGCTCAGTAAAGAACCTGCTTGCCAGTGCAGATGTGAGCGAGAATGGGTTTGATCCCTGGGTCAGGAAGATCCCCTGGAGAAGAGCATGGCAACCCACTCCAGTATTATTGCCTAGAGAATCCCATGGACAGAAGAGCCTGGAGGGCTACAGTCCATGGCGTCACAAAGAGCTGGACACAACTGAAGTGACTGAGCATGCAATTTCAGACAAGGTTCTGTAACTTTAAATTTAACATCCAAGGTGGAGCTATTTTTCCTCTAGGAAAATGTGTAACCATAACCTACACACACCACACAGATACATGCATGCAAGCATGCTTGCACACACTCATACTACGGATACACATAAATCACACACAGATACACCATACATACACTTACTGTATACACACACCACACACATACATATACAAACACAGCCGCCTCCACGCAGACAGGCCACACACACACTGGAGGGAGCGGGTCCTGACTTGTGCTTTTATTCATCCCCACATCCCCCTCAGGAGTGAGGAGGGTTCCCTTGATCAGATGGGTTCAGTGCTTTGCTGCCTAGAAGAGACCAGTGCAGTGCGTGTGCCTGGGGTGAGGGGAGCAGATGTATATACCATGGGGAGCGGCCGTCTGGCGATCTGGCTTCCTTTGGATGTGATTAATGGTGAAGGCTTAGCTGCTCTGTCCACCCTGAGGCTCTTAAGACATTAAGGAGAGCCCTCCCTGGACAACCACAGTGAGCACCACCTCCCTCCTGCTGGTGATTCTGGAAGAGTCCCTGATGGGTGGCGGGGGGTCCCGGCCACCCCTGGTGCAGAGCTGCTGCCCTTGAGCGGTCGCCGGGGGGGCGGCGGCCCGGGCCCTTGTCCCGCGGGCTGGTCTGAGCGGTGTGGTCCTCGTGGTTCGCTGCGGCCCCCTGACTGTGCTGTTGGGCGTGCTGTGTCCCGTCGTCGTCTCATCGTCTCTCTTCCTCTCTCCGACTCCTGTCGCTGTGTTCTCGCAGCTGTGTGACACGGGGACGCAGTTGTGGACACGTGAGGGGGATTGCAGGGTAAGCGGTCCCTGCCTTACCTCTCCCGCCCGCAGCCAGGCCGCACCCCGCGCTCTGCATGCACCCCGACCCGCCACGGCAGCCTCTCACAGCCTGGGGGCTCACCGGCCGCCTCCTGGCTTTTCTCAGGAGGAGAGAGGCTGTGCTCAGCTTCTCCCTCACTGTCCCCTGCCAGGGTCGCCCAGCCCCAGCTGCTTCCCATGTGGGCTTAGAAGGAAGGGCTGACAACCCCCTCCCTCATCCCAGCTCTGTCTCACTGGATGGCCCGCTAGCTGGCGACGTGTGCCCAGTGTTGGGGGAGGCACAAGCGCGCAGGGTTTAGTGAGGCCCCGGGGAGAGGACCTGCCCGGTCCTCCAGGATGGTCAGCAGGTTCTAAAGAACCCCTAGTGTCCGATCTAGAATTCACTCCTAGCTCACGTTGTCCCAGGTATGCAGCTAGCCAGGGCCTTTCTGTCCAATTCAATGAAATACTCTGGGAGCCCTCCTAGCAGTTTCTGCCAGGCCTCCTGCTCCTGTAAAGGGTAGAAGCTCGTAAGGAAAGCAGAGGCAGGAAGCAGGTATCGGCAGCCAGAGTGAAGCAAGGGGTCCCCTCTGCCCCCCAGGAAAGCTGCACATTCTGGACAGGAGTGGCTGTGCAGTGTCTGCCACCCACACGGGCCCCCTGACAGGCCTCCTGGGGCCTCTGTCCCAAGGATGGGCCTCTCCTTTCTCGGCCGTCTGCAGGGGCTTCTCTCCCACTGTGACCCGTCTGCCTGAGTTACCTTCCTGCTCAGTGTGGCTTAAGGAGCAGCCAAGGTGGCCGCCGGGCTGCGCGTCCTTCTACCTGCTTCGCCTGCAGGCAGCCTTCCCACCGGTGTCACCCCAGTGACTGCCAGGCCCAGGCGGGGTCAGAAGGTGCCCAAGGTCACACTCCGCCTGGGGACAGAGGCGGGGCTTTGAGTCCAAGCTGCAGGGTGGGCCACACCTTACAGGCCAGAACGGCAGGAGGAGGAGAACTGCCGAGCTGCGGACCCCCATCCCTGTCTCTGCTGGGTCAGGCAGGGGGGCTGTTTTGGGGAGTGGGGGTCAGGAGAGAGGAGGACCTTCGTCCCAGAGCTTCCATGTTTGTGTGTCTTTGAAGACGGTGTCTACGCGTCTGTCTGTCCACTTGCCATAGTCTTCCTTGGATGGAATGTTTGCAAAAAACGGGAAGCCCGACCCTCATCTGCTCCCCCGTGGTGTGGGTCCTCAGTCCCCCACCTGGGGACAGTGAGGCTGAGTGGAGGGCAGAGCTCCGCAGGCCCAGAGGGAGTGACAGGTCCCCTTAGCCCTGCGGCCCTAGGAGTCAGGGCACTGCCGTCTAATGCTCCCCCCCGCCCCAACCCGCTGGCCCCCAGCCCCAAGCTGCCTGCTGAGGTCTGGACAGACTGCGTGTATTGCCTTGGGGACCAGCCCTCTTCCTGGTCTTTTTCTAGGAAGTGCCCTTTCAGTACCGAGCAGGCGTAACTGGAGGCGGCGGGACAGGAATGGGGGTGGTGATGCCCACAGGGAGGAGCTTGCCCCCTTACTCCCGGGGGTCCTCAGGGAGACCCTCGTCCCACCTCCGCCAGCCCCTTAGGCATACATGTGTGGTCTTGAGTTGGGCCACTGTGTCAGGACCCCCTGTCCCTCCACGCACTTGGGAGGTGGCCGTGTCCCCGGCCTGTGACCCCGTCCCTGCCGACTCCAGGGAACTGAGTGCAGTCCCGACATCCCCAATCCGGTGTCACCTGGCCCAGCCAGGGGGAATCCTCTGCATGCAGGGTCTGGTTCCAGGGGGTAAGGGATACGGTGGGCCTGAACCACAGGTAGGACTCTGGATGTCCAGGCCCATGGGTGGAGCGGGCCCCTCGAGAGGCTGCTTCAAGGGACCCCCGCACCAGCTGGCCCTTCTGTGACACTCCAGGACCCCAGCCTCTCAGCCTGTCCCCCGCCCCTGCCGCCTTTCAGATCTGGTCCACTTCGACGTGCCCTCCATCCACGTGGAGCTGGGGTCGGCGCTGCGCCTCGGGCCCCTGGAGCACGTGCGGCGACACTCGGTGGCTGAGAAGAGAGACTCGGAGGAGGAGTCGGAGAGCACGGCCCTGTGAGCAGCACCGCGCATGCGCGTGCTCCCGGCCCTGCGAGCAGCACCGCGCACGCGCGTGCACCCGGCCCATGCCGTCGCAGCGGCCGCCAGGTGGGACCCTTGTGGATGGCCACGTGGCAGGTTTCTGTGGTGCGGATTTTTTTCGTCCCCTCCGGGTGGTGACTCTGGCCTTTTGTTTGATCTTTGCCTTTTGACTTTGTGCCTATTTTGATCCACTTTCGGCCTCCACGCCAGGCGACTGCCCTCCTCACCCAAGGGCTTGTGTCGGAAACATCCTCAGCAGGATGGGTATGCACGGCTCGGTGGTGGTCAGCTGGGGCTGCCTGTCACCCGTGCTGACGGCCGTGAGTCCTGCGAGGTCCACCTGATGGTGCAGAGCGGGGGGGGACGGGACAGGTCGAGGGGCGGGGGCCTCGCTCTCAGGAGCCTGGAAGCCTGGGGCCCTGGCCGGCCTTCCTCTTCACAGCAAGGAGCCGGCAGGGCGGACCTTCTTCCGTGGGCTTTGATGTAAATGGCTGAAGACGAAATTCAAGTTTACTCCACGCTGTGGAATGACGCTCCCGTTACTGTCTGAAGGTTTTTATTTCTGAATTTTAAAAACTATGTTGAGTGTGTCTGGGGGACCCAAACATAACTCCCCAGGCACCGACCTAAAACTTGAGATGTGTCTCAGTAATTGCAGCCCTCCAGGGTCCCCCAGCTAAGAAAGGGGGTCATAGGTCAGAAGTGAACAGCAATAATCCTGTCACCCAAAGCCCAGAGGGGAAGGGGCATGGCCCATGGAGCCCCCAGGCCCGCACCCCCAGCCAAGCAGTGTTTAGAGCTTGGCTCGCCCTTCCACAGAGCCCCCCAGCCGGCCCTGGGGAGGAGATCCCTGGGGTTCTGGTCACACCTGGGACGGAGGGAGAGCGAAGTGGATTCCGGTCATGCATGCAGAGTCACCTTACAGTTTTATCCTTTTAAAATAGAATACCTAAACTGGATATAATATTTGTATATATAAAATCTATATTTGTTTAATTTGAGCCATTCAATCTAAACCCATGTACAGGTGTACAATGAGAGATTTAAATGCTTCGTTATTTTTCCCAACAAAGTGTAAAGTAATCCTCCTCCGATAGTGGGACTTGCTGATTTCTGATGTTCCTGGCTTTGCTCGCATCCTGGCAGGGCAGCTCAGTACCCAATTTGTAATGGAGCCCGGGGGATGACAATTACCTTTCAATACGTGTACAAATAGTTGTCAAAAGTAATGTTATTAAAATAGATTTATTATCCCTGAGCGTGGCCTATCTTCCTGTCTTAACAAGCTTGCGGGGACACAGGAGGCGAGGCCAGGGACTCCGAGGTCACAGTGAGTCCAGTCCTTGTTCTGTCTTAGCACCTGTGTCTCTTTAAAGCTCCCCCCTTTCCTCCCTGGTGGTAAAAACACTGGAATACTAGAGGCGTCTGTGAAGATCCACCCCCTTTTCAGACACTGACCTCAGTGCTGTCCAGCCCTAGGGGAGGCCCGGTTGCCAGCCCCATGCAGTGCTGCTCCACACTCCCGGTGAGTCTGTTTATGTGGCAGGAACAGCAGCCTGTCTCTGCATTCCTGGAACCACTGCACGCCCACCCATCGCGGTCCACAGCTGACAGTCCACACGACTTGACTTTGGCTAAGACACCAGGCTGCAGAGGGGTGCTGGCTCCCCGGGATGGACTCCAAAGGCCGTTGCCAGGATCAAGCTGCTTCCGGGCACCCGCAGTGCAGAGCTGTGCCCCCAAGACCCTGCTTGGCCGCAGCATAGGGACAGAGCACTCAGGGTGCAGACACCACCTTCACAATGTCCCATCCTTGGAGACGCCATTCCTGAGGCTGCGCCCCAGCCCAGCGCTTGTGCAGGAGACCGCTGGAAGCTGTGGCCTCCCTCCACACTCCCCGGCCCCACGTCTACTGGGCCCTGGCCTTCTTGCTCTGTGGGCTCGGGGGCTGCTCTGCAGGGGCGCGTTTCTGTGGTGGCTCCATGTCCTCCCGGCGAGCAGGGCCGCCCGCACCTGCCGCAGCTCCCGGCGCCTCCCGGCGCCCCTCCATCTCCTCCAAGTCCTCGGCAAACAGGGCCTTCAGCGGCGCCATCAGCCTGGGCACCGTCGGGAGGTCCCCAGGCTGACCTACGAGGCAAGACGAGTTCGTCATGGCTCGCAGGCACCAGCCACCCTTGCAGGCAGACTCGGCTGGAAGACTAGCCCGGCCTTGGGGAGAGGGAAAACCAGGCTCCAGAGGCCCAGCTTTACTGCTTAGAGAACGCCATCCCCAGGCAGAGAGTGGCTCACGTGTCACAGATGGGCCTCCATGGGGCTTTCGGGGACCAGTGCCCCAAGGCTCTGTGCCGGCCGTGGTGGGCAGCAGGGCGAGCCCAGCCATCCACACAGATGGAGGCACCCTCTCCCCGCCCCCGCCCAAGGGGTCCCCTCACCTTCATGTGGTCGAAGGCGATGCCCACTTTCTCGTTGAAGTCAGGGCTGAAGAGTGGGATCTTGGCATAGCGCTGGCTGAAGTGGGTCAGCATGATGAAGGCCGCGCTCATCCGCATACCCACACCGATGGCCTGGGAGGTGGTGCTGCACACACGGGTCGACGGGAAGCTGGAGGAGCAGGCCACGCAGACCTCGGCCCAGACAGGCACCTGGGGGCCACAGGCTTCCTGCCGCTGACACAAAGCCACCCCAGGGCCCATCTTGCCACCTCCCCCAGTGCAGCCCAGGCTCTGCGTTGTGGGACTGCCCACCAGTGAGGGCCTCAGGGGGACAGAGGCCTCCCACTTGGGGCGACACATTTCTCCCTTAGATGGCCCCATGACCCTGCCCCAGCCCTCCTTCCCTGGCTTCAGCATATTTCCAGTTCTTTCCTGAGCCACACCTCCTCCAGAGCCTTGCCTTAGAGGTGCCACAGAAATAAAAGTGGAGGCTGGGGAACAGCCGCTCAGGGTCAGAAGCCCCCACAGCCCTTGGTGGGAAGCAGGCCGGCCCAGCATCACCTGGGGAGCCAGAGGGGCCGGGCGCTCTGTACCTGTGTGTCTTCTCCACGGCTTCCTCTTCCAGACCGTCTTCCAAGGTGGCCTCGTGGATCAGGAGGGTGGCATCCTTCCCTGAAGCAGCAGCACAAGTGCCGAGCATAAGCCCTCTGCCTGGGGGCCACAGGGGTCTGGGTGCCGCACAGGACACGCCCCTACTCACCCATCTGGACCAGAGCTTCGCAGGGCATGGTGTCCCCTGAGTAGACCACCTTCCAGCCGGACATGTGGATCAGTGCACAGCCGAAGGCGTGCTTGCAGTGCCGGACCAGGCAGGTCTGGAACTGGAAGGGGGTGGTGGGCTCACGGCCAGCCACACGCTTCTGTGGCCCCTGCCTGCCCGCCCGCGCCCAGGCCCTCCCCTACCTCCTCCAGGCCACAGGTTTCCAGCAGCAAATTTATCAACCTCTCCACCTCAGGGCTGGAGACCTCAGCTCCCTTCTGAAGGCATTTGGCAGGGATAACACTGTGAGAAGATAAAACATTTAAGAAAAAGAACATTTAATTTGATGTTCAAGCCGCTGACTAGAGAGCCCCACTATTACAAAGGAACAATTCAGTGCTGTCACTGAGAAAAGCAGGGTGCTAGGCCTGGAAACCGTTTCATGGAGAAGTGCTGGCAGAGATCTAGACTTGCGGATGGAAGTGGAGGAGGCCGGGAGAAACTGAAAGCAAAGGCCTTTATGAGTGGGAACCACCCGAGGGTTTCCGCCCTCCCCAGCTCTGCCGCCCGGTCCGAGCCCACCTGACATGGTGCAGCAGTGGCTGGCACTGGTTATGGTACTGCTGGAGCCAGGTCCGGAGCTGGGTGGGGGCGACCACGAGCAGAGGGTGGCAGGGTCTGCCCAGTGATGCCTGTAGTGGGGGAGAGCGGATGTTTCAGCGGAAACGGTGTGGAGTGGGAAGAGGCGTGTGTCATCCCAGGTAACACAAGGAGCAGTACAGTCCAGTGGACTCACCAGAGCACGCTCTCTCTGTAGCAGGATGTTCAACAAGCCCTGGGAGGAGGAGGGGACACAATCAGCCTCGCGCAGAGCCGACCTCCCTCTCGAGGAGGGGACCTGGGACCCCAGCTTTCAGTCCCTGGTCGCCACTCCCCTCTGATGCCCACCACCTGGCCGCTGCCCGCCTCTGGCTAAAGGTGGCTCCAAGCAGCCGCCTGGCCAGGGGAGACCCTGAGGCCTCAAGACACAAAGGCCACCGGGTTCTAAGACACCACGCCAGGTGGGAGGCACGGGACCCGAGGCGGGAGCGCACTCACCGTGTGGTGGTCGGCATGCAGGTGGGACACAAACACGGCAGCCAAGGAGCCCAGGACCCGGTCCACACTGTCCCCGTAGTGGCGGCACAGCTGCCCGAAGGTGCCCTCCCCACAGTCCAGCAGCAGGCATGTGTCGGGGCTGTGGGGGACCGAGGAGATCACTCAGGGAGGACAGGGTGATACCGCGGCCCCCACCCGGGGGCTGCCCTCAAGGTGAAGGCGGCCTCACATCTGTCCTCCTCGTACCAGAGGACATCTCGACACTCCAGGACATGCACGAGCGTCCCTGGAGTCGAACAGATGCTGGGCACCCAAGAGAGGGTCCGTGTGGGAAGCGGAGCCTGGGGGCAGGTGCACCACGATGCTGGTGGGGGCGGTTAGTGACTAGTTCACAGGAGGAGCCAAGAGCCCGGTGAGACTGCGTCTCAGCCAGGTGACCAGATGATGGCTCACAGCATTATCACCTGCTTCATCCAGAAATGCACTGGGTGTCCAACTGCACAGACCTCCCATGTCCAAGTCAGCTACCTATCATCTTACTGCCCCACCTCTCCCCGGGCACTCCAGCCAAGACTGGCCTCCAGGGATTAAAGGCTGCACCTTCGGATTCACCTGGGAGTGGGGCAGGGTCCCCCTGCGGGCTGCACCTCCCTTCAACGGTTCGTACCTGATGTTGACAAGCGTGGAGCTCACGTTACGGATCTTCATTGGGATCGCGGACCCTGTTCCCAGGAAGACCACTTCTGGGTACTGGCTGCTCATCTCTATGGAAAAACACGTCGTGAGCCAGCCCTGAGGTTAAGTCCAGATCCCCAGGAGGAGGTGATGTTCAGATCAGAAGGGGCGGAAAGCAGAGCAATTCCACAAGCCCAAGTCTCTTGGTGGTGAAAGTTGCTCAGTCCATAGAACTCTCCAGGCCAGAATACTGGAGTGGGTAGCCTTTCCCTTCTCCAGGGGATCTTCCCAACCCAATAACTAAACCCAGGCCCAGGTCTCCCACACTGCAGGTGGATTCTTTACCAGCTGAGCCACAAGGGAAGCCCAAGAATACTGGAGTGAGTAGCCTATCCCTTCACTGGTTCTTCCCGACGCAGGAATCGAACCAGGGTGTCCAACACTGCAGGCAGATTCTTTATCAACTGAGCTTTCAGGAAGCCCCCAAGTCTCCTACTAGATGATATAACAGGGGGCCCCTTTCCGTGCTGAGAATCAGCTCAGACCTCTGGGCTGAGCCCACCTGGCAGAGGTCCCACCCTGCTGGGAGGGACTCAAGGGAGTCTGCTCTCTGGGAGGAAAAGGCACAGCCTCCCGGATCCTGAAGCCTGGGACCCCGCAAGGCTTCGCCCAGCCAGACAGGCACCATGTGCACGCGCGCGAGCAACGATACAAATGGAGCTTTAACGTGCGAACCTGAAGCCTACCCCGGCAAGCAGAGCCAGGGAGGCACAGTCCTGAGACTCCAGCCTGGTGCTGACTGGCTTGGACCTAACCCCGCCTTCTGATCCAGCCTCCTTTCTCCACTTAAGGTGTGAGTTGAGAACACCACCACTAGGGAAACCAACTGCTGCAGAGAAGCCCCAGAGTTCCCCAAACTCTTCCCACTGGGGAAGGGAAAGCCCGACATGGTGAGTGATGGGGCCAGAGTGGGACACAAACACGGCGGTTCTGCCCAGAACCTCACCCGAGGTCCCAGACCCTCATGCTCGGCTTGCGTGGGCCTCATCACCTAACCTCCGACCTGACTGGTCTGGATGGGGGCAGGCACTGGTAGTAAACAGACCAGAAGGCCCTGGGGTTAGACAGTGTCAGGCTGACCTTGCGCTCTGCGCTGCGCGAATGCCCTCCGGAGGGTAAGCCCAGGAGGGGCTGGTCCCTGGTCTGCCTCACCCTCTGGGCCATCCTGGGCCGTCTTCCTATACTCCTGCACGCTCTCCTGGAAGTTGGGGAGCTCCAGGGCCTCAGCGATGAACTCCTTGGGGTCACATGTCAGGACGGCATCCCTGCAAGAAGGTGGTGGAATCAGAGGACAAAAGGGCGCCGTAGCCGTGAGACCTGACGTCAGCATCGACCCTGTCTGGAAGTGCTTCCACCTCTCAGTCACAGCGTGGCAGACCCTCCCCCAGCTCAGCGGGTCTCACACCTCCGGTCCTCAGAACCTCGCAGCTCACAGCGGACCGGGCTGGCCCTGGCAGCACTGATAAATGGGCAGGGGCCTCCCTGACCTCTACTCACTAGACCCCAGTCGTGCCAGGCATCCCCCTGGGGAGGGGGAGGAGGGCTCTTAAAAGGGCCCCAAGTATTCAACACACCAGTGCCCAGGGTCCAGCCACTTTTCCAATTGTGGTCCAGTTGGACCACACTGGTGTGCACGGGACACTTCAAATTTTTAAACACTGAAGTCAGAGGGCAGGAAGCACCTCTCACGTGACTGGCTGCAGGGTAAGCTGGGTTCACCAGGTGCTTTAGGCAGGGCCGGCCTCTGACCTAGGACCCCTCCCCCACTCCCGCTTAAGAATCTTCCAAGGAAACCCTGTTTCACCCCAGGATTTTTATGGAAGGCACTAGTTTCGTTTACGTAGCAGGACTGCAGTGCCTCCAATGAAGAAGCACCCCCACCTGGAAGCCTGGCGACGACCTTGAAGACTCTATCATGACCTGGGAAAAGCCCGACAGCGTATTAGGCCCTAAACCCACAGTATAAACACACATCTTAAGACGGCCCCACACACCGGGTCAGAAATCACAAACTGGTAACAGGCAGCCTTTCAGGGTGACCGGATGGCAGGTGACTGACTTTCCTGCTCGGAGGCAGAGGCCACGTGGCTGCAGACCTGAGACACCAACCGCCCCCACCCCCCAAGAGACCACACTGACCTCTGCCACTCCCGCCGGGGCCGGAGCTGGTACTTAAGGAGACACTGGCCTCGGACCATGGGCACACCCTGGGCAGCACTGTCTTCCTGCAAGAGACGGAGTTGTGACCCATGTGGGTGGGGTACAACATGGACAGAGGAGAGCCACTACACGAGGCGGGGGCCGGCGAGTAGAGGTGGGGGGGTTACCTGAGGGGGGCTACCCAAGGGCAGGGGCCGTTGAGTGGAGGTGGGGGGGCTACCCAAGGGCAGGGCCAGCGAGTGGAGGTGGGGAGGTTACCTGAGGGGGGCTACCCGAGGATGAGGCAGGGGCCGTCGAGTGGAGGTGGGGGGGCTACCCAAGGGCAGGGCCAGCAAGTGGAGGTGGGGGGTTCCCGAGGGTGCAGCCAGCAAGTGGAGGTGGGGGGCTACCTGAGGGTGAGGTCCAGCAGGTGGAGGTGGGGGCTGCTACCCAAGGGCAGGGTCCGGCAAGTGGAGGTGGGGGGATTACCTGAGGGGGGCTACCTGAGGGCGGGGCCGCCGAGTGGAGGTGTGGGGGGGGTTACCCGAGGCGCAGCTGGCGAGTGGAGGTGGGGGCTGCTACCTGAGGGCGGGGGCCAGCGGCGGGGGAAGATGCCGGGGTGGATGAGGCCGAGCTGGGTCTGGATCTTGTGGCTGCGCAGGTTGTGGACCGACTCACAGTTCTCATTCAGAACCAGGTGTTCAGTGTTGGGCCCGAACCTAAGATGGTGGACACATGGTCGTCATGGTGTCTTTCTGGGCACTCTAGCCCACAGGGTGGTCATGTACTGGGACCACTCAAGAGGGCGAGTGACCTGTCCAGAGGTCACCCCAAGTGGCCAGACACAGCCCAGCTCCTCCTCAGAGCCCAATTCAAGGGCTTTGGGAAACCAGGAACAGTTCCAGGGCTAGGGACTCGGGAACACAAGGGAGCACGGAGATGAGGGGAGGAAAGGAAGATGGTGATGGACGCAAACACTCAGACCCCGAGGAGCAGAGGACCAGGGGTGCTATCGAGAGAGGAGTCACGACACGCACCAGTCCAACCCCAGCCAAGTCCCTCCACCGGGCCCTCAGGCGGGCGGTGGGGAAGAGCAGGAAGGTGCCCGACGTGGATAAAGCTTCTAAAGCAAGGCTGCTACTCTATCCTCCACGTGTCTTATTTAGGAAACAGGTTTGTTCCGAGGTGAGGGTGTGGAGGGTGCAGGCAGGAAGCCAGCCCCAGGCGACCGGATGTGTGCTCGCAGCGCCCCCTCGCGGGGACTGCCTCCAGGGAGGGCAGGAGCCCGGGGCCGCTTACCTCTCCATCCACTGCTGGTATCTGCTGTCCAGGAGCACGTGCTCCGGGGGCCATGTGGACTACCAGGGCCACGGGGCGTCGGCCTTCTCTTGGCAACTGGGAGGAAGCAAGCGGAGGCTCTGCTGGGTCCAGTGAGGCACAGAGTGCAGACCTCGGACTGGGCAGCGGGAGCCCGGCCTGGCTCTCCCGAGCAATGTCGGTTCTCATCTCCGCCAGGAGGGCCCTCCTCACCTCCTGAAGGCGGTATTCTCACAGAGCGGCTGGATGAACCCTTCGTCTGGACATTCTACCACAATGAAGGTGACCCCGGGGTCTGGAGGGGTGCAGATCTCTTCAGGCAGGATCTGTGAAGTCCCGGGGTCACTGTGTGCTCCCAGGGCAGGCCCCCGAGTTCCCGCACAGCCCCCTCGGGAGCGCCCACACCTCCACCCCCTCTCCACTGACACCAGCCGGGGCCAGCCAGCCAGGGCATTTCACACTCTGCTCTCAGTGCAGTCTCGTCCTTACATCCTCCCACCTTGGTGAGGATGTCACTCCTGGGGCCATGCCTGAAGTCCACCCTGAGGGGGTCCCCTGAACCCAGGGACAGGGACAGCCCCCGTCCTATCAGGAAGACCCCCAAATTCTAAAGGGAAACCCCCAGAAACGCCACCACGCAGCCAGCACTGATGTGCAGGGCAAGCCGAGACAAGCTCAGCTCAGTGATGAAACCCAAGCTGCTCACTCCCGACAAGTGGGGCCCAAACCAGACAGCGACTGTCCAGCGTCCGGGCCCAGCTTGCGGCTGCCAGGACAGCACCCACCTCTCTGCCTTCGTAGGTGACGCTCTTCCCGTCCTTGACGGCAGCGATGATGGGGGCGATGGCAGCTGTGCCGCTGAAATGACAGGCGAGGCCTCCGTGAGGCGGGGCCCTGGGGCGCCCTGTGCCCAGTGAGGCCCGCCCCAGGCGCCCCGCCACTCACACTGGGAGACCCAGCTCCTTCGCTTTGAGCACCAAGAAGTTTCCCTTCTTCACGTGGAGCTGTGAGGAAGAGGACAGCACGTGAGGCCAGGGTCTGACGGAGAAGCATGGTTTCCACCATCAGTTTTGCAGTCGGTTTAGCACTGGAAACGGAATGCTTTAAAACTGATCTGCTTACTTCCCCAACCTTGTTAACTCCTTGTCCATCTAATAAAATGCCGTCTATTCCCATCCCAAGTAAGAAGCGTCCTCCAAGCACCTGGAGGAGAGACGCTCGTTTTGTTATCCTGCGCTGGTCAAGAGACAGCCAATGGAGCGTCACCAGAATGAAGTCCAACAGAAATAGTCACGGATCCACCGTGTGACACGCACTCAGGGACAGGGAAACTGTGGGTGGTTTTTCTTGTTGACTTTTCACATATGTGGCGAAACTGTGCTTCTGCTTTCATACCAGAGAGAAGTTACAATAAAAATTCCCAGTATTCTCTTATTATGTTAAAACGGAAAAAAATCCTACTACAAAACCTCATAATCATCAATCTGTACCTAAAATCTTGCACAACTAGAGGGGCCCTATTCAACAACTAGAAGGGCCTCTGCTCACAACTAGAGGAGCCCCCGCTTGCAACCAGAGGAGCCCCTGCTCACAACTAGAGAAAGCCCATGCCAGCAGTGAAAACCCAGCACCGCCAGAAATAAACAAACAAACATAGCAATGATTAAAAAGAAAATCTCTTACCAAAGTGGGTACAGAGAGAACCTATCTCCAGATAATAAAAGCTACTAATTGAGCCCAGAAGTAAATCCACACACCTACAGTCAACTGATCTTCCACAAAGGTGGCAAGAATATATTAACACAATGGGGAAAAGACTTTCTTCAGCAAGTGGTGCTGGGAAAGTTGGACAGATCCATTTAAGTCAGCGAAGCTAGAACACTCCTTCACACCATACACAGAAATAAACTCCAAGTGGCTTAAAGACTGAAATATAAGGCATGACACCATAAAACTTCTACAAGAGAACACAGGCAAAACGTTCTGACATAAAGCATACCAATGTGTTCTTAGGCCAGTCTCCCAAAGTAACAGAAGTAAAACAAATGGGACCTAATCAAACTCACAGCTTTAGCAGGGCAAAGGAAACCATAAACAAAATGAAAAGCCAACCTACACAATGGAAGAAATTTTTGCAAATGATGCAACTAAAAGGGTTTAATTTCCAAAACATACAAACACCTCATAAACTCAACAACAACCAAAAAAGCAACCTAACGGAACAATGGACAGAAGACCGAAACAGACATTTCTCCTGACAAGATCTATATGGAAATAGCTGCCCTATATATATATACATATGTATGCACATGAAAAGATGCTCAACATTGCTAATTAAGGAAATGCAAATCAAAACTCCAGTGAAGCGCCACCTCACACCAATCAGAATGGTCATCATTTAAAAGTCTACAGAACAATAAGTGCTGGAGAGGATGTGGAGAAAAGGGAACCTTCCTACACTGTTGGTGAAAATGTAAGTTGGTGCAGCCACTGTGAAAAACAGTATTAAGGTTCCTCAGAAAAGTAAAAACAGAATTACCATACAATCCAGCAATCCCACTCCTGGCTATATATCAGGAGAAAACCATAACTTAAAAAGATATATGCACCCTAATATGCATTGCAATACTGGTTACCACAGCCAGGACATAGAAGCAACCCAAACATCTGTTAAAGAGGAATGGATAAAAAAGATGTGGTTTATAAACATATATGTATATACATAATAGAATATTATTAATATTTAATACCATAAAAACACTAAATGCCATTTGCGGCAACAGAGATGGACCTACAGATTATCATATTAAGTGAAGTCAAAAAAAGACAAATACCATATGCTATCACTTATACGTCCAATCTAAAACAGGATGCAAATGAACCTACCTGAGAAAAGACTGGTCACCAAGCGGGAAGTCCAGGGTGGGGGAGGGGAGGAGTGGGAGCTTGGGATTAGCAAATGTAGACTGTCACACATAGAATGGATATAAGGCCCTACCGTATAGCACAAGGAAACATCCTGTGATAAACCATAGTGGGAAAAATATTTTTAAAAAGAGTATACATACACATGCGTATAACTGAATCACTTTGCTGTACAGCAGTAGTTAACACTGGAAATCAACTCTATTTCCATTGACTTCAGAAACTTAACCTTTCGCTATTTCTGAAGTTCAAGAGCAAGGCTCACGGCAACTGGGAAACATGTCTCCGAAGACTGACTCTGGTTGGAAGGCAATCTGGACACGTACATGAGCACAGGCGGTTTACTGGGAACCAGGGTGTGTTTTCTCTGATCACAGAGAAAGCTGCTACCCTCAGGTTACCAGACACGCGCTCACCTTACAGACGAAAGCGACCACCAAGGAGGTGTCCCTGCCCCGCGCTTTCCGGCCGACACCTGGGAAGAGACAGTCCGACCGTGACCGGGCGAATGGCAAGGCTTCCAGGCGTCACAGGTCAGTGATCGTCTGACACCTGATCTGGCGCCACACAAATTTAAACGGAAGGAACTCTGGATACACACACTTGTTTTTCCCTCAAGCAGAACGTTCTTTTTTCTAACTCATGTTGAGATTTGAGAAAACAAAAATGCAAAAAATCAAACCAGAAAAGAGCAAGTGACGGGTTTTTAAATGTTTTATGTTTTACCTAGAAGTGGAGATGAGAGAAAAAAATAAGCTATAATGTGCTTTATCAATAACTCTGTGAGAAATAACGTAAAAGTTGAAAGGCCTGCAAAAATGTGGAGTCCTCACTCATGCCATCCAAGGAGGACAGTTCACAGGGCTGGGGCCCCTCGGTCCTCAGAGCAGAGATGGGAGCTTATCAAGCTTGCCCATCCCTGGACCACAGTGTCTTCAAGCAGCCCAGTTCCTCTGGCAGGTCTCATCCTGGAATTTTGATCCCGTTTCCCAGTGGGCTGTCATTCTGGAAGAGGAGGCACAAAGCCACTCTTTGACTGCTTTGTCAGCTTGGCTGTTAGGTCCTGCATTCACAAAAATTAACTGGCATGACTGCTGCCTCAATGAGACACAAACAGTTCATCGAGCCTTCTCCATCTGCTGACACCAACAGCGTCAGAGCAGTGTGCCTGTGTGTGTGGTTTTGCAAACACGACAGGTGCACACGCAAATACTGATTTGCTACACATGAAATGGGAATTCAAAAAAATCCAAAGACTCGGTAACGAATTGTAAAGACTTAATTAATGATCTGTACTGTATAATGAAATAACATAATTTTGTACCAGAAAATGGGAAACACAAAAGCTTCTGTATGAATCACTTGCCAGGCCCTGTTCTCTGGGTAAACTGGACCCGAAGCTTGGGCCCCTACCCTCAGCTGCAAACTGGCCCTTAAGGCTCCGTGTGGCCACCTTTACGACAGCCTTCTCAGCTGCCCGCAGGTGTCCTAACGGGACAAGGAAAAAGTGTCTGTTCTGCACAGAGAACTTCCTTAGGAAAAAAACTTGAATGGAGAGCAGAAGGAAGCAACGGACTAAAACAGACGCCACATCCACCCCCAGCCCCCTCGACAGCGCACTGCTGACCGGGCACCATTACCGTCCGGGCGCTGCTCCCCGTCAGCCGGTTCTGCGTGTGGAGGCGGCTGTGGACTCAGCCGTTCCGGACTCTGCGCAGGCCGCTGCTGACCGCTCGTCTGCTCGCCTGGTCGGGAGGGGAAATGAGCAGATGACACAGCCCTCGGGCGAGGTCACAACCAGTGCCCACTACACTGGCCTGTCGTCCACTGGCCACCAGCAGTTTCTCCCATCCCCCCGCCTTCCTCACCTAGGACCCTCCTCTTCCCACTCCAAGAAAATGTGGCTTTCTAAATGTTTGCCTGTGCAGCTCAGCTTGCAGGATCTTAGTTCCCTGACCAGGGATCGAACCTGGGTCCCGGCGGTGAAAGTGCAGAGCCCTAACCAACGGACCGCCAGGGGTCCCCACCATGTGGCTTGGTACTCACAGTGGATGGGGATCTGGAACACCGTCATGGTCTCGTCCTTGTATTCTGGCGCTGAGTGGGGCCGCACGGCTATGGGTAAAAGACCACGGGATAGTGATCAGGGCAGCAAACACGGGCATGGGAATCACCTTCCCAGAGCAATGGAAGTGCTTTGGGATTTTGCAGAAATCTGCATTAAACCGAGAATTTCTAAAAATGAAAATATTTAGGGAAGCAGCAAAAATACATCTTCAGCCACTAACGTTTAGCACAGCCACGTGAAAAGACATACGAGGCTCACTGGTGATGAACCGCCAAAAGGAAACGAAGCCGATGATTAAGTGTAAGAGACACAGGCTGACACTCAGCACTGCCAGGCCAGGGAACCTATGCTCTCAACTCTGAGAGTCAAAACATGTTCTGAAATAAAACACCCGTGTTCTTCTACAGAAGAACCAACCAGAGATGCCCCTGGCCCGGTCAGTACCTCGCTCAGGCCTCCCCATCAACCAGCCATGTGCTCCCATAAAAACTGCTCCCAGCCCCTCTCTGTGAGGATCCAAAGCCACTCAATGGTGACACCCACCTACAGGGCCAGGAAGGAGCCTCAGGGCCCCAAGGAGATCCCATCCTGCACACACCCCATACCTGGCAGCTTCTGACTCACTCCTGCCTTCCCACCGTTGTTTAAGGGGATGAGAGGTAGGGGCAGAGAAAGTGCAATCAGCAACAAGTTCAAAATTCATCTCACACGGATGAAGCATTTGATTTTTAAAGTTTATTTTGGTCAGCTTTTATGGATTCTGATTTGAGAGAAGGGGGCATATGAGTAGTTCTCAAGGACTTACCCAGATCTATTCCTTTCAGTGGACCAGAAAATATTTTGATAGCTTCCAGATACTTCTCCTAAGAAAGAAAAACAAGGAGGACAAAACACATGTCCAAGCGCCAATACATGCTGGAGGCAGCAATGTACAACACACTTCAGAGAGCACTTTCAACTTTCTTACTGAGTGTCCACCACAGGTTAGATGCCTGGGGGTCAGCAATGAGAAGATGGGGTACCTGTGCTCACAGAACTTAGAAACTAGGGGGAGAGACAGAAATCATACAAATGACAACAAGCAGCTGTGGGGCTGAGCATCTTGCACATCTGAAACAACACAGGAGACTGGGATCCAACCAGTCTACAGAGTTACTGGCGGGGGGAGGGCGGTGGGTGGGCAACCCAAGCCAAAGCCCTGGAGCTGAGCCTGGACCTTTGGGAGGACACAGGAGGGAGAAAATGATCTTGGCCTGAGACAGATGGGGGCTTTGTGAAGAGCTCAGAGCTGGGCCTGCAGCCTTGCCACATGACTGGGCATAGATGCAGGGAAGGTGAGGGCCAGGGCCAGCGGGACCTGGGGGCCATGTGACGGTATCTGGACTATGTTTACAGAGACCTGTAAAGGGTTTTAGGACGAGGTGACCCGCCTTCCGTTCCACATGAGAGGGACCCCTGTGGCTGTGGTGCTGAACAGTTGCGGGGGTGGAGGAATGGACATGGGAAGTGATGGCAGACCACGGTGGGACAGAGCTAATGAGGACATAGAGGGACAATTGAGAGGCATTATTCTGGAGACAGATGTCACAGGTAGGGCTGGTGTCTGGCTGCCTTTTCCCTTAGGACCTGGGAAGTGAAGTGAACCCTTAAACCAATAATGTGTTTATAACCTCTCAACAGTGTTGTAAGCTGGCTTGGAAGGTACAACAGAGATGTCTGAAATTTAATAAATAAGAATAAAAGTTGTTCATGTTGAGGTTTGACAGGAAACAACAAAATTCTGTAAAGCAATTATCCTTCAATTAAAAAATAAATTTTAAACAAAAAAGAATAAAAGCTGACATCTATCTTGTGTCCATATAGTGTGAAACAAAGTAACCAAGTGCTCTGTGTTACCTCGTTTAATCCGTAACCCCTGCGACCCTTTCACAGATACAGACACTGAGGCTCCAGGAGGGAATGTGACCTGAGCCCAGTCAGAGAGTCAGTAAAGCTTGGACTCCGGTTATCTTTAGCTTGAAACAGCAAAGTGTTTCCACTGCTATGAGATTTCTCTGGAAGGCAGAGGGCCGATGTGCACAACTGGAAATTCCTGTGGAAGTTAAAATGGAAGGCTCAGCTTTGAGACTCACCAGTTGTGGAGGTCCAGAAAGCACACACTTTGGAACTCCAGTTTCCTTTAAAGTGAGGATCATTCCTTTAAAAAAAAAAAAAGAACGAATAAACTCAGATCTCTCATAGCCCTGACTCGCAGTCACCGCCAGGAGGCGCACTCCTTACTTAATTGGCTGCTTTTTCTACTTGTTCTCATTCCAGAGTTAACAGGGAACAACACATGCCGGCAGACTTGGCGCTGGCTAGAGGTTCAAGGGACGCTCACTCAGGACTTGATACTAGAATGAGGCACCTCGGGAGCAAAACCCACCAAGTCAAAGGATGGCACTAATCCTGCACCCTGGGAACCTCATCTGAGTCTCAGTCCTGGGGGATGAGACGAGTCTAGCCTCTACTCCTTCCTACCTGCTCCACAATGTTACAGAATGTGGCAGCAAAACAATCTCGATCTTTCTAATTGATGGGCAGAAACAAGGGGGTAATCGGGATACCGGGCTTTCCTGGTGGCTCAGTGGTAAAGAATCCACCTGCCAATGCTGGAGACATGGGTTTGATCTCTGGGAGAGGATGATCCCTTGGGGAAGGAAATGGCAACCCACTCCAGTATTCTTGCCTGGAAAACTCCACAGACAGAGGAGCCTGGCGGGCTATAATAGCCCGTGGGGTCACAAAAGAGTTGGAGACTTCTTAGTGACTAAACAACAACAAATCTGGATACTGGGTCTCTGTGTGTAGCTGATGGTCCCAGTGGCAGACATAATGAGATGACCAAAAAGTCTGTTTATGCAAAGACCCAAACCATCTTCTTGGCCAACCTAGTATTTACTGTGATCCCCATTTACTGTAACCACACACTCCAGTCGGTCCCGCACCTCCAGTCCAGCAACTCAATAAATGAGGTGGGTGGTTCACACCTAAAGGCAGCCTCCACTAACACCTACTCTTCTGAGCCACACTTTTTGATGCTTCCTGCTATAGCTGATGGGGTAGGCATAAAAGAATTCCAGCTCCCCTGGACTTCAAGTAATGCGCAAAAAAAAGGGGGGTGAGGGGGTGGGGGGAGGGGAGAAGGCAGGTTAAAATCCCAGAGACCTCACTCCAGCCTCTGACCTGGACAAGAACGGACTCACCGCACAACCCGCCAACATTAGACCAGTGCATTCGGGTCAGGAATATGTTGTCCAAACGGGACACCTTCAGCCTAAGAAAGAGAAAGCGCTGGAGCAGGACACAACACAATGGCCGGGGACTCTCTCTTCTGCTGACCCCCGTGTCAAAGCCGCACAGTCATCCCCGCCCCGCAGGAAGAGGGCTGGCTCACTTGTGCTCCTGCATGAGTCGCTGGACGCCTTCCCCGCAGTTGAAGAGATACCTAGAAGACGAATATCACACCAGAGTCAGAGTCTGTAAAGCTTCTGCCACCGATCAGATGCTTTGCTGTACACCATAGAGGGAAAAGAAAAAAAAAAAAACCCTGAAAACCCATGTAGTGCTATCGGCCGAGTGTCTGCTGTTAGGACGCTAGGTTTTGAACCCTCCTCGGCAGACGCGAGGAAGGGACTGGGGTGGGCCGGTGCTGGGGTCCTCTTCCATCCCCTCCTCCGCACACCAGCCCACTTCACACACGGACTAAGAGGCCCCAGCCATGGGGAGCACGCGAGAGGGCTCTGCCTAAGGGTCAGGGGCGCCTCCCGGAGCTACACGGACGGGGCAGTACGGGGTGCGGGCTCTCGCACCCAGTGACAACCGGGTGACCAATCCTAGGGACAGGGGGTAGGCCAGGGGACACCCACCCCCCACCGGGCCCCGGCGCGGCGCACGGACCGGTTGAATTCCGAGAAGACGTAGAGGGCGGCGCCCGCATCCCGGCCGCCGGCTGCCACCACCTGCAGGTACACGGTGTTCGGGCCCCCGGGCCCCCATGACGGGCCGCGCTTCTCCCGCGTGCGCAGGTGCCGCAGTGGATCCTTGGGCGGCCGCGGGCGGCGCGCCGGCCCCTGCGACATGGTGCGCCTGGCTGCGCACCGCAGCCCCAGCAGCGAGCGGAGAGCCCACATGCACGGCCTCCTCTTCCCAGAACCGAACGCAGCTGGCGGCCTCGGTCCACATACCCCGTGAGCACGGCCCCCTCCACCCGCGTGGCACTCCAGCCAATCACCGCGCCGCCAGTCGAGCTGCCCGACTACGCGAGGCCGCACGTCCAATAGGGAGGGACCTCTTCGCACTGCCCTTGCCAATTGGCGGTGGTCATAGAGAGGAAGAATGCTAGAGCGCCCTGAAGGGCCCCCGCCCCTGGTTTCTTTCTGGCTTCCCCTGGTTGTTCTTTCCGGAAATCTTCCCTCGTCTGGGCGGGGCTTCCGGGGACTCGGGGCGGGACTTCCAGGGGCACAGGACCGGAAAAGGAGATGCGGGCGGAGGAGCGAGTTCTTAGGGTGGGCTTAAGCTCTGGCGCTGGACACCGGTTCACACATATTCTGAGCTGTTCCCCCAGACGAGTCAACCCCTTGTGGTGGTTGTTAGGATTAGATGTGAGTAGATAAACTATATAGAACTTTACCATAGGAGTTTTGCTAACTTTTACGTTGTAATTTTCGTATGAATACACGTTTCAGATGTGTTTTACTGGGTTTTGGAAAGAAAAGCAAGAATGAGAGTTAAGAGAACAATCTCTGGAATAAGAGAATCTTTTATTAGTCGAGTGATCTTGACTTCTCTGAGCCCGTTTCCTTAACTGTAAAGGGGGTGGTCAGTTTTTACTTCGTAAGGTTTTATTTTTTAATATTTTTGTGTATTTATTTGGCTGTACCAAGCCTCAGCTGTAGCACGCAGGATCTTTAGCTATAACGTGTGTGATGTAATTCCCTGACCAGGGAATCAAACTTTGGCCCCTGCATTGCGAGGATAGAGTCTTAGCCACTGGACCATGAGGAAGCCCCGTACTTCATAAGGTTTTAGAATTAAATCACCACCTGACCTGCCTCTTGAGAAACCTATATGCAGGTCAGGAAGCAACAGTTAGAACTGGACATGGAACAACAGACTGTCGGTTCCAAATAGGAAAAGGAGTACGTCAAGGCTGTATATTGTCACCCTGCTTATTTAACTTATATGCAGAGAACATCATGAGAGACGCTGGGCTGGAAGAAACACAAGCTGGAATCAAGATTGCTAGTAGAAATATCAATAACCTCAGATATGCAGATGACACCAACCTTATGGCAGAAAGTGAAGAGGAACTAAAGAGCCTCTTGATGAAAGTGAAAGAGGAGAGTGAAAAAGTTGGCTTAAAGCTCAACATTCAGAAAACGAAGATCATGGCATCCGGTCCCATCACTTCATGGGAAATAGATGGGGAAATAGTGTCAGACTTTATTTTTGGGGGCTTCAAAATCACTGCAGATGGTGATTACAGCCATGAAATTAAAAGATGCTTACTCCTTGGAAGAAAAGTTCTGACCAACCTAGATAGCATATTCAAAAGCAGAGACATTACTTTGCCAACAAAAGTCCATCTAGTCAAGGCTGTGGTTTTTCCAGTGGTCGTGTATGGATGTGAGAGTTGGACTGTGAAGAAGGCTGAGCACCAAATAATTGATGCTTTTGAACTGTGGTGTTGGAGAAGGCTTTTGAGAGTCCCTTGGACTGCAAGGAGATCCAACCAGTCCATTCTGAAGGAGATCAGCCCTGGGTATTCTTTGGAAGGAATGATGCTAAAGCTGAAACTTCAGTACTTTGGCCACCTCATGCGAAGAGTTGACTCATTGGAAAAGACTTTGATGCTGGGAGGGATTGAGGGCAGAAGGAGAAGGGAACCATAGAGGATGAGATGGCTGGATGGCATCACCGACTCGACGGACATGAGTTTGAGTGAACTCCGGGAGTTGGTGATGGACAGGGAGGCCTGGCGTGCTGCAGTTCATGGGGTCGCAAAGAGTCGGACACGATTGAGCGACTGAACTGAACTGAATCAACAGCTTTGGGTGGCACTGTCATGGACCAGGCACTCAATGAATGGCGGTAAAAGTTGGGAAGGAAATAAAGTGTTTCAACTGACATAAAATAATTTAAAAAGCTGTTGGTGGTTAAGGAAATGTTGCCCAGGGACATTCATGGGGTAGACAGCCCAATAGAAACCTTTTGAAAAGCTAAAGAAGACTTAGCTCCCCTTTCAAAGCCCCTGAGAGATCTCAATTAAACCATGTAGAATACAAGGAACTTCCTTAAATGGGGATGACCCTTTCTTTACCTGGACATTCTAATCAAATATGAAACTGGTTCTGTGGAAGGATACCACACAACTGTGTAAAACGTTCTGTAGTTGAAGCAACCTTTACTGAAAGGATCAGGAAAACTTCGTTTTGTTATATTAAACATTTCCAGGGCTTAATCCTGAAACACTACCATGATGACACCTCCATCCCCAAAAGTATTCAAAATAAACATTTAAGCAAGAAAATCAAAGGCAGCCTATGGAATGGGAGAAAAATATCAATCAGTATGTGCCAATCATCTGATAAGCGGTTAATATCCAACATAGATAAGGAGCTCATACAACTTAATAGCAAAAAGTCAAATAAAATTTTGAAGTGAATGATAGACCTGAATAGACATTTTCCCAAAGAAGATATACAAATGCCCATCAGGTATATGAACAGCTGTTCAGCATCACTAATCATTAGGAAATGCAAGTAAAAACCTCAGTGAGCTATCACTATACACTGGTCAGAACTGGTTATTAACAAAAAGACAAGTAATAACAGGTATTGGTCAGGGTATGGAGAAAAGGGAAATTTGTGCACTGTTGGTAGGAATGTAAATTGGTGCAGCCACTATGGAAAACAGTATGGAGTTTCCTCAAAAAAAATAAATATGGAACTACTATAAGATTCAGAAATTCCACTTCTGGGTATATATAAAAATGAAATCACTAAGGAAATCAGTATCTCAGAGATATCTATGTAAGTTGCAGCATTATTTACAATAGCCAAAACATGGAAAAAACCAAGACAAGGACACAACCTAATAGATGAATGGATAAAATATGGTAAATATATACAATGAAATAGTACTCAGCCATAACAGATTTGCAACATCATGGGTGAAACTTGAGGGCGTTATACTAAGTGAAATAAGTCAGAGAAAGATAAATACTATATGATCTCACTTATATAGAGACTCTTAAAGGAATTCACAGAAACAGGAAATTAGTGATTACCAGAAGTTTGGAGCATGGGAAAACAGGTAGAGGTGTTCAAACTGTACAAACTTCTGGTTGCATGATGAATAAGCCCTGGGGTTGTAACGTACAGTACAGTAACCATTGTTAGCAATACTGTATTGTATACTTGAAAGTTACTAAGAAGGTAGATCACACACACACAAAGGTTACTTTGCATGGCGATGGAATTATTAACTAAACTCATGGTGGTAATCATTTTGCAGTATGTACTTACATCAAGTCATTACATTGTAAACCTTCAACTTACACAACGTTATATGTCACCAAACCTCAATAAGGCTGGGGGAAAACAGAGACAAAACCAAACCACTGGACGACCAGGGAAATCCCTTCATTCATCATTAGATGCTTAGCATTAAGCACAGCCCCTTAGCAACTGAAAAACAACTGAGACCTGGAAAGAACCCAGGACATGCTTGCTGAGGGCATGGAGGATCTGCCCAGTATTCGTTTGCTCAGGCTACCATAACATAACAGCAACCAAGGGGGTTAACAAACAGATATTAATTTGCTCACAGTTCTGGAGGCTGGAAGTCCAGGCTTAGCAGGGCAGATTTCTCTTGAAGCCTCTCCTTGGCTTGCAGATGGCCACCTCCTCCCTGCTTCCTCCCTGGGCTTCTCTTCTGTGCATCCCTGGCAGCGCCCTCTGTGTGTTTCAATTTCTTGGCACTCGTCTTATCTGACTAGGGGCCACCACCATGGCCTCCATTTAACTTAATCACATCTTTAAAAGCCCTCTCTTCAGATTCAGTCACATGTTGAGGTCCTGGGAGTTAGGGCCTCAACACCTGGATTCAGGGAAGGAACACAATTCAGCTCCTAACAGCTGACTGCAGCTCTCCTCTACTCCGTGCCCTTCTATTCAGGACACCTCAGCGTTCCTAGGTCTCCTGCCCCTCGACCTTCAAAGGGAGAATGTTTTGGTTCCTCTTCTCCTATGAGCCCAGCTGGTAGTTCTGAACCTGGTCTGAAATGAGAGTCTCACAGTCTCTTGCCAGAGACAGGCTGTGAGGCTGCGCCTCTCCACCTGATGGGAATATTCCTCTCAGTGGCAGGGGAGCGAGCTCTTCCCTTCAGGCGGCAAGTGCTCTCAAGTGGTGCCAGACTGGAGCAGTTAAGTCTTCTAGATCCTGATTCAAAATTATAAATCAACTATTAAAACAACAACAAAACCTTCTAGATCCTCAGCTCATGTTCAGAGCCGTCCCACATCCTCCACGGGGCATGTTCTGGGTGGCTCCTACCATGTGCCTGCCCTGTGGCCTGGCTGCCTGGGACCCCTGGTCAGACCTGGAGTACCGGTCCCATTCAGACTGGTCAGGGCTCAGGGCAAGTCCAGAGGGGTGCAACGCGCACCATCACCACTAGAGGGCGCGGTGGCTTCTCCCTTCAGTGTTAGCTCCTTTCAGAGTTTATCTCCAGAGCTACCAAGTGCTTAGCACACTGCTGCTCGTAAGAAAAACTTAGGCTGTTTTACTGAAGAGTTTACGGACTGGTGGGAGGCTGGCAAACGTTGAGGTGGGTATTTCCCCTCTGTAATATTTTCCCCCTTCAGTATATACTGAAAAATATTTCAAGTGTTAATTGAACACCCACAGGTGGTGCTGGGCTTGCCAGGTGGCTCAGCTGGTAAAGAATCCGCCTGCAATGCGGGAGACTTGGGTTGGATCCCTGGGTTGGCAAGATCCCCTGGAGAAGGGAAAGGCTACCCACTCCAGTATTCTAACCTGGGGAATTCCATGGGCTGTATAGTCCGTGGGGCTGAAGAGTAGGACACGACCAAGCGACTTTCACTCGGATGGTGCTAGTGAAAGCCTGGCAATGCAGGAGACACAAGAGATGCGGGTTCAATCCCTGGGTTGGGAAGATCCCCTGGAGAAGGGAATAGCAACCCTCTCCAGTATGCTGGCCTGGAGTCCCATGGACAGAGGAGCCTGGCGGGATACAGTCCATGGGGTCGCAAAGAGTCAGACGTGGTTGAATGACTAACCCTTTCTTTTCTTTCCAGTCATTATGACCTTCCCTGAGTTCCAAAGGACAGGTTGCTAGTCAAGGGAGGAGAAACCACCAAAAGCAAGATTAAAGGGACCAGATGGACTGCCTGAGACTAAGGGCATGCAAGCCCTGCTCACACCTTGATCTTGTCAGACCCCGCCTTTGACCCACTGTTATGAAACCCTTCATGAAGTCTTCTAGAGTAGTCACATGATTTTTCAGGGCAGAGGCCTGGTGTGTCTCCCTTTGCTTGGCAAGGCAATCGTTTTCTACTTCATCCAAAACCTTGTCTCTGGGATTTGATTTGGCACCAGTGTTCTGAGAGGTTGAGCTTTTGGTAGCATTATGGACTGAATTGCACCCCCCCACCCCACCCCCCCAAAATGTTAGTCACTCAGTCGTGTCCAACTCTTTGTGGCCCCGAGGACTGTAGCCTGCCAGGCTCCTGTGTCCATGAGATTCTCCAGGCAAGAATACTGGGGTGGGTTACCATTCCCTTCTTCAGGAAATCTTCCCAACCCAGGAGTCAACCCGGGGTCTCCTGTATTGCAGGCAGGTTCTTTACCATCTGAGCCACAAGGGAAGACCCATCCCCTCAAAATTCATGTGCTAAAACCTAACTCTCAGTATTCTGATTGTATTCAGAGAAAGGGCCTTTAGTACTCTGATTGTATTCAGAGAAAGGGCCTTTAAATGGGTAATTAAGTCAAAATGAGTCCTTAGGGTCCTAATCCAATCCTCCTGGTGTCCCTGCAGGAAAAAGAAATTAAGACTCAAAAGAAACACCAGGGATTCTCCAGGAGAGAGGAGAACCCAGTGAGAACATCGGGGGACAACAGCCATCTGCAACCCAAGGAAAGAAGCTTCTCACGAAACCCAACCTTGATCTCACCCTCCCAGCCCCCAGAACTGTGAGAAAACATGTTCCTGTTTAAGCCGCTCTGTCTGTGGTATTTTAGTACAGGAATCAGCCTAGCAGGTTGACACATCCCACTTCCACGAAGCTGACATGGCCCCTGGGGAGCCTGGTGACTCAGAAACCGTGAGGTCTGAATTTTCTGCCAACCCAGCATGGCGGCTTAAAACAGAAATATGTGAGAGTAGTCCCTGGTGGTCCAGTGGCTAAGACTGCACTCTCAACGCCGGGGGCCTGGGTTTGATCCCTGGTCAGGGAATTTGATCCTGCATGACGCCACTAAGAGGTCGTAGGCCACAACCAAAGATCTCATGTGTTGCAACTAAGACTAGGTGCAGCCAAATAAATATTTTAAAAGGATGAAGAAATATGTAGAACTCTAGCTATAGCTTTCTACACATTTTTTTTTTCCCATTGATAGCATAAGCATGTGTGTTAGTGATGGCTATTTTTGGGCACAATGGATAACGTCAGGAAGTCTCACAGAACATAAGGCATGCTTGGGATTTTGGAAAATTAACAGGAAATTTCGAGGATGGCAAGATGAGGAAAGTTAGTCCAGCCAGAGGGAACAGTAAGGAGATAGGAAAAATGGGGATGTATCCAGTGAGTGTCTACTCTGTGATGGGCGTGCCTCTGTGAAGTTAAATGTGTTCCTCATCTAATCCCCAGCACTCTTGCCTGGAAAATCCCACGGATGGAGGAGCCTGATAGGCTGCAGTCCATGGGGTCGCAAAGAGTCAGACACGACTGAGCGACTTCACTTTCACCTAATCCTCACCACAGTCTTACTGCCTGTAGCCTATTATTATCCCATTTCACAGATGGGAAAACCAAGGCAGAAAGAGATTAATTCACCCAAGATTACAAACTTCATAGGTAATGGAGATTTACTCTAATTTTTCATCAGTAGACACCCTGTATGAAGAAGGCAATGGCACCCCCACTCCAGTACTCTTGCCTGGAGAATCCCATGGACGGAGGAGCCTGGTGGGCTGCAGTCCATGGGATCTCGAAGAGTCGGACATGACTGAGCGACTTCACTTTCACTTTTCACTTTCATGCATTGGAGAAGGAAATGGCAACCCACTCCAGTGTTCTTGCCTGGAGAATCCCAGGGACAGCGGAGCCTGGTGCGCTGCCGTCTATGGGGTCGCACAGAGTCGGACATGGCTGAAGCGACTTAGCAGCAGCAGCAGCAGCAGCAGTCACCCTGTATTCTGCTTTTCAGTCCACCAGGGTAGGGGTAGGGCCGTGAGGAAAAGATATATTTATGTGTATTCTATAATGCTTTTGTGGAATCACTGTATTAAGGTTCTTCAGAGAGCCAATAGGATGTACACACACGTGTGTCTGTATGTGTTGAAAGAAGACTTTAAGAAATTGGCTCGTGTGGTTGCAGCTCCACGCTTTCACTGCAGAGGGTGTGGGTTTGTCCTTTGGTCCCTAATCAGGGGACTGAGATCCTGAAAGCCACACTGTGTGGCCAAAGTAAAAAAAAAAAAGAAGAAAACGCAGGGCAATCCAGTAAGTTGGAGACCCAGAGTTGTAGTTGAGTCCAAAGTCCATCTGCTGGCAAAATTCCTCCTTCCTCCAGGGTGGTCAGTCTCAAGTGGCTTTAACTGATTAGAAGAAGGCAACCCAGACTATGGAGGGGTCATCTACTAAGTCAATGATTTAAATGTTAATCTTATGTTAAAAAAAAATACACATAAACATCTTAGAATGATGTTTGACCGAATATCTAGGTACCATGGCCTATCCGTGGGCTTCCCTCATAGCTCAGTTGGTAAAGAATCTGTCTGAAAATGCAGGAGATCCCAATTCGATTCCTGGGTCAAGAAGATCCACCAGAGAAGGGATAGGCTACCCACTCCAGTATTCTTGGGATTCCCTAGTGACTCAGCTGGTAAAGAATCCGCCTGCTATGTGGGAGACCTGGGTTTGATCCCTGGGTTGGCAAGATCCCCTGGAGAAGGGAAAGGCTACCCACTCCAGTATTCTGGCCTGGAGAATTCCATATACTGTATAGTCCATGGGGTCGCCGAGTTGGACACGACTGTGACTTTCACATGGCCTATGCAAGTTGACATATAAAATTCATCACCTATTGGTTTAGATGGGCTCATTTAGGAAACTGAAGTAAAAGTAGCCTTGTCTGATGGAAGGAGAAAAGAAAGATGTCAAGGTTGTTGGGGTGGGTGTGGGGGACCTCTGCTAGCTGTCCCCTGCTGAGCAAGCATCCCACAGGGAGCTGGCTTTGGTGATTTTACAGGCAACTGAAACATGAGTGCCCACGCAAAAGCAGTGTCAGCTGTAGGTTTTTGAGGTCATCCTCTGGACCTGATAAGTTCTCTTTGGGGAAGCTCCCTGGCCCCCACTGGCCAGATGCTGCATGCAGCCACACACTGTCTGGGCTCTGCTGCCTCCTCGGGACTCTGACCCAGGAAATCAGCCACAGAAACTTTCTCTGAGACCCACCTGAAGTCCTGCTCCCAGATCCACAGATTGGGGGACATTTTTCCAGAGGGACGTTGAGGCAGGAATTCCTCCTCTGCTTCAGGAGCCTGAAATCACCGTCCAGAAAGTTTCTTCATTCCCTACTCTCTACTTGGCCCAATCCGTCCCATCAGTGGGCCTGGCTCCTTTATCCCAGGGCAGAGGGGAATCCTGAGGGGAAAGTCAGTTATAATTTAACGACATTATCCCACCTATTTCGTGGCCATCAGCCGCATCCCCTTGTATTTCACTCTCCTGCGTCCCCAGCACCGACACTTCGTGACGTCATAAAGAAGAGGAGGATATGTTCTGAAGTCTGGAAACACCTGCCTGTTACTGACTCAACACCACAAGCTCTTACTTTATAAGAGGAAAAAAAAATCATAAAAGACCTTGAATGCTGCTTTTTGTTCATAAGCATTTTCCTTCTCTCTCTCGTCTTTTCCTCTCTGCATAACTGAAGGGAGCTGGTAGCAACTCCTCTGCTTTGCAGCTCAGCTGGTAAAACGCCTGGAAAGCAGCCAGTGGCCTGGGTTCAATCTACTGATAAGTCATCAATTTCTTTCTCACCCAAAACATCTGGTTTCGGATCCTGAGTTATGAGCTAATATTAAATATAAAAGTTTATAGCATCACATATATAATACTGCTGATTAGAAACATCAAGAAAAGTAATTGACTGGAGGGGACTCAGTGTGACCAGCTGGTTGAACATCTGGATGGGATCCAAGAGGCTTGAATTGAATCCCCAATCTGTCCATTCTTTCTTGGTCAGTAATATCTGGTCTGAGAGCTTTAAAAAAGAGTTCGACTCTCTTCCTTGGATACCACTTTTGCCCAGTGTTTTATACACAAGAAATGGGCATGTGTGTTCACTAGGAAAAACTAAAATAATTATAGTTTTTATCCTCTCTTGCATCCTTTTACGGGCCTTGATTGGTTTTCATTATTTCCTTAGCCGCGGGGTGTTACCAGCAGTGACCACTCGGTGGCAGCAAACCCTCGTCTTTCGCCCACGGGCTGAGGTTGTGGCGGGGGTGAAAATGCCCGGACCCATCTTACTCCATCTGGCTGGCAGCTGAGCCTCCCCGGGAGGGAGAAGAGTTCCTGCCAGTCTGGGCTTTGTTCTCAGGGGGCTTCGTTTGACATCTGTTACTCAATTCTCCGCAGAATTCCTTTGCCGACTACATCCGTGTGACCAACAACCTGAAGTTAACCAAGGCTTTTGGTGGTGGTGTGTTCTGTTAGCATAACCCTCCCCAACACGGATTTCTCCGTCTCTCCTGATGTTGCTGTCGGTCCAGGATTTAAGGAGGGCAGTGGTTTCTGGAATCTCTTCTCAACAAGCTTCTTTCCAGGACATTAGGCAGAGAGGAGGCTCATCTCAGACTGTCTGAGGGTGGCTGCTCTAAACCCCACCTAAGTCCAGGCTCAGTGTGCAGGGATTTGAGGCTTGATCACCGAGATTTGCCACTTTCATTTCACCATGTGATTGGGAGGGGGTGGGAGGCGTCGCAGGGGAACGTGCTGGATACAGAGTAGCGTCCTGATACAGGACACAAGGAATGTACCACAATGTGTATGTGCTTGGTCGAGTTTATGTTCAACTTTCTGCAACCCCATGGACTGTATGTAGCCTGTCAGGCTCCTCTGTCCATGGGATTCTCCAGGCGAGAATACTGGAGTGGATTGCATTTCCTTCTCCAGGGGATCTCCCCAACCTAGGGATCGAACGCAGGTCTCCTGCACTGGCAGGCAGGTTCTTTACCACTACACCACCTGGGAAGCCACATGCTACAGAGTAGCATCTTATTCTGATCTCCCACTCCTTCCTTTTCTTTTTCTTGCCTTTTGTGTCCAGAACATTATTGCTTGAGGCAGAAGGACACCCAGGAACCCACTGCTTCAGGCAGGAGGAAATCACCAATGCAGCCCTCTTCCTCCAGAGCCTTGCTGGGCTGCTGCTACGGCTAGGTCACTTCAGTCGTGTCCGACTCTTCGCGACCCCATGGGCTGCAGCCCACCAGGCTCCTCCGTCCATGGAATTCTCCAGGCAAGAATGCTGGAGCGGGTGCCACTGGGAGAGCAAAAGCCACATGTGTGTGTCAGTCTTTATTGAGTGCTGCTAAATTCTAAAATAGACAAAGGTGAGTGAACTATTAAAAATCTGTCAACTATTTCTGGAAACTTACCTTTTGAAAAAGAGCCACCAAGAGCAGAAGTTCTCAAAAATATGGCTCCTGGGCCAGTAGCATGAACACTGCCCAAAGCTTACTACAAATGCAGAGTCTCAGGCCCGCCCAGATCTACTGAATCTGAAACTCCAGGGTGGAGGGCTGGGGGAAACCAGTGGCCTGGGCTATAGCCACTGCTCCAGGGAGGGGATTCTTGGGTTCTTATTTTTTGACATTTTTTTTCTTATTTTTCTTTATTTTCTTGCCTATGATAGAATTCATCTTTTTATTATTATTATTTTTAAACATTTATTTGGCTGCATCCGGTCTTAGGTGCGGCATGCGGGGTCTTCTGTCTTTGTTTTAGTTGGGGCATGCGTAATCTTTAGCTGCAGCATGCAGACTCTTAGTTGTGGCATGTGGAGTCTAGTTCCTTGCCCAGGGATTGAACCTGGGTCCCCTGCATTGGGAGCTCTGAGTCTTAGCCGCTGGACCACTAGGAAAGTCTCAGGAGGGGATTCTGATGTCCACTTGGGCTTGAGAACCAGGGTGTTTGAGTACACCCTCCCCCACCTTTCCTGCTTCCCAGGCAGCGCTAGTGGTCAAGAAGCCGCCTGCCAAGGCAGCAGACAGAAGAAACAGGGTTTCGACCCTGGGTCGGGAACATCCCCTGGAGGAGCCATGGCAACCCCCTCCAGCATTCTCGCATGGAGAATTCCATGGACAGAGGAGCCTAGCGGGCTAGAGTCCATAGCGTCACACAGGGTCCAACGCCACTGAAGGGACTTAGCACTCCTATCTTCTTCCCTTATCTTCTTTCTTTCTTGAATTCCTTTCAAGAGCCAGGTTCAGGATTATCTTGGCCCCTGCCCCAGGAGAATTTACAGATTAATGGGCGAGACAGTAAAAATCTGGGCCCGTGATCATAACAGTAGAGAACCTCTCGTGTGCTGTGGGCACAAGCTAGAGGCCCCTCACAGCTTTGAACAGCAGTGAAATGGGGGTTGCAGACAGTAAGACCTGAGTCAGGAATAAAACTGCTGTTGTTCAGTCCCTCAGTCATGTCTGACTCTTTGCGACCCAATGGACTGCAGCACACCAGGCTTCCCTGTCCTTCAACATCTCCCAGAGTTTGCTCAAACTCATGTCCATTGAATCGGTGATGCTATCCTATCCTATATTCTATGCTATACCAGCTCATCCTCTGTCATCCCCTTCTCCTCCTGCCTTCAGTCTTTCCCGGGTCTTTTCCAATGAGTCAGCTCTTTGCATCAGGTGACCAAAGTATTGGAGCTTCAGCTCCAGCCATCAGTCCTTCCAATGAATATTCAGGGTTGATTTCCTTTAGGATTGACTGGTTTGATCTCCTTGCTGTCCAAGGGACTCTGAAGAGTCTTCTCCAGCACCACAGTTTGAAAACATCAATTCTTTGGCTCTCAGCCTTCTTTATGGTCCAACTCTCACATCTGTGCATGACTACTGGAAAAACCATAGCTTTGACTATACAGACCTTTGCTGGAAAAGTGATGGATGTCTCTGCGTTTTAACATGCTGTCTAGGTTTTTATAGCTTTTCTTCCAAGGAGCAAGTGTCTTTTAATTTCAGGGCTGCAGTCACCAACAGAAAAATATATACAAGTACTTCTCAACCCCCATTGTGCTGCTCTGAGTCAGCAATGGTCTAAAAATGCCTCACCAGACACCCCTTTCGGTGGTTTTGGGGCCACTGGGATGGCAGACTCTTAGCCTCCAGAGCCAGGCAGGTGGCATGGTGAGCGATCAACAGGACGAGGGGAGAACAAGCAAAACCTGGCCCGGGGCTCCACGTGGCAGTGATGCTCTGCCCAGAGCAAGCCTTGGTTCCCCAAGAGACGCAGGCCCAGGTGATGCCAGATGCCAGATCCTGGGACTGTTTTACAAGTGAGCCTGGAACACTAGATTTTTATGCAAATTTTCCTGAGAACATATATAAACACTATGGGCCATAAAGGAGAGGCGTGGAAGCCAAACATAAGCACAAACCAGGCTGGTCGCCCTATTTGAGCATTTGCTTTCACGATCGCCACCTAGCAGTGAGCATGGGTTGCTGCACTCTGCTTTTCCAGCCACAGAGGCAGCGGACTTCTTTCCTCTCTTCTTAAATTAGGGTTAGGATTTCCAAAAGTCTGACACCTAAGGGACTGTTCTCCTTCTGGAAATGGATTAAACTGAAAGGGGGTGGGGGTGGGGGTTGAGACGGTACTTTGAGGCCCCTGAGGTGTGGGGGAAGGAGGTGACACCCCCCCCCACCCCCATCCCCGCCCAGGCTTGTGTCCCTGCTTTGCCTCTGGGAACTTTGCGAGATGATGCTCATTTGCCTTGGAAATAGGAGAGTAGGATGGCTCAGCATTTGGGGACAGGACAGAGGGACCAGGAAGGTGCTGGGTTTGCAGAAAGAGGGCAGTATGTCACTGAGGGGACAGGGTCCCCCTGCCCTTCATGGGTATCCCAGCAGAGGACAGAGAGAAGCAGAGCCCTGGGTGGGAAGCAAAATCCTCACCCAGCTCTGTGTCTGCTGGGGCAGAACTGAGATGTGACCCCGGGGCAAGTCACTTCCTGTCCCTGAGCCTCCGAGTCCACACCTGCACAGTGTGGACATGGGACACGATTCCCCAGTAAAGAGCAGAATCCAGCGATCGGTCTTGCTTTCTTCCTTAGTAGGAAGAATTAGAGAAACTGAGAAATTGAAGGTATATTTCTTTTTTCCTTTTTAAAAACATTTTTGGCTGCGTCAGGTCTTAGCTGTGGCATGTGGGATGTTTTGTTGCAGCATGCGGGCTTCTCTCTCGTTCTGTCCCATGGCTCTGTAGTTGCAGTCTGCAGGCTTAGTTGCCCTGTTGAATGTAGGATCCTAGTTCCCACACCAGGGATTGAACCCACGTTCCCTGCACTGGAAGGTGGATTCTTAACCACTGGAACACCAGGGAAATCCCGGAATATTTCTCTTTGAAAAACATTTGCTTTGAAGTCAATTGAGGTATAACTCTGCTGCTGCTAAGTCACTTCAGTTGTGTCTGACTCTGTGTGACCCCATAGACGGCAGCCCACCAGGCTCCTCCGTGCCTGGGATTCTCCAGGCAAGAACACTGGAGTGGGTTGCCATTTCCTTCTGCAGTGCATGAAAGTGAAAAGTGAAAGTGAAGTCAATCAGTTGTGCCTGACTCTTAGTGACCCTGTGGACTGCAGCACACCAGGCTCCTCCATCCATGGGATTTTCCAGGCAAGAGTACTGGAGTGGGGTGCCATTGCCTTCTCTGAGGTATAACTCTAGCCAATATTATTTCTTCATTAACTATGTGCCAGGGCTTGCCTGATGGCTCAGCGGTGGTGCCTGCAATGCAGGGGATGCAGGTTCAATCCCTGGGTTGGGAAGATCCCCTGGACGGGGACATGGCGACTACTCCAGTATTCTTGACTGGGAAAATCCTATGGACTGAGGAGCCTGAAGGGCTCCATGGGGTTGCAGAGAGTCAGACATGACTGAAGTGACTGAGTACACACACGCAGGCCCTTTCCTAAGCCCCTCATATACCCTAACTCACCTAATCCTTGAGGCAAGTGTAGGAGGCACATGTCATTTTTACTCTTGTTTTACAGTTGAGGAAACTGAGACTCACGTAGTATAAGGAACCATCCCAGGTCACCAAGCTAGATGGCAGAGCAGGGATAAACTCTAGAATGAAGGAGGCTGCCTTCCTCCTGACAAACACAGCACATTCTCCACTGCTTCCAGAGTCCATCTCCAGATTTGCAGAGACCTGTGCTTGGGACTAGACAGTTTCCTCTGTGCTTGTGAAGGGGATCAGAATATACCATCTCAATTTTTGGTGACAAAAATCAACTTAAAGAATTAATCAAAAAGGACAGTCACTAGCTCGACTGACTGCAAAGTCCAGCAGTAGAGCTGGTAAGATGTCTTCAGGTTCTGCTGGATCCAGGTGTTCTCAAGGTATCCCCAGAAACCTGTCCTGCTCTCTGCCTCTGAGCTGCCTGCTTCTCATTATTGGCCTCATCCTCAGAGGGACTCTACCCAGGAAAGAGCAGATGGGCATCCACAGTTCCAGAAAGATGGTCTATTATCTTAGCAACTCCAGCAGAAAAAGGCTGCCAGGGGGTTAGCGACGCTTCACTCTTCTCTGCCAGGAAAGGGTCAGTCCATCTGAACCTCAGAAACTGATAGTGGCAAAGGAATGACGGTCCTCCAAAGGAAAATTGGAATGGTGTTACTTAGCCAGGGCTGCCTGCAATGCAGGAGATGCTAGGGATGTGGGTTCGATTCCTGGGTCAGGAAGATTCCCTGGAGAAGGAAATGGCAACCTGCTCCAGTATTCTTGCCCAGAGAATTCATGGACAGAGGAGCCTGGCGAGCTGCAGTCCACGGGATCGCAAAGTGTGGGACAATACAGAGCATGCACGCTATGCCCTTCCATAGCCAGTGGACTCTGGGGATCCGAAAACAACAGATGGCTCTTCACGCCCTCTCCTTGCGGCTGGTCATTCTGGGGACCTTGCTGTGCTCCCTGGGTTGGGCTTTGATACATCTCTTCTGCCAGAGGGCTTTGCTATATCTTCTTGATGGAAGGCTGTGTTTCTCTTCTTCATGCTCTTCTGAATTCTGTATGTTTACAGCAGTGGAGTCACATGGGCTGAACTTGGTTCAGCCTTGGCAAAACGTCCTGCAGCTCATCAGTGTTCCAGGCCAGCCAACTCACCAGGAAGCCACACTCAGGTTTGGAGCCAAATGTCAGCAGGAACATAGCTGAACATAAGTCTGTGTTAGATCCTGGCATGCAGTGTCCAGCTGCCCTTCACAAGGCCTAGGCACCCATCTCCTAGGTCCTGGGAATATTGCTTGTGGGACTGATGGTTCATAGGTATGTCCTTCACTGAGCATTGTCCACATCTGTGCTACAGGGCCCTCCTTCAGCCAAGGATACACACCCTGCTGAGGTCCAGCCCACAGTCAATGAAATAAAGTTATCCACCCAACCGCTGAGCTCCCCACTGGACTAGCCGGGGCCTCAGTTGCATCCACACTGTGTCCTGCCCATTCCTGCCTCCTCCATGTCCTTACAGGCAACCCTCCCGAGAGCTCTTCCGGAAAACCCTTCTGTACACAACTCCCCTCTCAACATCTATTTCCAGAGAGCCAGTCTAAGACATCTGGTTTTCTCTCCTTGTGGTCTGTGGACATGCTGCCCCCAGAGACATGTGTACCCCCTTTTCTTCTAAATAATTTTATGTATTTATCTATTGGCTGTGCTGGGTCTTTGCTGCCATGTGGGTTTTTCTCTAGCTGTAGCAAGTGGGGGCTACTCTCTAAGTGTCCGTGGGCTTCTCGTTGCTGCGGCTTCTGCTTGTGGAGCGCCGGCTCTGGTGCTCAGGCTTCAGTAGGTGCAGCCCGTGGGCTCAGTAGTTCCAGCTCCTGGGCTCTAGAGCACAGACTTAGATGCTCCGAGGCACGTGGGATCTTCCCGGTGTCCCCTGCACTGGCAGGCAGGTTCTTTACTGTCTGAGCCACCAGGGAAGCCCCAGGGTTGGAGTTAGGTGCTCATGTTAAGAAATAGGGTGAGAGGGACTTCCCTGGCGGTCCAGTGTAGTTAATAATCTACCTTGCAACGCAGGGGACTTGGCTTTGATCCCTGGTCAGGTAACTAAGGTCCGCATGCCGCAGAGCAACTAAGTCCACGGCTCCACAACTAGAGAGTCCGTGGTCCATCACAAAAGATCCCAGGTGCCGCAACTAAGACTGGACACAGCTGAATCAATAAATAAATGCTTAAAAACAAAGAGAAAATAGGCTGATAAAGCAGCAGATTTATTGTTCCAGCTGAGAGTCCTTGTCTGGTGACAAAGATGCTCTCCTCAACCAGATTCTCTGTGCAGGCTTCTCTGAGACCTTTTCCACCAAGGCTTTGACTTTGGCACTTGCATGTTCATTTCCGCATTGTCCGATTTTAGCAAGGATCCGGCCAAGGCAGTTAGGCCAGCATCCCGATCCTCCACACTTGATCACCCTCCACAACCAAGAGCCTCATCCTCCACCATCCCCCAGGTCATGTCTGACCACCCGCCCTCCCTCAGGGAGAATCCTGTTGGTCAGTTTACTAGAATCCCTGCTACCCAGGCACTTTTTTATCGTTGCTGTTGATACACAAAGTAACCCATTTATTATAGGCTGGCAATGTTATCAATTGATGGTGCCTCTAGTGGTCCTTCAGTCCTGGACTCTTCTGATGGCAGACTTCTCTGTGACAGCAGAGGTTGGGCTGTAGGTCCAGGCACCATCAGCTACCATTTTCATGCAGGAACCACAATGCCAAATGCCCACAGCTCATCTCTTCATCTTGGTCTTGCCACAGAAGGAGCAGGTGTACTTGGCTTGCTGGCCAATTTAAATTTTCTTCACCATTTTCCTGAGGGGGTCACCATAATGGGTCCTATATTTCCCCACGATTCCAACATTCTGGGTGCGTTTCACCATCCTGCCACAGCCCAGGTCCGAGCCCAGAGCTACCCCGAGTTCCCATCCACTGACTGACCCCCACCCCATCAACCCTGCTCCTTGGCTGTAAATTCCCACTTTTCCTTGTCGTTTTCAGCACTGAGCCCAGGCTCTCTCCTCCACTGCAAAACCTCGTTGTAGCGATCTGTCTGCCTATCACGGTCGTTCCCCTTGAATAAACCCCTCCTCACCGTTTTTTAACAAGTGACATGAATACTTATTTCTTCTACACTGTTGCGGGGGCTGCTGATCATTCAAGACTTCATTCAAGGTTACTTCTTCTGAGAAGCCTTTTCTGCTTTTTCAGGAAACGTTACTGTCACTTCCTATCTGGGCTTTCACTGCATGTTTTACATATTTTAGTAGAACCACTAGCCTCAGTCTCTCAGTTGTGTCTGACTCTTTGTGACCTGTGGACTGTAGCCATGAGGCTCCTCTGTCCATGGGATTTCCCAGGCAAGAATACTGGAGTGCGTTGCCACCTCCTTCTCCAGGAGATCTTCCCAACCCAGGGATCGAACCTGGGTCTCCCACACTGCAGGCAGATTCTTTACCATCTGAGCCACCAGGGACATGGACACAAATCATTATAAATACTAATATTTTTTCTAGTAAAGTGTTTTTCAAGCTTTAAAAACAATTACAGAATGCAGGACTCATGGTGGGAATCAGAGCCTTCACGTTGTAGAAGGAGCAGGGGGAGTGACTGTTCCTTGGAGCCCCTTATGCCTCATGCAGTCTCCAATACAGAGGCGAACTTCCATTATAAGTTCATGGAATATATGAGTGAGAGGATGAATGAATGAAGCTGTCTGATTTGGTGTATGGTCCTCTCTGGCTCCAGTTTCAGTTTTATGAATCTAGCTAGGGACAATCAAGAGTTAATTACTGTAAAGTTGTTCCTCAGAATCAAAACCTACTGGAATATTCACTTTTCATTTCACCATAGGAACCCTTTGGGGCAAGGGTCCTGGGATCAGTCAGTGGGGTCATTTGCTTGTCAAGTACAGAATAACTCAAAGGGTGTTGGCTGTTTTTTATTTCTCTCAAGGTGGGGCACCTAGATGGACTGACCTCAATGTTGAAATGTTTCTCTCAGAATACCACCTGCCAGGGCACCTCCCACCAGTTCCAAGAGCATCAGGATAATCACTGCTCTGTGTTCCTTAAAGTTCATTGTTCTTGAACACCTCTGAAGACCTCAGGGGTGTCCATTCTTAGGTGGAGATTCAGGGCACACCCCAGGCTCATATGCAGCACATTGCCAAAGGGCGGTTTCCTCCTGCAGATGGCTAATTGCTTCAATTTCACGTTACTTCTTATTAGCTTCAGCTTACAAAGGTGACATTTCCTGACCTTTCCCTGAAATCCTGATTCTGAACTCTGTCTGAAGCCTGATGACCCTTCTGCACTGAATATACACAATAAACAGTTGCTGGATGATTGAACTGATATTATCAACCTAAGTTTTGATTTGCGGCTAACTCAGTCTGACCTGCCACCTCCTGGTCTGGAAGCCTGTTGGGATAGTCAGCAGGGTCGTCTCCATTCGTGACTCGTGAAGACCGCATTCCCCACTCGGTCTGAACCTCCAGCCAATTCCAGCATCACACGATGCTCGGCATAGATTTCCTGAAACAGACGACAAATGCATGAAACACACCCCTATTGGTTTTCCATGTGGAACCTATAAAAAAAAAAAAAAAAAAAACAGTCTTCCTTCCCTCTTGCAAAGACTCTTTCATCCATCTGGTTTAAATTTGTGTGGATTGCTGCCTGCCCAGAAAAGGGTTAATGAGACCAGGGAGGGAGAGCTCTGTTTACTTGGCCGGGCTTCGCAGGAGTCCGGTTTCTCCCAGAAGTTGAGTCCAATCAAAACCAACCCAGGGGGCCGAGGAGGACTTCTGGTTTGCCCCGACAGGACTTAAAGGGGCTGGATGAATGTGGCACCACGACCCTGGCAGCAGCAGCAATAACCATGCTGCACAGGCAGATGGTCTGCAGAGAGCATGGCCAGAGTACCAACTTGCACTCACAACATAATGCAGATCACATTTCCATAACTGCATAATACACAGGCCCAGCACTGTAACATTGCTTGTTTAAATGTGATACAAATTAGACGCAGAAGCTGGGGCCCTTTGGTAAATGCTACCCAGGGATGATCTTCAGAGACTTTAGTTTCTGACCGGACTTCAGTCTTAGGAAGCTCGGCTCATTTTTCTGATGGCCAGTTCTGCAAATGAGCACCTTCAAGTTATCCTTTCTGGTCCTCCTGAAGGTTTCCAAGAATGTGACATCTTCCCAAGCAAAGAGGAACACTTGGATGTGTGGTTGGCTGGGGGACTTCCAATAATTACTTCCTTAAGGGTTGACATTAGAAAGGAATTCACATGAGGCCAAAAAGAACGCTTTTTCAAAAGGCTTACTCTCTGGGGATGTTTTAGTCAGAAAGATGGCCAAGGTTGAATTAAGCCAGACTTGTATAAATCTCACTGTTATGATATTAAGAAAATGAACTGGACTTTGATCTCTTTATGTTTTATATGAATGCTGTTGGGATAATACAGTATTTCCTTTGGCTGTAAGAGTCATTATTATCCTGTAAGAAGGATAATAAAATGGGGATGGTGTGTTAAGATGCAGTTTGAGATAGAGTGGCACCGTGTGTGATGGTGGAAAAGTTTGCTGCCTTCTGTATAAGAAGGCTATTTTATTTTTAAACTTTTATTTTACTCTTTTAGCCATACTGAGAAGCATGCAGGATCTTAGTTCCTCGACAGGGACTGAACCCATGCCCCTTACTTTGGGAGTGCAGAGTCTTAACCACTGGGCCACCAGGAAGTCCCTAAGAAGGCTATTTTACATCCCATATTTGCTAATCCTCCCAGAGTCCAAAGGGGGTTGTCAATATGTTACCATTTGAAACTGCATTGGAAATGTTCCAAATTTTCCCTAATTTCAGCAGCAGCAGCAGCAGCAGCAGCAGCAGCAGCAGCAGCAGCAAGTGGCCTTGTTAGGGTAAGACAGTCACTGTTCCCGTCCATTTGTCCAGGTTCCGTCCATTTGTCCAGTGGTTAACCACTCGCTCAGCACCCACTAGCGATGGGGCAAAGTTGATACTCAAATGCCATCAACTTCTGATTCCAAGTGTCCACCCCATCGCATTGGGTGTCATTTTGTATAATTCACTTCTGCTTTCAGTATAACCCAGAAATGCCCCCAAAATGACATGCATGACCCAGAAGTTAACATGACCACAGACAGCCACCGCACAAGTAAAATCCGTTTGCATTAAACCATCACTAAGACGAGAGTCATGCATTTAGCTCTGTGCTCCGTGTCCCCAGGGATGACCCAGGATAACAGTGCGCAGCCGCTCTGGTTTCAGTACTTTCCTGTCATCCTTTACAGCTGTGTCACTCAAGGTACCGTTTGCAGACCTGCAGCCTCCGCATCGCCTGAGAGCGTGTCCAAAGAGCAGCAGCTCGGGCGCCATCCCAGAACCGCTGAATGAGAGTATGCATTTCAGCAAGAGCCCCAGGCGACCCAGAGCCTGTCAGGTTGTGGAGGTGCGGTGTCCAGAGATCCGGCCTTTGCTCTTTTATGTAGTGGGCTCTGCAGGAGGCGAGGAGGAGGACCAGGCAGGATATACCCACCTAACTGCCCATCTTCTTGAAGGAGTAGTTCGACTGGAAATGAGTGACAGCTGTGGAAGGAAGAAGCTGGGAAGGAGTTTGGAGACAGAGAGGAACTTGCCAGTAGCTGCCTGCAGACATCTGGTTTGAGGTCTCAAGGAAACAGACAGCGATTCTGACTTTTTTTTTTTTTTTTTTTTGGCAATGACAGGCCCTCCACAGGCCTCTTGCTCATGGGCACTTCAGGAAACAGTGTTTGAGAAACCCTGGTTTGCTCCTGAAGGAGCACAACCAGGTTCCCCATTCCTGCAGGCAGTGACCCGCCGGGGTCTGGGCTGGAGCGAAGCCCAGACTCTAAATTTCTTCCAATCGCGCCCAGGCTCCTCCCCTGTGGTCTCAGACGCAGGTGTGAGCCGAGGGCTCCCCTGGCCCGGCATCAGGACCTCCCCAAGGCTCAGCTCACTTGGCTACAGCTGGAAGCCGAGAATGCATGCAGCCCTAGCCCCAAGTCCTTCTCAGTGGGGCTGAGCCCCACCCCTCTTCCCGGCCGACATCTCCGCATCTTTGCAGGAGCTGCCGAATGTCAAATGGCTCCTTTCTCTGTGACTTCAGGATCCCGGCAAATGTTCATGATGGGGAGGACTGTAACCACAGAGACGCAGCTTGAATACAGGGTCCTGGGTTCGGTTGTGGGCACACTCGCTGATCGATTTGAAATGACTCTTCTGGGAGCTGGTTGTCAAATTTCTGGTGTATTCAGGAAATGGCTGCCACATTTTACATCAACATCTTCGAACTCTGAGTGAATGAAGTGTTGAACTGTAACAATGAGTGAGTGGAATGAATGGATCATGGTGCCAACGGCGAACAGGCTCGGGTGACAAAGCCACTTGTTTAATTAAAAAAAATTTCTTGTGGTGCCCCTTTCTAGTGCTTGGCTGCAGGGATGATAAATGTTGCCCTCATGCCTTGCGGAGCCACACCACACCAAAGACTTTATACACGGATTACGGTGGAAAGAATTGGGGGTCTTTTGGCTTCCAGCCATCACTCATATTTCAAGGTTCAGACGGGTGAAGTCAATCAAAATATACTTCAATATGCCTGCAATTGGTCCCGGACTCAGGAGCCAAGGGTTTGCTACTCAAGGGCTCAAAGCATCTATGTGACTATCACTTTGACTCCCAGATGCTTTTCATCCCATTCACATTAACTTCCTGCTGGAGGCCTCCACCTCAGACGAGATTAGCCTCTCGTCTTCCTTCTGCCACATCTCACCTGGCGGGCAAAGATCAGCATGGACCAACAGCAAGGGTCCTCACCCGTTGGCTCACTTACATTCATCTTCCCTGTTAATCCGCCCATCACAGGAGCTCAGTTCAAGATCAGGTAGCTCTCAAGGGCAAACCAGGCTTTTGCCTGGCACTTTTGTGCCAATAGCAATGGTTCTCAAAGTGGGATCCCCTGAAACAGCAGCATCACCTGGGACCTTGTTAGAAATGGAAGTTCTCAGGCCCCACCCCAGACTTTCTGAAAAAGACACTCTCCAGGTGGGTGCAGCATATAAATCAAACATAAAAACACAGGAGGGCCCTATGTTTTAACGCCCCCAGCCCCGAGGACTCAGGTGCCAGCCAACTCAGTTTAGAAAATCACTCTTCTCTACTAAGTACAGGGTCCTGTGTTGTGCGTTATTCCAGCCACTAGACTGTAAACTCCTGAGGCAGGACTTCTGCCTTCTTCATCTCTGAGCAGAGGCCACTGTATGAAATCTAATACTAGTGAAAGGGAACCCTTTGGCCTATGGTCCTCCCTTTGTCCCATGTCCTCCACCTGCTTTTTGTCTGTGGAAAAACTTGAGTCAAAGAACGTTTAATCAGAAATGGGAAAATGCAGAAGGAAGAGAAAACAGTCCTAGAAGATGAATGAATAGTCAGTAAGCAAAGCAAAGACCTTTAGTTCCTCCTCAAGGGCTATAGATAACGTTGTTGTTGTTGCAGGCTGCTGTGCTGTGCTTAGTTGCTCAGTCATGCGCACTCTTTGCGACCCCATGGACTATAGCCCGCCAGGCTCCTCTGTCCCATGGGATTCCCCAGGCAAGAATACTGGAGTGGGTTGCCATGCCCTTCTCCAAGGGATCTTCCCAGATTAGGAACTGAACCCAGTCCCCTGCCCTAGCAGGTGGAGTCTTTTACCACTGAGCCAGGAAAGCCTGAGCCATATACTATGGGGTGTCTTGTAGATACTGAAACCGCCCACCAAGTGGTAGAAGTTAACTACGTAATGACCAGACTGTAGCCATGACGTAAGCTGCCACAATTCAGAGAACTGGCCTCGAGAAAAATGGGACCCTGGAACTGAAGACTAACTGTACTTAAAACAGACAAGATGATGCTGGTCAGACCACCGGTGACCGATTTCAAGATGACTGTCAGAGCTGACTGTGCAGTTTCTGCCTGTAGCGCCTCTCTGGGTCTATAAAAGCTCTTGCCCACTGGTCTATAAAAGCTCTTGCCCACATTTGGACAGGAGTTCACCCCCGACTTCCAACCACCATTTGCCAGCCTCCAAAATAAAGCAAACTTTCTACCAAGCTTGTCTCTTTATCGGTTTCAGAGAGGCAAGCATCGAACCTCACTTTTGCTAAGAATAAAAGCAAGCATTATTGAGCTCTTCCTGTAAAGGCAACACCAGACATTACTGAGCTCTTGCAGTATGCCAGAGGGGCATCCGTCTCATTCTTCCCTCAGAAGGAGCCTCGGAGGCAGTGCTGGTATTATTACCTGCCTTTTACCGATGAGGACGCAGGAGAGAGGAGATGACGCCACTTGGTCAGAATCTGCGCTACCTCCCGGGAGACCTGGGATGTGAACCCTGGGGTCTGACCGAGGTCTTCCTTCCCAGGCCTTCCGCCTCAGCACTTGCTTACTGAATTGACTCGAACCACCTGGACTCTCCCGGGCACCACCTGGGGGAAAAGGCTGAAATGTAAACGAGTCTGTGTACAGAGCACCTTAGGGGAGAGGGAAGGCAGAAAGGAAGGCATGGTTTTCTTAGGGAAGCAAAACTGAATTATTAAACCCACTTCATTTCATTCCTCACAGATCCAGGTATCTTGACCTCTGACACAGGGATGGCGGGGAAGGGTTCTAAAGATACCTGCATGTCTTGAATTACTGCATCAGAAGGTGCAGGCTTCAGGGGAGTCAGGAGGAGGGGGCAGTGGGGAGAGAGACATTTCTGTGGGTTAGGGCTCAGGTACAAGCAGATCTCGGAGAGATTTGGGGGTCAGTTCCAGGCCACTGCAAAACACAGAATATCATGACAGAGCAAGTGGCATGTATTTTTGGTTTCCCAATACATATAGCTGTAGACTATTATGTGTACAATAGTACTGTCTAAAAAAATACAGTGTATGTACCTTAATTATTTTAAAATGTGCTATTGCTAAAAAATGCTAACCCATCATCTGACAGGGCAGGGTAGCTACACACCTCCAATTTGTTTTTTAAAAATAAGTATCTGTGAAGCACCGTAAGAGAAGGTCCACCTGTAGAGATGCCTGAATTCAAACCACCCAGTCCAGGTCGTGACCATGCTGCTGGGGATCCACGTAACATGTTGGCCACAAGCCATGTTCCCTCTCTGGGCCTCAGTCCCTTCATCTGTAAAGTGGGGATAATGAAAACAGCTGTTTGATCTGTGTGCGGCAGGGAGAAGGCAGTGGGGGTCAGAGGCACCTGTTCTTTGCTGTGACTATCGCAGCAAAAACACATGAGTGAACAGCCTTTGGCACATACCACTCAACCTTCCTACAAGAATTAAACAATCTTGGTTATTCATTAGCTGTTGTGTGTGTGAGCTAAGTCGCTTTAGTCATGTCTGACTCTGTGTGATCCTGTGGACTGTAGCCCACCAGGCTCCTTTATCCACGGGATTCTCCAGGCCAGAATACTGGAGTGGGTTGCCGTGCCCTTCTCCAGGGGATTTTCTCGATTCAGGGAATTGAACCTGCATCTCTTACGTCTCCTGCATTGACAGGAGGGTTCTTTACCACTGACGCCATTGTAAAGCCCTCTTTAACTGTTACTACCAACACTTGCAGCTGGACTCACCCTCCACAAAGCTGATTACTATGACTCCATATAGATTACGCTCTGCACCTGTCATTCTTCTATTATACAGTGTATAATCTGTAGTAGTATATACAGTAGTATTAAATACAGTAGTATAATACTATATTATACTGTAGTCTTAAATACAGCAGTATACTGTATTTCAGAAAGAACATCATGGGCTGGTAACTTCAGGTTCACTAGACCCAGTTACTGAGCTGCTGATCCAGCTGTGGTTGTTTCGAAACTTTGCAAAAGAAAAAGAAAAAAAGCAAGGCCTTCAGGAATATATAAAACCTCTCCCTATCCCCAAGAAAGAGGGGCACAGTCCTTGAGGCACTATCCTGCTGGGTTTCCCTGTTTCCTTTTCCATTTCCCCCAATTCAGTTTCTGTATTTCTATTTGGCATGGGCAGATGGGGAGTCAAGATTTTGGCAACATGACCAGCACAGGTGTGGAGGAGGTGCCCACCTGCATGGGATTCTTCCCTGCCTGCACTCCCTTCCTGGGAACATGGGAGGGTGACTTCTCAGCACCCAGTCAGTGTAGCCCACTGGCCTGATCCTCTGAGCCTGGAAACCAGTCCTTGGTCCTTTGATAACAGGAACTTTCTAAAGAGGAAGGGTGCTGACCGAGGAGGAGCAGAGGGTCCCCCAAGGATGCCACGCTATTTTGCATACCAACCCTCAAATAATGGTCTTCTAAGACTTCTCTGACCATCTGGCAGTTGAGACGCCAAGTTCCCATTGCATGGGGTGTGGGTTTGATCCCTGGTCGAGGAACTAAGATCTTGCATGCTGTGCAGGCAAACAAACAAACAAACAAAAAAACCGAACAAACAGAAACAAAACAAAAGCAAACTATGACCTTCTCAGTCTGAATTTCTAGAATTCCGTTTACATATCGGGGTTCCGCCACTGAAGAGCCTCCTTCCCCCTCCCTCCTTCTCCAGGCATCAAAGTCCTTCTAAAATGTCTTCACCTTTCACGGGACACCAGCACGCAAATCCCCCATTCCAAATAAATGAGAAAGAAACCCCTTCCCGCCAGGTTTTGCTGGTGCCCCGGGCCACCCGAAGCCAGGATACAGTTTCTAGGCGGGGCGCACCTGTGTGTAATTGCTTCCTGAGAGGAAGACCGTGAGACCCTCATTGCAAATGAGGTGTTAATGATGAGAGCCACAGGATCTGTTACTGCAGCCAAGTCCCACATGATGGACTACATTAAATCGCTTTTATGTGGGCCTGAGCAGAACCCCCTTCCCTTTGTGAGGGAGCCTCCCACATGAGGGAAGCAGAATGAATAAAACACGCCCCACCCACCTCGCTTTGCGGTGGAACACTGCCGGTGGACCTGCAGATCCTGTGATCTGAGGATGCAGGAGGTTTCCTTAGAGGGGAAGGGCTTGGAGATGCTCGTGGATGCATTGTTCCGAACGTCACAACTGGGCGCGTGCTGCAGCTGCAGTGTCTGTTGTTGAGTCTGAAATCTGAGGTTCAGAGGGGACTGAGTAACTGGAACAAAAGTTCTGAAAGATCTATGAAGATCAGGTTGTTCACCTGTAGAATAGGTTTGACCTTCCCCATCATCTCATTTTAACTTTACAAACACCAAGGTGATGGCTCAGGTCCATAGAGCGAGAGCATGAAAAGCAACCCTAATTCGAGGTAATGTCCTGATTCCTCCTTTAGCAAGGAGACAGAAACTCGGAGGAGCAAAGCTCTCTGTCCAAGGACACAAATTGCTCAGAGGTCAAAGGACGCCCAGAAACACAGTCTTCCAACTTTGAGGCAGATTGGTTGTTGACTCTTATTTTCGCTAAAATAGAACTTTGCTCATTCCCAATTCTTCCCTTTGCAAATGACTATTTTATTTAAAAGTGTTTTGACCCAGCCATCCCACTCCTAGGTTTATACACAAGAGAAAAGAAAACAAAGTGTTTTGGCCGAGCAGCACGGGGGACCTTAGTTTCCCCTGACCAGGAATGGCACCTGCAACCTCTGCAGTGGAAGCATGGACTCCGCAATCATTGGACCTCCAGGGATGTCCCCCTTCCCAGACGAAGTCTGTGTCCTCTGCCTAAGAAGAAAGTGACTTGGCTGAGTGTGGCTGATGCCCTGGAATTCTCCACTGACTTCTGCATTCTCCACACTGTTCTATTCACCCACATGGCCACCCAGCAAGCCATCCTACTGCCTACAGAAATGGCCAGCCAGCAAAAGCATCCTTGGTCTGGAATGCAATACAAGTACACTGAACTAGCTGAAATCAAAGTAGAGTTCCAAATGCCCTCAAGCATGACGTTTTATTTAATTTTTCCTGTATGAAGTTTGGGCAACTGTTTTTGTTTAGTTGCTAAGTTGTGTCCGACTCTTTTGCAACCTCACAAACTGTAGCCCACCAGGTTTCTCTGTCCATGGGGATTTTCTAGGCAAGAATCCTGGAGAAGGTTGCCATTTCCTTCTCCAAGGGACCTTCCCGACCAAGGGACTGAACCCGTGTCTCCTACATTGGCAAGGGATTCTTTACCACTGAGCAACTGGGGAAGTCCCAATAGGGCAATTAACTACCTAAAAATGGAAATATAGCTTTCATGTTTGGGGGTCTGTGATACCACCAGTAAAGGGACAGGTTGGTAATGTTGTTGTTCAGTTGGTAAGTCATGTCTGACTTTTTGCAACACCATGGACTGCAGCATACCAGGCTTCCCTGTCCTTCACCATCTCCCAAAATTTGTTCAAACTCATGTCCGTTGAGTTGGTGATGCTCTCGAACCATCTCATTCTCTGCTACTCCCTTCTCCTCCTGCCCTCACTCTTTTCCAGCATCAGGGTCTTTTCCAGTAAGTCTGCTTTTTGCATCAGGTGGCCAAAGTGTCAGAGCTTCAGCTTCAGCATCAGTCCTTCCAGTTCTCCAGGCAAGAATACTGGAGTGGGTAGCCAACCCCTTCTCCAGGGGATTTTCCTGACCCAGTGATTGAACCTGGGTCTTCTGCGTTGCAAGCAGATTCTTTACCGTCTGAGCCACCAGGAAAGCCCAATCTTTGATAAGGTAAGTGCCCCCAAAGTAATATTTCTGGTCCAGATTTGGAATTCATTTCAACCAACTGACTTTGCCCAAATAAATACAAGTTTCTTTTATCTCTTTAAAAGGCAAAACAAGACTTCTAAAATGTTTGCCGGATGGAGCCAATGGGAGATGTTAATATTTTTTAATGCTCTCAGGAAACAACTGGTGTTCACGGCTATTCATCTTTATTCAGAGGAGGATTTGGCCATGGAGCGTTGTAGTGAACACAATTGGATATGTTTCATTAAGACTGCACCTCCGTCTTTTAATTAACTTCTTGTTCCTGTCTTTGCTGCGATATTAATTATTTTTTAATCATCACTGGGAGGCACTTTAAGGAGAAGCAGCTGGAATCATCCAACCTTAGTTTCATTATACAGGTAGGTGTTATAATAATTAACTTAATTAGCTTGTCACTGCTTGCATAAAATATGACTGTATTTGGAGAGCAGATAGTGCTTTGCTGATCCAAGGTTAATTAAAACACAGAGTGTGTGAGAGGTCACATTCCGTGGAGTTGGTATCTGGCCAGCATGATGGAGAATGTTCCCACAGTGGGCTGGACCGGAAACTGGCCGTGGTAGAGTGCTAAATCCATCCTTGAGGAACCTCAACATCATCAGATCCGTGGCTGCAGCCCATCTGTGACATTGTCTTCTGACTCTGGGGTCCATGAGCCTCCACAGGTTAGGGGGGGAAATCAGTGAGACACTTGCTTTAAGTGGAGGATATTCTGTGTGATCCTCTGTGTTAAAACCAGGAAAGAATATTCTGTGTGTGGGGACTTCCTTGGTGGTCCCGTGGCTAAGACTCTGTGCTCCCAATGCAAGGGGGCCAGGGTTCGATCCCTGGTCAGGGAACTAGATCCCACATGTCACAACTAAGACCTGGTACAGCCAAATAAAGTTTAATTTTTGTCTTAGAACTGTTTTTTTTTTTAATGATTTATTCTTAATTGGAGGATAATTTCTTTACAATATTGTGGTGCCAGTTTCTGCCATATAGCAACATGACTCAGCCATAGGTATATTTATGTCCCCTCCCTCTTGAACTTCCCTCCCACCCCACAAATAAATAAATATATTCTTTTAAAAAGATTATTCTGTGCAGGATGTAGCTGACATTTACCAAATGCTCCTCTCGTGCAGGTACCAAGCGGAGTCCCATGAATGACTCCATCTTTACCCAAATCCTATGAGGCACACAGTATTATCCCTATTTTGGAGTTGAGGAAACTGAGTTAATCTCTTGAGTTATCTTTAGGGTCTTAGAAGTAAAGAGAAGGGAGAGACCAGTGGCTGTATTTTAGATCATCATTCGTGAAATGGGCCAGGCCAGAATGTGAGATCTGGATCCTAGAAGTTCCTGCTGCTGAGGCTGAGGGACCTACATTTGTTTTCTACATAGATTATGGTCCTGTGTCGTCTTTCTTTCTCCTTTCCAAGTTTATGTAGACACCAGCATGGAATGCAGTTTGTTTTTTTCCCCTGAGGTTTGATCTTTTTCTGATTGCTTGACTGTCTCTAATATTCTGTTGTGTTCCCAGAATCAATCTTCCTTGTACCTGTAACTTGTATTTTTCTAAATGGAATTGTTATCCATTAAATGATTGTCAACCTTAAAGCATAAAAAGCTCAAACCCCTTGTTCAAGGTCACACAGCTATTTAGTCATCCAGCCAGGGTTTGAATTCAGCTCATTTGTTTCCAGAAGCCCAAATTCTCAGTCACTGATCCTCAACAGTTGCTTTTGAATAAAATATTACTACACAACGATGCATCATCCACAGCATCATAAAATAAGTACTGTTTCTTGGGGGAAAGGAAAAATGGGTAAATGACAGAGTCATTCCTGACCCTACAGGAATGAGAGAGACAAGACCAAATGAGAAAGACAAGACCAAACCAGAAGGTTCCAACCTCATCAAAACACCAAGAAACTGGTAGGGTCTGGAAGAACCATTGCAGTCACTCCTCGTCAATATGTAGAGGAGTCAAACGTGTGTAACTGTTTTTGTTTTGTAATTATGCCGTAGCCCATTAAAGGTTGATTTGCCTCTATAATCAGTCCAGCCTTCTAACAGCTCATTCGGAGGAGTAAATGGACATCATGAAGAAATTTACAGCTTCGGAAACGTTGAGATAAGCATGCATCCCATCCCTTGAAAATGACTCATCCAGTGAGGGCTGAGCTGCCTGGAAACAATGGAAATCTTGAACCGCACTGGTTACAAACTGTGGTTGGTATCAACCCTGAAATGTTAACATAGGACTGGAAGGGAATTTCATGTTCAACAGATGCTACCTGCATTATGGACTAGGGCGGGCTATGCTTGACTGGGAAGGCTTGTCCACGTTTCTGAGAAAATGCCCTTAAAATCATTTGCTCCGATTCCTCTCAGACTGCTGGATTTGATTTCGCATGATGGTTTACTGACTTTCTCCATTGGAATGACTTAAGCTCGTTTTAAATGTAACTCTCTGCTCAATGCTGCTATTATTTTACTTGAGGCTGTTATTAATTTGCCCTAGAGTGACGTGTGGTTTGGATTGGGTTGTGCTGATGTGGTTTGTCATATTTGATGCGAAATGTAGGACAGAAGCTTGGAAAGAAGGAAAATGAGAATGTGGAAAAGAGTCAGTGGATGTGACTGTGGCTTTGAGGAATGTGTCATAGGCTGCTACTTTTTGGATGGGTTGTGTCCATTTTTTAAGGTGACATGGTCCAAAAAATGGGATATAATAGAGAAAGGGGGCTTCCCAGGTGGCTCAGTGGTAAAGAATCTGCCTGCCAGTGCAGAAGATTTGGGTTCAATCCCTGGGTGGGAAAGATCCCCTGGAGGAGGAAATGGCAACCCACCCACACGCGTGTGCACACACACACACACACACACACACACACACACACACACACGGGAATACTCCGCGGGCCTGCATCAAGCTGCATCTTCATGACACAGTTCCACTTAGAAGAGGCTGTGGTCTTGGAGGCACCATGGTAATCCTGTCTACTACAATATCCTCCAGTTAGCAAACCATACAGGACATAACACAACAAAATGCTAAATTTTGTTAATATATATGTGCCAAGAACTATAAAGAATCTGGGAGTCTATCCTACTTGTAGGCTGTTAGACAAACCCATTATTAGTTCATGAATGTTGGCAGAAGACACGAGATTCTTGGGTCAGAGACAAAGGTCTTAACCACAGTACAGCAAGGAGCATGAGCTTCCTGTCATGTCCATTCCCCGGCTCCCTAGTCCCATGGGAGGGTCACACTGATGAACCTAGAAGGATGCCTTCATACCCAGTGGGTTGCATAAAAGAAGAGGAACCCTGAGCTTGGTGTGAGTGGTAAGCATGGTTGCTCTTTGGCCAGGAGGGATTGGTACTTCATTGCTCAAGCTTGCCTGTTGCAAACACAACCTTGAGAAATGGATTACCAGAGAGAGTGGTCAGGATGCTGCTTTTAGGTAGACAGAGTTAGAGCCTGCAGGAACACTGAGCCCGGGGAGTGGTGAATTGCCTCTCCCAGAAAGAAATTACTCTCAGCCAATGTAGAAATAATGGAGAATATGGGAATTCCTCGCAGTCCAGTGGTAAAGACTTCGTGCTTCCACTGCAGGGGGCACTGGTTCCATCTCTGGTTGGGGAACTAAGATCCCATATACCACGTGGTAAGGAAAAAAAGAGAAAGGATGTAGTCAAACAAGACCTAGTGTCAATAAATAGATAATCTCTACTTTGTACCACAAAGTGTTACTAGGAACTTCATCATTATAATATTAAAAGGTTAAAGAGCTCCCACTCCTTTTCCCACTCTCCAGCCAGCTCAACTCCCTCTGGTGCAAAAAAAACTTTTAGAGATACCAAGGGAACATTTCATGCAAAGATGGGCTCCATAAAGGACAGAAATGGTATGGACCTAACAGAAGCAGAAGATATTAAGAAGCGGTGGCAAAAATACACAGAAGAACTGTACAAAAAGATCTTCACAACCCAGATAATCACAATGGTGTGATCACTCATCTAGAGCCAGACATCCTGGAATGTGAAGTCAAGTGGGCCTTAGAAAGCATCACTACAAACAAAGATAGTGGAGGTGATGGAATTCCAGTGGAGCTATTTCAAATCCTGAAAGATGATGCTGTGAAAGTGCTACACTCAGTATGCCAGCAAATTTGGAACACTCAGTAGTGGCCACAGGACTGGAAAAGTCTGTTTTCATTCAAATCCCAAAGAAAGGCAATGCCAAAGAATGCTCAAACTACTGCACAATTGCACTCATCTCACGTGCTAGTAAAGTAATGCTCAAAATTCTCCAAGCCAGGCTTCAGCAATATGTGAACCGTGAACTTCCAGATGTTCAAGCTGGTTTTAGAAAAGGCAGAGGAACCAGAGATCAAATTGCCAACATCCGCTGGATCATGGAAAAAGGAAGAGAGTTCCAGAAAAACATCTATTTCTGCTTTATTGACTATGCCAAAGCCTTTGACTGTGTGTATCACAATAAACTGTGGAAAATTCTGAAAGAGATGAGAATACCAGACCACCTGACCTGCCTCTTGAGAAATCTATATGCAGGTCAGGAAGCAACAGTTAGAACTGGACATGGAACAACAGACTGGTTCCAAATAGAAAAAGGAATATGTCTAGGCTGTATATTGTCACCCTGCTTATTTAACTTCTATGCAGAGTACATCATGAGAAACACTGGGATGGAAGAAGCACAAGCTGGAATCAAGATTGCCGGGAGAAGTATCAATAACCTCAGATATGCAGGTGATACCACCCTTATGGCAGAAAGTGAAGAGGAACTCAAAAGCCTCTTGATGAAAGTGAAAGAGGAGAGTGAAAAAGTTGGCTTAAAGCTCAACATTCAGAAAACGAAGATCATGGCATCCGGTCCCATCACTTCATGGGAAATAGATGGGGAAAGTGTCAGACTTTATTTTGGGGGCTCCAAAATCACTGCGGATGGTGATTGCAGCCATGAAATTAAAAGACGCTTACTCCTTGGAAGAAAAGTTCTGACCAACCTAGATAGCATATTCAAAAGCAGAGACATTACTTTGCCAACAAAAGTCCATCTAGTCAAGGCTATGGTTTTCCAGTGGTCGTGTATGGATGTGAGAGTTGGACTGTGAAGAAGGCTGAGCGCCAAATAATTGATGCTTTTGAACTGTGGTGTTGGAGAAGGCTCTTGAGAGTCCCTTGGACTGCAAGGAGATCCAACCAGTCCATTCTGAAGGAGATCAGCCCTGGGATTTCTTTGGAAGGAATGATGCTAAAGCTGAAACTTCAGTACTTTGGCCACCTCATGTGAAGAGTTCACTCATTGAAAAGACTCTGATGCTGGGAGGGATTGGGGGCAGGAGGAGAAGGGGACGACCGAGGATGAGATGGCTGGATGGCATCACTGACTCTATGGACACGAGTCTGAGTGAACTCCGGGAGTTGGTGATGGACAGGGAGGCCTGGCGTGCTGCGATTCATGGGGTTGCAAAGAGTCGGACACGACTGAGTGAGTGAACTGAACTGGACTGAATTGTTCCATGCTGGTGTTGGGGGGCAGCAGAGACATGAAGAGAAAATGAGTATCCTATGATGGCTGTCAAAAGTTCTGGAGGAGGGAGCTCCCTGGTGGTCTAGTGGTTAAGAATCATCCTTGTGGTGCCGAACATGGATTCAGTCTCTGCCAGGGAACTAAGATGCCACATGCTGAGGACCAGTTAAGCCCCAGCTAGAGAGTCCGTGTGCTGCAACAACAGATCCTGGATGATGCAACTAAGACCTGATGCAGCCAAATAAATAAATGAATATTTTAAAAAATTCAAAGTTCTCTAGGAGCCCACGGTATTGGCATCTGGCAGAACTACCCAGTGGTACTTCCTTCAGCACCAGATGGGTTCTTAAGTGTATCAAAGTGCCTGTGGTGTGAGAATTAGTCCTCCCACCATACCAGAAGCTTGGGTAATCTTTCATCCTGGAGGCATGCTTGGGCCTGCCTCCTGGGATGGAGAACGGGGCTAGGGGCCATAATGAGAAGCAAATCTCGCAGGATCGAGGCCCGTGATGTGATGAAAAGCTCTGACAGTGGATGAGATAAGAAGTGCTGAGTGGAAGCATGCACGGCTGATCCCACAACTTCTATTAAAACCAGGCCTGCCGCCCCGTCACTCACGCTAGTTTGCCTTTCTCTCTGCCCATCAGTTAAGAAAACTGTTAGGCAAGTGACATTGACCAAAGCCCAGGGCCATGACGCTGGGGAAGTGATCCTTGGTGTGTCAGGATACGGGGCAATGACATCTAGAATGGTCTTTGGGGAAAAACTGGGAGCTCCAGTGAAATATGACTTAGCCTGGGTGGCCAGGCAAACCCATGGGGGACCCAGGAGGTAGACCCAGGGTTTTCACCACTCTCTGCACAGAAAAGGGTTTTCAAAGCATTTCCTAGCACCTTGTACTCCTGTTTGGGACCTAATTCTTCCCACCCCCATATTAAAGCAAATTTAATTATATTTAAACAAATAAAACACCCACAGTCCCAGTCTTTGGGGATAACCATGGCTTACATTTTGGTGGACATCTCTCTGATATTATTATTGCACTAACCCCCGTGGCTCAGTGGGTAAAGAATCCACCTGCAATGCAGGAAACACAGGAGACAGGTTGATTCTGGGTCCGGAAGTTCCCCTGGAGGAGGAAATGACAACTCCCTCCAGTATTCTTGCCTGAAAAATCTCATGGACAAAGGAGCCTGGTGGACTACAGTCCAAAGTGTTGCAAAGAGTTGGACATGACTAATCACAAGTACTTCAAAATGATGTAAAAAGTGAAAGTGATAATTGCTCAGTCATGTCCAACTTTCTTCGATCCCATTTACTTAGTCTGCCAGGCTCCTCTGTCCATGGAATTCTCCAGGCATGAATACTGGAGTGGGTTGACATTCCCTTCTCCAGGGAATCTTCCCAACCCAGGGATCGAACCCACATTTCCTGTATTGCAGGCAGATTCTTTACCATCTGAGCTACCAGCAAAATGGTATATGTAGATAAAAATATGATCGATCACACTATAGATCTGACTGTCCATTATGGCAGCCAATAGCCACATGTGGTCACTCAAAGTAGAATTAGTTAAATAAAAACAAAACTCAGTTTCTCAGTTACACTGGCCACATTTCAAATACTCAAAAGCCCCATATAGTCATTGAGAAGTGCAGATAGAGAACACTTCCATCCACACAGAAAACTCTGCTGGATGGCACTGCTCACAGTCCTGTGAGCTATTCTCACTGACTGAACGTCTTTCTTATCACAAAATATGAGTGTACATTAAGCCTTTTCCACAGCTGCATAGTATTCCTTTGTATCCACATTCAACCACTCTTTAAAAAAGTTTATTTATTTGGCTTCACCAGGTTCTTAGTTATGGCATGTGGGATCTAGTTCCCTGACCAAGGATGTAACCTGGGCTCCCTGCATTCAGAGTGCAGAGTCTCAGCCAGTGGTCCACCAGAGAAGTCCCTATTGAGTCACTTTTTAAACCATTTCTCTAATGTTCAAAATTCAAATCATTTCCAGTTTTCCCCTGTGATTGAATAAACTTACAAAATGCTAAATGTTGACTGCTCTGTGTGGTTACTTTCTTACTTTTTCTTCCAAAGCAGACTGCAGGGTTTTTGACAGGTCATTTTCTGTGTGAAGGTGTTAGTCACTCAGACCCCGTGGACTGTAGCCTGCCAGGAATTCTCCATGGAATTCTCCAGGCAAGAATACTGGAGTGGGTTGACATTCCCTTCTCCAGGGGACCTTCCCAACCCAGGGATCGAACCCACGTCTCCTGTATTGCAGGCAGATTCTTTACTATCTGAGCTACCAGCTCACGGAATTCTCCAGGCAAGAATATTGGAGTGGGTAGCCAGTCCCTTCTCCAGGGGATCTTTCCAACCCAGGGATTGAACCTGCATTTCATGAATTGTAGGCACTTTACAGGGAAGCCCCAGTAAAGACAGCATAAATTTATACTCCTCCCAAGCAGGATTCAAAAGCACTTCTTACTCTAATCTAATCAATAATTTAAAAAATTATTGCCACTTCGATAATAATTTTTTAAAATCAAAGCCACAATATCTCAAAGGTGCTTTGCTTTGCAGTTCTTGGATTTCTAGTGTTTATTTGGGTTTAAAACCACCTGCATTTCTTTTGTGACCTGCTTTTGCTGAGCCTTTTTTTAGCCGCATCAGACAGCATGCAGGATCTTAGCTCCCCAGTAAGGGACTGAACTCTTGAGCCCTGCGTTGGAAGCACGGAGTCTTAACCAGTGGACTGCCAGGGAAGTCCTCTTGCTGAGCTTTTAATTGAAATATTTATACCTTTCTAATTGATTCATACAAGATCTTTATATGTGGAGGGATTAAGTCTCTTACCATAGAACGTACCAAAGGCTTGCTTTGATTTGTTGTTCGTCTGTCAGTTCTTTTCCTTTCTCTTACAAACATTATAAAACTGCATTTAGTCAAATCTCTCAGTTTTTCCTTAGATTTCTACTTTTGATAAGACACTCCGATATACCCTGCTAAAAATTCTATATAAATATTTGCTATATTTTATAGTTTACCTTTTAAAAATCCCTAAAACTTTAGTACATCTGGAATTTATTTAGGGTGTAATGTGAGTTTGATATTTACATTTACTTTCTAAATGGCTAGCCACTCAAACCACTTATTGAATTATTATTTTCTTTAACTGATTTTAAATTTCACCTTTATAAAATATTACATTTATATACATATTTGGCTCTGCTGTTATGTTTCCTATTCTATTCTGTTACTCTTTCTAAATTGGTACAAATAACATATTGATTTAATTATTATGCTATATATTACATGTTAATATTTGTGTGGTAAATCCTTCTTGTAGCTTTTCTTTTTTGGCTTTTCTAGTTCATATGTTCTCCAATATGAATGTTGAAGCTATTTTGTGAAATGTCAGACAACAGTCCTGTCAGAGTTTTTTATTGGCATTGTTTATATAAAACTAAATTTGTGAAAATTTGACTTTTATCAATATTGAGTCTTCTCATCTAGGAATATGGTATATCTTTTAATTTATTCTCATTCTTGTATGTCACTTTTTGAAGTTTATTACTTGTTTTCTTTCTCCCAGCCTTGAACATTGCTTATAAATTTCACTCCCACCTTGCCAAAAACTTGGCCCTAGTTTCTGGAGTGGTGCTGGAAAATAAGGGTGAATTGGACTGGGAGCCATGCTAGAAAGCAAATTTCCTGGACTGGGGCACATGATGTAATATTTTCATTTTCCAAAAATGGTTGTTTTGAATGAGACCTTTATTTTTTTCAAATATCATATGTTATTACTTCTATGTTGAATCTAAAAAAAATAATACAAATGAACTTGTTTACAAAACAGAAATAGATTCACATACATAGAAAATAAGCTTATGGTTACCAAAGGGAATGAGGGGGAAGGGAGAGAGATCTTTCAATTGCATTATATTTTGCAATATTGCAATCATTTTCAGATTGGATATCTTGGGCTTGGCAAAGAGATAATATTTTATTTGCAAGAAATATTTGTCAATATTTAGAATTTTGAATTTTTTTTCTTATTCTAGATCAATATAGTATAGTACTTAAAAAAAAAAGAAGCATCACTGTTTCAGACTGACAGACCTGGGTAAATTACTATTGCACTGCCTACTAACTCAAACCTTCTGCCTTTTACCCAGTTTCTGAGAATGTTTCCTCAGTTGTAAAAAGGGATAATGATACCTACTTTATAGGGATCTTCTGAGGATTAAATAAAATATTGCCCATAAGGCCCACAGCCTAGGACCCGGCACATGCAGTCTATTACTGCTTGTCTGATTGCAGTTGGCTGGAGCTCCCAGAACCTTGACTACTAACTGTAATGCTGGACATCAGGCTTTAATGGGAAAAGGTTTGCTGCTAAATAGAAATAGCAGGCACTGCAGATGACAATGTTGATGATGATGGTGATGATGACTAACATTTTTGGCATTTGTGCCCCATCCAGCACATATGCCATAGAGACAATGGCAGGAAATGACTCCAACATCTTCCAAACTTGCCTCTAATACAATTGCTTTTATTCATTCCTTCCATCATTCAATTAATTTATTCAACAATCATTTGTTGAGCATGCACCAAAGCTCTCACTTAACATGCCTCAGTACTTACTATAGTCATTTTGAACTGAGTGTGACTCATCGGATGATGAGGGAAGAAACAAACAAATAAACAGATGATGGAAGGTAAGGGCACCTATGCTCTGTGTACGGTGACTATTACCCATGATCTTTCCTGTCCATTATGTATGGACTGTCCTCACTGAGAGCAAAAGATGAGGGGCAAGATTTATAATGAGATAGAGAATGGGGCTAGCTGGGACTTCCCTCAAGGTGAAGTGGTTAAGACTCTGCCTTCCAACCCAGAGGGCACAGGTTTAGTCCCTGGTTGGGGAACTAAGATCCCATATGCCATGGGGTGTGGCTGAAAATTAAAAAAAAAAAAAAAAAACATGGGGCAGACTGGCTTTCTTCTGATGAAAGCTTACTCATTTGCTGATGCTAATAATAAAAAGGATGAATAAGAGGAGAATCTTGCCATTGAATCACTCATAGCTGAGAAATCCAGATGGGTAAGGACATCATGGAATATTCATTGGAAGGACTGATGCCGAAGCTGAAGCTCAAATACTCTGGCCACCTGATGCGAAGAACTGACTCACTGGAAAAGACCCTGAGGATGGGAAAGTTTGAGGGCTGGAGGAGAAGGGGGCAACAGAGGATGAGACAATTGGGTGGCATCACCAACTCAATGGACAGGAGTTTGGAGAAACTCCAGGAGCTAGTGGCGGACAGGAGGGCCTGGTGTGCTGTAGTCCATGGGAGTCACAAAGCGCTGGACACGAATGAGCCACTGGACAACAACAAAGGGCATCACACCAGCAGAAGTACAAATCTTAATGAGAAAACAGAGAAGTGTTCATGCAGGGAGGCGGGGTTGCCCACTTGCTGTGGGGTGGGAAGGAGACAGAGCTACAGAGCAGGTGGGTGGGAGTCGGGACTGGGTGAGTCGTGAGACTGGGTGGGTAAGGGAGAAAAGCAGCCGAACTGTGGGCACAGCTTATGCAAATGCACACAAGCACCCTGGAGCTGACTGCTCAGCCTGCCTAACGGTCTGTTTTGCAGTGAACTTGAACTGAAAGGAGGTGGACTTTGTGATTAAATTCAATTTGAAGACTGCAAAATTAGAGCTTATCTGATATGGTTTAATAAGGTCAGCAGAAGGCAAACAAATTGTGCCTTGTCAATATTCCGAGTCAAGAGATATGCCAGGGCAAAGCAAAATAATGGGAAGAGTCTGGGGACAAAATGAGGAACAGAAGGAATCTACTGCTTTGGGGAGATGTTCATCACCTCTGGATTAGCTCAGTGTCTCCACTCCTCTTTCTGTCCTTATCACTTTCTTCTCCTAGACCTCATTCAGCAGCAGTTTTCTAGGCTGGCTGGATTTCTTAAAACGCTGATGAGGAACATTAGCTAGAGGTAGAAGAAGACGATTCAAATTTTTCCCTAAAGTCGTGCATAAACAGTGCACACAAGAAGGACGTATCCCCATTGGCCTCTATTGTCTGCTGATGAATTTGGGGTTTGATTCATTGCCCTCTGCAGTCAACCTCTCCTTTTCCTCTCCCTCTATCCTGTTTCCTTCTCAGGTATTTGGGTTTGGCAGGCTATTATTGGGTGGAACCCACAGACACAAGGAAGTGATTTTATGGACTTTCTTCTGGGCTCATGTGCAATTTTTAAAAATTCCTTTTGATCCTCTAAGATCCCAGAAGCCAGCTCTGGTTAACATCATCAAGAAGCCAGCTACACCCAGGGCTGTCCTAAGGAGCGAGGCTTCTCCTGTGCCAAGCTGCAGGCAATTGGCCTCCTGGCCTGGAACCAGAGGCGTCTTGAGAAGATGAAAACAGAAGTGGCCATTCAGATCATTAACATGTGAATCTGATCAATGTTTACATCTGTGCAAAGCATTTCATACCAAATAAATCTCTTAGAAATTCCACTGCCATCTTCCCCATCTCTAGGTTGAATAGCTTAACCCTCGGTTCTTTTATATATATTTCCTGATTCAGTGCCTAGTAAGGGTTTAAAGTTGATCCTGTTCTGAAACTGTAGCTTATTCTCCGCAAATTCCTAAACGTTATTGGGTCAGAACTGCTACCAGGGCACATTGAGGTATTGAGAGAACTGGGTGGAAAGGAGGAAACTGGAGAGAGACCAGTACTCAGATTATCAAGAGAGACTTTCAACTCTAACTATTCCTGTGAGGCTTCCCGGGTGGTGCTAATGGTAAAGATCACACCTGTCAATGCAAGAGACATGGGAGACTTGGGTTCAATCCCTGGGTTGGGAAGATACCCTAGAATAGGAAATGGCAACCCATTCCAGTATTCTTGCCTGGAAAGTTCCATGGACGGAGGAGCCTGGTGAGCTATAGTCCATGGGATCATGAAGAGTCAGAAAGACTGAAACCACTGAGACTGTTCCTGTGAACCAGACCACAGTCAGTGCCTAAAAATGCCTGAGGCCAGGCTGTTAACCCAACCCATTGTCTGGCTTTTGATCAGACCTGCCTGCCTGACTTTTGATGGCATTGGGAGCACTTACAGATAGAAATGAACATACAGATAAAATACAATAAAATACAGATAAAGTTATTAGTTCTGTGTGTGGTACCAGAATGGACCTCATTCATTTTTAAAATTGTTGATGTTGTTCAGTTCCTCAGTCATGCCTGACTCTGTGACCCCATGGATTTTTAAAAATACAGAAAGCTGAGCGCTGAAGAATTGATGCTTTTGAACTGTGGTGTTGGAGAATACTCTTGAGAGTCCCTTGGACTGCTAGGAGATCCAACCAGTCAATCCTAAAGGAAATCAACCCTGAATAATCATTGGAAGGACTGATGCTGAAGCTGTAACTCCAATACTTTGACTACTTGATGCGAAGAACTAACTCCATGGAAAAGACCCTGATGCTGGGAAAGATTGAACGCAGGAGGAGAAGAGGACGACAGAGGATAAAGATGGTTGGATGGCATCACTGACTTGATGGACAGGAGTTTGAGCAAGCTCCGGGAGTTGGTGATGGACGGGGGAAGCCTGGAGTGCTGTGACTGAAATGAACTAATTATTTGTTTGACTGTGCCCGGTTTTAGTTGCATCTCTCAGTTTAGAGATTGAACCTGAAACCCTTTCATTGGTAGCACAGAATCTTAGCCACTGGGCCACGAGGGAAGTCCTGGACCCCTTCATTTCTTGATGGGATTGCTAGACTGAATTGATCAAGGAAGCACAAAAATCCTAGAGCATCTTTTATTTTGTATATTTGCATTTTTGTTATTGTTGTTCTGGCTTCTCTCCCTCAACTCCAGTTTTACTGATATAATCGACACATAACATTCTATAAGTTTAATGTTTACAATGTGATGATTAAATACAGGTATATATTGCAAAATCATTACCACAATAAGCTTAGTTATTGCTCATCACTTCACATAGCTACCAATTTTCTTCCTTGGATGAGAACTTTTAAGATCTACTCTCTTAGCACCTTTCAAATATACAATATAGTATTATTAGCTACAGTCATAATGTTGTACCTGACATCCCCAGAACTTCTAAGTGAACGTTCTATGGACAGAGGAGCCTGACAATCTACAGTCCACGGTGTTGCAGAGTCAGACAGGATGGAGCGTGCATGCACACACACACACACACACACACACACACACACACACACCCTTCCCCCTACCTCCAAATTCCTGCTTAACTAGTTCACTGAATTTGAGTTAAGGTATTAGAACTGTGCTTTCCTAGTGTCTCCATATACACAGAAAACAGCAACTTGAACGACAAAATAATTAGGAAGAATTGCACCTTGTTGAGTATCTGGGTCTGAAAGATGAAAAACAAAGATCAGCTTTAAGCTGGGAGATTATCTCTAATGATGACATGCAGGGCTCTAGTCCGTGGGACGTTTTCACTTATGCCAAGTTTTCAGGGGATTTTAGGCTCATTAAACTCATGGATAACACAGTAGAAACTCACTTGTCAGATGTCACAGGTGGTAAAGAACCCGCCTGCCAATGCAGGAGATGTAAGATAAGTGGGTTCAGTCCCTGGGTTGGGAAGACACCTTGGAGGAGGGCATGGCAACCCACTCCAGTATTCCTGCCTAGAGACTCCCCATCAAGAGAGGAACCTGGCAAGCAATGGTCCATAGCGTCACAAAGAGATGGACACGACTGAAGCGACCTAGCACAGCATAGTAGAAACACTAAATAATGGAACTGAGCCCATCCAGTGGGCTCAAACAGTGGGTTAGATGGTTGTGGGCAGGGAACCATGGAAGCTGGCCAGCTGATTTCTCCTTCCTCCCCCTCCTCCACCATCCCCTCCTCTCATTCATCTCTGTGGCGTGTAAAAGTTTATAAACACACCCAGGGCTATTGAGAGAGTGAATGAGATGAAGGAAAATGGATGTGGCACCATCATTCCATACATTCTAAGTGGTACCAGTGGGAGCAGAACTCAAACCTGAGCTCCCTCTTTTTTTCTTTTTCTTTTTAAAATTGTATTTATTTTTGGCAGTGCTGGGTCTTTGTTGCTGCATGGGCTTTTCTCTAGTTGCGGCAAGTGGGGGCTACTCTAGTTGTGGCTGCCAGCTCCAGGGCATGTGGGGTCCATAGTTGTGGTGCCCAGGCTTACCTGCTCTGTGGCATGTGGGATCTTCCTGGGTCAGGGATCGAACCTGTGTGTTTCCTGCACTGGCAGGTGGGTTCTTTACCACTGCACCACCAGGGGAGCCCTGAGCTCCCCATCTTTTCAAATGACACTGGCGTCTCTAGGAATATTCTTTGGGCATGACCATGCCTGACTTTGTGAACATGAGCATTCTGTGCAGTAACACGGTGCTTATGGAGATCTGCACATCCTTGCTATACTCTTTTAATCAGGCAGCTGGGCCCAGGGTACAGCAACTGCTGCTAACACGTGCTTCTGCTGAGGCCAGCACATCAAAAAGACCACCCATGCTAAAAACAGACTGGACAGCAGATGCATTCAGACCACAAGATCCAGAACTAGCATTTTAGATGAGCTACCAAATATGCCAAAAATAATGAACATTTTGGAGCTAAGGGGGACCGTAAGAAATCATGTGACCTAACTCCCCTCTTGGCGATGGAGAACCCTGGTCAGAAAGAGATCAGCTGATATGCCCCAAATCGCCCAGTTAATTATGGATGCGCTTGGTTTCTTGATGCCTGGTCAAAGTTTACTCTATTACATTCTTCTCCTCTAATAATGATAATGATAATAATAGTAATAATTGTGATGACTTAATCTTTGTATAATTTTTTATAGCTTAAAAATCTTGAATGGTTTAATGAGGTCAGGAGAATAGACAAGGAAAACCATTGTGCCCTGTTCAATATTCATATTCATGCTTCTTACTGGGGCAAAACAAAGATAAATATAGCTTTCTCTGGGAAAAGATTGGGGACAAAATGAGGAACTGAAAGGTTCTACTGCCTCTATGTAGAAACAATGAGATATTAACTTTGACTTTGCTCAGTTCTTCCGTTTCTCTACCCACCCCTGTCCTCCCAGAATCTCACTCCGCAGCAGGTTTCTGCCATGGAGCAGAACCCTGTGGGGCCTTCCCCAAACAGATATCCCTCCCCGCCCACCTCACATGTCCTCTGCCTGCCCTTGCCAAAGAATAAATCTAATCAGAGAAATGAAAAACAAAACAAAACAAAACATACAAAGGCAAAAAAAAGCAGTCAAGCAGGACAAAATATTGGGTTGGCCAAAATGTTCCCAAATGAACATAGTCATTAAACAAGGTAAAAGACCTTTAATTCCTCCTCATGGGCTGTAGATAACATTCTGAACTGTGTCACTAAGTCTGTGGTAGTTTTTCACAGCCTGCTATAGCCATCCTTCTGGAACAGGTGGACCCCCCCTCCCAAAATTTGGTTCAGATTTTGAGACTGAGGATGCCACACAAACGACAAAAGGACGTGCTTTCAGGGTGGATCCCAAGCAGGTCCCAAAACAGTTTGAGAACGTGGGAAAAGAAGGCTGGGTAGAGGTTTTGTGGTGGGTAGGAAGTGGGGACAGGGTGAATTTCCTATCCCGTTAATACCAATTCTTATTCACTTTCCCAGATGTGGGGCAGAAAGAGAATAATATGGGGTGATGCTTACATGCTGTCAGCAGTCAAATATCAAAAACTGGAATCAGACTTTTTTTACTCAACAATAGAAGATCAATGCACCAATCTTCCACTAGCTCCATCTAAGCAACCACCCATCCATCTTTCCATATATCTGGCCATCCATCCTTCCTTCCACCCACTCATCCATCCATCCATCCATCCATCCATCCATCCATCCATCCTTCCATCCACCTATCCATCCATCCTTCCATATATCTGGCCATCCATCCATCTACCCATTCATCCATCCATCCTTCCATCCATCCATCCTTCCATATATCTGGCCATCCATCCATCTGCCCATTCATCCATCCATCCTTCCATCTACCCATCTATTCATTCAATATTTTACTGCATATCCATCACACGATGGATACAACTAGAGATTATGGATACAGTAGTATCACTGAAATAATTTTTCCTTCCATTGTGCTCACTACCTGGTAGGAGTGACCACTGAATTGATTTTAAAATATTTGATTATTTGTCAAGTATCACGATTGTGCTATACGGAGAAGGCTAAGACAGCATAACAGAGAAAGATTTTTCTTTCTAGGAATTTTAGAGGAATTTTCCCTGAGGAAGCAACAGTCTGTGCTGCTCTTGATTAACACCAGGAGTTCAACCAGCAGAGACAGAAGTGTACGCATTTTAGGTCTTAAAGGGAACACAACTGGCAACCGTTACAGAGGCATGATGTCTTATCTGTGTGACGGTGAATGGGATTAGCAGATGAGGGTTTTCCCATTTTGATTCTATATGATTTGGGACTGGGGAATTATAGGATGTCATGAGATAATTTGGAACAAAAGGCTAGAATAATGGGATGAAGCAGCTTTAAAGATGGCCAGTAGCAGGTTATCTCCAGGTTGACCTTTTTTTTGGCCGTGTGGGTCTTAGTTGCAGCATGTGGGATCTAGTTCCCTGATTAGGGATTGAATCAGAGCCCCCTGCATCGGGAGTATGGAGTCTTAGCCACTGAACCACCCGTGAAGTCCCAAGGTTGACCTAATTTAATGATAAATGTTAGGTAAGTGTTAGTCGCTCAGTCACACCCGACTCTTTGCGACCCCTGGACTGCAGCCCACCAGGCTCCTCTGATGGGCTTTAAAATAGTTTTTTTAGCCTGAAGCCATTGACTCACACCTGGATTAATATACATGAAGGCAAACATATGAGACCTGTAACACGGACAAGACTGGGAAGGGATGGTTTCGTGTAAAGGGAGTTCATAATGAGACTTTCTGGCATAGACAACATTTTTTTTTCCCCTCAATCATGGTCCAAGTAAATGAAGCATTGAGCATGTAGAATTACAGGACAGTTGATTGTGGGGAACGTGGATCTGCAGGGCTGGCAGAGGAATAAAGCTGCTCATCTTGATTCAGAATGGGTCTCCTCCCCCTTGGGTCCTCCTCTTTGTGACATCCTAGAACATCCCAGGACACTGCTGGTCTTTGAACTCCACCCTTTCATCCCAGAGGTCTGGCAGCCTCAGGGGCAGCCTCCACCCTCATGTGGGTATCAGCTGGGGCAGCCTGGATTTTTATAAGAGTTCCAGCATTAATGACTAGGTTCTGCTGGAAGGAGACAAGTCTTCTCTCTCATTCCTACCCTCCCCCCTTCATGCTGCATCCCCACTTCTCGCTCCCTCTGTTTCATATTTTAGATTCAAGAGGATCTTTCATATATATAACAAGTCCTTGCTTTGAACTTAAAAATAAACAGTATGAAAGGAAAAATAGATGGTCCAATCTTACTTGAAGTGCTCAAATATAATTAGTATTAGACTGTGAAATACCTCTGCGTTATCTCTAGTTGCCAGCTGCTGGGAACATTTTGAGAGATCGGGCTGGTTGTTGTGATGTGATTTTTTTTTTTAAACAAAACATAAGCCCCAAGTGATCTGTGTATAGACTCTCACAAAATCCCCTTTGTCAAAAACTTAATCTTTCTAATTTTTATTCTCCCATCATTTGGCCTGATCCCAGTTTATGGAAGTCAGTGTGGGAGTAAAATAGAATCCAATCCCGATCCAATCCCTTCTCTCTGTATTTCTGCTTTTCTCTTTTCTAAACTTGCCTGGCTACATCTAAGGATTTCCCAGTTGAAGAAACAAATTATTTGGGTCACACAGGCCACCGTTGCTGTTTATGAGCCAAAAATTGCTGCCTGGCATTTTGAAAATGATTTCTGAACCCACACAGGGCTGTCCTGCATGTCAACAACTTCAAATTATGGGTAACAGATTTGCATCTTCCATAATTTCATGGCGTCATTCAATGGGACTTAAGAAAAAAATAGGCTAAATGATGAAATGGTTTCTTTTCCTCCTCAAATCTCTTTTAGAAAAAGCTGCCTACCTCTTTCATCAAAAAAGAAAAACAAACAAAAAAATGTTTGTCTTAATTCACTGAAGAGTTGAGCTTTAAAGCACAAGACAAGTTTAAATCCATGAATTACTGTGTGTATGATATATGAGCCAATTATAGAAAAAATAGGAAATAGCTAACCATTTCATATCAATCTCCAGCTAAACTACGTTTAGGAACATTAATTTAGGATTCAGTCAAAGAAGGAGCTAACATTAAGTTCCTTCTGAACATCCTACTCTGGAAGAATATTTAAGGGGCACCAAAAGTAGAAGATAATGAATATTTATCTTCAGTGAATGTGTACTCTTGGAGAGACAAGACTTCAGAAGTTATGTGTTGACACTGGAAAAGTTTCTGGCGGGACTTCCCTGGCAGCCCAGCGGTTGATTACCCCCTGCCAATGCAGGGGACATAGGTTTGATCCCTGGTCTGAGAGGACCCTGCATGCCGCAGGGCAACTGAACCTGTGTGCCACAGCTACTGAGCCAGCACGCTAGAGCCCAGGAGCCACAATTACCGAAGCCCGGGCACGCTAGAGACCGTGCCCTGCGGCAAAAGAGGCCACTGAATAAGAAGCCCCCACACCTCAACTAGAGGGTGGTCCCTGCTCACTGCAGCTAGAGAAAAAGCCTGCTCAGCGATGAAGACCCAGCGCAACCAAAAACAAATACATGAATGCATTAAACAATTTTTTTCTAGCAATTTGCTCAGAAGAGGATTCCCCTGATTGTCCAGTGATTAAGTGATTAAAACTCTGAACTTTCAATGAAGGAATGGGAGTTTGATTCCTGGTTGGGAAACTAAGATCCCACATGCTTTGTGGTGCAGTAAAAAAAAAAAAAAAAAAAATTTACTCCCAAGAAAAGACCAAGTAACAGAGGATCATTAATGAGTAAATCAGCAATAAGTTAATAGGTGCCCCAAGTTGATGGCAATGGGGCATTCCCATAGGACTGGAGAGGTCTGGGAGGATTTCAAGTAAAAGATGAATTTTTTTTTTTCCAGGACTTCAGACGCGTGTGTGTGCTCCATTGCATTTGACACTTTGAGACCCCATCAACTGCACCCTGCCAGACTCCTCTGTCCATGGGATTTCCCAGGCAAGAATACTGGAGTGGGTTGCTATTTCCTTCTCCAGGGGATCTTCCTGATCCAGGGATCTAGTCTGCATCTCCTACTGAAATCCTAGAAGGTAGGAAAAGCAAAGAGGATGTCATCTCAGAAGACCTGGAAAAGGGGCTTCTCTGGTGGTCCAGTGGCTAAGACTCTGCTCCCAGTGCAGAAGGCCTGGGTTCAATCCCTATTCAGGGAACTAGGTCCCACGTGCCACAACTAAGACTCAACACAGCCAAATAAATAATTTTTTTTTTTAAAAGACCTGAAAAGGACATCTCAGAGATTCTCAGGCATCAATGAATAGAGCTGTTTCATGGTTTGGAGAACTCATGGGAAGTTGTGATTTAAAAGAGTATTTTTTAAAAATCAAATACCTAGGAAATAACCAAAGAAAGACTTGTACACAAAAAACTACACATAATGACTGTTAGTAAATGGAAGGAAATACCATGTTCATGGATTGGACGATTCAATCTTGTTACATTATCTTCTTTTCTCGACATCAATTTATATATTTACTGGCATCTCAATCAAAACCCCAGATTTAATTTTTGTGGAAATTGACAAAATGGTTCTAAAATTCATATGGGAAAAAAAGAATAAGAAGAGCTGTGGTAGAAGAAGAATCAAGATCATTATACTTTATGATTTATGAAAAAACTGTAGTAATGAAGATTGTTGTTTTTCTAATGTACGGATAGGAACATTAATTGGTGAAGTGGAATAAACATAAGACATATGCGACTGATTCATATTCAGTCACATGACTTAAACAAGGTTACCACTTATGTCACTGGGGACAGTGTAAACTGGATCACCAGCTTCGGAAAACTGTTTGATTGTATCTAATAAGACTTGTTGTTCAGTCCCTCAGTCATGTGCAACTCTTTGTGACCCCATGGACTGAAGAACATCAGGCTCCCCCTGTTCTCTGGGAGTTTGCTCAAACTCATGTCCATCGAGTCAATGATCCAACCATCTCATCCTCTGTTGTCCCCTTCTCCTCCTGCCCTCTCATCCTCTGTTGTCCCCTTCTCCTCCTGCCCTCTATCTTTTCCAGCATCCGGGTCTTTTCCAATGAGCTGGCTTTGCACATCAGGTGGCCAAAGTTGTGAAGCTACAGCTTCAGTGTCAATCATTCTGATGAATATTCCACATTGATTTCCTTTAGGGTTGACTGGTCTGATCTCAGACACATGAATACTCAATGACAGTTCCATATTTAGGTATATCAACAGAAATGTGTATGGAAGTGCAAGAATATACATGAGATCACTGTTTATTATTTACTATTGCTGCCAACTGGAAAGACATCAAATGCTATCAGCAATTTAATGGATAATAAATTATAGCTCATTCATACTTTGTTACAGAACAGAAACGGACTCACAGACTCAGAGAACGAACTTGGGGTTGCAGGGTGGGAGGGAAGGCTGGGGGATGGGATAGATAGAGAGTTTGGGATGAACATGCACACACTGCTGTATTTAAAGTGGATAACCAACAAGGACCTACTGCTTGGCACAGGGAACTCTGCTGAATGTTACATGGCAGCCTGGATAGGAGGGGAGTCCGGGGGAGAATGGATACGTGTGTATGTATGGCTGAGTCCCTCTGCTGTGGACCTGAAACTATCACAACGTTGTTAACTGGCTATGTTTATTGTTGTTCTGTCTCTAAGTTGTGTCCGACTTAACTGGCTATACTCCAATACAAAACAAAAAGTGAACAAAAAACGATAGTTCATTTGTACCCTGGAACACTGTATAGCAGGTTTGAGCTGCTCCAGCAAAATAGCGCAGACAGACAGCTTATAAACCACAGCGGATATTTCTTACAGCTCTAGAAGCCGGCACATCCAGAATCAAGGCACTGGCAGGCTCTGTCTTCGGGGACGACTACCTTCCTAGGCAGCTATGCACTGAACCTTGTGTCTGTAAAGGTCAGAGAGTAAATATTTTAGGATTTGCTGGACTTACTGCCTCTGACACAAGCACTCATCTCTGCTGTCCTAGTGTGAAAGTGGCCACAAACAACCCACAAATGCATGAGTGTGGCTGTGCCTCTCGAATTTTATTTCTGGACAGTGAAATTTGAATTTCATACAATCTTCACATTGCAAAATGTTACCCTTTAAAAGCATTTGTTTTTAACCATTAAAAGTTATACAGACTCTTCTTAGCTCATAGGCTGTACAAAAACACTTTCTCTCCTTGGGGCTGAAATGAAGAGAAATTAGGGGACTTCCTTGGTGGTCGAGTGGCTGAAACTCTACTCTCTGAATGCAGGGGGCCTGGGTTCGATTCCTAGTCAGGAAACTAGATCCCACGTGCTATAACTAGAAGTTCACATGCTGCAGTCAAAAGATCTCGCATGCCACAGCTAAGACCTGCATCAGCCAAGTAGATAAATATTTTTTAAAAAGAAGAGAAATTAACCACTGCTACACACTCAACAGTATAGATGAACTTCACAGATTATAGTGTCGAGTGAAGAAAGAGTGAACAAAAAGAAGCATAGAGTTTATGACTCCACTTAAAGAAAGCTCAGAACCAGGCAAAACTAACTTAGGGTGATAAAGGTCAAACCAGTGGTTACCTGAAGTAGTGTAACAGGCAGGCTTCTGAGCTGCGGCTCATGTTCTATTTTGTGATTTGAATGGTGGCTATTCAGCCGTGTTTACTTTATAACACTCCTCAAGCTGTGCTGTAAATTTGCTGTATTTTCTACAGGACAATTTAAACAATTATTAACCTAGGTTCACTTAAGAGCACTGTGGGCTAGCTAAGCACATGTAGAAAGACTGCTGGTCTAAACCTCAGTTCTATCACTAGCTGGGTGACCCTGGGTGAGCTGTTTCACCTCTCTGTTCTTTAGTTTTTCTCAATTGTGTAAAAGAGGATAACTGTGATTCTCATGTCATAGGATTTCTGTAAGAATTCTGAGTTAATTCTTATAAAGCTGCCTAGAACAATGCTTGGCATACCCAAAGCACTCAATAAATGTTAGCTAGTATTACTGTGGCCAATAACCTTTTTTTTTTTTTTTTTTTTTTTGGTTTGGGTCTTATGTTCCAGGCTGTTAAGATGTTTATAAACTTTTGATTCTGCTATATATTATGTTTACTTTTAGATTCAGTATTAAGTCAGGAGCACAAAGAAGTCTTTCTACCTCACATGTGGTCCAGCCTGACTCACCAGGAATACGAGTCTGGAGAAGAGCCTGGGAGTGCAGGCTTGTGGTCGTAAATAATATAAATATCCCTCGTCTTATTTAGAACGCACACACTGCCTGTGAAAAGTGGCAATGTCAGTAGGTGCTAGGTGAAGACTCTGAGATCTGGGATTCCAAACAAATATACATTTCCATTCTGAACTAATCATTTTTATAGGAAACAGAAGGGGCTTGTTGGAGGGGTGTATGAACAATATATTTTGTTTCTTGTCTGTTCTCCAGGCCTGGGTCTTTGCATTGAAGGAGTGCCTGAGGCAAAGTCTTTTGCCCTCCAGGAACTTTATAAGGTGTAACCCCCACTCACCCACTTTAAATCTTTTCCTGGAAAAAAAAAAAGGCTGAAAATAAAGAAAGACAGAAATAAACATATTCTAGAGGCTACGATCTCGTTAGGTACTATAAATGACCATTCTCCCATACTGGAAGATATAATGTTCTGTAGCTTTGAAACAGGGAAGCCAATAGTTTCTTTGGCTGCCTATAAACATTCACTTCCTGTTCAATCATTCAACAGATTTTCAATCATTCAACAGTTTTTATCGAGTACTTCATATCTGTGGCATAAAAGTCCAATGAAATACCGGTTGAAAGAAACCTTTTAACTCTTCTTTTGTTTAAGGTGATGCTTCTTTAAAATCGCTGACCATGGAATGTCACAACCTCCTTCTCCTTTTTTTTTCTTTCTCCCAGTCATACCTATTTATATCACAGAACATACTTTGGGAAATGCTGAGTTAACCAGTCCTTTATTGCTGAATCCTGAGCTTTCCCAAGTTTTGCTGCCATAAATAACACCGCGGTGAACATTCTTATACCTACAGCTTTGCACACATGTTAGATTATCTCTTTAGGATAAATTCCTAGGAGTGGAATTGTTGAGCTAAAAGCTCTGTTTCGTTTACGTGCATAAAAGACCCTGGTGTCAGTTTTACAAATCTTAGGTAATCGTAGACTCATAAAACATCAGAGTGGGAAGGGATCTTGGAAAGCAGCTTATCAAGCCCTCCTGCTGGGCCGGGACGACCACGGCTAGAAGCCAGGTCCCTCCTCAGACGCTTCTCCAGGCGCTGTGTGGGCTCGGGGGACAGCTGTGCAACAGAAGAAAGACAGATTGGAGGGCGTCAGTGAGGCACCGCTGGACTCCACTAGGAGCCTGTCTCCTTGCTAGTGGGCTTTCTTCTTCAAGCCAGAGGACCTATGTGCCATGATGGACCATTTACCGAGAATAAAATGCCAGTGGAGCCAAGATCCAATTTAGCACTAGCTCTTCCCATTAAAGGATAGCCAAGATTCCCAAGAAGCCCACAAAGGGTGCAGTGTGTGCATGTGTGTGTGTACACTAGTCGTAATGAGACGCACACAGGACAGCATGTGATGTTAATTTCCCAGCAGCTCAGCCATGACCCTGCCGCTTAGGCTGCCTTCAGAAAGGACTAAGCTGGCAGTTGTGTGAATTATTTTCTAGACTCATCAGGAGAACTGGCTGCTCTGTGCTGAGCACATGGGCTTCTGTTGGTTTGCTTTTCGGCTGCCCTGGGTCTTCACCGCAGCGCACGCGCTTTCTCTAGTTGCCGTAAGCAGGGACTGCTCTCTAGTTGCTGTGTGTGGGCTGCTCATCGCAGTGGCGTCTCTAGTTTTGGAGCACCGGCTCAGCAGCTGTGGCACATGGCCTCAGTTGCTCCGTGGCGGGCGGAATCTTCCAGGGATCAAACTCATGTTTCTGCACTGGGAGGTGGATTCTTTTTAAATTTTTTAAAATTTAAATTTTTTTTTTAATTTATATGTCTGTGTCTCCATTGCTGCCCTCCAGTCCCTCAGTACCATCTTTGATTTCATATATATGCATTAATATATGATATTTGTTTTCCTGAACTTACTTCACTCTGTATAATGGGTCCTAGGTTCATCTACCTCATTAGAACTGAGTGAAATTTGTTCCTTTTATGGCTGAGTAATTTCACATTATGTATATGTACCGAACCTACTTATCCTTTTATTGCTTGATGGACATCTAGGTTGCTTCCACGTCCTAGCTATTGTAAATAATGCTGCAGTGAAGACTGGGGTACATGTGTCTTTTTCAGTTAGGGTTTCCTTAGGATATATGCCCAGTAGTGGGATAATAGGGTCATAAGGTAGATTTATGCCTCACTTTTTTTTAAAGGAATCTCCATACTATTCTCCATAGTGGCTGTATCAGTTTACATGCCTGGCAGGTGGATTTTTAACCACTGGACCACCAGGGAAGTCCCTAGGTAGTCCTTCTAACTTTACATATGAACTGACTGCTAAGTCACTGATGTTTCAAGTTCTGGGTTTAGCTCATAGATTTTTAGCCAAGGAGACCTCCCGCTGTCAGTTCCCATGATCATTCTTAGGCCTCAGTGTTTCTGTCTCTAAAATAGGTGTGTCCATGGATAATACCCTTGAATAGGGAGATGGACCTGGGAGAGCCTGTGTCTGGTACAAGGGGGTCTTGGGCTCCCAAGTGCCTCACAGCCCAGGCATTTCACAACCCCCTCCCCCACCTCTGTTCTTTTCTCGTCTTATGAGCTGTAAATCATCAAGGACTCAGCACTTGCCATCACAATTCACCCTGTGTGCCCCCGCTGAGATCCTGCTTTTCCTCCTTAATTCTTCCTTAATTCACAGACTTTTATGTAAAGAAGTTATAAACAAACGGATGTTTCTGGATGGCATCCCATTATTTAAATCAAAATTCAGGCAGCAGCAGTATCATGTGAGTAAAGATAATTCTCCCCATGTGGGGAGAGGTGGATTCAGAAGAGATAAAGTTTTGTATGTGATGAGCTGTCTTCTGCCTCCCCAGGTTATTTAAAAGCAACATGAAGGAAGAGCCAGGGCATATTCAGGGTATGGAGGAGCTTTTGCAAAACCAAAAGCAAACAAACAGGGACTTTCCTGGTGGTCCAGTGGTCAAGATTTTGCCTTCCAATGCAGGGAGTACAGATTCAATCCCTGATCAGGGAGCTAGGATCCCGTATCCCTCAGGGCCAAAAAACCGAAACATAAAATAGAAGCAATATTGTAACAAATGCAATAAAAACTTTAAAAATGGTCAACATCAAAAAAGAAAAAAACCCGTAAAAACCAAGGTAATCAAACATAAAAAGATTAATGTTGATAAAAGAAATCAACCCTAAAAGAAATCAACCCTGATTATACATTTGGAAGGGCTGACACTGAAGCTGAAACTCCAATACTTTGGCCACCTGATGTGAAAAGATGACTCACTGGAAAAGACCCTGATGCTGGGAAAGACTGAGGGCAGGAGAAGTGGACAAGAAGGTTGACTGGCATCACCGACTCAGTGGACATGATTTTAAGCAGACTCTGGGAGATAGCAAAGGACGAGGAAGTGTGGCATGCTGCAGTCCCTGGGGTCACAAAGAGTCAGACACTTAGTAACTGAATAACAACTCAATCTCCTGTCGTCCGACTATAATCACCTTTCCTCAGCCTGTCAAAGACTCTATCACAAATCGCCTTAAAAACACATTCGGTTTTCTTTTTTCTCTTCTTTTTAAATTTTTATTTAAATTTATTTGGGTGTGTTGGGTCTTATTGTGACATAAGGGTTTAGTTGCCCTGTGGAATACAGAATCTGAGTTCCCAGACTAAGGACTGAGTCTTGAGTCCTTTGCATTGGAAGGCAGATTCTTAACCACTGGATCACCAGATAAGTCCCTGTTTGTTTTTATTTTCTGATCTGCTAAATGGCTGAGAGTCCCTTGGACAGAAAGGAGATCAAACCGGTCAATCCTATACGAAATCAACCCTGAATATTCACTGGAAAGGCTGATGCTGAAGCTCCAACACGTTGGCCACCTGATGTGAAGAGCTGACTCACTGGAAAAGACCCAGATTCTGGGAAAGATTGAAGGCAAAAGGAGAAGGGGGCAGCAGAGGAACAGATGGTTGGATGGCATCATTGACTCAATGGATATGAATTTGAGCAAACTCAGAGACAGAGTGAAGGGCACAGAAGCCTGGTGTGCTGCAGTCCATGGGGTCTCAAAGGGCTGGACTTAGCAACTGAACAACAGCAACAACGAAAATGCATGTCACTTCTTTTATGCAAATCCACTCCAGGAAATCCTAGGTCTCAGCATTCCTCTCTGAAAATTAGAGGGAAATAAACGGCCTGTACCCCAGCCTGCTATGATCATCAACAGAATTGCAGAGCTGGAGACCAAGAGGAGCAAGACTCCACCCACTTCCTCTTGCTCCAGCCAAGGGACCCCCTGGTCTTGAGGGAGCCTTGCTCTCAGGCCCATTCCCTCGAAGAAACGGTCGTTCCTGGAAATACACTCCAAGCCTCCCCCAGCCTTCCAACAATGTGTGTTTATGGCTGCAGTGCTGCAGCTGGGAACCATAAGGCATGAATGAACGTGTGTCCATACTTTGGAGCCGATTTTCGTCAGAAATGTACTAAACACTTCATAAATTAAGTCCTTGGCTGTCAAGCTCCTCTGATATTAGGTTAGTCATTGCTCGCCATTCCCCGAACAAAACCCAGGGGATGGCCGCACCAGATGGTGCCAGAGGTTTTCCTTTTTTCTTTTTGTTAATGGAAAATGTGTGGGGAAGAATAAGTTACCTTGTCCCCTGCTACACAATCACAGATGTGAGTGATGGACATTCCGGCTGGTTTTCCCAGCCCTGCAGCCTTTCTGTCCTCCCCCAGCATGGCCCAAGTGCAGACAGGCTTTTGGTGGAGGGTGAGGAGTTGGCTGAGACCTTAGATGCCTAGATTTCCCCCAGGTTTTTTGAGTGCCAGGCACTGATGTCAACACTTTATGCATTTAGAGGAATCAGTCCTCCAGGATGATCTCATGATGAGACAGTGTTATTATCCCCCACTTGACTGCTTAAGAAGCTGAAGTACATGAGTGAATAACTCGTCCAAGGACACATAGCTGTGCACAGCTGAGATGAGGTTCACGAACACGCCTTGCCCTTAACCACCTGCTGCACGGCTGCTGCTCCATGGGTGTCAGACCCGAGTCAGAGCCACTCTGCTGGCAGAATGGGGCAGAAGCATGAACGTCAGCCCTTCTGTGTGTGTGTGCACTCAGTTGTTCCAACTCTTTGAAACCCATGGACTGTAGCCTGCCAGGTTCCTCTGTCCATGGGATTCTCCCAGCAAGAACACTAGAGTGGGTTGCCATTCCCTTCTCCTGGGATCTTCTCAACCTAGGGGTTGAACCTAGATCTCCTGCATTGCAGGCAGATTCTTTACCATCTGAGCCACCAGGGAAGCCCAAGAATACTGGAGTGGGTGCCATTCCCTTCTCCAGGGCATCTTCCCAACTCAGGAGATCGAATGTGGGTCTCCTGCAGTTCCTCCACTGGCAGGCAGCTTCTTTACTGCTGAGCCACCTGGGAAACCCTCAGCCCTGCAAGCCTGTCTGTCTTTATTTATGCAGTAAAGATGTTCTTAGGATCTACTGCCCTAGAGGGTCTTAGGAAATTTTCCTTTTTAATATTTTATTTGGGCTTCGCTGATAACTCAGTTGGTAAAGAATCAGCCTGCAATGCAGGAGACCCTGGTTCAATTCCTGGGTCTGAAATATCCCCTGGAGAAGGGATAGGTTACCCACTCCAGTATTTTGGGGCTTCCCTTGTGGCTCAGCTGGTAAAGAATCCATCTGCAATGCAGGAGACCAGGGTTTGATCCCTGGGTGGGCCTAGGGATCTACTTAGATCTACTTAGTAGTTCTACTAGGGATCTATTTAGTAAATCTTAGGAGCTACTGCCCTAGAGGTTCTTAGGAAATTTTCTTTTTAATATTTTATTTATTTGGCTTTGTTAGGTTTTAGTTGCACATGCAGGATCTTTCATTGCAGCTCACAGACTCTAGTTGTGGTGAACAGACTCAGTAGTTGCTCTGCAGTATGTAGGATCTTAGTTCCCTGACCAGGAATTGAACCTGTGTCCCCTGCATTGGAAGGCGGATTCTTAACCACTAGATCATCAGGGAAGTCCTTAAATTGATTTACTTTAAAAATCAGTCCCCCTTTGAGAGAATTTGCAATTCTAGCATTCCCTGATAGAGGACTGAGGCAAATTTGGGGGACTTACAGAAATTTTAAAAATCAATTTTCCTAAAGACACTTTTACTACATTTAATATTTTTAACAAGTTTTTTTTTTTTCAAGAAAAAGAGATGTTCATGATTTCCCCCCTGGGGAATAATATCAGTTGCCTGCGCTCTGCCTGTGGGGCAGGGATGCTGATGCTAACAGACACTCCACACACAGACCTTCACAAGACTCTCTGGGCATCACATTTTACCCCACCTTTCCCTACTCGGGAGTCTCCATCTGCTCAGAACCGCTCACTTTGGGCTCCAGGCTGCCACTTTCAGCTACGTTGTTGGTCTGCTTCACCTGTCAATACTCTCATATCCCTTCTGTTTACATACATCTTCTGGAAATCTGTGGGCACTGATAGTTTTCCCCTCCTGTTACTTTAATCGGCTCCCCTGGTAGCTCAGCTGGAAAGGAATCGATCTGCAAGACAGGAGAGCCTGGTTCGATTCCTAGGTTGGGAAGATTCACTGGAGAAGGAATAGGCTACCCACTCCAGTATTCATGGGCTTCCCTGGGGGCTCAGGTGGCAAAGAATCTGCTTGCAATATGGGAAACCTGTTATTTTAAATGCTCCGGTCCCAGTGCTTTCTGAACGTCTCTGTTTTTTATTTCAGAGGAACCATGGGAGTTGGAAGTTTATCTTCTTGGGCTTTGAAGAGAGGAGAGGTGCTCTAAGGAGACAGACTCACAGAATCTAACCCGACGTGGAGTGGGTAGGGGTCTTTGAGGAGGACACTCGTGGCCCTCAGGTCGATAACTGTGGTTAGGATCGTGTCTGAGAACTGTGATGCAGGCCAACCAAATGGGGCAGCGAAATCTCTTCCTCACACTGACTGTGCCCTGGGAAGGCAGTAGCATTGGCACTGGAGTTTGTAGAGACTCCAAGGCAGGCAGAGGAGAGGAGGAGTCGCGGTGGGTGGAAGGGAAGGAAGGCTCAGGGCTGCCCTGATGGTAGCTTGGGGGAGGAGAGGCTGGGGGAGGCTGATAGAAGTGGGATGTCTTGTGTGACTGGTTAGGGTTCAAAGAAAGTGTGAACATCTTGCCAAAGATCAGACGTGTGGAGAGGGGCAGAGTAAACATGCAAACCCAGGTTCTGATTCTTTCCAAGCTCACCCTTCCCTCCACATCGTGAGACATCCCTTCTGAGTTGCTGCAGGAACCAGGCTGCTCTGGTTACCAGATCAGGGAGCACGGTCGCCTTCACTGTGGCTCTCCTCTCTGTGTGCTCCCGAGGGCTTTCCACAAATCCACAGCGAGGTCTAGTTCTTTCTTCACCCACTTAAAAAAATATCTTTTGCATTTCAAAGACTGTGTTGAAGGACCTTCCCTGGTGGCTCAGTGGTACAGTTTCTTTACCACTCTGTGGAGTGGTACTCTGTTCCCTGCCCCACCGGCCCCCACTCCATCCCCTGCCAGCCCCTACTCTGTTCTCTGCCTCTGCGGATTTGCCTATCCAGGGTGCTTCATACATATGGAATTATATAATAAAGAGGGCTTTTGTGGCTGGCTGCCTTCACTGAGCATACTGTTTTCAAGCACTTCGTTCCTTTTAAAGGTGGAGAAGTCTTCTGCTGCATGGACAGATTATTTTGTTTATCCACTCATCCACTGTTGGGCATTTGGGCTGTGTCCACTCTTGCTGCTGTGAAGACCACGGCTGTGGACGTTCGTGGGTGGGGTTTTGTCTGAACTCTGAGCACCTTTGCTCCACAGAGCTGTCCTGGCAATGCTCCCCGGTGCTCATCCTAAGCCTAGAATTCCACCCCAGCTCAGTCCACCCTCTGGAGCTAGCCGGGCAGGCAGAGACAGGAGAGCCGTGCAGAATGCCAAATGAGAGCTCCGTGGCCGTACCTTCCTGGGACCGAAAGCCATATAATCTGCAAGCCACTCAGGTCAGAAACTGCTTTAGACCTGCCTGCACACAAAATGTTTCCTTAGGCTGAATGTCCTACTCCTTTTCCTGCCTGTCCAACTGCTAGTCCTCTTTCATCTCTAACTTAACTCACCCCTGACTTACATTCTTCTAAGTGGTGTTCTTTAGTATACCAGCTACTGAAAGAAAAGGCAAACTATATCCTAAATACATTCCCAGTTTCCCTAGGACAGGAACTGCACAACTATTCAGCCTGTGCTCTAGAGCCTGAGAATCATAACAACTGAAGCCCACATACCCCAGAGCCCTTGCTCTGCAACAATGAGAAGCCTGCTCACCACCACAAGAGAGAAGCTCCCCCCTACCCCGCCACAACTAAGAAAAGCCCCACAGCGACGAAGACCCAGCACAGACAAAACTAAATAAATACATAAAATTATTTATTTTTAAAAGATAAGCTTGAATATGTCCAGCATTGGGAATATAGCCAATATTTTATAATAACTGTAAATGGAAAGTAACCTTTAAATTGTATAAAAGTAAAATATTAAAAAAATATGTAGTACACAGAAGGATGTGTGTATGTGTGTAGGCTATATATAAGTACCACACCATTTTATGTGAGACTTATGGATTTTGGGGTCTGTGGGGTCCTGGAACTAACTTCCTGTAGGTACCAAGGAACAACGCTACTATCTGTCCACTTTGTCCACTGGATTCTTTCAGCCACAGTCCTGTGTGGCTGGCTCTGTTTCATTGTGCTCAAGTCCTGTCTTCCCAACAAGAACTAAACCTCTTTTTAGGGAAGGACTGGGTCCAGCCCCACCCTACCCATCCACAGCCCGCCATATGTGAGGCTGCTCAGCAACCAGAGGAAATTCCTCCCCTGTCCCAGCTTCAGTGTTTCATCTGTAAATTGGGACTGATACGCTTTACTGCCTTGTCCCTAGGGTCACGTGAGATGATGCTCTGGGGCCCTCATCAGAGTCTGCAGAACCAGGCTCGTGGGAGCCGCCAGTCTGTGCTGGTGGTACCATCGTGGCTTCCCTGCAGGAACATACAGAGGGACACAGCTCTGTTTTCCTTCATCATGGAATTTCAACCTTAAATAAAAGAGCTGGAGAAGAAAAAAACATCTAAGGGGCCAGTTTGAGAAAGAGTGATGATTTGTTTCTCAGAGGGCAGAGCCTCCTCAGAGCTTGGGCAGGAAAGTCCCGGGGTCACATTTAGAACAACCTAATCACATATTAAAACTCAGGGGGCGTCTGAGTTACTCAGAGCACTGAGTGAGCTATTGTGGGCACTTTAGTAACAAACGTCTCTGTAGTGGAACAAAATGTGTCCTTTCTCTGGGTTGGAATTCCCAAACTCAAGGTTTAAAGGAATATGGCTTTATTGTTATTTTCTTTAGCAGAAGACCCTGAGGTGTGAATCTAAGCTGCGGTGCTCCCGGAGTCCGATGCTGCCTGGCCCGGCTGCCACCAGCACCCTGAAATGAATGGGCATATTATGCTTTCCATTAAAGTTGTGGCTCTTAATTAAAAACGTGATCGTGGGTCTTTATGGAGACATTGTTTAGGTTTTCTTTAGCTGTTAACACGTAATAAATCATTTTAAAAGGACCTTTCCCCAGATTGCTTAATGGTTAGTGTATTTTTAAAAGCGATTCGAAAATAAAGCTGGGATTAAATTTAGTGTTTGACAAGGTGCTAAGGGGCTCACCACCTCGCTGGGCTAAGACAAGCGGGCTTTGCTTGATCTGCTACTGACGGTTCTCGTTTCACCAGCTTCGACCCAGCTTCCCCATGTGAAACAGCAGTGTGACTTGGGTGTCAAAAGTTTAAATGGTGGGTACAGGGAAAAGTGCAGCCAGCCCACTCTTTCATCTGAGCTTCCTTTTACTGTCTTATAATTGCAAAACATGCAACTCTGCTGAGAAGAAAAGCCTGTGTCTTTTATGAACTCTCCTGCAATGCCAGAAAGCAGGGGAGGTGTGGGTTGCGTGTGGGTACTTGTGAATAATCCATAAATCCCAAAACCTGGGTTTCATTTCTTCTTCCTGGTGCAGCCTCCTGCACCAGGGTGGAGATAAACAGGAAGTGCCCTTGGGTTCCAGTCCATTTGAGGGTTCTGTGCATACAGATGTAGGAATTACTGCGAATCTGAGGGATGGTCACAAACATTTTCTGATTTACTGGGCTGTTCTTAGGGCCTCTGGGTTGGATGGTACAGCAGAGACAAAACTAAAGGGCATGCCTGGAATTGATGTGGGATTTGAGTCATGCATCGATGTCATACTTTAGGGATGCTGTGTTTTCTGCGAAGGAGAACATTAATTGCTCGAGGTATGACGAGATGACAAATGTCAGAGTGTTTGCAAAGTACCTGTCACCAGGCAAATAAAAGATAATGATGATGATTCTAACCCAGTTTTACAATCATTAAAAAATAATTTCTTTGCAAATTTTCTGGTTGGCTGTGAAGATGGTTTCGGTTTGTTTCCTCTTCCCTCATGGAATTTCCTGGTGGAGGAAGGCATTACCTTGTTTGCTACTGGCCAAGAAACTGGCTGTCCAAGTTTTCCTGGCTTCCAGGTGCCCATCTCCAAGCCAGGGCTCAGCCTCCAAGTGGCAGTCTCCCCAGGACGCCAGCAGAGGGGGTGCTGCCCCCTGCTCTCAGCACTGGGGGTGCAGTGGCCACTGGGTTTCCCTTTCATTGTCCTGGCTGTGACCTTGACTCCTGTGTGCCACGGAGACCACACACATGGCCGACAGCGGTTTTCATCTTGTTTACTGAAGGGAAAGGGAATTTAACTGGGATTCTTCAGAAATTACAAAATGCCAGACGTTGCATTCCTGGTTACCGTCCATTCCAAAGTTTATCCCTGATTCAACTTAAGGTCCATCTGGCTGGGAGTGTCTCCACCTGCGTGGGGCAGCTTTTCCCTGAGCTGGTCTGCCTGCCTCCCCTGTTCTCATTTTCAATCCTGGCTCTGCACTCCTCCCGTTACCCCCAGATTTTGATGAAGAAAGTAGCTTCCACCCAAGTATAAAGGATCCCGGCAAAACTCATGACATCAGCATATTGTACTTCTCCTACTATATTTTTTAAAAGGGCTGCATTCCGTGGTTGACATTAGTTTACTCCTTGATTAACAGATATGTGTGTGTGTGTGTGTGTGTGTGTGTGTGTGTGTGTGTATCTGTTCTTTTGGGTGTTGTCTCTATACAGATTTGTTGTTCAGTTGTGTCTGATTCTTTGCGACCCCATGGACTGCAGCACGCTAGGCTTCCCTGTCCTTCACCATCTCCTGGAGCTTGCTCAAACTCATGTCCATCACGTTGGTGATTACCATTGAACCATGTCATCCTCTGTCACCCTCTTCGCTTGCCTTCAGTCTTTCCCAGCATCAGGGTCTTTTCCAGTGAGTTGGCTCTTTGCATCAGGTGGCCGAAGTATTGGAGCTTCAGCTTCAACTCCAGCCCCTTCCAATGAATATTCAGGGTTCATTTCTTTTACAATTGACTGGTTTGATCTCCTTGCTGCCCAAGGGACTCTCAAGAGTCTTCTCCTGCACTACAGTTAAAGTATACATTTAGGCTACCAATTTCAGATGAATCTACTCTAATCAGTTTTTAAAAAATTTATTTGCCTATATTCGGTCTTAGTTGCAGCATGTAGGATCTTGGTTGCGGTGCGTAGGCGCTCTAGTTGTGGTCCGTGGCCTCTCTAGCTGTCTGAGACCTCTCTAGTTGTGGCATGTTGATTTTCTAGTTCTGGCTTGTAGACTCTCTAGTTGCGGTGTGTGGACTCTCTAGTTGTGGCATGGAGGCTCAGTTGCTCTGCTACATGTGGCATCTTAGTTCCCTGACCAGGGATTGAACCTGTGTCCCCTGCATTGCCAGGTGGATTCTTAACCACTGGACCACCAGGGAAGTCCCTTAATCCACTGTAATTGTGAACTGTTGCCTTTCAGTTTGACAGATAAGAATTTTTGTCACTTTTATCACCACCAATCCTATTCCCTATGTGTAGAGTATGACTAGCATCACCCAGATCCTTCATTAGTCAGACCTACATATTCAAAGTTACCTTTGATCTCCATTTCTTTTTCTAGAAACCCCAAGACGTCTCCATTCCGTACGGACATTTTTTTCCCCCATACTTCATCGGTGTTCCCATCTACCTCCTCAACTTTATGCACAAAAACTTTATGCTTCCATCATTAAGGTTTATAAAGTTTACATTTCGTTATGGTAAGCAAGGTTGCCACCCATGAAGGCTAGAGTTGGTTCTAAAGTTGCGAACTCAGCCACAGCATTTATCTTTTTAAGATAATGTAACAACTCTTCTTTGCAGAACCAAGCAATAATCTGTGATTACATTTCCATTAATATAAGGTATAAATATCAGACTTCTTTCTTTACCTGGAAAATAATTTTCCAACCTCAAGAAACATTTATTAATGGGGATTCATCCTTCTCTCCTCTTCCAGATCTCAAAATAATCCTAGACAGTCAACTGTTCCAGGTCATTGCAGTGGCTGGGGAGCGGGGAGTCTCTCTCTTCTTATTCCCACTCTGGTGATTGTTGGGATGTAGTCTGGCACCTCAACTGGGATTGTTTTTCCTGGAGGCTGGGAACCTTCTTGGGCCACCTCTGAATCATTCCACTGTGATTCTGCCACATCCTGTCCCCAGGGACTGAGGCGCCCCTGCTCCAGAGCAAGCAGCCAGCCACAGTCTGGGGAGAATCTCTCCTTTATTCCTCTGGTGGCCTTGAAAGCCTCTCTCTGTCACACACATACATACACCTCTTTTCTCTGAACCTCAAGCATGCAATCTTTACAATGAACCCAGGCTCCTAAAATATAGGAGAAACTGTTGACCTGGGCAACTTCTATTTTCAGCTCTGCTAGTATCTCTAAGACAAGAAACGATCAGGGAAATAGATGGAAGCAAGACTGTGAGGAAGGCTGAGTGGGCACCACACTGGGGAGCTGCTTGGCCATAGGGAGTGATGTGAAGATGATCTGCTGGGAGCAGAGGGGCAGTTTCTCTGGTGCACGGGGGCCTCACTCCCTTTTGCATTGTCTACATTCTTGCTCCAGGAGCTGAGCTGAGTAACTTTGACCGAGACCTAAAATACTAAAATATTTCCTATGTGTTGTGCTGATCTCTGCTCTAGATGAGCAACTCCACTTCTAGGCGTGGATGCTTACCTGCCCCAGATGGGGCCTGGAAGACGTACCCCTGCTGATAATTGTTTGTAATCAGAAAACCTGGAAACAGCAAATGTTTCTCCAGTGGGGGAGGGGTGGTGGCGATGGATATACCGTGGCGACTCATGTACCAGCTTCCAGAAAGGAAGAGCAGTGAGTGAACCAGGGGAGGAGGGAATGAATGCATGTATTTATTCACATTTCAGTAAAACCAGACTGGAAAAGGTCAGTTTTCATTCCAGTCCCAAAGAAAGGCAATGCCAAAGAATACTCAAACTGCTGCACAATTGCACTCATCTCACACGCTAGTAAAGTAATGCTCAAAATTCTCCAAGCCAGGCTTCAGCAGTTCGTGAACCGTGAACTTCCAGATGTTCAAGCTGGTTTTAGAAAAGGCAGAGGAACCAGAGATCAAATTGCCAACATCTGCTGGATCATGGAAAAAGCAAGAGAGTTCCAGAAAAACATGTATTCCGCTTTCTTGACTATGCCAAAACCTTTGACTGTGTGGGTCACAATAAACTGTGGAAAATTCTGAGAGAGATGAGAATACCAGACCACCTGACCTGCCTCTTGAGAAATCTGTATGCAGGTCAGGAAGCAACAGTTAGAACTGGACATGGAACAACAGACTGGTTCCAAATAGGAAAAGGAGTATGTCAAGGCTGTATATTGTCACCCTGCTTATTTAACTTCTATGCAGAGTACATCATGAGAAACGCTGAGCTGTAGGAAGCACAAGCTGAATCAAGATTGCCGGGAGAAATATCAATAACTTCAGATATGCAGATGACACCACCCTTATGGCAGAAAGTGAAGAGGAACTAAAGAGTCTCTTGAAAGAGAAAGAGGAGAGTGAAAAGATTGGCTTAAAGCTCAACATTCAGAAAACTAAGATCATGGCATCCGGTCCCATCACTTCATGGGAAATAGATGGGGAAACAGTGGAAACAGTGTCAGTCTTTATTTTGGGGGCTCCAAAATCACTGCAGATGGTGATTGCAGCAATGAAATCAAAAGACGCTTACTCTTTGGAAGAAAAGTTATGACCAACCTAGACAGCACTGCAAATGGTGATTGCAGCCATGAAATTAAAAGATGCTTATTCCTTGGAAGAAAAGTTATGACCAACCTAGATAGCATCTTCAAAAGCAGAGACATTACTTTGCCAACAAAGATCTGTCTAGTCAAGACTATGGTTTTCCCAGTGGTCGTGTATGGATGTGAGAGTTGGACTGTGAAGAAAGCTGAGCGCCAAAGAACTGATACTTTTGAACTGTGGTGTTGGAGAAGGCTCTTGAGAGTCCCTTGGACTTCAAGGAGATCCAACCAGTCCATTCTAAAGGACTGATGCTGAAGCTGAAACTCCAATACATTGGCCACCTCATGTGAAGAGTTGATTCATTGGAAAAGACTCTGACGCTGGGAGGGATTAGGGGCAGGAGGAGAAAGGGATAGCAGAGGATGAGATAGCTGGATGGCATCACCGACTCGATGCACATGAGTCTGAGTAAACTCCGGGTGTTGGTGATGGACAGGGGAGGCCTGGCGTGCTGCGATTCATGGGGTCGCAAAGAATCGGACACCACTGAGCGACTGAAATGAACTGAAAGCGAAAGTGAAAGTGAAGTCGCTCAGTGGTATCCGACTCTTTGTGGCCCCATGAACTATAGCCTATCAGGCTCCTCCGTCCATGGGATTTTCCAGGCATGAGTACTGGAGTGGGTTGCCATTTCCTTCTCCAGAACTGAACTGAACTGGACGGAAAACCAGAAAGCATTATATATATTGTTGATCTATCTTTATCACCTATCTGTCTTTGTCTGTCTGCCCATTCATCCCTCCATCTAGCCATCCGTCCATTTATCTATGGTTTATCTGATATGTACATATATACACACACATATAGACACATACATATATGTATATGTATGGAGAGAGAGAGAAAGTGAGGGAGAGAGAGGAATGTGAACTACAGCACCTTTATATAGCTTTCAAAAACTTACAAAACATTATAATATTGTTACACACATATCTGTGCTTGTATAGAGGGCAGCAGAGGATAAGATGGTTGGATGCCAGCACCAACCCAATGGACATGAACCCGAGCAAACTCTGGGAGACGGGACAGGGGAGCCTGTTGTACTGCAGTCCATGGGGTGCAAGAGTCGGACATAACGTAGTGACTGAATAACAACAACAATGGCCCCTTCAATCCACAAAGGATGAAATGCTCTCACAAATTAAATTATGAATGATTTTTTTGACAAAGAACAAAAGGGGGAGACATCTATAAAAAAATCAATGTGGCTAGACTTTCTCATCACTTCCCATTTTAAAAGAACATGTACGAGATATAAGCAGAGACAAGAAGCAAAGGGCACGTGAGAAAGAGAGGCTGGTATGAATATGGGAAAATGATGAGACTTGAAAACAACACCAAGAAGACTGGGATTTCCTAAGATGCATCCAGAACAAGAATTATAAGGAATATATAAGGCCTCTCCCCAGGGCAAGTGATGTCATAAGTTAAGAGAGAAAACAGTAAAACAAGAATGACTCAAATATTTTTAAATTTATTTTTATTCTGTTTTCTATACTTTGCAATCTCTAAATTTAAAAGAAACTGAAGAAAATTCTACAAGTGGGAAGCAAAGCTCTCTGAGATAGTAATTATATTGCATATGTAAGATGAACACTTCTGTTTTTACACTTTATGAAACTTATGTCATCAGAATCATTCTCATTTCAGAAAATGAGTTGATAAATTTTCTATATTTTTCCATGCCCTTAATAGTTTAACTGACATGAGAGTTCAATACTCTGAACATTTGAAAAAACTCATTCATAAAACTAAAGACTATTGTTTTTTTGTGTAAGTCTTAAACAATTAAAAAAACCATTTCTTCCATTGTTATTGGGCTTTTTAACTTTCCTATGTCAATTTTCATAATTTATGTTTTCCTGGAATATTTTTCACTTATTAAAATGAAAGGTTAATACACAACATTTGTTTAGGATTTTAAAAATAGTCTATCCATGGCTATAAATGGATAAAATGGTAATAGCCCTTTCTTTGACTCTAGATTGTGTACTTAAGTTTTCTCTTCTGATTCATTTAGCTTTAATCTGTTTTTCTTTTTTTCAGCTTATTGATACTTGCTCTTGTTATTTTTTCTTTCTTCTTTTATGCATGTATAGCTATCTGTGTATAGTTTTAAACTTTCTGAAAGGAAAATGTTTAATTATTTTATTTCCAGTCCTCCTTTCTAATAATAGAAATCATTTAAGGGATTTCCCTGGTGGTTCAATGGTTGAGAATCTCTGCTTGTACTGCAGGCGGCATGGTGCAATCCCTCTTGGAGGGACTCATATCCCGCGTGCCTCACGGTGTGGCTAAAACAAAAGGCATGAAGAATAGGGATTTCTGTTTGAGTTTAGCATTGGTTGCAGAGTACAACTTTAAATATTATTGTGATTTTCTTAAGAGCCTGTCATTGCATTTTTAAGTTTTTATTTTGAAACATTTTCAGATTTATAGAAAAGTTAACAAAATTAGTACTGAGTTCCTCAGCTTTCTCTAATGGAATGTATGTGCATGGAACAGTTATCAAAGCTAAGACATTCAAATGGGGATCATATTGTTAGGTTAAACAACAGACTTGACTCATCTTTTACAATGTTTTGGCTGATGGGTACCAATCCAAGGCCTCACGCTGTGTTCAGTTCTCAAGTGTCCTTGGCCTCCTCCAACCTGGACTCTTCCTTAGTTTTTAGGGCCTTGATGCTTTTCGGTAATACTGGTCAGTCATTTTATAGAATGTCCTTCAGTTTGGGTATGTCTAATGCTTTCTCAGGTGCTATTCAGGTTATGAAGACTTGGCAAGAATACGACAGAAATTAATGTCCTGTGGTTTTTGTATTCAGTTCAGTTCAGTTCAGTTCAGTCGCTCAGTCATGTCCAACTCTTTGCAACCCCATGAATCGCAGCATGCCAGGCTTCCCTGTCCATCACCATCTCCCGGAGTTCACTCAGACTCACGTTCATCGAGTCCGTACATTACTTTGCCAACTAAGGTCCGTCTAGTCAAGGCTTTTGTATTAGTGTTCCCTTAATAGCTAAAGAAGATATCCTAATTAAATTCCCATTCTCACAGGGTTTTAGAGCCATGAGAATTCTCCTTTTCAAAGCAGATTTTCATGATCCATCATCTCTAGCTCCTCACAGCTCCATCCAGCCTGCAACCACTTCCTGCCTTACCATCAATAAAAGCCTGGTCTCCGGGCGGGCCACAAGAGTCTGTTTCCACTTTCAGCACTCTGCCTATCACCTAAAGGGGAAAGGTCCCTACAACTACAAATCGGTGAGCTATCCTAACAGCTTCTTCCGAGGGAGTGTTTCATAATATTTCCCAATCACCCAGGGTCTAGTCTAAGACAGGCAATATTGGGGATCTCTAGGTGTCTCCAAGCTTTTTCTCAGAGCCAATAACTCCATGAAATGGGAAAGAGAGGTCGGTTTCTGCAAGTCTTTACTTTCAAGTTTTACTGCAAGTCATTGCAGAGAAAGTAAAAACACCTGTATTAGAAGGGTTTGATCATTTTCTGAAAATTTGTGTCTTTTCATCCATCAAACATACTATATTTTTCTCTACTTGGCAGGCGTATAACTGAAAACTGGAATTGTAGGATCTTAGAGTTAGATGGTGGAGAAGGCAATGGCACCCCACTCCAGTACTCTTGCCTGGAAAATCCCATGGATGGAGGAGCCTGGCACGCTGCAGTCCATGGGGTCACTAAGATTCAGACACGACTGAGTCACTTCACTTTCACTTTTCACTTTGATGCTTTGGAAAAGGAAATGGCAACCCACTCCAGTGTTCTTGCCTGGAGAATCCCAGGGATGGGGGAACCTGGTGGGCTGCCGTCTATGGGGTCGCACAGAGTCGGACACGACTGAAGCGATGCAACAGCAGCAGCAGAGTTAGATGGAATCTTAGGAATCATCCAGTCCTGTCTTGCTCACTGTAAGAATTTCTTTAAGAGCATTTCAGGTGGCTCTAGATTTGGAGGGCTCAGTGCTTCATAAGTTAGACCATCTAACCTAAGGCTTATTTCTATTGTTAGAAACCTTTTTCTTCTTTATTGTGGAAAAATGTGACCAGTGATCTCCTAATTTGTCTACCTATCCATCTGTAGGGAGAACTTTGTCTCCCGTGAACTTCACCCCCTCAGTGTTAATCTGATAAATATTCTACATTATATGGCCAAGGGACTTTGCAAGTGTGATTAAGGTTACTAATCAAATGTCTTTAAGATTGGGAGATTATCCTGGGTTGTTGAATGGGCTTAATCAAATCACGGGAGCCCTTAAAAGTAGAAATCCTACTCTAGCTGGTAACATAAGGGAAAATAAGGAATTTGAGGCAGGAAAAGGTAGAATGTACTGTTTTAGCTGGAAGATGAAGAAAATTATGTGCCAAGGAAACTGGGACTTCAGTCCCACAACCACAGGGAAGATAATTCTTCCAACAGCTTGAAAAAGCATAGACCCTTTGATCTCAGCCTTGTGAGATCCTGAACAGAAGACTCAGCTGAGACACTCTGTGCCCAGACTTCTGACTCGTGGAACTATGAGATAATAAGTGGGCGTTCTTGCTACTTGAGTCAGGATTCCCCAAACCCCTGAGTCATGAATGACCCCTTCCTGCTTCACAGCTAAATGTTAATCATGACCCATCCATTCTAGTCAGAGTAGTTCATGCAACAGTACCTCTTCCCCCTCTCAAATCCCTCCTGAGTGCCACCTACTGTACCTAAGCCCCTTCCTGAGGCTTTAGGCATATCCTTACTACCTGTTTCTCTTTTCCAACACCCTACAGGCATCCACCATGACAGATGGGTGATGTTGTCCAGATTTCCCAAGACAGAGGGGTTTCCCAGGATGTGGAGCGTCCAGTTTTAAAACCAGGAAATTTCTGGTTTAAAACCAGGATGAGATGGTCAACCTACTGGGCTTGCCTGCTTCGGATAGAGGTTTCCCCTTAACATAAAAGCTGACCATACCAGACATTTGTTTCTACAGCTTTATTTGAAGCTTGGACTTGAGTGTATGATCTAATGTAGGTCAATGGGGTCAAAGGAAAATACACAGGGAAGCTTCTGGGAAGTAAATTAAACAGAGATGAAGAAAAAGGATCAGTCTTTCTTATTGTCTTTGAATGCCTCTGGATGAAGATATGATGCCTGGAACAGTAGCAGCCATCTTGTGATCATGAGCCTAGTAAGCTTAAGGACCAGATCCATAGGCTGATGGAGGAGAAAGATGAAAGGAGCCTGGGCCTTGAAGCCATGGTTGGCCCACTGCACTAACTCTGCAGCCACCTTCTTCTGGACATCTTATTATGGGATATAATATCGTCAGAGCCACTTTTAGCCAAGTATTTTGTTTCTGGCAGTTCAGAACATTGTTATGGATACAACACTTGTTTACTGTTCATTCTGCTTCCCGAACACCTGTTCGTCGAGCTGTGGACACTATAGAGCAGCCTCTGAAGCACCTCTATCACATTTCACTGTGACGATGAGTCCCAATTTCTGCTAATTTGAAACTCTAGGATATAAAAATTAGAGTCCTTCAAACGCAAGAGTAGGAGGTAAAGTAGATAGCAGAATGACATAGAAATTTTGGCCAGGAAGCTTAGGAGAGATAAAGACAGCTGAAGGAAAGCATGTTGGGAATTGAGAATCATTTCCTCACTTCTTTGAGGCACAGAGCCCTGGGAGATGTGGAGATGTCTGATGTCTGATGAGTTGACAGTGTGTGACATTATCCAGGGCAGTGCCTGAGTAACATAACCCAGCACACTGTGGAAGGAGGGGTGGAGAAAGACTGTCTGACATTGGGTGACTTATGTTTATATATCTGATTTCTAACTTGTCTACTCTGGGTCCTAGAGACAAGTAGAGTCAAAGGAGGAGGGATGCTGCAACTCTGAGCCATAAATTCAGAGTTATTGAGTGTTTAGATGCAGAACTCGTGCTGAAGGAAGAAGATGCAGCCCAGCCCATCAGTATGAAAGCAAAGTGAATCTACTCCCGGACGTGTGCCAGGTACACAGGGATCTGAGTTCATCTGACTCACATTCCCATCTCTCTCTTTTTTTTTTTTTAAGTAGGTGATTTGTCCCTGTCTTTTTTTTTTTTAAGAATTTATTTATTTTATTTTATTGGCTTTGCAGGTCTTTATTGCTGCGCATGGGCTTTCTCTAATCGTAGAGAGTGGGGGCTACTCTTCGTTGTGGTGCATGGGTTTCTCATTATGGTGGCTTCTCTTGGTGTGGAGCACAGGCTTTGGGCATGCGAGCTTCAGCATTTGCAGTTCCCTGGGCTCTAGAGAACAGGCTCAGTAGCTGTGGCACAGGGGCTTAGTTACTCCACGACATGTGAGATCTCCTTAGACCAGGGATTGAACCACGTCTCTTGCATTGCAAAGTAGATTCTTAACCACTGGATCACCAGGAAGCCCCTACATCCCATTTTTAAAGATAGCTTTTGCCGAGTCCTCACCACCCTGGTCTTGTTACACCAAAACACCTTGTTACACCAAAACACCTCTTTGAATAAAAAAATTTACTGTCAGTCCTCAAGTTGGGAAAGAGTTTGTTTTTCACAACATGGCTGTCTTATTTTGTCCCTGGAAGGATGCTGAGTGAAGCTACAGAGCCCAGCCTGAGTTGAGCACTACATATTCTAATGCAATATGGTAACTGAAGGATCCATGGGCATCAGGGGATTTGCTGAACGTCACTGAACAGATCTCAATAGTATGAAGTTTTGTATTTTCTCCCATTCTAATCTCTTGGTGTCTTCATTTGCCAGGCTGTGGTTAAAGCTGACCTCTGGCAGAGTATACGGGAATAAGCACCCTTGTGTTCACAGTTCTTGCAACGGAAGTGCATCATTTTAGCCAGGTGATCTCAGTGGCCTCCTAAACTTTGAGAGCTGCCCTGTTGGATCCACAGAAATGCCACTTTTTGATGAAACAAGAAGCAGGCATGCGTTCCTCTTTCTTCTCCTAAACTGTGTGGGTGCAGCATCTGTGTTTTGTGTGGCATATTGTACCTCTGAGTGTAGTGTTGTGTGTGTTGGGTATTTGCATTGCTCTAGTTGGTGTGTGTGCACTAGAGAGAAAGGTGCAGGAGGAAGGAATTTGCCTTCTCTCTAGGAATGGCAGGGATGTTGAAAAATCTTCGCTAAATCGCTAATCTCTTCACCCAAGATTAAGCAAATAAAACTGTTGGCTCGAAGAAGTCAGATTCTTGATGACTCCGAAGAGACAGCAGCAAAGTGAGTCAAGAAGCTTAGCTTCATATCAGCAAAGAGATAAAGGGGCTTGAGTTCTGAATGACAGCTTGAGCAATATACACTAATCCGATTATCAGGGAATTCAGTGTCACTCCATATTAACAGTGGATTTAAAAATGGCCCCTAAAGACTTAGCATTCATCATCCGAAGGCTGCAGTTATTCCTGAGGATAAAATAACCCTGACCTGAAATACCAGGCTAAGGGGCCAGAGACTGGGATGCTCCTGGGATGAGGGGAAGCTGAGACTCATCTTTCACAAGGGTCCTTTGTTCACCCAGGGCCCCGTGGGGGCTGTCACTTCTCCTCTGCCCAGAAGAGAGAATGGGGATGGGTGGTTAAAATCCTTAGCTTTTATATTTCGCAGCTGATGACTGTAAGGCTCAGTGAAAGTAAATGAATTGATTAGGCTCATCTATATACTTAGTAGGCTTCTCTGGTGACTCAGTGGTAAAGAATTCACCTGCTAATGTAGGAGAGGTGGGTTTGATCCCTGGGTTGGGAAGATCTCCTGGAGAAAGAAATGGCAACCCACTCCACTATGCTTGCCTGGGAAATTCCATGGACAGGTGAACTCTTTTGCTACCATCCATGGGGTTGCAAAGAGTTGGACATGACTCAGTGACTAAACAACAACAATGACATATACTTAGGAGCATGGTTGAGTGACTAACACATGTTCACACACTTAGGAGCAGAAGTAAGTTTCAAACTCAGCTTTATCAGACCACAAAGTACATGGTCTTTCTACTACATCCTGCCTACAAGTAAGGAGGAAATGAGGTGTTCCATGGTTCCTCTTGTTTAAGCGGTCATCAAACTGAGTGTTGTCTTCTTACAACCTTCCAGTGTTTGCTGTGGCTGTGATTTCAGATTGCCCCAGGATGGAAAGGTGTCTTTCCATTTGGCGAATACATCCTTGATCATCACTGAGCATAAAATCAGAGGTTGTGGACCACTGGAGTTCTTGGCTAAAGCCTAGCCCACTGGAACATGCTGCTGCTCATATTTTTATTTGTGATTTGCTAATTTTCTCATCATGAATGAAAGATTATTTGGGACCACCCTCAGTGAAGAAACAAGGTTGCTTGACTGAGAAAGAAAATCTCTTCCCTCCTTTTGCAGTTAAATGCTGACATGTGGTCAACCACTTTAAAAGGGGTGGAGTGAGACTTCACTGGTGGTCCACAAGGTAAGACTCTATGCTCCCAGTGCAGGAGGCCTGGGTTCGATCCCTGGTTGGGGAACTAGGGGACCTAAGATCCCTCATGACTGAAGCAAAGCAGGGTGGAGAAAGGGGTAATCGTGGGTGCAGCTTTGATTGTTTCTTCTTCTTCTTTTGCTGTGCAGCTTGTGGGATCTTAATTTTCTGGCCAGGGCTTGAGCCCATGTCTGCTGTAGTGGAAACTCAGAGTCTTACCCACTGGACTGCCAGGGAATTCCTTGGGTACAACTTTTTTTTTAATTTTAAACTTTTATTTGGTATTGGGGTATTTCCAGTTAACAATGCTGTGATTTCAGGTGAACAGCAAAGGGACTCAGCCATACATATGCCTGTATCCATTCTCCCCCAACCCCCCTCCCATCCAGGCTGCCACATAACATTGAGCAGAGCTCCCTGGGCTACCCAGTAGGTCCTTGTTGATTATCCATTTTAAATACAGCAGTGTGTACATGTCCAACCCAAACTCTCTAACTATCCCTCCCCTTTAGCAGTCATAGTTTCATTTTCTAAGTCTGTGAGTCTCTTTCTATTTTGTGAGTTAATTTGTATCATTTTTTTTTTTAGATCCCACATATAAGGGATGCCATATACCTTCTCCATCTGACTTATTAATACTTCATGGACTATAACAATCTCTGCATTCATCCACATTGCTGCAAATGGCAGTCTCATTCTTTTTAATGGCTGAGTAATAATATTCCATTGTATGCATGTCCCACAACTTCTTTATCCATTCCTCTGTCGATGGACATTTATGTTGTTTCCATGTCTGGGCTATTGTAAACAGTGCTGCAATGAATATTCGGGTGCCTTTCAGATCATGGTTTTCTCTAGATATATGCCCAAGAGTGGGATTGCAAGGTCATATGGTAGCTCTATTTTTAGTGTTTTAAGAAACCTCCATACTATTCCTCATAGTGGCTGTACCAACTTACATATGCGTATATAGTATAGGAGGGTTCCCTTCTTTTCCTGGGTACAGCTTTTGATCCGAGAATTTTTTCCTCCTTGCCTATCTCTGGGGGACAGAAAGGCAAGAGCTCCATGTTTGAAGGAATAGTAGTTTTACTCTATCGTCTTCAGAAAACTACATACATATTAAAAAAAAAAAACCTTAAAAAAATAGGAGCATTGCTTTTCTTTCTTTCTATAAAGAAAAGAAAAGAGCATAGCTAAGTCATAGCCCATAGATGTCAGTAGAATCAAAAGGATCTGGCCCACAGGAAGCCAAATTCCAAGCTGCTGCCACCAACAAAAAAAGGGCTTTATTGACTCTGCGTCTGTCCTTTGTCTGCACACAGGCTGCAGAAGCCCACTCAACAGGAACCTCGCCCTCTGGGTTTCCACATCAAAGATGGGCTGAGGTTCTCTGCCCGCCTGGGTGGCAGTTTGACAGCCAGTATCCTACCTCAGATCAATGCTCCCTGCCAGTCATTACCGCAACGGATATTTCCTAAACCGTTTGTTCTGAGCAATGTATTCTTTTAAATTATTTGCGAGGGAAATCTCAGGGAAACTCAACAGCCTTTGGGCTCTGGAGGTGAGATGAGACCCTGTTATCAGAACAGCTCACCTCTCTGTTTTCTCTTGGCTCCAGAATTAAGTGGGATCTAGAGTGAAACACTCTGAAATAAGATAACGTAGATATTTTCAGCTTCAACCTTTGTTTCCAACTCTCCTAGGGATTTTGTTGCTGTTTCGGTTTAGTCGCTGAGTCATTCCCGACTCTTTCTGACCCCATGAACTGTAGCCACTAGGCTCCTCTGTCCATGGAAGATTTCTCTGGCAAGAATACTAGAGGGGTTGCCATTTCCTTCTCCAGGGGATCTTCCTGACCCAGGATTTGAACCCGCATCTCCTGCATTGGCAGGCAGACTCTACCACTGAGCCACCGAAGGATTTTACAAAACTGATGGGAATAAATTATTCTAGCCAGTGTCTTTTCCCAATGTCTTGTAACTTGGGACACAGAGAACAAGACCCCTTCTTGTGGTGGAAGACACAGCAGGTGACACATGGGACCTGAGGAATACCATACTTCAAACCAGGCAGAGGAACCCAAGTTATAGTGACAGACACTGATGATCAAAGCAAACAAGAGTTGGTTCGAGACCACCAGTGTTCAGGACATGACTCCAGGAGATTTGTGGTCAAGAGGCTCCTAATTGCCCTTGACTTTCCCTGACAGCTCATGGGACCAAAGGACTGAAGGTCACGTGGGCTACTAAATGTCCTTCCGAAACAGTCTATTTTGCCCAGTTTCTTTCAGAATGATTTCAGTCATTTGCAACCAAAGCAATCCTGAATAATATACTGATCATTAATGAAATGTAAAATGGCTATTGATTTTCACATATTCTGTCACAAGTGACCAAAGCAAGATCTTTTATTAATGTCAATGGTTTTTCAATAGGGTTTTCAGATTTTCAAGATGGATTCATGAATTTAATTTGTGAATGATGATAATGTTGTCCCATAATTCCAACATATTTATGTGTATATATACATAGACACATATTTACATGTAAATATATGCATATACACAAACATATACATATTCCTTTCTGACTGTTGGCAAGGATTTCCAAATTCACTTTGAATAACAGCAGTTACTGGCAATCTATGCCACGCCTGATTTTAATAAGAATGCTTCTGGACTTCTAGAGTTAAGAGTAACATTTGCTGTTTTGGTTTCAGATAGATATAATGTATCATATTAATTGAATATCCTATTTTTATTTGACAAAGAACCATACTTTCAAAGAGGTTAGGAGCAAATCTTCCATTTCAAAAATCTTTTTAGCAACTCTGCGGGTGATTATATGCTTTAGAAAAATCTCCTTTGATCCATTAATATAGTTAATTACATTCATAGATTTTTCTAAGGACTATTCATTTTTCCAACTCTGGAGAAAGACTTGTGCTTTTTCTTTACATGTGATTTATTTACTATGATTTAGATTTGCTTTGCTAATATTTTGCAGCTTTCTTCTATACCAACAAATAAAGATTCGACTAAGTATTTTTAAAGCAATGTTTTTCAGATTATAGCATCAGGATTAAAGTACCATATGAATTCTCTCTCTCTTGCTTTGGCTGGTCCATGTAGCTTGTGGAGGTCTTAGTTCTCTGACCAGGGATTGAAACTGAGCCCTCACAGTGCAAGCATGGAGTCCTAAATGCTAGACTGCCAGGAAATTCCCTTGTTTTCCTTTTATTAACTTCTTTTGTTGTATGTTTAGATCATTTATTTTCAATATATCTGGTTTACAGTAAAACAAGTTAAAGCTTGAGTTTTCTGAGAATTCAAATTTTCTTTTATTCAATAAGTATTGATGCTTAATATTACTATGATCTCAGCTTGTATTTTCTCTTTAAAGTAGGAGTTATGTACCACAGGAGTTATATATGGAGGAGGGCATGGCAACCCACTTCAGTATTTTTGCCTGGAGAATTTCTTGGACAGAGGAGCCTGGAGGGCTACAGTCTATACAGTCCATGGGGTTGCAAATAGTTGGGCATGCCTGAAGCTACTTAGCATGCATGCATGCATGTATCACAGTAGTTTACGATTTCAAGGTAGTTGAGTTTTTCACTTGAAATTTCATTAAATTTTTTTGGTTTTAACAAATTAGGGGCCAAAGACTATGGCATGAACCATTCAGTTTTGGAGGAATTTATTTACAGTTTCTTTGACCTAAAATATGGTTAATAGTGCTTATTAAAGCAACTAAAAACTGACTTTATCTCTCTCTTAATTTAGACTTATTTATTATTCATATCTTCTGTGCTTTTGGGAAGGACTAATTAAGGGAACTACTTAATTATACAAGGACTTAGAGAGTTGGATCGCATTTTTTACTTCAATTTTTTGGTCAGTTTTTCCAAATATTACAAATGATTTTCCCTTTATATATTTCAGTACACCTCATCTATAAAGATTCAAATCAATTTAACTTTTCTACCATTTTAAAGCTTTATGAATACGAAATGAGTCTTCCTTTCCTATGTCATAGTTTTTGCTTTGAATTTTACTATGATTGATTCTAAGTTTGTCACTTTTTTATTTTCATTTTTTGTGTGTGTGTGTATAATCATCACTGGACTTCCCAGGTGGCACTACTGGTAAAGAACCTGCCCACCAATGCAGGAAACATAAGAGCTTAATGTTATTTTTTTGAGGGCCTTTGTCAAGTACGATACAAATTAACAACAAGTAGTCTTTGGCAATCAGGAATCTGGGATGGAAAAGTTTGAGCACAACAGACTTCAGTGCAATGGGTGTTGGGGAGCTGTGTGCACAGCTCCTGCAGGCAACACTTACTTTCCTAAAGTTTGTGCAAAGGATCTGATGTGAGAGCAAGATTAGATGAGGGACATGTGCTTATGGGAGGTTTTAAATGAAAAAAACAAATACAGAAGAGAATTCTGCACCTTTAAATTCTAATGGGGAAAAAGAGTATAGAATGCAGGGTTGAAACTTGAGGTGAGAAAGATGGTAATTGATAGAATTTTAAGTCCCCAAAGATACTGTTGGGAATGAGATCCAGATCATAAGAAGGAGGACTGGTTTTAGGTTAAGAGGAGACCCCTCGCCCATCTTTCTATATGGAACGTGAATATGACCTATAGGGAGACTGATGAGTTTGCAGATGAGACGCAGGAGGGTAAAAAGTGTTTCTATCTTATCATTTCTATTTTACAGAGATGTGGGAAGCTGGGGGTCTGTTGAAAAGAGATGGAGTGTGGCAATGCACGGATTTTCTATGATGTAGGTTTGAAATAGTGACGATGAAAACCAGGAGATAAATTCAATGAGAGAAACACAGAAAAATTGTCATAGCATTCTGAAGACTCAGGAAAAGTTTCTTGTGGATTTGAGATACTACCATTTCATGAGGTTGTGTGATTTCTTCACTGTTACTTTAAAAAAAATTATCATTTTTTTCCTTTTGAAGCTTTTATTGCATTGGAGTATAGCCTGCTAACAATGTTGTGATGGTTTCAGGTGAGCAGTGAAGGGACTCAGCCATGCATATATGTGTATCTATTCTCCCCAAACGGCCCTCCTATCCAGGCTTCCGTGTAACATTTAGCAAAGTTCCATGTGCAGCACATAATTTATTTATTTTTAATTCGAGAGCAATTGTGTTCCTTCTTTTTTAAAGCATTTATTTATTTGGCTGTGTCAGGGCTTAGTTGCAGCACTTAGGATATTTCCTTGCGGTACATGGACACTAGTTAGTGCTCGGGCTTAGTTGCCCTGCTGGGAGTGGGCTCTTAGTTCCCTGATCAGGGATCAAGCCCATATCCTGTGCATTTCAAGGCAGATTCTTAACCACTGAGCCACCAGGTAAGTCCCCGTCCTTCACTATTGAAAGGTGAGAAGTAGAAATAGAGAAAGTGAAAGTTAAGCTGATCCGTGGTGTGAATTTTGCTGGGCTGAAGCAGCAGAATAACAGAAGGGGCTTGAAAATGTTGCTGTGAGTGGCTGAAGTGGCGGAGTGAATGATTTCTATGCTTTTTTGTCAAGGGGTGCTTTATGGTCCAGAATGTGCTCTAGCTTAGTGAATATTCCACATAAGCTTGAGAAGAATGTGTGTTCTATTGTTGTTGGATGGAATGGTTGATAGATGTCCTTTGTATCCAGTTGATTGATGATACTGCTGAGTGTGACTATGTCTTTATTGATTTTCTGGCTACCAGACATGTCTATTTCTGATAGAGTCGTGTTGAAGTCTTCAGCTATAGTAGTGGATTCATCTATTTCCTTACAACAATACCAGTTTTTGCCTCATGTGTGGTGATACTCTGTCAAATTAACAATTAAGGATTGTTATGTCTTCTTGGAGAACTGGCCCTTTAAGCATTATGCCTCTCTTTAACCCTAATAATTTCCTTGCTCAGAAGTCTGCTCTGTTTGAAATTAATATAGCTACTTCAACTTTCTTCTGGTTAGTGTTAGCAAGGCATATCTTTCTCCTTTCCTCTACTTTTAATGTATCTTTATATTTTAAATGGGATTCTTGTAGACAACATATAGTTGGGTCTTGTTTTTTCATTCACTGACTTTAGTGTTTTAATTGGTATATTGAAACAAATTACTTTTGACATGATTGTTGATATTACTGGATTCATATCTACCATGTTGGGACTTTCCTGGTTGTCCAGGGGTTAGTACTTCACCTTCCAATGTCAGGGGGTGCCAGTTCGATCCCTGGTTGGGAAGTTAAAATCCCACAAGCCTTGTGGCCAAAATCCAAAACAGAAAATAGAAGCAGTATTGTAACAAACTCAATAAAGACTTAAAAAATGATCCACATTTAAAAAATCTTTAAAAATATTTACCATGTTTATTACTACTTCCTATTTATTGTCCTTGTTCTTTTTTTCTTCTATTTTTGTCTTTCTTTTTCTGCCTTTTGTGGTTTAATTAAACATCATTCAGTTTTCTCTTTCTTTGCATGTCAGTTACACTTTTTTTTTACTTTCAAGTGTTGGTCCTTGAGTTTGCAATATACATTTACAACAAATCCAAGTCTATTTTCAAGTAACCCCATGCCATTTCATGAACAGTTCAAGTACCATATAATAATGGAATATTCCCGATTCTGTCCTCTTATTTCTTGTCATTCCTGTCATATCCACTTCTGTGTAAGTTATAATCATTAACTATGTTGTTGCTATTATTTTGAACAAACAGCAAATTGTTATCTGTTAGAAAAAGAAAAATGGAAGTTTTGTCTTCACTTATTCCTTCTCTCATGCTCTTTCTTCTTTTATGTAGATCCAAGTTTCTGACCTATATCATTTTCTTTTTATCCAAAGAACTTATTTTAACTTTTATTGCAAGGCAGGTCTAGTGGCCACCGAATCACTTAATTTTTGTTTGTCCAAAAAAGTCTATGTCTTCCTCACTTTAGAAGGATAATTTCTCAGGATATAGAATTCCTGGTTAGTAGTTTTGTTTTATTTTTCCTCTCAAAGCTTCAAATATTTCTTTCTGCTTTATTCTTGCTTGCATGGTTTCTGAGATGAAGTCAGAGGTAATTCTTATCTTTCCTACTCTTTTAAGTAAGGTTTTAATTTTTCTCTTCTGACTTCTTTCAGGATTTTTTTTTTTAATGTTTGATTTTTCACAGTTTGAATAGGATACACATAAGGTGCTTTTTTTTTCTCCTGTGTTTTTCTTGGTTAATGTTCTCTGAGTTTCCCTTATCTGTAGTTTGGTGTTTGACATTATTGCTTGGGAGAAATTCTCAGTCATATTGCTTCAAATGTTTCTTCTGGTTTCTCCCCCCCGCCCCAACTCTCTATGCCCCCTACGCATTGTCATAGCTTATGTGCTTGTCCCCACAGTTCTCTGATACTCTAGCTTTCTTTTCCAGTCTTTTTTTCTCTTTGCAGTTTCATTTGGGAAGTTTCTATTGACATATCCTCAAGCTCAGAGATCTTTCTTCAGCCAAGCCCTGTCTACTAATAAACCATCAAAGGCATCCTTGTTCATGTTACAGTGTTTTGATCTCTAGCATTTCTTTCTGAGTCCTCCTTAGAATTTTCATCTCCCTGCTCACACTGTCCCCTGCCCTCTGTTCTCCCACAATGTCCGCTTTATCCATTAGTGCACACAGCGGTTGCTGTTCAGCTGCTAAGTTGTGTCCCACGCCGGCTCTTTGTTGTGTCCTGCGGTGAGCGGGCTCAGAAGGGTGCAGGCTTGGTTGTTGTGGCACTTGTGCTTGCCTACTCTGTGGCATGTGGGATCTCAGTTTCCTGCCCAGGAATCGAACCTGAGTCCCCTGCACTGAGAGGTGAATTCTTAACCACTGGACCACCAGGAAAGGCCTGACTTTCCTTCTTCTGGCTATAAGGCTTTATGTGTTAAATATTTATTCAGGATTAAATAATCATAATTCTTACAAAGTACCTGATCAAATAAGATACTTGCATATTAATAAGATATATTCCATATCAAATAAGATATATTGCAATTTTGATAAATAATTATTAATCAAAGTAAAATTTTCTGACTTAAAGTTTGTTAACCCAATCATTTGTCATTAACCTTCTTAATTTCTAGGAGGTACAACAAAATGTCTTTACTGAAGCTTATCAAATGATATTAATTTTACTTGCTACTCTTGTACTGACAGTTACCTTTTATTAAAGCTGAAATTCAGTACATCAGAGCTAAGTTGTCCCTATGAAATTTGAAATCTCACGTTTTTGTATTTTCTTAAAATAAGTTGTGAACAATGAGCTGTTTATTCATCTCAAAGTTTTATTTTTCATGTTATCTCAAGATATCTTTATAAATGACAGTCAGACACTTGAGAGTTTATACACATAACACATACATACTATCAAGTTCATTCCATGGTTGAAAACAATTTGGCAGAATTAGAGTAATATAAAATTTGAGGAGGTGGAAGTAATTCAAATTAAACAAAGGTGTTTTCTAAATTGTAGCCGAGATTGCATACTAGAATGCTTTGTCTATACATCCATACATTAATAACTGTTCTCATTTTGAAGGAGGAATCTAATGAACTTGTAGAAATAAATTGTAAGTAAACAAGAGACAACTCGAAGCTGCTAGTTAGCTAGTAGTTGAGGAGCTTATAACAGGCACTTTAATGGTCCTGTTTTGAAGGATTATGTTTATATAAATATATAAATAATATGGGCTTCCTTGGTGGCTCACATGGTAAAGAATCTGCCTGCAACGGTTTGATCCTTGGGTCAGGAAGATCCCCTGGAGAACATTCCAATTATGCTAATAGAGACCTGAGAAGTATATAATCAAAGTGAAGAAAGGAGGAAGTGTTGGAAAACACAGCAGAAAATGTGTTGCCAGTAAAAGGTAAATATAGATTTCCAACAGCCAACTGGCAGAAGTTAATGAAATTATTTCTTCCATGGGCTAAGTAAATAATCAAGAAATCAAACAGTCAGTCCTAAAGGAAATCAACCCTGAATATCCATTGGGAAGGACTGATGCTGAAGTTGAAGCTCCAAGCCTTTGGCCACCTGATGCAAAGAGCCCACTCATTGGAAAAGACTGATTCTGGGAAAGATTAAAGGCAAAAGGAGAAGGGGGCAGCAGAGGATGAGAGGTTAGACAGCATCACTGACTCAATGGACATAAAATAGTGGAGGACAGAGGAGCCTGGTGGGCTGCAGTCCATGGGGTGCCACAGAGTTGACTGGGCAACTGAACAACAGATGATCAAGAAGATATAAAATTCGTTCTTCTGATCTATTCTCCTTTTCCTCCAAGTCACAACGTTGATCTGTTGGAAGAAAAGGGGGAGGCGGAGGAGTTTTCACTCCATCCTACTTGAAATGAAATAAAATATGCACCTGACACTCATTTGACTTATTACTTTTCCTGAGATGGTGAAAATGCAGAGAAGACGTGCCTGCAGCAGACGGTTCTTCCCCTGATGTATGCGTGTATGTGTATCTGTGTGTGTGAATCCTGACTGTTCTAATAGCACGACAGACAGATAAAGAGATAAGGCAGGGACCCTTGCCCTTGGTTTGTGGCTGTGTTAAAGTGAAGTTTCACTGCTTCCAGTATTTTACACTGACAACTCCTTTGCTTTGCTCTCAGCAGACTCTCCCTAAGGGGTGATGACTACAGGACTGTAGTCGGGGCTCAGAAGAGGTAAAGCCGTTAAGTTCCCATTCCCACCCCTCCTGCCACCTCAATCTACAGTGTGTCTGGATTTAGAGTGTCTCAACCTAGGGGGAATCATTATGCTTTGACCTTAATAAAAGTATCATCAATATGGGAAACAACTCAGTTCTCAGATGGAGGTTATAGTGGCTTGATTTAAAGAAGTTTCTCCGACACCGACATTTGGAATGGTCTGTCCCCCAGGACATTTTCACAGCCTGGGGTACTGCAGTACAGTCAGGTTCAGGATGGAGGAGAGGTATATCTTTCTCTCTAAAAGTGGGTGAAGGGGACACCACAAGGGGGGAGAGGAGAGATCTACATGCAGCTGTACCACAGCACGTTGTTAGGCAGAGCAGTTTCAGGAAGGAGTACTAGCATAAATCAGGGGCTTCTCTGGTGGCTCAGATGGTACAGAACCTACCTGCCAGTGCAGGAGAGGTAGGTTCGATCCCTGGGTCAAGAGGATCCCCTGCAGAAGGAAATGGCAACCCACTCCAGTATTCTTGCCTGGGAAATCCTATGGACAGAAGAGACTGGCGGGCTACAGTCCATGGGGTTGTGAAGAGCCAGACACAGCTTAATGATTAAACAACAACAACAGAACTAGTGTAAAACAACCCCTTTAAAATATATTTTTTATTTGACTGTGCCAGGGCTTAGCTGTGGCATGTGGGATCTAGTTCCCTGACTGGAGATTGAATCCAGGTCCACCACTGCATTGGGAATGCAGAGTCTTAGCCACTGGACCACCAGGGAATTCATGAAACAACTACTTTATTTTTAAAGTTATATTCTATTTATTTATTTTGCTGTGATGGGCCTTAGTTGTAGCATATAGCATATTTGATCTTTATTGGGGCATGTAGGATTGTTAGTTGCTGTATGTGGGATCTAATTCCGTGTGCGTGTGTGTGTGTGTATGTGTGTGTGCTCAGTTGTGTCCAACTCTTGCAACCCTGTGAACTGCACCTCTCCAGGCTATCCTGTCCATGGGATTTCCCAGGCCAGAAAACAGAAGCGAGTTGCCATTTCCTTCTCCAGGGGAACCTTCCCAACCCCAGGATCGAACTGGAATCTTCTGTATCTCCTGTGTTGGCAAGCAGATTCTTTACCACTGAGCCCATCTGGGAAGCCCCCTAATTCCCCAACCAGGACTCAAACCCAGGCCCCTGCCTTGAGCGCTCAGAGTCTTAGCCACTGGGCCACCAGGAAGTCCCTATTTAATGTCCCTATGTTAGTTCCTATGTTAGTTTCCTGTCACTGCTATTAACAAATTTCCCCACCCTTGGTGGCTTAAAATAACAGGATTATATTCTTTCACTGTTCGGGAGGCCAAAAGTCAGAAATTCATTTCACTAGGCCAAAATCAGGGTGCCAGCTGGGCTGTATTCCCTCCGGAGACTGTGGTCAAGATCCACGTCCTGCCTCTTCCAGTTCCTGGAGGCTACTGTGCTTTCCTGGCCGCTTTCCTGCAGCCACGCTGCCTTCTCTCTTCTGTGTCAAGTCTCCCTCTGCTTTTGTTGTATAAGGACATTGTGGCTGTATCAAAGGCCCATCCAGATGATCCAGGATAATCTCGCCAACTCCTCACCCTTTACTTAATCACACTAACAAAGACCCTTTTTTCTCTATCAGGTAACATTTATAGGTTCTGGGAAATAGGACCTGGTATTTCTGTGGGGTGGGCTTCCCAGTTGGTGATAGTGATAAAGAACCCACCTGCCAATGCAGGAGATGGAAGAGACTTGGGTTCAATCTCTAAATCAGGAAGATCCCCTTGGAGGAGGGCATGGCAATTCATTCCAGTATTCTTGCCTGGAGAATCCCATGGACAGAGGAGCCTGATGGGCTACAATCCATGGCGTCTCACAGAGACAGACATGACTAAAGCAACTTAGCTACATGCACGCATTTTTGTGGGGCATTATTCAGCCTATTAGGTGTGTGTGTGTGCGTGTGTGCATGCTCAGTTGCTCAGTGGTGTTTGATTCTTTGTAACCCCATAGACTATAGCCTGCCAGGTTCCTCTGTCCATGGGATTCTCCCAGCAAGACTACTGGAGTGAGTTGCCATTTCTTCCTCCAAGGGATCTTCCTGACCCAGGGATTAAACGTGTGTCTCTTGTGTCTCCTGCATTGCAGGAGAATTCTTTCTTACTGAACCACTGGGGATGCCTCTCATCCTACTAAGGTACTTAGTAAATATTTTCCATCTACTTTCAGGAGTTTTCTGTTGTACTTATAGCGCAGAGATGGTCTATAATAAAAGAGGATAATTCTAGTTCCTTAAATTCCAACAGTGGTGAATTCTTTTGGGTTGTATGAAAATATTGCTGGTTGGTCTTCATTTTTATAGTAGTTATGAATGTCAGAGTATGTATCTGTTCCTGTATATATGTTCTTATAAAATTTTTTAATGATTTCTGGCTGTGTCAGTCTTTGTTGCTGCGTGGACTTCCTCTAGTTGAGGCCAGTGGGGGCTACTCTCTAGGTGCATGGGCTTCTCATTGCCAAGATTTCTCTTATTGCAGAGCATGGGCCAAGTAGTTGTGGCACATGGGCTTGGTTGCTCCATGGCATGTGGGATATTCCTGGACCAGGGATTGAACCAGTGTCCCCTGCATTGGCAGGCAGATTCTTAACCACTGGACTGCCAGGGAAGCCCACATCATGGTCTTATGGTATACTGGCCAATCCAACGTTATGATATCAGGTGTTCTGTAAAATTCTGGAGAGGGAAATCAAGTGGGCCATCCCAATAAGAGAGCCAACACCCACTCGTCAAGTTGATCTCCCAGTTTCCAACTTCCACAGAAACTTGAACACCAAATTATGTCTCCTGATGCCCAGGATGCTTTCTGAGACAGGCTGATTCACTCCCTCCAAAATCTCATAAACCCCAATAAGTATCAGTGATCCCCAGAATCCTTGGGATCCATGTTTAGATTTTCCCTCGGTTATTGTAATCATAGATACTTGGCACCATCTGGCTCTAAATTTTGGGGGTTGGGGGTGGGTTCAGAGTCATTTACCACATAAAGATCACATATTCCAAAGAAAGCAAGCCGTCCAATACACAGCAATGATAAAACAAAAATGAAAGCATTATTCGGGCAGGAAGTCCTCTGCATGGCAGATAAAGCACAGTAATGGTATCTCCAGCACATGGGCCCAGGACCGACTATAAATGATCCATTCAAGTCCCTCTGTGTGCACGTGTTAAAGGACTTCCAGATGTCCTCATGGGCAGGCCCTCTGTTCTGTGATCTGGGTCTCACCCACCATATGGAGCTGATTTGGTGTCGTGATAGAATGATGCAAGATGAAACACCAGCTGCTCTGCTAGTTACAGAAGAGTTGGTAAATTGTTTAAGGCCTCATCATTTGTCTAGTTGGAGGTCCCCACGGCAAATGTCTCCTGATTTCTGTGGGATAAAGAGACGTGGGGGGCACACCCTAGGGACAGGCTCTCTGTGAAACATATAAATGATTATGTCAGTGCCCTGGAAAGACCCCATGGATTCTGGAATCTTATCACAATCCTCAGTCCACAGCCAGAAGTTTGGGGTGAAATTGGAGATGTGAGATGCAAAGCAGGGGTAAGAATCCTCTGTGTGCTGTCCTCCTCGGGTTTTATTTCATAACCGGAGGTACCCATTCCTCTTGGTTACAGCCAATGACCACTCCCATGGCAGCTTTCAGTGACACTTGGAGAGCCAGAGAATTACGATCACATGAGGGTGTTTTGTTGTTTTTCAGTTGCTAAGTCGTGTCTGACTCTTTGTGACCCCATGGACTGCAGCACGCCAAGCTTCCCAGTCCCTCACTATTTCCTGGAGTTTGCTCAAACTCACGTCCGCTGAGTCGGTGATGCTATCTAACCATCTCATCTTCTGTTGCTCTCTTCTCCTTTTGCCCTCAGTCTTTCCTAACATGAAGGTCTTTTCCAATGAGTCGGCTCTTTGCATCAGGTGGCCAAAGTATTGGAGTGTGTTTAGAGAACATTTATTTCAACTCTATTTTTCCAAGGAAGAAAAAGGCAAGGGTACATAATTCATCCATTATTCATATCTTAGAGTCTCTGCCTCCCAATTCCGTTTTTGATGCATATAATATTCATATTAATTTGCTACATACATATGTATATACATGCTTACATATGTAATATGGAGATACACAATAAGCCAACTCCTCATTATCTACCACTGGCCTCTCTTTAATCCAGGTTTTTCATCCAAGAATGGCTTCTTCCTCTTACCAAGTATAGTTTCTGCAATCACCACTTGGTTTGTGTTTATGGAAAGCATATTGTAATTGCCATTCTCTTCAACTCAACCCCTGAAGAATGCTTCCAAAAGAAAAGAACAAAAATTTCTAATCCAAGTGCCAAAATAGTTATGCTGAAGTCAGATAAAAATGAAGTTTGTAGAGATGTGCCATTTCAACTTCTCCGCATCTTCTTGATTATTGGTACTTGCTATAGCCTGAGAGTTTGTGTCTCCCAAAATTTGTATGTTGAAATCCTAATCCCTCAATGTAATAGGCCCCAGGAAGTAGGGCCTTTGGGAGGTGATTAGGTCAGGAGCATAGAGCCCCTGGGAATGGAATTAGTGCCTTTACAAAAGAGATCTCATGTTACTGCCTCCCAATTTCTGATCCAGTGTTCTGCACGTGGATGGCCTGTCTGTAATGGGTGTCATCTTAAACAATGTTGTCTTGATTTGAAAATCAAAGGAAAGTCCACTGCATTGAAATGCTTGGATCAGAAGCTGCTGTCAGGTTGAGCTGGATTTGAGTGTTGGGAGGAAAACCCAGGGCCACCTGTTACCAAAATCTTGTCCGCTTTGCTGACCTTCTATAACAGTAGTTCTCATCAAATTTCACTGTCAGTGTCACATAATCAAGCTTCATATGCATAAACATGCTCAGGGATAAGATACACAGAGATAAATTGGCACCCAGCATCATGAAATATCGATGTTTTGGTAAATACAAGGATGCGTTCATGCTCAGTCACTTCAGTTGTGTCCTACTCTTTGCAACCCCATGGATTGTGGCCTGCCAGGCTTGTCAGTCTGTGGGGTTCTCAGAAGCAAGAATACTGCAATGGGTTGCTGTGCCCTCCTCAGGGGATCTTCCCGACCCAGGGATCAAACCTGTGTCTCCTGCATCTCCTGCATTGCAGATTCCTTACTGCTGAGCTGCTGGGGAAGCCCCACGAGGATGTACAGTGGCTTAATATTTACACCATTTTCTCTTTTCCTGGTTACTAGCCATCAAAGACAGTAATTAATGTTCTGACCCATCTGCATGCCTCCAGTCACTTAATCTGTCTTTTTCACATTTCCACCAAAAATAATGTCCTTTGTATGTCAGTCTTCTGTCTCAAAAGCCATCAATAGCTTCCTGTTGCCTGTTGAGTAATGACGAAACTTTGTCTTAGGGTATTCTAAGCCCAGCACCAAAACTGTTGAGTAGGTTTCAATTGCTGCACCCACCCTGATGGATTTTGCCCTCCCTGCCCGGAGCTTCTTGTTGAAAAGGGATCTGATGCTACATCTGAACTCAATAAGAAGGCACACCATGATTGATAGGGGATGTCTGCCATGATGTGGTATCTGGGAGTGAAAGCCCAAGGCTACATATTTCCCAGCCCTGCCAGACAGCATCTGGTTTCATCTGTCACTCTATCTCTATCCCAGCTCTTTGCTTTAGCAACTCCAGGTTGTCTTATGCTCAGTTAAGGGAGGATAAAAGAGTGCAGCAATGTCTTCCTCATTAGATTGTCAGATATTCAGAAATACCCAATCTGTTCCACCTCTTAAAACTTCTGTATCCATCCCCTCCATGCCATGCTCTTTGCCTCTTAGTCCAGACTCTCGTCAGCTCTCACCTGGCCTATTTGATTATTCTCCTGTCTGATAGTCATCTTATTGTCTATTAAAGTCTTCAGTGGCTCTCATTTCAATCGCTTGTACTTGGCTTCTCACCACTAACCCTCCTAATGTTTTAGCTAATGCTAACATATGGTATCTCTACCATACCTTCAAATGCAACCTATTTTTTTTTTTATGTTGACCATTTTTTAAGGTCTTTATTGAATTTGTTACAATATTGCTTCGTTTTTTGTTTTGGTTTTTAGGGGGCGAGGCATGTGGTACTGTAGCTCTCCAACCAGGGATCGAACCCACAGCTCTTTATTGAAAGGTGAATTCTTAACCACTGGACCTACAGGGTTAGGAAGTCCCTCAACCTGTGATTAAGGTCAACTTTACCTGTAAGTTCCTTGAGACCAGGGTCCATGTCTTATTCATCTTTGTAACCCACATGACCTATTATTTTGTTTAGAATACTGTTGACATTAGATCAACATTTGAATGAACGGATTAATGAGTGAAAATTAGAGATACCAAGGGAACATTTCATGCAAAGATGGTCTCTATAAAGGACAGAAATGGTATGGACCTAACAGAAGCAGAACATATTAAGAAGAAGTGGCAAGAATACACAGAAGAACTGTACAAAAAGATCTTCACAACCCAGATAATCACAATGGTGTGATTACTCATCTAGAGCCAGACATCATGGAATGTGAAGTCAAGTGGGCCTTAGAAAGCATCACTACGAACAAAGCTAGTAGAGGTGATGGAATTCCAGTTGAGCTGTTTCAAATCCTGAAAGATGATGCTGTGAAAGTGCTACACTCAATATGCCAGCAAATTTGGAACACTCAGCAGTGGCCACAGGACTGGAAAAGGTCAGTTTTCATTCCAATCCCAAAGAAAGGCAATGCCAAAGAATGCTCAAACTACCGCACAATTGCACTCATCTCACACGCTAGTAAAGTAATGCTCAAAATTCTCCAAGCCAGGCTTCAGCAATATATGAACCGTGAACTTCCAGATGTTCAAGCTGGTTTTAGAAAAGGCAGGAACCAGAGATCAAATTGCCAACATCTGCTGGATCATGGAAAAAGCAAGAGAGTTCCAGAAAAACATCTCTTTCTGCTTTCTTGACTATGCCAAAGTCTTTGACTGTGTGGATCACAAGAAACTGTGGAAAATTCTGAAAGAGATGGGAATACCAGACCACTTGACCTGCCTCTTGAGAACTAGACATGGAACAACAGACTGGTTCCAAATAGGAAAAGGAGTACATCAAGGCTGTGTATTGTCACTCTGCTTATTTAACTTATATGCAGAGTACATTATGAGAAACACTGGGCTGGAAGAAGCACATGCTGGAATCAAGATTGCTGGGAGAAATATCAATAACCTCAGATATGCAGATGACACCACCCTTATGGCAGAAAGTGAAGAGGAACTCAAAAGCCTCTTGATGAAAGTGAAAGAGGAGAGTGAAAGATTTGGCTTAAAGCTCAACACTCAGAAAACGAAGATCACGGCATCTGGTCCCATCACTTCATGAGAAATAGATGGGGAAACCATGGAAACAGTGTCAGACTTTTTTTGGGGGGTGTCCTCCAAAATCACTGCAGATGGTGATTGCAGCCATGAAATTAAAAGACACTTACTCCTTGGAAGAAACGTTATGACCAACCTAGATAGCATATTAAAAAGCAGAGACATTACTTTGCCAACAAAGGTCTGTCTAGTCAAAGCTATGGTTTTTCCAGTGGTCATGTATTGATGTGAGAGTAGGACTGTAAAGAAAGCTGAGCGCCAAAGAATTGCTGCTTTTGAACTGTGGTATTGGAGAAGACTCTTGAGAGTCCCTTGGACTGCAAGGAGATCCAACCAGTCCATTCTGAAGGAGATCAGTCCTGGGATTTCTTTGGAAGGAATGATGCTAAAGCTGAAACTCCAGTACTTTGGCCACCTCATGTGAAGAGTTGACTCAGTGGAAAAGACTCTGATGCTGGGAGGGATTGGGGGCAGGAGGAGAAGGGGACAACCGAGGATGAGATGGCTGGATGGCATCACGGACTCGATGGATGTTGAGTCTGAGTGAACTCCAGGAGTTGGTGATAGACAGGGAGGCCTAGCATGCTGTGATTCATGGGGTCACAAAGAATCGGACATGACTGAGCGACTGAACCGAACTGAACTGAAGTCCACAAATCCCAGGAGGCTCAGTGGTAAATAATCTGCCTGCCAATGAAGGAGATGCAAGAGGTGCAGGTTTGATCCCTGGGTGGGTCCGATCCCCTGGAGAAGGAAAGGGCAACTCACTCCAATATTCTTGCCTGGGAAATCCCATGGACAGAGAAGCCTGGTGGGCTACAGTTCATGGTGTTGCAAAGAGTCAGACATGACTGAGTTTCTGAGCACTAAGTCCACAAATGGAGCCATGTGTGTTCAAGCTTAAGGACTTCAGAAAGGCTTAGGAAGGAGAAAAAGAGGGAGTGAAGTTTGGGGAAGAAGCCTTGTCATTTTTAAAGGCCTATAACGTGCCAGTCACTGGTCCTTGTTTCTTTCATGAACATCCCATTTAATCCACTCCAACTCTACAAGACAGTTATTACCAACTTCATGTACAGATGAAGAAACTAGGCCTCAATGAAAGTAAGAAACCTCCCAAGGATTACACAAGTCATGGAGAAGCCAGGGTTAAATTCTTGCATTTCCTCTTCCTGCCACAGTGATTTTCTATAAAGCACTGGTTCCCCACCCTCTTTCTTCTCAGATATGTAAGAAAGATGATCTCACAATGACTTTTGTATGTGTGCTCAGTTGCTAGGTTGTGTCTGACTCTTTGTGATCCCCTGGACTGTAGCCCATCAGGCTCCCCTGTTCATGGGATTTCCCAGGCAAGAATATAGGAGTGGGTTGCCATTTCCTCCTCCAGGCGATCTTCCTGATCCAGGCATCGAGCCCTCGTCTCCTGCATTGGCAGGTGGATTCTTTATTCCTGAGCCACCTGGGAAGCTCCACACAAGGACACACTTCCATATAAATATCAGCAATTTTGAGGTGTCTCTTTTTTTCCCACTGGGAAAAGCATGTTAGAATGTGACTGTGGGGATACACCAAATTTTGGGTTAAAAAGCAAATGATTACTAGATTTCTAAACTTCTGTGAAAACTGGCTGTGAGACACAAGGTAGGGATGGACCATGGCTGAAAATGGGATATTTATTGATAATTTGTTCAAATATTGGGTTTCCCAACTAGGTATGGAGTTAAATTTTCAAAAGGAGCTTGGAACATACACTTTGCTATCATTAAACTCCATTTAAAAAGGCTCAGTGAAAAGGAAAATTAATGTGAATTTGGAACTCAGCCTGATAAAGCTGTTGTCCTGGATCAATAAGTGGGAAATGAGCTGAACTGAATCCACAGTTTGGAAGATTAGTGGAATGTATCATGGACTTAGAATAAGAGCAGGATTCATTTAGATGTAAAAATGTGAAAACCGATTCATATTGACCTTCTTGGTCTAGCTTAGCATATGTCTAGCTGCTAGAAATTGAACTTAGTTTGCCGGGGTCCAGCCCCGGTAGATCCAGGGCGATTCGAAGGTAGGGACAAAGTAGGCGTCCTAGAAAAAAGCTATTTAATTACAGATATAGAGAGATTAGAAACGGATAGTGTAGTAGGAAAATTAGTGGAGAAAAAGAGGCTGAACAGCTGGTTTACATGCAATACTAATCACCACCTATGTAGGCCACAGGCGTCTTTCCGTTCTCCCGAGGGAGAGGAGGCACTGAGGCCTCCCCGGTCCAATCTTAGAAGCCCAGGCAGAGTTAGTAGCCTTGGTGCGTACCCCCATACCAGATGGGAATTCAGCCAGGAAGGCGGGGAGCAAGAAAGAAACGACACGGGGGAATCAGTCTTTCCAGAAACTGATCCCATTTCTTTATTTTTCAGGTTTGTTTTTATACCTTTTGTTATACATAGAGATGAATACAGAGTCACGTGGGGCTCAGCAGACCTGACCCTAATCACACAATCAGGTGCTTCATATAAAATTATACAAAAGTCTTATGAGTTTTTACATACTCTTCTGACCATGAGCTCTGCTGACATTTTATGGCCCTTTCTGATACCGGTCAGTTAACCAGAAAACTTATTTTTCCAGGGGTGATTTTTTTCTTAAATCAGGCGCCACCCTCCAAATAAAGTTGCATTCCTATAGGGTGAGGGTGTAGTAAGTTACAACTAGGAAAGGAATTTACTTAACCTAAGGTTAACATGATTAATCTTAAAGGTTAATACTTATTTCTTCTATATGCTTAAAGGTTAATACTTATTTCTCCTATATGCTAGTTATATTCATTATAAGGGCAGGGGATATGGAGATTTAGCAGCAAACATCAGCCCAGCAAATGAAAATCCTTTCACCAATGCTCCCCTTAAGATCTAAGGGAGTCTTAGTCTTAAGACAGTGATAAAGTTACATTTTCACATAGCACAGTGATTTATAACAAAGTACAGTGATCTATTACAAAGAGAAAGTTCATTAACTCAAAAAGTCTAATATTGCTAACATCAAAAACGACTATATTTCCTTTTCTATATTCCAAATACATTGATTAATATATTCCCAGGTGCCTAAGGATATGGAGGCCTGGTGGCAATCAAATGAGAAAAGCCCTATGCTAATACTTCAGACTCTCTGTGCTGTTTATGGTTGAGAGGTTGTCATACAAACCTAGTCTGTCAGCAGAGAGGTTTGACCTGAGACACCCTTGTCACACCCAGGGCAGGGAATTAGCAGTAATTATTGACAGGACAAATGAAAAAACCCTTCACCAATATAATTCCTAATCAACCCACTAATACTATACTAATACTCTTTTAGCTTCTCAAAAGAGTCTGTGTTTAGAAAGTTTTAAAGCATCCCATGCCTCTCATAGCTGGAGGGGGGGTTGTAAACAATCACATGCGGCCGGATGAACCTGATCAGGCAGGCCAGAGAACCTTCAGAGTTTGTAAGTTGAAACACTCTTGTCACACCCAGGAATTTTTATTAACTGGAGCTACAAGTTAACTCCTTCTCCGAGAGAAATGGTTATGGGGGAGAGCCCCCATAAAGTACTCTGGTTTTGGGGGTAGATGCTCGGGAACAGGGGGTTTCCTGAGGCTTGATCATGCCTTTGTGTATGCCAAGCTTCTTTCCTCATGACCTTTGCCATGGGCAGAGTTCCTCACGCTGGGCCCCAGCATTAGTTATGAGTGCAAAGGGGCTTCCCTGGTGACTCAGCCAATAAAAAATCTGTCTGCAATGCAAGAGACCTGGGTTTGACCCCTTGGTGGGGATGGCAGCCCCCTCCAGTATTTTTGCCTGGAGAATTCCATGGACAGAGGTCCACGGGGGTCTCAAAGAGTTGGATACGACTGAGTGACTAATACACAGATATGAGTGCAAAAATCTAGAGATTAGTAGGGACTTCCCTGGTGGTCCAGTGGTTAAGAGTCTGTGCTCCCAATGTAGGGGCAGAGGTTCCATCCCTGGCTGGGGAACTAAGATCCTGCATGCTGCAAGGTAGGGCCGACAAAATAAGTCTAGAGATTGGTTGACTTTGTAGATGGCCACAGCAGAAATGCCACTTAAGTTTCTTTGGACTGCCATACCAAATTCCACAAACTTGGTGACTTCAAAGGACAGAAATTTGTTCTTTCATAGACCTGGAGACCAAGAGTCCAAAGTCAAGCTGTTGGTAGGGCCATGCTCCCTCTGAAGGTTCAAGATGGAGAATCCTCCCTTGGATCTTCTAGATTCTGGAGGCTCCAGACAGTCCTTGGCTTGCGGCTGCCTGACCTCCAACTTTGCCTACATCTTCATGGCATTTACTTGTTGTTTGTCTTCTCACCTTCTGTCTCTTATAAGGACACTTGTCATTGGTATCAGGTCCCAGTGGATAATCTAGGATGATTCCCATCTCAAGACCATTGACTTCATTACATCTACAAAGTTGCTTTTTCAAAATAGGGTCATATGCACAGAATCTGGGGCCCAAGAGGTGGATGTATCCTTTGTTGGGGCCACATTCAACTCCCTGTGGTCATACTTTACTATGTACAGAACATTAGAAAGCAAGTGAAAATGGGACAGGACTTATAATACATGAGACAGAATCATAAGACAAAATCATTCAGGAAACATTGCTTTGTTTGTTTTGGTCTTGTTTGTTTGTTGGTAATGTTGAGTATACTAAAGCAGAGAGTAAGTGCCACAGGTGACCATCAAGATGACTCAGGTGGCTGTAGACACACCTGCAAGTAGAGTTCTACCATGAATAAGATGATCAATGGGCCAATCTGGTTTTCAAACCAACTGGACCAATTTACATCCCCACCTCAGGTGTATGAGGGTTCTGATTTCCTTACATCTTATCTGACTTTTTGATAAATCCCTTATGATTATACAGTGGAAGTGAGAAATAGATTTAAGGGACTAGATCTGATAGATAGAGTGCCTGATGAACTATGGATGGAGGTTCATGACACTGTACAGGAGACAGGGATCAAGACCATCCCCATGGAAAAGAAATGCAAAAATGCAAAATGGCTGTCTGGGGAGGCCTTACAAATAGCTGTGGAAAGAAGAGAGGCAAAAGCAAAGGAGAATAGGAAAGATATAAGCATCTGAATGCAGAGTTCCAAAGAATAGCAAGGAGAGATGAGAAAACCTTCCTCAGCGATCAATCAAAAAAATAGAGGAGAACAACAGAATGGGAAAGACTAGAGATTTCTTCAAGACAATTAGAGATACCAAGGGAACATTTCATGCAAAGAGGGGCTCAATAAAGGACAGAAATGGTCTGGACCTAACAGAAGCAGAAGATATTAAGAAGAGTGGCAAGAATACACAGAAGAACTGTACAAAAAGATCTTCACGACCCAGATAATCATGAGGGTGTAATCACTCATCTAGAGCCAGACATCCTGGAATGTGAAGTCAAGTGGGCTTTAGAAAGCATCACTATGAACAAAACTAGTGGAGGTGATAGAATTCCAGTTGAGCTATTTCAAATCCTGAAAGATGATGCTGTGAAAGTGCTACACTCAATATGCCAGCAAATTTGGAAAACTCTGCAGTGGCCACAGGACTGGAAAAGGTCAGTTTTCATTCCACTCCCAAGAAAGGCAATGCCAAAGAATGCTCAAACTATCACACAATTGCACTCATCTCACATGCTAGTAAAGTAATGCTCAAAATTCTCCAAGCCAGGCTTCAGCTATATGTGAACTGTGAACTTCCAGATGTTCAAGCTGGTTTTAGAAAAGGCAGGAACCAGAGATCAAATTGCCAACATCTGCTGGATCATGGAAAAAGCAAGAGAGTTCCAGAAAAACATCTCTTTCTGCTTTCTTGACTATGCCAAAGTCTCTGACTGTGTGGATCACAAGAAACTGTGGAAAATTCTTCAAGAGATGGGAATACCAGACCACCTGTCAGGAAGCAACAGTTAGAACTGGACATGGAACAACAGACTGGTTCCAAATAGGAAAAGGAGTACATCAAGGCTGTATATTGTCACCCTGCTTATTTACCTTCTATGCGGAGTACATCATGAGAAACGCTGGACTGGAAGAAGCACAAGCTGGAATCAAGATTGCCGGGAGAAATATCAATAACCTCAGATATGCAGATGACACCACCCTTATGGCAGAAAGTGAAGAGGAACTCAAAAGCCTCTTTATGAAAGTGAAAGAGGAGAGTGAAAAAGTTGGCTTAAAGCTCAACATTCAGAAAATGAAGATCATGGCATCCGATCCCATCACTTCATGGGAAATAGATGGGGAAACAGTGGAAACAGTGTCAGACTATTTTTGGGAGGGGGCTCCAAAATCACTGCAGATGGTGTTTGCAGCCATCAAATTAAAAGACGCTTACTCCTTGGAAGGAAAATTATAACCAACCTAGGTTGGCATATTAAAAAGCAGAGACATTACTTTGCCAACAAAGGTCTGTCTAGTCAAGGCTATGGTTTTTCATGTGGTCATGTATGGATGTGAGAGTTGGACTGTAAAGAAAGCTGAGCGCCGAAGAATTGATGCTTTTGAACTGTGGTGTTGGAGAAGACTCTTGAGAGTCCCTTGGACTGCAAGGAGATCCAACCAGTCCATTCTGAAGGAGATCAGCCCTGGGATTTCTTTGGAAGGAATGATGCTAAAGCTGAAACTCCAATACTTTGGCCACCTCATGCGAAGAGTTGACTCATTGGAAAAGATTCTGATGCTGGGAGGGATTGGGGGCAGGAGGAGAAGGGGACGACCGAGGATGAGATGGCTGGATGGCATTACCGACCTGATGGACATGAGTTTGAGTGAACTCTGGGAGTTGGTGATGAACAGGGAGGCCTGGTGTGCTGCAATTCATGGCACTGCAAAGAGTCGAACACGACTGAGTGACTGAACTGAACTGAACTGAATAGATTAGAAGTGGTATCTCATCGGGGTCTTGATTTACATTTCCCTGCTGACTAATTACACTGAGCATCTTTTCATGTGCTTGTTGGCCATTTTTATATCCTCCCTAGAGAAATGTCTATCCATATTCTTTGTCCATATATTACACATCCAAGAAATTTAAACCAAAGAACTCTTAAAAAGCAGGAGAGACTATGGTGAAGGAAACTAGGAAGAGATCAATGAATCTAATGAAGGTGTATCCTAGAATATGGGGCAGTTATTGTGCAGGAGAAAACTGAAAAATAAGATAACTGGGAATAATCCCCTAAGAGCAGAACAAATATAAATTATTTGAAAATTAAAACAAACATAAACACAATGAATATTTTGATACATATTTACATGACCAATGTTTTAGCCATCTCTTGTTCTAATATCTTGCCACTGGTATTTTCCTTGAGAATGTATTTTTCAATGTGACTTAATCTTTAAAATTATCTTAAACACTGGTAAGTTTTGGAAAGCACAGCTTCTGTTTCAATTAGTACAATGTCATGGCTTTAAATTCAATTTTTCAATGAACCAGTGAACCAGTGAAGTTGCTCAGTCATGTCTGATTCTTTGTGACCCCATGGACTGTAGCCTACCAGGCTCCTCCATCCATGGAAGGAGTGGGTTGCCATTTCCTTCTCCAGGGGATCTTCCTGATTCAGGGATCAAACCGAGGCATCCCGCATTACAGGCAGACGCTTTACTGTCTGAGCCACTAGAGAAGCCCAGTTTTGCAATGATTTGTACATCAAAGCTATTTTCAAGTGCATTTCTGTTTCTAGATTTCTTAATTTAGTAAAAACACTATTTTTTACCAGGCTCCTATGCACCTCCATAATTTGTTTTCCATGTAATCACTGTAAGCTAAATTGTTTTATGTTAAACACTTAACTTTTAAATTTAATTTAAATAGAATTTATAATAATGTCAGATATTTCATTTTTGACAGAAGGAACTTTTAAAAGCTTTACTCTGATGTTATTTTTATGTAGATCATTACACTACTCATAAATAATCAGATTTGATTCCTTTTACTTTATTTTTGCACGGTCAGGGACTTTCTGAACAGTAATACAGGGCATCTTTGCCTTGTTTCTGACTTCAGTGGGGATACTTCGGGTATTTCACTATTAAAACTGTACTTTCTTTCAAGTTCAAGAAAATCTTTTTAAAGTACAAGGAATGCCCATTTATTCTGAGTTAAGATTTAAATCAGGAATGAATATTGAATTTTGTCAAATGTCAAACTTGTATTATAACATTGCGGACAATCTTTAAGTGAATTTCTTACTGCTGCTGCTGCTGCTAAGTCGCTTCAGTCGTGTCCGACTCTTGGCGACCCCACAGACGGCAGCCCACCAGGCTCCGCCGTCCCTGGGATTCTCCAGGCAAGAGCACTGGAGTGGGTTGCCATTTCCTTCTCCAATGCATGAAAGTGAAAAGTGAAAGTGAAGTCACTGAGTCGTGTCCAACTCTCAGTGACCCCATGGACTGCAGCTTACCAGGCTCCTCCGTCCATGGGATTTTCCAGGCAAGAGTACTGGAGTGGGGTGCCATTGCCTTCTCCTACACTGATACATAAATATTCAGTTTTCAAAAATACATGGAGCAAAAACCTAGAAAATCTTTGTTACATTGTTGGTAAGTTGGGACCAGAAGAAAGCTCTGTGATCTTGGATCTATTTCCAAGTTTCTAAGGAAATAGAAACTCTCATGCACTGTAGTGGGAGTGTCATCTTGAACAATTGTAATGGATGGCAATCATTAGGTCAGATATCTGTCAAAATTATGAATACAAGAACTCATTGACTAAGAAAATTATGTTCCATGAATTTATCCTGTCAACATATTCTCAAATGTCTAATGTGACACATATATAAGATTATTCATTTCAGCACACAGAGTGGTAGCCAAAAGTCAGAAAGCAATCCAAATATCCATCAGTATAAGGCTGCTTAGATAAATTATGGCAATACTCATATGATGGAATAAAGCATAAGCATAAGAAGATGAGAAAGCTCTTCATTTATTCAAGTGGAAAAAATTTGCCAAGATACATTATGAAACCTAAAAGGCTGTTTTAGAACAATATACCTTGATGCTACATATGTGGGTTAGAAAGGGACAGGAGAATAAATTTAGAGCTGCTCTACCTCCAAATGGGCTTCCCTCATAGCTAGTTGGTAAACAATCTGCTTGCAATGCAGGAGACCCGAGTTTGATTCCCGGGTCAGGAAGATCCCCTGGAGAAGGAAATGGCAGTCCACTCCAGTATTCTTGCCTGGAGAATCCCATGGACGGAGGACCCTGGCAGGGTACAGTCCATGGGGTCACAAGGGTTGGACACAACTTAGGGATGAAACCACCACCACCCACCTTCAAAATATATCTGGGGTATGACTTGTTAGCAACTTCACTGCCACCACCTGGGTCCACATCTCCCTCATCTCCTGTGGGGTGACCGAGATGGTTCTCCAGATGAGTCACTGCTTCCGTACTTGCTTCTGGGTTGTCTGTTGTCAACACAGGGCTATTCTTCTTAGAAGATGTCTCTTCTGCCCTGCAAGGATTTCCCATCTTCTTCAGAGACCTAAAGGTGACCTGAAGAACCACGGCTCCTCTGCTCTCACTCCCATCCACTTTGCTCCAGCTGTAGGAATCTTCATGGCATTGCTCACGAGCATCTTCTCTCTTCCAGTTTTGCCACTGGTTCCTCCTGGAGGGTTCCTCTCAGGACACCCACATAGGCAGCTCATCCTGTTTCTTCAAGTCTTGACTCAAAAGTCGTTTTCTTAGAGAGGGCTATCCTGACCTCCATTTCTAATATTTCAAGCCACCCCCCACATTAGTATTTCAAATCCATTTTTCTGATATTTTTCCTTTGTAGTACTTGTTATTTACTCTTTTACATTTTAATTCCTGCCCCCCGCCCCCGCCATCTCTCCAAATAGAATGAAAAACCCTATGATGGCAAAGTTATTTTGAGGAAATCTTATTACCAAATCCTTAGTATTTTGCTCATAGTAAGTGCTCAAGTGTTTTTGTTTTTTTTTAATAAATAAGAGAATTAATGACTATAATTCAAATATTTCTGGAATATTACTTGGAAACTGGTAAGACAGTTTTTAACAGCTTTCAACAATAACTTGCTGAAAATACAACCTCTTCTCTCATGCTTAAGTGTAACAGGCAGCTTTGAAGCCTTATTCTAATGAGGACACTCACAGCTACAGCAGCTGATACCACCAATAACACTGAGCACTTGCTCGGCATCCTGATTCCTTTCGTCATACTTATTTTAGTGAAAAATAACTTGTGATATATTTTATATCTAATACAATTATTCCATCTAACAGCAGAGTGTTGGGAAAGTGAAAGTGTTAGTTGCTCAGTTGTGTCCAATTCATCGCGACCCTATTGACTATAGCCTGCCCAGCTCCTGTTTCTGTGGAATTCTCCAGGCAAGAATACTGAGTAGGTTGCCATTCCCTCCTAAGGAAGATCTTCCTGACCCAGGAATTGAACGTGGGTCTCTTGCATCACATGCAGACGCTTTACCATCTGAGCCACCAGGGAACCTATACCTAAGATTTGCTGTCCTGGAAGCTGTGTTCAAGGCTATGGAAATGTAGCCTAATGGTGTAAGGCACCATACATAGCAGCTCATTAGCAGTGTTAGGCCTGTTCTATAGATCTGAGTCAGACAGGACTGAGTGACTGAATGGAACTGTACTGATAAAAGTACAAAATTAAGGGATATCTACTAAATATTATATTTAGCAAAGAACTCATTGCCAGAATAATAAGAAAGAAAAATAAATCCTGCAAGCTAAAAACAAAGAACCCAATTAAAAACATGCAAAAACCCTCAATCTAAACTGTATGCAAAGAAGGTATATAAATTGTCAAAAGATATTCTCACAAAACCAGTTCAAAGCAGCTCTGTTTTAAAAGCCTAAATTCAACAACCCAAACATCCAGCAATAGGAGAGTAAACTATTGCACATTTGTACAAAATAATATTACTCAGTAATAAAAAGAATGAACTACTGTTACACTCAGCAACACAGATGAATCTCAGTCACTACACTGAGTGAAAGAAGCCCAGACTCTAAAGAGTGTGTGTTGTGTGATGCCAGCAGAGGCACAAGTAATCCATGGTCATCAAAATTTGAAGAGTGGTTAGTTTTGGGAGAGGATTGGTGAGAAAAGACTCAAGGAAACTTCTGGGGGAGATGGAAATATTGTCTGTCTTGCTCTGTGCTGTGGTAATGTTTGTTACTACTTGTTGATTATGCCAATTAAAAACAAAAAGACTAAAGGAGAGGGAGATAAAAAGCAATTTATCAGCAATTTATCAGTATTCTCAGTATTCTCATGTCCCAAGACTATAGGGCACCTGGTAGACCTGACTTTCTCATCATAGCTGACAGGTTCCCTGAGATCACCGCAGGCTCCAGGGCTTGCTCCCTGGCCCTGCTGGTAGATGTCATAGCTCTATAAATCGATCCAGCCTAGGTGCACATCACTGCTTCCCGGTCCCCAGTAGACTGAGGCTGGTGATGGATGCCATCAAACCCAGTCACTGCCTGAGGAGCTGGGCTGCTTCAGAAGCAGGGGGACATAAGGGTGCATCAAAAAGTCACCGCAATGTACTTCACCCAAAATTAAGTGCTAAGGGATGATAACGGGGCTTTTATGCCACATGCATGTTTTCCTTTCCATTAAATCTCAGATATGCTGTTTGCTTTGGTATCCTTAGTGCAGGCTGCTTTGAAATCCATAGGGGGAAAGAAACCCGTCATTAAGTCCAGCAGCCCAGCCCAGCAATGCAGTGGTGCTCTTATTTGGTTTCCCTTCTGTAAATATTTGTGCTCTCTCAGGCTAAGGAGTGGCCTGTGCCGAGACTAAAATATCCCCATTTATAAATCCTCCAGGTGCAGCAGGGAGAGCCTGACCCATCACCCTGCCCCTGCAATGACCCCCAACCTCACTCTCGCAGACCACCCTCCAGGCTGCCCCCAGTGCAGACCCGTGATCACCTCTCCAGGTTGACTGCAGGAGAGGATGAACCTGAAATCAAGCAGTTATTGCAAACCCAGTTTTTCAGTCCAAAGGTGAAGGTTACTTCGCATCTCATTGCTGCCCTTAAGCTTGTTAATGAAAAGATAGAAAAACAATATTGATAACAGTGAAGTCCAATTTGTTCAGAAATGAAGGCTGATTTGTCACAGAAGTAAAACAGAAGACAAATGGAAAAGCTAAATATACAGTAAGACCAATAATGGGGAAAAAAATTATAAAAGACTTAAAGAAATATTTCTTTTCTACTGGGTGTATTTATCTGGGTTTTCAAATTTCTGCTTTTCACAAGAGGCTCATGATATGAATACTAATCCCAAATAAGAGGTCAGACTGAGGCTTAATAATCTTCCACTGCTAAATCCAGCTGATTTAACAGCTAAGGGAATTTTGTCCATTCATTCAATAACATTTATTGAACTGCATAGTATTCAGATGTTGGATTTATTCATTTACTTTTTAAACTTTCCATTTTTACATGTCTATAAATTCACTTCCTCTTTCCTTTTCCTAAATTCTTATCAAGCTAATTTGTGTCGAAGCTGTGATATTTTATGCATTTCTAAGTTTTATCTTATATAAATTGACCTATTTGGCTTATGATAAGGAGCAAATGAAGTAATCTTGATAAAAGCATATGAAAATACTTTTCATCTTAAATACATTTCAAAGAATAATCAGAGTCTTAGACTTTTGTTGGAAAAGGAAAACATCAAAGTTAATCTTTGTGATTTTAATAACCTTATAAAAATGGAAACAGAACAAAAACTAGGGAATGAAAGCTGACATGAGATCAGAAATTTTTCTAGTGAAAAACAGGATTGCTGAATTTAGAAATGCAGTAGAGAAAAAATATTTATGGCAAAAACCCAAACCTCTACCCTCTTTAAAAAGGGTTAACTACGACTTCACTTTCACTTTTTACTTTCATGCATTGGAGAAGGAAATGGCAACCCACTCCAGTGTTCTTGCCTGGAGAATCCCAGGGATGGGGGAGCCTGGTGGGCTGCCGTCTATGGGGTCGCACAGAGTCGAACACGACTGAAGTGACTTAGCAGCAGCACAGATAGTCTATGGGGTCAGTTCTTCATTTCTGTGAAACAGTTATTTACGTTATAAAGCAAGCCAAATCTTTAGAAAGAAATTTAAAAAATTCATATCTCTGATCATAGAGCCTAACATATATAGGATAAAAAGTGGAATAGAGAGACTGGTTCATATGCAAAATCAAATATTCTAAATAAAATGCCAACAAATCAAATATACCAGTATGTATACTCATACACACACACACACACGCACACACAAAGTGGTAAAGAACCTGTCTGCTAGTGCAAGGAACACAGGTTTGATCCCTGAGTTGGGAAGATCCTCTGGAGAAGGGAATGTCTATCCACTCCAGTATCTTTGCCTGGAGAATCTCATGGACAGAGGAGCCTAGTGGGCTTCAGACCATAGGGTTGCAAAGAGTCGACTGAAGTGACTTGGCACACATATGAGAAATAAAATTCATATTTTATGGCAAGACAAAAATAATTTAAATATAAGAAATGTTCTTTGCCCTTTGGCCTCTCCTCTCCCCACTGTGCACTGTGTCTGCATTAGGTTTTGATCAAACCTCCCTCATTGGCAGAAACACCTGCTCAACCATAAAAAGCAACATTCTCATCACATTAACAACACAACTTAAAAGATAACACTTCTGTTCTTATAAGGGATCATGATGACCAACCACTTTGTACTTGCAGATTTGAATCATGTAAACTGTCAATAATACATTAGTTGATGCTCAACCTTTCATCTCAAAAAACTTCTATGACTGCCTGGATTTCTAATGGGCAGAACAGTTCTTCAGCATTCTGAGATGCTCTCCCCAGGTTACAACGCTCAAACGTGACTCGAATAAAATCTTCCATTTCTTTCTTGGCTCGACTAATTAATTTTTCATTGACATATATTCTAGTATATATACCCATTTCTGCGGATAGCAGGATTTAGCATGTGACAAGTCTGTGGCTCCAGATGGTAATCTGCCTGCAGTGCAGGAGACCCAGGTTGGATCCCTGGGTTGGGAAGATCCCCTGGAGAATGGAATGGCTATCCACTCCAGTATTTTTGCCTGGAGAATCCCATGGACAGAGAAGCTGACAGGCTATAGTCCATGGGGTTGCAAAGATTTGGAAACAACTGCATGACTAACACACACACACACACACACATTTTTATAGTAGCCACTGGGTTCAAGTCTGAACTTGAACTGACTTTCTAGGGATAGTCATCCTGTTCCCTTAGAACTTACCAAAGCCTGGACCCAGAGTGGAGTCCATATAGTGATCAGCTGAGCAAACTAGTCATTTTCCAGCCTCCTTAGTGGGGTTGTAGTAGCTGCTACTGCCTGTAGGCAGACACCATTCCTTATCAATCTTTGTGATTGTTTGGAGAAACACAACCTGAGCAACCACCTGAGTAAGGGGCCTCAGTTTTTGAGCTAACACCCAAGGGCAATTCCCCTTCTCTCTCTCTTTTTTTTTTTTTCTGTATGTGTGTGTGTGTGTGTGTGTTTTAAGTAAATGATAATTACTTTACAATATTGTGATGGCTTCTGCCATACATCAACATGAATCAGCCAAAGGGATACCTATGTCCCCGCTCCTTGAACCCTCCTCCCACCTCCTTCCCCATCCCACCCCTCTAGGTTGTCACAGAGCAGCAGCTTTGGGTTCCCTGTATCACACAGCAAATTCCCACTGGCTATCTATTTTACATACGATAATGTGCATGTTTCAGTGCTATTCTCTCAATTCATCCCACTCTTTCCTTCCCTCACTGAATCTTAATACGTGAAAAGAAGCTCAACATCGCTCATTATTAGAGGAATTCAAATCAAAACTATAATGAGGTATCCTCTCCCACCAGTCAGAATGGTCATCATCAAAGAAATCTACAAATAATTAAGGCTGGAGAGGATGTAGAAAAAAGGGAATCATCTTGCACTGTTGGGCATGCAAATTGAGACAGCCACTATGGAGAACAATATGGAGAGTTCTTAAAAAACAACAACTCTGGAATAAAACTGTCATATGACCCAGCAATCTCACTACAGGGTATACCCCAAGGAAAGCATAATTGAAAGAGACACATGTACCCCAATGTTCAATGCAGCATTATTTCTAATAGCTGGGTCATGGAGGCAATCTAGATGTCCATCAGCAGATAAATAGATAAGGAAGTTGTGATACATATCAGTTCAGTCACTCAGTTGTGTCCAACTCTTCGCGACCTCATCGACTGCAGGCCAGGCCTCTTTCCCTGTCCATCACCAACTCCCAGAGTTTATTCAAACTCATGTCCATTGAGTTGGCGATGCCATCGAGCCATCTAACCCTCTGTCATCCCCTTCTCCTCCTGCTTTTCAGTGTTTCCCAGCATCAGGGTCTTTTCTAATGAGTCAGTTCTTCACATCAGGTGGCCAAAATACTAGAGTTCCAGCTTCAGTATCTGTCCTTCCAATGAATAGTCAGGACTGATTTCCTTTAGGATGGACTGATTGTCTCTCCTTGTAGTCCAAGGGACTCTCAAGAGTCTTCTCCAACACCATAGTTCAAAAGCATTAATTCTTCAGCACTCAGCTTTATTTACAGTCCAATTCTCACATCCATACATGACTACTGGAAAAATCATAGCTTTGACTAGATGGACCTTTGTTGGCAAAGTAATGTCTCTGCTTTTAATATGCTGTCTAGGTTGGTCATAGCTTTTCTTCCAAGGAGCAAACATCTTTTAATTTCATGGCTGCAGTCAACATTTGCAGTGATTTTGGAGTCCAAAAAAATAAAGTCTGCCACTGTTTCCACTGTTTCCCCATCTATTTACCATGAAGTGATGGGTCCAGATGCTATGATCTTAGATCTTTTAATGTTGAGCTGTAAGCCAACTTCTTCACTCTCCTCTTTCACTCTCCTCAAGAGGCTCTTTAGTTCTTTGCTTTCTGCCATAAGTGTGGTGTCATCTGCATATCTGAGGTTATTGATATTTCTCCCAGCAATCTTGATTCCAGCTTGTGCTTCATCCAGTCCAGCATTTCTCCTATGTACTCTGCATATAAGTTAGATAATCAGGGTGACAATATACCCTTGATGTACTCCTTTTCCTATTTGGAACCAGTCTGTTGTTCCATGTCCAGTTCTAACTGTTGGTTCTTGACCTGCATACAAATTTCTCAGGAGACAGGTCAGGTGGTCTGGTATGTCCATCTCTTGAAGAATTTTCCACAGTTTATTGCGATCCACACAGTCTAAGGCTTTGGCATAGTCAATAAAGCAGAAAGAGATGTTTTTCTGGAATTCTCTTGCTTTTCTATGATCTAATGGATGTTGGCAATTTGATCTTTGGTTCCTCTGCCTTTTCTAAATCCAGCTTGAACATTTGAAAGTTCATGTACTATTGAAGCCTGGCTTGGAGAATTTTGAGCATTACTTTGCTAGTGTGTGAGATGAGTGCAATTGTGCAGTAGTTTGAGCATTCTTTGGCATTGCCTTTCTTTGGGATTGGAATGAAAACTGATCTTTTCCAGGCATGTGGCATGAATATTCCTCAGCCATGAGAACGAATGCATTTGAGTCAGTTCTAGTGAGGTGGATGAACCTGGAACCTATTATACAGAGTGAAGTCAGTCAGAAAAAGACAAAGATCATATATTAACACATATGAAGACAGTAATGATGATCCCATTCTTTCTTGAATGTAAAGGTCAAAGGGTTTAGCTCCATCTGGGAAGGCCAGCACTAGGCCTGACTTAATGGCTTTTTCAATTCTCCAAAGGCCCCTTTGCATTCTGAATTCTATTCAAAAAGATCATTATCCTTTCCTTTCAACTTGCCACCTAGAGGCCCAGCTGTTAGGCCATAGTTCCAGACCCAGATGCTCAGGACCTGGAAACTCCCAGGATACCCCTAGGCTGTCTTCCATTTTTAGGAAGAGTGAGGCTGCAAATGGATTGGTTCCATTCTGGAGTGGCTTCTCCAACTTTTCGTGAGGATGAAGCTGAGGTGGGTCACCCGTTTGCTACCGACTGCCAGGTCCACCTTCCCATCTCCGAGCCTGTCTGGGGCCTAGGCTGTACCACACAGAATGGAAAGATGCTTCTTTCTTCCTGACGGACCCTAATGGGTGACCCTTCAGCTCAGTGGACGCTTGGTTCCCCATCCCTTAGATGCTCTATGTTAGGTTTCCAAAGGCCAAGGGGGCCAGTTGGAGTGACCTGTTGTCACACAAATGCCATAAGATTCAACCCAAAGACGATTTCTGGCTTGGGAAATTTGGACCCAGCAGCAAACAGTTAATGGATTTCTCAAAAGACCCAAATAGGAGATGTCCAAATGGTGTGAACTCTGATGTAACTGGGGTCCCCCTATTTGTAATGATTGGAGCTTGAGCTAGTTAGTCCTTCCTCAGTCAGAACATCCTGGCCAGAGAGGGTTGGCCTCTATAGTTCCTGACTAGCTTGGTCCCTTAGCAGGTGGCACTGTTCTCAGATGGGGGTGTGTCAGGAAGTATTTAACAGGAGGCTTCCTGTGTGCTGTTTTGGACCTGTTAGGAAGTCTCTGTTCCTTATTAATTCCTGAATATTCAGGAATTAAGAGGAGAGGCAAGCCTCTCCTGGGGGCTGAGGAATCCAGGCATTTCCTTCCATATGGTGATAAGTACACTCTTCCTTTCTATGAACCATATGGTAATATCTCTGCTGAAAATAGCTGTCTTGTAAGACAGTATAAATACCTACACAATGTTGAATAAAACACTTTTGCTCCATCAGAGCTCTGGTCCCGGTGTCTTTCTTTCTCTTTCTTTCTCTCTCTCTGGCTATTTCTTTGGAGCGCAGAGGCCCTCTGAGTTCACTTTCCTGCCCGGGCTTCTAAGGCCCTCTCGAGAAGGTGCTCTGCGCCTTCACCCCATCAAGAGGGCGCCTGAGGCCTCTGTGAACAGAGCAAGCCCCATGCCAGGGGCTTTGTTGGCTTTCTGTGTAAACCAAGGAATATCAGCCTCTTTCTCTCTCCTTTACTTTCTTCTTGTTGACTCCGGACCATTAAAGGACCCCAACAGGGGTGGAGGGGCGGAGTTCTTCTCTTTCCTCCTTTAGGTTGAAAAGGAGAAGTTTTCAGACCTGTTGTCAGGTGAGAGCTAAAGGTATGGGGTGGGGTGGGGGGTTTCCCCTGGTACTCACAGGTCACGGGGGCAGCTGGGATCCTCCTGTTTTGATCCTGGGAGGAGCCCAGGGACCTTGGCTGATGAGTGTTTCCTGTTCTTGCCAGCAGCTCTCTGGGCTTCCCTCCTGAGCATGGGGGTCCTGGCCTTTTGAGGGGCTCCCAGGGCCCCCAGCTCACTTCCGAGAAACCAGCACTGCCTGGGTGGGGCTACCTCATGGATCTGTACCCACCTTGGGACCCTTTGCCCTGGGCATCCCCATGTTTTTTCCTGAACTCAGATCGAGAGTCCTTATTCCGTTTTGTCAGGTGTCCCCATTACCTGGGCCTTTCCCCAGTTTTGCCTCTCAGCTCTTGGGCTGCCCCATCCTTCACCAAACCAGAAGTGACCACGGAGGATGCTACCACTGACCCCTGGAGGTGAGCAAAGAGGACACAAAGCGCTGGTGTGGCATAGAGAGGCAGAGACTACCACACTCCCAGCAATACTGCAGGCGAGGCTGCCCTGTCTCCCTCTTGCCCTTGGTTCCCTCCGTCCCGGGGGGTTGACACCATGGGAAGGCCAGCCAGAGGCAGCCAAATGCAGTCATGACATTTCAGTCTCCAACCCCAGATACGCCACAATGTGGTCCCCTCAAGGGGAACTGGGTTGTCAGGTGTGTGTGCTCCACACCCCAGCATCAGGTTCCTGGGCAGAGTTGCTCTGGATTTGGCCCCAGGCAGCCACATCCCACTCAGTCACAGTGTCCTCTGGGATCAGAGGAAGCTCCCAAAGCCTCCGCTACGTTCCTCGCTGGAGTTAGGGTGGGCCGGGAACCTAGGCCGGAGTGCAGGTGAACAAGGCCAGCCTGTCCCACCTAGGGTGTCAGTCTTTTGTTACTGACCCTCCTGAGTCGATTCTCCACAAGGGTCTTTCTGCTTTTAGGCTGGGAGAATTGACTGGGTTTTCGCGAGGCGGGGCAAAATCTCAGTGCCAGGCAGAGTGTCTCTGCACACAGCCATGGCCGCCATCTTGGATGGAGCTTTGTGGGTGGAGCTTCTGCACACGCCCCACCCCTGGAGCTAAGGTGCAGGTGAAGACTGTTTTGCATCAGGAACTCTGGATTGAAGATTCGGATAGGAGGTCTCTGCTGCTCACTGTGAGCCAGAGAGACTAGACTCCGCACAGAGGAAAAGAAAGGTAAGACTTTATTACCCAGATTCTATGTTTATTTCCCTTGAATTGTTCATGGGCTTGGCCTGTGATGAAGTCCAAGGAGGAGCATTGCTGTGGAACTCCAGGAGCTAGGAGCTGAACATTTCCTAGCAGCCAGGGGCCTACTGCTGGGAGGTCAGAAGTGAAGAGGTTTTTAATGTCTTTTCAGAAATCTTGGTGGATGACCATTGTGAGAAAAATCTCCTTTTTTTTTTTGTTACCTTTTTAAAACTTTTTTTTTCTTTTTAAATTGAAGTATAATCAATTTACAACGTTGTGTTAATTTCTGGTGTTAACAAAGTGATTTCGTGGAGAAAAATCTCCTTTTAAGTATGTTAAACAGTGAATGAGATGTGAATAAGTGGTAGCCACTGCAGACAGCTCTCACCAAAGGGTTTTTTTTTCTTTTCAGTTTTTATTGGAGTATTTGTTGTTTAGTCGCTAAGTCATGTCTGACCCTTTGCAACCCCAGGTACTGTAGTACCAAGCTCCTCTGTCCATGGAATTTCCCAGGCAAGAATACTGGAGTGGGTTGCTGTTTCCTTCTCCATTATTGGAGTATAGTTGATTTACAATGTTGAGTTAGTTTCAGGTGTACAGCAAAGTGAAGCAGCTATATGTACACATGTATCTACTTTTTAAAAAGTCTTTTCACATATAGGCCATTACAGAGTACTGAGCAGAGTTCTCTGGGCTATATTGTAGGTCCTTGTTACCTATCTATTTTATATATAGCAGTGTGTAAATGTCAGTCCCAATCTCCCAATTTATCCCTCTCTCCATCCCCAGGTCACCAAAGTTTATTGTCTACATCTGAGACTCTACTCCCAAAGGTTTTAATGTGCAAGGAAAGAGAGATATGAGAGTGTGGAGTCTGGGATAATTTTGTTTTTTTCCCCCAAGGAAGATAGAAAGTAAACTGTGTTTATTTGCTGATTAAAATAATCCAGGAAAGGGTCAATTACTTATGCTGGAGAGAGGAGCTTATTGCTGGGGGAAAATATTTGAGGATGAAGAAAAGAGGTCCTTCATAAATGGTTAGAAAACTTATTCTTAGTTAACAGGATCTGTAAATATGCTTTGTCATCTCCAAGTGAACCTGTGCAGTTAAAAAGTAGTTTTTCTTTAAAATGTTATCATTTAAAATGTTGAATTTGACCAAATTGAATGCCTAAGAAGAACTGGGATAGTTTTGAAAAATAACAGTTATGAGGAGGGAGTTGTTCAATCATGTAAAGTTCCTGTAATTTTTATGATGAGGAACACACGAAGTGGCCAGTGGAGCAGAATACAGTGTCAGGAGTAAGCCTCCCTGGGGGCTCAGACAGTAAAGAATCTGCTCACAGTGCGGGAGACCTGGGTTCGATCTCTGGGGTAGGTAGATCCCCTGGAGAAGGGAATGGCAACCCACTCCAGTATTCTTGCCTGGAGAATTCCACAGGTAGAGGAGCCTGGAGGGCTATAGTCCATAGGGTCACAAAGAGTTGGACATGACTGAGCGCCTAACTCACTGTCAAGACTAAGCCTAGAAACATAAATCAGAAGTTAGTATGTGTCAAACTAGTGGAGAAAGCATCCTTCATTAAAAAGTCATCTCACAACTTGTTGACTCATAACTACTGAGCCATTTAGGGAGGGAAGATTAGATCATGCTGACAAATCATATATTAAAATAAATTCCAGGTGGATTAACACTCTAACAGACCAGACGTCATAAAATACTAAAAGAAAGCGTAATGGACTTCTAAGCATATTTTCAAAGGTAAATATGTAAATAGATCGACGGAGGGATTATGTAAAAATTAAAATACTCATGCTAAGATCCAAAGATGAAAAACTCTATGTGGTTATGAAAACATGCTTTGGATGAGACTTTAATAAGAAAGGAAAATAATCACAAAATGTCACATTATTAAGCCGTAAACTAAAAGATTGTAGAAGATCTTACAATCCTTACTTTGCAATAAAAATATTTATACATGCAAAGAGTGGAGGAAAAATTAATTAACTGTGTATTTCAAGGCAAAGAAACCACCTATAGTGTCAATTTTTATATTTTAAGAGCTTTTCTGTAGTTCTCAATACACACGTCATAAAAATAGGAGGAAAAAGTAGTACTTTTTTCAAGTTTGAGCCACTACTGGCTATTTCAGGTAGTTTAAAGTCAAAATCTTAAATACCAAATAGCTTTATAAGATTATACTTACATTCTATTTGCAAAAAAATGGGAAAAATCCTTATAATGTACATTAAGCATTGGGTACTTGTACATATATTTCTTTTCATAGCTGGAATTGAATAGCCTTGCCCTTGAACACGGAGAAGGTGATGGCATCCCACTCCAGTACTCTTGCCTGGAAAATCCCATGGACGGAAAAGCCTGGTAGGCTACAGTCCATGAGGTCGTAAAGAGTCAGACACAACTGAGCGACCTCACTTTCACTTTTCATTTTCATACATTGGAGAAGGAAATGGCAACCCACTCCAGTGTTCTTACCTGGAGAATCCCAGGGACAGCAGAGCCTGGTGGGCTGTCGTCTACGGGTCGCGCAGAGTCGGACACGACTGAAGCAACTTAGCAGCAGCAGCAGCCCTTGAACAAAATACAGTTCAGTTCAGTTGCTCAGTTGTGTCTGACTCTTTGCGACCCCATGAACCACGGCACGCCAGGCCTCCCTGTCCATCAAGAACTCCCGGAATCTACCCAAACCCATGTCCATCAAGTCAATGATGCCACCCAACCATCTCATCTTCTGTCTCCCCTTCTCCTCCTGCGCTCAGTCTTGCCCAGCATCAGGGTCTTTTCCAGTGAGTTAGCTCTTCACATCAGGTGGCCAAAGTATTGGAGTTTCAGATTCAACATCAGTCCTTCCAATGAACACCCAGGATTGATCTCCTTTAGGATGGACTGGTTGGATTTCCTTGCAGTCCAAGGGATTCTCAAGAGTCTTCTCCAACACCACAGTTCAGAAGCATCAATTCTTCGGTGCTCAGCTTTCTTTATAGTATAACTCTCACATCCATACATGACCACTGGAGAAACCATAGCCTTGACTAGACGGACTTTGTTGGCAAAGTAATGTCTCTGCTTTTAATATGCTGCCTAGGTTGGTCATTACTTTCCAGGTATTGGATAATGTTGTGTTTGTTCTGCTGGGTGCTTGGGTAAGGAAGGCATTTTTCTTGAAATAGTACATCTTGTTTCTGTTTCAATCACTGTTTTACCTGTATTCACTATATTCAATACACTGCCTGCAGTAACTTATTATCACAAACTTAGTATCTTAAAACAACAGACATTTATATTCTCACTGATTTGGAAGCTGGAAGTCTGAGATCAATATCTCTGGGCTGAAATCAAGGTGTCAGAAGGGCCACCCTCCCTCAGGGACTTTAAGGAACAATCTGTTTATCATCTTTTCCGGCTGCTGGTGGTTGTTGGTGGTGGTTCCTTGGTTTGTGGAAACATCTCTCCCATCTCTGCTTCTGTCATCCCATGTGTTCCCCTCTTCTGTGCTGTAATCTCTTTCTGCTCCCCTTTTATAGTACATTTAGGGCCCACCCCTAAATCCTTTTCATCCAGGATAATCTGGTCATATCAAGATCTTTAATAGCATCTGCAAAATCTGTTTTCTTCCATGTTGTTGTTGTTTAGTGGCTAAGTCAGGTCTGACTCTGCAACCCCATGGACCACAGCGTTCCAGGCTCTGCTGTCCTCCACAATCTCCCAGAGTTTGCTCAACTTAATGTCCATTGAGTTGGTAATGCTATCTAACCATCTCATCCTCTGTTGCCCTCCTTCTCCTTTTGGCTTCAGTCGTTTCCTGTATCAGGGTCTCTTTCAGGGAGTTGGCCCTTCACATCAGGTGGCCAAAGTACGGATTGACTGGTTTGATCTCCTTGCTGTCCAAGGGACTCTCAAGAGTCTTTTTTGCCATATGAGTTGACTTTCCCAGGTTCCAGGAATTAGGATGGGGTTCTCTTTTCAGGGTAGAGGGTAGTGTTCATCAACCCACAGTCACTCAGAGATATACTCAGTCTTGGGACAAGACCTTCAGGCTGGGACCAGACTGAAGGTCTTGTCCCAAGAGCAGCTTCCTACTCTAGGCACGAAGATGGTAACTCAGTGAGACTCCCATCTTTCACTCTCTGCTAGAAGCCGAGGGAGGGGTGTGTCAGTCAACAACTCCCGGGAAGCAGTTTCTGGGCAGCTCTCTCTAGGATCATGAACTCTGACTTCCAGCTCCACTTGTGGGTGGTCTAGGCAACTGAAACTCAAGTTTGGATTCAAGGAAACAGTGGGGCCTCCTCCATGGTCTTGGACAGTCATTGGCTCATCAGAGGGTCATTCTCCTGGGGTGGTCATCAGCCTAGAATAAGCAGTGAAGTTAGAAGAAAGCCAAAGTGAAGAAACCTAAATGCAGTGTTTTAAAATCCCTGACAGCAAAAGATCAGAAATAGCTAGGGTTCCATTTGAATGAGGTCAGTTTTACCTCATTGGCTGGCAGGAGCCCATGCCTTCTAATATAATCCCATTTGAGAAAGTTGAGGGTGTAGATTTATTGTTTATCTCTTTTTTCTGATGATTTTATGTTTTTTTTTTACTTTTCATATAAAAGTGTTTTATGACTTTTAATGTAAAATTTTAGTGTCTTAGGCTTGAATCTTGGAACACAAACACTGGATTTTAAGTATTTTAGAAATGAGAAACTGAAACACTTTCTATGTCTACACATCAGTTTTACTAAGAATCAGAAATGATAGGAAACCAGCCTAGAGAAAGACTATGTCTTAGTGGGCGGGAGCCTTCAGTTTCTTCCTTCTGTGTTTCGTGGGCGTGTGTGCACCTGGGGTAGCTTTGACCGTTGGCTGCCCACTTGAAGCTAGTGGATCTGAAGAGAGTTGAACGAAGGGACTCCCAGCTTTTTATTATCTACCCTGTTGGAAGAGCCACACCAGGACCTAGAAATAGTTTGTTACCATGGTGATTTTGCTACTCAGAACATGATGTCACCCAAGCCTCACGTCTGGGTTTCAAGTCATTAAATACTTGGTGATTCATATTTATGGGACTACAGTTTTCTGTGTCTGTACCACAAGTTATGATATTTCTCTTTGTGCTTGTTTCAGGACCTAGGAATTTCTCAAGTATATAACTTGGGGGCTTTCCATGTGCAGGTGTGGCCAGGGGTTTACCAGTGTCTGATCTCTAGCCTCAAGCTACATCTAACTCCACTCTCATGTTTCCTGACTGCTTGTTTAATATTTATGGCTGATGGTTCTGCCACGACTTCAATCTTGATACATTTTTCCCTAACAAGATTATCTATGCATCTCAATATTTCTATAGTCATCAAAACTTTCTACTGTTCATTTTGCAACAAAGCTCGGTATCTTGGCATCACATCAGATTATTCTATCTGTTGTCTTTTGTTTTCAAGCAGTTGCCCTTTGCAGTTGTTTGTTTAAAATATCTCCTTCCTTTGACTCCCACTACTTCCTAAAGTTTAGTCTAGAATCTCACTAGGCCTCCAAAAGTAGCAATAACATACTTTGTGCTTCTGTTTTTCCTATTCCCCTAACTAGGGCTGTGTACTCAGGTAGACACATTTTTAAGGATACAGAGGAAGATCCCAGACTCCCCAGCTGGGGAGTCCAGAGGAAGATCCCAGACTCCCCTTTGGCTACAAAGGTTATCATCGAGGGTCTATTCCACTGATACTTGTCTATAAAATCATTTCTGTAATCAACATTAACTTAAAAGATATGAGGCAACTAGGTATTCTGGCAAGCTCAGCATGAAAACGTACTCAAAAAAAAAAGCAAACAAAAAACCTGGACTAATTGAGGGACTGGGAACTTCACTTGACATGATCTGGGAATGTCATGGTCTGAAAAATCACTGATTTCATACTTTGTTCCAACTTCAAAGGCCTTAACACATTTATCAGTCATTTACATTTTAGGGTAAATGGATGCCTTAGCTTCTTTGAAGGAGCCAGTCATAATAAGGTGGAGGATAAAAGTAATTAAAATTTACTGTTGGAAAGGAGGAATCACACACCAAAAAAGAATTCAAAGAAGGAAGGAGTGTAAAAAAACCAGGCTTTTCCTTCTTAACTATTTTGAATGTCTATGATAAATTTTAAATACCGTATCCTGTTCATTCAGTAAGGATCTGATGAGAACACAGATACTATGTGTCCATCTCTGTAGCAGAAACTGGACACAGAAAAGTAAGCAAAATGGACAACCTTTTACTTGCCTATATCCTAGTAAGAGAGAAAAGCAATAGACATGTAAACAAACAAAATTCATGAGTGAGTCAATAAAGTGATGCTTGCTGTGATGGAATTAAAACAGGGTGCTCTGATAGTGATTGAAAGTGGCTGCCACTCAGACTGGATGGCCAAGGAAGACCTCTTGGTGGAGTTTATCATTGACCTGAGACCTCAAAGATAAGAAGATATCAGCCAAGAGAAGATTCAAGAGAAAAGTGTTCTAAAGAGAGAGAAGATAGCCTGTAGAGACCCAACCATAAGAAGCTCATTGTGTTCAAGGAATGGCCAGTGTGATCGGAAGACAACAAAGAACCATGCAAGATGAAATCTAAGGTGGTCAAGCCTTTCAAAGTTTTGAGGGTGATAGTGGCAGTTTGTATATTATTTTAAAGGAGTTGGGAGCTTCCACCGAAGGGCTTTAAGCATATGTATAACATGGTATGATTTATACTCTATAGAGATCACTCAGGCTGCTGTGCAGAAGATAAATGGGTTGTGAAGGGAAAGAAGGCATCTCCTGAGCATCTCTCTAAATGAGAGATAATGATGACTTGGCTTGGATTGTGGCAGTGGGATTGCCTTATATGGTTGAATTTAGGAAAAAACTTGAACTAGGAGTGTCACTGCTTCTGGATTAGATAGATGTTGGTTGAGAGAGGAAGAGGAATTAAGGATGGCTTGGTATCTTTGCTTGAGCAGCTGAATCACTCATGGCACCATATTGAGATGAGAGATACACAGGACAAGTTCTCCTGAGGTGTCCATTTGACATCCCAGTGGAAGTTTTAGATCAGCTCTAGGTGGAGTTCAAGTCTAGACATGTCAGTTAGAACCTTGCCAACTTATTTAACAACAAGAGACTGAGAGACTATACCTGGGAAGAGAGTGGGAAGAGAGAGATGGAAAAGCAGAGTTCATAATCACTTTAATCTTCTAAAAATACTCTTTTACTGACTGTTTTCCTGCTTTCTTGCTCAGTGATTCTAATTTTTTCCCATTTTTTCCATGCTAAATTATTAGCATGTAATTCACTTTAATATTTAAAGTACTGAACGAATTTCTATATCCTTTCTAATTACTCCAGTCTACCCTGATCTTCCCATAGTCGAGTTTCTGTACCTTTCTGGTTAAGGAAGAATTAACCTTATCTAAAGGGGTGTCTGGCCTTTGTCCTCAACTATTGGAAAGTGATCTTTGGGCTCTGGAATATCCCGCCTCATGGAAGTGTCTTTGTTTGCTTGGGGGCTCTGGCCAATGGACAGTCTTATTAATATGATTCATGTTGAGGCCTTATGTGGCATCAGTTCTGGCCCCTGGAGGGGCTGGAGACCAAAGGGAGTGACCCCACCTCAGGGAGAAGCTTGATAGTAAAGGTCAGTCATGTAGGTGGCATGGGATTGAGTCACAGTAGAAACTCTGGACACCAAAGGCTGAGGTGAGCATGCTAGGTTGGTTGTACACCTGGCATATTAATACACATAGCAACGGGGGGGGGGTTGACTCCATCCACAAGTGCACAGGGACAGGATAACCAGAAGCTTTGCATTTGGAAATTTCCTGGACTCTCCCCTTGGTGTCCCTTCCCTTGGCTGATTTTAATCTGTGTTCTTTCCCTATAATTAACCATAACTGTGAGTATAACAGCTTTCTGTCAGTTATCAGACCTAAGCATGATTTTGAAGAACTGATGAAGAATTGATGCTTTCAAATTGTAGTGCTCAATAAGACTTTTGAGAGCCCCTTGGTCTGTGAGGAGATCAACCCAGTCAAGGAAATCAACTTGAATACTCATTGGAAGGACTGATGCTGAAGCTGCAATACTTTGGCCACCCGATGCAAAGAGCCGACTTGTTGAGAAAGATTGAGGGCAGGAGGAGAAGGGGGTGGCAGAAGTTGAGATGGTTAGATAGTGTCATCGACTCAATGGACATGAATCTGAGTAAACTCTGGGAGATAGTGAATGGCAGAGGAGCGTGGCATGCTACAGTCCATGGGGTTGCAAAGATTCAGATACAACTTGGTGACTGAACAACAACAAAGCATGATTTTGGAACCCCCTGTTATAGACTGAATGTGTTTATCCTGCCCCAATCCATAAGTTGAGATCCTAACCCCCAAAATGATGGCATTTGGAGGTTGGGCATTTGGAGATGAAGACTTAAGGGTGGAGTCCTCATGAATGGGATGAGTGCCCTTAGAAAAGGGACCCCAGGGACCACCTCTTCTCTACATAAGGACACAGTGAAAAGACAGCTGTCTATGAACCAGGAAGTGGGTTCTCACTAAACATTCAGTCTGCTGGTGCCTTGACCTTTCAGCCTCCAGAACTGTGAGCAATAAACGTTGGTGGTTTAAATTTACCCAGTCTGGCATTCTTACTATAGCAGCCTGAACTATGATATGCTCTGAATTTGAAGTTGGTGTCCAAGTGCATGGCCTGTTTGGTCTGTTTCTTCTAACTTGGTCATTGGCTCTACTTTTCCCATCTTCATTTGGGCGGCTAATCACATGCTTATTTTCCTTGTTATTCAACTTTTTTCTGTTTCTGTGTCTCCCTCAACCAAGACTGGATCTCCTAGAGAGCTTTTGTATCCTTAACACTTAGCATAATTTGGGAGCTCTTAAGTTCTCAGGGCTTCCCTGGTGGCTCAGCAACAAAGAATCTACCTGTTAATGCTGGAGACAGGAGTTCGATCCCTGAATCAGGACGATTCCCTGGAAAAGGGAATGGCAACTCATTCCAGTATTCTTGCCTGGATAATCCCACGGACAGAGAAGCCTGGCGGGACACAGTCCATGGGGTCACAAAGGGTCATACACAACTTAGTGATTAAACAATGTCAACAAGTTCTCAATATATGTGTTCAATTTCATCATTATGTTAAGTCACTAAAAGTTTGGGAATCACAGCAATACCTTAGAATAACCAGCTGAGAACTTACCTTCAATACATCAACTATTCCAATACTTAATAAAGATGGAAACTTCAAAAGTGTTGAATTTTTTCCTTTTAAATTTTTCTGAAAATGTTTCAGAGCCAAGCAGAGATTGTGTGTGCCAAGATTTGGTGAAAAGAACTTTTTATTGCAAAGTTACCAGCTTTGAGAATTTGGTCCTCATAAAGAGTCTCCATAATCTTCCATGAAACATCAGGAAGGGACCAGTTTAATAATGACCCTACCTGTGTTCTAGGGCACGACTAATGAGAATCTCTTTAACTGGGGGTTGGGGGGAGTGGATGAAAATTGAGAATTTAAGCTAGATCTCCAGGTATTAATGTATGAATTGTTTTAATGTTCTTTAGAGTCTGGCTCCTCGTTTTGTCAGAAACTCTTTAAATGGCTGCCAGTTTCATAAAGGGAAGTAGCTATTTTATTTTTCTGAAGGTATTAGAAAATGTAGAGACAGGGCCATGTTTTCTTCATAACCACAATGACTTTGTGCCAAAGTCTAAAACCCATTACCAGATAATCAGAAGATGGTACACTGGACCCAGGCAGGCTTGGATGCTCTGCACAGATCTCTCGTGCTGTGCAGGTCATTACTTATTTTTGGGTGGTTATCACAGATGAGAGGTCCTGACCCTATCAAATACAGCTAGTTTAATAATGTCCCCTTTAAAAAGCAGTTTAGTCTCTCAAAATAGATTTTTTAAGACTTTCAATGAAAGGCGTCAAAAGAAAGAAAGATATCTTTTAACCATAATTTAGTAATTCTCCAACCTTGATTTTTGGCTTTCCTTGCTGCCTAAGCGATCATATATTTTATAAGCCTTGCTAATTTGCTGTTAAATTTGCAATTTATGTGATCCTAGATGATTTGCTGGACTTCATTGAACAGAAAAGAATTTTATTAGCAGCCAGTGCTTTAAAAGAAGGGTGGTGTTTTTTTTTTTTCACACCATCAAGGCCACTTTCTCAACTTATTGACAGCTTTATGAGTGTAGCTGGATAAAGAACAGTTTCCTGTGTCCAAAGCGGTCTTGCATTCCATGGGGCAAAAGCTCGGACTTTTAATTAGGATATAAGAGCCTTCCTTTCTCTCCCCGCATTCTCTAGGGGCGTGGAGCAGTTACACTTGCATTTAGATAGTTAATCACTTTTCCAGACTTCAGTCCACTGAAATTAGGGAGGTCTTCAGGGCCCGTGTTTACCTGGATCTGGGCCAGCCCAAGATGGTATTTATTTCTGCACATCTGCAGTTTGTATATGTCCACACATGGTTTTGCCTTTCTAATTAATCGAAGGTATTTTGCCTACTGCAAAAATTGTCAAATGAGTTCTGTTTAGAATCTTCTCTGAGCAAGCCCTCTATTGGATATTTTTCACCAGAGAATGAAATATGCCCTAGACTTTTCCTGGATGTGTTTCGTCTCTGGATCAAGTACCTGGCAAATTCTCCTCATTCCTTTCTCTCTTTTGTCCTGACCTCAGTATCCAGCCGATCTATAAGAGTTTTAAGGTTTTATGTTCCTGTTAACATTTTCCTTATTGTTATAATCCTACCCAGCAAATTCTCTTTTCAACATGGTGTTAAGGCTTTGATTATGAAAATGAGACACCAAAGAATGAACGAATACTTGGGGGCTCACAGTGGTAGCCGGGTTGATATATTTTGCTAGTATTTGATGTCTTTTGAAGAAAGCGTTTCCTTCTGGAATATTCCAGCTGGCTGTCTTTGGTCCCTTGCTCCGTCTTCACAGACACACACTGTCAGCAGTCACTGTGAATGGCCTTCTGCCAAGGGTGTGGAGAAACTTGGTCTCCAGGGTCTTGCTTGATGATGTGACTCCAGTAACAGCAATACTAGGGCCACCTGAAACCTATTCACTGATTTAAGTAACCTGCAGGCTGTGGATAGGAAGATGCTCTTCAGGGAATTTTCCTCAATTGCACCCCCCCCTTTTTTTTTAAAATTTGTAACCATGTCAAGAAGACCTGTTTCTTCTTTTTTTTTTAACCACAGGCTCTTTTTATTTAGTTTTATTTATTTTCAGTTGTGCAGGGTCTTTGCTGGTGTCTGCGGGCTTTCCTCCAGTTGTGTTGAGCAGGGACTGCTCTCCAGTTGCGTTGAGCAGTCTTCCCACGGCAGTGTCTTTCCTTCTTATGGAGAGCAGGCTTCAGTAGCTGCCGCGTGTGGGCTCAGTAGCTGTGGGTCTCTCCCTGGCTCTAGGGCACACTTGCCATAGTGGGCGGCACATGTGCTTAGCTGCTCCGCGTCATATGGGCTCTTCCCGCACCAGGGATTGAACCTGTGTCTCCTGCATTGGCAGGAGGATTCTTTACCACGGAGCCCCCAGGGAGGCCCAAGAGGAAAGTTAAGAGTTTTGTTTTATTCAGCAGCAGGAATTCTTAGAACTTCAAGCCCAGGAGGCAGCAACTCAGGTAGCCCTGAGAAATTGCTCTGAGGAGGCGGAGGAAGAAGCAGCAAGGGGCGGGTAGTCTGAATATCAAAAGATTACTGTTAATTAAGGAAAACCAGATATCTCAAACATTTAGCTCTCTTCTGTGTACGGGAAAATGCAAGCCTCTGGGTTTACTGAAATCACTTCTTTCATACGCATCTCAGCTATTTGGGGTCAGCACCCTGTGTTTTTACATCCCCTCCCTACCCTCACCTGTTAAGAGTGTCTATAGGGACTGTAGCTCGCCAGCGGGTTCTTCTTGAATTCCCTTAGGACTCATCAGCTTACACATGGAGGGCCAGAATCTCAGATAGCTGTGACATCCTTGTTTATCGATATGGCAGGAGGTATTCCATTTCACAGTACAAAACAGTTTCATAAAAAGACCTATTTCTTGACTCAAAAATGAACATAAACAGGCAAACTAAAAAGCATCGATTTTGATCCATGGCTTAGAAATCTGGCAGCTTAGCAATGCTGTTGGTAAACTTCAATCAAATCTCATTGTTTGCGACTGCAGCATCGATTGTAATAATCTCAAATTCAAGATCTGCCTACATCCATTGGTAAGTTTCCCCATTCTTTTTAATCTCCATCTTGTCCTTGAGGAACTCATACACATATCAGCATTTGCAAACATCTACACAATCTACGAACTGTGAAGAATTGATTCATTTGAAAAGACCCTGATGCTGGGGAAGATTGAAGGTGAGAGAAGGGGACGACAGAGGATGACATGGTTGCATGGCATCACCGACTCAATGGGCATGAGTTTAAAACTCTGGGAGTTGGTGATGGACAGGGAGACCTGGTGTGCTGCAGCCCACAGGGTTGCAGAGAGTCGGACGTGACTGAGTGGCTGAACTGACTGACTGACTGACACAGCTTACACTTAGCAACCTAACGCTGATAAATCCTGAATGTGCTGCCCTGTGAATCATTTGCTTAGAACATGCTGACAACTTCCTTGAAGTCATAACCAAGTCACAGAATGCATTAAGCACTCAGGACACATTCCAATCTGGGGCTTAGCCGTATCAATCATTTGCATCGTTTCCAGAAAATCAGTACTTGCAGCTGATGGCAGCTAGTGCTAAATGTCATCTCTTTGTTTCCTTAACAGATCGCAGTGAAAATCAGTTCTCTTTGAACTTGTGCAAAATGAGCATTTACATTATGGGCTACTTTCTACTAGTCATTCCATAGCGTGAGCTCTAGCATCTCTGGGCAAACCTATCCTGCTGCTGTGGTAGTGGTGGTTTAGTCGCCAAGTTGTATCCGACTCTTGCGATCCCATGGACTGTAGCCTGTCAGGCTCCTCTGTCCATGAGATTCTCCAGGCAAGAATACTGGAGTGGGTTGCCGTTTCCTTCTCCAGGGGATCTTCCCGATCGAGGAACCGAACCCAGGTCTCCTGCATTGCAGGCAGAGGATTTACCAACTGAACTATGAGGGAAGCCCTCCTGCTGCTATATTCTTGCTTAAATCAATAGAATAGTAAAATTTAGTTTTAATAACTTCCTTTTCCATCAGGTGATTCTGGCAACTGTGTTTCTTTTCCTAGTCTAGGCAGTCACTCTGCTTGCCCATTTTTAGCAAGTGGTCTCCTGATGTTCCTTTTGCTGCTCAAGATTTCTTTCTTTTTTCCTTTTTTACAAATCAGTGATCCTGATCTAGAGATTCTGTGCAAAGTAAGTCAGCCTGGGAGCTGGGGAGCCCCTATTTAGCTCTTACCCCTGGGTCTCCCTGGTGGTTCAGACAGTAAAAAAATCTGCCTGCAGTACAGGAGACTTGGGTTTGATCCTTGGGTTGGGAAGATCTCTTGGAGAAGGGGAGGGCAATCCACTCCAGTATTCTTGCCTGGAGAATTTTCTAGACGGGGAAGCCAGGTGAGCTACAGTCCCTGGGGTCACAAAGAGTCAGCGACTAACACTTGCTAGCTCTGAGAACTTGGCTATATCATTTCACCTCTCTGAATCTTTGCTCATCCAATGAAAAGGACCAAGTGCTCCCCTGAGGCACTTCCCAGTTGTTTGATTTTGCTGTCTCCAAAGGCAGCTTTATCCAAGGGCATTCTCAGTGCAGAAATAGGCCTCAAGGAGCAAAACATGTAGTCTCATTTCAACGCTTCCCTTTCCACCTTTTTGCTGACAGTGCCTAGGAGATTGAGGTACCAATTCAGTGCATGTGATGTATAGAATATTTCAGAAAATATGTCTTAAACTTTCATCTATGCATTTTAGCTCAGATCTTGAATGCTGTGATCTTCATTATCAAACAGGGTACGGTTTTCTTTCTTCTTTCTCTCCTCCCCTTTTTTTCTCTCTCCCTTATCCTGTGGCAAGACAAATAGGAGACGAACCTCCTTCAGAAAGATGTCCCTTGACTCACTGTCCACTGCCCACACTCATACACTCAGCCATGTTCTCCAATTGATCTGCATGCCCTGTGGATAAACGGACAGGCAAGGCCAATGGATTTTCCTAAAGGCTTCAGAGTGAATGATAGAATCAAACAGGAAACTTGAATGTATTCAATAGATGAGAGCATGCTTCTGATGGGCTTTCCAGTGGTTCTGGTGGTAAAGAAACTTCTTGCTGATGTAAGAGATCGAGATTAGATCCCTGGGTCAGAAAGATCCCCTGGAGGAGGGGATGGTGACCCACTCCAGTATTCTTGCCTGGAGAATCCCATTGACAGAGAAGTCTGGTGGGCTACAGTCCATGGGGTCGCAAAAGAGATGGGCATGACTGAAGCGACTGAGCATGTAGAGATGCATGCTGCTTATGTGGGTCCATTTGTCCCATATTTTCTTCTCTTTGAGGTTTTATATTAACCACATCCATTTTTAGTTAAGAAATAAGTAATTTTCATGAGAAGCTACTTAAGTTTTCCTATTTTTATGATGATGTTTAATTCCTTCCATCATCCCTTCTTTTCACTTTTTCTTTTTCTCATTTCTCTTCCTTCCTCCCTCCCTCCCTGTTTCTTTTCTTTCCCTCCCTTCCTATGCCTAAGCTCTTCTTTCCTTCAGTTTATCACTTGAAGCTTTGGCATTTTTTTAAAAATTAATGAATTTACTTTAATTCACTTCAGTTTAGTCGCTCAGTTGTGTCTGCCACAGGATAAGGGAGAGAGAAAAAAAGGGGAGGAGAGAAGGAAGACAGAAAACCGAACCCATGAATCTCAATAAGCCAGGCCTCCCTGTCCATCACCAGCTCCCAGAGTTCACCCAAAATCATGTGCATCGAGTCAGTGATGCCATCCAGCCATCTCATCCTCTGTCGTACCCTTCTTCTGCCCCCAATCCCTCCCAGTATCAGGGTCTTTTCCAATGAGTCAACTCTTTGCATGAGGTAGCCAAAGTATTGGAGTTTCAGCCTCAGTATCAGTCCTTCCAATGAACACCCAGGACTGGTCTCCTTTAGGATGGACTGGTTGGATCTCCTTGCAGTCCAAGGGACTCTCAAGAGTCTTCTCCAACACCACAGTTCAAAAGCATCAATTCTTCGGCACTCAGCTTTCTTCACAGTCCAACTCTCACATCCATACATGATCACTGGAAAAACCATAGCTTTGACTAGATGGACCTTTGTTGGCAAAGTAATATCTCTGCTTTTCAATATGCTATCTAGGTTGGTCATAACTTTCCTTCCAAGGAGTAAGAGTCTTTTAATTTTGGCCGTAGTCACCATCTGCAGTGATTTTGGAGCCCCCAAAATAAAGTCTGACATTGTTTCCACTGTTTCCCCTTCGAGTTCCCATGAAGTGATGGGACCAGATGCCATGATCTTCGTTTTCTGAATGTTGAGCTTTAAGCCAACTTTTTCACTCTCCTCTTTCACTTTATTTTAATTGGAGGATAATTATTTTACAATATTGTGGTGGTTTTTGCCACATATTGAGATGAATCAGTCAAGGACATACATGTGGCCCCCTGTCTTGAACTCCCCTCCCACCTCCCTCCCCATCCCATCCCTTAGGGTCATCCTAGTGCACTGGCTTTGAGTGCCCTGTTTCATGAATCTAACTTGGACTGATCATCCATTTCACATATGGTAATATACATGTTTCAATGCTATCCTCTCAATTCATTCCACCCTCGCCTTCTCCCACAGAATCCAAAAGTCTCTTCTTTATATCTGTGTCTCTTTTGCTGTCTTGCATATAGGATCATTGTTACTCGGAACACATGTCTCTTTCAATTCTGGTCTCCTCAGCGTATATGCCCAGCAGTGGGATTGCTGGGTCATATGGCAATTCTATTTCCAGTTTTTTAAGGAATCTCCACACTGTTCTCCATAGTGGCTGTACTAGTTTGCATTCCCACCAACAGTGTAAGATGGTTTCCTTTTTCCACACACTCTTCAGCATTTATTGTTTGTAGACTTTTTGATAGCAGCCATTCTGACTGGCGTGAGATGGTATCTCATTGTGGTTTTGATGTGCATTTCTCTGATAATGAGTGATATTGAGCATCTTCATGTGTTTGTTAGCCATCTGTATGTCTTCTTTGGAGAAATCTCTTTAGTTCTTTGGCCCATTTTTTGATTGGGTCATTTATCTTTCTGGAATTGAGCTGCAGGAGTTGCTTGTATATTTTAGGGATTAATTCTTTGTCAGTTGCTTCATTTGCTATTATTTTCTCCCATTCTTATGGCTATCTTTTCACCTTGCTTATATTTTCCTTTGTTGTACAAAAGCTTTTAAGTTTAATTAGGTCCCATTTGTTTATTTTGCTTTTATTTCCATTACTCTGGGAGGGGGTCATACAGGATCTTGCTGTGATTTATGTCAGAGAGTGTTTTGCCTATGTTTTCCTCTAGCACTTTTATAGTTTCTGGTCTTACATTTAGATCATTAATCCATTTTGAGTTTATTTTTGTGTATGGTGTTAGAAAGTGCTCTAATTTCATTCTTTTACAGGTGGGTGACCAGTTTTCCCAGCACCACTTGTTAAAAAGATTGTCTTTTTCCCCATTATATGTTTTTGCCTCCTTTGTCAAAGATAAGGTGTGTGGATTCATCTCTGGGATTTCTATTTTGTTCCATTGGTCTGTATTTCTGTCTTTGTCTCAGTAACATACTGTCTTGATGACTGTAGCTTTGTAGTATAGTCTGAAGTCAGACAGATTGATTCCTCTAGTTCCATTCTTCTTTCTCAAGGTTGCTGTGGGTATTCGAGGTTTTTTGTATTTCCATACAAACTATGAAATTATCTGTTACTAGTTCTGTGAAAAATACCATTGGTGGCTTGATAGGAACTGCATTGAATCTATAGATTACTTTGGGTAGTATACTCATTTTTAAGATATCGATTCCTCTGATTTATGAATGTGGTATATTTTCCCATCTATTTGTATCATCTTTGATTTCTTTCATCAATGTTTATAGTTTTCTATGTATAGGTCTTCTGTTTCTTTAGGTAGATTTATTCCTAAGCGTTTTATTTTTTTCATTGCAATGGTGAATGGGATTGTTTCCTTAATTTCTCTTTCTGTTTTCTCATAGTTAGTGTATAGGAAGGCAAGGGATTTCTGTGTGTTAATTTTATATCCTGAAACTTTGCTGTATTCATTGATTAGCTCTAGTAGTGTTCTGGTGGTGTCTTTAGGGTTTTCTATGTAGAGGATCATGTCATCTGCAAACAGTGAGAGTTTTACTTCTTCTTTTCCAATCTGGATTCCTTTTATTTCTTTTTCTTTTCTTATTGCTGTGGCTAAAACTTCCAAAACTATGTGGAATGATAGGGGTGGAGTGGGCACCCTTGTCTTGTTCCTGACTTTAGGGGAAATGCTTTCAATTTTTCACCATTGAGGGTAATATTTGCTATGAGTTTATCATATATGCCTTTTATTATGTTGAGGTATGTTCCTTCTATACCTGCTTTCTGGACAGTTTTTTGATCATAAATCGGTATTGAATTTTGTCAAAAGCTTTCTCTACATCTATTGAGATAATCATATGGCTCTTATCTTTCAGTTTGTTAACATGGTGAATCACATTGATTGATTTGTGAATATTGAAGAATCCTTGCATCCCTGAGATAAAGCCCACTTGGATGTATTATCTTTTTAATATGTTGCTGGATTCTGTTTGCTAAAATTTTGTTGAGAATTTTTGCCTCTATATCCATCAGTGATATTTGGCATTTCTATTCATTAGTGTGTTATTTCCCCAGGCATTTCTTTAAGAATTTCTTTACAGTGTGGGAGACCTGGGTTTGATCCCTGGGTCAGGAAGGTCCCCTGGAGAAGGAAACGCAAACCACTCCAGTATTCTTGCCTGGAGAATCCCATAGACAGAGGAGCCTGGTGGGCTACAGTCAGTGGGGTCGCAAAGAGTTGAACGTGACTGAGTGACTTCACTTTTTCTTTAAAAGTAGAACACTGGGGAGGGGGGTGAGATGGTGGTGGAGAGTATGGTAAAATCACAACTACTTGGCTCACTATTCAGGCTGTTTATCTTCAAGTCCTTGTTTGGTTCTACTTCATCTTACACTATCTTTTCACACCCACAGCTCTGTACTTCATTCTATCCCATAAGTATTTATGGAGCTGTATGCTAGGTACCATCACTGAGACAGTTCTGAGCTCTGCTACTAGGGAGTTTGGAATCTACTGAGGAAAACATGAAAATCTAAGTGAAAACAAATATAATGTTGATGAATGTGATAAATGATTGACACCTGAGATAAATGTGTGGTGGGGAAGAACCCAGAGGAAGGTACTGTGTATAGACAGGTTAATTGGGGAAGGTCCTCATAGCTCAGTTGGTGAAGAATCTACCTGCAATGCAGGAGACGCCCAGTTTGATTCCTGGGTTGGGAAGATCTGCTGGAGAAGGAATAGGCTACCCACTCCAGCATTCTTGGGCTTCCCTTGTGGCTCAGCTGGTAAAGAATCTGCTTGCAATGTGGGAGTCCTGGGTTTGATCCCTCGGTTAGGAAGTTTCCCTGGAGGAGGGAAAGGCTACGCACTCTAGTATTCTGGCCTGGAGAATTCCGTGGACTAAGTCCATGGGGGTGGCAAAGAGTTGGACACAACTGAGCAACTTTCACTTCACTTCACTGCACTTCCATGAAGACACAAGGGTGAGGGAGGGAAAGCCAAGCTGAGCGGGTCACATGCACAACCAGGTGCCAGGCTCCAAAGATGTGCTTTGATGATGTTGTTCAGCTGCTAAGTAGTGTCCAAATCTTTGAGATCCCATGGATTGCAACATGCCAGGCTTCCCTGTCCTTCACTATCTCCTGAAGTTTGCTCAAATTCATGTCCAATGAGTTGGTGATGCCATCCAACCATCTCATCCTCTGTTGCTCCCTTCTCCTCCTGCCCTCAATCTTTGCCAGTATCAGAGTCTTTTCCAGTGAGTGGGCTCTTAGCATCAGGTGGCCAAAGTATTAGAGCTTCAGCTTCAGCAACAGTCCTTCCATTGAATATTCAGGACTGATTTCCTTTAGGATGGACTGGTTGGATCTTCCTGCAGTCCAAGGGACTCTTTAGAGTTTTCTTCAGCATCACAGTTCAAAAGCATAAATTCTTTGGTGCTCAGCCTTCTTTATGGACCAACTCTCACATCCATACATGATTACTAGAAAAACCATAGCTTGATATATGGAGTCTATTTAAGATGAAGACATTTCACTTAATAAAAACAAAAAATACTGAACACATAACCTTTTTAAAAGCTTTTTAATTTTATATTGGAGTAGAGTTGACTAACCATGCTGTGATAGTTTCAGGTGTACAGAAACTGATTCAGTTATATGTATGCCCATTCTTTTACAAATTATTTTCCCATTTTGGTTGTTATTGCATAATATTGAGCAATTTCCTGTGCCATACTTCCCTGGTGGCTCAGCTGGTAAAGAATCGTCCTGCAATGAGGGAGACCTGGGTTCAGTCCCTGGGTTGAGAAGATTCCCTGGAGAAGGGGAAAGGTTACCCACTCCAGTATTCTAGTCTAGAGAATTCCACGGACTGTATAGTCCATGGGGTCACAAAGAGTCAGACACGACTGAGAGACTTTCACTTCACTCCCTGTGCTATACAGTAGGTCGTTGTCAGTTATCTATTTTAAATATAACAGCATGTTCATGTCAGTCGCAAACTCTCAAACTTTCCACCCCCAGTCTTTCTCCTATCCCTGATAATCAAAAGTTCGTTCTGTAATGGGGGACATAAGAAAAAAAAGAATTAAAAATACAAAATAAGATATAAGAGTGAATATATGTTTAGAATGAGAGAGAAAGCACAACAAATTATAAATTTTAAAATGCTGAGAAAAATAATAAAAACTGGGAAAGTAATATATTTTATTAATTTACTGTCAACACACGTCTATAAAAGATTTCCCTTGATGTTAGCAGAATTCAACCTTTGGTTCACCTCTTCACATGACAGTAATTTTGTTACATCACTTCCTATTGACAGAATAGAAAGATAATTTAGTTTATCCTCCAGCATGGTTAATGGAAATTTTATTTATTATTAAGAGTTTAAAAGTTTCTTTCATCTTTACAATTTACTGGTGGTCTTATGTAAGTTTCTAAGATTGTTTATCAAGTCTGAGAAAACCTATCAAGGTTATGTCATGTATTATGAGCCATATGATTTTGACACAGCATATCAGATTTTCTTGTGTGGTTACTAACATAAATACTCCTTGAATGGATGACTAATTATTCAGCTTTTCTTTGATGGCTTTATGTCATGATGCTAGAACAGTGGGCACAGAGATAGTAGTAGTACTGATATTTCTGGAAGTCATTCTTATTTGGGAGCCATAAACAATAACTTAGCTCTGTGTGGAAGTGACTACAAACCATGTGCATGTATCTAACTAAACTCCAGGTGTAATCTGAGCTTAACTTCTCCTTGGCTCAATGCCCAAATCCACCTGAAACCAAAGGAAGTGTGATGGAGGAGAAGCAGGGTGGAGTGTCAACAGTCTTAACCAATTGTGGTTACAGCATCTCACTTTTGCAAAATTTTACAAAGCACATGGCCAATGGACATACTATCAGGGCTCTTTCCAAGTCTTGGCAGAGGCTGGTGCAAATGAGGGACCTCAAAACAAACCTTATCAGCCTCAGAGAACATCTTCTGCAAGGTGGCCAAGGTGAAGACAGGCTGAAGGGATCCTGCCTTGAGACACAGACACCTCAGTGGGGCTCTGACTTACGGTGGGTCCCTGAGAACGAAAACAAAGGCATATCTGATTTTTGTATCTCTTACTTTTTTAATTAAAATCTTTTTATTGAAGTATAGTAGATTTACAGTGTTGTGTTTCAGGTATATAGCATAGCAATTCAGATATATATTAATGATATATAGTTAATCATTAATATAATATATTGTTGATAATATTATTATATATTGTTGATATAATTAATTATTAATACAATATGTTAATTGATAATTAGTAATTGTTGCTGTTTAGTCACTAAGTTCTCTCACCTTCTCTGTGATGCCATGGACTGTAGCCCTCCAGGCTCCTCTGTCCATAGAATTCTCAAGGCAAGAATACTGGAGTGGATGGCCATTTCCTTCTCCAGGGAATCTTCCTGACCTAGTGATAAATGCAAATCGCCACTTGCATTGACAGGTGGGTTCTTTACTACTGAGCTACCAGGGGAGCCTGATAATTGTTCATTAGTATATTAATTATTAATTAATATATCAATTATTATATTAGACATATATATATAATTCTTTTTCAGATTCTTTTCCCTTATAGTTTATTACAAGATGTTGAGTATAGTTCCCTGTGCTATATATAGTAGGTCCTTGTTGGTTATCTGTTTTATGGATTGTACTAAGGAGTTTGGAATTAACATATATACAGTACTTTATAGCTCTCCTTTAAGGGGGAACATAATTGATAGGTTTTGGTGATTTCTATTTAGGGGAGGGGGAAAAATAGGAAAGATGGATTGTTCAGGTTTCTGACTTGAGTAACTGGAGGAGATTATCACTGAGATGGAAACATGATTAGGAGATAGACTTGTGAACGTGATTGAGTTGAGAAGGGCCCAGTGATAAGTGAGTTGGCAGCGCTGGTCTGAAGAGAACCCTGGGAGATGGTGGGGGCAGCGATGGGGTTGGGAGGTTGGTGGTGCTGACCATCAGTGGAATGTTGGAGCTGGAGCAAGGCAGCGGCCACTGCTGCGGCCAGAACAGCCCTCAAGTAGGGTCGAAAACCGGGTTAACGACCTTGGCAGCTCACTGCAAGCCTGGCTTGAACCCTTCTCTTCCATGTGTGTTGGCTCAGGTGTCTCACAGTTTTCACCAGGCCTTCCGTTCAGCTTAATTTGGCATGTTTTGTGGTGAAAGTTCCTGGGCCCAAACTTTATAGGTCTTTAGCAGAATAGCTCTCTCAGTTCACAACCAAGTAACAAATCAGGATTTCTCCCCCGACCTCAACGCACTTATATAAGTTGTTGTTTTAGTTGCTGAGTTGTGTGGAACACTTTTAGGACTCCATAGACTGTAGCCTACCAGACTCCTCTGTCCATGGGATTTCCTGTACAAGAAATGGAGTGGGTTGCCATTTCCTTCTCCAGGGGATCATCCTGATCCAGGGATTGAACCTGCATCTTCTGCACCGGCAGGCAGATTCTTTACTGCTGAGCCACCAGGAAAGCCCGTATATAAGTCCTAGCTGTTTCTTTTAATTATCTTTCTTCTGGTCATTGTTGTTAATCTTTTCTTCCTTACTCATACTTTTTAATTCCAATTTTGTTTCTACAATCATTTAAAACATCCTTATTTATATCTAATAAAAACAACCTCTGAAGTCATTTTTAAAAATAATTTGCATTTAAATAGAATTTATTTTAACCACATCTTGAGTTTGAAAATATTTTATAATGCAATCATAATTTTTTTGTTATTTTCTTCCAGTTTTACTGAGGTATATTTGATGTACAATGCTGTATATGTTTAAGGTCTACAGCCTAATAACTTGACATACATACATTTTGCAAAATGATCACAATAGGTTTAGCTAATACTGTCATCTCACATAGTTACCATTTTTTTCTTGTGATGAGAGCTTTTAGGATTTACTCTCCTAGCAATTTTCAAATGTACCATGCAGCATGGTCAGCCATAGTCATCATATTGTCCATTATATCTGCTGCTGCTGCTGCTGCTAAGCCGCTTTAGTCGTGTCCATCTCTGTGCAGCTCCATAGACGGCAGCCCACTAGGTTTCCCCATCCCTGGGATTCTCCAGGCAAGAACACTGGAGTGGATTGCCATTTCCTTCTCCAATGCATGAAAGTGAGAAGTGAAAGTGAAGTTTCTCAGTCATGTCCGACTCCTAGTGACCCCATGGACTGTAGCCTACCAAGATCCTCCATCCATGGGATTATCCAGGCAAGAGCACTGGAGTGGGTTGCCATTGCCTTCTCCAATTATATCCCCAGTAGTTATTATCTTACAATTGGAAATTTGTCCTTTGTGGCCACCTCTATCCAACTCTCCTATCTGAAGTCTTTTCAGATATAATTCTATTCTTTATTATATTGACTTATTCTCACTCATGGTGTCTTTTTCCTTGTATGGTTTGTCATTATATATTATTTTGGTTTTTATTCTAGACTTGTACTCACTGAAAATTTATCAGTAGGATAGTAAGAATTCTTTGAGGTCTAAGTTAAAGACAATTTCTTTGAAAAAAATTGCGCTTAATCCTGCCTGCAGGCATTATAAATTCATGGAATCATTTTAAACTAACTTCTTAGCTTATTAGTTACTTTGCCTGTTTCTGTAATAATCCTACAATGTAAATGTGGACCTCAGATACATATAAAAGCCAGCTCATAGTTGCAAATTATGAAGAAAGATTTTTGTTTTCATTTCCCCCAGAGATAAGGAGATGATAGGAGATTTTCTTTGGTATCTGCTTTAGTGGGTATATTTCAGTATTCTTGTTTACCACCCCGCTCCCTGTCCCGCCAGTTCTCTCTCTCACTGAAGGTGTCCTCTATTCACAGGAATTTTTGTATGTAATTCTTTACTTTGTCTGGCAAGGGGCATTTTCTGGGAAGGAACATTCCTAGACGCTGTCTCCTTCCCCTGGGCAGTTGTTAAAAGTGAGTATTTTGGTAACAGAGGAATATGGGTGCCCTTTGGGTAGTCAACAGCTTCAAAGCTCACGTTGCCGGTTTCGTGCATTTGCTCTGTAATTGGCCTCTGAGGATTTTCCTTATTTTCTTGCCAGCTCAGGCACACATGTTAAATAATCATTTTTTGATGTTTCATTGCTAGATGGTAGTTCAGGTTATTGCTGGAACTGGAAGCTAACCATGACTTTCTTAAACAGTTCCCAGCCCTGTAACACAGTTTCTAATTTGCCTTTCTTTTCTCTTGTTGACAAGAGAATTGTGTGTCTTTACTATATTCTCAGATTATGCAGCCTATCTATATGGAACCTACTTCCTTCATAGCAATTCCCTAGAGATTATTTCCCTAGAGAATATTTAGGACTGGTTTGATCTCCTTGCAGTCTAAGGGACTCTCAAGAGTCTTCTCCAACACCACAGTTCAAAAGCATTAATTCTTCGGTGCTCAGCTTTCTTTATGGTCCAACTCTCACATCCATACATGACTACTGGAAAAACCATAGCTTTGACTATATGGACCTTTGTTGCCAAAGTAATGTCTCTGCTTTTTATTATGCTGTCTAGGTTTGTCATAGCTTTTCTTCCAAGGAGCAAGCATTCATGGCTGCAGTCACCATTTGGTTTGCTTGGGTATTGAATATAGCTTCAAAATAAATGATCCAGACTTCTGGTTTCAGTTCCAAAATTTAAAGAGCTTGGAGGTCATCATTCTTATCCTTGTAACAGGAAAAGAGCTGAAACACTGAAAATCATGCTTTTCTCAGGCCCATTGGAGAACTGAGGACTCAGGGCAGATTGCTACTCTTGAATCTGGAAGGAATGGTGAATCCAGAGCTAACATCTGTTTCCATGGAGCAGGAGTCACTGGAGCCTTAAACTGGTAGAAACAATGACATGATAGTTTGGATGATTTGCTGGAGACAATGTAGAATAATAGCATGAAGTGGAAACCTCCTAGAGCCTGCAGTCCATCATGTCCTCCTCCACAATCATGGATTTTACTTCCAGGGACCCCACCAGGTGCTCATCATGAAGAGCTAAGAAAGATCCCTTGGTGACCAGCAGAGGGAGGGAAAAGCAAATGTTGGAAGATGCCCAAAACAAACTTTGGAAGATGCCCAAAGCTGTCTCTATAACAAAGACCTACTTTCCAAGGGGAAAGATGTCACCAGAACCTTATAAAACCTAGGTTAAAGGCATTTACACACTCCCACCCCGACTAGTCTTTCTGTTTCACCTAAGAAGGAAAGGAGAATACTAAGAAACATTTGTGAAAGTCACAACCCAGGGACAGGCCACTGAAAGACAGATTTAATCGTAAGAGTACAGAACGCTTTTGTTCCCCCTCATCTGATCACCACATCAGTAGTGGCTCTAGTATAATAACAATGTATTAAAACTGAAGGAGCTGCAAGATACAAACTTTATTTAATGAGGAGTGCTTAGGGAAACCTTAGGACAACAGGGGGGTATTCATCTATTAGAATGACTAAAGTCCAAAGCACTGACAATACCGAATTCTGGAAAGGACACAGAGAAACTGGAAATGTAGAATGATACAGGCTACTTTGGAAGACAGTTTGGCAGTTTCTTACAAAGTTACAGTTTTACCATATAATCCAGCATTGCATGAAAATGTTTATGGCAGTTTTTTAAAAATAATCTATAAAAACTAGAACCAATTAAGATGTCCTTCAGTATGGATAAAGAAACTGTAGCTCATCCATACAGCAAAACGTTATTTAGCGTATTTACTGAATAATTAAACAAAATGATTTATCATTTTCTATTTTTTCTGTTAAATAGAAATGCCTTATTTAGCTGTAAGAACACACTGAGGAATCTTAACGCTAAGTTGCTGTGTGGAAACAAGTCAGTCTGGAAAGATTACATATTGTATGATTTTAGCTACATGTCACACTAGCAAGTGAAAAGCTACAGAATGTTTGCCAGATGTTTAGGGGGAAGTGAGGAAGGTTGAATAGGTGAATCACAAGAAATATTTTTTAGGGTGGTGAACTATTTTGAATGATCCTGTAATGGGGAATACAAGACATTATGCATTTGTCAAAAACTCTAGACTGTAGACTATAGACTGCACACAGAATGAATATTCATGTGTGCAAACGAAAGAACAGTTCAACCGGAGGAAAAGGTGTTAACCAACTCTGGAAGTGAGTGGAGTCTGCAAACATCAAGGCAAAGGAACTGCACATAAGTACTATATACTAACTGTTAAAGTTCTTTTCCATGAAGGTATGATTGAACAATCCTGATACTGTATACATATGCATATACTGGAATTGAACAATAAAGTGGATGAACGGAAAGTGAGAGGAGTCAAGTTTCTTACTGTGAGAGTCATATTTTACAGATAAGCAAGGGAAGGGGGCTAGAATAATCCATATGGTAATGGGTTATGTTTGGAGACATTGGTATGAACTCGTGTTCAGTCTAACCTAGACCCAGATATTTACATATAGAAATATTTATAAATATATGTATACATATGTGTTAGTAAACACACTCATATTTACTTGAGTGAAAGTCACTCAGTCATGTCTAACTCTGTGACCCCATGGACTATACTATCCATGGAATTCTCTAGGCCAGAATACTGGCATGGGTAGCCTTTCCCTTCTCCAGGGGATCTTCCCAATCCAGGGATTGAACTGGGGTCTCCTGCATTGCAGGCACATTTTTTTACTAACTGAGCTATCAGGGAAGCCCTGTTTATAAATACGTGTATGCTGCTGCTGCTGCTGCTAAGTCGCTTCAGTCATGTCCAACTCTGTGCGACCCCATAGATGGCAGCCCACCAGGCTCCTCCATCCATGGGATTTTCCAGGCAAAGTACTGGAGTGGGGTGCCATCACCTTCTCCGAAATATGTGTATACATATGTGTTAGTAAACACACTCATATTTCCTTGACTTGTCAGCTCAAAGAGCCAAGAAGCAGTGACATTTCAGTATCTATGAATACACTTCTCACTCAGATTTTGGTTTATAATACCATTTCCAAAAAAGGGGTCGTTGGAGAAATAGTGGATTCTAGGACTTGGGCAGAAGATATACGAAGATGGGCCTGGAGAATCTTATAGTGACACAAAGTTAGGAAGAACTCAAACAATACAAAAATAAAACCACAGCCCATCCACATCATGTTGAAGGACACAGTAGTTAAGTGAAAGAGCTAGTATGCCCCAAACTGGAACAATGGAAGCCACAAAATAAAGTGAATTATAACCCAAAATACAAAATAAGCATCCATCTTGACAGGTACACACTGTTATATTTAGAATGGATGACCAACCAGGACCTACTATATAGCACAGGGAACTCTGCTCAATGTCATGTGGCAGCCTGAATGGGAGAGGAGTTTGGGGTAGGATGGATACATGTGTGTGTGCGACGGTCTCTGCTGTGTACCTGAAGCTCACAGTGTTGTTAATTGGCTATATTCCACTATAAAACAAAAGGTTAAGAACAAGCAGCCACGAATCCACAGTGATGTAAAGAAATGATTGATTGATGGAGAGGAAGAGACAAACCCCCCACACAGAGATATTCCAAAAAATAGTACGGATATTCTGCTTTCATAAGCCCCCAGTCCTGAAATATGGGTTGTGCACAAGGCAGTGTGAAAAGCAGGGAGACCAACTTTACGCTAGAAAAGTGTGGCAAGCATGACCTCAGCGCGTGATCAAAGCCAGCATCTGTGGTGGTAAGTCATGCTGATGGTATTTACCCTTTCTGTGATGAGACTGGCACTTTATTCTGTGATCTTCCTCCCTGGAACACCTAACTGCAGTCTTGTAGAATAACAGCAAACAAGTTCCAATAAAGGGACATTCTACAAAATACCAATCAGAGCTCCTCAAAACTGTTCCCATCATCAGAAACAAGAGAAGCCTGAGAAACCATCACAGTGGAAAGTTACCTAAAGAGGAACTTCTGTGTCTCTTTTGTTGTCTCACATATAGGGTCATCATTACTATCTTCTAAATTCCATGGACTTTTGGACTCTGAGGGAGAGGGAAAGGGTGGGATGGTTTGGGAGAATGGCATTGAAACATGTATACTTTCTTGTAGGAAACGAAGCACCAATCTATGTTCAATGTAGGATGCAGGATGCATGGGGCTGATGCACAGGATGATTCAGGTAGAGGATGTGGGGTGGGAGGTGGGAGGGGGCTTCGGCATTGGGAGACTGTGTTCACCTATGGCTGATTCATGTCAATGTATGGCAAAACAAATACAGTATTGTAATTAAAAAAATAAATAAATTTAAAATTAAAAAAATTTAAAAAAAAAAAAAAGAGGAACTTCCCCAGTGGTCCAGTGGTTAAGACTTTGCCTTCCAATGCAAGGGGTGCAGGTTTGATCCCTGGTTGGGGAACTGAGATACCACATGCCTCACGGGCAAAAAGCCAAAAACATAAAACAGAGGCAATATTGTAATACATTCAATAAAGACTTTAAAAAGGGTCCACATCTGAAAAAAAAAAAGTTGTCTAAAGAGACAGGGCAGCTACAGGTGATGTCATACCCTGAGTGAAATCCCAGAAAAGGACATTAGCTAGAGACTAAGCCAGTCTAAATAAGAATGCATCAAGACTGGCTGATTAATTCTAACCATGTACCATATTGATGTAAGATGATTTGTGGGAACTGCCTATACTATTTTCTCAGTTCTGTCTATCTACAAGAACTCTGAAATATACAGTGTATTTTTAAAATTACCCCAGAAGCTGGAAGGCAGTATCTTATAACCAGTCATCTTCATGAAAATCAAATTGTTGCTCCTTTGAGGAGATAAGATTTTTTTCCCCTGCTCTGGAAGCTTTCAGGCTTTATTTTGTTAAATCCAGACTGTTCTTAAGTTTCATGACAATCTTTTAGATGTGGTCTTCTGTCATTTATCTTGATTATCACACTATAGCCTTTTTATTCTGAAGAATGTTGTATTTTTTCATGTTTTGAGTTTTTTTTTTTTCATTTTGTATTTGTTACTTTTCTCTGCATTCTCTGATTTCCTTTTTAGTGACTTCCATCAGTAAGATGCTGGACCACACGGAACCAACTTGTGACTGTTTTCTTCATTCTGTCTACCTTTATCAGGTGGCTCAGATGGTAAAGGGTCTACCTACAATGCAGGAGACCAGGGTTCAATCCCTGGGTCAGGAGGATCTCCTGGAGAAGGAAATGGCAACCCACTCCAGGATTCTTGCCTGGAAAACCCCACGGACAGAGGAGCCTGGTGGACTACAGTCCATGGGATCTGAAAGAGTCGGACACGACTGAGTGACTTCACTTTCACTTTGACTTTATCCTACTCTATCACTTTCACTTTGACTTTATCCTACTCTATCTTCCAGTCCTTTGTTGACGCTTTTTATTTTGGCAATGTTCTTCTTAATTTCTAAGAATATTTTCTGATTACCTTACTTCTCAACATCCTATTTCCTAATAGATAATTTTCCTCTCAAATTTGAGGTTAAAAAAATGTCTATCTTATTTGTTATCTTTTTACTCATCTGATTCATTGGTTGCTATTTTTTCTTGCTGATTTTTTTATCATATCTCTTATAATTCTTGGTTGTCTCTTTATATTTAAGGATGAAGACCGTATTGATGATTGTTAGAGCTGATGTGAGATTCTTGCGTACTTCTGCAGGCTCTGAGAAGCAGCAGGCTGGCTTCCTTTCAAGGTGCCTTAGAAGGGAGATGACTACCTGTGAGATTAAGGTCATTCAAACACAGCATCAGAAGGGTTATACTTTGTACCAGGAACACCCAGTAATGCAAACTCTTTCTTGGCAATTTGCTTTATTTATTTGCAGGAGAGACTTGTATATTTTTTACTGCAGGAGGAAAGGTTTCTTAGGTTCGGGGTGAGGGTGCGGCAAGTGGCATTGCCCATCTTGCTTAAACCTCCCGGTCATCCCTGTCTCTCCTTGTGTCCCACTCCAGCATCCATACCTGCCCGCTCCACACTGGCAGCCTGCCATGCATCTCTCTGTCGATTGGGCTTTCCCTTACCTCAAATCTTTTCCTTAGCACAGTCCCATCTGTTTCCGACATCTGAAACCATCCTGGATATCACTTGATAACTGCCATTTCCTTCTCTCTCTCGTTGAGAATTTATTTTCTCGGAGTATAATTCTACCCACATTTCCCCAAGTTTTGAGAGAGAACAGGAAGAAGAGGCATGTAACAGATCTGCTCCTCTGAAATGAAAGCATCAAGTCACTTTTTAAATAGGAAGACTTTATAAGTAACACACTCACATCACAAAATAGGACATCTGCTAATTTAAGTCATCTTCATTATCTGATTCATAAATAGATGGGAAATCATTTGAGGACTGCATTTGTAATTCTTAGTCACTTCATTGTAGAAAATAATTTCGTGTAACTGTTCTTCTCTATAAATACACAAGAAGACCAGGGCTCTGAGCGGAGAGCCCTTAACTGACTCAGGTCTTTGGATTTTGGAATGAGATGGATCCAGTTTGGGTTCTGGTATTCTCAAAGGCTGGGAGGTTCTGAGCAGGTACTGAATTTCTCTAAGACCCAGTTATCTCATCTATGAAATGAGAAAACAGAACATGCATCGTGGAGTTGATGTGAGGATAGAATCAGATTCTACAGCACTCAGCACAGGGCTACAAGTGGTCTAGCCTAATAAATATTGCTATTATCATTGATTATGATTCTCATCTAGGTTGATACTACTTCCATACCCAGTAAACATTTGTTTTTGTGGTTAATAATGATCACATAATTTAACATCCTTTCTTTTTGCCAAAATTGATTGTTTTATTAACAATATCTTTTTTTAAATTGGACTATTGTTGCCTTACAATGTTGTGTTAGTTTCTGCTGTACAGCAAAGTGAACCAGCCATACATAGACATATTAATTTGATATCCTTTCACTTTGTCACATGATAAGTGATGCAAGTTGTGAAAGGGAAGGAAGAAAGGAGTTTAACTTTGTTAGGAAGAAAGTTCAAGAGGGAAAATAAGTGCTGCAATGAGAAAAAAAGTATATATATATATAAAGCCCAAAATATGGGAAGTAGAGGGCCCATCAGCAGCACTTGTGATCCATATGTGTTTTACCTCAGAAGTTGGTTTATAAATGACTTTTGTCAATGACGATTATAAAGAATAACTTTGAAATGTCTGACTCCAGCATCTTGAATCAGACCTAGAAGGCACCAGACTGAAGCAGATACACTGGCTTTTGAAGCTGTTGGATAGGAGGAAGAGAAATATCAGGAGGCATTTTACTTTTCATTATGGGTTTCAATAATAGTGCAATTTTCAAACAGTCTTCTGAGCACAGAAAACAAAACACAACTTCTGTGTGGGAAACAAAAGAAGCTTTTGAAAGCATCCAAGGGGATGGGAGATGAAGCCATCAGAGCCAGGGTAGAGAATGGGGTCTTGGGAAAGGTTGTATTTAACTCCAATATCCAAACCCAAAGATTAATTCCATGGTTCTGATTCGGGGGGAGTGGGAGTGCTGTGGGAAAGAGACAGCAGGTTCCCTTTTCTCAGCGCGGTATTAATTTTAGAGGCTCTCTCCGTTGAGTGTGCACTTTTCTCATTTGTTTGACCAATGCTGTCAGGAAGCAAGCAGACTCCTCCTGGCATATATTTTACCACTTACCAGGGTCCCTGTTTACCCTGATCACACACTGTCCTGCATGAGCTGCTCTGTCTGTTAACCCCACGCGGCTGCTAATTAGCAGGTCACTTGCAGGTTAGAGGTGTGCTTGTGTTGTGCTTCTCGGCTTGCTGTTGTGTTATTATAACAACTGTAAATGCCATATGCAGCTGCCATACGGGGTGTGCTCAGCAGGCTGCTTGCATAATTACAGGCATTAGCCAGAGATGGAGCCTGCCAGCTGACATTCAAGAGGCAATAATAACTTAATTTCCCTCACAACAAATTGGCTCTCTAATAGGGAATTTAGTTACACTCCGAACTCAGGGATGGCTTGAGAATTCCAGCAAGCACATTTCTGTCCAGTTATTAGCATCAGGGGTGGGGTAGGTGCAGATATACCAAACTCTGGCTCCTTGGCTGCCTAAAGATAAACCAAAGGTTGTATTCCACACTTTTAATATTTCCAAAGAAAGGATGTATTATCAGGGAAGCCAGCTGGCCTCAATGAAGGATTTGCCACAGTACGTACACAGTACACAGTAGTCTTAAGTGCGCCGTGGAAGGCTTTTGCACTTTTGCCCACCTGGTGTCTCTTACTGAGCACTGGTCAGGAACCACTTTGCTTTGTTCTGATGTCTGGAACTAAATCGACTAAAGATTTCATCTGGGTATAAATTCCTGGGACTCAACTTAACTGGGTCTTTGCTCATGTTTTCCTTTAGCCCAAATATTTCTCCTCTCATTCTCCACCCAGCGAACATCTGTGCCAAGCCATTCCCTCTGTGATAACTTTCTTGATCCTTCTCTCTACTTCCAGAGGGTATGGTTGCTTTCTTCTTGTTGCTTTTCTAGCATTTGGTATAATAATTATAACTCTTTATCTCTCAGAAGTCTTTGTGCCCACACCTGTCTCAGAGTTGACTGAGAGCCCCTGGCAGCATCTGTTTTTGATCCATCTTGGTAACACCTAAAATGCCTTTTCCCCAGCAGGTGCCAGAAGCAGTTGTTAGATGGATTTAAAATATATTGAAAAAGCTATAGTCATTTTGTATTTTTAAATATGCATAGAACTTTAATCACAAGGACAAACAGACATTATAAAAGATTAATGCCTTGATTATTTAAAATAAAGCCTAGCTTTACACAGTATATGTAAACAGATTTGTCTCTATATACATATGTTAAATAATATTTATATTTTGTATATATTTTGTACCTATATATTTATATATGTATGTCTTCATATACACATACATGATGATTTTTGCACCTATATCTGCATCTATTATTTTGCTGTTCTGTTCCATTTAACTGAGACTGCATCAAGCATTTATAGATAGTAGTTCTGGCAACAAGTGTATATGATAAGGTTAAATAGTAATGGATCTGATTATAATTGTAGAAATAACAATTATAACTCTAAGATTATGGAAGAAGGTGTACCTACTTGTAAATTTGGATTAAACATTCTATGAAATATATATATTTAAATAAATTAAAAATTTTGCCTTTTGAGTCTTTTACTAAAAAAAAAAAAAAAGAGAGAGAGAGAGGTTGCAAACTTTTCATGACCTGGAAAGACTTAATATCCTCTGAAATGATAAAAGAAAATTAAAAATTGTTATATACATTTGGAATGTAGATTTGTATGAGATAATCTGGTGATAAATATTTATGTACCTAAAGTCCAGGAAGATATGCATACACAATAATATTGAATACATAGCAGGATTTGGATTACTTTTGATTTATTTTGCTAATCTATATTTCCTAAAATGTTTATGAGTTCAGGAAAAAATGCTTATTAATGTGTAATTTTATTAAGATATTTTCAGAGGTTTATAAGAGGAAGGATTTTGGCACCTCTAAATTCTCATTAAATAATGTCCACAAGTGAGGTCTGGAAGTGCTGGGGTGTTTTATGCTTAAGAAGAAGGCGTAATTTATTTTGTATGAGTTAAGTGTTTAAGATAGATAATGTGCTTCTGGGTTCACAGGTGCAATGCAGGTGAGGCAGGAAATTAAGACATTTTGAGGTGAAAAACACCAGTCAGTGCTGGGGCTGAAACAATATTAAATTTAACATGCACTTAATTTAGTTATTTGTTTATTTTGTGTTTATTTTGTAAGAAGTTCAAAGTAATTGGATTGGGCAATGAAAAAGGAACAATTCATTAAAACTTGCTGCTGCTGTTGTTGGGTCGCTAAGTCGCGTCTGACTCTTTGCGACCCCATGGACTGTAACCCATCAGGCTCCTCTGTCCACGGGATTTCCCTGCAAGAATACTGGAGTGGGTTGTTACTTCCTTCTCTAGGGTATTTTCCTGACCCAGGGATCAAACCTGTGCTTCTCCTCCACTGTCAGGCAGGTTCTTTACCACTGAGCCACTGAGGAAGCCCCCAAAGCTTGCTGATCTTGTACCAAATTCAACTAATATGCTATTTGTATTGATGACACAGTCTCTCTCTCTCTCTTTAACTTTTTATATTGGAGTAGAGTTGATTAACAATGTTGTTTTCTATATCTATGACTATTTCTGTTTTGTAAATAAGTTCACTGGTACCATTTTTCTAGATTCTACATATGAGCAATATCATACGACATTTGTCTTTGAGAGATTGCATTTTCTGAAGTTTACTTCTATGTGTTTTATTTATTTTGTTTCTGTAAATGAGTATTTTATTCTAGAGGGACGACGGTGGTATCAGCCTCTGGGTGCCAGGAAGGTGGAAGACAGAAGGAATACAGCCGGACTGCTGGCTCAAGCTATTTATGTCCTACCCTGTGCATTAAGCCAAACTGTACTTTTCAGGGAAAATTGTGTTTGATGATTTAAATGATTTGAAAACTGATATATGAGAGATGCAGTCTGATTCCTTTATGTGTTCATTCATTTGACAATTCATTTGGCCACTTATTGAGTGCCAACTCTGTCCCCCAAAGTCAAAAGGGTTATGTATCACAGAGAGGGTCCAAGTTCTTGGAGACTGTTCTCAGACCCTCACGCATCTTGAGTTTATTGTTTTGGAGGTGAATCATGGGTCCATGCAGCATTCTCTATGGCAGGCTGTTAGGCTGGGAACAACAACCATCTCAGTGCGGACAGACAGTAAGGTGTCAGTAAGGCTGGGCCTTAGGGGCCGGATGAAGACTTGAGAAAGGAGCCTGGAGAAGCTGGGTAGGGGTCAGGCTGTAAATACGGTCTGATTTAGACAGTGTCCACCCTGTGTCTGGCACATTGCTTTACAAATGTTATTTTATTTAATCAGCATAACAGATAGGTATTATTCTAACCCGACATTAGCACATCAAGCGTCTACTTTTAATTCCAGCCAGGGCCAAGAAGCTTGGAAAACAGAAGCGATCGCAGCAGGCAGCCGCGCCGGGCATGAGAAGACCTCACAAAGGAAAATGTAGGTCCCGAGTCTGAAGTGTCAGTTATGTTTCTAACAATTGCATATGGCCTTCATTAACCAGCTAGCTAAATGGTCCTTATTTTAGCATCCCGCCAGCTGGAGGGGTTTCCAGGAGGAAACGTGAGAAGGGAAAAAGTCTAGGAATCTCAGGTTCCCCAGGGCCTTCTGGAATTCTAACCGATTAAGCAAGATAAGGACTGCTCTGAACGCCCCTCTCTTCTTCCTGCACCCCTCTGTGCAGTCACCTTAGGGATGAATAAGACCGGAGCACCTGTGTCTGTCCGGGAGGAGCTGGAGCTGTTTTACTTGCATCCCTTTGGGCCTCTGAGGGTGCATTCCCCTTGGGAATGCAAGGCAGAAGCAGAAAGACTTCATTCAGCACCAGCTCTCTGTGGGAAACGTGTGTCTCTCTGACACGAGGGCTCTTTATTATATGTTTTCTATTACATCTTTAGCACAGCTTTGTGTTGGTTTTTCCCATAGGTTAAATATAATGACAGGTAACCTAATCCTGAAGGTAACAGAATCATCTTCGAAGACACAAGGCTCTATTTAATTCTTGCCAAATGACAGAATATACCCAGACTTTGAACAGACCTCCACAGAACCCCAGTAAGTTTTTGTATCTTGCCGAGCTTGGAGCCAGATCATCCCTTTCTTTTCTTTCTCCCGCTCCCAGGCTGGATCCAATTTCACACCCATCGATCCGTAAGAGGATAATGGTATCACCGTTCAAGACAGGCAACCATGGAGAATTGTTTTATGTGCTTCTGATACTCAAGAAGTTTCGGTGGCCTGGGCTACGTCTCACTTTTCAAGGAGAGTCAATTCCAGGGCAGAAGACAGTGTGGCAAAGAAAAAACAAATGGGCTTTGGAATCAGGTGGACATGAGTGGGAAGCACAGCTCTGCCTCTTATTAGCAATGATCTTAGTCAGTGCTGGGGCCTCAGTTTCCTAACTAGTGAAATGATGATAAACCCATATCCATCTTATAGAAATTTTGCAGGGACAGAATTAAGGAAATATGTGAATATATATTTCAAGGACAAATCATTGTGTGTGTGTGGGGGGGCGCGTTATCTCACTTGGCCTCATTTGTGTGTGCGTGTTTAAATGTTTACATTTTATTTCTTTTCGGCTGTGCTGGGTTGTCGCTGTGTGGGCTTTTCTGTACCTGTGTAGAGCAGGGGCTGCTCTCTAGTTGCGGGCTTCTCGTTGCAGTGGCCTCCCTTGTAACTCCCGGGCTCTAGAGCACAGGCTCAGTGGTTGTGGCTCGTGGGCTTAGTTGTTCCACAGCACGTGAGATCTTTCTGGACCAAGGATCGAGCCTGTTTCCTGCATTGGCAGGTGGATTCTTTAACACTGACCCACCAGGTAAGCCATGTTTTGTGTGCGTGTGTTTAAATATTTATTTATTTGGCTGTGTCGAGTCTTAGTTACGGCACTTGGGATCTTTGTTCCATCATACTGTATCTTTCGTTACAGAACATAGACTCTCTAATGGTGACGTGAGGGCTCAGTAACGGCGGTTTGCAGGCTTAGTTTCTCCACGGCAAGTGGGATCTTAGTTCCAAGACCAGGGATCAAACTCACATCCTCTGCATTGGAAGGCAAATTCTTAACCACTGGACCACCAGGGGAGTCCCTCACTTGGTCCCACTTTGAAAATCATTGGAAAATACTGCAGAGTGTGTGTGCCACGCTGTCCTCTGCACGGCCCATCGTTACAGAGCTTGATGTTGGCACAGTAGCTGGCATTAATGTTGGGGGACACCCAGATTCTCTGCCTGGACTCTGTGTGTATTTGTGGAAAGCACTACCAAGGGCGTTTGATAGAGTGAGATGGGTATTGTTTTGGGTGCTGAGAATAGAAACACATGCTCCCTGCTCCTTGGGCCAGCAGGAGAGCCTGGGACCATGACAGGGCCTGAAGGATGCTCTGAGTTTCAGGGAGTTCACAAAGAAGGTTCGCATCGATTCTGTCAGGGATAAGGAAGAATGAGGACAGGCATCCGAGAGAGAGTGATCCTTGAGCTGAGATCTGAGGCTGAGTAGGTGTTTTTGAGGTGGCTCAGTGGTAAACAATCTGCCTGCCAATACAGGAGACACAAGAGACATGGGTTCGATCCCTGGGCTGGGAAAATCCCCTGGAGTATATACTTTTAATTGAAGTATAGTTGCTGTACAATACTATTTAAGTGACAAGTGTACAATACAGTGATTCATCCTTTTCAAAGGTTATACTCCGTTTACAGTTATTATAAAATATTAACTATATTCTCCATGTTGTCCAATATATTCTTGTAGCTTATTTTATACCTAATAGTTTGTGCCTCTTAGTCCCTGACCCTTAGACTGCCCTCCCTCCCCACTCTCCACACTGGTAGCCACTAGATTGTTCTCTATGTCTGTGAGTCTGCTCCTTTTTCATTATATTCATTAGTCTGTTGTATTTTTTAGATTCCACATATAAATGACATCACACAGTATTTGTCTTTCTCTGTCTCCCCGTCCAAGTCCATCCCTCCTTCCAGAAAACACCTGTGTGTGTGCATACTCAGTTTTGTCTGACTCTTTGCAACCTCATGGATTGTATCCCACCAGGCTCCTCTGTCCCTGGGATTCTCCAGGCAAGAATGCTGGAGTGGGTTTCCATGTACTCTTCCAAAGGATCTTCCCGACCCAGGTATCAAACCCACATCTCCTGCACTCTTGCATTGGCAGGCAGATTCTTTACCACTGAGTTGCCAGGGAAAAGGGTAGATTAAGACATGGTTAAAAGTTCAGTGGCTGGAGCATAGAACTGGGAGAGTAGACAGAGAGGGATAAAGAGATGACTGGGCCCAGGTTCTGCACAATAAAGCCATAATGAGATACCACTGCATGCATATATCAGAATGGCTAACACAGAACGCTGACAACATTGCAGCCTGGTTAGTGTGTAGCGGAACTCTCTCTCATGCATCACGGGTGAGAATGTAAAATGGTATTGCCACTCTGGCAAACAGTTGAGCTGTTTCATCCAACCCAGCAACTACACTCTTGAGCATTTATCCCAGAAAAGTGACAACTGATGTTTATGTACAAAATGATGTGCATTGAAAGATTGTGGCAGTTTTATTTGTAGTATTCCAAAAATGGAAATGACCCAGATGTCCTTCAGCAGGTGAATGATTAAATTGTGGTCCATCCATACCATGAAATATAACACTACTTGGCAGGAAAAAGGAGAGACTGTTGACACACAAATCATGAGTGTCTGGGGCTGGATGTTTAGCGAGAAGAGCAAAAAGATTACCACCTGTATGGTTTTTAGTACCCTGGTTGTGATGTCGTACTGTAGTTTTGCAAACGCTGTCTTTAGGGGAAACTGGGTGAAGAGTAGAAGAGATCTCTCTTCACTATTTATAGCTTTATGTGAATCTTTAATGATATGAAATTAAAATTTGGTGAAAACAAAACAACCACAAAATCATATCACTCAGAATTCTGCAAGTTTTAAAACATTTTATTATTATTATTTTTAATTTCTCTGTGCTGAGTCTGTTTTGCAACATACGGGATCTTCACTGTGGCATACTGGATCTGTAGCTGTGGCATGCGAACTCTTAGGCGTGGCACGTGAGATCTATTCCCTGACCAGGGATTGAAGCCAGTCCCCCTGCATTGGGAGTGTGGGGTCTTAACCACTGGAACCAAGGGAAGCACCCCCAATACCATTTTTCTTGTGTGTTTTTGTTACACATACAGTTTTTGAAAATCAAAAGCACATTTTTAAGCAACCATTATACATTCTGCTATGCAAGAATAATAACATATACACTCCGAGGCATTCATTTGTAGATGAACTAATCCTCAGTGCTTTCTTTAGGCAGAAGCATTTATTAAAGGATTTTAACTAGTTTTGAGACTCCCCAGGAAAGCCAGAGTCTGTCTTATGAAAGGCGTGAAAATACATATCTCCAGGCTGGATACCAAGAACCCTAGGACTGCTTTCCAGAGGAGCTGGACACTGCATCATGCCTGCTAGGACGTGACTGCATGGGCATCACTTTTGACTTTCCTTGAAATTGCTTCTGGCTTCCGAGGTCGTCTTAATGATTTCAGGTGGTAAAACCTAGGCCCCTCCCTCCCATCTTCCATCTGTATCCTTGCTACAAATTTAGGTGAAGATGCAGGTATTCTGGGTTCTACCTTAGGCATGCCACTTTTAAGCCCAAACTAGGATGCATGTTTAAAGATGCTAGATGGACATAAACTACACATTACACTCTCGCCCACCCTTTGGTTTACATTTCCAAGAGAGAACAACACGTCTATAGACCTATAATGCAGACAAATCCAACTTTCCTTCCCGAACAGTACATTTTAAAGTATTTTCACTGATGCACTATCCTCCTCCCAGGCCCCCATTATCCCCTTTGCCCTAATTGTAGTTATTTAGTCACTAAGCTTTTTCCAACTTTTTGCAACCCCGTGGACTGTAGCCTGTCATGCTCGTCCATCCATGGGGCTCTTCAGGCAAGAATACTGGAGTGGGTTGCCATTTCCTCCTCCAGGGCATCTTCCTGGACCAGGGATCGAACCCACGTCAGCTGTGTCTCCTGCATTGGCAAATGGGTTCTTTACCACTGAGCCACCTGTGAAGCCCTGTCTCCTGACTAAATTCTTTAAATCTGTAAGACAGGTCTTAGGGGAAAAAAATGCCCTTTAGTAAATGTGTTAATATTAATGCCTATGAAAATATCTAGTGTAGATTTTTGCACACACTCAGTAACATTTAGTTGCTTTGGCTCTTCCATTCCTTAGTTATTGCATGAAGAGTTCTTGATCCTTCCTTTTGAAATCAATTGCTCTTTATTCTCTTCTACCTTCGTAACAACTATCACTTATCTGAAGGTGTCTGGTTCATTTTACTGAATATGTACACCTTAGTGATATGTAATTTTTACCATTTTGAAAATGAAACCTAAACCCTCTCACCTAGTCATTATTTCTAGTTTTACTCAAATATATGTGTTTGAAATCTGATTTGATTTTTAGTTTTCTATGTTACATGTATTAACTATATTTGTTTTTTTCTGCCTTCAAGGACATTTCTTCCTTTTTCTTCCCTTCCTTCCTTCTTCCCTCCCTCCTCCAAATATTTGGGGTTTGCTGCTTAAGAATTCTTAAGTGTATTGTGTGGTGTGTCTGTCTGTGTGCAGGGGAGGTTGGGATGGGAAGAAATGAGGGATTTCATCACCACCTAATGAGCCAGGCATGGCTATCACATTCTTTGTAACCAACACACACATCCAGAGGGCCGCCACTAACTAGTGTCAAGGGCTACCTGAACTTCTAGCCTGAGCATGATAAAAATTTCCAAATAACGATTTAAGAAAATAATTGTTCACTTGGCAACTATAAACTTATGTTAAGTTTTCCTGTGTTTAAGAAAAGATATAGCTCTCAAGAAACACAAAACTCAGACGTCAAATAAAGATAGAATTGGAGGTCCAGAACTGATTTCCACCGGGAATTATTAAAGTGTAAAATATCAAGCGTACCTATGCATGCATACTCAGTCATGTCCCAACTCTTTATGAGCCCATTGATTGTAGCCCACAGGCTCCTCTGTCGATGGGATTTTCCGGGCAAGAATACTGGAGTGCGTTGCCATTTCCCTTCTTCCTCACTCAGGGATCAAACCCATGCCTGCTGTGTCACCTGCATTGGCAAGCAGGTTCTTTACCACTGAGCCACCTGCAAAGCCCATGTTTACCTCAGTCCCACACAAAAAAGAATTCCCGCGTCCCCCTCAGAGGCCTCATAAAGTTGTGTGCTTTCTTCTTCTACGACAGAAATTATTCTCTTTGTCTTCATGGCTCCTGAAGGCAATCATGGGTTTTCTTTAAACTGAAAAGAAATCTAGTGTAACATTAGGGCACAGTATCCTTTCTACTTTGCCTAAGCTTTTTTTTTTTTTTTTTTTTTTTTTTTAATGCTGTCTCCAACTTTTGGTCAGAATCAGCTACTGTAAGCCCCAGCATGGGCCTGGTTGGTATTTGTGAAACTCCACTCTTCATGACAGCAGTATCCAAATGCCGAATTTAAAGTATTTGGGAGCTTCTCTGGTGGTGCAATAGATAATAATCTGCCTGCCAATGCAGGGAACATGGGTTCAATCCCTGGTCTTGGAATATTCCACATAGTCCAAGGAGCCACTAAGCCCAGTGACGTCACAGCTGCTGAAGCTGGTGTGCCTAGAGTGTGTGCCCCGCAGCAACAGAAGCCTGCGCATCACAACTAGAGAGTAGCCCCCACTCCCTGCAACTAGAGAAAGCCCGTGTGCAGCTGCGAAAACAGCCCAACCAAAAATGAAAGGAAGAAGCAAAGGATTAAAAAAGTGTTCATATTTGGTAACAGCATGAAACTCTTGATGTAGCTTCCATCTCAACAAAGGTGCATTTGCGAATGGCACCTCGGAGATTGCCAAAGGGAAGTACTGACTGATCTCCAAGGTGAATGTAGAAATGTAGCTCTCTAAACAATGATTTGTGGCATGTGTTTAGAAAACGAAGTGTTTAGGCACTGACCCAAATATTAAGTGGAAATCGGTGCTGCAAGGCAGATGTTTACCATCCCTAAACAAATGGACCGCAGGACTCCATGAGTCTCCCAGCTGTTGATATGCTCTAGTTTCAGCAAGAAGAGAGTCATTTAAAATGAAATTACTTTGCCTTTGTAGAAACACAGTTGTGGGTGAAAATGTCATTTTATTTCAGAAACATAATCTGCTGATGACTTGTTTAGAAATACATGGAGTCCAAGCAGAATGAATGCAGGCAGTGGCCCAGGATAAACATGGCGACCAGTGGTGGAAAAGTCTCAAAAAGTAAAACCCACTTGATAAGAGAATGGCCATCTGGTCTTCTGATCAGTGTGGCCCTAAATTTCCAGTCTGCAGGAGGACTTGCAAACAGAAAGTCTTTCTCAATTCAGTTCTTCATAGTTAAGGAATAATCCTTCAAGTTTCAGGCATTGGGTTGCTTATAGATTTCAGACATCCTGTTTCTTGTCATTTTTAGTATGGTTGCAAATTTTTTTTTAATTTCTGAGTTTTCAGTTATTTTGGTGGGTTATCTTGGAATATTGTTTCAAATTGAAAATATCAAGAAAATGCTTATTGAATACTGATTATAAAAGTAACACATCATTAATCTCTTTTATCTAAAACATAAATCAGAAAGGAGGGAGAAGAAAGAGAGGCACAACGTTAGTTTTATATTAGAGTATTATTTTGGATAATACGGTAACTTTTCCACTTGTCATGGAGTTATTACCAAAGACGGGGGTGGGGGAGGGTAGAATTAATTTCCTCTAAAATATCCCTTACTTTGATTTTTTAAAGTACCAGTGAACTGGGCTACAAATTCATTCCACCAACATTCAGAGCTCTTTGCTCTCACAACTGTCCTGCTGGAATCAATAAGCTGTTGATTAAAAACCTTGTTACTTAATACATTTAGTAAGCTTAATCTGTTTTTTAGAAACCTAAGCACTTTCATGTCACTAGCTGCAGGGGTAGAGACAAAAGCTGTGGCTAATTATTAACAACTTCACAAAGCTGATATTGAATTTCTAATGTATCCCAAATGCCCCTTCCTCCCACTCCCACCCCCATTAATTCCTGTGTCCCACCAGCTCACACATTGTAAGCTTGGAGTGACTTTCAGTTTAAGATCTTAAAGTTTCAGAAAAACTTGAAACAATAACAAATTCTCTGGTCATTTTGAAACAGTCCTGTACTGCAGCAACATCTGGATACAAAGGGGAGTAATTGCTGGCTGGAAGAGGACCAATAGCATCCTTCCGCTCCACCTGCTTCAAGATGGTTGACTCCCAGCTGCTGAGTAAAGAGGAGGAATGGGGTCAGGATGGCCTTGTGAAACAGGCCAACCTGGGTTAGATGTGTTTCAACTCTCAGATCTCTATCCCTTCCCCTGAAACCTCTCCTGAGCTTCAGAATTGCATTTCCAACTGCCAAATACACAAACATTTCCTGACTTGCAGAAGACAATAGCTACAGACTATACTGAGAGTTGGGGACCAGAGACAGATTTCAAACTGAAAACTAGTCCTCCGTCTGTCCCTGGGGGTGTATCCTGGTAGGGAAGGTGACATAATTAAGGCATCCAGTGAAGCTGGGGCTTAGTCTGTAGGGTCACAATGAGGCAGACACAACTGAAATGACTTAGCGATGAAGCTGGCATTTATTGGTGAGGGCTCTGACTTCTGCATAGCTTGCCTTGTACGCCATATAAAGTTATACTTTGAACATGCTGGAATCATTATGTATCAGACACGAGTCTCACTGGTAGAACAAGGTCTAAGACCAGGACAATAAGATCATTTTCCCCTGAAATCTGCCTATCTCATTAGGCTTTTCATGGGTGATATAACTTCTCCTTTCCTCCAAACACGCAGGGGTCCCCTGACTATCACTGCTAAGCATGCCATTTCCATTATGGTTATAAATTACGTGCCTGGCCCTCAGAGGTTCTTGTCCCACATTACAGATATTTATTGAAGATGAACTATTATATGACAGCACAAGGAAAAATGAACTTTAGGAAGTAAAACTAACAGATATTTTTTTAATAAACCATTAATCCATCTAGCAAATTGTGATATAATTTCCATAAAGTAGAGATATAGTTCACATGGATTATTCCTGAAATTATAACATACACACACATGCACAGTCTTTACGAATAATACTATCAGTTTAATATTATAACTTTTATTAATGATTTAGCTTGATTCTTGTTTTCTACCTTTTCCAATTGAATTTCTGAGTTATATTTACTTTTATAATTATTATTAATTGTTGGTTTTCTTTTGTTTAGGTTCTGAAATGCAAGAAAGAGCTAAGCGTGGACACTGTAGGTTATATAACAAAATGTGAAATTATATTCTCATACATTTCTCTAAACATACAATGTCTCTGAGAGACCTGGTTGAAAATCTATGCCTGAAGCCAAACCTATCTTTGGGCATTTTATTCCCACAAGTAAATATATACCCTTTGTCATTTAAGTGCATTTTCTATTATTTGCTGTCGTAAGTACTCTGTCTGATAAAATGACTATACCTTAATATCTAAGCTCTAGGTCATAGAATCTTAGATCAGAAAGGGTGAGAAGGGGAACTTATTTTTCCAGACAGTGTTACTGGGTTTGTCTCTCTTAAGTGTGACTGCAAAATTGTGGGCTGAGTGAATTTACTCAAAGCTAAAACCAAGTATTTTGGACATATTTTTAGGTGGTAGACTTGGGAAATTGTAAGGATTATACACCTATTTATTACCTTATGGGTGAGGAATAGTTTTTAGACCTTGTCTATTTGGTATCTCACTGGCTGGTGCCTGGTTCTCTAGAATATTAATAAATATTTGTTTAGTCAGTGAACAAATGGATGAGAGGAGATAGCACAAGAGAAAGGGGGAATGGGAGAGAGTATTTTAGTATCATTGCTGTATCAATGTGGTTTAATCCAATCTTCCACCTTGGGTTCAACAGCAACCCTTAGCCTGATTTATTCAAGAGCTGGAGATTTGTTTATTGAGTCTGATCCTTTCCTCTTATAAACAAAGGCCCATTTGCCTCAGAAATTTCCCATTTGGTTCTCTAGCTGTATGTCCTACGTGAGCTCACACACTCAAAACTTTTAAATTGTATTTAAAACAGAAGACCACACAGGTGCCACTGGATATGAAGATAAAGTTACAGTTGTAAAGCACATGATGATGGTTTCCCAAAACACCAAGCCCTAAATTTAAGTTCTCAGGAGAAGAGAAGGATATATTGAATTATACACACTAACTGAAACTTTGGTATCACTAAAACAAAACTGAAAAACATTTTAGAGCATTTGATCCTTTTTCTTCACAGAAGCAATGTCCTGATATCTTACCTATCATTTTCATTTCGTCATCCAGAAAGAGAAACACAATGCTCCACTATCCATTCTTGCCAAGGGTTCAAATTAAGTGTTTCTGAAATGTTGTTTTTTTTTTAAGTGAGTTCAATATAAACTTGGTATGAATACAAATACTTTCTTTCCTTAGAATGACCCCTTTAACTTACATGATCTCATCTCACTTTATAGCATTGCATGATAGGATATCATGTAATGAGGTTATAAAACTCAGAAGAATCACATTTCAGCTAAATGTGGAAGTTGGTAATAAACAAAGATGGCCACTTTCACTGGGAATGGAGCGGTATACTAAAATGTAAACACTCTATAAACTGAGCCTGGGGAGAAGACTTGGAAATGTTCTTAACACAAAGACAGTGACTCTCCCACCCTTCCACTGGAAAGAGGGTGAAGCCCCCGATTTTCTGATGATACATGATACCCCCAGAATGAGCATCACTGACACCACAATTGTCCCCCACCTTGGAATGACCAGACTTGGCCAACTGGATTCTATAGAATGAGCCAAACACCATTTTGGAGTTTTATTTTGTAGCTGCTAGAAACTTAGGGGAAGATGCCAATCTCAACTGAAATCCAAGAAGAAGGAAGAGAAGAAATGAGATCTTGGGTATAAACAGTTCATCATCTGTTCCAGAGGGGAGATGCTGGCAGGGGTCACACAGGTCGACAGAGAGTGAATTCTTCCTCCTTAAAGAAATCTGCTGGCTGCCTCATGTTAGGGTGCTGCAAACACAAAGCCCTAAACCTTCTATCAGTAGAACCTGGTCTGCTCCTGATGAGTGAGCAGGAATAATTAAAAGTGTCAGAACTTTCTGGAAGAAATCCAGGTGACAAAATTCTCTGGGGTGAATACAAAGGAGAAAAAGCCTAGGAACTTGCTTTCACTTTATGTCTGTCTCCTCATCTCATGGGGAATATGCAGTCCTTTGAGAATTGCTCATCATGGCAAGGATGAGGGTGGGCTGTAAGCTTAGGGAGCAGAAGTGCCTGGATAGGGCCTCTTACCACAGCCCACCAGCTTTCCACATCTCCAAGGCTTGCAACCCCTCAGACAAGACATGGTGTATACAGGCTGTGAGAGGGGAAGGGTGAGGCTGAGTAAGTCATCTTTAAACCAAAACAAATCACTTTATTGCCTGAGAAATATCAACCTTAGATAGGCAGATGATACCACCCCAATGGCAGAAAGCCAGGAAGCACTAAAGAGTCTCTTGATGAGGGTGAAAGAGGAGAGTGAAAAAGCTGGCTTAAAACTCAACTTTCAAAAAACGAAGATCATGGCATCTGGTCTCATCACTTCATGGCCAGTCAGTTCAGTTGAGTTCAGTCGCTCAGTCGTGTCCGACTCTTTGCACCCCCATGGACTGCAGCACGCCAGGCCTCCCTGTCCATCACCAACTCCTGGAGTTTATCCAAACTCATGTCTGTTGAGTCGGTGATGCCATCCAATCATCTCATCCTATGTCGTCCCCTTCTCTTCCTGCCTTCAATCTTCCCCAGGATCAGTGTCTTTTCCAATGAGTCAGATCTTTGCATCAGGTGGCTAAAGTATTGGAGTTTCAGCTTCAACATTAGTCCTTCCAATGAACACTCAGGACCAATCTCCTTTAAGATGGACTGGTTGGATCTCCTTCCAGTCCAAGGGACTCTCAAAAGTCTACTCCAACACCACAATTCAAAAGCACCAATTCTTCGGTGCTCAGCTTTCTTACAGTCCAACTCTCACATCCATACACGACCACTGGAAAAATCATAGCCTTGACTAGACGGACCTTTGTTGGCAAAATAATGTCTCTGCTTTTTAATATGCTGTCTAGGTTGGTCATAACTTTCATTCCAAGGAGTAAGCTTCTTTTAATTTCATGGCTGCAGTCACCATCTGCAGTGATTTTGGAGCCCCCAAAAATAAAGTCTGCCACTGTTTCCACTGTTTCCCCATCTTTTTGTCATGAAGTGATGGGGCCGGATGCCATGATCTTAGTTTTGTGAATGTTGAGTTTTAAGCCAACTTTTTCACTCTCCTCTTTCACTTTCATCAAGAGGCTCTTTAGTTCTTCTTCATTTTCTGCCATAAGGATGGTCATCTGTGTATCTGAGATTATTGATATTTCTCCTGGCAATCTTGACTCCAGCTTGTGCTTCATCCAGCCCAGTGTTTCTCATGATATACTCTGAATATAAGTTAAATAAGCAGGGTGACAATATACAACCTTGACGTACCCTCTTTCCTATTTGGAACCAGTCTGTTGTTCTATGTCCAGTTCTAATTATTGCTTCCTGACCTGCATACAGGTTTCTCAGGAGGCAGGTCAGGTGGTCTGGTATTCCCATCTTTTGAAGAATTTCCCACAGTTTGTTGTGATCTACACAGTTTAAGGCTTTGGCATAGTCAATAAAGCAGAAAGAGATGTTTTTCTGGAATTCTCTTGTTTTGATCCAGCAGATGTTGGCAATTTGATCTCTGGTTCCTCTGCCTTTTCTAAATCCAGCTTGAACATCTGGAAGTTCATGGTTAATGTGTTTTTGAAGCCTGGCTTGGAGAATTTTGAACATTACTTTACTAGTGTGTGAGATGAGTGCAATTGTGTGGTAGTTTGAACATTCTTTGGCATTGCCTTTCTCTGGGATTGGAATGAAAACTGACCTTTTCCAGTCCTGTGGCCACTGATGAGTTTTGCAAATTTGCATGGCCAACAAATTGGGGAAAAGTGAAAACTGTGGCAGATTTTATTTTCTTGGACTTGAAAATTACTGTGGATGGTTACTGCAGCCATGAAATTTAAAACTGCTTGCTTCTTGGAAGGAAAACTATGACTGACCTTGATAGAAGGTATTAAGAAGCAGAGACATCACTTTGCTGACAAAGGTGCGTGTAGTCAAAGCTATGGTTTTTTTCCAGTAATCATGTATAGATGTGACAGTTGGATCATAAAGAAGTCTGAGTGCTGAAGAACTGATGCTTTTGAACTGTGGTATTGGAGCAGACTCTTGAGAATCCCTTGGACAGCCAGGAGATCAAACCAGTCAATCCTAAAGGAAATCAACTGTAAATATTCATTGGAAGGGCTGATGCTGAAGCTGAAACTCCAATACTTTGGCCACCTGATGCAAAGAGCTGACTCATTGAAAAAGACCCTGATGCTGGGAAATATTGAAGGCAGGAGATAGGAACAACAGAGGGCGAGATGGTTGGATAGCATCACTGACTCAATGGACATGAATTGAGCAAACTCTGGGAGATAGTGAAGGACAGGGAAGCCCAGTGTGCTGCAGTCCATGGGGTTGCAAAGAGTCGGACGTGACTTAGTGACAGAACAACTTTATGTCTGAAGTTGAAAGCAGCCAGCATCACCAAGCACAGCATGATTTAAACCTGCCAGTTCTTAAACTCTGCAGCTATCAGGAGATGAGAGACTCTACTCTCTTGACCTTTAAAGAGACTACTTTCTGTGGATGAGGGAACACTTGATAAGTGGTGAGGGTGACATGCCTGAAGGCATGTTCAAGCTGCCTTTCAAGAGGGTGTGCTCCATGAACTGCAGAATTTGTCTTCCTGCAGAAAGATTGTATCTACTAAGCAGAAGACACTTCTCAGCAGGTAGGTCGTTCTAGCCCTTCCCCCTCACACTGCTCAGGCTCTTCTCTAAACAGACATTGAGCAAAGATTAAATGATATTGGCTTGAAACAGTGCCACACTGGTGGTCCTGAATACCCACCTCTTTCTCTGTCACTCTCCTTCCACCCAGAAGGAAAGGTGTGCACCTCTTATCACAGAAGGACACAGCATGAAAACAAAGAAGCAAGCAAATAAACACATTTAACAACCAGAAATGGTGGGGGGCTATACAGGATAAGGCCGTGAGGACATTCTGGCCCCAGAGAGTCTCTCTCCACATGAAGGCACCAGAAGGCAGAGAAAATTCTACTTCAACAACACTTGAAAGCCTAGACTCACCTGACGGTAGATGAGGAAGAGGCTGGAAAGTCTTCAGTCTGGTGTTTTGGAAACATTTCTTAAGAGAGCCTCTCCTACTCTGTGCTTTCACTGCCAATGGCTGGGTTCAGTCAGTAGTCAGGGAACTTATATCCTGCAAGTTTCAAGGTTTAGCCAAAAATAAGGAGTAAAACCGATAACTGAAGGCAAAGAGGCCAGCCAATTCCTTAAGTATTTTCACCATTATCAGTCAAGCAACTGACGCAACATTGAACAGGAGAGTATATGGAGCACACAGAATAACATCAGTACACAAATCCCAAACCAGTACTTGCAACATGCCACACGTGTACAGAATGATAGAGATGCAGTAGTTTTTCTTTTTAAATTTGAGGTGTAGTTGATGTGCAACTGAGTGTTGGACTGTGAAGAAAGCTGAGCGCTGAAGAATTAATGCTTTTGAACTGTGGTGTTGGAGAAGACTGTTGAGAGTCCCTTGCACTGCAAGGAGATCCAACCAGTCCATTCTAAAGGGGAGCAGTCCTGGGTGTTCTTTGGAAGGACTGATGCTAAAGCTGAAACTCCAGTACTTTGGCCACCTCATGTGAAGAGTTGACTCATTGGAAAAGACTCTGATGCTGGGAGGGATTGTGGGCAGGAGGAGAAGGGGACGACAGAAGATGAGATGGTTAGATGGCATCACTGACTCGATGGACATGAGTGTGAGTGAACTCCGGGAGTTGGTGATGGACAGGGAGGCCTGGCGTGCTGCAATTCATGGGGTCGCAAAGAGTCGGACGCGACTGAGAGACTGAACTGACTGACTGACTGATGTACAATGTGAAATGTTTCAGGTGTACAACATAATGATTCACAATTTTTAAAAGTTATATTCCATTTGTTATTAATATGAAATTTTAGCTGTAAAAAGAGTCCCTTTTGTTTCATTTTTGAAACTAATCATGAACCATAGGAGTTGGAAGTTAAGGAGGAGATTGGGGTCTTGCCAGGTGAGTCCTCCTGGGTGACACTTGGTAGTGGAACTCGTTTGTAACACATTATTAATAACTTTAAACTGTAAGCTGTTTTCAACTGTTTTTCTTAAAGTCTTCAAAGTTATCTAGAAAGTTTTTCTCAAGAAGAAACTGTATTTGGTAAAAGTTTTTAAAGAAAATATTTTCAAATTTTATGAAAATGTTTCATATATTACAGATATCAAAGTAGAAAAACATATTAAAAAAATAGGTGTTATTCCAGAAGACCCATAACTCAGTTGGTAAAGAATCCGCCTGCAGTTCAGGAGAACCCAGTTTGATTCCTGGGTTGGAAAGGTCTGCTGGAGAAGGGATAGGCTACCCACTCCAGTATTCCTGGGCTTCCCTGGTGGCTCAGCTGGTAAAGAATCCGCCTGCAGTGTGGGAGACCTGAGTTCTGATCCCTGGGTTGGGAAGATCCCCTGGAGAAGAGAAAGACTACCCACTCCAGTATTCTGGCCTGGAGAATTCCATGGACTGTATAGTCCATGGGGTTGCAAAGAGTCGGACACAACTGAGCAACTCTTACTTCACTTCCAGAAAACTTGAGCTTTGGAAGAGCACAATTGGAGTACATTTCTAGATGAGGAAAAAGTGTCTCAGGGACCTCATTCATAAAAGGTCATTGATTTATTAAATAAAAGTGAAACAAGCAGGAAAAATCAAATCCTATCTTGTGTATTGGGATTTTTTTTCAAGAGACATCATTGTGGATCCTGGCCTCAGGGAAGCTCTTTAGGGAGGGAAAGATGTGTATGGAGACATAATGCAAGCTACATGGTGATATCAACCATTAGAGAAGCAAATAAGATGCTCTGAAGGCTTGTACTGGAGAGGATTTTCATTCCACCCTGGAGATTCTCAAGGTGACCCTTAAACAGGGTCTGATATCTTGAGACTGTTGAGGGAATGGGGAAGTTTGGAAGCCAGGTGGAGGAGGATCCAGCAGAAGAATCAAGGAACAGAAACTCAGACTGTGTACAGCCTTCAGGAAGCAGTTGGAACTTACATAACATATACGGGAATTCTCAGGAGGTGAGAAAGTTGGGTCTAAGTAATAGTCAGATCTGCTGTGTGTGCTCAGTTGTGTCCGACTCTTTGTGATCCCATAACCCTCCAGGCTCCTCTGACCATGGGATTTTCCAGGCAAGAATACTGGAGCATGCTGCCATTCTCTTCTCCAGGGGAACTTCCTGACCCAGGGATTTAACCTGCATCTTTTGAGTCTCCCACAGTGGCAGGCAGGTTCTTTATCACTAGTGACACTGAGAAATACATTAGACTTACTAAGAATGTCAGTGGGCTTCCCTGGTGGCTTAGAGGTTAAAGCGTCTGCATGCAATGTGGGAGGCCTCGGTTCGATCCCTGGGTCGGAAAGATCCCCTGGAGAAGGAAATGGCAACCCACTCCAGTATTCTTGCCTGGAGAATCCCATGGACGGAAGAGCCTGGTGGGCTACCGTCCACGGGGTCGCAAAGAGTCGGACACAACTGAGTGACTTCACTTTCTTTTCTTTCACTTTCAAGAATGTCAGCACAGCCACCAAAGAGCTTGAAATGGCAGGCTAGCCCTTCTGAGCACAGGAGGCTAGGGCTGCCTAGTGGCTGTTGGCCTGAAGTCCTTTCAGGGAGAGCAAAGGAGGTGGCTCCTTCTTGGGTCGTTGGCCAGTCTGGCTTGGAACTGAACAGAGTTACGAGGATGAAGATGACAGCGAGAGAACCATGTCAGCTGCAGCAGAGAAAAGATTTCTTTCTCAGAGGGTTGGCCAGATGCTCCAGGAAAAGGGATGGGGTCCCCAAGGTACGATGATATGAGCAGCCCAGCCTCTTCCAAGGCTGGGAAGAGGTGAACTGGCAAGCCAGCTGATGTGGCATCACCTGACCCCGGACCTCAGTGTCACCTCCGGGGTCAGTGCCATGGACATCTGCTCGCACCTGTGAGATCCACTTCTTTCCTCAGCACGTGAGCACCCCAAACACTTCCCTCTACGGCCAGGTCACGTCTTTTGTTCTCCTGCCCTTCCTTTGCCAGTAGCATCTCTGTGGTCTCTCAAGCATTTGCTCTGTGGTTATTGAAGAATTACTTTACATTCAGTCTCCTGGGAACACGGGGAAAAAAAATATCGCACTTGAAATTCTGTTGTCTGAACTTAAGTTAGAATCATTGAAAACCTAAATGTCTTAAAATGCAACCAGCATCGCCACTATTTGGTCCTTGTGATGTGGAGCAAATAGCTTTATCTAAACCCTATATCTGACATCCTTACACATTGTTATTTGTTTCTATTTATTATTAAAATATTTCCCTGCTGTGTCATATGGAACAGCTTTCGAAGATTCCTGTGAGCCACAGCTGGGAAATTCCTTCTTTGAAGTGCCCCATTTATTCATCTTTTGTCAGTGGCAGGCTCTTTATGCTCAGACATTTTATACTTTTCACAGTTATTTCAGAATCTATTTCATTTGACGGAGAGTCCATTTATCATTCTGCACACACTCCCATTTCTCATTTTCCTCATTTCTCTCACTTTGGCATTCTGTTAAGTTCATCAGAGCACCTTTTTTTTTCTTTCTTCCTTTCCTTTCAAGCTGAACTATGAAGTCTAGAAAGACACTGAAAGCCCACTGCCTTGGAAGAATCATATCTCCAGTTTTTACTTGGACTCCCAGCTTCACCTAGAGATTACAAAAGTTAGAGACTGTAACTCATGAATCTGCCTAATAAGATCAACAGCTCTCAGACATAAATCTGAAAGTGGGTGGTTCATTGGAGAATATCAGCTTGACTCCACTTAGAATCAAAAAGAGCTTTTGTCCATCTGGTTGCTAAATCTCGTTCTCCCAAGGTTTCTCAGTGGACCAGTTCTGCACATGGGCAGAATTTATATCAATTTGCCTAGGTGCAAAAGGAAACAAGGAGATGATCCTGTGGTTCTGAGGTCGTTTCAATTTCAGCAGTGTGTTCCCGTGAAGCTGATACACATAAGGGCTTTTCCCCTACCTAGGCTTATTTTAGCTGAGTGTTACTACTTTCATTTGACTTAATCAGGAGAAAAGGCAGTTTGTCATGATGGAAATCCAGATAGTTGATCTCTTGGATCCTTCTCTTGGTATGATAATGTAATGTAAATCAGCAAAAATTGCTTGCCTGCTCACTGACTTACAGCTACTAGCAATGCAAGCGACACCAAAGTTGTGTAAATCTTAGAAAGTAACGTCCTTATTGTGGTGTGTGCGTATCAGAACTCCTTTGGGCCTTTTCATTTTGGAAATCTTGTAAGAGACTCATTGGCAAGAAAGGAAGAAGGGAAGAAAGGAAGGAGGGGAGGAAGGAAGAAGGAGAGGAAGGAAGAAAAGAAGGAGAAAAGAAAGGAAGGGAGGGGGAAAGCAGAAAAAGAGGCTTTATACAATGACTTGAAATATAGAACCTGAAAACTGAGTGATTTCTGTGGATTGCTGCCTTCACATATTTGTATTTTTAAATATAAAAATTCATTCTTCAAAGTATTTTTCTGATTGTTGATGCTATACTCTTATAAAAGTTAACTCAAAAAGAACATAAAGGAAAAATAGCAGTCAATCTTAATTCCTTTACAGTATTTTTATAAAAGTGGAATTACATTGCATATACAGGTCTTTTGACTAATTCCAACTATTTTTACCTTGTACAAATAAAATACATGATTACTATCCAATGAAAATATTATAGCCAAATAGACTACAGGAATTGAAATTTCCCCATATTCTGGCATCCCTAACATAAGCACTGCTCAAAAATTTTGGGATAACTTCCTGAAGTCATGATATATTGATCTGTCAATTCCTTTGATGTTCATTTCCCTACACTGGAAGCTCTGTGAAGGTAGGGTTTTATTTGGTTTTCCTCTTCAAACCCCAGTGTGTATCTGTTATCCCCAAGCTCCTAATTTATCCTCCCCCAGCTCTTTTTTTCCCTTTGGTAATCACAAGTTTGTTTACTGTGAGTTTATTTCTGTTTTGCAAATAAGTTTATTTGTACATTTTTTTTTTTTTTAGATTCCACATACAACAGATATGCGTCCTGCAGTCCATGAAGCCCCAGAGAGGTGGACATAATTTAGTGACTGAGCAACAATATAAGTGATGTCATGATATTTCTCTTTCTCTGTCTCAGTATGATAATCGTCAGGTCCCTCCATGTTGCTGCAGATGACATTGTTTTATTCTCTCTCACGGCTAAGTAATATTCCGTTGTACATATGTAGCACATCTTTATCCATTCATCTGCCAGTGGATGTTTAGTTTGCTTCCATGTCTTACTATTATCAATACTGCTGCTGTGAACACTGGGGTGCATGTATCTTTTTGAATAAGACTTTGATCTGGATATATGCCCAGGAGTGTCATTGCTGGATCAGACGGTAACTCTACTTTTGGTTTTTAAGGAACCCCCATATGTTCTCCACAGTGGCTGCACCAACTTACATCCCCACCAACAGTGTAGGAGGGTTCCCTTTTTCCACACCCTCTCCAGCATTTGTTGTTTATAGACTTTGGGATGATGGCCATTCTGACTGGTGTGAGGTGGTACCTTATTGTAGTTTTAATTTGCATTGCTTTATCGGTCTTAAATATGCTCCATTGCATATTAAAAAGCAAAGATATCACTTTTCCAACAAAAGTCCATCTAGTTAAAGCTATGGTTTTTCCAATAGTCATGTACCAATGTGAGAGTTGGACCATAAAGAAGACTGAGTGCTGAAGAACTGATGCTTTTGAGTTGTGGTGCTGGAGAAGACTCTTGAGAGTCCTTCAGATTGTGAGAAGGTTAGACCAGTCAATCCTAAAAAAAAATCAACCCTGAATATTCATCAGAAGGACTGATGCTGAAGCTGAAGCTCTAATATTTTAACCACCTGATGTGAAGAGCCGACTCATTGGAAAAGACCCTGATTCTGGGAAAATTGAAGGCAAAAAGAAAAGGGAGTGACAGAGGATGAGATGGTTGTATGGCATCCCTGACTCAGTGGATATGAATTTGAGCAAATTCTGAGAGATAGCGAAAGACAGGGAAGTGCTGCAGTCTGTGGGATGACAAAGAGTCGGTCACAATGTAGTGACTGAATATCTATTGATCCTAAGTTTAGTAGAAGCTTCCCTAGAAATGCTTTCCCTAGAGATATTTTCCAAATTTTCCTAATTTGTTAGAAAATAGATATATATTTGAATAGGATAGAGCATGCCTATAGGATCCAAGAATGAGAATATTTATATCAGGTGGCAGGATGTTATGGAAGCAGCAACTAGACCTAAATGCAGGGATTGAAATCCTCTTAGAGCTCAGTGGAAAATTACCTTTTTATCTTTAGAGTGGGGAAAGTAATCCATTTAGTCTGTACATGGGACGAGTTAGGATTTGAAAGCTTGGTATGCTGGCTAAGCTTCCCTCAGCAGTACTCTGTAATTATGGAAGTCTGAATTTCTAATCGGTGTGAAGGTGAAACCCTGACCCCCACCCCACCCTGTCACTAAAAAGAGTTTTGCTCTTATGATCTGGGTCAGTATTTGGAAAGAAAATCAAATGGTCAGGGCTGTGTTCCCTGGAGTTAGTTAGCATCAGACTTGTAGATAACCCTTGAGTTATGTGCGTTACGTGAGCATTTTAATCACCTGCCACAGGACAAAAGTTCTGACCTCCACCAAATACTTTTCCTTAGAACAAAAGCCTTAACAATTCCCTTACTCCTATCAATACTGTAAGCCTATTGCCATTCCTCTCTAGAAATACTCTAATTTCTCTTTTCTAACCCAGAACTTCCCCAGATGACAGATCTATCAAAAGAACATCTGAATAGAAAGCCAATCATCTATCAGAGGAGACTCAATCGAAACCGAGAAGAAATGAAGCACGAGTCCGTCTCATTTCAGAGGCTGTCAGATCTGGAGACAGTCTTAACATTGGTATTTGAGCTATTTGGGCAATTCCCATTCTTATCTTCAGCCTTTGCACAGTCAGGTTGGAGGTCTGCTTGGTGCATGCAGCATCTACCGTCCACACCAAAGGAAGCCCTGGTTCTTTGCGGTACTTTGAGAAGAAAGCCATCATCTTGACACACTATTTGTTTCAATGAAAAGCCTTCGTACAACCATCTGTTTCTTATAAATGTGTTTATTTGTTCATCCCAGAGGAGCAGGGTCTTGGTTAAATGGTCCCCAGTCACACAAGGAGAGTTGTGATTAACATCAGGATCCTCAAGGGCTGATAATGAAAGTCATGCTGTTCAGTTTCTTCACTGTATAAATCAAGACACGTTCATCTCACTAAATGTTTGTTCAATGACTCATGTCCCTGTATTCAATGTCTTCAATTTTTTTCCAGCCTCCTAAAGGTCCAAAGATGAAAACACGCATATTTTTTAACATAGTCTGTTAAAAAATAACCAACTTAGAAGTGAAGATTAAAAACATATACTGAAGGTCAGGGCACAAGGGCATGGTCTTCACAAACATTGTCTTGAGGACAGTGAGTGGGCTTGGCATTTGAGGGAATTAATCTAGTGATATCAACAAAAACATTACACGTTCTTTGACACAGATTTCTACTTATGCACATTCAGTCTACAGAAATAAGAGACTTAGGACTGAAAATTTGACAGGGTGGTATGGAGGGGCAAGTAATTTTTTCCAAAGATTAAAACTAAGTTGAGATAATAAGACTAAGTACTCCCATTTTCTCAGTTTAATGTTGGCATTTCCCTAGAGACATCAGTGCTTTCAGTGTTGGGGTCTGAGGTTAGGTGGTGGGGAGGAAGCAGAGCTTTGACTCAAATGTAAAATTCAAGTTTTAAATGAGATTGAATATTCTGGATGCAAATGAGCCTATTTTATCAAAGAAAAGCTAGTACATTCTGATGGGTTTACGGAAAGTGGGATTTGATAGAGTATAGTTGGAATCAGTTATAGGAAAAATAAAAGTCTTTCATGTTGATATCTTGACAATTGATATATCACATTTATGATTATTATATTGAAATGTACATACATATTTTGGGGGAAAATATTTTTATTTATATATTTTAGTCATTTCCATGGCTGCAGGACATTGGTAATTTTTTTTTTAACTTTTAAAAATTAAGGAGATTGTGTTCACCTATGGCTGATTTGTGTCCATGTATGGCAAAACAAATACAGTATTGTAAAAAAATAAATAAATAATTTACATTAATTAAAATTAAAAAAAGAAAAAAATAAAAATTAAGCAAAAAGTATACTAAATTTGGACAAACACATACAAAATTAATCAGGAATATGGAAAACATGAACATAAAAATCAGAATGAGCTGGAAAAGAGGCACAAAATACTTCTTTGTTAGTTTGGGGTGTTTACTTATAAATGGTTTAAGTAAATGTTTATGTAGTCTTTGCTACGTGCCACAAACTCGTCAGACACTTTCACATTTATCTCATTTAATACATCTGGTGCAGTCAGTGGTGTTACTTGATTCCACAGCTCTTTGTAGACAGTTTTCAGTGACTGCAAAGAAGAGAATTTGGAACATGTGATATCCTGAAATTTTAAAACTGGTTTCTGTGAATTTATAGAACAGAGCTCAAAAAAAAAAAAAAAAAAAAGTGGACAGGAAGGAGAAAAATAAGTCAGAGAAAACTGGGAGCTGAGAAATGAAGGTTGGTAAAGCCTGAAGACTCATTTTTAAAATATTAACATATTTTTAATGAAATCTCTGAACAGGGCTGCTTGTGACATATTGCCAATAGTCAGTTATGTCACTTGAAGATTATCCAGATTCATTACCAACTTTTCTTCTCCCTGTCCTTGAATGCTCACCTCAAAGTGAGGATCTTTCCCTTAAAATAACAAGAAAAAACTGACTAAGCAGTCATGATGATACAGTTTGAATTGACATGGGCTCATAAATATTCTCTTTTAGGACATAAACATTCTTGTTTGTCCCCAGAATCAAGGCTCTATAGGGCCAAGTCTGCTTGAATCACCAACTGGCTTTGTTTATCCAGGGGTCCAGTTTTAACGTTCTGGGCAACAATGGAACGTGATCATATGTCATGGAGTTACCGAATCTGATGAGACAGACCAGACTGGAGGCTGAGAATGCTTCACCTCTCATCTCACCTTGGACCAGGACTCCCTGCAGTGAGAATCCTTCTTCTCCACCCTGGTGATCAGGTCTACCCTTTCCCCAACAGCTTGGGGAACCCAAGTATGTGTTACCTGGATATTTTCAAGCTCCAATTTTCTCTTGTCACCCTTTATTTAAATCAGTGGTCCCCAACCTTTTTGGTACCAGGGACCGGTTTCCTAGAAGACAGTTTTTCCATGGACCAGATGGAGGTGGGGATGGTTTCTGGATGATTCAGACACATTATGTTTATTGTGCACTTTATTTCTGTTATTATTATCAGTTCCACCTCAGATCATTAGGCATTAGATCCCAGAGATTGGGAACTCCTGCTTTAAATGCTAAAACATTTGAAAATTTATGCCTTGGTCTATGGGAGCTTCCCACGTGGTGCTAGTGGTAAAGAATTCACTTGCCAACACAGGAGAAGTAAGAGATGTGGGTGCCATCCCTTTATTGGAAAGATGCCCTGGAGGAGGAAATGGCAACCCACTCCACTATTCTTGCCTGGAAAATCCCATGGACAGAGGAGCATGGCAGGCTTCAATCCATAGTATTGCAAAGAGTCATGCATGACTGAAATGACTTTGGATCCAAGCACACATGACCTGGTATATGTCAGTGTTTTCCCAGAATCTCTAGAATCAGGATGGGGGTGGAGGTTGTCATATTTTCAAATCCACTTCCTGAATCTCTGATCCTCTGAATTCCCAGCCATTCTTCAATCCCAGCCCCTACTCTGGGTCCCCATGTCTGCATGGTTCTGACCCCCACTATTCTGCAGAGCCCTACACTCGTGGGGCTACTGTGTGAGTGAACGTGGGAGAGCTTTGATGACGTTTTGAGGGTGGGTTGTGAAATTCAATTATGTTACAGAAAAGGAAGCAATTTCCAGTTGAATTCCAGACACAATATTTCTGTAAATGCAGTGGCTTTAACTTATGGTGTAGTGACTATATAAATTAACATATAGTGGCTTTATAATGTAGTGGCTTTAACATATTTAACTTATATGCAGAGTACATCATGTGAAATACTAGCTAGATGAAGCACAAGCTGGAATCAAGATTGCCGGGAGAAATATCAATAGCCTCAGATGCGCAGATGACACCCCTCTAATGGCAGAAATCGAAGAAGAACTAAAGAGCCTCTTGAAAGTGAAAGAGGAGTGAAAAAGCTGGCTCAAAACTCAACATTCAAAAACAAAGATCATGGCATCCAGTCCTATCACTTCATGGCAAATAGATGGGGAAACAATGAGAGACTTTATTTTCTTGGGCTCCAAAATCACTGCATATGGTGACTGCAGCCATGAAATTAAAAGACGCTTGCTCCTTGGAAGAAAAGTTATGACCAACCTAGACAACTTATTAAAAAGCAGATACTTTACTTTGTCAACAAAGGTCCGTCTAGTCAAGGCTACGGTTTTTCCTGTGGTCATGTATGGATGTGAGAGTTGGACTCTAAAGAAAGCTGAGCACTGAATAATTGATGCTTTTGAACTGTGGTGTTGGAGAAGACTCTTGAGAGTCCCTTGGACTACAAGGAGATCCAACCAGTCCATCCTAAAGGAGATCAGTCTTGGGTATTCATTGGAAGGACTGATGCTGAAGCTGAAGCTCCTATACTTTGGCCACCTGATGCGAAGAACTGACTCATTGAAAAAGACCCTGATGTTGGGAAAGATTGAAGGCAGGAGGAGAAGGGCGTGACAGAGGGTGAGATGGCTGGATGGCATCATGGCCTCAATGGACGAGAGTTTGAGTAAGCTCCGGGAGTTGGTGATGGACAGGGAGGCCTGACGTGCTGCAGTCCATGGGGTCGCAAAGAGTTGTACACGACCGATCGACTGAACTGAACTGAAATGTAGTGACTACTTACTAGAACAAGGACAGTCTTACTGGCTGTTTCCCTCTGTGGAGCCTTCTGCTGTGGTCTTTCTATGCCTGTGGTTCTCATTCTTGACTCTGTTAGAATCACCTGCAGATCTCTAAGTCCCCATGCCCAGGCTTTACTCCAGAACAAGTGAAATAAGACTCTCGAGATGGCATTGAAGGCTCCTGGATTGATTTTGACACTCAGCAAAGTGTGAAGACCACTGCTCTAGATAGTCAAAATTATAATTAATTATCATAATTAATAATTCCCTATCACCTCTTCTCAGACCCTGGGGTCTTCTCCCTCAGTGTTCCCCAAGGAAACCACAAATGTCTCTCATTTCATTAGGAGCTGCTGCTGCTGCTAAGTTGCTTCAGTCATGTCCAACTCTGTGACCCCATAGATGGCAGCCCACCAGGCTCCCCTGTCCCTGGGATTCTCCAGGCAAGAACACTGGAGTGGGTTGCCATTTCCGTCTCCAATGCATGAAAGTGAAAAGTGAAAGGGAAGTCGTTCAGTCGTGTCTGACTCTTAGCGACCCCATGGACTGTAGCCCACCAGGCTCCTCCATCCATGGGATTTTCTAGGCAAGAGTACTGGAGTGGGGTGCTATTGCCTCCTCTGTCATTAGGAGCAATTCAGGTATTTTATCTATAGATCTATGTAGGCTCAAACATGGGCATATATATGTGTATGTAAATGTAAGTATGTATGTGTGTGTATGTATATAGGTATGCATATATACAAGCATGTATGTAAATATGTGTATGTGTGTGAGTATGTATGTGTGTCTGTAAATATTATGTATGTATGGTAAGTATGTATGTGTCTAAGCACATAACCACATACGTATATTAATGTATATGCATGTACATGTGTGCATGCATGTATGTGTGTGTTCGTATGTGCAGGTATGTGCGTAAGTACATGTGTGTGAGTATGTGTGCATGTTTGTGTGTGTACATGTGTATGGACATACATACTTTTGTCTATTGACTCATCCACGCTGTGCCCAAGTCCTTTTTCCTCCATAGGATGTCCCCCAACCGGTTGAAATGAAAGAGCCCTTTCCCCAAAGACAAGTTATGTCATTGGCTGAGAAAGCAAACCCATATGCAGTTGGTTTTTGTTTAAATGGTATTTTTTTCCTTAACAGTGTACATAGAAACAGTTTTCTGAGTCCCTTGAAAACAAAGGACTTTGCACACCTAGAGACTCCTCCTGTGTTCACGGTGCCAACTCCCCTTCCTTGGGGACTAGAACTTCCTTTTGCCCAAGTGCCGTACTCGCAGAGAAAGCTGCTCTCACCCCAAACTCACAAAACCAGACCCTCCAACGTGAGACCCAGGCACGCCTGCCTCGGTGTCTGGGGCTGGATCCAATGAACTGTTAAGTCTTTTTGATCTTTAACTCCTGAGAGCCTGATTTCTCGCACGTGGGAGGAGAACCCCATGCAAGTTGACCCACGGGTGTGAACCTGACTCACCGCTGCTCCCCACATCTGTTCTCTTTGCAGTGGTGCTGTTTGGCATTTTAATGGACACTTTTATTGAGAATCTGAAGAGAACAGATGCCAGTGAGCAAGGATGCATTTTTACAGCCTCATCTCTCCAGGCTTGCCCCATCACCCAAGATCTGGCCTTTCCAGAACAAACAATATCTTCAGCCTTGATACCCAAGTGCTCTGGAGGTCTCGTAATGATGCCGGAGAGTGGCTGCATTTGTAATTTTGGAAGGCTCATCACTATAGTGGTTGGGAGCCTTAGTCAATGGGACCCCCACATTGGCAATATAAGTGGTCCTTTAAAATCTCAGAAGGAATGCCTACATTTTTTTTTTTATAAACCACCAATTCTCAGCTCTGGAGGACCAAAATGCCATTGCCTTCATCAACTCTTTCATGTATCACTAATAATTGTGTTTGCATGTCAATATGTGTGATCATTTACTTTCTAAAAATATATCTGAGCAGATTGGAGGTTCTTCCCATATTGAGAAATCTGTCTTTCACTTGGATTCCAATATGCTTCCCTGAGCCTGACAGAAAGGCATGGACTCACAGAGCACGCGGGAGTCCTGCATGACTCGGAGTGTGCCCATGGTAATGGGTCACACATGATATCCATCAAGTGTGGGGGAGGAAGGCTGGAGCTGTTGGGATAATTAATGGGGTAATAGGCAGTTAAGTTCAAGAAGACTTCAGTGGAAATTACATGAGTGATCACCTCCTCTCCACCACAAGCTGTTTCCTTTGCTTGGGTTAGAATTTCTGTGCCTAGGAAATCATGTGCTTTGTCTTCTCAGCTTAATAGTCATTTATCCACCATCCTTTCAGATGTTTATTGAGTTTTTTGTGGGGCTTGGGCATGGCTCTAAAATAAAACCGCTGATGAGATTCTCCCAGGGTTTAATGGATAATCAGGTCAATTTTCTCTGATCAGAACCATACAGCCAATAGGAAAGGGCTTTGCCCATTTTGGATGTAAATATCTGTTGATGGACTAACTAAATGAAATCACCTATGACATATATAATATATAAAAAGTAGCAGGAGGAGGTTACTGTTTTCTGAAGGCAGTGCATTCTTTCTTCCTTTTCATCTTCCCCGCCTCCTCCCCTAACTCCTTGGGTCAGTTTTCTTACATTGCTCCTGTTCTCAGAGAAGAAAGAGAGATGTTTTGATGAACTGCTAGGCGACACGGCAAAGGCAAGTCTCTGCAGTCAGCCTGGGAGAAGCTGCTTTGGCACTGCAGGTGGGAGTGAGCCGGGCCCAGCCTTGCACGGGTGTAGGTCAGTCAGGTCGCCTGTGGGTTCCTGCGTGCCAGAGCATCCCGGCCGGCACAGTGGCCGTTCTTGCAAAGCCCAGTGTTGGTCCTTTTCTGTGTATCGCAGATTCTCCTCCTCGACTTCTCTGAGGCTGTAAGGCTTTTGAGCCTTCCTCTTTAATCTCACCGTCGCTGCTTTCAGGGCCCTCACTCCCTTCTCTGACTTGTCCGGTACCCTACGCTGGTTTCTCTCTCCCTGCTCCCTGCTCTGAAACGTCCCCGCGGTTGTGTTCTCAGCCTTCTCTGGTGCTTCTGCTTTTTCTCTCCGAAGCCCCACGGCTCTTTCGTCATCCTCATTCTTTATCTTAGTGCCTAAGGGCGATGGCACCCCACTCCAGTACTCTTGCCTGGAGAATCCCGTGGACGTGGGAGCCTGGTGAGCTGCAGTCCATGGGGTCGCAAGGAGTCAGATACGACTGAGCGACTTCGCTTTCACTTTTCACTTTCATGCATTGGAGAAGGCAATGGCAACCCACTCCAGTGTTCTTGCCTGGAGGATCCCAGGGACGGGGGGAGCCTGGTGGGCTGCCATCTACGGGGTCACACAGAGTCAGACACAACTGAAGCGACTTAGCAAGATGCCTAAACTAGTACCAATGGCTCTTCTGTCCTGGAGTCTCAGTCTGCCATGTCCAGATGGACACTTTTGGAAGATTCACTGTGATTTCACTTTTATTTTCTCTTTTTAAAAATATAAATTTATTTATTTTAATTAGAGGTTAATTACTTTACAATATTGTATTGGTTTTGCCATACATCAACATGAATCCGGCACAGGTATACCTGTGTTCCCCATCCTGAACACCCCTCCCTCCTCCCTCCCCATACCATCCCTCTGGGTAATCTCTCTCTTTTTAAATTAAAAAAAAAAAAAAAACTTAATTTTGTATCAGGATACAGCCAGTTAACAACGTTGTGGTAGTTCAGGTGAATAGTGAAGAGATGCAGCCGTGGATATACATATATCCATTCTCCTCCAAACTCCCCTCCCATCCAGGCTGCCACATAATGTTGAGCAATGTTCCCTGTACACAGTAGGTCTATGTTGGTTATCCAGTTTAATCGTATGTGCACATGTCCATCCCAATCTCCCTAACTATCCCTTCCTCCTGTCCTTCCCCAGGCAACTGTAAGTTCATTCTCTAAGTCTCTCACTGTGATTTTAAAACCAACTCACCATGATCGAAGGTGACCACTTGCTGCAGCAGCAGTTTGGCTGAGCACATCACCCAGGTTCTATTGGGGAAGCCAAGGCACCAGGGTCGGAGAAGGGGGTGCATTACGGGGATTTGACTTCAACACATGGTGAAAGCTGGGTGAGCAGTTTGCAGAGTTGCTTCTGTCTCTCGTGTTGGAGCTTGAACTCAGTAGCAAGCAGCTGGGAAGGAGGGATGGATGGGGAGTATGAGAAAGAGGAGTCAGCCATGTGGCTGACATGTGGGAGCCCTGTGCTCTGGAGCGAGGCACGCAGCTGGCCAGCACTGGGAGAGGTGACCGAGTGCATTCAGCTGTCAGAAGCCCCTGCAGCAGTCGGTCATGTACGTGGAAGCTGTGTCAGATCCCACCTAGGACTCTCTTGTGGCATCTACTGGGAGGAGAATTCTGAGACACGGAGTTCTAGCTCTTGTTGACAAAGTGCAAACACCCCACCAAGGGCTCATACCATCCCCTCTGTATCATTTCACACACTTCTACCAAGTTGCTTTCTGGAATGTTGAGTTTTTATTTAACCACCATTCCATCTAAAAGGGCTTCCCTGTGGCTCAAATGATAAAGAAGCTGCCTGCAATGCAGGAGACCTGGGTTTGAATCCTGGGTTGGGAAGATGTCCTGGAGAAAGGAATGGCTACCAACTCCATTATTCTTGACTGGAGAATCCCATGGACAGAGGAGTCTGTGGGCTACAGTCCATGGCGTTGCAAAGAGTCAGACATGACTGCAGTGACTTAACGTGAACGTGAAGTTGCTCAGTTGTGTCCGACTCTTTGCGACCCCATGGACTATAGCCTACCAGGCTCCTCTGTCCATGGGATTTTCCAGGCAATAGTACTGGAGTGGATTGCCACTTCCTTCTCCAAGGGATCTTCCCAACCCAGGGATCGAACCCAGGTCTCCCACATCGTAGACAGACACTTTACCGTCTGAGCCAAACAGGCACACTATTCAAAAACTTCCAAGGTGTGGCACTGCCCAGAGTGGTGTTTCCCTTCTAGGGGTTTTTAGGTGTTCTGGAGTAGGATCACTGAGGGGGGAGGGCTTTCTCAGCAGAGGCAGCCTTGGGTCCTCATCCCAGCTTCAACCAGAACATTTGCCTTTACCTGCTCTAAGTGTTGCACTCCTCAGCAACATTGCATTCATAGAGAACCTACCTGCTGATTTTAAAGAAAAAAGAGAGACGGGGGAGAGAGAAGAAAATAAAGAAGGAAAGAAAGAAGAAAGGGAGAAAGAAACTGCTGAAAAGCCTAGAGGTTCAAATCCTAATCCTCCAACTATAATACAATTCTCCTTATTTACCCATTTTTATCTCTTGCTACTAACCTCAATGGGAACCGCCTTCTTTAATGTGATACTGGGTCCCTTTAGCCATCTGTCAATGAATTATTCATCAAACATATGGATACCAAGGGAGGAAGGGGTGTATGGGATGAACTGGGAAATTGGGGTTGAGAAACAGACTATTATGTATAAAATAGATAACCAATGAGAACCTACTGTATAGCACAGGGAACTCTAGTCAATAATCTATGATGACATAAATGGGAAGGAAATCCAAGGGAGAGAGGGTGTACGCATATGTATCATTGATTGATTTTGTTGTACAGCAAAACCTACCACAACATTGTAAAGCAACTATACACCAATAAAAAAAGAAAAGAAAAAACATTTATTTCTCAAAAAGAAAAAGACTGTGTTCATTGCCAATTTTATGCCCTGAAAGTGTTAGTTGCTCAGTTGTGTCCAACTCTTTGTGACCCCATGGACTATAGCCTGCCAGGCTCCTCTCTCCATGGGATTTCTCAGGTAAGAATACTGGAGTGGGTTGCCATTTCCTTCTCCAGGGGATCTTCCTGGCCCAGGGATTGAACCCATGTCTCCTGCATTTCAGGCAGATATTTTACCATCTGAGCCAACAGGGAAGCCTTGACCCCATCCCTTTTTTGATTAAAATCACTCAAATCTCTTGGTTTTTCCTTCAGCAACTATTGACAAATGATGTCTCTGAATCAAGACAGAGATGTGCAGACTTGCCTCTTAGAAAAAGGGTGAATGATTGTGGGGGTGCTGTTTTACTTAAACACTCACATAGGCATTGTACATTAGTATATAATTTTAAATATTTTGTGTAAATGACTATAAATATGTCATCAAACTAGGTAAAGATAAATGTATATTAAAAAACCATTTAGAAGAAAATAGTAATGTTTGCAACATCTATGAAGTGCCTCCTACATACCAGGTCTCATCATTTTCCTCTCATTTAATTTTCTAAGCAACTATAAGATGTAGGAGTCATGGGCCTCAGACAGCCAGTTTATTGAGGACTCTAAGCTCTTTGTGGGACAAGCATGAAACAGTTTTATTTTTCCCTAATAACCTCCCCAACCACAATCTCTATTCTGGGCAGTAAGGATGCTTAATGACATCTCAGCTAGATTCCATGTCTTTTCAGCTCCTTTTGGTTTTTTGCAGCGTCTCATTTAAGTTCTGTAGAATCAGTCCTATTTATTTAAAACCTTCAATCTAATGCATACTAAGCCCTGTCTTTGCCTCCTGCCTGGGTGGGCTAAACCTGTGGGTTGCAGGGGCTTCGGAAGGAGAAGGGATGGGCTGGGTGGTCTGTGCTCATATAGCTTCCCTTCCTTCTCTTTCCCCTGCCTGCCTCCTTCCTCTCCAGTTGTGGTTGGAAGAAAAGAAAGAAAAAGTCTTTTTTTTTAACTGAACACTCTTAATGAGGTCATAGTCTGTCTCTTGGAGAATTATATATGCTGCTTTAACTCATTTCTTTGGACTCTACATTTATGAATGATGGCTCCAACGTGCTTATTTGACAAGGAACTCATCCCAGGAAATTCTTTTATGTTTTTATGGTTCCTTCTAAGATCTTGCTTCTAATTGAGAAAAGGGGGATGTGGTGAGCTGTTGGCATTTACTAACCGTTATAACAGCATACCACTGGGTCAGTGATGGAGTTTACAGAGTCATTTAAGAAAATTCATTACACATCTAAATATGTATATATATATATATATATAGTATTATATATAAATTGTATTTTATATATACATATAGTATATCAGTGATCCTTAATCTTTTTGGCACTAGGGACAATTTTTCCATGGACTGGGAAGGGATGGCTTCAGGATGACTCAAGAACATTATATTTATTGTGCCCTTCATTTCTATTTTTATTACATCAGCTCCACCTCAGATAATAAGGTATTAGATCTCAGAAATTTGGGGACCCCTGATATATACCATTCTGCTCTCAGGTGTTAATGATGCCAAAATAAAAAACCTTACATGTATGCAGAGAAGTAGAAAATTTTAAAAGCCCATTGCTCAGCTTTCAAACATTCAAAAAAAGGGTAGCTTTTTGTTTTCCCTAACTGATAGGCTTTCCTACCTGCTGTCTGTTGGCTGGAAACAGAGGGTGGTATCTAAATTTACAAGTTAATATTGCAGTATTTGGGGACTTGACGTCTTTTTATACTTGTCAGATCTTTGGGGGATAAATTCTTAGTCTATAGGTTTTATCTCTCCCCTTGCCTGCTTCTGTCCATTCACATGGGGACACTTCTGTGCCCTCCTGGCAATGACAGGAGGAAACTGAGAGCCATTGCTGATCTCGCTCAGCCCAGTCCAGTCTCTTGCTGAGGACTGGCCATTGTGGTGCCTCATGGGTACCCATAGCTGTGTCCTGTGATCTTGGTTCTGCACCTCTGGTAACTAATTCCCAATGTTTTGTGTCTTCATTTCGTAGCCAGTGGACATCAGTTCCCTGGTGCTTCTAGCATGTTGGCACCATCACTGGGGAGGCAGAAACATCTGATTCCCTGCCCACTGTATCTGGTACCTGGGCCACTTTCAACAGTGGTGGTGAAATTGACAGTTGCTCAGTCGTGTCTAACTCTTTGCGATCCCACAGACAGTACCCTGCCAGGCTCCTCTATCTATGGGATTCTTCAGGCAAGAACACTGGAGTGGGTTGCCATTTTCTTCTCCATCAACAGTGGTGGCTCAAGTCCATTCTTCTAGTTGTCTCCATCCATCCATGTTGCTCCTTTGATGATTGCTCCCCTAGAAGCTTATGCTTTTCTGCAGGGCACTAATCTTGACCTTCAGTGATTCTGCACAGTTGTATGGACATTTCTACAACCTCCCTTCCTTATGAATCAGCCCCAAGGGCATGAAAGATAGGCTTTATGCCTCATCTCATTGCTCTTTTATTTCCTTACTCCTGGGCTTCCCAGGTGGTGCAGTGGTAAAGAATCTGCCTGCCATTGCAGGAAACACAAGAGACAGGGATTTGATCCTTGGGTTGGGAAGATCCCCTGGAGTAGGAAATAGCAACCCACTCCAGTATTCTTGCCTGGAATGGACAGACGAGCGTGGCAGGCTACCATCCATGGGGCTCACGAAGAGTCAAATGCAACTGAGCAACATGCTCACTCCTGTTCCCCATCCATCTTCTTCCTAGGGACAGTGGGCTTCAGGGCTCAGCAAGAGGGTCCAGTATAGGAAACGAGCTCTGCTTACTAATGAAGACGGAAGGTTAGCTGAGACTTCTAAAAATGTTGCGACTAACATTTTCATTTTCTTTTCAAAATTAAAATTTACAGGTAGTACAATTAACATTCCAATGAAGAACAAATTCTAGAGGCTGTATAGCAGGAATTCAAAGTACATCTTTAGGTAGCAAACGCTTAAATAAAGGCATAGTTTTCTTTTCATATGTGAGTTAGAGATGGAAATCCATTATTATGCTATTCCTGTTATACAACAGTTAAGATTATGGATTAAATCTGAGGGATGGAAAATTCATTTTTAAGGATTTACATGATTCGGAGGACTAGGATTAAGAGATGGATGAGATGTTCAAGCTAGTTTTAGAAAAGGCAGAGGAACCAGAGATCAAATTGCCAACATCCAGTGGATCATGGAAAAAGCAAGAGAGTTCCAGAAAAACATTTATTTCTGCTTTATTGACTGTGCCAAAGCCTTTGACTGTGTGGATCACAATAAACTGTGGAAAATTCTGAAAGAGATGGGAATGCCAGACCACCTGACCTGACTCTTAAGAAATGTGTATGCAGGTCAGGAAGCAACAGTTAGAACTGGGCATGGAACAACAGACTGGTTCCAAATAGGAAAAGGAGTACGTCAAGGCTGTATATTGTCACCCTGCTTATTTAAGTTATATGCAGAGTACATTATGAGAAACGCTGGGCTGGAAGAAGCACAAGCTGAAATCAAGGTTGCTGGGAGAAATATCAATAACCTCAGGTATGCAGATGACACCACTCTTATGGCAGAAAGTGAAGAGGAACTAAAAAGCCTCTTGATGAAAGTGAAAGAGGAGAGTGAAAAAGTTGGCTTAAAACTCAACATTCAGAAAATGAAGCTCATGGCATCTGGTCTCATCACTTCATGGGAAATAGATGGGGAAACAGTGGAAACAATGTCAGACTTTATTTTGGGGGGCTCCAAAATCACTGCAGATGGTGATTGTAGCCATGAAATTAAAAGATGCTTACTCCTTGGAAGTAAAATTATGACCAACCTAGATAGCATATTCAAAAGCAGAGACATTACTTTGCCAACAAAGGTCCATCTAGTCAAGGCTATGGTTTTTCTAGTGGTCATGTATGGATGTGAGAGTTGGACTATGAAGAAAGCTGAGTGCTTAAGAATTGATGCTATTGAACTGTGGTGTTGGAGAAGATTCTTGAGAGTCCCTTGGACTGCAAGGAGATCCAACCAGTCCATTCTAAAGGAGATCAGTCCTGGGTGTTATTTGGAAGGACTGATGCTAAAGCTGAAACTCCAATACTTTGGCCACCTGATACAAAGAGTTGACTCATTGGAAAAGACTCTGATCCTGGGAGGGATTGGGGGCAGGAGGAGAAGGGGACAACAGAGGATGAGATGGTTGGATGGCATCACCGACTCAATGGACATGAGTTTGGGTGAACTCTGGGAGTTGGTGATGGTCAGGGAGGCCTGGTGTGCTGCAATTCATGGGGTCACAAAAAGTCGGACATGAGTGAGTGACTGAACTGAACTGAACTGAATGAGCCAAGATGAACAAACTCCAGAAAATTGATGTCTCAGTGAATTTAAATGCTCAAAGGAGTAAGAATCACTGTTTGTAAGTATATCCATTACTTATAAAGATATGGTTTGCTTATGGCTGGTAGGAGAGAGATCAGCTTCCTTACCAACACTGGAGTAAATCTTATAAATGCAAATGCTTCTGTGTAGCTTTATTCTGTCTGTAATAGTATTTGCCTTGTGTTGCCACAGTTCCTGTCCTCAGAGAATTTCTGAACGTAAGGAAGAGACAAGTCATTCAACCAAGAAATTGTCAAATCATGAGCTTTGACTGTTGCACATCTCATGCTGGTTTCTGAGGGTTTTATGGCAGCAGTCCCCAACCTTTTGGCACCAGGGACCAGTTTCAAGGAAGACAGTTTTCCATGAAAGGGGAGATAGAGGTAGTTTCAGGATGCTTCAAGCACATTGCATTTATTATGCATTTTATTTATACTGTTGTTACATCAAATCCATCTCAAATCATTAGGCATTAGATCCTGGAGGTTGGGGACCCTTGTTCTATGGGGTTGGGTCATCAAGGGCTTCCACAGATTAATTAAGATCAAGTCTTGTTTAGAGCTTCCCAGGTGATGCAGTGGAAAAGAACCCGCCTGCCAATGCAGGAGATGCCGGGTCCAGCCCTGGGTTAGGAAGATTCCCTGAAGTAGGGTCTAGCAACCCACTCCAGTATTCTTGTCCAGAGAATCCCATAGATTGAGGAGCCTGGTGGGCTACAGTCCTTGGGGCCACAAAGAGTCAGGCACAAATAATTACTTATCACTTAAGGCCTGTTTGTGAGAAATTATTCTAGATTGCTCTTTTATTAAGGGAGCTAAAACTACCTGCTAAAAAGGAGAGATGGTTGAGCTGAGTTCCAATATTTTGTGTCAGTGAATGAAAGAGGAGGAAGACATGAAGACACTCCCCTGTGATGACCACACTGGATAGGAACAGGGAGAAAGTTTCAAAGAATACACACACTGCAACGGGCAGTGTGATGGGCCAGTGGAGAGAAGCCCTGCAGTGGAGGTCAGTATCTACCGTAGTGTCTACTTGACACATCAAGGGCATTCTAAAGGAAAAATAAGACAGCAGAGCCAGCAATTCAATGGCTGGAAACATGCTACTGTTTTTCATGTAGTTTGTCACAGATTCTACTAATTTTCATGCAAAAAGTTTTTGACCTCAAATTTATTCTCTTTTGGATACTACCAATTTTGATAAAAAGCACATTAGTCAAAAGTATGAAAATCTAACTAGAAATGTCATGTGATTCTTAGCAGGAATGTTAACTGGTCTGGGGGACTTTGGTCACAGCTGAGATGAGCAAAGGAATAAACTGGGGGCCTTTCAAAGGCAAGTGGTGGATCTTAGGGAGAAAATAGGGGATAAAGCAAGCATATTGAGTTATGGAATAGTACTATAATTTCAAAGTTGTGTGAAAGGCAGAAGAGAAAGAAAATTGGGGTTGTGGAACAGATTTTAGGGGAAAGAGAAAGTGAGCTGCCTGGGACTTTTAAAAAATACTTATTATTTTTTTATTTGGCTGCTCTGGGTCTTAGCTGCATGTGGGATCTAGTTTGCCTATCAGGGATCAAACCTGAGCCACCTGCCTTGGGAGCTCAGCGTCTCAGCCACTGGACCACCAGGGAAGTCAGTGGCCTGGGACTTTTTATACGAAATGATGTCACAGTGAAGTTGGGATGTGTGGTTGATGACATGAACCTGGAAGTGAAGGGTCAGAACCAGAGACAGAGATTTGAGTTCTTAGCACTTCGGTAGGCTGAATAATGACCCTGAAGACATTAATATCTTCATCCCTACAACCTGAGAACATTACCTTCTGTGGCAAAAGGAACTTTACAGGTGAGATTAACTTAAAGGTCTTGAGATTCTTTTTCCTGTGGGCCCAATATAATTATAGGTGTCCTTTGATGTGGTTGTTGTTTAGTTGCTAAGTCATACCTGACTCTTTGAGTCCCCATGGACTGCAGCACGCCAGGCTTCCCTGTCCTTCACTCTGTCTTGGAATTTGCTCAAATTTATGTCTAGTGAGTCAGTGGTGCCGTCCAACTATCTCGTCCTCTGTTACCTGCTTCTCCTCCTGCCCTCAGTCTTCCCCAGCATCAGGGTCTTTTCCAATGAGTTGGCTTTTTGCATTAGGTGGCCAAAGTGTTGGAGCTTCAGCTTCAGATCAATCCTTCCAGTGAATGTTCAGGGTTGATTTCCTTTAGAATTGACTATGACCCTGTATGTGAGACAACAAAAGAGACACAGAGGTATAGAACGGACTTTTGGCCTCTGAGGGAGAGGGAGAGGGTGGGATGATTTGGGAGAATGACCCTGAAACATGTATACTATCATATAAGAAACAAAGTGCCAGTCTATGTTCAGTACAGGATACAGGATGCTTGGGGCTGGTGTACAGGATGATCCGGGAGACTGTGTGGGGTGGGAGGTGGGAGGGGGCTTCGGCATTGGGAGATCATGGACACATGTGGCTGAATCATGTCAATGTATGGCAAAACCAGTTCAGTATTGTAAAGTAGAATAAAGTATTAAAAAAAAAAGAATTGACTGGCTTGATCTCCTTACAGTCCTTACAAGGGGAATAAAGGAGATCAGAGGGAAGCAAGAGAGAAATGATGGAAGCAAAAGTGGACACATATGAAGGAAGGGTCAGAAGATAATGAATGCAGGCAGCCTTGAGAGTGTGACAATGGCAAGGACAAAATTCCCTCGTGAAGCCTCCAGAAGAAACCAGCCTTGTTAATGTCTTGACTTTAGCTCCATGAAACAGATTTCAGTCTTCTGACCTGCAGAACTGTAAAGTAATACATTTATGTTGTTTTAAGCCACCAAGTTTGTGGTCATTTGTTAGAGCAGCCGCAAGAAACTAAAACAAGCTCCTAGTTATCACTAGAAGGAGAAGACCCTACAGATGAAAAATGTCCTTGCAGAATCTTTCAGTTCTGTTTCAAAACGTAGTGGGGAACCATGTAATCCCACTAATTGGCCCAAAGACAGAACCACACACAGGCTTCCTAAGAGCACAGATGGTCTGCTATGTCCCTCTTAATTTTTTTCCTCTGACCCTCTTTCTCCTTTTGGAGAGCAGGGAAGTCCTTAAAAAGTCCCTGTTATGGTATCTGCTACATAGGAAACAAAAAGAAGGCTGTGCTCAATTATGTCTGACTCTTTGTGGCCCCATGGACTGTAGCCCACCAGGCCCCTGTGTCCATGGGATTCTCCAGGCAAGAATACTGGAGTGTGTTGCCATTTTCCCTCCAGGGGGTCTTCCTGACCCAGGGATTGAACCCGTGTCTCTTGTGTCTCCTGCACTGGCAGACGGATCCTTTACTACTAGCACCGCCTGGGAAGCCTTTTCTCAAACTAAAGAGAATGCTTCACATTTCGTGTTCTCCACTTCATAAACATATCAGAAAACATTTTACCTACTTAAAAATGAAAGTCATTTCTATTTTGATGATTCTAATAAGATATTTTCATAGGGTAAGATTTTAAGTTCTCAAGCCCGTGTTTTCTGAATTTGTCCATATCTCCCTGGATATGTCTGTGGGCATATTCTCGGGAATTTGAAAAACGTTTATACATTACTCAGGTTTGAAGGACGTTGAAATACGTACGCGTTGAATGAAGAAAGGGCCGAAGAATACGTGTTTCCGAAACAATCAATCAGGTAGAGAATTCAGTGGGAATAAATGTAAAACGAGTTGTCTGGTGATCGGGAAATCAAAGACGTAATGGGCATATTTAGTTTTTTCCATTTCAAACTGTGGCAATTATGTGGCCATGGCCTTGTAACACTTCCCCCTCCTCTATTTAGAGGCTCTGACTCTACAAAGTTCAGGGCAGCTGTGAGCATGAATATCCCAGCACAGAAGACATCTTGCTCCTATTATCCGCCCGGCTGACAGTAACAAGTGAGCGGTGGCGTTCGCCTTTCGGCCTCTAATAGACAGCACAGCGCTGTGTGAGAACACCTGAGAGAATGGGGGTGCCTCTCCCCGACCTGACAAGGCAGGGGAGGAGGGCCCGGGAATCATTGCTGTGTCACTGGCACGTGATTTATTGCAATGGTTAATTATGTCTGCAGGGCACCATCTGGAGACCCAATTTGGGTTCTTTACGAACAAAAATTAAAGTCAAAATGCACCTTCTTCTGAACTCAACTGAGTCCCACTTTGGACTTCTCACACCTGGAGGATATTATTAATACCCTACGCTTAGTCCCCAAGCCACATCCTGACTGTTCCAGTTCAGAGGGTCTCAGCTACACAGAGCAGCTCTCACTGTGTAGACTAAGGATGTCCCTTCCTTAGACCATGCTGTCCAAGGGATAAACATGCAGAACACCCCAAACTCAACAGTTTTCTGAGTGGTGACTGACCATCAGCCAAAAGCAGTACTGTTGCATTTACTGACATAGGATTTTCTTTTTCTAGTGACCTGGGTTCGATCCCTGGGTTGGGAAGATCCCCTGGAGAAGGGAAAGGCTACACACTTCAGTATTCTGGCCTGGAGAATTCCATGAACTGTATTTCTGTGGGGTTGCAAAGAGTCAGGCATGACTGAGCAACTTTCACTTCACTTTCAGTGATCCACTCGCTGGTGATTGTCCCCAAACTATTTCTTTAAAAAGGATGCCAACAAGTCCATACTCAGTGAAGATTTTTTTTTTAATATTACCCAGTTTTCAAATAAATGTTTATGAGTCTTTTTTTTAAAAAAACATATTACTGTGAAGAGTTGATTTAAGAAATGCTTATTCCTTTCAATTAAAACCCAGAGCATTAATCAAATGTTTGACACTGTAAATGTTTCCAATTAACAACTAGCTTAAAACCACATGTGTTTCAAGCGAAATTCAAAAGATCTATCTGTACAGGTGACCTCAGAGAAACCATTAACACATGGCTGGAGACAGCAAGAAATATTCTCCATTTGTAAGACTGAGATAAAGCATCAGGTTAAGACTGAGTGTGACTTCAAACGCCCTTTTCAGGCAAGGGCTCCCTCAACTAGAAGTTGGGCATTTCTCACGGCATCAAAAAGAAGTAAAAATATGTGTATGAGTATATGTACACAGAGAGAGGGAGAGAGATAGAGACAGGGAGAAATGAGATTAGAAACAACCCCACAGTCCAATCTGGATGAGTAACTAGTAGTTCCAACCTTAGCAAAGACAGTGGTTGGTCATAACACAAACATCATCTGTAATCTTAGGGCCAAGAGAAATTTTCCAAGCAGCTCTTTTTCACTTTCTGCTGCAGAAATAGCAAGCTCAAATGTTTCCAGAGCCGAAGCAGAAAGTACAAATGGAAAAAATAGTGGGTAGTGTTGTAGTGGTGAGCCCAGTAATCTAGAGGGCATGTGTCCGTGTGTGTGTGCGCGTGTGCTCACGCGTGCACACACGTATAATACCTGTGTGTTCAGTCCCTCAATCATGTGTCTTTGCCACTCCATGGACTGTAGTCCACCAGGCTCCTCTGTCCATGGGATTTCCCAGGCAAGAATACTGGAATGGGTTACCATTTCCTTCTCCAGGGGATCTTCCCCACGCAGGGATCGAACACATGTCTCCTATGTCTCCTGAATTGGCCGGAGGATTCTTTGCTACTGAGCCATGTGGGAAACCCTCTAGAGGACAGTGCCTCCAACTAAATGTGAGAGCTGCTACCCAGCTCCAATGAAGCACTGTCCCGTGCTAATGGAAGCCCAGTTGGTCCCAACATACTGATATTTCAAGAGAAGCCAGGATGGAAGTTTTAAATAAGACTTAAATAAGTTTTAAATAAGAACTTATGAATTTTACATGATGGTGATTAGTTCAATTGACAACAACAACATAGACCTCTCTGCAGCCAATCTGTGACCCGTGTCTTCTGCATAAAGAACCAGGGGCTGGGAGAGAAACGGGGGCACAGTTGGGAGGGAAGTGAATCCTTTTCAGATATATGTCAGCACATCGCCAGCCTTGAGAGTGAGTTCTGGCTGGCTAGCTCACTGCTGAATCTGCCAGCTCCTTGCACAGAGAGCGCATACTTTCCAGATAATTCCTCAACTGATCGGTCAGACTTGGTTAAATTATTCCAGGTGTGCAATGCAGGGGGTTATTACAACCATACGGAAAATGGTAACATTAAGACATGCCTATTTGCCCAGTGTCCTGATGAATCGCATTCTCTCTCCGTCTCCCTGCAGCCTATCAACAGCTGGGCTTGTCAACTGAACCGTGAGAGCTGCGGGCAGACACCTAGGGCCAGTCTGCAGTGGATGGAAAGGTACATGTTTTTCTCTCTCTTTTGTTCCTCAAATGTTTTTCCAAAAGAAAAAAAAAACCCAGAAAGCATTTATAATAAGATAAATGCCTGGCAGGTCACAGAATAAAATATTTGACATTCAGAAACAATTTCAAGACCTAAAGAGCTCTTACATTCATGTTTGTGCACTGATTTTTTTTTTTCTCTATAGAACAAAACCAAGGTTTGTGTGTCTTTGAGGGAAACTGTTCAATGGCTTTAGAAATAAGAAAAGATGATAATTTTAGCTTATTGAGGAGACAGTTCAGTTTGGAACCAGAGCCAGAAGGCATGGGTTCTAGTTCTTTGTTTTGATTACTAACTGGTTAGCTGACTTGAGTGACTGGCATTGAAAGGATCCAGAAGAAGCACTGTGGCATAGAAATTATTTTGAACTGAAGGCGTTTGAGTTTCTGAAATCCTTTTATCTGCCTAAAAGCAGAGACCCCCTAAAGAGCTTAATTGTCATAAATCCCCTGTTTTGGGGAGCAAGTTAAATTTTTTTCTTCTCTGAGAGAGGAAATCAGTATCATAGCCAAACAGACATCATTTCAAAACTAACATATTGTCCACCTATTCTCCTAAGGGCTCTTTTATTTTCTCCAAGTGTCATTTGTTTTCCCATAAGCGCCCTTTTCACCCTCTTCCTAACGTTGAGATGGTACCCAAGGCCCCAGTTCCAGCTGCACCTTTGAGTCCCAATTTTCTGTGAATTGCTGCATTTACATGTATATGAATAAAAATGTCCTTTCCCTTGCCAGTCTATATTTTGTCAATTTACAGGACCCCGAGGAACAATCTAAGAGGGTAGAGGAAAATTGTTTCCTCTCCAAACAGCACCATTTCTCCTCGTCGCGGTTTTGATATGCATTTTCCTAGTGATTAGTAATTGAGCATCCTTTCACATGGCTCATTGGTCATTTGCCTACCTTCTTTGGAGAAATAGCTATTCAAATACTTTGCTCATTTTTAATTGGGCTATTTGTCTTTTTATTGTAAGAGTTCTTTATACATTCTGGACGTTACACCCTTATTAAAGACATGATTTACAAATATTTTGTCCTATTATTTGGGTTGTCCTTTTACTTTCTTTATGGCCTTCTTTGAAGCATGAAAGTTTTTATTTTGGATGAGGTTGTTGGGAGGAAAATTTTTCTCCTTCCAACTTGGGTCCTGTGGTTCTGGGTGTGCAAATTAAATAACAGTAAACAGATTAGCAGAAGAAAAATCGTATTATAGGTTCCTAGGATGCTCATCTATACAAGTTTTATTGTATACTCTCACTGGAGAGTAACTCCCTCAATAGCTAGAGATTAAAGTGCTATATACAAAATTTAACAAAGGTGTTTTTTGTTTGTTTTTGCTTTTAGGACTTCAGTGGGAAGGTATGAAAGATTCTATTGGGCTTTTTGGTGCTAATGGAATGGGGTAGCCTGTCTCCATCTGAGCTGAATTCACAGAAAATGCCCTAAGCATGGGTGAATGGCAGCTGCATTTTCTGATGCTCCACTTCAGCCAGATAAGGTGAGATCAGATAAATTTCTTTCTGCATCTTTTTAGCTCAAATGTTTTCATTTAAAATAATCTTTATGCTATGAGTGGATCCCCATGAAGTTTATCTTTTTAAATTTAGTTTTATTTTTTGGTTGCTTGTGCTTTTGGTGTGATGCTTTTGATGTGATTTTCTTATTGAACCAAGCTTGGGTCCCATCTCCTACGGGCAGTAAAGCCCATATACTGACACTGGGTTGTGGGGAAGGAAAGTGCAGTGTTTACTGCAGGCACCAAGAAAGGAGTCCAGGCAGCTAATCTTCAAAAGACCTGGCAGTGCCCCCCAGGGCTTTTGATTCCGTGGCAAGCTGGGATGTCTCTGGTAAGTATCAGAGCTCCTCTGTGATGATGTCAGACCATTCTTCCCTAGTGTATTGGCTTTGCCTACAATGGCGCATCGTTGACGGTCTTTTTTGTACCCAAGTTGGTCATTTGGCTTTGTCTCTGACGGGGCATTGGCTGGAAGGGTAGGGAACTGTGACCCTGACAGAGGGTTTTGCATTGCACTGGTTTGTTTCTTTGATATTTGACAACATGGGCTGTGAATAATTAAGTATGGGTGATCTGTTTTACCATGTAGTACCCTATGGTGTATTTTACAAAACTGGTAAATTTTCAGCTGTGTTTCAGTGAAAAGAAAGAAATATGGATCTGAGGTAAGTCTAGGTCTCCCATCTTCCCGACTGGTGCCTCCTTGACTAGTAAACCTTTCTCTGCTCTAAACTGTGATGTTTCAGTTTGTCTGATCTCACAATGTCTTGGGCACACAAACTTGGGTTTGACAACAATGAAACCATTGCTTAATCCAAGATTTGCACCTATGTTTTCTTACAAGACTTTTACAATTTTAGCTCTTATGTTTAGGTCTTTGATCTCTTTTTAGTTAACTTTTTGCATATGGTGTGAAGTAGGAGTTCAGCTTCATTTCTTTGGTTGTACAGACTATTCTTTCCTCATTGAATTATCTTAAGGACATTGTTTAAACCACGTGATCGCAAAAGCTTGAGTTTATTTCTGGACTCTCCAGTATATCCCACTGATCTCTAGGTCAAGTTTTATGCCACTTCCATGCAGTACTGTTTATTCTCTCTTTCTATTTATATTTTCAAATGTTACTTCAGTGAACATTTGCAGTAAAAACTCTAAAAGTCGTTATAATAATACAGTGAGTCTCTTGAAATATGTTAGTTCAGAAAGAAGTAGCGTAACAGAGCTTTCCTTTTGAAAGAGCTGCCAGCTGGGAAAATCATCAGGTAAGCTGTTCTGCAGGACAGGCTTCAGTATGAGAAGGAAGTAGATTTTGAGAAGCCCTTTATGTTCACGGACAGTGATGTTCACTCAGGGGTGTTTTTCTTCTTTCCTCACCTAAGCCAAGCATGCCCACCTTCTGCTTAAGTAGACTGATTTCTCAGCCAGGAGCACAAGAGTATATTTAAAAGATGACACCAATCCTTGGAATGAGACTTTGGTGGGTTTTCAGAGAATGTGTAATTTTGACCCCATGGACTGTAGCCCACCAGGATCCTCCTTTCATGAGATTTTTCAGGCAAAAATACTCGAGTGGATAGCCATTTCCTTCCGCAGGGGTCTTCCAACCCAGGGATCAAACCCAGGTCTCCTGCATTGCAGGAAGATTCTTTACTGTCTGAGCCATCAGGGAAGACCTATTGATATTGTACAGCTAGTAACATTTTGAGTGGGGTGATGACTTATGAGAGATTCTTCAAAGTTTTGACTCTACAAATGGCAATAATTCTGATGGGAGGGAAACAGAAGGGCGTCTAAAGAAAGAAATGATTGTTCAAGTACAGTTTTCAATTTTCTAAGGACAGTGACCAGATTCATCTTGCCTGTCACTGTATTTTTATGGCTAGCAGGGACCCTGGCATAGAATTGGTGCTGATAAGCATTTGCTAAATAAATAAGCTTGTATTTTAATAAAATATTCTATGTCTATATAATTGAATGGAAAGAAATGAGTGTAAAAAGGAAATGGAAAGAGAAGGCATTGATTAATTGGAAGGAAATAACCCAGAACAAGATAGTAAGTAGAAAATATTAAATGAAAACTGAACAAGTTGAAAACAGAAGACTATCACAAAAGAAGTGTTCCCACTCAGACTACACATTGGTCATGAGTGAATAGGCATTTCGCTCTATACAGTCACTCAAGGACCCAGGCTGATGGAGGCTCAGCATCTTACACCTGCCTCACCTGGATCATGCAGCAGCATCAGTTACTGTGGCTGTAAGAGTTAACTGGAGACCTGCGTGCAGGCTCCTGAAGGCTTCTGCTCAGCAATGAAACATGAATCCACTGAACTGCAAGGAGCTGGGAAATAGGAGCAAGGACCCACCGTCTAATATTTAGTCTTTTTACATTGCCAATTTTTAAACTTCATGCTGCTTTATCTTCAACCTAAAGGATAATACCTAGGAAATCATGGATTTGGTCTTCTATTATATTTTCTCTAATACATATCAGCATGAATGACTTTTAGAAATAGGAAAGTCCATTTACCTAGAATTATATCACATATTACAAAACGTGTCATTTTTAGAGACAGACGAACTTTGGACGCAATAGACTTCAAAAAAGAGAAAAAGGGAACAAAGCTTGTAGGAGAGGGACAGCACACAGAGATTGTGACACCTTGTAGGATTCACATGTGCCTCAAACTGCAGAACAATTATAACAATGGTGTCCCCAGACTGGGACAATGACTCTAATTTGGGAATATTAAACAAGATGGAAATGCCTAAGAATTAAGTCATGGGAGAGTAATAACAGTAGTTAAGAAATGCAACAGGAAAATTAGTTATAAAAATTGAGTTTTGATTTTCTGAATTTCTTTTTATGATGCCTTGTTTTAGTCATTTTACGAGGCTAGATATTTGAAGGAAAAGTAAACTGGTTCACTTCAAAATCACTTTGCTTTGATATTAACAATCCTGGTATTATAACCACCTGCTGTGCTCACCTTATCTCACTTGATCTTTTCAAAAACCATATAAATTGGATTCTATTAATAGTCCCACTTTAAAGATGAGACATCTGAGGCTAATTTACATTAAGATACTTGATCCAGATCACAGAGCTAAACTGAAACCCACGTCTTTGTCTAAAACCCAAACCTTCGAAAGGAGTTCTTATTTCCAAGGTTGTCATAGGGTCCTTCTTTTAAATTTTTACATCATTGCTTTGTCTCTTACTCTTCTTTGTAGAGGTAGCAAGGTGTAAAAAACCAGTTCAAAGAGGATTGTTGTTAGTAGATTCTCTGAGTGGTTATTCTGTCTCGTTTCATTTTCTTACTTTCATTTTTTCATCTCTTTTTCTTCTTTTTAACATCTTTCCCAGTCCAGAGGCCAGAATCAACAGGATCAAAAATCAAACAAAAATCTTGAGCTTCCCTAAGGACACACATGGGGGATTTGGGAATCTCAGCTGTACAAATATGACGCCATCTTTAGACAAACCATCTAGAAGGACGGGAGGGGGACCAGCCTCTGTGTGTTGCACGCAGATGTCTTGTCACCATGCCTCCAGCCAGCTTTATTATCTGACAGATACGGAGCACAAATATTGACTTTTGCTATTTTTACGGTAACTGCAGCTATAAATGTTGATTACTGCCGGAGAGAGCAGACTGGGAAGAAAGCAACAGTGTCTTCACAGCCCAAGAGAGCTTTTGTCTTTGCCTCGGGACAGAAGAAAGTAGGATATGAATAAGGTCCTCGTGGAATGATTCAATACAGGAATAATAAAGTGGTGATGATGTGAAAGATCCCAAGGATTTGACAGACTTGGGGAGAAAAAAAATTCCCTATTGATTCTGAATTGTCATCTGTGTTCATTTAGCCCAAGCAAGTTCTGAATGTAGGAAACACAGGAACTTAACAGAACTCAGCCCCTCTCCCATGTTACACGCTCTCATCCAGTGGGACTTCTTTCTCTTTCCCACACAATCATTGATAACGACATTTTCCAATTTCTTCCCATCCATACCCCAACATGGCATGGCAAGGGAAGTAATCCATCAGGATATAGAATTTTGTTGGTCTTCTGTAGGAAATGAAGGAATTCCTCTTTTGGTGGCAATCTATTCATTTGGCAAATGTACAAAAGCAGGGGAATTTTCCCATTTGGGGCTTTTTGGTTTTCAGATCCACATTTAAGATTTAGATCACCAGTGTAGAGTAATTCAGGTATCCTGTTGGATTAGATCTATTATGTTCTGTGTGAGCTTTGTGCGTGCAGGCATGCTCAGTCTTACCTGACTCTTTGTGACCCCCTGGACTGTAGCCAGGCTCCTGTGTCCATGGGATTTCCCAGGCAAGAATACTGGAGTGGGTTGCCATTTCCTCCTCCAGAGCATCTTCCTGACCCAAGGATCATAGACTCATCTCTGGTGTCTCCTACACTGGCAGACAGATTCTTTATCACGGTGCCACCTGGGAAGCCCTCAGCTTCAGAAACCAGCAAGATACGAGCTCTCCTTAAAGACACGGACGTGATGGAGGGATGGGCTGCTCTAAGCCTGGGAGTGGGTCTCCAGATAACTGGCTTCTCAATGCAAGAAAATAGGCTCGGCAGCTCAGCCAGGTGCCCAAAGGGACCCAGCCAGGTGCCCAGCCTCGGCATGGCTCAAGGCTGTAGAATCTCTATCTCAAGGTCCGGCTATCTCTGACCAGCATCTAAGCTCAGGCACCAACCAGCCCATAGGAAACAGATCTGCACCTTCTTGAGAGGTTCAGGGAGTAGGAATAAGATCCACTGAGCCACCATCAGTGTCAAAAAGCACTCCGACAGATGAAGAAGGGCACAGTAACAACTGTGGTCCGGAGGAGAAAGGGTGCCTGAGTGTTGAAGGTGGGTGTCTACATCTGTGCATGCTAAGAACAGATGAAGTCCTAGGTTTCCTTTAGATTCACTCTCAGGAGACCTAACACATTAGTTCATTGCAGCAGTGGCTTCTGTGGTCGAAGGCTGCTGCTATCTTCCTTGAAAGAGTCTTTCATTGAACTGACTTAATGAGTTCCATTTAGGGGTTTCTATTGACTATGCCAAAGCCTTTGACTGTGTGGATCACAATAAACTGTGGAAAATTGTGAAAGAGATGGGAATACCAGACCACCTGACCTGACTCTTGAGAAACCTGTATGCAGATCAGGAAGCAACAGTTAGAACTGGACATGGAACAACAGACTGGTTCCAAATAGGAAAGGGAGTACTTGAAGGCTGTATATTGTCACCCTGCTTATTTAACTTCTATGCAGAGTACATCATGAGAAACGCTGAGCTGGAAGAAGCACAAGCTGGAATCAAGATTGCTGGGAGAAATATCAATAACCTTAGATATGCAGATGACACCACCCTTATGGCAGAAAGTGAAGAAGAACTAAAGAGCCTCTTGATGAAAGTGAAAGAGGACAGTGAAAAAGTCAGCTTAAAGCTCAACATTCAGAAAACGAAGATCATGGCATCCAGTCCCATTACTTCATGGCAAATAGATGGGAAACAGTGGAAAACAGTAGCTGACTGTATTTTTCTGGGCTCCAAAATCACTGCATATGGTGACTGCAGCCATGAAATTGAAAGATACTTTACTCCTTGGAAGGAAGGTTATGACCAACCTAGAGAGCATATTCAAAAGCAGAGACATTACTTTGCCAAAAAAGGTCTGTCTAGTCAAGGCTATAGTTTTTCCAGTGGTCATGTATGGATGTGAGAGTTGGACTGTGAAGAAAGCTGAGCACCGAAGAATTGCTGCTTTTGAACTGTGGTGTTGGAGAATACTCTTGAGAGTCCCTTGGACTGCAAGGAGATCCAACCAGTCCATCCTAAAAGAGATCAGTCCTGGGTGTTCATTGGAAGGACTGATGTTGAAATTGAAACTCCAATACTTTGGCCACCTCATGCAAAGAGTTGACTCATTGGAAAAGACCCTGATGCTGGGAAAGAGTGAGGGCAGGAAGAGAAGGGGACGACAGAGGATGAGATGGTTGGATGGCATCACTGACTCGATGGACATGGATTTGGATGAACTCTGGGACTTGGTGATGGACAGGGTGGCCTGGCGTGCTGCGGTTCATGAGGTCGCAAAGAGCTGGACACGACTGAGTGCCTGAAATGAACTGAACCCAAGAGAGGTGGGATGGAACACATGAACATATCATATCAGGGGAAAAAAAACATGGTTTCAGAGTCAAGCCGAGTTGGATACAATTCTAGGTCCAGACACATACATTTCGTGTGATTTTATAAAAGTTTCTTGGTTATTTTTTTTCTGAGCCTTATTTTCATTTTCTATAAAAAGAGAAAATGGCATGGTTATTGCAAGGCTGAAAATAAATATCTGTACAGTGTTTACCATCCATAGACTTCCCTGGTGTGGTGGCTCAGTGGTAAAGAATCCACCTGCCAGTGCAGGAGATGTGGGATCAATCCCTAATCCGAGAAGATCCCACACACAACGGGACAACTAAGCCTCTCACATGTGTATGCAAATACTGGAACAACCTTAGCTTTTACTAGACAGACCTTTGTCGGCAGAGTGATGTCTCTGCTTTTCAATACGCTATCTTGGCCTGTCACAGCTATTCTTCCAAGGAGCAAGCATCTTGGAGACTGGGAGAAATCCATATACATCTTTCTTTGGCTCACTCATAAGTCATTTTCTCCCAATAAGCAAAAATCTCACCTAAAACAAATTAGATCATTTTGCTTTTTTTAACAACATGTCACAGATTTTCTTCTCCTCTTTGCCATGTTTTGTCAATCATGAGACATGATCTTGCAGAGACCCTGACAAGGCTGAGCTCACAGCAGAACTAGCCTGACCCAGTAAGCTGACCCGGAAACCTCATGGGTGAATCTTTCTGAAATATCACAGCCCCATTTCAGGGCCTTTGTGGTCAGTCTTCAGATAACGGTCTCAGCTCCTTACAGTGTGTCCATCACCTCATCTGCAGTGTTAACATTTTTAGTTTGTGTTGGACTCTGCAGAGTTGAGAAAAAAAAAACAAAACATTTTCAGGCAAGCAGTTCAGAAGTCAAGGTGATCCGTGACTTTCATTCTTTCCCACATGACATTCCAGAGACATCAGCTCAAAGCAGCAAAGTCCTCAAACAGAAAATCAAACTATCCCAGCCCCCTTGCCGTGTCGTCTGAGTCACCATGGGGAATCTTGTAGGATTTTCCCATTAATTCTCAAGAATGGGCCACTCCAGCCTTCATGATGAGTTTATCAGTCTGCGTTTTATTAGCAGGCCCGTTATGCGTTTTCCAGGATGTATGATTATCACCATATGTGAGATATACATCTCTAGTCACCTCTGAGATGGCAAGTAGGATATTCCCCAGGGATGTCTTGCCACTGGGTGAAAGGGGCGCCCCTACTTGGAGAGACAGCCATCTGCTGTGTCCAACCAGCAGGGGCTGGGGAGGAACAGTGTATGGAGAGGGCGGGAAGTACAGTCTGAAAGACGTATTCCACACTGTAATGGCTTATTTGTTTACATCTGTAGTAAGTAGTTTAAAATCTCAACACTAAAAAAAGTGTTTCAGTGTTCTAATTCATAATGGAATGATTACTAAGACCAGGGTACTAGACACACTCGAGGTGCTTTTTTCTTTGACCATTTCGGAATGAATGCCCCACAAAGGCATCCTCCAGATTTCTAAATATGCCGTGAAAGAGCCTGAAGATGAACCCTCCACTGCATTCACAGAAGGTAACTACCTTCTTGAGGGAAGAAGACTTAAGAGAAGTTTATTTTTAGGTGATTGGACTATTTGTTCACTATTATCCTATTAGAATGTTCTCATGTGTTACCATCAGAAATTGAATATTAACAACATTTAAAAAGTTATGCAATAATACAGATAAGATGGCCTTACAGGAGTGCTAAGCCTGCCTAGTTGAGCAATTTAGGACATTTCCTCAAGGTTTCTGGACCCAGTTTCTCATCAGAAAGAGACAGTGCTTGGTCAAGCTGTCCGCCAAGACTCTGTTCCTGGGAAGAGAGAGATGAGGAATCAGGATGGTGAGAGAGAAAACTGAGTGTGTGTGTGTGTGTGTGTGTGTGTGTGTGTGTGTGTGAGAGAGAGAGCATGTGAGAATTGTGCTCCAAGACCCCAGCCTGTTCAAATCATCCCCAAGAGGAATTCGTGGATGTCCTTCTACCTTTAACCAAGTTTGAAAAATACGGGGCTAAATAATTCACTAATAATAATTCTGGTTCTACAAAATGTCCAAACCAAACCAGAGCAGCCAGTAAGAGGAACTTCTAGATCTACAAGTCGTGAGCTCTGAGCTGAAAGGTACAGTATACCTGGAAGCCTGTGGAAGCCCTCAGCTCCCACCTCTGCTATGTCCTGCCTGTTGAAGGAGGCAGCAAAGAAAGTGAAGGCACCTCCACATCCAGCCCTCCTTCTGCCTGGTTCTTTGTGTCTCGGGGCTGGGGTTGCCTCTGGAGGTCTCATCCTGACCTGACGTGTTATGATCCTTTAGTTTTTTTCTTTATGTATATTTTTATTGGAGTGCAATTGCTTTACAATGTTGTGTTAGTTTCTGCTATACAACAGTGTGAGTCAGCTATAAGTGTACAGATAGTTTCCTCCCTGTTGAACCTCCCTCGCATCCCCGCCGCTCCATTTGACCGCTCTTCGTCATCACAGTGCACCAAGCTGAGCTCCCTGCGCTGCACAGCAGCTTCTCTCTAGCTGTCTGTTCGACACATGATAGTGTATACATGTCAATGCTGCTCTCTCAGTTCATCCCACACTTTCCTTCCCCTCTTGAATCCCCCTGTGCATTTTCTACACCTGCATCTCTACTTGTTCCCTGCAAATAAGTTCATTTGTGCCATTTTTCTAGATCCCACGCATATGTTAATATGTGCTATTTCTCTTTCTCTTTCTGATTTACTTGACTCTGTATGACACACTCTAGGTCTGTCCACGTCTCTACAAAAGTGACTCGTTAGTTTTGAAATTCAAACTAAGCACTGCTATTTATCAGTGGAAACTCTTCCTATGGCGAGTGATGGAAAATCCAATGAAGTTTACAAAATCTAAAAGGGATGGTATTTTTCACGTACCGAGAGTTGAGAGCTTTAAGCTTAGATGGATCCCGTGCATCAAGTGATACAACTGGTGTCTTCTCTTCTCATCCTGTGTCCCCCAGTGTCCTGTTCTCAGGTTCCAGGTGATGACTGGGTGGCTGCCTTCAGGTTCTATCCAGAATAAGGTGGAACATTCCTTTCTGGCCATCTCTGTCTGCTCACTTCCTTGAAAGTCCAGGATTTACTCACCAGGCCAACTGTAGCCCTTGGTCCTCTAGATCCCAATTGTGGGGGAGAGGAGAGCTGGAGTTCTGATTTAGAGCACAATTTCCTGACCTGTAGAGAAAACAGTAGGTCCACCGCCCTAGTGGCGCTTCTGACTACTTTTACAAAAAGTTCTGAAAACAGTAGGAGACAGGCTGGCCTGGGTAGCCACTCCTGTAGCCTCCTCTGTCTTCTGTGAGTCCAAAGAAAGAATCAGGGGACTTCCCTGGCCCTCCGTGGTAAGGACTTCTCCTTCCAATGCTGGGGTTATGGGTTCAATCCATGGTCTGGGAACTAAGATCCCACATGCCTCAGGCCAAAAACCAAAACATAAAATAGAAGCAATATTGTAACAAATTCAAGAAAGACTTTAGAAATGGTACACATCAAAAGAAATCCTAGAAAACATAATCAGAGACAAATGTTACCTCTGCAGCTTAAGTTTTCTGACATAACATACTTGTAACAAAGGATTTTATAAAGCAATATACCTTTTAATTTAAATGTCAAATATTTTCAAATTATGGGGCAATACATCAATACTCTCTTAAGAAGAAATACATGAGCAGTCCCTCAATAGGGTAGTCCACAGACTGAGTCTCAAGTAGATTAAGAAGAGAATCAGAAACTGAGGGTGTTGTTGCATGAAAAATAGAAACTATGCCAGGTTATATACAACGAAGACCTCTAAGTTATCATTAAAAAAATGACCTTGTTAACCAAAGCCAATCTCTGTTTACCATGAGAAAAACATTATTTTAGTTCATTAATAATTCCCAAAGTGTCTTATTTAATATTTTGACAGTCATTTCAAATGGAAACTTTCATATGCACACAGCAATGACTATTTAAAAATGGGCTTCCCATGTGGCTCAGTGGTAAAGAATCCACCAGCCAATACAGGAGACTTGGGTTCAATCCCTGGATTGAGAAGATCCCCTGGAGAAGGAAATGGCAATCCACTCCAGTATTCTTGCCTGGAGAATCCCATGGACAGAGGAGCCTAGCTGTCTATAGTCCTCGGGGTCCCAGTGAACCAGACATGACTGAGTGACTAAACAACAATGATGTATATACACACTCACTTGTACACACATAATTATTATTACTAATTGTAATAATAACCTGAGGTAATGAGGAAAGAAAAGGTTGAGCTTCCAAAGACAATATGTGTGGATATTGAGAGCACCATTAGCTGAAAGGAAAAAACAAATTTACTCTCATATTTTCACCAAGTTTTTACAGTCTTGAATAGCAGAAACCGTTCTTATTGATTAAATTTCATAATTCTGAATTTGATCAAATCATAAAACACCCATCAGACTGCAGTTTTTATAACCATAATAGATAATGAGGGGAAAATGGAATTAGTAAGTTAGGGGTCACTGAGTATTCAATTATCCCAGCTTCATCTTGTTAAAAAAATTAGAAATTGTGCATGCATGTGTGTGTTTGCAATCACAGGAAGCATTTCTTCTAAACTCACAGAAGCTGTTTCCAGCTCTCTATGGCAGCATCTTACAGGCGAGCAGCAGATACTCTTTTATTTTTTTCATGTGTATGGACACTTGTTGGTGAATAGATGGGGAAAAAATGGAAACAGTGACAGATGTATTCTTGGGCTCCAAAATCACTGTGGATGGTGACAGCAGCCATGAAATTAAAAGACGCTTGCTCTTGGAAGAAAAGCTATGACAAACCTAGATAGTATATTAAAAAGCAGAGACACATCTTTGTTGACAAAGGACTGTATATTGAAAGCTACGGTTTTTCTAGTAGTCATGTACGGATGTGAGAGATAGACCATAGAGAAGATTGAGCACCCGAGAATTTATGCTTTTGAGCTGTGGTGCTGGAGAAGACTGTTGAGACTCCCTTAGACAACAAGAAGATCAAAACAGTCAGTCCTAAAGGAAATCAATCCTGAATATTCATTGGAAGGACTGATGCTGAGGCTGAACCTCCAATACTTGGCCACCTGATGCAAAGAGCCAACTCATTGGAAAAGACCCTGATGCTGGGAAAGATTGAGAGCAGGAGGAAAAGAGGGCAGCGGAGGATGAGATAGATGGATGTATGGCATCACCAACTCAATGGACATGGGTTTGAGCAAGCGCCAGGAGATGGTGAGGGACACGGAAGCCTGGCGTGCTGCAGTCCATGGGGTCACAAAGAGGTGGACACGAATGAGCAACTGAATGAAAACAACAACAACATGGACACGTGTCCTCTAGGAGCCCAGGGTCGTGTTTCTCTGTGGACCCTTCCAAGAGTCCAGACCAAGCCAAGACCTTCATCACATCCCTGGGCTCAGACCTAAAGAGTTTCCCTGAAGTGCAGATGCGGCGCTCCAATTCCTGCTGCCAGTCTCCTGCTGCTGCTAAGTCGCTTCAGTCTGTCCGACTCTGTGCGACCCCACAGACGGCAGCCCACCAGCCTCCCCCATCCCTGGGACACTCCAGACAAGAACACTGGAGTGGGTTTCCATTTCCTTCTCCAATGTCTCCTAAGAAATGCTAAATACTTGTTGGGAGTTTAAATTAACCAGCTCAGAGGTGTCTGTTTCCGGCTGAAAATGTCTCCACTTTATTCAAACTTCATCGGCCTGTTGTAAAACCAGCAGGGGGAGCCATAACATAAAGGTGTTTTAGGGATTCAGCCTTTAAAAATTGAAGTATTGTTGATTGTTTCTTTGGATGGGTGATATTCACAGCAGGAGTTCCATAACTTGTGACACACCACTGATGACATGAGATTCTGGAAGGGACGTTGAGGTAAAGAAGGTTATCTTTACATTCCCATTTATGTGACTAAGAATGAATACAGAAAAATCTTTTACCAGTCTTAGAAATTGCTGATGGTTGCCTTCACCATGTCAGAAATCTTAAGGCCCTTTCACAGTACAGATTGGAGAGAAGTTATCAGTCCATGGGCTTCACTGTTCGCAGCCTGGCTGAAGAAGATGCTAGAACTTCCTGCACATATGCTAAGTTGTTTCAGTTGTGTCTGACTCTTTGAGACCCAATGGATCATAAACCACCAGGCTCCTCAGTCCATGGGATTTCCCAGGGAAGAATACTGGAGTGGGTTGCCATGCCCTCCTCCAGGGGATCTTCCTGATTCAGGGATTGAACCTGCGTATCTTATGTCTCCCGCATTGGCAGATGGATTCTTTAACACTAATGGCACCCCACTCCAGTACTCTTGCCTGGAAAGTCCCATGGATGGAGGAGCCTGGTGGGCTGCAGTCTATGGGGTCGCTGAGAGTTGGACACGACTCAGTGACTTCACTTTCACTTTTCACTTTCATGCATTGGAGAAGGAAATGGCAACCCATTCCAGTGTTCTTGCCTGGAGAATCCCAGGGACGGCGGAGCCTGGTGGGCTGCCGTCTATGGGGTGGCACAGAGTCGGACACGACTGAAGCGACTCAGCAGCAGCAGCACCACCTGGGAAGCCCCAGAGCTTCCTGAAAGGAACCCCATGTATCTAGGAGTCATGTGCTCATCATCTAGGACAGGTAGGCATCTGAGAAAGGCGAGGTTTGTTTCTACCTGTGATGAGCCCAAAGCACCTGAAATCATACAGGGCAGAGAAACCAGCTGTGGCCATTGTTTTGACCTACAGTAGCAGCAGGGGTGGTGCCACCATGAAGGCAGGTGCTGGCCCAGCTGATTTCTTGTTCTGCCACAAACCCAGAAGTACCACCTGAGGCTCAAAGGCTCAAAGTACCACCTGTTGCACTGGCTGTTTCCTCCTTCTTACAGGAAAGTGGACCTTAATTTCAGCAAAGCAAAACTAGATTTTTCATTCCTCTTTTTCCTAACTCAGAAAGATTTAAAATATTATAGTCAAAGTGATTCAAACTTAGCCCCTTTTAGGTACATGCAGCTCTATAAATGTCAGCAGAGGAAAGCACACACACAGAAAAGAGTCTGCCAGAGAAGAGAAACAATCTGAAAAATCAGACTGTGAGATGAAATTCCTATAGGAGATAGAACAAAGTACATGAGAATCTCTAATTTGTATTGTTTTTAAGTCTTTCTTGAATTTGTTACAGTATTGTCTCTGTTTTATGTTTTTATTTGGTGGAAGGGGGTGCCTGAGGCATGTGGGATCTTAGTTCCCTAACATAAGTGATCAAACCCACAATCCCAGCATTGAAAGGTGAAGTCTTTACCACTGGACGGCCAGGAAAGTCCCTCTTATTGGTATTCTGATCAAGTTTGAGAAGCGGTGGCATCAGTGGATATAGAGTCATGAAAAGGGACAGATCTGAGGTCCAACAGATTGTTTACAGATGAAAAGCCAACGTGTTAAATGTTAAAACCTCCTGTAAGAAGTGGGTGGAAAAAGAGACTGTCTTGCAAATGATCTTGTTGTCTGTATGAATCCCTTTAACCCCTATGCTAGGACTAAAGTGAAAGTGAAAGTTGCTCAGTTGTGTATGACTCTTTGCAACCCCATGGAGAATTTTCTAGGCCAGAATACGGGAGTGGGTAGACTTTCCCTTCTCCAGGGGCCCAGCCCAGGATTGAACCCAGGTCTCCTGCGTTGCAGGTGGATTCTTTACCAGCTGAGCCACAGGGGAAGCCCAAGAATACTGGAGTGGGTAGTCTATTCCTTTTCCAGCAGATCTTCCTGATCCAGGAATTGAACTGGGGTCTTCTGCATTGCAGGCAGATTCTTTACCAACTCAACTACTAAGGAAGCCCTAAAGATGTAACCATGGTTTTTCCAGTGGTCATGTATGGATGTGAGAGTTGAACTGTGAAGAAAGCTGAGTGCTGAAGATGCTTTTGAACTGTGGTGTTGGAGAAGACTCTTGAGAGTCCCTTGGACTCCAAGGAGATCCAACCAGTCCATTCTGAAGGAGATTGGTCCTGGGTGTTCTTTGGAAGGACTGATGATGAAGCTGAAACTCCAGTACTTTGGCCACCTCATGCAAAGAGTTGACTCATTGGAAAAGACTCTGATGCTGGGAGGGATTGGAAGCAGGAGGAGAAGGGGACGACAGAGGATGAGATGGCTGGATAGCATCACTGACTCAATAGACATGAATTTGAGTGAACTCTGGGAGTTGGTGATGGACAGGGAGGCCTGGTGTGCTGCAATTTGTGGGGCTGCAAAGTTGGACACGATTGAGTGAACTGAACTGAACTGAACTGAAGGATGTAACCAAAAGATAAGGACTTCCAGTGATGATTGCATGTGCATTTTCAAGAGTTCTCTAGTGATAATGTGGGCCTTCCCTGATGGCTCAGAAGGTAAAGAATCTGCCTACAATACAGGAAACACAGAAGATGCTGGTTCAATTCCTGGGTCAGTAAGATCCCTTGGAGGAGGAAATGACAACCCAATCCAGTATTCTTGCCTGGAAAATTCCACAGACAGAGGAGCCTGGAGGGCTACAGTCCACGAATGCAAGGAAGTCAAACCAGTCAATTCAAAAGGAAATCAACCCTGAATATTCATTGGAAGGATTGATGCTGAAGCTGAAGCTCCAGTACTTTGGCCACCGGATGCAGAGTTGACTCGTTGGAAAAGACCCTGATGCTGGGAGAGGTTGAGAGCAGGAGGGAAAGAGGGCGGCAGAGGATGAGAGAGTTGGATGGGATCACTATCTCAATGGACATGGGATTGAGCAAGCTCTGGGAGACAGTGAAGCCTTCCTCCAGAAGACAAGGAAGACTGGCGTGCTGCAGTCCTTGGGGTTGCAAAGAGTCCGGCATGACTTAGCCAGTGAACAACAACAAAGCTGTCAGGAAGTAGTTGAAAAACGGAGGCTTTAAATGGCATGAAGAACATTTGCCTCCCTCCTCCCTCTCCAAATATGTGGGAAAACAGCAAGGAAGAGTGTTCTAAGGGGAAGTACATTTTTAAAATGTCAAGAAGGTGGAGTGACAAAGGATTTAGGAGAGTCAATTTCTCATTGAATAGGAGCTTCAGTTGACAGAGTAGAAATTTCTTTGAAGAAAGTGGAGAGATTTAAGAGAAATTATAAAAAAGAATGTAGCAGAGAGATGATTAATGGATGGCAAAGTGTTCGTCTCATGCATTGAGAAATTATATGAGTTAGACACGATGGAGTAAAATAAGAACCACATTGAGTTATATTCTAGACTTTTTTTTTTTTTTTTTTGGCCACATAGCATGTGGGCTCTCAGTTCCTGGCCAGGGATCGAACCTGTGCCCCTTGCATCAGAAACTGGGATTCTTAATCACTAGACCACCAGGGAAGTTCTCTTCTAGATGTAATTTTTTAAATGTCATTTTTGGTGGAAAAAATATACTAAGTACAGAAGCAGAAGGAGTTCAACAACTGAAATGGGAGCTAAAAGCATTGTGTTGCCAGATGGTGACTCCGGATATCAGACACCAGAGGGGCAACACTGTTATCCATTTTGAGGTTGAAAGATTGTGAGACTGGAATTTTATACCCAGCTGTTGTTTATGTGATAGGGTGCTGAAAATTCTCAGAAATGTAAGGACACATAAAATACAGCAATCAACATACACTTCTTATACATGTGCCCTGAGAACTTGAGTAAATGAAGAAATGTTAGGAACACAGCTTCTATATCAAGATAGGACTTTAAGCACATATATACCTCTCTGTTTTCTCTTCAAATCCCAGGAAAATGACTAAAGAAGGATAAGAATGAGATTAAGTCTTCAGCAGTCCTGGAAAACAGATGATTTTATCTGCAGAATTTTTTTTTTTTAATCTGCAGAAATTTTAAGGAATTTTGGAAGATTATAAAGTAGACTGGTTTGACCAGGAAAATAGAGCCAAAACAATCACAAACAAACAGAGACGTCTGCAATGGATCACTGAAGAAGCAAGTACCCGTCTTCCCCACAGAGTCCTGGAAAAACTCCAAGATCATCAGCAAGAGCTGGAAATATTTGTTGAATGATGTTGAATGAGTGGGAAGACTGTGTGGCAATTAGCAGCCTAATTAATTGAAGGGTTGCCAACCCAGCTGGACTGGTCCTCAGCTCTGCTACACAGAAGGCTGGCTATGTCATTTTCTCCTAGGATATAGCAGATGAGACGAATTCTGTAAATAAAGGGGAGGCTCTGCTTCCCAGAAAGGGAAAAATAATAGGAGAGCAGCTCTGTAGATGCGGGAAATGTCCTAAAACTCTCTGCTCCAAGAGGAATAGTTGCTTGGCTTGTTCCAACTCATTGAGATGAGCTCTTAACCTGCACATGTACACTCTGCCTGCCCAACCTGAAAAGAAGTCTGTTTGTGGCAATACCCACACCCATCCACCCAAAGAGGACTGAAGCATGTTCCCATCTGGGGCAGGGATCTGGGGTAGGAATGGTACCTTCCACAACTGCTAGAGAGTCAGTGGAGTGACCAACAGTGATGACTCTCATCTTTCAATCATAATTATAGGTGGACAAGCAGGCCATGAGGAAAAGCAAACCATTAAAAAGAAGTATCTACATAGACAGTGGAGCAGATGATCTCTGAGATATTAACAAAGGCACGAGAGGATAACTTAATAACTCAAGTAGAATCAGCAAAAATACATGATGAATAGTGAATAAGTAGATCAGTAGATAGATGATGGGTAATAGATGAATAGGTAAATGGATATAAAGATAGATAGGAAAACTTATTTTGAAAATGAATCAAATGATAGAAAGAATCTGAGAAATTTAAAAATTGCTTAAATTGTTACAGTCATGGGAATACTACTTAGAGCTGAACTTAGTAAACTCTGATAATTTTCCTTTCCTGCACAACTCTTTACACTGCCTGGAAGCAATAATTATATTTTTGTTCATTTTTTTTGCTCAGTTTTCTGCATATTTATTGACAGTTTGATCCATATTCTCCAGCAATGATCTAGATCTCTTCTCAACAAATTTCTACATATTAGGCATTGTAATGCTTTCATTTTTGGAGAAATTTCTCCATGACTTGTTGCAGTGTGGAAAGATTATCTTCTGCAAGGGTTATCCTAGCTTCCCTGATCTTCTTCACCCTCCTGGAGATTTTTCTTCACTTCTCTCTTGCTGGATACCCCGTTTCTTCAGTCTCATGTCTTCTTTCTGGGTTTACTCCTTTGTTTTGGTGGAGCACGTCTTCCAGTGACTTTCCTTGGAAGGATGTATAAGAGGTAAATGTTTTGAGACCTTCAATTTCTGAAACAGTTGGCATACTTTTACCTGACACTTGATTGACCTTTGAGCTAGGTTTCCAGTTTTAAGGATAGGAATTGGAAAATATTGTTTGCTTTTCTTATAGTTTTCAATATTTGCTATTAAGAAATCTGAAATCACTGGGATTCTTGATCTTTGGCATAAAACTGGTTTCATTTTCTTCCTGTCTAGGAGACTGTAGGGTATCTTCTGTGTTCCCAGTCTTTTGAGACAACACAGTGGAAGGCTTGAAGTGTGTCTCTTTTCATTCTTTCTCTTAGTCACTCAGACAACAGGCCTTTGACTCTGGAAGTTCATGTATTCCGTCCTGCCAGATATTCTTTAATTATCTTGATCATTTACTCCCCTCCATTTTATTTGTTCTTTTTCTAGAATTCTCATGATGTGATTATTGGATCTCTTGGATTGTTGTCCTCAATTTCTCAGAGTCCCTTCCACGAGAAGGAAGTGAAGTGACAGAATTCTTAAACTAAAGGCTAAGCTTGAAAAATCCTAGCACTAAGTCCAAAACCTTTCCTCCAACACTGCCCCACCCTTTTCCCACAGGGAGACATGCCAGAGGGTGTCATTAGCAGAGGGTAGGATGAATTGAGAGAGTAACGTGGAAACATATACATTACCATACGTAAAATTAGATAGCCAGTGAAATTTACTCAAATCCAGTGTTCTGTGATAGCCTAGATGGGGGGATGGGGTAGGAGGTGGGAGGAAGGTTCAAGAGGGAGGGGACATATGTATACCTGTGGCTGACTCATGTTGATATATGACAGAGGCCAACACGATATTGTAAAGTGATTATCCTTCATAAATAAATTAAAAAAAAAATGTGAAGGCAATATACGAAATGGGAGAAAAGATTTGCAAATCGTGTACCTGATAAAGACTGATATCTAGAATATAGAAAAGGCTCTTTGAAGTCAAAAGGAAAAAGAAATAATCCTTTTTGAAAAGAAAATACCAGAAAAAGGGTTTATGGAAATAAATGAAAGCAGCTAGTGAGGGTAAGACAGAACATTGCAGAAGCCTAGTCATGGAGAAGATACAGAGGTTTCATGTGGGAATTTCATGACCAGCTGTGATGCCTCTGTAATTACATTGGTGGGGACTTTGACTCAATATAGTGAAGGTCCGAGAGCTTTGTGCTTCGTGCACATCACTTTCAAAGAAAGCAATGGGTCCATTTCTGCAAGCAGGAATTGCTTCACCATGAAATAAACATCATGTGATTTCAAACAATGTACAATAAATGGGAATTTTTCTTACTGGTGTTGCTAAACTCATTTTCTTTCAACAAGCATCATCTTAGAGGCAATAATCAAACTTCTAAATGTATGGAGGGTAAAAGATGAAATCTTAAAATTCTGAAATACAGACATTTAGGGAAAATGACAAGAGGAAAGATTTCTACAATGTCAGCCAACTTTCCCCCACTCCCACAGAGCTCCTTAGCATATCCTGACAACATTTAATATTTACTCACTTCTCATCCTCCATCAATTATAAACAAGCACCAGAGTGTGGGGGCAAAACCCTCATTAAGTACAACCTCAGATTATAAGATGCTTTAAGTTCAAGGTAAGAAATCTTACAAGAAAGTGTTAATTTTAAGATAGAATGAAGCATATTATATTGGCTTCCCTCGTAGTTTAGCTGGTAAAGAATCTGCATGCAATGCAGGAGACCTCGGTTTGATTCCTGGGTCGGGGAGATCTGCTGAAAAAGGCATAGGCTACCCACTCCAGTATTCTTGGGTTTCCCTGGTGGCTCAGCTGGTAAAGAATCTGCCTGCAATGTAGGGACCTGGGTTTGATGCCCTAGGTCAGGAAGATCCCCTGGTGAAGGAAATGGCAACCCACTCCAGTATTCTTGCCTGGATAATCCCCATGGACAGAGGAGCCTGGCGGACTACAGTTCATGGGGTCACAAAGAGTCGGACACGACTGAGCAACTTTCACTTATGACCAATATTGGGAGGTAATGATCAGTTGATTGATGGGGGCCAGAGAGATATTTTGGGACAATGTAGAATGGAAAATGGAGAAGACAATGGCACCCCACTCCAGTACTCTTGCCTGGAAAATCCAATGGATGGAGGAGCCTGGTGGGCTGCAGTCCATGGTGTCGCTAAGAGTCAGACACGACTGAGCGACTTCACTTTCACTCTTCACTTTCATGCATTGGAGAAGGAAATGGCAGCCTACTCCAGTGTTCTTGCCTGGAGCATCCCAGGGACAGGGGAGCCTGGTGGGCTGCCATCTATGGGGTCGCACAGAATCGGACACGACTGAAGCGACTTAGCAGCAGCAGAATGGAAAATGCTTCTGGATCAGCAAGAGCTACAGATCAAAAGGGATCTATTCTCCTGGGGAGGCAGAAGATGTTGTAGGAGTGAAAGAAGAATTATATCTGCAGAAGCTGGGGGTGAACTTGAAGACTTAAGGAAACGGGTTCTCAAGTGTAGCCCAGAAGTCAGGGCCTGGAGGAGACTGAATGTCCCTTCGGTCAGAACAGGATTTTGATTAGGGTTTAAAATATGATATGAAAAAGAAATCTTGTTCCAAGGCCACGTAAGTCCAGTTTGCCCATAAGTCCAACACAATTGGCTATGTAGTGCTGTACCGTAATAGGTTTATAATACTTATTACAGAAATCATACAAAGAAAAACACAAAAATACAGAAAGCATTTTTGATCTTACAGCACAGCACCTCGAAGAGTATAGCAGTACAGCACAACAGCTGGCACATGGGCTGGCATCGAGTGAAGAGGCAGGAAGAGCTACTGATGGAGCAAGGAGAAGAGGTGGGAGATGGCAGAGCTGAAGGGTCGTCAGCAACTGGAGATGGAGGGCAAGCTTCAATTTCCCTCACACCTGATTTTGACGGAACACATACGTTTGCATCTTTGAAAGCTCACAAGGCTTGTATGTAGGGGACCTACTGTAGTTTCTGTTCATAGCAAGAGCCCTGATTCTGGAGTGGATTACTGGTCACTTGCCATGAAAAGGGTAGGTGATGAGAGGGAAAGGACTGCTTCTTTACAATGTAATCCTGTGAAGGCTTTAGGGTGGTTCCAGCAGTGTCTTTCGAGAACTCGCTTGTCCTGCCCATTCTCTTCTCCACTCGCAATTATGTTAGAGGCAAGGAGGTCAGCTCTGGTCCCTCTTGCATTCTACTGAGTAGTAAATTTTGAGAAATCTGTATGCAGGTCAGGAAGCAACAGTTAGAACTGGACATGGAACAACAGACTGGTTCCAAATAGGAAAAGGAGTACGTCAAGGCTGTATACTGTCACCCTGTTTATTTAACTTATATGCAGAGTACATCATGAGAAATGCTGGACTAGAAGAAACACAAGCTGGAATCAAGATTGCCGGGAGAAATATCAATCACCTCAGATATGCAGATGATACCACCCTTATGGCATAAAGTGAAGAAGAACTAAAGAGCCTCTTGATGAAAGTGAAAGAGGAAAGTGAAAAAGTTGGTTTAAAGCTCAACATTCAGAAAACAAAGATCATGGCATCCGGTCCCATCACTTCATGGGAAATAGATGGAGAAACAGTAGAAACAGTGTCAGACTTTATTTTGGGGGCTCCAAAATCACTGCAGATGGTGACTGCAGCCATGAAATTAGAAGACGCTTACTCCTTGGAAGAAAAGTTATGACCAACCTAGATAGTATATTCAAAAGCAGAGACATTACTTTGCTAAGGTCCATCTAGTCAAGGCTATGGTTTTTCCTGTGGTCATGTATGGATGTGAGAGTTGGACTGTGAAGAAGGCTGAGCGCCAAAGAATTGATGCTTTTGAACTGTGGTGTTGGAGAAGACTCTTGAGAGTCCCTTGGACTGCAAGGATATCCAACCAGTCCATTCTAAAGGAGATCAGCCCTGAGATAGCTGGATGGCATCACGGACTCGATGGATGTGAGTCTGAGTGAACTCCGGGAGATGGTGATGGGCAGGGAGGCCTGGTGTGCTGCGATTCATGGGGTTGCAAAGAGTAGGAGACGACTGAGCGGCTGAAATGAACTGAACTGAAGTGTATAATCAGCCCTGGGATTTCTTTGGAAGGAATGATGTTAAAGCTGAAACTCCAGTACTTTGGCCACCTCATGCGAAGAGTTGACTCATTGGAAAAGATTCTGATGCTGGGTGGGATTGGGGGCAGGAGGAGAAGGGGATGACTGAGGATGAGATGGCTGGATGACATCATGGACTCGATGGACGTGAGTCTGAGTGAACTCTGGGAGTTGGTGATGGACAGGGAGGCCTGGAGTGCTGCGATTCATGGGGTCGCAAAGAGTTGGAGACGACTGAGCGACTGAACTGAAGTGTATGAAAGATATCCAAAGACCTGCTGTGTCACCTGTCACTCAGGTGACAATAATTTTTCTGTTTTACCATGAAATCAATTAATGTCTGTGACAGCATTTTGGAAACTTTAAATCTCTGCTCAAGAGTGAGGTGGAGAAGTGATTTTTTACATCTCTCTTTCAAAGGCCTGACTCCACAGTTGGCCTCAATCATATGTCCATCCTAAATTAATGTTCCTTTCTTATCCTAGTTTGGTAAGGTATTGACCAAGCCAGCACTGTGATTTTAGCAAACCATTGTAACTGCATAAGGATCAGATCTTTGGAAGATCCTGGTTAGATAGCTGATGGATAATATCTCGGAAGAGTGACTCTCCAGCTAAGACTGAAAACTCTTTGGGGTTCACACAACCTAGGAGTGGGCTGGAGAAGTAGCCCCTGATCTACCACTAACCCACATTCACAGCTGGACTTCAATACAGTATTATTGCAAGCTCATCTGATGCTTACAGCAGGGCATTTTGTTTTCCTGCAACACATAGTTTTATGGAAGAGCAACCTCAGGCGCGGTTACTTTGTTGTCATTGTTTACTTTCTAAGTTGAGTTCAACTCTTTTTGACCCCATGGACTGTAGACCGCCAGGCTTCTCCATCCAAGATGGAGATTCTCCAGGCAAGAGTGGGTTGACATTTCCCTCTCCGAAGGATCGTCCCAAACTAGGGACCAAACCCCCGTCTCCTGCACTGGCAGCCAGATTCCTTACCCCTGAGCCACCAGAGAAGCCTAGACCATGATAAAATGCAACAAAACAAGGCCACTGTGTAATTTGTCTTGCTTGCTAAGTTACTTCAGTCATGTCTGACTCTTTGTGACATTACAGCCCAGGCCATATCCTGCCAGGGTCCTCTGTCCATGGGATTCTCCAGGCAAGAATACTGGAGTGGGTTGCCGTGCCCTCCTCCAGGAGATCTTCCCAACCCAGGGATCGAACTCACGTCTCTTGTGTCTTCTGCATTGGCAGGCGGGTTCTTTTCCACTAGAGCCACCTAGGCGCAGATAAAAGCAAGCTCCTGGTGGCACTCATAAAATGCCCAGCCATAGAACTGTCCCACCATCTGGCAACACCCAAACCAGAGGGAATCCCTGAGTCTTTAGACCGTGCCCCAAATCACCCAACCAAAGCTCAGTTCCTGTACTGGGTTCTTTCTAACATCCATCTACTGAGATACCTCCAGTTTTCTGTAGTGTGTGTTCTCACTTGTGTAGTTAGAAATAAACCCAATTTTTTCAACTCCAGGTGCTATTTCATTGGGCGTGGCTTAGGGCACTGATGAACCTCATCGTTAACAGCCCCACCACTGCTGAGTCAGAGTTGAGTCTCCTGCTTCTCATGATCCTTTATCCCCTTCCAATGCCTGTGCTATTAGTAGGTAGAAGGGTTGAGAAGGGGGGCTTACGATTTCTTCGATGCTCCCGAGGACAGTAGTTTGCGGCATTCTGTGGGTCATCTTGAACCTTTTCAAGCAGACAGATGGTCAAGTGCCTTGCCTACCCATGTGAGTACTCAGAGTACCTCTCAGAGTACTCTCGTGGTGGGAGTGGTCATGGGGGAGGGCAGGCTGGTGCTTGAGAATCACCTTCATTCCAGAATCACCTTCATTCATTCCTCTAGACTCCACAATGAAGAGTGTATACAGAGCTGGCTGGCGGAATAATGCGGTACAGGCTGTCCAAACGTTTCACTTGTGTAAATGTGTGTAGTTGAGCTCAGGATCAGAAATTTAGTCCCTGCAGGGGTGAAGCTGCAAGCACGTGCCAAAGTGAGATAGGCCAAGTCTAGTGTATTCCAAGGTCATGGAGTGTTTGGCAAAGTGGCAAGAGCATGCTCTTTCTCATGAGGGGACAATTTAATTGCTGATCATTGTTGCCATAAGGCAGTAGAGTCCCAGTGTGGTCAGATCTTTTGATTTTTCACATGAAATGAAAATGAAGATTTTATAATGCAAAATTATGAAGTCTCCTGATTTTCTGATGCTGGCATTAAATTCAAATGTTTAAAAATACTACAAGTATTTTAAAAACTATATAGCAAAGCAAGTTCAGCTTATTTGTTTCTGGCTTATTACACTGCTATTATTATTCTCACTCTTAATGCGTAATAACTTGAATGGCTAGTCTTACCATATCTATTGGGTTGGCCAAAAAGTTTGTTTGGATTTTTCTGTAGCTTAATTCTTTTTCTTTTCTTTCTTTCTCCCCTTCCCCCTCCCCTTTTTTTTGCTACAGAAGTAAGTTATTCTTTGTGGGCTTTCCTAGGAATATAGAATTTTAATTATTTGACTTTCCTTATAAACATATACAATTCTAAATGATAATTACTTTCATCAGGCTAATCTCCATTATCAATTCTATGATAACAAGCCAGGAGCTCAGGGAAGTGAGCAGAATCACTACTTCTTAGACTAGAGAATGTGCTTTGAACTTGTGGTGAATTATTGTAACCAAAGGGATATACTTTGTCTTAAAAATATTAAAAATACCAAAATCACTTTCTTTGTTCAATCAGATCCTTTAATAAAGTTATTTGTTTCACAAGAATGAATCCTGTGAATTTATTTATAAAACATAAGCTTAAAACTTAAATAAAAGGAAACTACAACAAGGGTTTGGTGGTTGGGAAAATCCCCTGGAGAAGGAAATGGCAACCCACTCCAGTATTCTTACTTGGATAATTCCATGGACAGAGGAGCCTGGAGGGGTACAGTTCATGGGTTTGCAAAGAGCCAGACATGACTGACTAACATACACAAAAATCATTATCTTATAGTATTACATTCAAAAAAATTTTTGTGTGTGCTCAGCTGTGTCTGACTCTTTGCAACCCTGTGGACTGTTGCCCACTGGACTCCTCTGTCTATGGGATTCTCCAGGCAAGAATACTAGAGTGGGTTGCCATTCCATTCTCCAGGGATCTTCCCGACCCAGGGATTGAACCTGGGTCTCCCACATTGCAGGCAGATTTTTAACTATCTGAGCCACAGAATATCTCTTACATATGAAAATACAGCAAAAGAGGTCTTTTCCTGTTCCACCTGTCATGATGTTTATCTTTTAAGGTTGATATGCTTTCTGATGATCAGTCGAAATTTTGCGAATTGATTGACAAATGCTATAATCCTCTCATATTTCTTTTAGGCGTTTCTCTTTTCTATTTGGAACTAATTGTTTAAAACTTGGCAAAACTTCCATGCCCCAAGGATTCAAGGAAAAACAATCTAGCCGTAAATATCGACATGCTGTGTTAAATGCTTCAACTGAGGAAGGTTCTCTGGAATATAATAGCACTGGCCCTTTAAGGGCTTATAATTAAGACTCAAACAATCATAGAAACAGAACAGCTGTAACGGCCATTAAGTTCAACTCCAAGGTTTGAGCAACTCTCACTCTGTCTATTCTTAGATCCTTCCAGTAACAGAGAACATACAAATCCCTGCCCTAGTTTATCCTGAATAGCTATACTAGGAAGTCCTTTCTTTCTAGTGGGTCGACATATCTCATTATTTTGACCTAGTTTTTTACTTGAGTCATAAAGTTTAAGTACAATCCTCCTTCCATACAGACACCCTATTAAACTTGGAAAGATGTTTCATGTTCTTTCTTGGCTAAACAAAACATAGACTTCTACAGCGTCTTGGCATCATGCTTCATTCAAACTTATGCTCTGTTCTCACCATTCTGGTCATCCTTCATTCTTTGTGCTTCAGCAATGATGAAACCAACACAGAGTCAGACTATGGTTGCAATTTAACTTCTATATACCATATATATATATATATATATATATTTATTTATTTATTTTGGCCACACTGTAGAGCATGTGAGATCTTAGTTCCCCAACCAAAGACTGAGTCCATGCTCCCAGCAGTGAAAGCAAGGAGTCTTAACCACTGGACCACTATGGACATCTCAGTTCTATTTCTGTATATCCAGCATGCGTGCTTGCGTGTATGCTAAGTTGCTTCAGTCACGTCTGACTCTTAGCAACCCCATGGGCTGTAGCCTGCAGACTCCTCTATCCGTGGAATTCTCCAGGCAAGAATACTGGAGTGGGTGGCCATGTCCTCCTCCAGGAGATCTTCCTGACCCAGGGATCACAGCTGACTCTCGTGTCTCCTGCATCCCTGGTAGCTCAGCTGGTAAAGAATCTGCCTGCAATGCAGGAGACCCCGGTTTGATTCCTGGGTCTGGAAGATCTGCTGGAGAAGGGATAGGCTACCCTCTCCAGTATTCTTGGGCTTCCCTTGTGGCTTAACTGGTAAAGAATCCACCTGTAATGCGGGAGACCTGAGTTCTATCCCTGGGTTGGGAAGATCCCCTGGAGAAGGGAAAGGCTACCACTCCAATATTCTGGCTTGGAGAATTCAATGGACTATATAGTCCATGGGGTCACAAAGAGTTGGACATGACTGAGCGACTTTCACTTTTCTTTACCACTAGCACCACCTGGGAAGCCCTATATCCAGCATAAAGTTGTAATAACTGCTTTCACACCACTCAGCAAGCAGTTGAAACTTCCTGTTGACTAAAACTCACTTGAATTTCCACTTTTGTTCCATTTCCAAGACATGCTAAAATGATGCTGCATTTGTAAAACAAGCGCCTTGCATCCAAAGATGGGAGCTTAGCTCTCCCCTGGTGAGTTTCATCTTGTTTGTCTTGAGAACAGCCAGAAGTCTGCTTGAAGGTGATGTAGAGCTTTGTCCTCAGAAGGAATATAATCTCATGCTAGAAATGAATTCCTTTATGACACCTCCTCTTTTGACCCACCTAAATTTTCTTTGGAATTTTGTTTTGGGGTATAGCTGATGAATAGTTTTGTGATATTTCAGGTGGATAGCAAAGGGACTCAGCCATACAGATACATGTATCCATTCTCCCCCAAAACTCCCATCCAGGCTGCCATATAACACTGAACAGAGTTCCATGTGCTATACAGTCGATCCTTGTTGGTTATCCATTTTAAATATAGTACATGACCTTTCCAAACTCCCTAACTATCCCTTTCTCCTGGCAACCATAATTTCGTTTTCTAAGTCTCACCCAAATTCTTCATAATCTTGCTATTTTTCTTTTGCTCATCTTACATGTTTGTCTTGCATCCAGAATTAAGAGAAATTCTTTTAAAAACTACCATGAGTTTCTCTTTAAGTACTGAAGGTCCAGATAAAGACAGTCGGGAAGTTCAGATTTCTGCTAGCTTTGCCAGATTAGAGAATCCTCTGTGTCAGGAGTCAGGATGAAGCCCCAGCTGGAGCCGGCTGTGGGGTGTCACCTGAGTGACAAGTAGTTGATTTCCTTTGTTTGTTGTGGCAACATGCAGTGAGCTGGGACAGTGCCCCTGGTTGCTAACCTGCAGCACTTCCAGGGATTCACAAACATCCCATGGCTTGCGAGAGTATCCAGGAACCTCAGAGCTACTGAAGGGCTCTCTGCATCAGTGAGGACCTTCTCATATTTCTAGAAAGCCCTCTTGGGTGTTTGTCCTTAGTCCCACTTAATCTCCACTTTGGCCTGGAAGAATTCTCACTTGAGCCTCTGAAAACTTTTTATTTCTTGAGTTTTCAGAGTCAGGTTCTATAGACAAAGGATGTGTGGACACAGAAGGGAAAAGGCAAGGCAGGACAAATTGGGAGATTAGGATTTATATATATATATATATATAAATTATATAATTATCTATTATATAAATACATAAATCCTACCTGGGGCTTCCCTGGTAGCTCAGACAGTAAAGAATCTTCCTGCAATGCAGGAGACCCAGGTTTGCTCCCTGGGTCAGGAAGATCCCTTGGAGAAGGAAATGGCAATGCACTCCAGTATTCTTTCCTGGAGAATCCCATGGACAAAGGAGCCTAGTGGGCTAAAATCCATGGGGTTGCAGCGTTGGATACGACTGAGTGATTGTCACTTTTGTTTTTTTCCATGTATATTGTTGTTGTTCAGTCACTAGGTCGTCAGCACACCAGCACACCAGGTTTCCCTGTCCTTCACTATCTTTATGTCCATTGAGTTGGTGATGCCATCCAACCATCTCATCCTCTGTCACACCCTTTTCCTCCTTGCCCTCAATCTTTCCCAGCATTGGGGTCTTTGAATAAGACTGCTATATATTGTCAGAGAAGGCAATGGCACCCCACTCCAGTACTCCTGCCTGGAAAATCCCATGGATGGAGGAGCCTGGTGGGCTGCAGTCCATGGAGTCACTAAGAGTTGGGCACGACTGAGCGACTTCACTTTCACTTTTCACTTTCATGCATTGGAGAAGGAAATGGCACCCCACTCCAGTGTTCTTGCCTTGAGAATCCCAGGGACGGGGGGAGCCTGGTGGGCTGCCATCTATGGGGTCGCACAGAGTCGGACACGACTGAAGCGACTTAGCAGCAGCAGCAGCAGCTATATACTGTGACAGAATTTCTGAGAGATTCCCAGAAGGTTCTCCTTAAAAACTACACCTCTAAATAACCCTAGCACATATTAAAATCCAACCATGGGCCTGGAAAATAATGTATATACTGTAATTGAAAATATGTGGTTCAATACCATAAGATGAACAGAAGTTTATTCAAGTTTCCATCCTAAGTCCTTAAGCCCTTTGAAGTTATATATTTAAATGCACTTTATAGCCACATGACAGACTCGACCCAAGAAACACCACTGAATTTTTAGAAATTTCTGAATTCATTGCCCTACTTCTCCAAAGCAATCTCTTACAGGTTTGTGTTTTGTTCTCGCTTTCAAAATGCTGATATTCTGCATGCAAAAGGCAACACAGTCACAAGACTGGCATCAAAGAGTTTCTAAAGATGTCTTGAAATGAAGCAATCTAATTATGGAGCCTGTCCTATAGTGCATCTTTTTTTTTTTAATTTATTTGGTTGCATTTGGTCTTGGTTGAAGCACTCAGAATCTTTTAGTTTCAGTATGCATGATCTCGGAGAAGGCAATGGCAACCCACTCCAGTACTCTTGCCTGGAAAGTCCCATGGACGGAGGAGCCTGGTGGGCTGCAGTCCATGGGGTCGCTACGAGTCAGACACGACTGAGTGACTTCACTTTCACTTTTTATTTTCATTCATTGGAAAAGGAAATGGCAACCCACTCCAGTGTTCTTGCCTGGAGAATCCCAAGGATGGGGGAGCCTGTTGGGCTGCTGTCTGTGGGGTCGCACAGAATCGGACACGACTGAAGCGACTTAGCAGCAGCAGCAGCAGCATGCATGATCTAGTTCCCTGCCCGGGCATGGAACTCGGGCCCCCTGCCTTGGAAGCATAGAGGCTTAGCCATTGGGCTACCAGGGAAGTCGCTCTAATGCTTCTTAGTGTGTCCTGGTCACTGGTCGTACTGTAGCCCTGTGAAAGAGGTGACAGCACCACCCCCTTCCTTGCCCTAGAAGAACCCCAAATTGATCTCAGTGTTTGGGTGTCCCCACTCTATCTGTCACCCCCTTCATCCCCTGACAAACTCATGTGAATTAATGTCAACTCCTTTCCTGGGGTTGTAGAAAAGAAAATGTGACCCGAATGAATAATGTATTGCAAATGTCAAAATAAATTTCAGCTAAGAATGATATTTTTCAAGGAGATCTAATGAGAAAACTGTTCAAAAGGCAGAGTTAGAGTTTCCTGGTTCCACATTTAATTAACTCAATCTGACTTTTATTATGCTTTGTATTATGTGTTTCCTTGTTCGGTAAACAAACAGCAGAAAATTAAACTAGGGCAACTGCCAGCAAGCAGTAAATTTAATTGAAAAATAATGAATTGCCATGGGGTACCATAGAGTTTTGTAAAGATAAACTTATTTTTCCTGGAAAGTTTCCACTTGCATTTGTCACAATTTGATGTGTAAAAAGAACAAAAGAAGTGAGCTATGGTGCTTGGTAGTAGATACGTGAGAGTGGAATGGCCTTAGAGGATAATTCATAGGCTGGTTTCTACGATTTTCAACAGATGAGCCGTGATTTCTCCTGAAACACAGAGTGGGCTCCCTGGGGGTTCTAACTCTGTCCTCTGGATCTGCAGAACCTGCCAAAACTCTACCCCTATCAACTTGCAGTCAAAAGAAGCACACTGCAGAAGAAGCAGGGTGACCCTGAAAATAAGACGTGTATGTGATTTAGGGAAAAGGGAGACTTCAGACAAAAAAGGAAACTCCCAAATAGTTCTATCCCACGTGACCAATAACTGCTTAAGTCCTTCAAGCTTGATATGAATCAAAGGTATTTCTAAAACATCTGGCTATTTATTTTCTTTCCTTGATATCTTTTCCTCATGTATTGGTACTCTTCTAATGATTCTCTGAGTTTATGTCCAGGCAAGAGAAGGTTTGAATTAAATCAGGAGAAAAACAGGGCCTTTCTGAGTGATATGGAAACATTCACATCTGGTTCTCGGTCTCACAGTGTGAAGGGCAGGTGTCTGTTTATCTGCTTATAGATTCAATCTTCCAGGTTCAAGTGCTGGGAGTCAAACACAACTCCCTCTCCATCCCCCACCCCACCCCCATCCCATCCTCTGAGCAGGATGAAACCACGGGGTTCTCCACATGTGTAATCTTTCCCATGCTCTTGCTTGTTGATGAAGATATTACTCAGTTATTCTCTGAAGTCTGCAGCAACAGTTCCCACCGTGAACTATGATCTTTTGCTGGGGAGTTTCTCTTGGAGGCTGTTTGGCACAAAAGAATCCACTGTTTGGGGTTAGATACTCATTTCGGACTCCATACCCACACCTAACTGGGTAAACAGACTTCAAGAGTCATTTGTTTAGTAAATATTTTCTGAGCACTGACTATGTGACTGCACTATTCTAGCTACTTGGGGCTTTAAAAACAAAACAAACCCAAACCAAAACTCCCTGGCTTCATGAAACGGACATCTTTGGGGGAGAAGGACAGGCAGAATCAGTGAGTGTGTCATAAAGCAATGCTTCCTAAGGAGAGACAGATACACAGAGTGCCAGAAGGCAGCAGCCGGCTACAATGAACCTCCTGGTAAAGATAATGTTGAGAAGAGACTTGAAGAAATGGAGAGCATGACTTGAGGATATCTGAGAGCAGAATGCTCAAACACAAGCAGACAACTGGTAGCACCTTGACAACGTTCTGGGCCGGGGCACGCCTGGGGTGTCCTTGGAAATGCACAGAGGCCAGTGCAGCTGTAACGGAAGCATCAGGAGACAGGTCAGAGAGAGAGAACAGGGGCCAGTGGTGCAGGCTTTTTGCAGCCACTGTCCGAATTCTTAACTCTAGGTGACAAGCTACAAGAGGGCCTTGGGTAGAAGTGTCAAGACCTCACTCTGATTAACATGGAAAGAAACTAGAGGAGGCAAAAGAGGCCACAGGCAAACCTGTTAGACTCTGCAACCATGCAAGGGAGCCAGGGTGGCTTGGACCTGGTGTTCATCTGGGAGGTGAAGAGCTTCTGCAACAACCCAATAACATCTTTAGCCAGTTTGGCCAATGAGGAGACAAAACTTGTATGTAGTTATCTTAAAAACTGAAATAATGCAGGTCAGTGTCTCAGTTCAGTTCAGTTGTCGCTCAGTCCTGTCCTACTCTGTGACCCCATGAATCGCAGGACGCCAGGCCTCCCTATCCATAACCAACTCCTGGAGTTCACTCAGACTCACGTCCATGGAGTCCATGATGCCATCCAGCCATCTCATCCTTGGTCGACCCCTTCTCCTACTGCCCCCACTCCCTCCCATCATCAGAGTCTTTTCCAATGAGTCAACTCTTCGCATGAGGTGGCCAAAGTACTGGAGTTTCAGCTTTAGCATTATTCCTTCCAAAGAAATCCCAGGGCTGATCTCCTTCAGAATGGACTGGTTGGATCTCCTTGCAGTCCAAGGGACTCTCAAGAGCCTTCTCCAACACCACAGTTCAAAAGCATCAATTCTTCAGCACTCAGCCTTCTTCACAGTCCAACTTTCACATCCATACATGACCACGGGAAAAACCATAGCCTTGACTAGATGGACCTTTGTCGGCAAAGTAATATCTCTGCTTTTGAATATACTATCTAGGTTGGTCATAACTTTTCTTCCAAGGAGTAAGCGTCTTTTAATTTCATGGCTGCAGCCACCATCTGCAGTGATTTTGGAGCCCCCAAAAATAAAGTCTGACACTGTTTCCACTGTTTCCCCATCTATTTCCCATGAAGTGATGGGACTGGATGCCATGATCTTCATTTTCTGAATGTTGAGCTTTAAGCCAGCTTTTTCACTCTCCTCTTTCATTTTCATCAAGAGGCTTTTTAGTTCCTCTTCACTTTCTGCCATAAGAGTGGTGTCATCTGCATATCTGAGGTTATTGATAGTTCTCCTGGCAATCTTGATTCCAGCTTGTGTTTCTTCCAGTCCAGCGTTTCTCATGATGTACTCTGCATATAAGTTAAATAAGCAGGGTGACAATATACAGCCTTGATGTACTCCTTTTCCTATTTGGAACCAGTCTGTTGTTCCATGTCCAGTTCTAACTGTTGCTTCCTGACCTGCATACAGATTTCTCAAGAGGCAGGTCAGGTGGTCTGGTATTCCCATCTCTTTCAGAATTTTCCAGTTTATTGTGATCCACACAGTCAAAGGCTTTGGCATAGTCAATAAAACAGAAATAGGTGGTTTTCTGGAACTCTCTTGCTTTTTCCATGATCCAGAAGATGCTGGCAATTTGATCTCTGGTTCCTCTACCTTTTCTAAAACCAGCTTGAACATCAGGGAGTTCACAGTTCACATATTGCTGAAGCCTTGCTTGGAGAATTTTGAGCATTACTTTACTAGCATGTGCTGCTGCTGCTGCTGCTAAGTTACTTCAGTATTGTCCGACTCTGTGTGACTCCATAGAATGCAGCCCACCAGGATCCCCCATTACTGGGATTCTCTAGGCAAGAACACTGGAGTGGGTTGCCATTTCCTTCTCCAATGCATGAAAGTGAAAAGTGAAAGGGAAGTCGCTCAGTCGTGTCCGACTCTTCACGACCCCATGTAGCGCAGCCTACCAGGCTCCTCTGTCCATAGGATTTTCCAGGCAAGAGTACTGGAGATGAGTGCAATTGTGGGGTAGTTTGAGCATTCTTTGGCATTGCCTTTCTTTGGGACTGGAATAAAAACTGACCTTTTCCAGTCCTGTGACCACTGCTGAGTTTTCCAAATTTGCTGGCATATTGAGTGCAGCACTTTCACAACATCATCTTTCAGGATTTGAAATAGTTCAACTGGAATTCCATCACCTCCACTAGCTTTGTTCGTAGTGATGCTTTCTAAGGCCCACTTGACTTCACATTCCAGGATGTCTGGCTCTAGGTGAGTGATCACACCATCGTGATTATCTGGGTCATGAAGATCATTTTGTACAGTTCTTCTGTGTATTCTTGCCACCTCTTCTTAATATCTTTTGCTTCTGTTAGGTCCATACTATTTCTGTCCTTTATCAAGCCTATCTTTGCATGAAATGTTTCCTTGGTATACTAATTTTCTTGAAGAGACCTCTAGTCTTTCCCATTCTATTGTTTTATTCTATTTCTTTGCACTGATAGCTGAGGAAAGCTTTTTATCTCTCCTCGCTATTCTTTGGTGCTCTGCATTCAAATGGGTATAACTTTTCTTTTCTCCTTTGCTTTTTGCTTCCCTTCTTTTCACAGCTATTTGTAAGGCCTCCCCAGACAGCCATTTTGCTTTTTTACGTTTCTTTTTCTTGGGGATGATCTTGATTCCTGTCTCCTATACAATGTCACGAACCTCCATCCATAGTTCATCAAGTGCTCTGTGTATAAGATCTAGTCCCTTAAATCTATTTCTCACTTTCACTGTATAGTCATAAGGGATTTGATTTAGGTAATACCTGAATGGTCTAGTGATTTTCTCCACTTAATTTTGCTTTATTCATAATATCTAAAACCTTTAAAATTTTCATTGTCACTTAAAAATTTAAACAACAAAGTCGAAGGAGGTAAGGAGGAAAGAAAAGAGAAGGAAAAGAGGAAAGGAGAGAGAGAAAGAGACAGAACAGACAATCAATCAGATATTCTGTAATCTACTTTCAGTTCAGTTCAGTTCAGTTGCTCAGTCCTGTTTGACTCTTTGAGACCCCAAGGACTGCAGCATGCCAAGCCTCCCTGTCCATCCCTGACTCCTAGAGGTTGCTCAAACTCATGTCCATTGAGTTGGTGATGCCATCAAACCATCTCATCCTCTGTCATCCCCCTTCTCCTCCTGCCCTCAATCTTTCCCAGCATCAGAGTCTTTTCAAATGAGTCAGCTCTTCGCATCAGGTGGCCAAAGTATTGGAGTTTCAGCTCAACATCAGTCCTTCCAATGTACACCCAGGACTGATCACCTTTAGGATGGACTGGTTGGATCTCCTTGCTGTCCAAGGGACTCTCAAGGGTCTTCTCCAACACCACAGTTCAAAAGCATCAATTCTTCAGCGCTCAGCTTTCTTTTGTGCATGTGTGTGTGTTTTCTTTTGATTTTTTTCAGCTTTCTTTATAGTCCAACTCTCACATCCATACATAACCACTGGAAAAATCATAGCCTTGACTAGACAGACCTTTGTTGACAAAGTAATGTCTCTTCTTTTCATTATGATGTCTAGGTTGGTCATAACTTATCTTCCAAGGAGTAAGCGTCCTTTAATTTCATGGCTGCAGTCACCATCTGCAGTGATTTTGAAGCCCCAAAAATAAAGTCTACCATTGTTTCCACTGTTTCTCCATCTATTTACCAAGAAGCAATGGAACCGGATAACTTGATCTTTGTTTTTTGAATGTAGAGCTTTAAGCCAACTTTTTCACTCTCCTCTTTCACTTTCATCAAGAGGCTCTTTAGTTCCTCTTCACTTTCTGCCATAAGGTTGGTGTCATCTGCATATCTGAGGTTACTGATATTTCCCCCAGCAATCTTGATTCTAGCTGTGCTTCATCCAGCCCAGCATTTCTCATGATGTACTCTGCATATAAGTTAAATAAGCAGGGTGACAGTATACAGCCTTGATGTACTCCTTTTCCTATTTGGAACCAGTCTGTTGTTCCATGTCCAGTTCTAACTATTGCTTCCTGATGTGCATACAGGTTTCTCAAGAGGCAGGTCAGGTGGTCTGGTATTCCCATCTCTTTCAGAATTTTCCAGTTTATTGTGATCCACACAGTCAAAGGCTTTGAAATAGTCACTAAAGCAGAAGTAGATGTTTTTCTGGAACTCTCTTGCTTTTTGGTGATCCAACGGATGTTGGATTAATCTACTTTAAGCAGATTTTATTGGAACTTGAAATATGGTTTTTAAAGCCTTCATCAGTAGGCTTCCCTGGTGACCGAGTGGTAAAGAATCCTCTTGCCAGTTCAAGAGACATGGGTTCGATTCCTGATGCAGGAAGATCCTTCATGCCTCAGAGCAACTAAGCCCATGCACCACAACTACTGAGTCTGTGCTGTAGAGCCCGGGGGTCACAACTACTGAAGCCTGAGAGCCCTAGCACCTGAGCTCTGCAACCCAAGAAACCAGCACAGAGAAGCCTCCACACTCTGACTAGAGAGTAGCCCCTGCTCACAGCTAGAGGAAAGCCCAAGCAGCAGTGAAGACCCAGCGAAGCCAAAAATAAATAAATAATTATATTACAAAACATTCATCAAGAGCTAGATGGTACCTGAAAATTATATGTGTAGCTATTCTTGATTCTGACATTGGAATAGCACTTTATAGATTGTAAAACCCTTTCATATAACAATGCAGTTAGTTCTCAAAGCAATGGTAAATAATAACATGCTAGTTATGAAATTTCCATTTTTCCAGGTGAGGAAATTAACATCCAGAGTTGCTGAATGATTTTCCCAAGGTCTCATGGAAGTGACGCTGCAGAGCCAGGCTGGGGACCCCCGGGTTCGGGGTCTGAGAATTCGAATAGCTACTGTCGTCTTAAGCCTCCATAAACATGTAATTGTGACTTTTCAATATCATAATAATTTTTCTCTTTTTATTCTGGGAGGAACATATGGATTCTATTTTCTCTCTAAAACCCCAAACATTGAGAGAAAGTGAAGCACTCCCTTGTTTTCCTGGCTTGTCTTCCTGAGCTCTGTGACCTATCTCTCAAGACCAGTGACCTTGGAGGCGACTGTTGATCCCTGTGAACCCATTTCTGTACAAGTTTATACATTTGTACCTTGAGAGAGAGAATCTTATTTTGTTTTTTATATTAGGGGATGAAATTATATCTCATCCTGTAATAAATAATTCTGAGTTGTTCTGATAATAGGAGGATGAAATTATATCTCATCCTGTAATAAGTAATTCTGAGTTTTTCTATCTTCCAAAATAAGTAAACTAATGGTAATACTATATATGAACTGATTGACATCCACCAATACTGGCTATTAATAGTCCCTTTTATTTTACCAATCTAAGAAGAAGAAAATTCCATGCTATTTTAAGCTGTGTTCCCTGAATTACAAAGAGAAATTGAGCATCTTTTTCTGTGTGCCTTGGCTGTTTGTATTCCCTCTTCTTTTTCATTTATTTGTCTTTTTCTTAATGCAGATTTTCTATATTTATCTGGTTATTAATTCTTTATGTTTAAATGTTTCAAGTATTTTTCACAGTCTTTCTTAGTCTCTTAATATTCCTTATTGTATCTTTTCTCACATAAATAGATTTTACATGTTAATAGATGTTCTATACATGCATTTTCTTTGAGTCAAGTTTTAGAAGACCACCCCTATCTAGAAATTAATAAGCCCATTTATTCTTATATGTGATTTTGCTTTTTACATTTAGTTCCTTAACTGCACTTAGAATTTATTCCTGTGGAAACTCAAAAATCTATTTTCTAAATAGAAATACCATAATTTTAGAGCCATTTAGCCAAAAGTCCACACTTTCTTCAGTGATCTAAATTGCTGGCTAAATTATTCTATACAAAATACTCATATATATGGAATCTATTATGTGCTGTAATCTATTTTTGAATTGGTATATGTAGGCTAACATATTTTAGAATTTATTTGTTGAGTTACATGAAAAATCCTATGCATTTGAAAACTCAAGCAATTAAGATTGTGGAACTAATATATACTTCAATTCTTCTTTCACTTATATTCTCCTGCCCCAGTAGTAGGCTCTTCCTAAGAGAAAGCCACTATTATTGGTGTTTATTTCTCAGACCCTTTTAAGTCTTAAATTTAAGTGATAAACAATATATGAATAGATTATTTCTGTAAAAAAATAAAATGCTGAGAAAGTACACTAGGTGACTTTCATAACCCTTTCCAACACCAATCCCCTCCTTTGCAGTACACTACTATGAGCAATTTAGATACTTTCTTCTAGACTATTTTAAAAAATGTTTTATCGGAGTATAGTTTATTTAAAGTGCTGTGTTACACTGCATTTAAATATCCACTTAAAATGGATAACCAGCAAGGATCTACTGCATACGTAGAGAACTCCACTCAGTGTTATGTACCAGTCTTGGTGAGAGGTGGATTTGGGGGAAGGTGTGTGCTATGGCCCTTCAGTCATGTCCAGCTCTTTGGGATCCTATAGACTGTAGCCTGCCAGGCTTCTCTGTCCATGGGATTCTCCAGGCAAGAATAGTAGAGTGGGTTGCCTTGCCCTCCTCCAGGAATCTTCCTGACTGAGGGTTTGAGGCCCAACCCTGGAAGTTCAAGACTTCTATGTCTCCTGCATTGGCAGGAAGGTTTGGGAAGCCCCTTTGGGGAGAATGAAAGTGAAAGTGAAAGTCACTCAGTTGTGTATGACTCTTTGCAACCCCATGAACTATACGGTCCTTGGAATTCTCTAGGCCAGAATACTGGAGTGGGTAGCCTTTCCCTTCTCCAGGGGGATCTTCCCAACCCAGGATCAAACCTAGGTCTCCTGCATTGTGAGTGGATTCTTTACCAGCTGAGCCACAAGTGAAACCCAAGAATACTGGAGTGGGTAGCCTATCCCTTCCTCAGTGGATCCAAACACGGTTATCCTGCACTGCAGGTGGTTTCTTAACCAACTGAGCTATCAGGGAACCCTGGGGGACAATGGATACATGTATATGTATGGCTGAGTCCCTTTGCTGTTCACCTGAAACTATCACAACAGTGTTAATTAACTATGCTGCTGCTGCTAAGTCGCTTCAGTTGTGTCCAACTCTGTGCGACCCCATAGACGGCAGCCTACCAGGCTCCTCTGTCCATGGGATTCTCTAGGCAAGAGTACTGGAATGGGTTGCCATTGCCTTCTCCTAATTAACTATACTCCAATACAAAATAAAACATTTGATTTAGAAAAAAAATGCTATGTTAGTGTCTCCTGCACAGCAAAGTGAATCGGTTGTGTATACATATACACATATCCACTCTGTTTTCAACTTCTTTTCCTATCTCAACAGAGTCATTACAGAGGATTGAGTAGAGTTGCCTGTGCCATACTGTAGTTTCTTATTGTGTTATACTATTAGTTCCCTATTTTATATGTAGTTTTGTGTTTATGTCAATCACAGTATACCATTGTTAATATGCATTTACCTGTTGTTGGTTTCCCTGTTGGCTCAGATGGTAAAGAATCTGCCAGCAACGTTTGATCCCTGGGTCAGGAAGATTTCCTGGAGAAGGAAATGGCAACCCATTCTGGTATTCTTGCCTAGAGAATCCCATGGACACTGGAGCCTGGCGGGCTACAGTTCATAGAGTCGCAAATAGTCGGAGATGACTAAAGTGACTTAGCATGCACTCCTTTTAAGCTCTCTTTCTGCCTCTTTCACTACTAGCATACCTCATAGCTTGTTTTTTTTGCATCTACAATATTGATGTTCTACAAATTTTGTTATCTCTCCCTCTCTTCTGAACCTGTATGATTTTCTTTGATAATCTCACACCTATAGCTCTGCTAGTCTCTGTTAATGACTCTTAGATGCTTATCTTTAGTTCAGTTAGGAAGATAAGCATATCATTTTGATCTTCCTTCTTCTCTGTTTTATGATTATATAACCTCTACAGAATCACTTAGGACTTGCCGTTGGTTCACTGTTATCAAAAGTCTTCATTCTTTGTAAGAAGATGAGCGGGCTTCACCTCCAGTCTGCTACCTCAGGTCTCACAGTCTATTCAGATCTAGAGGAATAAAATATACTGAATCTCACATTTTTCAGTCTGTCGCAAAAGCCAATAATGTGTTTATGTCAGTGCTGAGATGAGATTGCAAGTAAGAGGACAGCCTGAGGGAACTAATTTCTTAAGCTGCTAAGTCGCTTCAGTCGTGTCCGACTCTGCGAGACCCCAGAGACAGCAGCCCACCAGGCTCCCCCATCCCTGGGATTCTCCAGGCAAGAACACTGGAGTGGGTTGCCATGTCCTTCTCCAATGCATGAAAGTGAAAAGAGAAAGTGAAGTTGCTCAGTCGTGTCCGACTCCTATCGACCCCATGGACTGCAGCCTACCAGGCTCCTCCGTCCGTGGGATTTGCGAGGCAAGAGTACTGGAGTGGGGTGCCATTGCCTTCTCCAAGCAGCCTCTCCCATTTCTCACTGTTGTTGGTTTCCTCTCCATTTCTGTAAGAGAAGTTCGGAAAAGAAGGAAGCCTGTCCCCCTCGTTGTTGTCGTCATCATCATCTTCAGTACAACAGAAAATCTTACTTACATGTTATCACAGTCTTTTGCTACCCAGTGGGTGGAGCTTTTAAGAAAGATTGGATCTAGTTGAAGGACCAAAGAAACTCCATTTTCTTTGCCTATTTGAATCATAGCTTGACTCATTCTGTGATCCAGCTACCTGAAGAGCCTGCCTGGGAGACAACAGAAGCAGAGTATAGCTTGTCATTGGCATTACACTCTGATTACAAACTTAAAAGACTAAAATTAAAGGGACAAGGTTTATTGAGACTGGGGCAGGATGGAGAGAGAGAGCAAGAGAGAGATAATATGTAGAGGCAAATATAGAAAAGGCATCGGATAAAAGGGCAGGAGGGAACAAGGAAAGGGATCATTTAGACCCCATGGGCTCTGCAGTTTTGGAAAAGCAGAAAGCCTGGCTCCCTTTTGAGAGGAGCCATCCTGCTCTCTTTCTGTGTTGACCACCCCCTACCTTGATCCCACTCACCCTGATCTAAGATAGGGTCAGGGTAGTGACTGAGCTTCTCCATAGACTTCTCTCTGAAGCCACAGGGACTGGAGAAAAGAGCAGAAAACTCAGCTAAGCCAGTAGGAGTCCTTCCTTGAGATCTTTTGAACTGCATGAGGTAGCATCTTTTCAAGGTAAAGCTAGTTCAAATAGCATCCTCGACCACTCCAGCCACCATTCAGCCATTCCTGGGAACACCAGGATTCTGTCTTTCCAGTAGCTTAGCAACGTGAATCAATACATTTTCCTGTTAAGCTTGCTAAAGTTTAGTGAGATTTGCTTGCAATTAAGAGTTCTGACTGTCCATCAACAGATAAGTGGATAAAGAAGATGTGATACATATATGCAAAATATTACTCAGCCACTAAAAGGAATGAAATTGAATCAGTTGAAGTGATGTAGATGAACCTAGAGGTGGTCATACAGACTGACATAAGTCAGAAAGAGAAAAACGACTATTGTGTATTAACGCACATATATATGGAATCTAGGGGGCTTTCCTGGTGCTTCAGATGGAAAAGAATCTGCCTGCAATGCAGGAGACCTGGGTTCAATCCCTGGGTTGGGAAGATCCTCTGGAGAAGGGAATGGCAACCCACTTCAGTATTCTTGCCTGGAGAATTCCCATGGACAGAGGAGCCTGGTGGGCTATATAGTCCATGGGGTTGCAAAGGGTCAGATGTGACTGAGCGACTAAGCACACACAGCACATGGAATCTAGAAAGTGGTACAGATGAACACACTTGCAGGGCAGGAATAGAGGCACAGATGTAGAGAATGTGCTTGTGGACATAGGCAAGGGAAAGAGAGAGCAGGAACGAACTGAGAGAGTAACACAGATGTAAATCCACTACCACGTGTAAAATAGACAGCTAGCGGGAGGCACAGCACCGGGAGCTCAGCTCGATGCTCTGAGATGACCTAGGGGCAGATTGGGGAGGTGGGGGGGGTGGTGGGAGAGGGAGGTTCATGAGGGAAGGGATATATGTATACATATGGCTGATTCATGACGTTGTACAGCTGAAACTAGCAATACTGTAAAGCAATTATATCCCAATAAAAAATAAAATTTAAAAAAGGGCTCTGACTGTGTGGTGCTCTTGTATCTGAATTAGAACAGTAATGAATGAAACCCTCTCCCTCTGTCTCTCAGTCCTGCAATATCATATCAAAGTATTCCTAATACATTCAGATGCTTTCTAGGAAAGAGTTTGCCAATGTTGGCCCCCGTGTTAAAAATTTTAAATAGCCTTTTCTTTCACATCACTTTGCAAGCAACACGAAGTCCCTTCGGGATGAACTGACACAAGGAGGAACAGCTCTTCACAGATGTGAGATGCAGTGATGCAACTTGTCTGGCCTTTATGTTGGGAATGATTTTGCTGCATTTCTATTTGTTTTTCAATGGTCAGATAAGAAAAAAAAACACAGTATTTTCCTCTTTCGTGTGTTATAAATTAACATAATTGCCAAAAATTCAACCAAGGCTTCTGATGTAAACGTGTATTAGTTTTAGCTAAGCCCCTTCAAATGCCACCGCATGCCTAAGGACCTGGGTATAAGGATCTATTTTCACAGTTCTTTCCAATTCTAATGAGCAATGAAGAAGTTTATTTCAAAATAATCCTTCTGTATTAAGCACTGGCTTATTGACAGGTCCCCTTTTATCATAATTGTATGAAGTTTATTTTCTAAATGAAGGTTTATTTTCGCATGGAATTCTGAGGTTTTGCATTGTGTATGTGAGGCAATTAGTTTGGGATTTTGGAATTTATTTTAGACCAGACAGATGTCTTCAATTTACACACTCCAGGAGGTGACAAACCCTATTAAGATTCAAAAGCTATCAATTTGCTTTATCTTTGTTCTTCAGCATTCTCAGCTATGATCCAAGATAACTCTCTTTTTGTTTGCTTGATTTTGTGGTCGTGTGTTTTTATGTAGCCAGAAGCAGAAATTTAAGGGAAAGATGAAAGATAGCTTTTGTAATTATATCACTGTCAAAATCTGGTGGGTTACTTTAAGAACCATGAATTTTACCTTCATTAGGAATGCATTTTTGCTAACTAAAATGCTACCCTCTTAGCAGTCATGGTTTGTGCACACACACACACTAGCTGCTTATCTTTACTCATGTTATTCTTTACCTTGTTGGTGGCCCTGAGTTAAATATGATACTGTGTTTGCCTACATTTTCTGTTTTTCATTATTGGCTGTTACACAGGTAACATAAACGCATCTCTAAATTGTATTTGCTAAAGCATCAATCCAGTTATTCTTCTCTTCGTTGAGATCAAATCCTTTGCAGATCAAAAACAATGGCACGCCTATTGTGCAAAGTTAAGTCTTGGACTGTTGATGTGGAACAGTCTAGGAGGGATGACAGGGGTGGGGCGGGGGGTGGGGGATGTCGTCCCATTCATTTTTCCTTTTCAGTATTTGTTGTTGTTGTTGTTGGAGGAGAATAGCTTTACAATAGTGTATTAGTTTCTGCTGCACGACAACGTGAATCAGCTATTTGTACACCTATACCCCCTCCTTGTTGAGCCTCCTTCCCCACCTCCCATCCCGGCCCTCCAGGTCATCCCAGGGCACGGCGCCCTGCTCCCTGTGCTGCACAGCAGCTTCCCACGGGCTGTTTTACACATGGTAGTGGATAGATATCAGTGCTGCTCTCTCAGTTTGTCCCACACCTCTCCTCCCTCCCCGTGTCCACACGTCTGTTTTCTATGTCGGTGTCTCTGCTCCTGTCACTTTTGTTCTGCACTTGAAGACCGCACCGCTGTTGACATCCTTTTCAGGTGCTCTCTGCAGCCACTAGATGGCTCAGTAGATGCGCTCCCGTCTTGCCCAGAGTAATTATTTCAAAATGTAACAACCTAAATTGGGATTCATTTCTCGAAGTCCAAAATTGCACCCGGATTGTGATGACTATAGGATTAAAGAAATGAGGGCACGACAGCCCCAGGACTCCATCTGAATAAACCCAGCCCGCCGTGGGACAACCTTGTTTACATGTTTGCCTTTTATTACGGTCGCCATATTCTGTTTGTGGTGAACACTGGGCGTGTTCTGGCTGGCAAGGAGATTATGAGCTAACAGATGCCATCGGAGGTGTCAGATCTAGATCAAATGCAGAATGATTATACATCCTGACACAGTTGTTATTGAAATCAAGGGTAATCCGTTATGTGCAGGATGTCTGACTGGTGTTGGTGACATGGTACTTGACTTTGAACTCATGTTGTTTCCTTTATCTTGGATTAAGTTATTTACCTATGAGTCCAATCGAGCTAAAACCACTTGGAACTAAGATCAGAAGGTTACTTCCTTAACCTAACTACTTCAAACCACTTCAAATGTATATACTGAAATAAATTTTAGGGTGAAATATCATAGGCATTTCTATTAAAATAAACAAGCTCAGTATGCTGACCATCATAATTTAAAAGATTTTTTTTTCCTGGACATTCTAGGTAATATGGCAAGTCAAGAAAAATAGAAATGATACTACTATTGGAAAAAGAAGGACAAAAACATTGTTGGGTGTAAATTATATTATTTTCCACCTAAAAATAGAAGGTTTTGAAAAGGTTTTGCTAAATGGGTCAGCTACTGAAAAATTGTACAAAAATCATTAAATTTAAAAATTAACTGTAAAAATCAACTTTCTTTTATGCAGCAATTAGCGATTAAAATAAAACAAAATATACTCCATTTACAATAACATACAGGAATGCTTAAAAAACATGCATATGGCAAATACTACAAAACTTTCTTGAATGACATAAAAATATATTAAAAAGAAAAGATTACTTTCCTCCTGGATGGGGACAAAAATATATTAAATGTATTAGTCCTTCCCTAATTAATTAAAAAACATTTTTTAATTTTAATGATAATTTAACAAGTGTCACACCAGGGTAATTTTCTTTCCAAATTTGAAGACTAAGTGGAGGGAAAGAGGCAAGAAAATAAGAATGAGAGATTCTTTGATTGTTAAGTAGTCTGTTTATAATTTATCATGAACCTACAGTAATTACAAAGTATAGCACTAACTACTCAAGGAGGATAATAAGAATTCATATATAATATATTATTAACTAGATATTAATGTGTGTGTGTGTGTGCTCAGACATGTCCAACTCTGGGACCCTGTGGACTATAGCCTGCCAGGCTCCTCTGTCCATGGGGATTCTCCAGGCAAGAATACTGGAGTGGGTTGCTGTGCCCTCCTCCAGGGGATCTTCCTGACCCAGGGACTGAACTTGTGTCTGTTGTGTCTCTTGCACTGGCAGATGGGTTCTTTACTACTAGCACTACTTGGAAAGCCCTAAAATATTAATGCATGTGCTGTATTATTTACATATTCATATCTAATATACTACAAGATATTATTGTATATATGACTTAGTACTTAATAAGCTAGCTCTCTAAGTTATTGGATAAAGAATGGATTTACCCCCAAATTATGTTTATTTAATATTTTTTTAAAAATTAACATAGTTTCCTACAGTGAACTCTATTGCAAAATATAATACAGGTAGATTTTAGACAGAAATGATGAAACATAAATATGTAAGAAAACTAAAAATATCAACGTAAACATTTACATAATAGTAACATAAAGAAAGCTTTTAAGCAATTGAACGGGGAAGTATTCACATGCGTGACTGAAAGTGAAAGTGTTCTCCGTTGTGTCTGACTCTTTGTGACCCCATGGACTGTAGCCTACCAGGCACCTCTGTCCATGGGATTCTCCAGGCAAGAAGGCTGTAGTGGGTCGCCATGCCCTCCTCCAGGAGATCTTCCTAACCTGGGGATTGAACTGGGGTCTCCCACATTGCAGGCAGATGCTTTACCGTCTGAGCCAGCGAGGAAGTCCATATATATGATTACCTAAAAATAATTTTTTTCCCAAACTACAAAAAGGATAAATTAAATTATCAATAAGGAAAGATTTTTGGGGGGTAGAGATTGATGAAAAGTGCTATTATTCTCAAAATATTGAGTTCTTACAGATCAATTAAAAAAACACATTTTCAATAAGAATTTCTACCACAGTAGAAATTAAGGGCAAAGATGTGAACTGGCAACTCACCAATTAAGAAATATAAATGACAAATGAGCAAGTTGAAAACTTTTTCAACTACACTCATAGCCAAAGAAATGAAAATTACAGCAACAATGAAATACCGCTTTTGTCTCAAACTGGCAATGAGTTAAAGGAGTAATGATTGAGTGCTGGGCAGAGTACCGAGAAACGGACACTCATATTCCAACGGTGGGTATGTAAATTGGAACCACATTTCTAGAGGGTAATTTGGCAAGTGCATGTCAAGCACATTAACATGTGCATATCTTTTCACCCAGGAATGCCACATTTAGGAATTGATTAGATGTATATAAAAATATCTGTGCAAAGATGATCACTATTCTATGTCTCATTACCGTGAGGATTCAGGCCAAGTTTAAGTGTTCAGAAATATCAGAGGGATTACATAAACTATATTATGAACATAGAACTCTTTTATCTAGTCCCTCAGCAAATATTTATCTAAAATAAGATGCTACATAGTCACTGAAGATCTAAAAGATGAAAGGGCAAGGACATGTTCACAGGATGCTGTGTGTGTGCTCAGTTGTGTCTGACTTTTTTGATCCCATGGACTGTCACCCACCAGGCCCCTCTGTGCAAGCGGTTCTCCAGGCACGAGTACTGAAGATCCCCTCCTCTGGGGGATCTTCCCAGCCCAGCGATCAAACCCGCATGTCCTGTGTCTCCTGCATTGCAGGTGGATTCTGTATGCACTGAGCCTCCTGGGATGTTGCTGGGTGATAATAACCAGGCACGAAGTAACAGGCATGGGGGAGATCCCATTTTTGTGAAACGTGGATGCCCCAGTCTTCAGGAGAGTGAAGACACAAAAAACACTGATAGCAATCCTGACACCCATATTATGCAGACTGTGAATTAACTGTGGGGTTTTAGATCCCTTCTCAAATTTCCCTCAGTTACTGTTCTTCAATTCACATATAGCTGACTTGAGGGGCTCCCCTGCTGCTCCAGTGGTTAAGAATCCGCCAACCAGCGCAGGGGACACAGGTTCAGTTTCTGTTCCGGGAAGATTCCACACGCCACAGGGCGACTAAGCCCGTGCATCACAAGTCCTGAGCCCGTGTGCTGCAACTACTGAAGCCCGCACGCCTAGAGCCTGCGCTGCACACAAGAGGAGCCGCCGCAGGGAGAAGCTTGCGCACCACAGCCAGAGAGTAGTCCCAGCTTGCCACAACTGGCGAAAAAGCCCGTGTGCTGCAATCAAGACCCGGGACAGCCAAATGAATAGAGAAATCTTAAAGCAACTGATTTGATCATACTCTGCCATATCCAGTATGTAATAATTCAGTTCCTTGAACTGCAGTGAAGATGAAACAAGTCAAGTAAATCCAGTTAATGCATGTCAGGAACATGGAAGACGACTTGTCACCTAGCAAGTACTCAATAGCTATTATTACTGTTATTACTGGAAGACCAGATTGTTGTGGAAGTCTCATGTTCAGTATTTGGGTCCATTCTATTAACTAAGTTTATGTAACTCAGAGACCATCTCTCCCAATTCTTGGGACTGGCGTCTTTAGGAAAGCGTATTGTCACATTCAAAAATATGTGATAACCAGTGATGTTCAGGCACTAACCCAGTCATAGTGGACAGACACTGTGCTAAAGGAGCATCTAGTGTTAAGTTTCCAGGTGCCAGTTTGCGGGAAGCTTGGGGAGGGGCACCACACCGCTGGGATGTTGAGGGGGGTGCCTCATGCACTCTATTTACCATCCTATTAAAAGGTATTTCACTAGCTCCTCCACTGACAAACTAGATGTTAGCCTGGCTTCATAACTACCATATGAACCACGGTCTTTCTTACTATCCTAAACCATCATGAAGCTGGAAATAAATATAAAACAGTGAATATCTTTAACCCTCCATCCAGTTCCAGAGGAATTAAAGCTTTTTCCCTTTAGTGGGGAAAAAAAAAATGTAATACAGAACTGTGTTTAGATTTTGTGTATCTATTACATTCTCCGAAAAGGGTAAATGGACCAGAACCTGGATAAATGGACCGGAACTAACCAGTCGCCTCGGCTTACTCAGCTTCCTCGCCTCACTTGTCTAGTGTGAGCGTGTTAGACTGGGCTTACAGCCTCTCAGCTCTTTAAACTCTGTTCCTTTTTCTTCTTTAATTACACAACCTCAGCCTGAGCTCTAGCCCGGGGCTCCCAGAGCCTACCCGAATCCAAAAACGCAGGAATGCTACGATAAATCCACTGGGCTAGAAAAATGCACCCAACCCACAGAGTGATTCACTGGTCCCCGAAAAAGGCTTTGCTGTTACAAATTTTTGTCCAGAACATTTGATCCAGCAGTAGTTCAGTCTAGACACAAAGTGGTCAACACGCTTTGAACAAATCTGCTTTTAATGTGCAGAGTGCTCTTGTTTCCAGTTATTATTCTGAGTGATTAAACAAACTGCCAAACTCTTCCTGCCGCCGTCACCATTTATTACTGAGATGCTTACTGGGGATTTAATAGTATTCCATTGGAGACAATATCTTGAGCCTGACGAGCTCAAAAGGAAAGAGATGTGCTTTTGGCACAAATTGATAGAGTTTCAAGATTTCTGTAATAGATACATATACAATCATATTGTTGAGTGGAAAGAAATGTGTTTCCAATAAGCAGTATTTACTGGGGTTTAACAACGATATAATAGTTACCTGTCTATTACATGGTAGTCAAAGCTAAAGAAATGTGTTTCTAATAATCAATTGGCATTTCAAATAATATAATATAACCGCCGTATGATATGCAAGCCTACCTAGATACAACCTGCATTCTAAACTTGTTCTTGAGAGTTTCATTCATGGAAATAAGGTATCACTGACTGGCCATTGTCAAAAAGCATATTATCATCAAAGGGCTAGAATTTCTATTTTTTTCTCATACACTTTCTCAGCTTTTCTTTTTTTTCATTCTTTATTTCCACTTCTGCATAGCATGTATTTCCTTATACTTCATCTCATAACTAGTTAAGATTGAATTTTGCCTATATAAAATAAAGGGATCCTTCCTTACAAATGGGAAAAAAAAAAAGAAAATAATTGAAGAAGAGCCTTTAGCTCATTTAACCCACGTCTGGAGAAGTGGATGGGAGAAATCTCAGAGCTACAGGGATGTCTGTGTGATGACAGACAGCCTTGGGAATAATTCTGCCTGTCACTTGGTGGTCATAATTTCACGAGTCATTATGCCATACACCTTAAACTTATTCCGTGTTGCAGGTCAGTTACATCTCAATAAAATGGAGGGAGAAAATAATTTCAGCTATTCTCTCTTCTTGGGCCACCTTGAAAGCAGTCTATTCTCTCACATACAGACTTTGCATCTCTCATTTACTCATTTGCCAAATATTCATAAGACACCTATCTGATGTTAATTGCTCTGCTAGGAGTTAGGACCACAAAAACAAAAGGCAGAGAGCATCTGCCTTCAAAGAGCTCTCCGTCACAGGGGGAGGAGGGGAAGGACAAGCCATAGCGTCACATTGCACGGTAGACAAAGGGCACCATGCATATGAGCACAGGGAAGGGGGTCGGGGGTGGTGATGACCCATCACAGACCCAGCTGGCTTTCTTCTGTTGTCAGATGGATGCAGGATTGTTGCTATTGTTCAGTTGCTCAGTGGTGTCAGACTTTTCATGACCCCATGGGCTGTAGCCTGCCTGGCTCTTCTGTCCATGAGACTGCCCAGACAAGAATAATGGAGTGGGTAGCCATCCCATTCTCCAGGAGATCTTCCCGACCCAGGGATTGAACCTGGGTCTCCCACATCACAGGCAGATTCTTTACTGATAGAGCCACCAGGGCAGCCACGAACCTATTGTTTACATTTCAGATCAACAGCCCCCAGGCAGCCACTGATTGAGACTTCAGGGACAAGGGAATGCTCCCTCCTTGAGGAGACCACAAGACGATTGGGATGGGACACAGCAGGCCAGCTCTCACCTTCGAGTTGGTGCCCATCAGAGGTTGACTCTTTTGCTGTCCAGACAGCATCTCCGGTGCAGAAGACACTCAGAGCGCCCAGTCCAGGAAGGGGTCCTGGGCTTTGTACTGAGCGTCCCTGTTCTGCCCTCCAACCAAGCTCTGGGGATGAGATACCCAGGGTCTCCAGCCACACATGGCATCTCTTCCGGTAGCTAGCTGCAGACTCCAGCCGTGCGGGTGCATGGCAGATATGAGAGGAAGCATTTGGCAGAACGTGTGCTCCCGAGATGCTAAAACCTTTTGGGAACTGGAGCCGTTAAAAGGGCGTGCCTCTATTCCTGCCTCTGCCAAGTGTCAACCTTCATTAAAGGGCTCCTGCGGAGGGTGGGCAGGGAGATCAGTTGCAGAACTGGAGTGAGTCTGGGCCCAGGTGGGGATTCCCTCCCCAAGCTCCAGAGGTCTCAGTAGTGGAGATGGGCACCTGCGGGAGGACTTGTCACAACAGATGCTTTCGCAGGATTCTTCCACCCATCACGTGCACATTTTGAAAAGCAGGGCTCTGCTGAGAATTGACCTGTTTCTCTGCGAGCCCTTCCCATCCCACCTCTCACCATTTCTAGCCTGCCCTCCCCCTTTCCTTTGCTGCTCTTTTGGAATTCTGAGACCCCCATGCAGTGTTCTTTGCTATTTAAAGTTAGTGTGTGTTTTTGGGAAGACATTTATTCCAATAATAACAACATAATGAATTTGTACCATCCTTTGACAAAGGGAGTCATTCTTTCTAAAGGTACTTTGAAAGATGTCGCTATGCAAATATTATCTCACTTTGAGTTTTCAGCCTAATTAAAAATGGTAAGAAAGTGACATTCTGATTTGGCATGAAAGAGAATTGAGACTCAGAGAGGTTGAACAGTTTATCCAAGGTCACACAGCTGACAATGGACAGAGAGGAAACAAAACCTCTGTTTTCTCTACTATCCCATCTCAGTGCAGTTCTCTTGGTAATTTCTCTCCAAGACATGGTTTAGAGAGACAGAAACTGAAAAACTGCTTTCTAGTTTGGAAAGTTTCCTTTTTGATCTAGAAGAAAATAATAGCATATTTACAGATAAACTGTGAGATTAAATATATCAGCAAACGTTCGTGTATAAGCATGTGTAATATAACTTACACAATGCATCATCTGTAGTTTTCAGGAACGTTTTAAATATTTTTACTATTTCAGAATATGTCCCGAAGGATAAGTTCTTTTCAAATACACACTCCAGTTTCTCTCTCTTAAAAAAAGGCAACAATTTTGTAATCTGATATTTGAAAGGAAGTTATATATAATTTTTACAACGGTTTATACTGTTTTACTTGGTATTAACATTATTGCTTGATGTTTTAAGCTTTTATGAATAGTGATCCCATTTCATTAGTTTTATGAATGTACATAAAGACAATTTAATCTGAACCCTACTAATATGAAATTCATGGCCATTCAAATATAGACCATTTACCTTTGTTTAGCTAATGTGGGGAGCCTATGTGCAACTGGAAAATGTAGCCCCTATGTGTTTGATATGCTTAAGAACATACAGGTATAGAGGCTTATACTGTATGCACTTCTTACTCTTATACTTATTAAGACCAGTATCCAGGAGTTTCTATGTGCCAACAGTTACTGGCTGAAGTATTATGTTTGAGATAGTCTTGAAACCAATAGCTGTAATTCATTTTCTTAAACATCATTTGTGAAACCTTCCTGACTCAGGCTCCTAGTCCAGTTAGGAATACTTAAGAGCGGTGGAAAGACACAGAGTTTGGGGCCAGACAGACCTTGTTTGAATGCAGTGTGGCCACCTTTTAGCTGCTTATCCTTCAACAAAAGAATTAATCCTCCTGAGTTTTGTCACCATCCACACCCAGGCATTTCTGAGAATGGAAGAGAGTGTTGTTAATAATTACTCCTGGAAAAATGAGGAGAATCAGGGACTGGCCTAGGCAAACCAGACATACAGTTACTCTATTAAAATGTGATTCGTCTTCCAAAGTTTTGGTCTGCAGCTTATCTAAGTTGGTGTCTTGTTTCAATTTGTCTACCATTGCTTCAACTATAAGGACTCAAATCTCCTTTTAAACCTCATGATGTCATCTTGAATCTGTCACAGAATAGCCTTGTTAAAGTTATTAATCACATGGTCATATGTCATAAAGTCTTAGAGTAAAGTTTAATGCTTCTTACATTATTCAGAGAGAGTCCCTTGGACTGCAGAGAGATCAAATCAGTAAATCCTAAAGGAAATCAGCCTTGAATATTCAGTGAACGGGCTGATGCTGTAGCTGAAGCTCCAATCCTTTGGCCACCTCATGTGAAGAGCCGACTCGTTGAAAAAGACCCTGATGCTGGTAAAAACTGACAAAAAATGGAGCGGCAGAGGATGAGATGGTTAGATAGTATCAGCAGCTCTGGACATGAATTTGAGCAAACTCTGGGGGACAGCAGAGGACAGAGTAGCCTGATGTGCTGCAGTCCATGGGGTCACCAAAGGTCAGACACAACTTAACGACCGAACAACAATGACAAATTAATTCAGAGCTTTTCCACTCCCAGATAACAGCTCTGGCTGCGGTCCCTGGGGCCAGAGGAGGGAAAAGGTGTATCCTACTCCTTTTCTCTTTGTTCTTTGAATCCTCCTTCCTCTCCTCAATCCAGGGCTCCAGCTCCCCAGGATCAGGGCAGGGGAGAGAGGTTTACAGGAAAAGTCCTTGTGCCACTGACCCCCCATCCCCCAAGCTTTTCCAGGCAGAGCACCCACTGTGCACTCTATGCTTTTTTTTAATCAAAAATCTGTGCCACCAAACGAAATACTGAATTTACTGGAAAAGAGAAAATCTTAAAGGGAGACAGAGACAAAAAGGACTCATTATGTTAAAGGAATGAAGATAAGAATGACATGAAAGCTCAGAGACCTTGCCAGATGAAATGGAGCACCTTTAAAGCAATAAAAGAAAAAAAATACTGTCAACCTAGATTTCTATATTCAGCTAAAATATCTTATATAATGAAGGTGAAACAAAGACTTTTCAGACTGTCAAAGCTTAATTTCCATTGTCATTAGACCACAATCATATTTGAAGAATTTAACACTCCCCTCCTCAGTGATTAATAGGAAGTGTAAAAATAAATCAGGAGCATATAGAAGACTGGAATAATACTACAGACTGTTGTTGTTGTTCAGTCACTAATCTGTCCGACTCTCTGCAGTCCCATGGACTGCAGCATGCCCAGCTCCTCTGTCTTCTACTATCTCACAGAGTTTGCCCAGATTCATGTCATCGAGTCAGTGATGGCATCTCATCTTCTGCTGCCCCCTTCTCTTTTTACCTTCAGTATTTCCCAGCATCAGGGTCTCTTCCAGCGAATCCGCTTTTTACATCAGATGGCCAAAGTCCAAGGGACTCTTAGAGTCTTCTCTAGCGCCACAAAAGCATCTAATACCATTGATTAACTTGAGCTAATTGATAATTATAGAGCACTCCACCATTTCCTGTAAATAAAACTTTCAAAGTGACTCCCCAACACAATATTAACAATCTTGAAACACCAAAAATTTAATATGATAAGTGTTGAAAAAAACAACCCTGTGCCACTTATGGCTTAAATTTGCAGGTCTTTGACTGACAGTGATGTTGATATATTTTTCCCTTACTTCTCTTCTATAGATTACCTGTTTCTATCCTTGGCCAATGTCTCTTTCTCGACTTTTTGTTATGATATTTTCTTTTCACTTTTTAAAATGGAGAGAATAAGAAAAACCATCTCAGTGCTTAAAAATGATGATTAACATTTTTGTAATATTTTCTCTACCTGCTTTTAATAGAAGAAATAAAACATGACAGATAAAATTGAAGCATACTTTATAACTAACTTTGTGAACTCGAGTAGTATATTATTCGTGTGTGTGTGTGTGTGTGTGTGTTTGGAAATGATATCATTTATGGAAATGATAAAATGCCACACCTATATTCTGTAATTTGCTTCTTTACTCAACAATGAGCTCTTTAGATTCTTCAATTATGTATGTTAAATACATATATATTTAAAGTTTCTTTTAATTGCTATAAATATTCCACATGTGTACTTGATTATTGAAAACCTTGTAATTGCCAAATAATACTCTATTGTGTTTCTGAGTTTGGACTATCAAAAGCAATGCTTATAAACATCCTGTACATGTCTCTCCATGTTTGTGTGCAAATATTTCTGGAGAGTATTTGCTAAAAGTGGAATTTCTGAGTGATAAGATATGTGCGTTTTAATTTCACAGACTACTGACAAAATGCCATTTAGTTAGTCATACCACTTTATACTCCCGCCAGCAAAGTCTGGTAAAACCCATTTCTCCACATTCTTGCCAGCAAGTGATATTGCAAAGCATTAGAATTTTTATCAATCTGATGAATGAGATATAAAATTGTGTTTTAATTTGTGCTCACCTGATTTTGTTTTTGCATACTGTCACTTATTCACTTAATTTTGGATGTGTACAACATTTGTTATGCATAATGGTCACTTCCTGTTCCTTCATCTATAAATTTCCCACATCTTTCTCTGCCCATTATTCTTTTGGGATAATAGTTTTTACTTGTGTTTTATTAAAATATCCATTTTTATTTATTCATTTAATTTGTCTGGCTGCCTCAGGTCTTGGCATGGCATGCAAGATCTTCACTGGTGTGCATGGACTCTCTGGTTGTGGTGCTGGCTCAGTGGTTATGGAGCGTGGGCTTAGTGCTCTGTGGCGTGAGTGTCGCTGCTGGGAACTGGAGCTGCTCTGGGGGCCAGGTTGGGGCGCCAGGACCCAGAGCTATTGGGGAAGGGGTGCTCCAGGGCTCAGTGCTGCTGGAGAAGAGGTGATGGGAACCTGGAACTGGGTATGGAGAAGGTCTTGGGGACCCCCTAGCCTTCCTGCCAGTTACCCTCTCATTAGCTTCCCACCAGGGATTGAGCTCATGTCCCTGGATTAAAATGTGGATTCTTAACCACTGGACCACCAGGGAAGTCCCTATTTGTGTTTTAATAGAAGTACATTTACTGAAGACATTAGCCTTGATTTTGTTCCAGCTTATATTTTACTTTAAAGTTTTCTTGGGGTGTTTTGGACACTTCAAAACATTAACTTTCTGAGAAGTTATAAATTAGCCTTTTCTTTTCTGATTTTTCCAGAGAAGGCAATGGCACCCCACTCCAGTATTCTTGCCTGGAAAATCTCATGGACGGAGGAGCCTGGTGGGCTGCAGTCCATGGGGTCGCTAAGGGTCGGACACGACTGAGCAACTTCACTTTTACTTTTCACTTTCATACATTGGAGAAGGAAATGGTAACCCACTCCAGTGTTCTTGCCTGGAGAATCCCAGGGACGAGGGAGCCTGGTGGGCTGCCGTCTATGGGGTCACATAGAGTCGGACAGGACTGAAGTGACTTAGCAGCAGCAATTCTAATTTTTCTACTGATTCGATACTTACTCTATTTGAATGCATGGGATGGAGGTTAATATGACCTCAGAGCTATTTTTAGATAAAAAGAAATTTTTAAAAAGAATACATAGTGAATAGCTTTAACATTCTTAAATGGAATAGTGGGCAAAAATATATGTGAAAGGTGATACTTAATGTAGGAAAAAACAAAAATATTACATGAATTTTTAAGAACAAACATAATTTTGTTTTCATGGGGGTGAGGCAGCATTTCGTGAGCAGAGTTACTCACTTTCTACATCCTTCTCAGGTACCAGGGCAATCCCCAGTTGAATGAACTACAAACCATGCTTTCTTGTGATGATTATTTACTTCTGGACTTCCTGTCCAAACCAATAAAATAGCTCTTTGAAAACTGTTTGTGAAGTTGTGGATTTGAGGAGCATAATTCTTTTAATGTCTAGATGATCAGCAAAGTAAGATACCTCCAGGAGTAATCTGACCTGAACACAACATGAAGAGAAGGGAAATTGTCACGTAGACAAACAACAAACGTAAACATAATCAGCCTCTTCTAACAAGGACACTTGAAGCTCCTGGGTCAGCAAAGGGAACCTGCCTGATATTACACAGAGACAGTCTCTGACGGACATTTCCTGTGTGTAAATTCCGTTCTGTCTGTAATTGTCGGAATTGATTATTTAAGGGCCGGCCGGATGCGGTGTTTTTTGGACCTGGCGGAATGCCTGTCTCCCAGGATCTGGTTCTTCAGGCAGCCTGTGTTGACACTGTGTCCTCCCAGGACTGGGCCCCTGGAAACAATCCTAAGGTTCATGGCACAGATTTGCGTGGGATGGGGTCCAGTGTGAAGAAAACACCGTCAACTACTGGACCCTCTGTGGATGAAAGTAAGAAGTAAATTATATAATCTCTCGTGACTGGCCTGGAAAACTAGGGAGACAAAAATTCTGACCCACGGTTACAAGCATTCAAACAGCTCCAAACTCAAGCCATTCAAACTCCCCACAGAGTGCACCTTAGGGGCACTCTGCTTCGGTTTGGAGACAAGCTGCAGCTCACTGGGAACCTTCACCCAGCACCAGCTCACCTGCCACTAACTCTCTTTAGGGCTTCACGCTCAAATACTTTCTATCGTATTTGGGGCTTCCCAGGTGGCACAGTGATAATCTGCCTGCCAATGCAGGAGAAGCAAGAGATGAGGGTTCGATCCCTGGGTCAGGAAGATCCTGTCAGGATCCCTGGCAACCCTCACCAGTATTCTTGCCTGGAGAATCCCATGGACAGAAGGAGCTTGGTGGGCTCCAGTCCATGGGGTTGCAAAGAGGTAGACAGGGCTTAGTGGTTGAAACAACAATTTTATCCTCAGGAATGCACTACAAGTTTGACATTACAGCTCACAGTTTGTACAGACCAGATTCCTGAGACACAGAGAGAACAGTTATCCAGTTTGTAGTTGGAGTCAAAGAGTCAAACCCATGTGTTTTTTGTTGGTGGTGGTGGTTGGTTGGGTTTTCGTTTGGCCACACCGCAAGGCTTGTGGGATCTTCCCTCCCCAGCCAGGGATTGAACCTGTACTGTTGGCAGTGAAAGCCTGGAGTCCTAACCACTGGACTTCCAGGGAATTCCCTCTAACCCATGTTTATTGGATAATAGAATACTTCTCCTTTTAATGTTTCACTCATTGTATTTGCTTGATGCCATCATTAAAAAAAAATAATGATAACTGGGTGATCATTATTTTTTAAAAAAAGGGTGATCTTGGCCAAGTCACATCATTTTTCTTACATCATGGTACATAAACTGAAAGGGAAGAACTAAATAATCATTAAGTATTCTTTTTATCTTAGAAGTTTTCTAATTTTATAAAAGAGGAATACAAATATCAATGTCATTTTTTGTATCAGGGAAAGTGAAGTCGCTCAGTCATGTCTGACTCTTTGTGACCCCATGGACTGTAGCCAACCACGTTCCTCAATCCATGGGATTTTCCAGGCAAGGGTACTGGAATGGGTTGCCATTTCCTTCTCCAGAGGATCTCCCAGACCTAGGGAATCGAACCTAAGTCTCCTGCATTGTAAGCAGATATTTTACCATCTGAGCCACCAGGAAAGCCAACCAAAATGAGATAAAGCCTTCAGAAAACACAGGTGAGTATGATTTTCCCTCATATTAAATAGAATGTCCCCATTTTTAAAAAATTTTGTTACAGACAGAGCAGAACATTTATAGTGAGATTTTCACTTTGGGTTATTAAGGATTTGTACATTTATTATCCAATCAATTTTGTTTTTCTTTCAAAGATTTGTTTAGTTTTATGATGTATTTAGGGTCAAACTATCCAACAATAAATTGGCATTTCAAAAGCAACAAAATCTATAAAAATGTCCAGGAAGTAACTTAACAAGAAATGTGAGGACTCTATGGGCAGTAAAGAAAACTTGAATAAGTACATGGTAATATTTCTTTGGAAGGAAAGGTTACTGTAGAAAAGTGATCAATTCTCTTGGAATTAACATAAATTGAATGAAATGTCAGTAAAAACTTCAACATGGTTTTTGGGGAAACAATGTAAGAATTTTAATGCCTACTTGAAGGAATAAAGTCCTAAGAACAAGCAATCTTAAAAAATTAAAGTAAATGGGTTTGTGGAAGAACTCTTGCCAGATTTCTAGTTGTGTTATCAATTTTTGTTCTTAAAAGTATAAGTAGAGTTTTGATGCAAAAGGTAGAGAGAATAGGTGTTCTAGCTTAGCCATTGTATCAACTTAATGTTCTAAAACTTTAAATGGAGTATCAAAGGTTCTGGTCATGGTTTGTTTGGAGAGTACAGGATGACATTAGACCTCTTAAGACCAAGGGTGAAGGCAGGGTTGTGATTTATTGGATGCCTTATCCCAACGCCAACAATGATGTCGTTATAATTAGGTAGGAAGGTCTGTTACTTAAAGCAGAATTCAGCTTTAAGTACATAGTACAGAGGTAGGAAGAGCCCTATGCTGCAAACTATTCTTAGGCTTCTTATTCCAGATCACATCTCGTCATCCCAAGAATATAGGCCTCATCCTCTTGATCCAAGATGGCAGCCTCTACACACTAGGCAAAAAAATGTAGAAAGAGACTGAGAAGAGGAAGAGGGCAAAAGTCATAGACCCATAGTCTTAAAGTAAAGTTCCTGAAATTCGCATTCTTTTTATATCACATGGACCCAAATTGTGTCACCTATCAGTCACATGGATCCACAAGTACCAGAAACGTCATCTTTTTCTGAGGAATCTAGTACCCCCTAAAATTCTGCTACAGTAAGTCCCCTACCCTCTTCCAACAACACAAGAGAAGACTCTACACATGGACATCACCAGATGATCAACACCAAAATCAGACTGATTATATTCTTTGCAGCCAAAGATGGAGAAGCTCTATACAGTCAGCAGAAACAAGACTGGGAGATGGCTGTGGCTCAGATCATGAACTCCTTATTGTCAAATTCAGACTTAAATTGAAGAAAGTAGGGAAAACCACTAGACCATTCAGGTATGACCTAAATCAAATCCCTCACAGTGGAAGTGAGAAATAGATTTAAGGGACTAGATCTGATAGATAGAGTGCCTGATGAACTATGGATGAAGGTTCGTGACATTGTACAGGAGACAAGGATCAAGACCATTCCCATGGAAAAGAAATGCAAAAAAGCAAAATGGCTATCTGGGGAGGCCTTACAAATAGCTGTGAAAAGAAGAGAAGTGAAGCAAAGGAGAAAAGGAAAGATACAAGCATCTGAATGCAGAGTTCCAAAGAATAGCAAGAAGACATAAGAAAGCCTTCCTCAGCAATCAATGCAAAGAAATAGAGGAAAACAACAGAATGGGAAAGACTAGAGATCTCTTCAAGAAAATTAGATATTAACAGAACATTTCATGCAATGAGGGGCTCGATAAAGGACAGAAATGGTATGGACCTAACAAAAGCAGAAGATATTAAGAAGAGATGGCAAGAATACACAGAAGAACTGTACAAAAAAAAAATCTTCATGACCAAGATAATCACGATGGTGTGATCACTCACCTAGAGCCAGACATCCTGGAATGTGGAGTCAAGTGGGTCTTAGGAAGCAGCACTACGAACAAAGCTAGTGGAGGTGATGGAATTCCAGTTGAGCTATTTCAAATCCTGGAAGATGATGCTGTGAAAGTGCTGCACTCAATATGTCAGCAAATTTGGAAAACTCAGCAGTGGCCACAGGACTGGAAAAGTCTGTTTTCATTCCAATCCCAAAGAAAGGCAATGCCAAAGAATGCTCAAACTACCTCACAATTGCACTCATCTCATACGCTAGTAAAGTAATGCTCAAAATTCTCCAAGCCAGGCTTCAGCAATATGTGAACCATGAACTTCCAGATGTTCAAGCTGGATTTAGAAAAGGCAGAGGTATCAGAGATCAAATTGCCAACATCTGCTGAATCATCGAAAAAGCGAGAGAGTTCCAGAAACACATCAATTTCTGCTTTCTTAACTATGCCCAAGCCTTGACTGTGTGGATCACAATAAACAGTGGAAAATTCTGAAAGAGATGGGAATACCAGACCACCTGACCTGCCTCTTGAGAAACTTGTATGCAGATCAGGAAGCAACAGTTAGAACTGGACATGGAACAACAGACTGGTTCCAAATAGGAAAAGGAGTATGTCAAGGCTGTATATTGTCACCTTGCTTATTTAACTTCTATGCAGAGTACATCATGAGAAACACTGGGATGGAAGAAACACAAGCTGGAATCAAGACTGCTGGGAGAAATATCAATAACCTCAGATATGCAGATGATACCACCCTTATGGCAGAAAGTGAAGAGGAACTAAAGAGCCTCTTGATGAAAGTGAAAGAGGAGAGTGAAAAAGTCGGCTTAAAGCTCAACATTCAGAAAACTAAGATCATGGCATCTGGTCCCATCACTTCATGGGAAATAGATGGGGAAACAGTGGAAGCAGTGTCAGACTTTATTTTTGGGGGCTCCAAAATCACTGCAGATGGTGATTGCAGCCATGAAATTAAAAGATGCTTACTCCTTGGAAGAAAAGTTATGACCAATCTAGATAGCATATTCAAAAGCAGAGACATTACTTTGCTAACAAAGGTCCATCTAGTCAAGGCTATGGTTTTTCCAGTGGTCATGTATAGATGTGAGAGTTGGACTGTGAAGAAAGCTGAGTGCCGAAGAATTGCTGCTTTTGAACTGTGGTGTTGGAGAAGACTCTTGAGAGTCCCTTGGACTGCAAGGAGATCCAACCAGTCCATTCTGAAGGAGATCAGCCCTGGGATTTCTTTGGAAGGAATGATGCTAAAGCTGAAACTCCAGTACTTTGGCCACCTCACGCGAAGAGTTGACTCATTGGAAAAGACTCTGATGATGGGAGGGATTGGGGGCAGTAGGAGAAGGGGTTGACCAAGGATGAGATGGCTGGATGGCATCATTGACTTGATGGACACGAGTCTGAGTGAACTCCGGGAGTTGGTGATGGACAGGGAGGCCAGGTGTGCCGCGATTCATGGGGTCACAAAGAGTCGGACACGACTGAGCGACTGAACTGAACTGAGACAGCATATTCAAAAGCAGAGACATTACTTTGTCAGCAAAGGTCCATCTAATCAAGGCTATGGTTTTTGCAGTGGTCATGTATGGATGTGAGAGTTGGACTGTGAAGAAGGCTGAGCACTGAAGAATTGATGCTTTTGAACTGTGGTGTTGGAGAAGACTCTTGAGAGTCCCTTGGACTGCAAGGAGATCCAACCAGTCCATTCTAAAGGAGATTGGTCCTGGGTGTTCATTGGAAGGAATGATGCTAAAGCTGAAACTCCCGTACTTTGGCCACCTCATGTGAAGAGTTGACTCATTGGAAAAGACTCTGATGTTGGGAGGGATTGGGGGCAGGAGGAGAAGGGGACAGAAGAGGATGAGATGGCTGGATGGCATCACGGACTCGATGGACGTGAGTTTGAGTGAACTCCGGGAGTTGGTGATAGACAGGGAGGCCTGGTATGCTGCGATTCATGAGGTCGTAAAGAGTTGGACACGACGGAGTGACTGAACTGACTGAACTGAAGTCCCATTCGTACAGGTCCATTCTAAGAGTGTGTTGGTAGGTCCTACAAAGTGAGCCTAGGTACCCAACTCATACAATCACCTATATAGTACTGTATTATAATAGGTTTACAATACTTTTCACACGAATAATACATTAAAAAGACAAAAATAAAACATTTTAAATCTTATAGTACAGTACCTTTAAAAGTATGATACTGTAGTACAACAGCTGGCACACGGGCTGGCATTGAGTGAACAGGCAAGAGGAGGTTCTGATGAAGGAGGGAGGAGGGGTGGGAGATGGTAGAGCTGAAGAACTGTCAGCAATGGGAGTCGGAGGGCAAGCTGCAATGTCGCTCACACCTGACACGGATGGATGCCTGACATGGCGTCTTTGAAAGTTCACAACCTAAAGGTTTCTATGTAGGGAACTTACTGTATCCTAGAGGGAATAGATTCTAGGATATAACCGGCAGTTTTCACCACAAAGGAAAGGAGATTTTTGAGAGTGGAGATCTGGAAAGGTATTATGATTTGGGTTTAGGGAATGTCTTTATGAAATCTTCTCTGAAATAGAATAGAAGAGGATATATTTTGGTTCCTTGATGTGAGTATGAATATGATACAAACTAAGATCTCCTAACATCCTTCCAGTCCTCTACAGTCTTCATTTATCCTATGAGGCCAGAACGTAAACAACACAACTCTGGGAAAAAAAAGAGGTTCTTATTTTAGAAAATGAAAAGAAAAAGAATAGTAATTTATGGATCCATGAAATCATGCTGTATGCATTATTTTAATCTGCATTAAAGCTTAAAAATTTGATAACAATGTTTGAAAAAATAAGCAGCATAAAGTGAGAAACTCTCAATCTTCCTAAATCATTAAGTTTGTAATATCTGCATAGCATTTCGCCATAATTCATTTTACCAATTCAATTGGATTATCATGTACATGTAGCTTCAGCATGCTAGCTAAAGCATCCCCTAGCTTAACCTGATTTGAGGACCATGAGAATGTGCCACATTATAAGAATCAAACAAACAATTGCTCAGCTGCTCCAGAACCCATTTACTTTAAGCCTGTTGTCTGTCTTCCCAGTGTCAACTGTCTGTTGGTTTTTATTGTTGTTCGGTCACTAACTCGTGTCTGACTCTTTCCCACGGACTCGGAGCATGCAAGGCTCCCCTGTTCTCCACTATCTTCTACAGTTGGCTCAAATTCATGTCCACTGAGTTGGGGATACTATCTGTCTCATTTTCTGCTGCCTGCTTCTCCTTTTGCCTTCAATCTTTCCCAGCATCAAAGCCTTTCCTAGTGAGCTGGCTCTTCACATAAGATGCCCAAAGTATTGGAGTTTCAGCTTCAGTGTCAGCCCTTCCACTGAATATTCAGGGATGATTTCCTTAAAGATTGACTCGTTTGGTTTCTTGCCATCCGAGGGACTCTGAAGAGTCTTATCCTGCACCACAGTTCGAAAGCATCAATTCTTCGACACTCAGCCTTCTTTATGGTCCAGCTGTCACACCCATACATGACTACTAGAAAAACCATAGCTTTGACTATAGAGACCTTTGGCAGTTAAGTGACGTCTCTGCTTTTAAAAACGTTAATCCCATTGCTCACTTGGCTTTGATGGATTTTTTTTTTTTTCCTATTCCCTTTAATCAGTATAACCAAAGGAAACCAGAAGTAACTCTGACTCTCAGGTATCAAAAGCTGTCTCCCAGGTTTATGACAGGTTGAATTGAATGTGTACAACATTGGATGCAGATTAACATGTGGGCTGGTCTGCTGCCCAGATGGCTGACCCACTCTTGTTTTTCAGCTGAGCTGGTATACAACGATCAGAATATTTCACATAAACATCCAGTGTTCTGGCTTTTCTTAAAATATTGGGTGATGTGATAGCTCCTGACCACCCTCCCCAACATGTGACAGTGATGAGTAGGAACTGAGCAGTAACCGCCCCCTTTGAACATGCATCCGAGTTCCTCTTGGACTTCACCACTTTGCATTATCTCCTCCATCCTGAGACCAAGTGTTGGGTGGCATTTGAAACACCTATAGAGCACTGGTTCTCTTACCCTTCTCTTTGACCATGCCTCTATCAAGATGGAGAAAGTGAGAGATTAACTAAGAGGATCACCTACTTCAAGAAAAATGCAAGAGAGCACACTGCTTTGTGAAATTCAAGATTTTGAATTTTTCTCTTTTGACTTACTTCATCCTGTATGACAGACTCTAGGCCTCTCTACATCTCTGTAAATGGCACTATTTCATCCCTTTTAATGACTAATATTCCATTGTATACGTACACCACAACTTCTTTACCCATTCCTCTGTTGTTGGACATTTGGGTTGCAAGATTCTTAAACAATTGTGAATTATACTAGGTCTTTTCTGCTCTCACCTTCCTGATCCTGATAGATCTCTGGGTCTGAGACCTCTAGAATACAGCTGACTCCTGAAATATTTACACAATGAAAACTCTGAGTAAAGCTTCATCTCATATGGGAAACCATCTCTGTAACTATCTATCCTGTTCTTCATCCTCATGTAGCTCTGTTTTTAGAGGATTTATTGAATAGAATAGCATTTCCTTCTGATTATTAATGTTTTCATCAATGGATTAGTTTGTTGATATTAATCACAGTTATTTAAAATTTTTAGGCTGATAACTTCATATTCTGTTTTTATATCTTAATCTGGTTCAGAAACTTGTGTCTTCATGCTCTTCTATTTTCTTGATTCTTAGAACATCAAATAATTTTTATGTTGAAGGCTAGAAATATGGTATGAATGGACATAATGTGAACAGAAGTAAGTAGGTTTTTAGTGTAAAGTGTTAAGTTAATCTGGCTAGATATTGAGTCGTTAATGATCACTGCACTCTTTAAATGCTAGAGGGTTCAATTTCCTTCTCTAGTGTTCTTTTTTAAAAATTCGTTAATTAATTGATTTGGCTGTGTAGTTGTGGCACAGGGCATCTTCACTGTATCCTGTGGGGCCTTTAGTTGTGGTGCACAGACTCTCTAGTTGTGGGGCACAGGCTTAGTTGACCTGAGGCCTGTGGACTCTAAGTTCTCTGAGCAGGGATCGAATCTTTGTCCCCTGCATTACAAGACAGATTCTCACCACTGGACCACTGAATCCTCTGTTGACTTTGGGCTTTCCTAAGAACTCTTCATTAAATAGAATATGTCTTAGATAGAATGCTGCTAAGTCATTTCAGTCGTGTCCGACTCTGTGCGACCCTACAGACGGTAGCCCACCAGGCTCCCCCGTCCCTGGGATTCTCCAGGCAAGAACACTGGAGTGGATTGCCATTTCCTTCTCCAATGCATGAAAGTGAAAAGTGAAAGTGAATTCGATCAGTTTGCAACCCTCAGCAACCCCATGGTCTGCAGCCTTCCAGGCTCCTTCGTCCATGGGATTTTCCAGGCAGGAGTACTGGAGTGGGGTGCCACTGCCTTCTCTGCTTAGACAGTAGATCACAATTTTAGTTGTGACCTACTGTTATTATAGGGCTTTCCTGGGGGCTCAGAGGTAAAGAATCCACCTTCCAAACAGGAGATGCAGGTTTGATCCCTGGTTGGGAAGATCCCCTGGAGAAGGAGATGGCAACCCAATCTAGTATTCTTGCCTGGGAAACTCCATGGATGGAGGAGCCCAGCGGGCTACAGTCCAAGGGACTGCAAAGAGTTGGATACAACTTAGCAGCTAAACAACTGTTATTGTACCAGAGCCCAACTGGGGTGGTGTCACAGTGTAGGTGAAGGAAAGTGTTCTGTGACCTTTGATTAGACTCTCTTCTGGTGTACCTGTGTCCTGGGCTGTGATCTTCAGTGTCACAGTTCAGGATTTCTAGGATAAGATAGAACTTGTAGAGGAGGCTGAAATGGCAGCAACAGCCACCTCCAGGTGGAATTCACCTCTGACACAGTCTTTTCCCCAGAGATTGGCCCTATGTTGTAGAGACAGCTTGGGCTTATTCCACAACTGACCTTTTCCCGCTCCCTGCCTGGGACACAAGGGGCTTTTATGACTCTTCATTCTGGGCTGTGACTCTCAGGATGTGTATCAGCAAATCTGGGGGTTTTCTCTGTGATCTCAGCTCTCTTAAAAGTCCATAAAATCCATGAAAAGACACCAATGTTCAGTTTATTCAGGTTTTTGTTGTTGTTGTGAGGATGAGAGTGACAACATTCAGGTTGTTGAATCCTTCCCGTGTCAGCACTGAAACTGGGAGCTTTTTGCTTTTTAATCACTTCTGAGTCCTGATGCATTCCATTTTACTCCCATTTATCCAGGGATTCCTAGGAATCTCCTCACTTCCCCTGATCTGCCAAAGGCTTTTTTTTTTTTCTGGACATCCAAACATTACTTCATTATGTCACTGCCCTGTGCATCAGCTGTCAGTCACGATGGATGACTCACTTACACAAATCAGAAGTTTTTATCTCAACATTCAAGGCTGTCTGTATTCTTTGTCCATAATTTTCCTTTAGCTACTTTCCAACAAGAGATAAGTGGTTCAGGTTAGGAATACTGTCTCATTGTCCTTCTAATCCATGCTCATTGATGTCTGAAACACTCAATAAACATTGACAAGTAAGTTCTCCCTTTAAAAAAATATTCAGATACTTGATTAAGTTCCATATTCCCCATGAAGCATTTGCCCACTACTCTTTGTACCATACATTTTCACATGGATAGAAAAAATGATATCAGAAGGCTTTGGATTCATCAGACAAGTGACAAAGCTGATGGGCTGAGCTGAAGGACTTTTCAAGGACACACAGCTAGTTAAGGCGGTGCTGTGCTGTGCTTAGTCGCTCAGTCATGTCTGACTCTTTGTGAACTCGTGGGACTGTAGCCTGCCAGGTTCCTCTCTCCATGGGGATTCTCCAGGCAAGAACACTGGAGTTAAGGAAGAACTAGACTTAAAACCCACCTCCCATTTTCTTCCCTCAATTTCGTGTCTCCTGGAGTAGTGATTCTTGGTGCCAGTGGGCATACAGTCCTCAGGGGTATTTGTTTGTTTGTTTTTAAAGTTTTCTGGGACACATCTGCTGAGATTCTGACTCAGTCGTTGAGAACTGGGGCTCAGAAATATCTGCATTTATTTTATTTTTTATATATTATGCATGTCATAACACCATGCTTTTTTTTTCTTTCTTCATCTTCTTTTTAAAAACATATTCTTTTTAGTTTTATTATTATTATTTATTTGGCTATGTTGGGTCTCGGTTGCGATATGTAGGATCTTTCATCGCAAAATGTGTTTCCCTCTAGTTGTGGCTCATGGGCTCCAGGGTCAGTAGTTAGGGCACCTGGGCTTAGCCACCTGGAGGCATGTGGGATCTTAATTCCCTGACCAGGGATCAAACCCACACCCCTTGCATTGGAAGGCCGACTCTTAACCACCAGGGAAGCCCCAGGAATCTGCATTTAGAGGAAAGGATTCTGAATCTGGTAGTTCAATATTTCCCTCTGAAAAACACCATCATAAAGGACATTTACAGAATATAGAATAGTGGTCAGCATTCAGAGAGTACCTGGCTAAACAAATGAGTAAAAGCAGAAAGGGAGAGGAAGCAGTTTCCTTCTAGCTCTGTTAAGCTTTTCCCAGAAGCTAAAAAGTTCTGCTGTTGAACTTCCGGACCTTCAACTACAAATAAAAATCTCATTAGCTTTCTTAAACACGCACAGTATTTATCATCAGGGAAATTGGAAAATGGCTCTATGTAATTCAATATTCCCTCAATTTGTATTTATTCATTATTATAGATAAGCAAACTAACTTCTCCCCTCATCTTCCACTTAGGTAGAGGTGAAATGCATACTTATTGAGAAATTTAGGGGAAATACTGAAAAATATGATATGCAAGCTACTGTTTATTGAATTTGCTCTGTGACAGTGCACTCTGGTTCTTTATATGAATTATCTCATTTAATTCTTATAATTACTCCTGACATAGATTTTTGTATTTTAATTATGTTTAAAATTTTTCATTTCATAGCTGAAAAAGTGAATCTTAGCTTAAGTGCCTTGCCGGAGGACACACAGCAAGGTAAACAACAGTGTCAGGATTTAAAGGTCAGATTCTGAAGCCTATGTATGCTTTTTTAAAAATTTTATTTTTAAAATATTTATCTGTTTGACCAAGCCAAATCTTAGTTGCAGCATGTGGGATCTAGTTCCCTGACCAGGGAATGAACGCAGGTCCCCTGCCTTGGCAGTGTGGAGATTTAGCCACTGGACCACCAGGGAAGTTGTTATGTAGGCTTTTAAACACTAGGCTCTCTTCTAGGAAAATTCCATCAGTCCCAGTTGTGTGGACCACAGGTAAACCCTGTTAGCTCTCTGAGCAGTATAATATCGAAAACTCTGCCCTTTGGAGATAAGGAGCATGGTTCAATTTCTAGTTTTGACACTAACCTTGTGGGTTTGAGTAAGTTAAAAATTTTTTTTTCCTCTGAGTCTCAGTTCTCCCAGCTGTAGAATGATGAGAGTGTTTAACTTACCACTGAGGACAATTTATTAATAATTAGCACCATGCAGGGCTGTTTCTAAGGACTCAGTAAATGTTATTATAAATATACATATAATTTAACTTTTATATGTTTAAAATTTGTAGCTGTACTTACAAATTAGATACCTACAAATTTTACACCTATAAAGTTAAAACTACGTGCTACTTATTCTGCTTACATTTATGAGCTGGTCCAGGCAAGTGCCTGAACATCTCTAATGCCCACACCCTGCCAGAGAAAACTCACTCCACCCATCCACCCTGAAAATTATTTATTTTAAATTATTTATTTTGGGCTGTGGTGAGTCTTCAGTGCTTCATGAGGGATTTCTCTTGCTGCAGCACATAAGGTCTAGGGCATGGGCTCAGTAGTTGTGGTGCGTGGGCTTAGTTGCTCCCCGGCATGTGGAATCTTCCTAAACCAGGAATCGAACCAGTGTACCTTGCATTGGCAGGGAGATTCTTAACCACTGGGCCCCAGGGAAGTCCTGACTCTGTTATTTAGATCACTCCTTCATCCCTCCCCCTCCCCCAGGTGATTAGAACAGGGAAGGCACTGGATACAAAGAGGGACAATATAGACAAATAGTAAAGACAACTGAGAAATGCTAAACAAACAAACAAACAGAAAACCTGAAACAGAATCTGCAAAGAGAGAACAAAAATGTTGTGAAACCTGGATGGCCACAGGGAGTAACTACTAAAGCAAGAACAGAAGAGGGAAGCCAAAGAGGATGAAGATTAACAGAATTTTAGAAGTCCTAGCCACTGCAATCAGAGGGGGAAAAAAAAGCAATCCAAATTGGAAAAGGAGAAGTTAAAAGTGTCACTGTTTGTCAATGACATGATGCTATGCATAGATCATAAAGAAACTACCAGAAAACTACTAGAGCTCATCAAGGAATTTGCTAAAGTTGCAGGTTAAAAATTAATACACGGAAATCTGTTGCATATCTCTACACTAACAATGAAAATTAGGAAGAGAAATCCATGAACAGTATAAAAGGCAAAATGATAGGATACTGAAAGAGGAACTCCCCAAGTCAGTAGGTGCCCAATATACTACTGGAGCTCCGTGGAGAAATAACTCCAGAAAGAATGAAGGGATGGAGCCAAAGCAAAAACAATACCCAGCTGTGGATGTGACTGGTGATAGAAGCAAGGTCCGATGCTGTAAAGAGCAATATGCACAGGAAGCTGGAATGTCAGGTCCATGAATCAAGGCAAATTGGAAGTGGTCAAACAGGAGATGGCAAGAGTGAACGTTGACATTCTAGGAATCAGTGAACTAAAATGGACTGGAATGGGTGAATTTAACTCAGATGACCATTATATCTACTACTGTGGGCAGGAATCCCTCAGAAGAAATGGAGTAGCCATCATGGTCAACAAAAGAGTCTGAAATGCAGTACTTGGATGCAGTCTCAAAACGACAGAATGATCTCTGTTCATTTCCAAGGCAAACCATTCAATACCACAGTTATCTAAGTCTATGCCCCAACCAGTAATGCTGAAGAAGCTGAAGTTGAACTGTTCTATGAAGACCTATAAGACCTTTTAGAACTAACACCCAAAAAAGACGTCCTTTTCATTATACGGGACTGGAATGCAAAAGTAGGAAGTCAAGAAACACCTGGAGTAACAGGCAAATTTGGCCTTGGAATATGGAATGAAGCAGGGCAAAGGCTGATAGAGTTTTGCCAAGATAATGCACTGGTCATAGCAAACACCCTCTTCCAACAACACAAGAGAAGACTCTACACATGGACATCACCAGATGGTCAACACCGAAATCAGACTGATTATATTCTAAGCAGCCAAAGATGGAGAGGCTCTATACAGTAAACAAAAACAAGACCAGGAACTGACCAGATCATGAACTCGTTATAGCCAAATTCAGACTTAAATTGAAGAAAGTAGGGAAAACCATTAGACCATTCAGGTATGACCTAAATCAAATCCCTTATGATTATACAGTGGAAGTGAGAAATAGATTTAAGGGACTAGATCTGATAGAGTGCCTGATGAACTATGGACAGAGGTTCACGAAATTGTACAGGAGACAGGGATCAAGACCATCCCCATGGAAAAGAAATGCAAAAAGGAATCTCCACACTGTTTTCCATAATGGCTGTACTAGTTTGCATTCCCACCAGCAGTGTAAGAGGGTTCCCTTTTCTCCACATCCTCTCCAGCATTTATTACTTGTAGACTTTTGGATCACAGCCATTCTGACTGGTGTGAAATGGTACCTCATTGTGGTCTTGATTTGCATTTCTCTGATAATGAGTGATGTTGAACATCTTTTCATGTGTTTGTTAGCCATCCGTATGTCTTTTTGGAGAAATGCCTATTTAGTTCTTTGGCCCATTTTTCTATGTTCAATGTAGGATGCAGGATGCATGGGGCGGATGCACAGGATGATTCAAGTAGAGGATGTGGGGTGGGAGGTGGGAGGGGGCTTCAGCATTGGGAGATTGTGTTCACCTATGGCTGATTCATGTCAATGTATGGCAAAACAAATACAGTATTGTAATTAAAAAAATAAATAAATTTAATAAAATAAAAATAAAAAAAAAAAGAAATGCAAAAAAGCAAAATGGCTGTCTGAGGAGGCCTTACAAATAGCTGTGAAAAGAAGAGAAGTGAAAAGCAAAGGAGAAAAGGAAAGATACAAGCATCTGAATGTAGAGTTCCAAAGAATAGCAAGAAGAGATAAGAAAGCCTTCCTCAGCGATCAATGCAAAGAAATAGAGGAAAACAACAGAATGGGAAAGACTAGAGATGTCTTCAAGAAAATTAGAGATACCAAGGGAACATTTCATGCAAAGACAGGCTTGATAAAGGACAGAAATGGTATGGACCTAACAGAAGCAAAAGATATTAAGAAGAGGTGGCAAGAATACACTGAAGAACTGTACAAAAAACATCTTCATGACCAAGATAATCACGATGGTGTGATTACTCACCTAGAGCCAGACATCCTGGAATGTGGAGTCAAGTGGGCCTTAGAAAGCATCACTATGAACAAAGCCAGTGGAGGTGATGGAATTCCAGTGGAGCTATTTCAAAATCTGAAAGAGGATGCTGTGAAAGTGCTGCACTCAATATGCCAGGAAATTTGGAAAACTCAGCAGTGGCCACAGAACTGGAAAAGGTCAGTTTTCACTCCAATCCCAAAGAAAGGCAATGCCAAAGAATGCTCAAACTATCGCACAATTGCACTCATCTCATACGCTAGTAAAGTAATGCTCAAAATTCTCCAAGCCAGGCTTCAGCAATATGTGAACCATGAACTTCCAGATGTTCAAGCTGGATTTAGAAAAGGCAGAGGAACCAGAGATCAAATTGCCAACATCCGCTGGATCATCAAAAAGCGAGAGAGTTCCAGAAACACATCTATTTCTGCTTTCTTGACTATTCCAAAGCCTTTGACTGTGTGGATCACAATAAACTGTGGAAAATTCTGAAAGAGATGGGAATACCAGACCACCTGACCTGCCTTTTGAAAACCTATATGCAGGTCAGAAAGCAACAGTTAGAACTGGACATGGAACAACAGACTGGTTTCAAATTGGAAAGGAGTATGTCAAGGCTGTATATTGTCACCTTGCTTATTTAACTTCTATGCAGAGTACATCATGAGAAACGCTGGGCTGGAAGAAACACAAGCTGGAATCAAGATTGCCGGGAGAAATATCAATAACCTCAGATATGCAGATAACACCACTCTTATGGCAGAAAGTGAAGAGGAACTAAAAAGCCTCTTGATGAAAGTGAAAGTGGCAAGTGAAAAATTGGCTTAAAGCTCAACATTCAGAAAACAAAGATCATGGCATCCGGTCCCATCACTTTATGGGAAATAGGTGGGGAAACAGTGGAAACAGTGTCAGACTTTATTTTTGGGGGCTCCAAAATCACTGCAGATGGTGACTGCAGCCATGAAATTAAAAGACGCTTACTCCTTGGAAGGAAAGTTATGACCAACCTAGATAGCATATTGAAAAGCAGAGACATTACTTTGCCAACAAAGGTCCATCTAGTCAAGGCTATGGTTTTTCCAGTGGTCACATATGGATGTGAGAGTTGGACTGTGACGAAAGCTGAGAGCTGAAGAATTGATGCTTTTGAACTGTGGTGTTGGAGAAGACTCTTGAGAGTCCCTTGGACTGCAAGGAGTTCCAACCAGTCCGTTCTAAAGGAGATCAGCCCTGGGATTTCTTTGGAAGGAATGATGCTAAAGCTGAAAGTCCAGTACTTTGGCCACCTCATGCGAAGAGTTGACTCATTGGAAAAGATCCTGATGCTGGGAGGGATTGGGGGCAGGAGGAGAAGGGGACAACCGAGGATGAGATGGCTGGATGGCATCACTGATTCGATGGACTTGAGTCTGAGTGAACTCTGGGAGTTGGTAATAGACAGGGAGGCCTGGCGTGCTGTGATTCATGGGGTCACAAAGAGTCGGACAAACTGAGTGACTGAACTGAACTGAAGGAGACAAAAGACCGATACTCTGATGAAGATGCTGATGAAAGAAATCGAAGATGATACAAACAGATGGAAAGATACACCCTGTTCCTGGACTGAAAGAATGAAGAAATATCAGAGAGGGAGAGGAAAAGAAAGAACATGAATCCCATAACTGTGTCTGCCTCCAGCTCAGATTCCAACCATTTCCAGAAAGATCCCAAGGGGATTTTAGGGCTTTTACTTGGAATTTCCAGCATGATTCTTAAATTGAAACAATAAACGCTCAGAAATAACTAAGAATGAGTAATGAAGAGGGTCTTTCCATGTCATTAGAAGACATTCATTAAAAGAGTGAGATAACGTGTTGCAGACAGACTGATGGATGGGGCAGAAACAGATAATGAGAATGGGAAAATTATTACATCATAAAGTGATGTTTAATTCAATGGGGAAGGCATGGATTTGCCAATAATGGTATTTAAGTAATTGGCTCACCAATTTGAAAAACACATAGCTGGAGCTTTCTTCACTTCTTTTACCAGCATAAATTCCAGAGAAGTTAATGATTTAGACTTAGGAAAGAAAACAATACAAGTTTAATATGAAAAGACAGGTGGTTATTTACATAATCTCGGGTGGCTGAAGAGTTTTCTGTGGACAATATTAACAGTGTCAATCATAAAGGAAAATACAGTAGATTTAACTACACCCATATTAAAAACATTTGTATGTAAAAGTAATAAACTAATTAAAAATTGGAAGAATGTTGCAACATACATGACTAAGAAAGAATTCAACCTCTTAATATGCAAAGGACTCATAAAATAGCTAGGAAAATATATTGGAAAAAGAGAATGGATACTATATAGGTAATGTGGCAAACTCTTTGTGACCTACATATGTATACATGTGTATATATGTGTGTGCTATATACACATATGTATACATATATGTGTGCTAAGTTGCTTCAGTTGTGTCCAACTCTTTGCAGCCCCATGGACTATATTCCCCCAGGCTCCTCTGTCCATGGGCTTCTCCAGGCAAGAATACTGGAGTGGGTTGCCATCCCTCCTCAAGGGCATCTTCTCCACCCAGGAATTGAACTTGTGTCTCTTATGTCTCCTGCATTGCAGGCAGATTCTTTACCACTAGCACCACCTGGGAAGCCTATATACGTATAGAAACATATTTTTGTAAAAATATGCGTTTCTGTGAAAAAATTAACATATTAGATGGTTAAATAAAAATGACTGAAGAGAGTTATACTGAACTGTTAAAGTATAATGGGGATCACAACTGATTTTTACTTGCTTCTATTTTTATCTTTCTGCATTTTCGGAGGTTTTCAATAAAAAATGGATTTTACTTCTGGAATGAGAAAAAAATTTTTAGAAAGTAGAAGAAATATGAACAATGGATGATTAATATTAAATTTTATTTGCTTTGTCTGGCTTTCTCAGGATGCTTTAATTTGAGGAGGAGCAGAACTTTTGGGGGCTTCCTGGTAGCTCAGTGGTAAAGAATCCACCTGCCAATGCAGGAAAAGTAGGTTCAATCCCTGGGTTGAAGATCCCCTAGAGAAGGAAATGGCAACTGGCTCCAGTATTCTTGCCTGGAAAATCCCATGGACAGAGAAGCCCGGCAGTCCGTGGGGTCGCAAAGAGTCGGACGCAACTGAGCGACAAAACAATAACCAGAACTTTTGGGACTCTCACTGAAAGCCCTCAGCCTGGCTCCCTGGCCTCTAGGTCTGGATGCTTCACAGAAAGGATGCTGTTGTGGGGAACTGAGCTTGTGGTCCACAGGGCGTGTTCCTGCGGCCAAACAGAGCACAATGAAGAAAGACGGGAAAACAGCCATAGGCTGATACCACAATAAGGAGAGAGCATGACTCCAAAGGCTTTCCAGGGCGTCTCCAATCTGACATTTCCTTCCTGACCTTTCAGCTTCTCACTTAACTTCACATACACTGGCCCAGAGCTAGATTTAGCATCATAGTTAGTAAAAGACAGTTCCCCCAGGAATCAACCTACAGACCCCTGAAGGAAGGCAGATTCAGAGATAGCCTGGCATGGGGTTTGTCTAATACAGAGAGAGGGATGTAACCCTGGAGTAGTTCTTGCCCAACTCAGGAGAATGGACCAGTGTCTTTCCAAACTTGAACAAGGCTTCAATACTAAGTGGCCTTTGGCCAGTACAAACGTATGGTGTGCTCAGTTGCTCAGTTGTGTCTGACTCTTTGCAACTCCATGGACTGTAACCCTTCAGGCTCCTCTGTCCATGGGATTTTCCAGACAAGAATACTAGAGTGGGTTGCCGTTTCCTTCTCCAGGGGGTTTTCCTGACCCAGGGAGGTACCCACATTTCCTGCTTGGACGGCAGATTCTTTACCACTGAGCCACCTGGGAAGCCTGATAGTAGGTCACAGGAGATCATAACTAAAAGAGTTGCAAGACATATTCTGTCTAAGGAAGATCTTCGCTGCATCATGCAGGTTCTTAGATCCCCGACCTGGGATCAAACCTGCATCTCCTACATCAGAAGGTAGATTCTTAACCCCTGGACCACCAGGAAGTCCCATCTTACCTCCTGTTCAGTCTCCTATCACAGTGTTAGTTTCTGTCTCCTTATTTATTTACTTTTAGATTGCCTGTTGCTCTCATCAACCTGTTAACCCTCTGAGAGCAGAGGCTCCTCTTCTTTTCTTGGTACCCTCAACATCTCTGTAGGGGCTGGTACAATCCTCAGTGAATATTTGCTGAATGAGTTAAGTGACCAGTATTAATAAATGGGCTAAAGGAATGTACCTCTCTTATAAAACTGATCAAATGAAACGGGAAATTTAGCAGGAAATTCAAGTGCTCCTTGAGAATCAGCTCCTAGCATAGAAGTCTGTCTTCATTCTTTCCTTATCAAGACCCACAAAACTATGCAAAGTCCTTTCAGCTCTTTGGAGGGGAATAGTGATGCATAAACACAAAAGATAATCTTGCTTCTTCTTGTGAATTCAAAATACTTTTTGAAAAGGAACAGGCCCTCTCAAAGTATTATGCCCACACAATCTTTCCTTTAAGTAGCAAAAACCCCAAATAGTTTTATGATCCCTAATGTAATACAGATGTAGAGGGTAAGAATTTGATGGTCAATTAATTTAGAAAATATCCAGGGCCTCTCAGAGGTTCAACGTACGGACTTTGAAATTTGACTCATGATTATGATGCCCTTCCCCCAACCTTCTCCCCCATCCCTAGATATAAAAAGAAAGGAACGCTTGTAATATTGCTTATGGAATGTTCTAGAGGGGTAGTTAAGCTGTTCTTCATAAAAACCTTTGGATCAAGTTTTCCTGGCCTTTTCCAGTTGGGACTGTTCCTGAGCATTGAAGTGAAGCAATATTAAACTGGCAGGCTCCTGAGAGTCGATTATTGTGGGGAGTTGAAAGGAAAGAGCTGGCATCTCTGTGCTTCATTAATCTTCGAAGGAAAGAAAGCTCTGGCCAGTGGACCAAAGGCCCACATGTCAGAGCTTGATTTCCTGTTCTTCTGGGTTTCAGTTTGAACGTGAAGCAAATGTTTCGGAGAACTCCGGGCGGCTAGAAGGCAGTCTCCTCTCTCATGCCAGCAGGACTTGGTTTCATGAATTAATAATATCCAACTCCGAGAAAGCCAAGAGCTATTGAGGCTGGAGGCATCGTGGTGCTGAGAGCTGGCTGTAGGCACAGCGAGTCGTCAATCCATCCATCAACCACGTAGCCAGTGGTTATTCCAATAGCTTCCCTGAAACCTTTTTTTCTCCCTGCAAACATTAGGGTTAGTCTTGTTTTACTTTTTCTCAGTTTTTATTGGAGTATTGTTGATTTACAATGTTGTGTTAGTTTCAGGTGTACAGTATAATGAATCAGTTATATATATATACACATGTATCCACTCTTTTTAAGATTCTTTTCCCGCATAAGTCATTGCACAATATTGCGTAGAGTTCCCTGTGTTGTATAGTAGGTTCTTATTAGTTATTTATCCTATATATAGTGTGTGTCTATGTCAATCCCAGTCTCCCAGTTTATCCCTCTGCCCCTTTCCCCTTTGGTAAGCATAAAGTTGTTGGTTTTTTTCCCCCCTACATTGGTGACTCTATTTCTGTTTTGTAAATAAGTTCATTTGTACAATTTTTTTGTTAGATTCCACATATAAATGGTATCATATAATAGTTGTCTTTCTCTGTCCGACTTACTTCACTCAATATAACAATCTCTAAGTCCATCTATGTCTCTGCAAATGGCATTCTTGAACAAAATACTCTTTCTTTGTATCCAAAGTTCTTCAAACACACTGCAGCATTGCATTTCCACCCATTATTGCATCTGAATACAATATTTTCCTCATGAGAGAATAAATAACAGCATTTTTGGGTAGCAGTTATATTGAGATATAATTAATGAATTAAATGACTAATCCATTGAAGTATACAATCTGATGGTTTTTTATTATACCCACAGAGTTGTGCAATCATCAATTTAACTTTCAAAATTTTCATCACCTCCCGAAAGGACCCTCCATATCCTTTAGCTCTGAGACCATCAAACCCCCACTCACTCTTCAAACCCTAGGCAATCACTAGACTACTTTCTGTCTCTAGATTTGCCAAGTATTGAGTATTTTGTATAAACAGAATTATACAATATGTGGTCATTTGTGACTGGCTGTAAGAGCATTTTATGTGCAACATGTATTTTGTGTCAAGCACAATAAGTGTTCTCAGTAAATAAAGGTATTTGGGTGAATGACTTTGCTCCCCAGTTCACTACTGTGCAGTCATCCTATGGAAGAAATAAGACATGAAGCCACACGTTATCTTCAATTCAGGTGACAAGAGAAGGTTGATCCAAAACATGAAAATTAGCTAAATTACAGGACTGCAAACGCTCAATTAAATGGTATGTAAACTAGAAGAATAAGAGGATATATTACAATGCTCTCTTTTAGAGTCAGTTTTAGGCAAAATTTCTTTCTTTCTTTTTCTTTTTTTTGGCTGTGCAGCATATGGGATCTTAGTTCTCTGACCAGGGATCAGACCTATGGGTCCTGTAGTGGAAGCACAGAGTCAATCAGCGGACTACCATGGAAGTCCAAGGCAAAATTTCTTAAGTAATAAGGATGTACTTTGGGATCGATCAAAAGGGTTATTTATACCTTGTATTGTAGTTTAGCTTATCAAAATATTTATCTTGGCTCTTCCACATATATTGAAATATCTATGCACATCTACTTCCACATCTCAATGTCTTTCAGTATCAGATGCATTGTGTTTTTGGAGAAGCATCACGAAGTTTTAGATTCTTTCAGGCATTGCCATGGTTTTCTCTCCTGAAACATGAATATGGAAACCTAAAGTTTGATTGATGAACACTGCTGCTGCTGCTGCTGCTAAGTCTCTTCAGTCATGTCTGACTCTGTGCGATCCCATAGATGGCAGCCCACCAGGCTCCCCCGTCCCTGGGATTCTCCAGGAAAGGACACTGGAGTGGGTTGCAATTTCCTTCTCCAATGCATGAAAGTGAAAAGTGAAAGTGAAGTCGCTCGGTCGTGTCCAACTCTTAGCAACCTCATGGACTGCAGCCTGCCAGGTTCCTCCATCCATGGGATTTTTCAGGCAGAACTAGGTAACCTCAAATGAAATAACCCTTTCATGCTTCTCACTACTCTTCCTCCTCCTGTTCCCTGACCAGTCATTGTCCAAATCTTGCCTTTGGTTTGGTTCTTGACAGGGCTGCATCATCACTTTCTCTGAAGCAGAAGCTCCATTCTCTACAGGAAGCTCCATTCTCTCCACTTGAATGGTCCATCCTACTTCAAACTCCATGTATTTAAAACTAAACTCATTTTTTTATACCCTCCTTCTCTATTTCAAAGAAGCCACAGATACGTGAAACCTGACAGTCATGTTTCCCTCTTCCCAGTTCTTCATACTCTATGTCCAATTACCGACCAAAGCCTATCATGTTTGCCATGGAGGGTGTTTCACTCGCTATTTATTTTTGCTTGTATCTAGCTCCCTAAATGCAAAATGTAAATAACTCTTTCCAGCCTCACAAGTGGAGAAGGAAATGGCAACCCACTCCAGTGTTCTTGCCTGGAGAATCCTGTGGACAGAGGAGCCTGGTGGGCTGCCGTCTATGGGGTCGCACAGAGTCAGACACAACTGAAGCAACTTAGCGTGCATGCATGGACTGGAGAAGGAAATGGCAACCCACTCCAGTGTTCTTGCCTGGAGAATCCCAGAGACAGAGGAGCATGGTGGGCTGCTGTCTGTGGGGTCGCAGAGAGTCGGACATGACTGAAGCGACTTAGCAGCAGCAGCAGCCTCACAAGGGAAGCTATGAAGAGTAAACAGCACAGGCATTGATTTCCTCCCTTTATCTCATGTGTCTGCTTAGTTTTGGCTGTGTGGGTCTTCCTTGCTGCATGGGCTTTTTCTCTAGTTGCAGCGGGCAGGGGCTGCTCTTAGTGGCAGTTTATGGGCTTCTCGTTTCAGTGCTTCTCTTGTTGCCGAGCACAGGCTCTAGGGAGTGCAGGTTTCAGTGGTTGTAGCACATAAACTCGGTAGTTGTGGTTCCTGGACTCTAGAACACCCGTCTCAGTCACTGAGGTGCATGGGCTTAGCTGCTCTGCGGCGTGTGGAATCTTCCCAGCTCAGGGACTGAACCTGTGTCTCCTGCACTGGTAGCTGTATTCTTACCCACTCAACTACCAGGAAAGTCCTGAGCCTCCATTTTTGCTCTGGCCAGGAAGAGAGAAGTTCATACTTATGAACTTCTCTGAGACTGTAACAGAGAATGTATGTTAATGAAAAGATAATTATTTATAAGGACTTAATTCTTCCCTTGCTTTAGATTTTTCTTTAAGGATAAAATTTGAAGTTTGCTTTGATATAGTGGAGAAGAAAATGGCAATCCACTCTAGTACTAGTGCCTGGAGAATCCCATGGACAGAGGAGCCTGGTAGGCCACAGTCCATGGGGTCTCAAAGAGCTGGACACGACTGAGCGACTTCACTTCACTGATACAGTGAATCCTGTCTGCTGTTGAATGAGCTTCAACTGGCTCCTTTAAACTGACAACCCCATTGCATTAAATCAGCTTCTTGCTAAAAGACCAGCCTCAAACTTCCACAGCCAAGTTAAGATACACCCATGCACCAAATCATCTCATGGCACTGTAGTTACATCTCATATGGCTCTCTCATTCCTTTTCATTCTTGGGTCTATAAGAGAAGTATCCTTTTTAGCTCTCAACATAGTCACCATTGTGGTGCTGGGGAAGACTACTGAGAGTTCCTTGGATAGCAAGGAGACCAAATCAGTCAATCCTAAAGGAAATCAACCCTGAATATTCATTGGAAGGACTGATGCTGAAGCTGAAGCTTCAGTACTTTGGCCAACTATACAAAGAGTTGACTCGATGGAAAAGACCCTGATGCTGGGAAAAACTGAAGGCAAAAGGAGAAAGGGGTGGCAGAGGATGAGATGGTCAAATAGCATCACCAACTCAGTGGACATGAATTTGAGCAAACTCTGGGAGGTAGTGAAGGACAAAGGAGCCTGGTGTGCTGCAGTCCTTGGGGTTACAGATGGGTTGCAAAGGCTTAGTGACTGAACAACAAACAATAATTCACCATTGCAGTTCTGCGTGATGTTCGAAGCTTTTCAAAAGAAGGCATCACAGACTCAGGAGCCATGCACACAAAAGGCTCCAGAAAGGATGCAAGGAGGGGAAACATGCTTCTATAAGTGCTTGATGTCCCAAGGGCCCTACACTCAAGATTCCTGAACTCATTTATGCTCATAATGTCTGGTATGTTTGATAAAAGGAATCAGAATCATGACCCAAGTAAACTGAGGGAAAAACCCACCCCATCTCATTATCTTCGAATAAAATCAAACTGTGTTTATCCTGGTACACAGCCATCTCCAAAATGTATTTGCTTTGGCTGTTGATTTTAATGCATGTTCACAAGGAAAATCGAAAAAGCCCATTCAGCAGGAATGCAAATGTGGCTTGAGAAGGAGTGAGAGTTCTCATAAAATTCCCCCAAAAGGGCCAATTCGCTATTGGACTCTCAAATCCTTTCACCGCTGTGAATATCAGTTACAAACGCAGCAAGAAGCCTCATGGTTTTACCATCTTCTCTGAACACAAACAGCCAACATCCTCACACAGAGCTGTGCACAGGCGCATGGCAACCAGCCACCCTTTGGCTCTCCCGTGGCAAAGAGGCGCCTTCCTCTGAAGCAATGAGCACATTCTCTTCCCAGAGGTTTGGGCAGCGAGGAATGTATGCTAAGGCCACGAGGCTGTAGATCTCAGACTCCCCCAAATGGCATGGAGTGTTCCAAATGGCATGGAGCTGGCCATCATTAAAAGAGATCATCTCCAATAGCATATTGAGAAAATGCAGCCAACAGCCTGGTTTCCTCTTTTAGCCCTCATGAAAGAGTAAGGTAAACCAGCCCAGTGGCTTTGGAACTGCCTGAAAATAATGCCACAGACTCCTCAATGGTAAAGAATCCGCCTGCACTGCAGGAGACCCAGGTTCACTCCCTGGGTCAGGAAGATCCCCTGGAGGAAGAAATGGCAACCCACTCCAGTAGTCTTGCCTGGAGAATCCCATGGACAGAGGAGCCTGGCAGGCTACAGTCCATGGGGTTGCAAACAGCTGGACACGACTGAGCGACTGACACACTCCTTAACAACAGCTCAGGAAACAGGTCAGGTGGTGATTTAAGACAACTATCTCCTTTCACACTTTTTCTTTCATTTTTAAATTTTATTTATTGATTTTTTTTTCAGTTTAATCCTCGTACAATGTGCACACACTGTTCCATGATCTAGATGGAGTAATTGTAAAAAACTGAAGGCTTTACAGTGTTGTGTTGGTTTCTGCCATATGACAGTGTGAATCAGCTGTAACTGGACCTCCATCCCCGCCCTCTTGGGCCTCCCTCCCATCCCTCTAGGTCTTCACAGAGCACTGAGCTAAGAGCCCTGAGCTATACAGCAGCTTTCCACAAACTATTGTACACAATGGTGGGTTTTCCCTGGTGGCTCAGATGGTAAAGAACCTGCCTGCAATGTGGGAGACCCAGGTTCGATCCCTGGGTTGGGAAGATGCCCTGGAGAAGGAAGTGCCCAGTCCAGTGTTTGTGCCTGGAGAATTCCACAGATGAAGGAGCCTCGTGGGCTATGGTGCAGGGGGTCTCAAAGAGTCAGACACGACTGAGCGACTCACACGACTTGCTTTAGTGTATATACGTCAACGCTGTTCTCCCAGTTCATCCTACCCTCTCCTTCCCCACTTGTGTCCGCAAGTCCACTCTGAGTATTTCAATAAGTATCTAGTGATTGCTCTGTACTAGAAACCAATGAGCAAGATGGCCATCGTACCCACCCTCAAAGCGTTTACAGTCTGCTGGGGGAAGCAGCGGGGAAGTGCTGCTGAAAGATGGATCAGTGCAGGGGCTGTAGGGTCACCCAGAGAAGCATTTGACCCAACTGCTGGGGGTGGGGGCGAGGGGGTCAAGACAGCTGGCTCGAGCAAGTGCAGCCCAGATGGAGACTTGAAATGGAGAGGAGAGAGCCTGAGAAGAAAGAAGAGTCCAGAGTCCAGGAGCAGGAAAGCCTGTGCATCAATCCAAATGCGAGAGAGGATATTAGAAACCCTGGCCAATGGGAAGAAGGAAAAAAGGAGCAAGCACATTAGGTCATACAAAGCCATGCAAGGGATCTGGGGGCTGTGTGTATGTAGACAGGGGCTACATGGAGGGGCAAATTTACTGATTTATTTATTTTATTGGAGGATAGTTGCTTTACAATGCTGTGGTGGTCTCTGCTCTACATCAGCATGAGTCAGTCATACATACCCCTCTTCGACCTCCCTCCTCCCTCCTCTCCACCCTTCTCCGTCATCACAGAGCACCAGGCTGAGCTCCTTGTACTATGCAGCTACTTCCCACGAGCTAGCTATCTCACACATGGCAGTGTATATATGTCAATGCTGCTTTCTCAATTGGTCCCACCTTCTCCTTCCCCCACGATATCCACCAACCTGTTCTCTATGTCTGCGTCTCCATTTCTTCTCTGTAAACATGATCAACAGTATTCTTTCTCTAGATTCCATATATATGCTTTAATGTACAGTGTTTGTTGAGAGAATTTATTAGCTACATCTTTCAGACAAAGCACTATGGCTGCAGCATGCAGAACTGATGGGAGGGTATGGGACTGCAGGGGGACATTTGGGGGCTGGCACCCAAACCCAGACAGGAAGATGTTTGAACCACGGTAGCAGCAGTGTGACGAAGAGACACAGCAGGGCCCGTGGTGTCCAGCATCACCGCCAGATAGTAACTGCATCCTGGTTGCTAGAAGCTTCCTCTGCAGAGGCTAGACCCATATTACTGATGGGGCTGCTGAAATCTAGAACACATGTTTTGCTAGAGATGCCTTGCTATGGATGGTCATTCCCAATTACCAATTGAACAGGTCTTCTTCAATGAAAAGAAGTGTCAAGCTAGAGTAGCTGAGATTTGGGGAGATATCACAGGCACTGAAATATTTGTTTTTATGCCCATATCACAATTTTAACTTTTAATTTTAAATTGAGGTATAGCCAATTAAGTGTTGAGATAGCTTCAGTTGGATAGCACAAGGACTCAGCCATATGTAGACATGTATCCATTCTCCCTCAGAGTCCCCTCCCATCCAGGCTGCCATGTAACACTGAACAGAATTCCCTGTGCTACACAGCAGTAGATCCTTGTTGGTTATCATTTTAAATATAGCAGTGAAATATCACACTTTGCTGAATACTGTAGCTTTTAGACGTGTTGAAGTTAAGTAGCACTAGTTTTTTATTTTTTTTTATTTTGGTTATTATTTGTGTTCCCTATAGGCTTTAGAATGATCCTGTCAATTAAAAGATACTGCTAAGAGTTTTATTGTGATTTCACAGTGGCAAATAATAACGTTTCTGGGTATGCAAATAGTAAGAAAATTTGCCTTGCATGTACTACCATTCTGAGGAAATTATTTGAGGATTTTCACCAGCAAAAATAGGGAGAGATCAAAGAGAGGAAATCATGGAATACAGGAAACAAGGAAAGACCCCAGTGGTACCCATGGAGCCTAGAAAGCGTCTGGTCTGGATCGTAGCAGGAGGTCAGGGGCTGGCACGTGTCTCCAGGGAGAAGCGGATTCTGAGCAGTCATTGTGCATGCAACAGAAAGGCTGAAATGATTTGAAGATATAATGGGGCTCATTATATTTTCAAAAATGAACAACAACAACAAAAATAAGGCATTTAGAGACTCTAGCAAGGTGAGGAGAAAACTATACAGGAAATCTGTGGTCAGAATATGAAATGAAATTTGAAAATGGCATTGTAATAAAAGCTATCGTTAAACCATAAGAGAAAGAAATTCATGTAACCTTGATGCAAGAAGGTTCTACTTTATGTGGTCCAGAGATTGTTGTATTGATGCAATAAAAGAAATACAACACTTGCATGTGACTGGGGTAAGCAGTGAAAAATAACTAACATGTGCCATGGGTTAGTTACATAACCCCATAACAACCTCAAGAGATGGCTATCATTTTCCTCTTCTTAGAGGTAAAGAACTAAGATGAGAAGAAGTTAAGCAACTTAAGATCAAAAGTTATTAAGTAGTGAAGAAAGATTCTTAAACATTATTACATGCCCTCTGTGTTAAATATATAAGTAATATTATACATATATTGGAGAAGGAAATGGTAACCCACTCCAGTGTTCTTACTTGGAGAATTCCATGGATAAAGGAGCCTGGCAGGCTACAGTCCATGGGATCACAAAGAGTCAGACACAACTGAGTGACTATCACTCACTCACATTATACCTATATGTAAATACATGCACACATGTAGTATTTATGGTTTATGATATTTAGAATCAACTTATGGATAAATTGTGGAATAATGTTCTAGAATAGGATGTTAATGATGTCAATCTCACATGTACAAACACATATGTGGTTTATGGAACTCACTACATGGGATGGGGAAGATGAATAAGGAGGTTAAGAAGACAATATTCTTATCTTGCATTGTTGTTGCTGTTGTTCAATTGCTAAGTCATGCCCGACTCTGCGACTCCATGAACTGCAGCATGTCAGGCTCCCCTGTCCCTCACCATCTCCCAGAGCCTGCTCAAACTCATGTCCATTGTGTCAGTGATGCCATCCAACCATCTCATCCTCTGTTGTCCCCTTCTCCTCCTGCCTTCAATCTTTCCCAGCATTAGGGTCTTTTCTAAAGAGTCAGCTTTTTGCATCAGGTAGCCAAAGTATTGGAGCTTCAGCTTTAGCATCAGTCCTTCCAATGAATATTCAGGGTTGCTCTCCTTGAGGATTGACTGGTTTGATCTCCTTGCTGTCCAGGGGACTCTCAAAAGTCTTCTCCAAAACCATAATTCAAAAGCATCGATTCTTCGGCTCTCAACCTTCTTTATGGTCCAACTCTCACATCCATACATGACTACTGGAAAAACCATAGCTTTGACTATATGGACCTTTGTTGAAAAAGTGATGCCTCTGCTTTTTTAATACGCTGTCTAGGTTTGTCATAGCTTTTCTTCTTGCACTAGAGAAGGATTCTCAACAAAGAGTTGGGTTATACAAAGCCCAGGCTGCCTAAGTCTCCCTGGGAAAGCACAGCTGGAAAACCCCAGGGAAGGCTCTTGGGAAAACCCACAAATAATGCCATGCCAGGGAACCAGAGTGTGGAACCTGCCCCAGGTAGAGGGCCTCAAGACACACCCTACCTGTGCCATCCAGGTTCTAGAGAAGGACCTCTCCTTGTCCCCTCCTCCTGGGTCCAACGCTGCAGGAACCAAGAGCTGCTGCTCGGAAATAAGGGCAGGGAGGTGTGGAGCTGGGCGCAGTGAAAAACCCACTCCCCACTCCATCCCACCCTCTGTTCTGAGCTCCAGCCTGAAGAAATCCAGGCTGAGGGAGGAGAAAAGTTTTAAGCATGAATGGAATTTGGGGTTTTAAAATTACTCTGAAAGGGAATTATGTGTTTATTAAAGAGATTTGGTTCTTTATTTTTATGAGAGTGACAGAAAAGAGCCATGTGAGATGAGAGAGAGGGGGATAGATTAAGAACTTTTCCACAGAAAAGTTTAATGGAAAGTGGTGAGAAAAGAATTCAGTGGGTTTCAACCCACACTCTATTGAATCCAGTCCATTCAATTGACAGAACCATTTTCTTGAGTTATTGTTGTTCATTTAAATTTTTTAAAATTAACTTGAGGGTGTAGTTTTTCTGCATAGACTATACAAAGTTTATTTAGTTTCTAAAATTAATATTAGATACAATGCAAAGATAAAACACTAGTTTTTCTAAAATTAATATTAGATACAATGCAAAGATAAAACACTAGTTTTTCCTTATGCTTTTAAATTCTGCTTATAAATGGTATTATTTTCTTTATTCTCTTAGCAAATTTTAACATTTGCTCTTAGAATTCTTTTCATAATGCTTGGTCTCGATTATAAACTTAGCTAATTCAATTCCTTCAAATATTTTAGACTGCATATTTAAATTTGATATATTTGATTTCCTTCTTAAGTGCTTTGATTGTCTAACTTAACAAACCACTCCTAATAAATCTAATAAGCAAACATAAATATAACAAACTTCAAATTCTCTTAAATGTCTCAATAGAGGATATAATCTTGGAAAGATTTAAAACTAAACTCATGAGACCACTTAAAATATCTAATTCACATATTAATTGTCAGTTATTGTCACTCTAATATGCCAATTTTTCATAAACATGAAACAAGTTTTAAGAACAAGCTCAGTCACTCAGCCGCCAAATATTAAAAACCCTGGTATTTCTTGTCTTCCACATTTAAAAGCTGAATTCTAACTCCCCTAAGGGTTATGAGATACTTACCCCTAAGAAAGATAATTACCCTTTCAAGTAACTGATGTGAATTTTGACAAGCAATTTCTGGTGAGTATTAGATGATTTCAGGACAATTTTCCAGCAATTAAGGACATTGTTAGGTTATGCCATGTGTAACATGGGTTGCTTTCTCAGCATGCCTGGGGTTGCAAAAACAAAAATTTTACCCAAGACACTAACTGCATCTTGTCAGCAACTTTGATGGGATGCATTAGTTTGTATTGGTAACTGATTACGTCAATGACTCTATAACTCAAAGGGGTTTTCACACACACAGGACTTCTCAAGTCATGTCTCATGCATGACCTAATTCTTTTTCCTTCTCATCCACATCTAAAACTTGAACCTAGGCCGATTACCTCATTTGATTTTCTGTTTCCTTAGATCTTCTCAAGTTATGTGGGTTCATTTTCTGTCTACTACTAAACACCTTTGAACTTGTGGGAAGCCTGAATTCTTTCATCATCTCAGACCACCCAACACGTGCAGGTATTAAAATGATAACCAATTACATTCCGAATACCTCACATAGCTATGAGGCCATGCTGCTGTCAGTTTGTACGTCGAAACCTCAAATTAAATAAAAAGCATGAATGTAGACCTCTGTTTGAGACTCTGCTGTAACCAGTTCTGTGTTTTGTCCATTTAAGTCATAGGAAGTAGGCTTCAAAAATATTTCTATTAATATTTTGTAATAAATGCCTTCAAATGTAAAGAGGTTAGACAACTTATCCTCAAACATGTAGATAATAAGGGGCAGAATTAAGACTTAAATGCAGTTCTGATTGCTAGTGTTCCATGCAGTCTATTGTACCTTCTGCCTCTCCTTAAAAGTTAAACATATGCGAGACAGCAAAAGAGACACAGCTGTATTGAACAGTCTTCTGGACTCTGTGGGAGAGGGAGAGGGTGGGATGATTTGGGAGAATGGCATTGAAATATGTATAATATCACATAAGAAATGAATCGCCAGTCTAGGTTCGATGCTGGATACAAGATGCTTGGGGCTGGTGCACTGGGATGACCCAGAAGGATGGTATGGGGAAGGAGGTGGGGGGTGGTTCAGGATTGGGAACACATGTACACCCGTGGAAGATTCATGTTGATGTATGGCAAAACCAATACAATATTGTAAAGTTAAAAAAAAAAGTTAAGCAAAGGCAGATTAAAAGAATAAATGTTGAGAGAAAGTTTTCCAGTATTTTTGAACTTTATTTTTAAAAACATAGAAACAGCTTTTTAAAAAGGAGTTAGTGTATATATCATCCTTTTAAGTCTTTCAGAACAACTTCCATCTTTAGGAGCTTGTAATGATGCTAAGACCTGGAGGAGAAAAATGCCTCTTAGAAGCCTCATTGATTATCTGCTTCAGTGGACTCATTAAAAGTTGGTAATTCTTATAGTGTGGAGCACTGGCATTTTTCTTTGCCATATTTCAAACTTTGCAGAGACTTCTCAAAGCAGTCACAGAGGTTTCTGCTAGAGATTCATCCCATGCCACATGGTATTGACTGCCACTGCCCTCTTATAGGATGGAACAAAGATCTGTAAGGCAAAGTGTCATGTCATAGACCTGCTTTTCAAATTCCCTCAACCTTCTTTTTTCCTTAAGAGCAATGGAACTCTTTCTTCACACTAGATCTTATGTGGGAAGCTGATAGTCAAAGAAATGAAAGGAAGGTGACGCTGGGTTTTTCTGGGGGTCAGGTGGCGAAGAATCTGCCTGCCAACTCATGAAGAGGACATGGGTTCTATCCCTGGTCTGGAGAGATTCCACATACCCTGGAGCAGCTAAGCCAGTGTACCACGACTAGAAGAGCCACGACGATGAGAAGCCTGCACTCCACAACCAGTGAGGAGTCCCTGCTCGCTGCAACCAGAGAAAGCCCGCATGCAGCACAATCAATAATAATAATAAATAATTGTTTTAAAAAGCATAGCAGCTATAGCTTAAAAACAGAGTAAAGATCTGCATTCTTTGTGCCTCTATCCTTCCACAGGGGCCCTTAAACTCCTCAGCACCCACCATGGTTCGTGGAAAATAAAGTGAAAGTGTAGTCATTCAGTTGTGTCTGACTCTTTGCAACTCCATGGACTGTAGCCTGCCAGGGATTCCCCAGGCAAGAATACTGGAGTGGGTTGCTGTTCCCTTCTCCAGGAGATTTTCCCAACCCAGGGTATCAAAACCCAGGTCTCTTGCATTGCCAGCAGATTCAATTTCCTGGTGACCAGGGAAGCCCTATGGTTTGGGGGAACAGTTTAAATAGCACTCTCATGGAAAAGGCATGACAATCAAAGCATAGAATTTCTCTGAAAAAAAAAAAAAATCTACAGAGGAGACTTCTTAGAAGATTTATCTCTTTGCCCCAAGAAGGAAAGGACTTGGACACAGTATCTATAGAAATCCCGGTGGGGGGAGGGGGAGGAGGTCATCCTGAATCTCTCTCTACCATTTAATATTAGAAACAATGATTCTACTGCTCCAGCCACACAGAAGCCTCCTGCGAAGTTTGCTAGATGTAGACCATCTCTACTGTTTCGTCGAAGGCAAATATATATTCATCAGAGAGTAATTAGTAAGTGTGACTCCTAGAGTCAAGTCTCTGGGGAAGTTTTTCCTCCCCTCTGTTTCATCTCATCCCAAATATGTTCTTTGCAAGTTGTTGTCATTCAGCCACTTAATCATGTCCGACTCTGCAACTGCCTGGACTGCAACCTGCCTGACCTCCCTGTCCTTTACCATCTCCCGGACTTTGCTCAAACTCATGTCCATTGAGTCGATGATCCCATGCAACCATCTCATTGTCTGCCACCCTTTTTCTCCTTTTGATTTCCGTCTTTCCCAGCATCAGGGTCTTTTCCAGTGAGTCAGCTCTTTGCATCAGGTGGTCAAAGTATTGAAGCTTCAGCTTCAGCATCATTCCTTCAATGAATATTAGGATCGATTTCCTTTAGGATTGACAAAAAAAATTTTGCAAGTTAGGGAATTTTATCAAAATCAAGGTTTTCCATGAACGGGGGTTAGTCCAACCATGTCCTGTTTCTGCTTTTCCTGCAAAATCGTCTTAAATGAGTATTGGGCATCAGAGAAATAATGAAAAAGGAGGAAAATGTTTTCAGGCCAAACTAGTCAGCTCACATTGGGCTTTTAAAGAGCCAGACTCTGTAATACTCAAATGCTCTGTGTGTGTGTTGTCATGACTGACTCTTTGTGAACCCATGGACTATAGCACACCAGGCTCCTCTGTCCATGGGACTTCCCAGGCAAGAATACTGGAGTGGGTTTCTATTTCCTCCTCCAGGAGATCTTCCTGACCCAGGGATCAAACCAGAGTCTTCTACGTCTCCTGCATTAGCAGGCAGGTTTGTTTTGTTTTGTTTTTACCACTGAGACAAGAAGACCCAGATTCTGTAATGCTCGGATGCTCTGTCTGAATATAACTTTTATGACAGCTATTGATTGCTTCTTTTACCTCAGAATTAAGGAAACAGACTTGGAAGTCATCATGAAAAAGGTGAAGACTATTACTATAGTGCTTTACACTATCCAATAGTTTGTGGTTTTTCTTTCACATGAACTTGGAAGTTGAAATCCAAGGCCAAGCGGGAATCATAGCCATATAAAAAACACGGGCATCTACTTTATTTCTTCAAACCATTTTGAAGAGTTTTGACTATATTGTCCACCCCCACCCCCAAATTTCAACCCCAAATCCCCTTAAAGATTAACAAGCTGACAAACTCTGCTAATGTCAGGGAGAGGAAAGCAGCTCCCCGTGAGTTGCCGGAAATGGACTCCAGACTTCCTCTTTCTTCAGCTGAGGACACTATGTAACTGTTCAAAAATGTGAAGGTTTCTTAAAGCGTGATGACTATTACAGGACTGAGATGCAGGCTTCTCCTGGAGCCAGGTAGCAACGTTCAGCCAATGAATCAGACCCCAGTCTGGCCTGATGTTCAACAAGGGGATGATTTATAATGGGATATGGGGGTAGTCAGCGGATGCAGCTCAGAGGTCGGATAATCTGGACCAGCTGGGCATAGATGGCGACACTTCTGCCCCCCATCATTTGCTCCCTGCCAGAACATGGAAGAGCAGTTCTTTGAGAGAGCAGCTTGGAGATAGTCAGGTCACAGAGATGCAGGCTTATCAAGAATTGGTTTCACTATGTGTCTTTCTAAAGCCAGGGTCTGTCCAGAGGAAATATCCTAGAAGGGTTTTTAGACTCAGCAGAACTCTGGAAATTGGAAGAAAGTCATAGTAAATGAAAGATTGTTTCCCTCTCTGTGTGTATGTGTGTCAGGGGAAGTAGCTGAGTTAACAGAAGAGCATCATTTATATTTATCTCAAAAGGTTATCATTTCTATAGTGTATAGTAAACTTTGGAACACAGTAGTTGTATTATTTTTGGTTCTGCAGTTATACAATAATGTCTTATATTTACCTACTGTAAGAATACATGATCTTCACTAGTATAGCAATGTAGCAAATGGTATGTAATATTATTATTCCAATAAACAAATACATTTAAATAATATGCAAATATCATTATAAAACATAGGAAACGTCTCTGTGTGTGTGTTCCATCCTGTCCAACTCTTTGTGACCCTGTGGACTGTAGCTCACCAGTGTGATATATCCATGGAATTTTCCAGACAAGACTACTGGAGTGGGTTGCCATTTCCTTCTCCAGAGGATCTTCCTGACTCAGGGACTGAACCCATGTCTTCTGTGTTGCAGGCAGATTTTTTACCACTGAGCCACCTGGGAAGCATGAAGGCTCTAGATATAAATTATAACATGAAAGAATACTTTCACAAAATGGTAAAACACACGCATTTTCAGAAATGTTTCTAGACCAATACCTATAGGAAATAAATATTATGAAATTTTATTGAGATCTTCCTTTCAGTGCTTACATTGGAACTAAACCCAAACTGATTAAAACTGAGTCCAGCAATTTTAGCGTGCCATTTCCAACATGTTTCCTTGTTCTCTGTCTCGGATGCCCGCCTCCTCTCCCGTTTCCTGTTTACTATAAGCTCTATGGCAGAAAACTTGTTTTCCTAATGTATACTACAGTATCTCTTGGAATTCTACCCTATCCTTTGGAAAAATCTAAACTTGTTTTTCTCTAGTTTAATGATGTTATCAGTTGAAATCTAAAACTTTTACAGTTAAAGTTGTGTAGTAATGAATTTATTTACAAAACAGAAACAGACTCACAGACTTAGAGACAGAGATGGTTGCCAGGGGGAAAATGGGGGGATGGCATAGTTTAGAGAGTTTGAGGTGGGCATGTACACACTGTTGTATTTAAAATGGATAACCAACAAGGACCTACTGTATACGACAGGAAATCTGCTCAAAGTTATGTGGCAGTCTGGATGGGAGGGAGTTTGGGGGAGAATAGATACATGTATATGAATGGCTGAGTACCTTGGCTGTTCGAAAAAGCAAGAGAGTTCCAGAAAAACATCGATTTCTGCTTTATTGACTGTGCCAAAGCCTTTGACTGTGTGCATCACAATAAACTGTGGAAAATTCTGAAAGAGATGGAAATACTAGACCACCTGACCTGCCTCTTGAGAAATCTGTATGTAGGTCAGGAAGCAACAGTTAGAACTGGACATGGAACAGCAGACTGGTTCCAAATAGGAAAAGGAGTATGTCAAGGCTGTATATTGTCACCCTGCTTATTTTACTTATATGCAGAGTACATCATGAGAAACTCTGGGCTGGAAGAAGCACAAGCTGGAATCAAGATTGCTGGGAGAAACATCAATAACCTCAGATAAGCAGATGATACCACCCTTATGGCAGAAAGTGAAGAAGAACTAAAGAGCTTCTTGATGAAAGTGAAAGAAGAGAGTGAAAAAGTTGGCTTAAAGCTCAACATTCAGAAAATGAAGATCATGGCATCCAGTCCCATCATTTCATGGGAAATAGATGGGGAAACAGTGGCTGAGTTTATTTTTCTGGGCTCCAGAATTGCTGCAGATGGTGATTGCAGCCATGAAATTAAAAGACGCTTACTCCTTGGAAGGAAAGTTACGACCAACCTAGATAGCATATTCAAAAGCAGAGACATTACTTTGCCAACAAAGGTCTGTCTAGTCAAGGCTATGGTTTTTCCAGTGGTCATGTATGGATGTGAGAGTTGGACTATAAAGAAAGCTGAGCACAGAATTGATGCTTTTGAACTGTGGTGTTGGAGAAGACTGTTGAGAGTCCCTTGGACTGCAAGGAGATCCAACCAGTCCATCCTAAAGGAGATCAGTCCTGCATGTTCATCGGAAGGACTGATGTTGAAGCTGAAACTCCAATACTTTGGCCACCAGATACGAAGAGCTGACTCATTGGAAAAGACCCTGATGCTGGGAGGGATTGGGGGCAGAAAGAGAAGGGGACGACAGAGGATGAGATGGTTGGATGGCATCATCAACTCAATGGACATGGGTTTGGGTGAGCTCCAGGAGTTGGTGATGGACAGGGAGGCCTGGTGTGCTGCGGTTCATGAGGCTGCAAAGGGTTGGACATGACTGAGCACCTGAAATGAACTGAACTGAACTTGAAACTATCACAGCATTGTTAATTGGCTATGTTGTTCTGTGCTGTGCTTAGCTGCTTAGTCATGTCCAGCTCTTTGCAACCTCATGGACTGCAGTCTGCCAGGCTCCTCTGTGCATGGGGATTCTCCAGGCAAGAATACTGAAGTGGGTTGCCATACCCTCCAGGGGACCTTCCTAACCCAGGGATTGAACCCATGTCTCCAATATTGCAGGCAGACTCTTTACTGTCTGAGCCACCAGGGCCAAGAATACTAGAGTGGGAAACCTATTCCTGCTCCGGGACATATTCCTGATCCAGGAATTGAACCAGTGTCTCCTGCATTGCAGGCTGATTCTTTACCAGCTGAGCAATGAGATAAGCTCTAATTGGCTATACTCCAATACAAAATAAAAAGTTTTAAAAGATTGCATTGTAAAGTTTATAAGGAAGGTGGGCAGCTTATCTAGTAAACTCTTTTGCAGGCAGGGTTAAGATCTTTCTTCTATAACATTAAATGCTTGAAGACATTGGAGAAATCTGTAAAGAGTTTTGAGAGGAAAATTTAGTAACCTACAAATTCCTGGACAGAGTGTTATTCATGTGTGAAGATAATGTAAAGAGTTTCCAGATACTCAAATACTCAAAGTATGCAAGTCCTATCTATTCAGAAAAATGTTACCCAAAGCTGAACTCAAATGAAATGAGAAACTGCAGCAATATTTAAAAACTCAGACTCCATAATGGTGAAGTAGAATAAGAGGCTAGAAGTAAAATTTGAAATTGTTTAAATATATAATTAAGTCAATAAATTTAAAAGAAAGTTGCAAAGCACTATGAAAATGCCATAAGTAATTTTGAAAGATTAAAAGGCTTTAAAAAAAAAAATAATAATATGTACCTTCTAAAATCTCATAAACAAAATAGAATGTGGGAAAAAGAAGGAATTTTACTCTCTGAACTGAAGGGAATCAGTAGATATTATTTCTCACCTGAGACTGATCATTAAAGAGCTAAAGAATGTAGTTTATTTTAAAAAATCAAAATTAAACTGTAATTGAGTTAAGAACAGGACTTAGATCTTACAGTTCCTAGGGAAAATAAAGACATTCACATAATGCATATAACAAAAAGTAGGGAAAGAAAGCCAATGTACAAGCATATAAAAGAAAGAATAAAGAAGACATGTGGATAATAAGTTTTAATTGGAAGCTAATTAAACATAAAAAACAAAAAACCCAGCAGCTTTTTATAAAATAGAAGTTAACTGTATTCTGTTTGTGAGTTCACTGAAAACAAGAGCAGCTGTAAAAGTTCACATTCAAAGGATATAAAAGCCTATCAGACAAATACAGTGAAAAGGAAGCAGGTAGAACACTATTACTATCCCAAAACATAGTAGTCAAATCGCCATTAATAGTTAAAGTAATTTAAAAAATAAGTAAATAGTTAAAGTAATTAAAAACACTGTTACAGTCGAGACTCTCATCGACTCAGTTCCCAATGAGAACAGCCCAATCAATGTATTAAAGAAAATTCTATGTCATGGCCAGAGCTTATAGAAAGATGTCACATACCTAACACTTAGAGAGGCACCGTAGTCAGTGGAGGGAGCAAGGACAGACCTTGGGAGATGCCAGGAGGACTCACCAGGAAGAGAAAATGAGCAGACAAGGGAGGGTAGATTTCCTACTCTAAGTCTGTGTAAATGGTCTGTTAAATACAACCCCCAGGGAAAATGAAATCAATGGACTGCTCATCATTTTACGTTGTACCAAGGTCAGAAGGCAGTCAAACATTTTTAACATTCTGGAAGGAAAGACTCTCAGAATTCTGTATTTTAGAAATATCCTTTAAAAATGAGGGTGAAATAAAGACAGATGAAAAGGAAAGGAATTTGTTAGGAAGGACCTGAACTGCAAGACATACTAAACTATGCTCTTTGGGTTGACAGGAAATGACACCAGATGCTAAATTGCAAGTACAAGAAGGCAAAAAGAGCACCAGAAATAGTAAGTATGTGGGAAAATAAAAGATGAGTGACTTTAATTATATAGAGGTGAAATATATGTCAGTAGCACAGAAGGAAGGGGAAAATGGAATTATACTGTTGTAAGCTTCTTACAGTTTTTATGGTGGTATAATATTAATTTTAAATAGGCTGTAATAAATCAAGGAAGAACTTTGTAATCCTTGGGGGAGCTACAAAATAACACTTCAGTAGCAACACAAAAATATAGCTAGACAATAAACAAAATTAAATATTAAAAATATTCGATGACTTCCCTTTGGTCCCGTGGCTAAGAATTTGCCTTCTAGTACAGAGGGCATAGGTTCGATTCCTGGTTGGGGAACTAAGATCTCACAAGCCATGAAGCCAAAATAAATAAATAAACAACAAAATAAATAAATAAATAATAAACATTCTACAAAGTTAAAAAAAAAAATCGATTGATCCCAAGTGACAGGATAAAAAGACCATAGAAGAATTTTAAAAAATGGAAAAAGCAGGAAAAAAATTTTAATAAAATTCAGATTAAACCCACTCATACCAATACCTATATTAAATGTAAATGGACTATGAAATCCAATCAATAGGTAGAAATTATCAGTTTAGAGAAAAAGCAAGATTTAGTGCTGTACTGTCAGCAAGTGATGCATTTTAAATAGTAAGGAACCAGACAGGTTAAACCAAAGAATAGAAAAAAGATGTAATATGCATACGTTAAGCCTGTGAGAGCTGGAGTAACAATACTAATACCAAAGTGGATTTCAGATAGGGAGTGTTACTGGGAATGTACAGGGACACTTAATCATCATAAGTAACATAAATCATCAGTTTGACTCTGTAACCCCCAATGCATGTAAATCTATGAACAGTTTTAGTGGATTGTATTTCAATAAAGATGCTAAACATACACGTTTGATTCGTGTCAATGTATGGCAAAACAAATACAGTATTGTAATTAAAAAAATAAATAAATTTAATTAAAAAAACAAAAAAAACCTAGTAAAATTAAAAGATATATAAATATACAAATTACAATCAGAAATTTTAATATCCTTTCCATCAGCACTGGCTAGGATAATTAGACAAAAAAATCGGCAAGGATGAAGAAAATTGGAACAGCTTGATCTAATTGACAATTTAGAAGCACTGAATGTAACAATGGGGCGTCCCGGGTGGCAGAGCGGTAGAGAATCCACCTGCCAATCCAGGAGGCACCAGATACGTGGGTTCATCCCTGGGTTGGGAAGATTTCTTAGGGTAGAAAACAGCAACCCACCCCAGTATTCTTTCCTGGGGAGTCCCTTGGACAGAGGAGCTCAGTGGGCTGCAGTCCATGGTGTCACAAAGATATGGCTAAACACAGAACACACACACACATATGCAACAACTCCTGATTCTGTTGTTTTCAAATGCAAGTGGGATGCTTATGAAGAAGACAAGCTGTGTGCCAGGCCATGAAGTAAATCTCAATAAATCTGAAAAGATTAGAATCTTGCAAATAAAATTTTATGATCCAAGTGGAATTAAAGTAGAATCAGTAACATTTAGGTACCAAGAAAATTTTCAAACTGCTTTGAAATTAAGCACACTTACTTCTAAGCAATTCATGGATCACAGAAGAAATCACAAGATAAATCAGAAAACATTTCAAAGTAAATTACAAATATGACATGTGTTTATGGGACACAGCTAAGGCAGTGTTTAAAGAGAACTTAATAGGTTAAAATCTTTATATTAGAAGAGAAGCAAGAGCTAAAACCATGAGTCTGGTTCTATCGTAAGAAAGTACGGGAGCTTCCCTGATGCTCTCGTTGTTGGAAACCCACTTGCCAATGCAGAGATGTGCTTGATCGCTGGTCCTGGAAGAGTCCACGTGCCACGGATCAACTAAGCCCGTGCACCACAGCTACTGAGCCCACACTCTAGAGCCCATGAGCCACAACTACGGAAGCCCATGAGCCTGGAGCCCATGCTCTGCGATAAGAGAAGCCACCACAGTGAGAAGCCCTTGCATGCAACGAAGAGTAGCCCCTGCTTGCTGCAGCTAGAGGACGTCTGCACACAGCAACAAAGACCGCGTGCAACCAGAAATAAATGAAAATAAATAAATCTTAAAAAGAGAAACTATGAAAAGGAGAACAAATTGTACCCTGAGTAAGTAGAAAGACTAAAATAATAAAGATAGAATTCAGTAAAGTAGAAAGAATACAGAAAATCAGCAAATACTTGGTTATTTGATACTTTCATATCACAAAGACCCAGGTTCGATCCCTGGGTTGGGAAGATCCCCTGGAGAAGTATTCTTGCCTAGAGAATCTCACCGACATAGGAACCTGGCGGTCTACGTTCCATGAGGTCACAAAAGAGTAGAACATGACTTAACAACTTTCACTTCATCGCCTTATCACAAAGACATATGTAGAATTATTAATTGTTAATAATAAAAAGACACTCAAATCTAAAAATGAGCAAAAGTCATGAAGAAAACTTCACAAAAGGAGACATATAAGAGCATCAGGAAAACACAAATTAAACCTGCAGTGTGATACCACTTCACACCCACTAGAATGGTGGTGTTGTTTAGTCACTAAGATATGTCCAACTCATGGACTGTAGCCCACCAGGCTCCTCTGTCCATGGGATTTCCCAGGCAAGAATACTGGAGGGGCTTGCCATTTCCTTCTGCAATCCACTAGAATGGTTCATGTTAAAATGACTGTCAACCACGTACACTGGTGAAGAGGTGAAGCAGCTTTTACTCTGATGCTTACTGGTGGGGTTAAAATGATTAAAACTAGTTCAGAAAACATGTTTGAAGTCATGTATCTAACCTCTGACCTGGCAGTTTGACTCTGAGGTATTTACCCAAGAGATGTCAAAACATATGTCCACAAAAAGACTTTACCAGGTCAAGGAACTCTTTCCACATCTGCTGTTGGTATCGGGGTTGATGGCTCACAGCTGCTCCCTCTCAAGAGACTTGTCCTCAGCTGATTGGTGCCATCTCATTCAAGAAGTTATACCCCCACGCTCCAAGGGGTCAGCACAACTGATGACTGATACAGGGTACAGAAGGCAGCCCCCTTGTCTCAAGGATAATCCAAGACTTGACCTAAGACCTCATTCTTACTCTGCTTCCTCTGTCCCTTATAGGTTTCACCTTGAGAGCACCTGAAATAAATTATCTCCACCAGAATCCAGGTATCAGGCTCTGCCTCTGGGACCTAACCTAGAATAGCGGGTCACAACTCTGAGAATTTCTCGTACAAGAATGTTTTGTTTTGTTGTTTAGTCACTAAGTTGTATCCAGTTCTTTTGTGAACCCATGTACTGCAGCCCACCAGGCTCCTCCGGCAATGGAATTTCCCAAGCAAGAATACTGCAGTGGGTTGCCATTTTCTTCTCCAGGCGATCTACCTGACCCAGGTGATGAACCCTCTTCCCTTGTATTGGAAGGTATTCTTTACCACTGAGCCACCAATGTTTAAAGAAGCTTTATTTGTATAAACCCCAAATTGGGAGGGGCAAAAACCTACACATGTCCACTGACTGCAGAATGGGTAAATAAACTGTGGTATAGTTTATTAAATAGAATTGAACTGAGTTCTATAGAAGATGATAGAGCAGACTTGAATTGAATGGAATGGAATTCTGCTTACAGAACTGAATACTCAGCCCTCAGAACGAATGAACACACACAACAGCATGGATAATTCTCAGAGACAAAACCACTGCAACAAAGCAGGTTCATGGGACACAAGGTTAATCCACAGTCAGGAAATGTATCAATTTAATGCCCCCAAAGGACAGCTGTTGAGATCATCTCAATAGTTTCCACATCTATTAATGATTAAAAATGCAGTGGTAAAATAAGAAGAGATGATACTGAATTCTTTTCTCTCCTCCCTTCCAAATGAATATATATGTATGCATGTATGTATGCACACACACACACACACACACATATGTATATATTTAGCAATGACCAAAGAGTTCATTCCAGTTTTTCTGTAACATTGTACTATATATAATATATATTATATAACTGTATTTGTGGTCTGGCTAAGTTTTCAACTCGTTGTTGTTGTTGTTTTTATTGCAATATAGTTGCTTGATGGCTCAGTGGTAAAGAATCCACTTGGCAATGAAGGAGACGTGGGTTTGATCCTGGGTCAGGAAGATCCCCTGGAGAAGGGCATGGCAACCCACCTCAGTAGTCTTGCCTGGAGAATCCCATGGACAGAGGAGCCTGGCAGGCTACAGTCCACGGAGTCGCAAAGAGCCGGACGTGACTTGGTGACTAAACAGCAATAGTTGATTTACAGTGCTGTGTTAGTTTCAGGTGTTTAGCATGGTGATTCGTTTCTAGACATATTCCTTTTCAGATTCTTTTCCCTTCTAGGTTATTAAAAAATATTGAGCATAGTTCCCTGTGCTGTACAGTAAGTCCTTGCTTATTGTTTATTTTGTATATTGAATATATGTTAATCCCAACCTCCTAAATTATCCCTCCCCCACTCCTTTCCCCTTTGGTAACCATAGTTTGCTTTCAATGTTTCAACTTTCTCTGGAGTAAATTTTCCTAATATGTGGGATTTCTTTTCACACATCTGCTTCACTAAGCTTTAATTTTTTTATTTTTTTAGTATGAGCGCTTCACTTCCTAAATCAGTTATTTTAATCTTCTTTCCAGTATATTACCCATTTAATTTAGATGTTAATATTTAAATTTTTGTCTACATTTTTCTATTATTACATCCTTTCTTACTAATAACTCTCTTTTTGGGGAATTTTGGTTGGAATAAGCAGAACTTTACCAATTTTATTTACTTTTTTACCAGCCTTAATTATTGATTTCATTTTCTTTTAAAATATTATTCTTTCAGATTTTATATTCAACAATTTTTTCTCTTGCATTTTGTAGCTTCATTGCCTAATTTCCATCTTATTAACTTGATAATTTAATTTAGTTTTCCTTATTCTTTCTTGGAATGAAAGCATTTAGTCTATGATTTACCTCTGACTACGGTTTTGACAAAATTTTGAGGTTTTATAAGTAATGTTCTCTGTTTTGTTTTCGCTTAAAAGTTCTCTCAGTGAATTCTTACTATCCTTTTGCAAAATATCTATAGGACAATGTTAGCTTCATTTCCCCCATTTCTAAGTATTTAAGATTTTGTTGTTATTGCTACATTTTGTCAATTTCAAGTTTTATTGCATTGTAACCACATAAGATAGCCCTTACATTCTTTTCCTTTTAGAAATCTTCGAAGGTTTTTGTATTGTAGATTTTGATCAATTTTTAAATTCCCTCCCCGGGGATTTGTAAAGAATATGTATTCTCTGTTGGTTAAAAAAATTTGACATATCTAGTAAATCAACCTTATTTCTTTTATTATCCAATTATGCATGTTATGTCTACTTGACCAAATCTGGTGTGTTAGAATCATCAATGTTCATATTTCTGTTAATGCTGTTTCCACTTATGAGAACTTTTAGTTTATATATATATATTTTTTCCACTTATGAGAATTTTTACTTATATATAGTTCATTTGACAGATAAAGTTTCATGCAATTATATCTTTATTGAGGTTGCGAATTACTATCAAGCTGAAATGAGTTATTTCCTCTTTAACACATTTTGCCCTGTATTTAATGCTAATGGAAATGTTGTCACTTTGTTTTCTTTTTTGCTCAAACTTACCTCATATGTACATTTATATAACTATACATATTATATTACCATTAGCATTAAATGTATATATACATATATATGTGAGTGTGCATGTATATAATTTTTTTCTGTGAATTTGCTTTGGGTATATGTCTCTTACATTCATCACATAGCTGAAATTCTTAAATATGACTGTGGTTTTAAAAATGTTTTGAAACAATTTTAGATTAACAGAAGATTCAAAGAGGTTACAGAGGGTTCCTATTCATTCTTTACCCAGCTTCTGCTAATCTTACCATCTTAAATAACCATGGTTGGCATAGCACTATTAACTAAATTAATACTTAATCGGGGTCTCACCAGTTCTCCCACGAATGTTCTTTTTCTTGTTTCTGGATCTCATCCAGGACACTTAGTTGTCATGTTTCCTTGGTCTCCCCAATCTGTGACCATTTCCTCATCTTTCTTTGTTTTTTTCATATCAGCACTTTCAAAGAACACTCCTCAGGTATTTTGTAGACTATTCCTCAGTTAGGTTTGTCTCGTGTCTTCTGATGATGACATTGAGCTTATAGATTTTGTGGGGATAATATTATGGAGACGGTGTCTACTCATCATATGTGATTCAGAAAGTACGTGGTATCAATGTGACTTGTGACGTGAACGTTACTCAATCATGTCTGATTCTTTGTGACCCCATGGACTGTACAGTCCATGGAATTCTCCAGGCCAGAATATTGGAGTAGGTAGCCTTTCCCTTCTCCAGGGGATCTTCCCAACCCAAGGATTAAACCCAGGTCTTCTCCATTGCAGGCAGATTCTTTACTAGCTGAGCCACAAGGGAAGCCCTATCAATGTGATTTAGTTGGTGATATTATACTTGCTAAAAGAGTGTCTGCTAGGTTCTGAACTAGAAATCATTATTTTCCCTTTGTATATGCTATTACTAGAAAGAGTCACTAAGTCTAGCTCAAATTCAAGGGGAGGGAAATGAAGACTCATCTTTGAAGGTGGAGTCATCATTTGCAGGTATAAACTAAAGCCACTACAGTAAATAACAACAAAATGGGGAAAACTTGGAGGTTATGCAAATATTCTATTTTTAAAAAATGCTTAAGGTTTCACCCACTAATTTTAGCATTCATCAGTGGATCTTGCCTGCAGCAATTACTGTGGTATTCTAATTGTGATATTTTAATCCCCTCATTCCTTCTACATTTATTAATTGGAATTCTTCTGTAAAGAATATTTGTTCCTTCTCCTCTAATTATAGTGAGGGACAGGGGAGCCTGGTGTGCTGCAGTCCATGGGGTTGCAAAGAGTCAGACACGACTTAGTGGCTGAACAAAAACAAACCTCTTATTATTCACTTATTCAATTGGCTCTTTATATCAGTATGGACTTGAGGATATTTTTGTTATTCTTCGGGTTATAACCCAACACTAAATGCTTTCATTGTTTGTTTTGTTGTTCATCTTGTTCCAGCTTGGTTATTGGGCTCTCTTCTGGTTTAACTACCATGTCTTTTTGACCTGCCTTATCTATCTATACATCCATCCATTCTTACATCCTTCCATCCATCCATCCATCCATCTATTTGTACTTTATTGCTTTCTGGCACTATGTTACTCTCCAGGTTCATCTTGTATTTCCCCTGTTTCAGCCTGAGAATCAGACCCCACCCTCCCCCAACCTCTGTATGTGCTTAGTTGCTCAGTCATGTCCAACTCTTTAAGACCACACAGATTGCAGCCTTCCAGGCTCCTCTGTCTATGGGGATTCTCCAGGCAAGAATACTGGAGTGGGTTGCCATGCCTTCCTCCAGGGGATCTTCCCAATCCAGGAATAGAACCCAGGTCTCCTGCATTGCAGGTGGATTCTTTACCAATTGAGCCACCTGGGAAGCCCCTTATAATTATCAGGAAGATGGAAATCAAAGCTAGAATCAACTATTGCCCAAGCAGTTTTCAAGTGGTCCCTAAGGTACAGTTGTTCCTTTTGAAAACCTCGATGAATGCCAGAGAGCTATATCTGGCCCTGCTGACGTCATCCAGCTGAATTTACACAAACGGGAGCTGATAACCACAGCTAAAATTAGGGTAGCTGTGAACGACATTACTGATGTCAGACAGAGGCAGTAAGTAGTCCTTAATCTGAGGATGGGATGGAAAGCTGGGTGGTATTTTGGTCTTATTACAACAGCTGAGTCAACGTCGGTACAAAAACTGGTTGGAAAGTGGTGGTGAGGCGGGCTCTTCTACCCCAGGCAGACACAGTGGAGACAGTGTGCTTCTAGGGGTTGGCCAGGATAGCTTTGTACTTGTGAGCCTGTGTGGCCCCCTCTGGCAATGCCAAACACCTCCTGCATCTGAGCCACCCCTACCTACTCCTGTTGGTCATCTTTGCTCACTACTGTCAGCGTCCTGGTCCTGATCCAAGAACTCAGCGTGCACTATGAATTCTGGGTCTGAAAAGGAGAGTGGTGCTGGCAGGAGATTATAACTGAGGCTGCTGATTTCAATTCAGCTGTGCGTCACAGGGTTGTTCTAGAGCAGGAGTGAGTGGGTAAGAGATTTCATTGTGTACATGATGGAACTTTGGATCCACAGCCTCTGAAAAGGCAGGTCCTTCTCGGCTCCTCCAGTTTGGGGAACTCAGTTTCCTCAAAGCACATCTGGAAGCTTTTACTACATTTGTCTGTGACCCTGGTATGCAGCCCTGCAGGAGACTGCTTTGTGATCAGGAAGTCTAGGTTTGGGTCCTGGAGCTTCCTCTATGAGGTCTGAGAAGATTCTTCCATTTCTTCAGTGTAGAATAGGGACCATAACCCTGGTCCTACCCCCATAAAGGGCTGTTCGGAGGCTCAAATGGGGAGACAGAATGTGGGCGTGTGTGTGGCACTCACCTGTCCTGACCATGGGACAGGATGGTGCCCGAGTTCAGGAAACAGCCACTGGGCTCTGGCCACAGGATGAGGATCCCCATGTTGACCCTGGCAGGTGTGTACTTAGAAAGCTGCTTAATCACCATGCCTCGGTTTCCTAGGAAGGGAATGCTGCCAGTCCTTGCCCTAAAGCCGTGTTGCAAAGTTAATGTATGTAAATCATATTTGTGTCTGGCATAGAGCGAGTGTAGTTAAACAGACCTTATTGACTGGTGCTATTATCTAGCCCTCAGGCTTCTCAGGTGGCTCAGTGGTAAAGAGGTGACCCTCCAATGCAAGAGATGCAGGAGACGTGGGTTCGATCCCAGGGTCAGGAATATCCCCTGGAGACTGAAATGGCAACCCACTCCAGTATTCTTACCTGGGAAATCCCATGGACAGAAGAGCCTGGTGGGCTACCTTGGGGTCACAAAGGGTTGGAAGTGACTAAGCAACTGGGTATGAGCACATTATCCAGCACTATAGGGTTCCTGAATCTATGGCACAACTTGAACTTTCAGGAAGCCTGGATCTTTCCAGGCTAATTGGAAGAAAGCCACAAAACTACCCTCCGACCGCCCCCATGACATGTGTACCTTCATGGATCCCGCCTTATTTTCTCTTCAGTGCATCTCACAGCTTGTTTGCAATCACAGTAGTGTTTTAAAACTGAAACGGGTATTTAAGCTCCCTCAGTCCAAATCCATCCTTTTCTAGAGAAGGAAATTGAGGTAGAAAGTTCAGACAACTTGCCATAGAACAAAGTTGATACTGGAGCCAGGCCTTCTCACCCCCAAGGCCAGTGTTCTTTCTGCTAAACCTTGACATGTTCCCATAAACTCGCAGGATTATAATGCTCCTTAATCTAGAAAAGACTGGCCTGAACTCTGCTTCTCACAACTTGTGGAAAGTCCCTAGGAAGGACTTTTCTGAGAATTCCCCTGAGAGCTTGGGTTCTTATTTCCTCTTGAGTCGGCTTCTTCTGTGAATGGCCTTTCCTTGTTGTATCACACTGACCTTCTTTCATGGTGCACTGACCTCTTCAGGTTCATGTCACTTTAAATTCAGTTTTCAGTTTCCAAGTTCAAAAGTGAGGTCCCAGTTCCTGCATTTCCTCTTGCTCAAATTCTTCTATCTTTCAAAATAAGCATTAAAAACACAAAAACAAAGTCTTCCCATTTTCTCATGCAGAGCAATTCAGCTCTCAGAAATTTCAACCTCCTTTTGCCACTAAAGCTTAGAAGGTACCTCTTCTAAGGGCTTGGATTAAGCTTGTTCACCACCTCCTCAGTGTGTTGTGCAAAGTAGCTGCAGTGGCGCCCTCAGTCACAAACATCTCCTTAGCAGCTCCAGATCAAAGACTTTCTTGATAATTCTGGCAGAAAAGCACCAGGGAAGACTCTAATTGTCCTGACTCGCCTAGAGGAGAATTTATGGCCAGAGATGGGGTTTACTTTACCCAGACCTGTGGTGGTGGTACTGCGGTAGACTTTTCACATCCTAGCCATGTAAAAAGTGTTCCCTGTGGGGAAGAGGACTTCTGATACCAGAAGAGGTGGGGATGGTGTGCTTCTCCAGGCCACATTGAAACTAGAAGTCCTTGTCCTGGACCATTCTCCACACTGATGCTCAGTTAATCTTCCTGGCACACTGCTGTTCTGAATGTCTCTCATATTCAACAACTTTCAAAGGTGTCCTGTTGCTTGGTGGATAAACCCGGAGTTGAAGATAGTTCAGGGGAAGCACTCAAGATTGCCTATGAACTATCCCTAGTTTATCTTTAATTTTGAATTCCATATTGCTTCCTGCCCTCTTTTTTTGCATGTTTATTTCGTTTATTATTGGAGTATAATTGCTTTACAGCATTGTGCTTTCTGCTGTCCAACAGAGTGAATCAGCTATGTGTATATGTCTATGCCCTCCACCTTGGACTCCCCCCATCCCACCCCTCTCAGTTATCACAGAGCCTTGAGCTGAGCTCCCTGTGCTAGACAGCCGCTTTCTACTGGCTATCTTACACACTGTAGTGTATATATGTCAGTGCTGCTTCTGCCCTCTTGATAAAGACACACTTCGGGATGGAGAGTCTAATTGCTGTCCCATAAATACCCTTTGTAGGGTTCTGCACCTGGGCCATTACACAAGTAGTCCTCCTTCATCTATAAAATCCCCACTGTCTACAAGGCACTTTCTAACTCCTTCTTTGTGAGACCTCTCATGACCACCTACTTCCCACCATCCAGGATAATAACAGATTCCCCTTTGAGATATATCATTTTTATATTTAAAAAATGTAAGTCACTGTCTGCTTACACTGTCTGCACCCCAGTTACTCTTCAGCAAAGTAAGAGTGTTGGACTGGATGTAAGGTCCTATCTAACTTGAACACTTGACAGAAGAACCTATAAAATTAAGTTTGAACCTGAAAGTTTTAGGGTACCTGTGATTGTCATGATACATAAGAAGGAATATGTATTGGTTTTTGTCCTCATTTTTGGCATAGGCTTTTGGAATTCCCTAAGTGATAGTAAGAGTGATAAAGGTAAGAGGAAGAACTTTTGTTATTCATAGAACAGGTCCTTTTCAATAGCACCTGAGTTTATATTAATGAGGTGGCATTTGGAAGGCCACTAAGGATGGAGCTTGTTGCCAGGGAAACCAACCACATCATTAGAGGGTTGGAGCTTTCAACCTCCCCCATGACCTCCAACTTCTAGGGAGGCTAGAGGATGAACTAATCACTGATGGCCAATGATTCCATTAGTCAAATGCCTACATAATGAAAACTCCATGAAAAAGCTAATGTAAAGGATTTGGAGAACTTCTGGTTTGGGGAACAAGTGGAGGTGGTGGGGAGCAGTGCACCCAGAGAGGACATGGGTGCTCCACCCCTTCTCACACACCTCGTCCTGTGCGTCTCTTCCATTGGGTTGTTCCTGAGCTGTATTGTCTGATAATAAACTGGTCATCTAGTAAATAAAATGGTTTTCCTGAGTCCTATGAGCCATCCTGGAAAATTATCAGACCTGAGGAGCAGGTGGAAGAAAGTCTAGATTTATAGTTGCCAAGACAGAAATACAAGAGGGGCGGGATTTGTGGTTTTGCCATCTGATTGGGGCCAGTCTGATGGGACTAAGCTGTAGGAAATGAAAAATAATTTCCCCTCTGCCCTTCAGGTTCTTGGCTGAGAACCTCCTGTAATAAAAGACAGACTAACAGGAGAAAGAGTCGGATATGACTCAATGACTAAACAACAATAGGAGAAAAGCAAATAGAAGTTTAATAGCATATGTGTTCTATATTATATGTGTTATATGTTACATAACATAGTCACTCAGTCATGGCTGACTCTTTGAGACCCCATGGAACTGTAGCCCACAAGGCTCCTCTGTCCATGGGGATTCTCCAAGCAAGAACACTGGAGTGGGTTGCCATGCCCTCCTCCAGGGATCTTCCTGACCCAGGGATCGAACCCACGTCTCCCAAATTACAGGCAGATTCTTTACCATATGAGCCACCAGGGAAGCCCAATAATATGTATACCTCTTGTATATATGGAAGATACACGGGAAGGCTGAGTAACTCCCTCAAATGGTTGAAACCATTACCTTAAACACCAATTAAAGACAAGGGAAGATATTGGGAAGTAGGGAGTCAGTTATAGGAGGTGGCCAGTAAAAGGCAGTAAGCAACTATCAGGTTACAAGTGAAGATGCCCCTTCTCAAAGATAACGCCTACTGTGTTTTCAGAGGTTTGCCTGTTTTTGCAGCCTCTCAAAAATAAACATCTCAAAAGAACCCCCATGCCAAAGAGGCATATTTGGAAGGGCCTATTCTGCTCCCATTACCCTGTGGGATCTGATGCCATCTCTACATAGATAGTATCAGATAGAGTTGAATTCTAGGAACCTTAGCAGAATTAGTGTGGGACAACCCACAGGTTTGGTGACCAGAAGTGGTGTGGATAGTAAGAAGAAGGGGGAAAGTTTTCCTGTAGTTGGAGCACAGAAGTTCTCCCTTTCAATGTCAAAATATAAAATTACATTGCAAATTACACCTACTCTGAGAAAGACATGGTTTGCCCCCAGTGACGGCTATTCCTCTTCAGGTGCGATTTTGCACTTTGTTTTCAAGATATAAATATAAACCTACCTTTCACAGTGTTTATTTTCCCCTTAAAAAATGAACAGAAGAAGCAGATTGCATGCCAGCCTCTCTGCCTCTTTTTGAAGACTAGAAATAAAATCCCTTTTGATACATATGTGTTCTCTACAGTGGAATCAATCAACCTTCAGAACTACACGTATTCATCTATTTACCTTTGTAGGAGGTGGGATGGTGACAAATTCTACCAAGAAAAAAGAAGCAAGGTATTTTGGATAATAGTACTAGTTTAGAAATTTGTGTACAAGGTTAGGAATTTGCATACAGGTGATTTTTAAATTATCATTTACTAAGCATTCACTCATGGCTCAGACCGTAAAGAATCTGCCTGCAATGCAGGAGACCCAGGTTTAACCTAGGGTCAGGAAGATCCCCTGGAGAAGGGAATGGCTACCCACTCCAGTACTCTTGCCTGGAGAGTTCCATGGACAGAGGAGTCTGGTGGGCTACAGTCTGTGAGGTTGCTGGACACGATTGAGCAACTAACACTTTACATATGAATTCCTTTCCAAGAAATGGGCTATACACAAAGGTGTGATGAACATAAGCATCCTCATTTCCAACATTTCACTTTGCAGCTCCATTTATTTGGAAGTGCCAAAGATATTGCACACATATTTCCTCCTTGTGAATATACTTAAGACACTAGAAAGGAAGATGGGACCATCTCAGTCTGATTGTGGAGAAAAAGTGAGGATGCACAAAGGGTCAATTTCCAGCTGAAGTCTATGTTTTGTATTTTGTTCCACAGTCAAATGAGCTCGACATTATCCAGTCCCAAGGTATTCCTCCAACTGAGGTGTTGGGAGGTATTATTATGCTGTCATCTGCTCTGAACATCATATTAGTAAATAGTGGCAGCTCAATGGGTCACACACGTCTCTCTGGCTATGCTGATGACTTTATGACCATCTACAGTGTCCCCTTTCTGAGGTTGCTCATTAACCTACGTTTACACTTGATCTTAGCCAAAAGGCCTAGAAGTAATAATCTATGTTTACAGATGCCCAGTGGTTGATGGGGTTGAAACACTGCCCTGGGCAGGACAGTGGCCCCAAATCAGACTGTGAAGCAGAAACAAGCTGCCCTCCAGATTGTGGGTGGAAGGCAGAGGCTTCATTTCATGAATTCACGTATCTGTAGGATGCTAATAAGGTCTACACACTCATATTTTTGAGTGTTTAGACATAATGCTTCTCATAAAAAATAATACTTCTCATAATGCAAACATAATGCTTCTCATAAAAAAAAAACTAAGAAAACCACATAGATACAATTTTTCTTTCAATATGCCATAGCACATGATGTGATCTACAAATCAGTCCACCAAACGCATACTACCTGTGGAGTCTTTGTTATTCCACAAGGAGCAAGTTTATTTAAATGCTCAAACTCAGTTTTCTGTAAAATGGGGCTTCATCTGTTCACCCATTTATTCATCCTCACCTCCCTAGAGTGGGAACCCAAGTCTCTTGCATCTCCTGCATTGGCAGGCAGATTCTTACCACTTTGTCACCTGGGAAGCCCCGCTAGACTGGAAAAGTAAGAACTCTATCATCTAAGTGTTCTTTTTTTTTAAATGCTTATTTATTTATTTATTTTTATTTTTAGCTGGGCTGGATCTTCAGGGCTGCAAGGGCTTTCCTCTAGTTGTGGCGAGTGGAGGCTACTCTAGTTGCAGTTCTTGGGCTTTTTCCTTGCCATGGCTTCTTTTTGTTGCCGAGCTCGGGCTCTAGGATGCATACCCTTTAGTCCTGTGCCTCCCAGGCCTTAGAGTACTGGCTCAGTAGTTGTGGTGCATAGGCTCCAGTTGCTCCAAGGGATGTGGGATCTTCCTGGACCAGGGATCAAACCTGTGTCTTTAGCACTGGCAGGCAGACTCTTCACCACTGAGCCACCAGGAAGCCCCTGCTCTTTCTTCTTTACCCAGTTCTTTCTCCCTGGCATCTGATCACATTCCCACAGCTGTGCACGGTCCCACATTCTCCTGTACTGCACTTACCATTAAGGTAACCATCTCTGATTTTCTCAGGGGTGTCACACTAGTACCAGCCTGTTTGAATTCCTGTCACAAAGGTCACAGTCGGCAGCATTCAACTTCTTATTTTAAGAGTCCATTCTCCTCAGCCTTGTGATTTGTCCAGGGTCACTAGCTGGGGTCCGCTTGTTCATACAGAGTGCCTCCTGCCTTCAGGAGTGCTGAATGCCAGTGCTTCCAGCTGGCATTCAAACTAACACTGAAAATCACACAAGCCCTTCATAAGAGACCACAAGCATCAGCCACAGGGGAGACATTTGTGGCCATGAAGTCCAGGAACGTCCAGGCTGGGGCTGGAAACGCTACTTAAGGAGCAAGACGGAGCCTCAGTCACAGGCAATGGCTCTTGTGAGCAGTGTCAGGACAGAGGGATAAGCAGAAAGGGAGGCCAGGGCAGGGATGCCCAGGGAGGGCGTGAAAGAGATGCTGACGACTGAAAGTGAGTCAAAGCACTTAGGGCCATTGAAAATGATAATGACACTGACCTTGCTGAGCTCTCACCATGTAGCAGGCGCTGTGCTAAGTTCTTGTCATGCATCATCTTATGTAACTCTCAAAACAGCTCCAAAGGGTGTTGTTATCCCCATTTTAGAGATGAGAAAACTATAGTTCGTAGCTAAGTCATCTGCCCCCCACACATAGGCAGTAAGTGGCAGGAGCACAAGTCAGACTCAGCTGCTCGATGCCATCCCTCAGGCCCTTAAACACAGTAGTATAGGCTTCTCCCCACTGATGGCTCAGCGGATAGAGTCTGCCTGCAGTGCAAGAGACAGGGGTTCAGTCCCTGCGTTGGGAAGATCCCCTGGAGAAGGAAATGGCAACCACTCCAGGATTCTTGCCTGGGGAATGCCATGGACAGAGGAGCCTGGCAGGCTATAGTCCATGGGGTCACAAAGAGTCAGACAAGACTGATCAACTGAGCCCTCACAGCCTCTCCCAACTCAAGATCAAGAGGATAGTCTGGACCAAATCACAGCATTGCACTGGGGAATCTTGAAGACAAAACTTAGTGAATATATTTAATATTTTCCTAAGGAAAAATTCTCAGAGATAGAATTTCTGGTTTCCAGATAAAATTTTTAAATGTTTGCTCTGCTTTGCTAAATTATACGCTGCAAGTTCTTATTTACTCACACTTTATCTAATTCTTAGCAACACAGAAAATTATCAAATATTTTAAAAAAATAAAATGTTCTTAGCTTAAAAACAATCTAATTCCTTATTTTTTTAAATAAATCTTGTCCAAATGTTATAGCTATAATATCTTAATTTAAATTTTATAGCTATAATATCCTAATTTTTCTGAAAACATAAATTTTAGAAGTCAAATTTTAAAAATTCCTTGTGCTATTTAATTCATCTTTTTTAAAGTTGAGGTGTTTTCTCAGGCATGTTTTGCATTAAAAAAAATAGTAAGAGGTACAAAACTAAATTCAAATCAAATCAGGACCTCTTTGAGTACCAGAACTTGCTGAAACTGGCACCCAGAACTGACCCTAACCTTAAATTGGATACAGTCCTCAAGGCAGCATTCTTGTGAATGGATCTGTTTATGCCATGAAGCTTCCACAGGAATGTGTTTATTTTAGGGGAAAAATTAGGAAAAAGGAAATTAAAAAAAAAGCCTCTTCCAAAATCCAGTTGTTTTAGTTTTTACTTAATCGTGTTTCTTTTCCTATCAAACTTGTGTTTCTGTTTTCCTTAGAGACAAAGAAAGCCAGGCCAGTGCAACACTGGCTGACCACTGACAATGTCACAGGTCCACTGCTGTGCCCAACAAATTCAAAGGTAATTCAAAAACATCTACGCCCTCAAGAATTTCCAAATCGCATACAGGAGGCAAGCAACCCAAGCTGCAACTGTTGCGATAGAGAAAGGTCTGAAAGATGCACATAGTACAGAAGAGTCACCGAAAGGGGATGGAAAGCAGCCGTCCCCAACAAAGAGCACGCTGGGGGAGGCCGGCGTCGCAGACTGAATGCAGCTCTGAGCTGATGTCGGGGGAGGGCATGAAACAGCCTGGAGCGAGGACAGCTGGAGAGAATGACCAGCGATCAGGCCACGGTGCTGGAGAAGCAGGGATGCTAGGAGTCAGGGTCGCGCCCAGTCGCCCAGGGGCCCCATCCGCCTCCGGCCAGTCTGGTCCAGCCTGCCAGCTGGGAATGATTTCCACAGCTTTAAGTGTAAATTGCAAGCATGGCTATTAGACTTTCTGCGAGAACTGCCACTCGATTTTGCATCTTGGTCCACAAAGCCTAAAATATTAATTGTCTGGCCCTTTTACAGACACATTTTGTCAACCAACCCCTGGCGAATTTTGTGTCCCTAAGCTCAGAATATTAAATTCTACCCTGTGGGTGACAAATGAATGAACATGTTTTGCATTTAAAAATATATGAAATAAATTGTATATTAAATAATTATACATCATAAATATGATTATATATTATAAATAAATATGCATGGGATGGTGCACAGTAAGTCACTTCAGTCATGTCTGTTTGCGACCCTATGGACTGTAGCCCACCAGCTTCCTCTGTCCATGAGATTCTCCTGGCAAGAAGACTGGAGTGGGTTGCCATTTTCCTCTCCAGGGAATCTTCCTGGCCCAGGGATTGAACCCATACATTGGCAGGCAGATTCCTTAGCCCAGAACCACCTGGGAAGCCCTCTTTGAATTCCTATTTAGCAATAATTGGACCTGACCACCTCCTCACTGGATGCTCAGTGAGGAGAAAGAGCTAACACAGGTAGACAAACTTTTACCTCTAGTGTCTGGACTTCATTCTGTCCCTGCTTCCCCAGCCAGTTCAGGCTGAGAGGGAGAGTATGGTGGTTCTCACAAACCAAATCACAGGGCTGTGGAAATGAGGTTCAACCACAACAACAGCTGGTTTCTCTCCAGCTTCCCTGGAAAACATGAAAAGGCTGTGGTCTGAATCCTGAAATGGCCCAGGCTGTCTCAAGACCTTGTCCTTCCCTTGTCTTAACTGCTGTGCTCCAGGATGGAAAGACTCCAACCAGAGGTATGCAGGCTTCTAGAAGCTTCTTTTGTGTCCAGCTGAGTCTTTCTGAGATGCATGTGTGCTTAGTCATGTCTGACTCTTTGTCACCCCATGGACTGTAGCCCACCAGGCTCCTCTGTCCGTGGGATTATCCCAGGCAAGAACACTGGAGTGGGTTGCCATTTCCTTCTCCAGGGGCTCTTCCCCAACTAGGGATTGAACCTGAGGTTCCTGCATCTCCTGCATTGGCAGGTGGGTTCTTTACCACTGAGCTGCCTCGGAAGCCCCTGAGTCTTTCTGATCTAATTGGCAAAATGAATACTCAATCTCCAGAGCAGTAAAAGAATAGTGTTAGTGAACTGTCATCTCTGCATATGGGCGAAGTTCACTGTCATGTACACCAACTGGTTCAAGCCTTGCCTCATAGCCCTACTGGAATTTGAACAGAACCAGGCCAGTGGGAAGAGGTGGTCCCTGCTGTTTATCTGGTCAGGTGTACCAGCAGGGGCTGGACACCACCCCTGCCTTAGGAAGGCTCACACGAAGAGGAAGTCTGAGGCCACATTAATACAACCTCATGTTCTCAGGGGTTCCTCTGCCCTGGTCCTCACCCAGGCTGTGAATAGCTGCTGGCTGGTGTTAGGTGGCTTCCTGGTCACTGTCGTTTGGAATAGCTCTCCTCCTGTGTGCCACTGCTGCCCAGTCACTGTCATTATCTCTAGACACCATCCTGAGTTCTCTCCAAAGTGGGAGAGTTTCTCACTGAGCCCTCTTTCACTGCATCATCTGTTTGCACCTCTCTTCACAGGTGTTAAAGTGGCGTGATAAAGACAATATGGAGGAAAACACGGGGCCACTATCAGCTCTGATTTTCTTGTTGAGGTCTTGTCCCAACTCTGATTTTCTTGTTGAGGTCTTGTCCCTTCTGTGGTGTGGGTTGTGCTCTCACAATCTTTGAGTTTGTTTTTCTACGGAAGACTAGCTGGGCATCTCCAAGCTGCCATATAACCTCCAATCTTTCCTCTTGCATTGTCCTAATATACAGGGCAGAATTACAAATTGTCTGTTTGAATAACTTTAAATATCTCATGGTTCACCAGGGAAATTAGAAGAAAAGTATTCCTGCTAACATTACAGACTTCATTACGACTGTGCAGTTGGGGAAGATGACTTTCTGAGTCATAAGAACTGTCTTATATTATCCATCGATCTAATCATGTTGGCATCACTGAAATAGCCCATAATGAGGACAAATGTGCTGTTTGTAAACCTAAAAATGAAAATGTAGAGAATATTGATCCAAAAACAAGCAAAACCATCCAAAGTTTGAACTCACTACACCTGGAGTTACACAATTGATATTCACCATCTTTATTCAAAAATGTTAGCCAATATGGCATCATAATGGAAAAGTGAATAATAGTCCAGTGAGCTCTCGAATTCTCAAGCAAAGTGAGGAAAGTTCAAGAGAGAGGAGACGAGGAGGTACACAAGTGTGTCTGTACTCAGAGGTAAAATAAACCAAACTTAAGGACTTAACACAAGCACCAGTTATTTCCTCATGATTCTGCAGAGATGCAGAGGGGTCCCAGCTCTACTTCATGGGGCATTCGCTGGGGTCTTGACAAGGCTCATTCACCTGGGAACGTGGCTGAGACTGGGCATCCAAAGTGGCTTTGCTTCCATGTCTGGCGGCTGAGCTGGGGTGGCTGGAATCGTCTCTCTGGTCAGACTATTTACATCCTGCCTCTGGGTTCCAGGAGAATGAAAGGGTTCATGGAGGGGGGACGGGGTAAAAATTTCTGGTAGATTCTATTGATCAAAATGAATTACAAGAGAAGCTTCCAGAAGAGGAGAGTGGACCCTACCTCCTGTAGGGAGGAGTGACTTGTGGGTCCAGGGTGGGGAAGGGAGGCATTGTTGGGAGCCATATTTGAACACAAATATTTCCAGAGTGCAGGCAAAAGACTCGCTCCTTGAGCAAACACTAGTCAGGCTACGAGAAGTGAGCCCTCATTTCAGTTGGTCCTCAGCTTTGACCAATAAGCACTGCAACTTTCAGCACAAATGACTCCCTCCACCTCCTGCACTAAGAAACTCAAACAAATACTAACATCGTTCTTATCAGTTCAAGGCTCTGTCCCTAGGATACTGGCTTCAACTTCCTTAAATGCCTACCTGAGAAAACTTCGTGCTGCCGAAATAATTTACTTCTTGCTTTAGCCAAAACCTGACCATAAGTCCCTGACATCTTTTCTTAGAGCATTTACTGTAGAAAACTTGCAAATTGTTTCTCTGATTCTTCGGGGTGTATCTTTTACCACATAAGAATGTCTTTCTCAAGGACTTGGGAGCCATTCATTGAAATGTAATCATCTCAAAGTGAGCAGGTAGGAGCCTAACTTTGATAAGTACCGGTTAGCCAACCAGAGGTGGCTTAAGCACACAGACCAACCCTCTGCCTGTGTTTTTGTTTTTATTTCATTTTTCCACTTTCCTGGCTCTCCGAGGTAACTGTTCTCTCCTCCTTCCCTTCCCTCGTCTTCCCTCCCTATGCTCAGTACTGACTGGGAGTTGAGCTCTGTCTCTCTCCTCTACTGAATAAAATCTGCCTTATAGTTTTTAACAAGTGTCTGCTGAATCATTTTTCTTTGAGAGTACTACTGGTGAAAGATGATGCTGTCTGGAATTATGGTATTTTACACGGAGGATACAGAGAGATAGACAGAACTGAGATGTATTTAGAAGCCGGACCAAAAGCCCCTGGAGTCTAAATAAAGGAGAAAGGATCAAGAGTCAAAGATGTGGTTTAAGATTCAGACTTGGGTACCTGTAAGTTGGTAGTAGGATTCGTCGAGACTGGAGACATGAGGGCAGGAGTCAGTTGGGTTCAACTCAGACATGCTGATTTGGAAAAGTCTTCCAAATGGAGATTCTCATTAGGTGACTGGACACATGAATTTGAAGCTCTGAAGAGGTGAACAGGGCAAAAGTATCTAGACTCTGCCTATTTCAAGGGCTAATTAAAGTCATGTGAGTCACTGAGAAAAACTAGAGGGAATACTTCGAAGGAAAAGAGAAGGTCTCAGAGCTTTGTGTGCTTAGTTGGTCAGTCGTGTCTGACTCTTTGCGACCCCATGAACTGTAGCCCTCCAGACTCCTCTGTCCATGGCACTTCTTCAGGCAAGAATACTGGAGTGGCTGCCATGCCTTCTTCCAGAGGATCTTCCCAACTCAGGGAATGAACCTAGGTATCCTGCATTGCAGGCAGATTCTTTACTATCTGAGCCACCAGGGAAGCCCAAAGAGGTTGGTGTTGGTGGTTCAGTCACTCAGTCGTGTCCGATTCTTTGCAACCCCATGGACTGTAGTCCACTAGGCTCCCTCTGTCCATGGAATTCCCCAGACGCTGGAGTGGATTGCCATTTCTTTCTCCAGGGGGATCTTCCTGACCCAGGGATCGAACCTGGGTCTCCTGCATTGCAGGCAGATTCTCTACCAACTGAGCCACTAGGGAAGCCCTCAGACCTTTGGGGATGAGCAAATAAAATATTGACCATAAAGAAAACAGAAGGGTTGGACAGAGAGAAGGGAGGGTGGAATCAATGCAGGGTCTTTGGGTAGAGAGGGAGTCACTCATTGGGTACCACTGATATAACAGCAGTGATGGAGGCTGGGCTTAAATGCAGCCTATGCCAGGAGAAAAAGGTTATTCTTTCTGCTAGCTCCAGAATCTCTGGGAAACAGGAGGACATTTTAGATGGCTAAGAATAAAAGCAGAGGTGACAGGACAGAAGGAGAGTAAAGGCTTATTTCCTGTTATAAGAAATAAGATCAAAAGTCAAACCAGGTCTGGAGATAAAGAGGTGAGACTTTCCATCATGAAGATGGTAGATACAAATAGAATAATGATCTCACTCAGGAAAATGTGCAGAATTTAGTAGAAATTGGGACTGACAATAAGATTGTCAAATAAAGAAAGTTACATACGTGTACCTCAAGGTAGGATAAGCACCCTTGGTATTCTGTCTATACAATAGATATGTTAGATAAATGTCTTTCATTTCCTGAATTGACATTATGAGTTCATCAAATAAGTTTTTCTAAATGAAGTGTGCCTGGCAGAGGAACACTCAGACTTTTGTGAATGGTGGACCTTGTAGGAGGTGTTGGAAGAGGGAGCCAGACGCCTTAGTCACCAAGGGAATAAAAGAGCTATCTACAGAATGAACAGAAAGTTCCAACACTCAGCTGATTCTAAGGTCAGTGGGTCCTATTCACAAATATTACCTGAGCACCTACCTGGTACAAATGGTACACTTGAGATTCCTTGACCTCCTCCATTCAAAGTCAGGCAGCCTAAACCCTCCTTAAATAAGGATCTCTCTCTTTCCATCTGATACCAGCAGAGCTGAGGTCACTTTTGGCTTCTTGCAGGCCTTCAAAATACACAGGAGCCCATGAAGTAGGACAGTTGGTTATAAACCTCATCACTTGCCAAAAACGTGGGTGGCGAGCCAGGCTCCCTTACTCAGATCACACTCAGAAAACACAGAAACCCAAGCTGTCACATGACATTTGACTAAGAGTGTTTACATTCAACCCTGGACTTGTGTTCTTGCAATGAGGTCTCTTTCCATTTCTGAGTGGCCCTCTATTCAGGAAGCCAATGAGACATCACGTCGTGCAGGAACCAGAAATGAATACATGCGCAACACTGCCCCGCCCCCACTCCTTTTGGAGGAGGCAAGTAGTGCTTTTGCATTTGACAACTAAAATGCCTACAACACTAAGAAGTAGATTGAATGCCAAGTTCTTCTAAATTAATCTCCGAAGGGAGAAGGCTCCACTGTTGCTTCATAACATTGAGTTTTTAAGAAAACCAAACCAAAACAGAAACTCTGTTTTAAAGAAACAGTGAGGTAAAGACCAGTTAGACTTGGCTCAGGCTTGCCTGACACACAAACAGGTGGTTAATGGCATTTAAAAAGTTAATCACTGTATGATTAACAAATACAACAGATAGATGGAGGGGTGGATGGATAATAGGTGGATAGATGATAGATAATAAATACATACCTGGATCGATGCTTGGATAGATGAATCAAGTCGCTCAGTCATGTCTGACTCTTTGCAACCCCATGTACTGTAGCCTACCAGCCTCCTCCATCCATGGGATTTTCCAGGCAAGAATACTGGAGTGGGTTTCCATTTCCTCCTCCAAGAGATCTTCCCAACCCAGGGATTGAACTGATGTCTCCCACATTATAGGCAGACGCTTTACCATCTCAGCCACCAGGGAAGTCTTATAGATGAATGATAGATAGATAGATAGCTTGGATAGATAAATGAATGAATTGAAGGATAATTGATAGATGATAGATACATGGACCAATGGATGACTAGATGACAGATACATAGATAATGGATACATGATGTAGATAAATGATAGGTGCATAGAAAGATATAGATGGATGGATGGATAGATACGTGTATGAATGAATGGATGGATAATTGATAGATGATATATACATGGATTGATGGATGAGTAGATAGAGAGAGATACAGATCAATCATGGCCAGCATTACGTGGCACTGAATACTGAGAGGTGAGTCAATCAGACACAGTGAAAAGAGCTCTGAGCTTGGCTTTTGGAGATCAGTTCTTCATTGTGTGACCTTCAGTTCATTCATCTATCTATTCAAGCTATCTATCTATATATCTGTCTGTCTGTCTATCTATCATTCTATCTATAAGACTTCCCTCATGGCTGAGATGGTAAAGCATCTGCTTATAATGCGGGAGACATCAGTTCAATCCCTGGGTTGGGAAGATCTCTTGGAGGAGGAAATGGCAACCCACTCCAGTATTCTTGCCTGGAAAATCCCATGGATGGAGGAGCCTGGTAGTCTACAGTACATGGAGTTGCAAAGACTCAACTTCCTGAGGCTACTTTCCTTTATCTGTAAACTAGTGATGAGCATGGAACTCTCATGGAGTTTTTAGTAATAGCACCATCATTATGAAATACTAACATTTTACTGATTATCAGTCATCAAGTTAAAAATTTTATACAGTTTCTCACTTGGTTCCTAAGACAACCCTAAGGGGTAGATTATTTCACTAAGGTTCTTTTCAGACAAGGACTAGGAGGCGCCAAGTTTCCTCAGGGATCTGAAGTCACAGAGCTAGCAAGTTGAGAAGCTGGATCCCAACTCAAGTCTATCTCTGCTAAAGTCTATATATTTGGCAGGGGGTTGGGGGGTAGTTTTCCCTGGTAGTTCAGCGGTAAAGAATCTGCCTGCCAATGCAGAAGATTCAAGAGGCTTGGGTTTGATCCCTGGGTTGGGCAAACCCCCTGGAGGAGGAAATAACAACCCACTCCAGTATTCTTGCCTGACAAGTACCACGGACAGAAGAGCCTGGTGGGCTACAGTCCACGGGGTTGCAAAGAGTCAGTCGTGACTGAGCACACACACATCTGTTGTCTAAGGGTCTTGATCTCTTAGCATTTAGCATGTGACATTATTCTCAGATTTTAGTCCTGCAGCCCTAGGAGGTTGCTCTCCTAGAGACAGAGAGGTGAATTGTCCCAGGTCACACAGTAAGGAACAAAGCTGGACCATGCTTCTTGGGCTTGAGAGCCCAGACTACTGTGACCCTGCCCTCTACTGCTTCTCACATGTGCTGACTCTCCCAGGCTTCTCCAGTTTCTGAAACCTTTGGTACAGACAGGGCTTCCTGACTTCTCCCCACTTCCAAGGCTACTTGAGTGGCTTCGGCTTCTGTGGACAATCTACCCACTGGCTGGTGTCTCCTCAGTTCTCACAACGCAGCTTCAGCTCTTTGTGGGCACACCTACCCGAGGCTTCCCTGATAGCTCAGCTGGTAAAGAATCCATCTGCAGTGTGGGAGACCTGGGTCTGATGCTTGAGTTGGGAAGATCCCCTGGAGAAGGGAACGCCTACCCACTCCAATATTCAGGCCTGAAGAATTCCATGGACATGGGGTTGCAAAGAGTTGGACACGACTGAGCGACTGTCACTACCAATGGCGACCACCTCTTCTCCTTACTGCTTCCCCACCTCAGGTGTCACAGAGATTCTTCGGGTCATAGTATCCAGACCACCAGTCCCTTGACGCGTCAGATGATTTTGCCTTCATCTGTTCCCTCCTGTGCTTTCTTTCTCTCACCTTATTTCTTTCTCATCCTTCATGGCCAAGCTTCTGGTGAGAGTTGGCTAATGTGGTTTCTCTATTTCATTATCACTCAGTCTACAAAAACATGACTCAGCTTCCTCTGTCTCTACTCCCAGTAGGCACTACTGTGGGATAATGTCTGCGATAATTGCATTTTTTTTTCTTTTCTCTCAGCTAATAGATCACCTGCTTTGGGGAAGCCTTGCCTAAATCAATATAACCAAGTGGGGCACCTCTAATAAAGACATCTGTAACACCTGTAGAGTAAGTCCCTTACAAACGAACCTTCAAGTTGTGAACTTTTAAAGATGCTGACGTGTGTTCCATCAATGTCAGACGTTGATGATTGGAATTGCAGCTTGCCTTCTGTCTTCCGTTGCAGACAGTTTTTCAGCTCTACCATCTCCCACCTCCTTTCCCTGCTCCAGTAACTCTTCCTGCCTGTTCACCTGATGCCAGCCCCTGTGTGCCAGCTGTTGTACTGGACTACTGTACTTTTCAAAGTACTGTGCTGTAAGATTAAAAATGCTTTCTTAATTTTTTGTGATTGCTTGTTTTTATGTACATAGTATTTGTGTGAGAAATATTATAAACCTATTACAGTACAGTGCTATATAGCCTATTCTGTTAGTTGGGTACCTAGGCTAACTTTGTGGGACTTATGTACAAATTGGACTTTCGAACATGCTCCCAAAATGGAACTCATTTGGGACTTACTGTACTCACCTGCCACAAACGTTAATCCTTACCAGAATGTAAATTCCTTGAGAGCAGAAATGATATTTTGTATACAAAGAAGTCCCTTTTACTTAGAACATTTGACAAACAATAGGAGCTCCTCAAATCCTTCATTAGTTTTTCTTTTAGTTACATTTGACAGAAAATATTGTGTGACTTTAAGTTGTACAACAGATTGATTTGATATATATATATAAAATATTGTTGTTCAATCGCTAAGTCATGTCTAACTCTGCAGCCTCATGGACTATAGCCTGACAGGCTTCTCTGTCCTTCACCATCTCCCGGAGCTTGCTCAAATTCATGTCCCTTGAGTCCATGATGCCATCCAACCATCTCATCCTTTGTTATCCCCTTCTCTTCCTGCCTTCTATCTTTCCCAACATCAGGGTCTTCTTCAATGATCTAGCTCTTTGCATTAGGCAGCCAAAGTATTGGAGCTTCAGCTTCAGCATCAGTTTTTCCAATACCTCAAATATATATATATATATATCTATATATATATCTATATATATATCTATATATATATATCTTCTTTGTTTATTCATCTGTTGATGGACACTTAAGTTGTTTCCGTATCATATTTTGAATATTGCTGCTATTGTCTTTTTTAAGATTTTTAAAAATTCACTTATTTCATTTTGGCTGCTCTTGGTCTTCCTTGCTGCTGTGGGCTTTCTCTAGTTGCAATGAGCAGGGGCTACTCTCTCGTCACGGTGTGCTGGCTTCTCTTAATGTGGAGCATAGGCTCTTGCCACACAAGCTTCAGTAGTCATGGCGTGTGGGCTCAGTTGCCCTGCAGCGTGTGGGATCCTCCCAGGCAAGGGATCAAATCCATGTCTCTCACAGACCCTCAACCACTGGACTACCAGGGAAGCGCTAAGTCTTTTTTTTTTTTTTTTTTGATGTGGACCATTTTTAGAGGCTTTATTGAATTTTTTTACAATATTACTTCTGCTTTATGCTTTGGTTTTTTGGCCTCAAGGCATGTGGAATCTTAGCTCCCCAAGTGAAAGTGAAGTTGCTCAGTCGTGTCCAACTCTTTGTGACCCCATGAAATGTAGCCTACCAGGGCTCCTCCATCAGTGGGATTTTCCAGGCAAGAATACTGGAGTGGGATGCCATTTCCTTCCCCAGGAGACATTCCTGACCCAGGGATTGAACCCAGGCCTCCCACATTGTAGGCAGATGCTTTACCATCTGAGCCACCAGGGCCAACCAAGGATCAAACATGCACCCTGCACATTGGAAGGCAAAGTTCTAACCACGTGACAGTCAGGGAAGGCCCTGTTGCTGCTATTGTGAATTAATGCTGTAGTGCTGTAGTAAAGAACAGCATGGAGCTTCCTCAAAAAATTAAAAAAGAACTAGCATACGATCTGGAGCAATCCCACTCCTAGGTCAATATGTGAAGGAAATGAAAACAGGTCACCAAAAAGATGTACACATGCCCACGTTTATTGCAGCGTTATGTGCAAATTCTTGAGGGGATGAAGAAACGGACAAGAAGAGGATCCAAGTAGACTGGTAGGAAAAAAAAAACACCAAATGATAGGAAGAGAGAAAGGTTTTGAGAAGACAGCTTTGCAGAATAATCCAGATGAGGAGCAATAGGTGGAACTGGGCACCGAGACATGACTGGGAGCCTTGCAGGAAGGAACTGAGGGTGGAACGTCAGTACGCAGTTGTCAGGGCGATTTTTACTTTCCAGAGGGAGATGGGAGAACCAAAGAAATGCCTCATGTTGTTATTCATGAAAAGCGCTTAATGGCCAAGTGGGAACATTTGTTAGGGGAAACATTGAAAGGAAGAGTTTAAAAGCTAAGACAGCCTGGTGACTATTTTCAAATAGCTTGCTAGAAGTCCAGGATAAAGGCATGCCAAGGAAGCAAAAGACCTGGCACTTTAAAGAAAGCAACAAAAGCGCACACACACAACTCTTCATGGTCAACTGGCAAAATAAAATAGGTTTTTCTCCTGCCATTTTTCAAAAATGGAAAGGCAGGCTAAGTCAGGAAAACAGGAAGGCATACACTAGAAATTAGACATGCTTAAAAAAAAAAGAATTTAAGAGACTATTGGTAAGGGACTCTAAGGCTAAAAATAATGGACTCTTTATATCCACAGAAAGGGCGAGGTCAGCTAGAGGCTCAGGGAGCTGGGTAAATGGGTCTTGTGCAAAGTTGGAATTCATAGGAAGAATATAAACAACAGTACAGCAAAACAATCTCAGTGACTGCTAGACATACGCCAGGCACCATGACTAGTATTTTGTATACATGGCTCCATTTATTCCTCACGATTTCCTCCTATTCATTTCATTTTACAAATGAAGGAACTGAGGCACAGAGAGGTTGAGTATTTGCCCCAAATCACACAGCTGGTAAGCAACAGATTTGAGATATGAATGCAGGCTGGAGTCTAGAGTCTGCATATTCTGTGCCTTAGACTTTGCTAGGAAATTACCAAAGAGATCAGAGTTACTGGATCAATTCCTAGAAAATACACAGGGTAAGCTGTCAAGGCAGATATAAATACAGCAGGTAAAGACACAGTTGACAACTGTGTAGGGGTTATTGAAAAATTGCGGTGGTTTCGACACGCAGCCTCAGAGGTAAAGTGATGGTAATATGATCTGTGCCTCAGCCCCAACCCATCCTTTACCTCCAGACTACCTAAACCCAGAGGAAACTACAGAGCAGTGAGTTCAGATTTCATACGAGATAAGCTGCTGTTGTTTTGTCACTAATTCATGTCTGACTCTTTTGCGACCCCATGGGCTATGGCCTGCCAGGCTCCTCTGTCCATGGAATTCTCCAGACAAGAATACTGGAGTGAGTTGCCATTCCCTTCTCCAGGGACTCTTCCCCACCTAAGGATTGAACCCAGGTCTCCTGCACTGGCAGGGATTCTTTACCAGTGAGCCACTGGGAAAGCCCACTAGATAAGTTAGTGCCACATATAACCAAAGTTAGTTACCAGCTACTTAAAATGTCATCCAGCCTAGAAAAAGCCACAGCATGGTTAGTAAAAAAAGCAACACTTGCTTGTCTCATCAGCCAGGGTGTGCTTTGTGATTTAATTCATCTCTCTAAAGGGTTAATGAAAACTGGTAGATTTTGACATCATTTATTTGTCTTGATGTTATTTGAGACCCTATCTTGTTCCAAAGGCACTTAGGAGAGATGAATAAAACACAAGTTAAATTAAAAGAGAAAGCAAGAAAGAGGCAAAGAGGAATTAAACCTATCACCAGAAATTGGTCTAAACCCTCCTTACTTTGGTCCAGCACACACACAAACAAAAAGAAACATTGTCAGTTACATAATTTATAGTTGCAAAGAGATGAAAGCAAATCAATTGCTCAGGAGAATCTATTTGTTGTTGATACTAGTAGGAAGTAATTTATTCAGGGAGTCTTGTAAAGAGGACCCTATGTAATGTAACTAACCCGTTTCTCATCATCTATTATGATGAACACAGGGCCAAGTTTCAAAAAGCTATTTTTGACATTTAATGTTGGTGGAAAGCATCAGAACAAAGCATTGTATTAATAAAA